>OY039086.1:10000000-12500000 GCA_955850985.1 Elophila nymphaeata | reverse complement strand
TTTATGTTGACTGTAAAGCACATTGCAGTCAAGCAGTAATCGGCAAGGCGCGGCAGTTTTTCTTTCGCATCTTCTTCGCATTTGGACTCCACTTCTGCTTACCATCAGGTAGAATGGAGTCATTTGCCTGACCTTTTTATAAAAAAAATGTGACATTCATTGAGAATCGAGTAAAAGCTGGTACAGCGGTGAACGGAGTTTTGCACGCTTCTATGAATTTGTTACTTAATTAGTTAAGTGTGTAGAAAGGCACATGGGTATCAATGTACCTACAGTGTATCTGTATGTATTCGTGCGGGGTATGCGGGGACGCAGCCTCGCGACGCATGGACACTTAGGCCCGTATTACAGAATGACACTCATAAATCAATTATATCTTGAGAATCGTTTGTCACTTTCTAACAAGCACAAAGTGATAGAGACGTACGACCCTCAAGTCAGCGTTGATTCTTGAGACTCATTCTAAAAATACGTGCTCATACCTAAACTCTTACTTGTCCTTTTCACGTCACATATACGTGAATGTACTGTGTACTTATTCGTGTGCCCTTCCTTGTTCCTTTCAGTTTACTTAACTCACAAGCACCTCATTTCTTTTACGAAAAAAGCAAAAAATCCGTAGCTACTATTGCTCGGGAATCAAATGTAAATCGTCTGCCATTTACATAAAATTTAAATTTCTAGGTCAACCCACAATGTCGTAAGCAAGACGAAATTGTGTGAAACGAGCTATTTTTGGCATAAGGCGAAATATAGTGCAGTTTAATATGGGCATGTGTAAGAGCTGTCCAGTTTTTTGTATTTTCTTTCCGAACCCGTGATTTGAAGTTGTGGTGATTACTTATACATAAAAATCGCACTGTCTAAACGGTCCTTGACCTACAATAATATTGCACAATATAGATGACCGACTTTATTATTTTAGGTGTAGGGTAATCATCATATCAGCCTTTATAATTCAACCTACTGCTGGGACACAAATCTTCTCCTTGTCATGGAAAGAGGCTTAGGCAGTAGTCCACCACGCTTGCCCAATGCGGATTGGTGGACGGAGTATAATGTGATCAATAACCATTTGATGATCCGATCATACTCGAGTTATCGTGCTAATGCACAGACACACACACAGACATAATTCCATAAACTATTTTTTTGGACTCAGAGAGGTCCAAAACGTGTAAAACGGTCAAAATCTCGAGGTCGCTTTTTTTGACGATTACAAGATTTCCTCTACACTACGTATACCAGAAATTAAAAAGGCGTCAATAGATTCGTTATTATTGCTTGGGTAAAATAGGCTAGATTTTAATCGACTTTAACAATAGGAGAGACCGATTTTACCTTGTAAACCCCGATTTTAAACGATTTCATTGCTCTCCTTTTAGCGCGGATATTAAATCATATTCGTAGTCGGGTTACAGTTTTTGAAACTGTTTACTTGTTCATCCTAGTGATAGTAGGTATAATAATATTATACGTCAAATCAAGTGCCTATAAAAATTCTTTAAGCAAAATATGGCACATAATGTTTAATGAACAAATTATTCCCCGAAGTTTAAATATAACCTTGATATACCTAATACTTTTCTCTCGCAATAATATTATGATAAACAAACGAGGGTAGATAATATTACAATCTTTTAGTGTACCTTAATTAAGTAATTCGTTGCTTAAGATAACGCTTCACCTTCCTTTCTCCTTTGTATACCCTAGCTAACGTTGAAAAACGGGGTTAAAGACCAATAGATAAAGGGCGAGAAGATTAACATGACTGTTTGTTTAAGGATTTCTTGATCACCATTTATTTTGTTACAAAAGTAACCTAGAGGCTCTTAATGGTAATTGCATAGAACCTTTCAACAACTTTTTGTAATTGAATGACTTATTCATTATATTAAATTTATATATTTTTATTGTATGTACCACACTAAATATTGTAAAGATAGAATAACCTTTTATTTTTTGTTGACGGGGAGATCAAATGCATTTTGCGCATCGTCCCTGCGGGGTGGTGCCAAGCGCAGGGGATATGTGGGACGTGGGAGGTAATGGCGTTCCCTCCATACCCACTAAACATCCTCCCCGGCCTGTTCTTCAGTGCGCTATTACGGGATAGCTCGGGATCTGCGCACGTGAGCGCAACTACACCGAGACCGAGCGTCCTCCTGACGAGGACACCGGGAGCAGCCATCGGACCGCACCCGTGGGACTTCGGGCACGGTCGTGGCCCTGTAAAGGGCCGCCCGGAACTAGCCGTGGTGGGAAAACAAAAACAATTCGACGATGGCATGTGACTTCGAATGCCGCCACGAGGAGGCTTCCGGACGTGGACCCCAAAGATAGAATACCCACTAAAAACCAGCGGTACCCTCACAGACCTTTATGGAGACGTTTTGGAAAGGGCGCACAGTGTACGCATCGTCTTCCGAAACGGCTCTAGGCTGCTCAACCCAATAGAAGGCCACTAGAGCAATCCCCAGACGGAGGGGCTCTGGTCTGCACATGGGGAGCCACTCTATATGCAGGCCTCACTTTAGGGCTGGAGAAGAAAGGCGGTCGTTACCGGACGGACAGGCTTCTCCTGCCCGTCAGTGTACGCTGGATGAGGATCATCCTCTTGCTGCCTCTCCGCGGCCTCATTCTGCTAGGTCACCATCTCGCAGAGGGAGGTAACAGCTTCCTAGTCTATCCCATTGCAAAGCATGGCTCTGAACATGACCATACTTTGCAATGAGATATCTTGTCCACGCCAGGTCAGGCACACTATTAGCACAGCTTATAGGAAGCTGGCTCAAGTATTGACTGTGATATTGTCTAAACAATTAAATAAATCGCAAGACTCTAATCGCTTACTAAATACCTCAAAATAGTCTTTTTCGTCTGAAATGAATAAGGTTTATTAGCACAAACACCAACAATTTAAATTTTGCAAATGACTATGGATAATTTAAGACTTTGCGTAAGAAATGTTTATGGAGTTGTCCAAATTAATATGGCGGCGTCTTTGTAATAAAATCTAAATCATTATGAGATTATTATGGACGTATCATTGTTGGCTCTTCTAAATAATCACATTTGACAGAAAAAGAGAGTTTTCTTTTGTAATTAAGTATTTATTTATTTATTTATTTAAAAACTTTATTGCACAAAAGAAAGTACAAATGGCGGACTTAATGCTAGACAGCATTCTCTACCAGTCAACCAGTAAGGTGCGTGAGAAAGAGTGTTGAAGGCAGGATATTTAATAAAAATGTGAATAAATATTTAGATAAATAAATATACGATTATACAATTCATACATAAATACCTTTTCCATATACATATAATACATACAAATAGATACCTACATATACCTAATATAATATACACACATAATATATACTACCTACATATATAATATATTTATTAATGTTAAAACAAATATTCTTTGTTGTCAGATATATATTTTATGTCAATTTTAGATAGTGATGTCGTACTAACCTCTTAAAGGAGACCTTATTAAGAGCACTTTGTACGGACGGTGGTAGTGCATTCCAAAGGCGAATAGCGGTAAGGGTGAAAGACTTGGAGGCAAAAGTAGTGTGGTGTACCGGTGTATGAAGCCTAAGGGTATTACTGGAGCGAAGATTGAGGTTATGAGATGACCCCAGATATTGAAACCTGGATTTCAAATAATCAGGGGCCCGTGGATCGAACAATATGTTGAACAGGAAACAAACAACTCTTAGATTTCTTCGCTCACGAATAGGAAGCCATTTGAGTTGATTGCGATAACTAGAAATATGGTCGTATTTACGAAGCCCATAGATGAAACGGATGCAAGAATTGATTAGACGATCCAACTTATCAAGAAGCTGTTGATTGGCATCGGATAAACACACATCTGCATAGTCAATAATAGGGAGAACAACAGATTGCACCAACATAATCTTAGTCTTAGGTGGCAGGAAGTGTTTTAAATTGTAAAGAACTCTAAGACTGTTGTGCACTTTCCGGCTAGTCTCTTTTACATGCTCATCCCAACTGAGTGAACCATCAATAAAAACACCCAAATTCTTCACATGACGTTGGAAAGGTATTACAGTACCGTTGTAGTGCAGAGGTGACATAGAATCATAGTTCATAATAGCAAGTTGCCGTGAACTGCCCAAGATAATGGCTTGGCATTTACAGGGATTGACCTCGATTCCATAATTTATTGACCATGCCAATATTTTACTTAGGTCATTATTGACTGATGAAATCGCTTCACTCAGATTTGTACTTTTACTTTGAGTGTATATCTGTAGATCGTCAGCATATAAATGGTAAGAGCATTGAAGTTGAGATGTAAGAGAATTTATAAATAAAGAAAATAGAAGTGGTGAAAGTATTCCGCCTTGAGGGACACCAGCAGTTAGATTGCACCAGTTTGATACTGTTTTATCGACACGAACAGCTTGCTGACGTCCCTGAAGATATGAGGAGAACCATTTCTGCACTGAGGATGAAAAGTTTGAAGAGGACAGAATGGCAAGGAGGATGTCATGGTCGACCGCGTTAAAAGCGTTAGAAAAGTCAATTAAGACAAGGACGGTAATCATAGACTTATCCATGCCATCACGAATGTCTTCTAAGACCCTGGTTAGTGCCGTTGTCGTGCTATGCCCGGGTCTGAACCCTGATTGAAATGGACTGAGCAGTTTGTTGGCGAAGACATAGGACGAAAGCTGCTTGTGAACGACAGCTTCCAGGATCTTGGAGAGAAAAGGGAGTATGGATATAGGTCGGAAATGTGTAAGGGAGGTGGGATTAGGTGTTTTAGGAATTGGGATTGTGTGTGCTTTGCCCCATAAAGATGGAAAAGCACCAGAGGTAAGGGAACGGTTAATAATGAAAACAAGAATAGGGAGAATACAATCTAGGATAAGAAGTACCATAGACCTGCTTACTTTATCACAACCAACAGCTTTGGATTTAATGGATTGGATGATTTTACGTACTTCATCCTCAGTGACAGTGGTGAACATAAACTGATTTAGGACACTGGAGACAGTCAAAGAGCTAATAACGGAGAGAGTTTGAGACTTGACACGTGGAAGTATTGCCTTGACAGCGGTAAAATGGCTATTAAGCGCATCGAGTGAAAAAGAGGGCGTAGTGACTACAGCTGATTTACCGATGCCCAATGTACGTAAAAATCTCCATGTTCCAGCAGGTGACGAATCTAATATATTCTGATGGATGTAACGGCGTTTAGCAGCTCTTACCATTTGATTACAGCGATTTCTTGAAGCCTTAAATGAGTTCCAGTTATAGTCACTGCGGCACCTTTTGAAAATACGAAAGGCTTTGTCTCGCTTTCTCATCGCCATACGCACACCTTCTGTTATCCAGGGTGCCGGCGCTCGCCTTAGCTTAACATTGGTCACGGGTGCATGAACATCGAAGAGCCTAAGTATCTTTGAGTTGAATGATCTGACCATATCATCGATTGAAGGAGCATCGCTAACTGAGGACCAGTCAATAGCACGAGCATCCCTAATAAGCTCTTCACTATTCACTTTTTTAAAGTTCCTCATTGATATGATGGCAGGTTCATTTTTTGGTGGTTTGACATTGTATGATAAAAATATGAGATCATGCCTTGAGAACCCCGGTGCTGAGAATTGACCGTGTTTGCGAGCATGAGAAGTCGAGGATACTGCAATCATATCTATCCATGTATCTGGTGTAGATATATTGTGATGAGTGGGACTAAGTGGTAGTATGAATAAGTCACTCGCTTCCATAATCGACTTTAATTTGTGTGTGTTTGAAGAGTTCTTTAAAAGGTCAGTATTAAAATCACCCATGATTATATGATGAGTGTAATCCGCGCCAACCAATTCAAGAAATGAGTCCAAATCGGAGAAATAGTCAATAGAAGGAGGACAATAAATTACGGCTAATATAACTTTAACACCCTTGAAAGCAACCTCGAGTGCTAAAAACTCCATACAGCCATATTGAGATGAGGACGAAGCTATTACTCTGGAAGGAATGGAACTACTTAAGTAGATGGCAACACCACCTCCACCCTTGCCTACACGGTCGTTGCGCGTTAGCACATAACCTGGCAAACAGTAGGCCGCTGAATTCATACAGGGCTTAAACCAGCTCTCCGACACTAGTACGGCATGCACGACATCACAAGAGAAGCTACCAAGTAATTCGGAGTAATGCGATGGAATACTCTGCGCATTGATGTGACAAACATTGAAGCTTCGACCGATTGGTTGAAATTCTTGTGACAATAACAATTTTAAGGTGCGTATGTTACCATTATCACTATCAGCAGAGCTATACGATGAACTTGAATCGTCAAGAGATTGATAATCATCTAAATCTGACATTAATAAGAAATTAATAATATTAAAATAGTATTAAAATTAAATCTAAATAATATATTAAATGAATATATATATATGATATAAAAATAAAGTAAATAAAATATATATATAAGATGAGCTAAAATTATAAGTAAAAAAAAATGCATATAAACACACCAACACACCTTGCCAATTAAAAGTTCACAATTTATAAATTCAATAAAATAGTAAAATAGTAAAAATTAACAGTAAAGAAATATTAACAAAATATAACACATAATCAAAGTTTAAACTTAACTATCAAACTAACAAACAATGACATCAGAATTACGTTGGGAAGGAACAACTCCAACATGTGCTAGTGACAAAAAATCTATTAATTAAATGGTAATGGAACACAGCCATGCTGTCATTGTCAATTGGCCCGTTTGATATTCGGTGTCACTGTCAAATAATATCATTCAGACAAAATATAAAATTAGGCAATTACTTATTCTTCAAACGTGTTATTTAAATGTACCCTGTTTTTGTAATTAATAAATAACGTTTAGTTGTAGTCTAGTTATGAAGGTAAATAAAAAAAAAAAAAAGATTACACAATACAACAAAGAGACTACTTAAACCACTTAAACAAACTTACAGACAGAGAAACCGCTTATTTAGAAGACGTCTTAGCCGTTCGCTTGGTCCTCATCGTAGTCTGCTTGGTATTTAAGGACGAAGAGACGATCTTTGTCTTCTTGTCTTCATTTGCTGCCTGAGTGGATGCTACGGGATGCTGTGCAATGAGTTCGGACAGTTGTGCATCCGAAGAAACTCTGACACGGGTACCGTCGGGAGTTTTGATATAAATGTTGCCTTCGGTGGACCACGCATTTGCAACTCCAAAACTTTTACGGGCGGACTGGAACAGGGCTTGGCGCGACTTTGTTAAGAACTCATTAAGGACTAGAGTGGATCCTTTCAGCTTAGTCTTGTTTCTCCAAACGCTAGAACGAATCCCGAAATCCATGAAATGCATAACAACAGGTCTTATGCGGCTCGCACTACTACTAGAGCCCAATCTAAAACATGCTTTAACTGATTCTGGCATAAGTTCACTGAGGCCTAGATGTTTTTGAAGCAAAGACACTGCCGTCTCACGCACATCTTCATCCGGATCCTCTGGGACTCCATTTAGGAGAAGATATTTACGCCTGTGCCTCATCTCAATGACGTCAACTGCAGTAGAGATATCGGCGATCTGCTGTCTCAGGAGTGTCAGTATGTTCCAGACGACATCTTTAAAAGCTCTGAATTCTTCATACACCTGTGATACAGTCTCTTTCTTTGGAGAGCCTGATGATGATGATATCAGCTTCGCCTCAAATTCATTCATCTTCTGCGTCAGTCTAACTTCCAGGGACTTTTGAGTTTCCATTATTGTGGCTGCGCTTGACATCCTTATAGTATTTAATTGCAAGTGATCAAGTGGTAAACCAGATTTTGAGAAAAATTCGTAGTGGCAGGTATGTGTGAGTGTGCTTCAGTCAAATACACATGTCAGGATCAAACCCACAATATATGTAGTGTAGTTTGGTGTTATTAATGATTTAAACACAACTAAATGATACATTAATTATTATATTAAATTTAATTAAAATTTTGATTATGACACACAAGTTGCCTAATTGAATGCCTACCCCCAAAAAAAAAAAAGTATCTTTAATGCTTAGAGAAAGTTTCGTCTGATGAAAGCTGAATTTCTTGGAATTGTTAAATCTGATATTTTAGCGGTACGATGAACCTTGTGCTTCCAGTCTGAGAAAGACTGTCGTAATTAATTAGCATTCAGACAGTAGTATCTCTTGTTTATTTTTATTATTTATTTTATAACATTTCTTGCAGAGAAGCGGCGAATGTGATACCTAAACACTCCAATAACAAGGCACATACTACATACTAAATGAATAAGATAAAATTCCATTAATGTATTAAGTACCTATTTAACATTAAAGTTAAATAAAACTATACAGACGCGGTTAATAGATGTGTGTATGTGAGACGTTTATTGTTAGATTTTAAGCCATTAAAATAAACAGACAACGACATGGTATGTAATTCAAAATGCCCCTCTTGTGTAGTCACAAAATTTATAAATTACTAGCTGTCCCGGCCACTTGTGCGTGCAGTGGTAATTTCATACAGTGAATTTGCAGATTTTTTTTTATCGAAACCTTATATTTTGATGTCATACATGCATGTTAAATTTTGGTCACCCATCCGAGCACCGACCGCGCACTTGGTTGCTTAACTTTCGTGATCGACGACTCAAAAGTAGATAGAAACCTTATATTTTGATGTCAAACACGCATGTTAAATTTGGTTGCAATAATTTAAAGCATACTAGAGTTATCGTGCTAACGCACAGACACATACACAGACATAATTCCAAAAACGGTATTTTTGGACTCAGGGAGGTCCAAAACGTGTAAATCCGTCAAAATCTCGAGGTCGAATTTTTTGACGATTACAAGACTTCCTCTATACTACGTATACGAGAAAGTAAAAATGAGGACTACTTTTCAAGATAAATACTATCCTATCTCTCAAGTTGGAACAAAACACACATCAAAAAAAAGTTAAAATCGGATTGTTAGTTTCGGAGTTCATCCCGGACAAACATCGTTACACGGAAATTATATATAATAGACTAGATGTCGCGGCCACGCGTTGCTGTGGTAATTTCATACTACTGACCTATGATACTGTATCTGCAGTAAAAAAAATACTATTTATCAAGATAAAAACTATCCCATCTCTCAAGTTGGATCAAACTGCACACGGTGTACAAATTTGATTAAAATCGGTTAAGTAGTTTAGGAGTCCATCGCGGACAAACAACGTGACACGTAATTTATATAATTATACTGGGTGTAAAAGACATGAACAGTCAAACGAGAACCATGTATTCTATACATCAAAATAAGACATATTTCAAAAAAAATATTGCTGGGAAATGATTTTTATTTTTTGGTGTTAAAAAAAATTGCAAATTGTACCACGCAATGTAAAGGGCTCAACTCGCACGCAACTCGCAAAACCGTGATAATTTTGCCAGACGGCGGCCCCGTTCGTTAGTGTCCGTGCGCATCGAGTGAGCTACATTGAACGCTAACGTTTTGAAACCATTTTTGGTTATGAAATACTAAAAAAAATGATTATGTTTCTTTGGAGAATAATTAAGAAATAACGTATAGAATACGTTTTCATTTATAAGTGAAAAAAAAAATTATGACTTTGACCTTCAATAAAATCGTAACTATCAATTTTCCAGGTATAGTCTAAAGGAAAAAAAATGTTATGATGGTGAGCAGAATACATGGTTCTCGTTTGACTGTTCATGTCTTTTACACCCTGTATAATATATTAAGATTACGAGTATGACAAGGAATGAAACTAGAAAAATGCACTGAAAAAAATTGACTTGCCTCAGGCGGGAATCGAACCAGCATCTTCCGCAATCCGGGCGGCTGCGTTGACCATTACGCCACCGAGACACTGCTTTTCGCTATCAAAAATTGTCAGTGCTTGGTGCTTATGTTTTTATAGTATTTTAAACATTGTTTCATCAAATCTTTGAAATTTGCACTTCTAAGACCCGATCGAAATATTTTTGCAAATATTTGACGCCCAGTTAAGATGAAACTACCTTACATTATGGAATAAATTTTATTTTTGCGTTTACAAACGCGTAAATATTTTAATACTAGAAAAATGCACTGAAAAAAAGTGCATTTTTCTAGTATTAAAATATTTACGCGTTTGTAACTTCGATCACGGTTGTAGATGATCGAAGGTTTGTAAACGCAAAAATAAAATTTATTCCATAAGGAATGAAACGTAAAAGAAGTAGAACTTTCATAAGTTCTGTACTGGAATGCGTATCTAAAGCGGCTCTCACGGAATCGTATCAAATTTGTCTAGGCATAAAGAGAATCCAGGATAGTTAAGGTGAGTGCCGGTGCACCATCAGGAGGGCCCTACACGTCTACACCTGGGTCACAACTCCCAGGCACTGCTTCTGGTTCCTCTCTGTCTGCGAATCCATGGAACGCTAAGGGTTTTCGTCTCAGATCCTATCTTCACACACCACGGTATAATGTCCTTGTGACTTTAGTATTCAGGATAGTTAATACTACCTTCGAATGAAAGATGATTGATTTGTGACCCTTTCATTGCAGGCAAGCAGCGGTTGGTGTAGGCACCATGCCGCGCGCCGGCGGTCTGATGCTGGCGATCGCGGTCGTGCTTCTCGCTGCTGAGTGGGCGCACGCGTCTTATATTGATCCAGGTAAGTATCAAACTATGTGCTAACAGCCATGTGATGCCGGGATAGTAGAATAGCATCCCATATTCTCCTATGGATGTCGTAGAAGGCGACTAATGGATCAGCAAAGGGGTATTGATCACCTTCTATTCCATCCACCAATCAGCATTGGGCAAACGTGGTGGACTTCTGCCTAAACCTCCTGTGGTGACAAGGAGAGACCTGTGTTCAGAAACTCGTTTTTAATTAATAATAATCATATTTTCTTTATTGTAGGAAAAAGTGCAAAATAATATGAAAGATGAGACAGTATCAGCAAGATTCCTTTCCTTAAAAGAAAATATATTTATGCGACGATAATATTTGACTATACATAGAAGTGAAAATAAAGGTCGTTTATTTTAACGACAGCTACGCAAATAAACAAACCATTAAAGGGCTGTTTCGCAAGAGAAATATTATACCCAAATATCGTGTCAAAGATGTTATCTAACACAATTGTGCCAGTAAACATAGTACGAAAATCATGTCGGTTTGAGCAATGTTTTTGTGTGATAAATATATTTCCTGACCTGATAGTTGCTTCCAGGAAAATATGTACTTAGAAGGTCGATTTTGTGTTCACAAATATAACTAGAGTTTTCACTCAAGCTCTTGTTGTAAATATACGTCTCGTGATTTTTGATAGCACCATACCACCATATTTACGAGTATATGTATATTTTAGTATACTTACTACACGATCTATTTGGAATATGTTTTCAAACTAATCGCATGCGCATGTAATCGATCTACGACTGTTAAACTTATTTATAAGTGTTTATCTAAAATGTATATATTTAACTGGCTAAAATCCTTACCTTATGAAGAAAAAATAACTCTACATGATGAAAAGAGTCAGGCTTATCCATAACCGGAAATTGTACAAAACAACATTCAAAGTAAAAAACTTTAATTTTCTTCTCAGGTGACGAAGATGTAGAAGTCAACTTATCTGATTATGGAGAGGACCCCGCTGACCTGCAATTGCTTCAGGATGTTGGCAAGTAAGTATTTATAATCTCCAGTAAATTATAACAAAAGAAAATTAAAAACATGACATTAACAAAGCTATAAGCATTTTTTGTGACCATTGCGATTGATCGCAGATGGACATTACAGTGTGTTATTAAGAATGTGAAAACCATAATGGAGACGACAATTTCTATCGATATGTCTCTTCCTCGGGAGTTTCTCTGTCGACCAGAAGCTCTTAGGACGTTCGACACGAGGGACTTTATGAAGTCTTAAAATGTGTTCAGTAACAATACTAATGCAACATGAAATAAAACGGGGTCTTTTCTTTTCCTTGTAAATAATCCAACCATTTGAACCAAACAAGAAATATTTAGGTTTGAAATTTACACCAAATGAAATAGAAAACGAGAAACAAGAAAAAAACCCTATCATGAGACAATTTAAATGATACCATATAAAATGAGAAACAAAATTCCAAGAAACATTCGATAATTTGCAAAGTATTCTGCAAAACAATAAAATTGACTAACTATATACACGCGAGTTAAATCCGTAAAAGTTGTTTTATTTATATGTTCTGTTTGCGGAATCAAGACTCTAAACGGTGTAGATTCTCCACTGCGGGTGATGCTGGTCGACTAGAAATTCTCTAGAGGTTATTAGAGGACTCATCTAGAATAAGAATAAGAAGAAGGAAATAGGAAAGGAAAATTTTCCATTCGCTCAGAATTAGATGTGACAATAATTTTATTTGCCCTGCTCACTTCATTAACTATCACTCTCGAAATGTCAGTAGAACAAGGACTTTCGAATGACAGTGTAAATTCAACACTGGCTTAATTGATTTATTCTGATTGACGTCTATTCAAATGGAAAATAATCATATTCGTATCCAAACACTCTTCCTTTACAAATGGTATTTATACAATTTAAGGTACGATTCAAATAACTACGACACGTCGTTTTGAATTCCTATCTCACGATTTCATTTGTTAAAATTGTGTTAAAAAATGAAATAATTTTTCTTGATATCCCTATTAATTACCCTAAAAATCAATATTTTTAATGACTGTTTCTCATTTGCTGTATAACATTGGTGAATAGCAATAGCATAGTACTACCAGAGACACTGGTACTACACTTCAATTATCATTAATGAGTGATAATTTATCTAACGCAGTTCAATGAATCGCACCTTAATTGCTTCCAATTAATTAACAATTCAATTTGGAAAGAAAATTTCTAATAAACTTCGATGTAAATGTTTGTTTCATCGACTGTAATAATGTAATGTGTTTTTAAATGAGTATCGTTTTTGGTCGTTAAATTAGGTTTGACTGAAAAAATTCAAGAATGGCAATAATTACTGAATTTGTTTTTTGATGAATGAGATATAAATAAGATGTTATTCAAAGTGGTTTGATATTTTAAATTAAACCATCTTGAATTAAATGGAGCGTTAAAATAAATTTGAGACTCTTTCCACTCTTGTATATTAGTAGTTAGTTATCATAGTTTCAGCTAAATGGTCACTTACACAACACTGATCCGGTACAGCAATAAAGGGAAGTTTGAATTAACACTTTAACTCACTCGACTTAAGTGTGTTCACAAAAAAAAATTGCAAGCCATCTTCCTAGTGGACTTTGGTTTCATTTTCCAATTATAATTATTGTAAAATGAAGCTACAGTCCATATGTTAAGGTCCACACTTGATGTTCGCTCCATTGCTGTGCCGGAGTGGAGTCGTGTAGGTAGGCTATGCCTTAGGCCAGCCTTCGCTGATGTGGTTTCAGACGTTCGTCGCTGATCTACGTTTTCAGGCGCGCCTGTATCCGGCGAGGAGGGAACTGCGACCATCGCCCCGGGGACTGCTGCCACTCGTCGTCGTGTCGGTGCAACCTCTGGGGCTCCAACTGTCGCTGCCAGCGAATGGGCCTCTTCCAAAAGTGGGGCTAAACTCCCTGCTCACGCTCCCCTGAAGCGGTGATCAACTCCAGCCAGCCGACTTGAGCGCCGCTCCATCGGATGCGACAACCATTGCGTTTTAACACGGACCCGTTGCGTTTTTAAAATTACTTTTCCTATCTCCCTTCTTCAATAACGCTATCGCTTAGAGAGATTCGAATCGAAAACAGGGACCTAGATTTTAGTTCGGAAATATTTTTGGACCTTTATACAAAATTTTAGAGCGATTACTTTCGAAGTTTAGGCATTCGAGTTTTTGGTTGAGCGCATTCAGTTCTTTATCTGATCGCACTGAGTGTCCGCTTACGTGGTTGGGCAATCACCCAGCCTTATTGCCCAATCCGTACGCTTTGACGCCAAGCTCAGCTGATCGGATCCCGGCAACTGATCCTGGCGACGGGTTCTTGGTGACCCTCTTTAGTTCCAACCTTCATTTCGTCCAATGAACCTTTCGCCACGGATGCAGTTCTCTTTTATGCAATGTATGTATGTAGAGGTAAGTAAGCTAACGTAGTGTCAAGCAGTAGCGTCTAAAATTGATGGTAAACTTATGTCAATAGGGAAGTAGCGAATACTACAAAATAGAAAAAAATATAAATGTAACTTAAAAGTAAATGTTCTAGTCATTTAAGAGACTATCGGTAATAAACTTGGTGAAAGACGCTGTAATAAGCCTTTATATTAAACAACGCCACTTGTATTTGCGATTGGCAACTTAGATTTTTAAAATACCTTATAACATGTCATAATGCATAATTAATAAAACGAATCTTTAATGTACTCTGTGTGACTCTCGGACAGGGGGTATATGGTATTGCAGCCTAGTAGAATCTTCTGTACGTAGCTTCTTATATTGTATGTTCCTGATCGTGGAATATGATAATTGTAATGTTACTAATATTGGAATATGAAAAATGATAAATTATATTAATAAATGTTTATGGACTATGTGTCTCTTTTATTTCTCCCTATTACTATTCCTTATAATTATATCAACTGGAATTATATCCACTGATGGAGATCGGGTTCGATGGAGAGAGTGAGAAGACGGTAAGTATTTAGTAAATTTATAAATGCAATAGGCGAAAATTATACTACAAATGATTGTTTCTTGGAGAAGAGATCGAGCGGTTTTAAAAGAAGTAGCTTGTACCATAAGAGTGGCTCAAGCATACAGCTTACCTGTTGGTAAGCGGTGACCGTAGTCTATAGGTGCTTGCAACAACAAAATGTCACTTGCACTCGTGTGAGAGACTTTGTGCAGTGAAATTAAATGAAATGAATGAAATGAAATGAAATGAATGAAATGAACGAAATGAACAAAATAAACGATTTGAACAAAATGAACGAAATGAACAAAGTGAACTAAATGAAAGAAATGAACGAAATTAACGATATGAATGAAATGAAATGAAATGAAAAATCTCTTTATTTAAATGGACTTTGCAAAGTACTTTTAATCGTCAAAACCCTACCACCATTTCGGGACGAAATAATAATTATTATGCTCAGATGGAGAAGAAATGGCGAAAGAAACTCCACAGCTTGAGCATTCCTAGCTCCATCCCCAACACTACAGTGCTCTTGAAATCTTATTTAGCTACAATACTACATAGTGCAATTTGACTGCTGTCGTCTTACAGATGAAACATGACGACTCCAGGCCAGAAGTTTTTATAATATAACAATTATGTAATATGAGAAAAACAGTCGGCTCATAGGCAAGGAAGAAGCAAAAAATCTCTGGGCGCTACGAGCTCAAGCTTAAGGTCCTAACTCACGAACAAAAACACAACACCAACAAAAATGTATCTTTATTTTCTGTGGTCTTCTGTAAGGTAGTGGTACTACCCTTACTTGGGCTGCTCCAAATTCCAGCGGCTGGTCCACGGTGCCCTACTTCGACTGAATATGAGACATCATAACAGCCTTTATAATTCGACCTACTGTTAGGACACAAGGCCTCTCCTTGTTATCGAAGGAGGTTTAAGCAGTAGTCCACCACGCTTGCTCAATGTGGATTGATGGACGGAGTATACGGTGATCAATACCCCTTTGCTGAAACATTAGTCACCTTCTACGACACCCTTCGGAGGATATGGAGTGATGCTATTCTTCTCTGCCAGCATCACATGGCTACGATTATACTACATGGAAGGCTACATGGAGTATACTACATGGAGTGGAGTATGCTACATGGAATACGAGTAGTGAAAGAGTAGGTGGAAATAGAAATAATAGAAATAGAAATCTATTTACCTGCGTGTCATCTCCCAAGATGAGCGATCGAATTACAAGCGACCAATATCCTGTGCCCTCACTTCCTTAACATAATTATCATAGCAAAGACGAATCCACCTTATCTCCTTCTTTCGTTTCGATGGCTTCTTTTTTGCCGCCCAGAATTCTGCCACTCGAATCGCAGGATCAGCAGCGTTCCATAGCTCTTTAAGCGTGCAATTAATAGGGCATGCGGGGCAAGATATTAAATGAGCCATGGTTTGCGGGGAGGCACCACACCCGCACTGGTTGTCCCTGATGTAGCCCCACCTGCACATATTTTCCCTACTGCGGCTGACCTGTGTTCTCAATCTGTTCAAAAATTTCCAAGTCGGCCACGGCTTATAGCCAGGAGCAAGATTTTCTACCGTAAACCACACAATATGCAGAAGGTTTTACCTTTATAGCTCCAGGCGCCATGTTTCATTTAGAACATCAAAGTCGCAAGTGATATGATTCATTTTCATTAGACTGTATAATTGGGAGGAATTATTCAACACTTTGATCTTTGGGTGGACTTTAATCAGTTGTAATAAAAGCTGTATTGTGGTGCACGAATTATTAGCAACCAATTTTATTTCTGTTCAATTTCATTGAAACTCTTTCTCAAATTTATGTTTTTTTTTGTCAAAGGCTTTAAAACATATAAAACCTCAGATATAAAACTATAAACAATCGTAAAGATAACCGTCCTTGGCATATTCACAAAACGGAATTATACCAACGACAGACCATTATGCAATGTCTGAATAGAAAAAATCGATAACAGAATACCCAAATAAAGTTAAGCAAAGTTCGTCGTGGGTGTTGACAACTGTTACACAAGGTTACATAAACTAGTCTATGAATGAGATGACCGCATTAATTAAATCAACTTGATAGTTTACGAGTGCGTACAACGCTCATAGCTACTCATCATCATCATCATCAACAGCTCATATAATGTCCCAACCGAGGGGCTCGAGCCTACCCCACAATAGGGGCGATTAGGCCTTAGTCAACCACGCTGGCCAAGTGCGGGTTGGTCGACTTCACACATAACCTAAGAATTTCTTCATAGGTGTGTGCAGGTTTCCTCACGATGTTTTCCTTCACCGTAAAAGCGTCGATTAAACGTACATATGAATTCAAAATTCGAAAACACATTGGTACGTGGCGGGGATCAAACCACTGCCTCCCGGGTGGGAGACGACACTCTTACGCACTCCGCCACCGACGCTTAGCTACTATGCGTAGCATATCAAATTACTTATAATAATTTCTGCTGTTACTGGTCGCAATTTTTTTATACCACAATGGTGGCAAACAAGCATACGATCCGCCTGATGGTAAGCGTTCACCGCAGCCTATGGACACTTGCAATACCAGGGGTATCACACGTGCAGTGCCGACCTAGCAAAAACTTTTTCACACCTTTCTTGAAGACACCCATGTGGTAGTCCTTAGGCAATTAAACTTAAACAACATCCAATCAATAGCTGTGTAGTAAAATATCACCCGCTTGAAAAATATCTGCAGAATAATCTAATCTCGAAAGATAAGAGCACAATGCTAACGACTGCGTGAGCTGTGTTTTTAAAACAAACATGAAAGGAAAACATTACAATATTTATCCAACATTTGAACTGTCCATGTTCATACCAAATGTCAAGCCCAAATTAAGTATTATTGAGAACTCTTTTTAAATATGAATAGGTACCTACTTCATTACCGATAATCATAAATGTTAGGTCAAAATTATATGTTTATAAATTATAATCTTTTGTAATGATATACCCATGTCTCTTGAACAAATTTTCGTGTTCGTCATTAAAATATTGAATATATCCCAATTAAGCTATCTCCGCTATATTTAAAACATTTATCTCATTTTGTGTTTTATCATCAACATCATCATTATTTCACGAAAGAGTTTTGGACATCGGTTTTGTCCCAAGGAACCCCAGTTCCATCGGTGCTGCACTGCCCACATCCAGCAGATTTAGTGATTATATAATAACTAGCGCCCCGCCCGCGACTTTGTCCACGTGTATTTATTTATTTTTCAATAAAATATAGCCAACATTACTAAGTAAAAAAGTAGCATTCTAGTGAAAGAATTTTTAATATTGGTATAGTAGTTTTTAAGCCTATTCATTACAAAAATACAAATCTTTCCTCCTTATATTAGCATGGATTACGTTATTATTCCATTCTTAATACAATAGAAATAACAAAATTTTGAATACAGAATAACATAAGCAGAATTTGTAAGGTGATACATCAAATGATTAGGGAAATAATACCACAGTATAATACTATATGAAGTCCGCATTACTTTGTTACACTGCATCATCATAAATCATTATATTAATCTTAATTAGGCTTGAAGATTAATAAAATGAACATAAAATTAGATAGTAAAATTATTAATTAAAGAATAAGGGAATGTGGGTGTTACCTACCTAATATTGAAAGATGTAGGTAGGATCATTACGCTCTCAGCTTGAAAGCTGGCTATTACATGATCATTTCAAGCGCTTGCCCTCATTAGCGGTATGGCATGGCCAAGGATATTTATGCGACGAATAGAAAAATAGCTTGTAATAGCAATGTATTTCAATTCCATAGGAGGTACAAAAACACAACTTCACATTGGGTTACGAGCCATTTCCATAAATGGAAATGGTAATCATGAAAACGAAAACAATTTTCGGAGCGAATTTTATACGGCATTTCGAATTTTATACCCTTCATAAGTTCTGTAAGTATAAAATACAAGAAAACGCACCTGCGATCAGCAATGTAATTGAGAAAAAATAGGAAACTAAGGAGCAAAAGCAAAATTACAAAATCTTTCTGAAAAGTGATTTCTCTGCGTATCCCATTTCTTGGGCTGCATTATTTTTATGTTATTTGGCTGTGAGATAATGGTAAGGCCTATCTGGCAAATTGCCACCAACCCTACTCATCTTCCCCACCCGGTGGCGCTCATGCAACCTTAACCACCAACAATGACACACCTAACACCATAATAGTGCAGTGTTATTTGACTTTAGTCTTCTGTAAGATGGAAGTACTCCTACAGTATGGGCGCTCGAAATTCAAGCGGCTAGTGCGCTGTGCTCCACGACTAGATTTAATTTTATCTTAAGTTAAGTGTAAAGACCTATTTACACAGGGTACTTAAGTAAAGAGTCAGTAACAGGCGCCATGTGCTGGCGCCGGGAACTGACTACATTGTTTAGATGCAGTCAGTAAGTGGGTATATTGAAGACAGCGCTCACGCGACAGCGCTGTCATCATCATAACACCTTTATAATTCAACCCACTGCTGGGACACAGGGGCTCTCCTTGTTATCGAAGGGGGTTTAGGCAGTAGTCCACCACGTTTGCCCATTACGGATTGGTGGACGGAGTATAAGGTGATCAATACCCCTTTGCTGGTCCATTAGTCGCATTCTACGACACCCATTGGAGGATATGGGGTGATGCTGTTCTACTATGCCGGCAGCGCTGTACTGACTCCAAATCAATTTAGACTAGTTAAGTACCGAGTCAACATTGACTTTTCTTGAATTTTCTCTTGCCTTGGTAGATCAATTCGAGTCAACTCGTCGAATCTGCTTGCTATAAATGCCGGTGTCCCCCAGGGTTCTGTCCTCTCCGCAACTCTATTCCTGCTGCATATCAATGATCTGTTCTTAGCTCCCGGTACCTTAGGGTACGCAGATGACAGCACAGTCTCGGAGAGGTTCTTGTCTGATGTGAAGTCTAGTGCATATGTCCGATTATTGAGGGTGTTGGAAGTGTTTCCCTCTGGGGTAAAGCAAACTTGGTGGGATGCAATCCCTCCAAAACACAGGCTTGTCTTTTCTCGGCGAAACGGAGTCCACTCCATCTGACTCCGACTTTCCGAAATCTTTCCATGCCGATTAACGACCATCTCGAACTCTTGGGTCAGATATCTCCGCCAACCTCCATATCGGTCGTTACATCGAGTTCATTGCTAAAACCGGTGCAAAGATCAGACGATATTTCACATCTGTGCAGCTCTTAAGCCTTTATCGAGTTCAAATTGGCTCCTGCTTGGAGTACTGTTGTCACCTTTGGGACGGATTTGCTCGATATCTGTTAGATGCATTGGACTCGGTGGAGCACCGTGCGAAGAGACTCAACAGTATTGACGCACTCGTTGAGGCTAATCTCCAGAGCCTTGACCATCGAAGACGTGTTGGGTTGGCCTCTCGATCTTTTATTAAAACCACAGAAACTGTCAAATGTTTTCTCGATTATTGGACACAGACTGATAGCAAGAGACACATCCCAATTGGGACGTTTTCAAGTCTTTACAACACGCGCAGCTATGACATATTGGCTTTTTTTAAAATATAATATTACTGGCAATAATTTGTACCAAGGATAATATATCTGAGGCCAATAATCTCAGCCAATAATAATAATAATGACATGACAGACGTCATTACAAAAAGCAAAGTCTTTACTTGCTTAGTGGCCAGTTCGTAACACCTATATCTTGGTTACGATTTCAGTATACGTAGGCAAGAGTTGGAAATGTTCCAAAGCGTCTCTGCGAATAAATATGCTGACTCTAACATTTGTCACGATAGGCCACCCCGTGGTTTTTTTTCAGTTTCATAAATTCAGTTCGAAAAGCGTTAGATACAATAGCCTCGCCACTTTTCTAAGCACACTGTTAATTTGACATAATCGACCCTAATAACAAAGAGGTCTCTATTACAATTAAGTAAGGTCGTTCCAACTTTGACAATTCCAAAGGCAGGTCATGTCATATCGACTAGCAACGCTATAAAATTGTCAGAAGAGTCTCAGGAAATAATGAAACAATTACTTTAACAGCACAAAGTAAACGAACAAAAATGAACTTTAATTTTATCCGCTTTAGGACAAATGTCGCGAAAAGTCACGATTTTAGAACAAACATCCACATTTCAAAACAAATGATTCGGTCATATCGCGCTGGCTAAGGCAGTTGGCGTCGTGCCGAGTTTAAAAGGCAATGCCAAAAATAGTACATTTATATTCTACCTCTTTAGTAAAAATAGTTTTGATTGGTAACTAAAAAGCTACGTTTTTTAAGTAAAAATCTTACACCGAGTACTTATTTGCTAACATCTGCTCATTTTCACAATTTAGAGACAAGAGATCAATACCCCTTTGCTGATCCATTAGTTGCCATCTCCATCACTTTCAGGTGTAGGTATATTATGCAATTATTTGCGTAATTCTTTCGAATCCCATTGGGTAATGTAATATTCTAATGTTAATTTGTCTTTTATGAGTTGGAGGTACTAATCCATTTCGAACGCCCTTAATTTCAGCTCTCTTTAAATTTTTAAACCTTTTATTACTTTTGCCTTTAAAAATAATCCTGTTCATTCTTCATTTAACGCAAACATTCTGGCCCGTATAAATTCAACCATAACGCTTTGTCAGAAAAATGTGCTCGTTTTTACAACGTTATTTCCCATTTTAACATTAGCACGTCCATTGTTCTGACAAACATACGCATAATACTAGCAATGTCAGACGTAGCCAACGGGCCCTGTAATCCGCCCGGGCAATTAGGGTTGAAGCAATGATCCGTATTGTATCGTTCTACCGCCACCCATCGATCGTAATTCTAAGCTAGTCTGTTCCCTGGCTCGTCTATTTAAGAAACATATGGATGTATCAGTTGTTTAATTCATTAGGCATGGGTCGTACTTACAAAAATCCGTACCAGGGCTACGTATGGAATTCATTGATAAAAACGAGGTTTCTTAACACGTCAACTGTCCCTGCATATGATACAATTATATACCCAATCCCACGTTCATGCATCACATGTCACGCAAGTTGGTATACGAAATCAATTTCTTTCATTTTCATGAACGTCTCAGTTACATTAAAACATATCATAAGGATACGGATATTGAGGTAAATAAATATCAAATGATCCGACAAGTATTTATTAAATAAAAAAAAATAAGCACTAATGGACGTCATTAGGAGTTAATTCGATTTGGCCTGGACAGTCAACGTGGTAACACGCTTATACAGTTTGGGATTTCGTAATGCCACCTGAAGGGAAAGTACTCTTAATACTGTAGATAGAAAATTTTACTCAAAGGAAACATTCCTTTATTTTTGAAAAGAAAGAAAACTGGTTTCAAAGGTTTTCGAAAATTCGCTTGCCACACTCGGGAGTCAAACCAACTAAAATCTGTAAAAATTACATCCTGTACTTTTATTGCATCGATCGCTAGGGTCAATTATTAAGACGAAATCTCTGTATAAAACTTGATAAATTAAATGAAAGGAAAGCCATGAAACCCCTAATCATTTTATTTATTTACATAAAATGGTAAACTAACTAATTAGTTGCTCGAAATGGGCTCCATTCTCTTGAACACACAAATTTATTCTTCTAACAAATTCATTCATTTTAATGTACTTATTAATGACGTCAATGATAATTATTAACTACTAACATGGATAGCAGATGGAACTTTGAGTAAAAGTGCTTTAACTTGACCCATTGAATTTATAAGTCCTTTTTCATGGCTTTCCTTTCATTTCAATTATCAAGTTTGTTGGAGAGATTTCGTCTTTATAAATGACCCTAACGATTAATGCAATAAAAGCACATAGTGTAATTTTTACAGATTTTAGTTGGTTCGATTCCCGGGTGTGGCAAGCGAATTTTTGAAAAATTTTGAATGCAGTTTTCTTTCTTTTCAAAAATAAAGGAATGTTTCCTTTGAGTAATATTTTCTGTCTACATGTATTAAGAATACTTTCCCTTCAAGTGGCATTACAAAATTCCACCCGGTATAAGCTTCAATTGTATGTTTGCTTGTTTGCTTGTATGTTCGTAACCGACTCCTTTGTACTCAATTTTGACTCACCTTCAACGGCGAGATATCATTTAAACTTTATATACTTATCCAAGACCGATGACATTACAATAATTCTCAGTTGTTCGTCACTAGATGGCGCTGTCATTGTTATGGCTTATTCTAGTATCGGTGGTTATAAATCGCACTAAAAAGTAAAAAATAAATAATAATTTATAAAAACTAAAAACACGCTTAGATAAATCTTACTAAAAAGTTGAAAATTATTTTTACCCTGCTCCCAATTTATTTGGGGTCGGTGCAGTCTTGCTATCGACATACTGCTAAAGGGTTTGGCATTTGATTTTATGGCCGTGTGCCTGTCACCAACCCTCCTAGGGAATGACTGCTATCTTTCCACAGCACCTGGGACCACCAGCTTAACGTGCATTGCGAAGAACGGAGGAACATCGATTTGATTTTTTTTGTAACCCATCCGAATACTACCTGCGTACTTGGTAGCTTAGCTTTTGTGATCTTTACGTAGAGCACACGACAGCAGCGCCATCGACCTCCTCTCAAGTGCGATTCACCATGGGATGCCAGCAGAGTAGAATAACATCACCCCATATCCTCCAATGGGTGTCGTAGAAGGGGACTAATCGATCAGCAAAGGGGTATTTATTTATTTTATTTTATTTTATTAGGACAGCCAATGGTACACACTTATGTTTTTTTACATTTTGTCAATATTTTTTTAAATTTCGTTTTAATTAAAAGTATTACCTTTGAAGGCAAACACAACATGCTGTTGATTAAAGATTCACGACAGTAATTAGGGGGGAAAAGCTATTTAAGAAAAACTAATATAATACCTTCGAAATTATGCAAGAGGCTTTTGTATTTGTACAGCGATGACTGAAAACAATCAAATAAACCTTCGACCGTCAAAGGTATATTACTTTACGTATTGATGACCTTATACTCCGTCCACCAATCCACATTGGGCAAATGGGCAAGCGTGGTGAACCACTGCCTAAACTTCCTTCGACAACAAGGTGAAGGCTTGTGTCCCAGAAGTGGGTCGAATTATAAAGGCCATTTATGAGGCCGGGTCTATCGCGTTGGAGAGTCATGAGCAGTGCCTAGGACTTGTGACCCAGGTATAGGGTTCAGGGAATTCTTAAGCAGCTGTAAATAGATACTGAACGCATAACGATGGGAGAAGTGGACGCTACAAGTGGAATACAGTTTTGTTTCTACGCAAGATGCAAGCAATCACTAGTTGTTGATGGCATGCGTATCGCGTGCGGTTAACGTGTACAGTAGGCCTAAGTATTCCAAAAATCGTAAAAAAAAAACTTTTTTGCTCAAAAAGACTGTTTGTACCTGCAAGTTCATTCCACAACTGATGCAGCAATGTGTATAGTATATTGTTTTCGATACATAAAATACCAAAACAAATTATTCAAAACCACAAAGAGTTCACAAAACCCATAAAACTTATGCATTATCTACATACATTTAATATATTCTTTATACGACCCATTAATCTTTACGACTTTGGAAGATTTCGCAGTGTTTTTAAGAAACTCGTTGCTTGCAGGTATAGTCATATTTTTCGTCGTAGTAAAAGTAATTTTTTAGAGGCTAATAATTTCCTTTGCGAACTTCGAAGAATGGCAATTCTCACGAAACCTGTTAAGTAAGTGAAATGAAGATGACCCATGAAGTTTTCCAACTCCATTTGCCGTACGCCATTATTGCCTTTCTGTTTTGGTGTCAATTTGATTTTTTTTAAACTCTTGGCCCTCCTGTCATCTCAATCATCAACATGTATTCAAGAGTCGTGGTTGTTTATGTATTTACTAAAAAAATATATAAAAAAATCTATCCTATTATGTACATTAACACTTAGGTACATTCTATAGTGAATAATAATTAATTATTTCTTTATGCATATACAGGTAATTTGTTATTTTGTCATCAACAATCTTCAAAACATTTGAAGATCTCGTCAAAACAAATAATAATAATAATAATAATAATAATGTTTATTTATTTCTCTTTCACAATATAGCCATTACAAAAGTTATGAATAAGAAAAGACTTAAGAACAATTTAATAACTATATTGTGAGAGACTGGCTTATGTGTAGGAAAACCTGTGTTACAGATTACCAGGCCCTCACCACCTCACTATTAGATGTTTAACAGATATTAATCACATGTCACAAAATACATTTGTTTAAGCTAAATGTTACAAAAGATAGGCAAAAAAAAAATCAACGTTATATAAAAACTATGAAAATAAAAAAGTAATAATTAATAATCATCAAGCCACTTTTAAAAGGTATATCAAGTACGTACATATTACTCTATAAGTGCATATGGAATTATATATATAGATATATGTATATGTGTGTGTGTCTGTGTGTATGCGTATGTTGTATGTGGTGTGTGTTAGTTGTATGTATGTGTGACAATTTGCGAACGATTTGCTTTACAGAATGTGAAGTCATTTCAAATAACCTTTTCCCTGGAAGTAACTCTGAAATCTCGAAAAATATTCAAGCTGATTGATATAAATTTACAAACGAACTCGTCTTAAATGTATGGAACAGTAGTTTTTTTAAATGTGAGAAAACGGGACTTATCGGGAGTCCATCCGTGACCATGGCGCATGAAACTGCGCCCAAATATCAGATAATTAAAATAAACAAAACAATTGGTAGTGACCACGTAAGTTTAAAAGAAGTAGATTTTTTCTTCGCGATTTTAGTTTAGCTTCCATAGAAAAAGTTTTTTTTTGTATTGACGATATCTTCAAATTGTTTGAAAGTTGTTGCTGGAGTATTTCAAACAGCTCTGTATACCTTTATATAAAAATCACGTGTCACGATGTTTCTGGTGGCATTCTACCAAAACGACTCGACTGATTTTTATATTTTTTTTGTGTATATTTGTTAGGTATCAGAATAGGTCGTAAAGTACTTTCAATGTAGCTCACTCGATGCGCACGGACACAAACGAACGGGGCCGCCGTCTGGCAAACTTATCGCGGCTTTGCGATTTGCGTGCGAGTTGAGCGCTTTGCGCAATTGCAATTTTTTTTGACACCAAAAAATAAAAATCATTTCCCAGCAATTATTTTTTGAAATGTTTCTTATTTTGATACCTTGTATTGTATATAGCAGGACAACGTTTGCAGGGTCAGCTGGTATGATATAAAAATCGAGGAAAAAAAGATCACTGATAATAAACCATGAAAGCATTAATATTAAAAATCCAGTTCATGATTAAAATATCCTAGCAGTAACCTTCTTCCGGTGCTAAACAACTTTACGAGCAAATTTATGGCAAAATTAAAAACTCTTTGAAAAATAATATCTGATAAAAGTATGACTGATTAAGCCATAGTATAAATTTAATAATGTAGTAGGCATGATTAATCTACTATATAATAATAATAAATAATCTCTAAATAAATACTAAATTATAAATTTCAAATTAAATATTATAATGTCAACGAAACGCAATAAATGAGCAAATGATTCCTGTCTCCCTCGCACTCGTTGCGATCCCATGCCCTTCCTCTATTTTTCCCCGACCTCAGTTCACCTGTCGATGCGTTAGAAAAATCAGCGTATTTAAGTGGTCCTCGGAAAAGCGTGTAAATTCGGTGTTTCACAGTACCTACTTGCAGTGAAAGTTTTAGAAAGTGTATTCTGTCCTAACAAGGAGGCCTCCAGGACAAGGAACAAGGATCAGCAAACCCTGAATCGAGAACCACGTGCAGTAAGCACGTGCACGACAAAGGTGAGTCCCTTCTTTCCTTGATTCCTCCGTTCATTTGCTCATTTTAGCACAAAAGGAATATCAACCAAACCAGCGCGAAAACATTTGGTCACTTCGACCGCGAATAGGTAATTTCATTTCATATAAAAGTTCGGTTTTCTTGTGCGTAGCTGCCATATTGGCAAAATGCTAGGCGACAGACAGTCTGATCAACCGGCGCAGGCGGCTTCGGCGCAATCGCAAACTAATACTAATGAATTGAAAGTAATGATGTTACAAAATAAACTAAGTGCCTTGTATGGACGAATGCAAAAAATATACGATTCCATGTCCTCTCTAGGGCCTGACAGTGAACCGATACTAATTGATAATTTCTTGGCGGATACTTTTACAATTGATACGCTTCGTAATGATTTCCTCGTCACACTGGAGGAAAGAAATCAGTATCAACTCACATTAAGGGATACACCTCCTAGTTATAGTTCAATAATTGCATTTGATGAACTTTTCACTAGAATTAAATACAAAGTGCATCAAATGACATCGGCTAGTAGTTCAGGTCGCGATAATCAGGGTTCCTTGGTTAAGCGTGAGAAACGACCTTCACTTAAATTGCCAACATTGGAGCTCTGTTCGTTTGACGGTAATAGCGAATTATGGCCAATCTTTTACGAGACCTTTAAATCGGTAATTCATGAAAATACTGACCTCACTAATGGGGAGAAAATTCAGTATTTAATTGGTAAGTTAAAGGGAAAAGCACTAAACATTTGCCAAGGTATATTACCTTCGGCCGATAATTATTTATTTATTTGGAATGCGTTAGTTTCAAAATATAATGACAAACGGGTACTGGCTGCGTCTTATCTCGATAAATTATTTAATTTGCCGAATGTGAAGGAAAATTCTTCGACCGATTTAGAAGAATTTATAGATAAAGTTTCTTCAATACATTCAGCATTAAACCAATTGAAAATTGAACATTTGCAAGATTTTATATTTATTTATATTATATCGAAAAAGTTGAATTTGAATATAATTAAAGAATTCGAGTCAAAATTTAACAGTAGTGAGAGTTTTCCTACTTGTACGGAATTCATTACATTCGTGCGTGGTCATGCCCACGTACTGCAACGCGCTCAAAAGATGTCTATATCTACGCCTGTATATGCGAAGATGGGCAGCAATCAGACGCGTAAAAATAATTATTCGCAATCAGCCAGTTCCAGTTCGTCTTTTTCTAAAATAAACAACAATAATGTAAAAACTTTTATTAATGTTCCACAAATTACTAATTGTTTATCTTGTGAGAAGACTGACCATTCTCAATTGTCTGAGTGTTCTAAGTTTTTGTCATTGTCCCCGAGTGAACGATTTAAATTTGTGAAAAATCGTAAACTATGTGTTAACTGCTTGAGTAACTCACATAATATTTTAAATTGCAAGGAGTTGACACGTTGTAGTGAATGTCAAAAATGTCACCATAGTTTGTTACATTTTCCGACAAATAATAGTTCTGTGTCTAATACTAGTGTGAATAAAAGGCAAACAGTTACTACCGCAATAATCACAGAAACCATTCCGAGTGTGGCGGCCGAACGGCCTGAGTACGGCCCTGACGCCGGCGCCGGCGCTGTCTCGTTATGTGCGGTCGGAGAGTGCGCGGCCACGGCAGACGCTCGTTCATTGGGGCAAGCGCGCCCGTCGCGTGCGCCGGTGTCATCCTCATCCGTGTTATTAGGTACTGCGCAATGTCATGCGATGGATGCGGACGGGAATGTTGTTGTTTTGCGCGCTATTGTTGACAGCGCATCTCAGAAGGATTTAATTACAATGGAATGTTGCAAGAAACTTAAACTTAAATTACTTCTCCCACAAAATAAGTTTGTCTCAGGTGTAGGTGATATTAGTAACCCCGTAGAAGGCGTGACTTGTTTAACTATTTCATCTCGGTTTGATAAGTCGATTCAGTATACTATTCAACCAATGGTGGTAAATCATATTACAAACGAGCTACCAACGGCTCAGATTAATATAAGTAGCTTGGATTATTTAAATAATATTCCTTTAGCGGATAATAAATATTATATACCAGCTAAAGTTGACCTCATTTTGGGTTCTGATTTATTCGCGCGAATTTTAGGCACTAATACTATTGCGCGCGCGGCTGGCGAACCCGTCGCGATCGAAACTTTATTAGGTTACGTCATAGTAGGGAAGGCTCCAGTGGTTTATCCTGTTCATAATATCGCGCGTACCTTTTGTACAACCGATGAACAACTCGAAAATCGTATGAATCGATTTTTTGAGTTAGAGGAGGTCCCTGATGTTTCCAAAATGTTGACATTGGATGAAAGTAGCTGTGAGAAATATTATTGCGATACAGTGCGTCGTGATTTAATTGGACGTTATATCGTTTCTCTTCCTTTTAAAGAAGATACTTCCAAGTTAGGTAATTCAATTCTGTCTGCCGAGCGTAGGTATTTATCTTTGGAGCATAGATTGCTTTCTCATCCTGATATTAAACGGGAATACGACAGTGTATTCAAAGAATATCTACAGAAAAATTATTTGAGACCTGTCGGTATTATTTCAGAATTAAAAAAATCTGATAATCAATATGTGATTCCACATCACGCAGTGATCCGTACTGATAAGAGTACTAGCAAATTACGCGTAGTACTAAATGCGAGTAATGCGACATCTACCGGTAAATCCTTAAATGATTTATTGTATACTGGCCCAAACATTCAAAATGATTTATTTCAAATCTTGTTAAAATTTCGTCTGTTTCGAGTGGCTATAACTGCAGATATTCGACAATTCAAATTCAAATTCCAGCGGCTGTTGTATCGGTTTGATTCTGAGGAACCTATTACAGTATTTGAAATGACGCGAGTTCCGTTCGGTTTATGCTGCAGTCCTTACCTCGCCATACGTACTGTCCGTCAGCTAGCCGAGGACGAACGAGTCCGCTTTCCTGAAGCAGCTGCTGTGGCCGAACGCGATAAGTACACTGATGACCTCACGACGTCCTGTCCTTCTGTGGAGGAAGGGATAGGTCTCGCCAATCAACTTATTGATTTATTTGCCGCTGGGGGGTTTGAACTTGTAAAATTTTCAAGTAACGTACCTGAGGTTATGGCAAAAATCCCGCCGCCTAATCGCGTCACTGAGGCGATCGAATTCAGTCCCGAAAATCATTTAAAAATACTAGGCATGTATTGGCTGCCAGCGGAGGATGCTTTTACATTCTGTGTGACTCCTCAGCCACGCACATGTACTAAGCGCAACATTTTGTCAACTGTTGCTCGGTTATGGGACCTACTGGGTTTTGTAGCGCCAGTGACACTTTTAACAAAATTGATTATTAAATCCTTATGGAAAGATAACATAGGTTGGGATGAATGTCCACCTTCAAATGTCACAACACTTTGGCAAAGGTTTGAAGCGGAATTACCCTTATTGCAAAATATTAAACTGCCGCGTCATCTAGGTATTACTGACCAGTGTATCATTTCATTAGTTGGTTTCGCTGACGCTTCCGAGAACGCTTATGGTGGCGTTGTATATTTGCACGTTTATTTGCCGGGTTCTAATCAAACTTTATTCAATATCATTTGTGCTAAATCACGAGTGTCACCTTCGAAAACTGTGATTTCACTTGCTAGGATGGAATTATGCGCCAATTTGATATTAGCAAAATTAATGCGCTTCGTCATCGACACGTACGCTTCTCGGTGTTGTATTTCTAATGTATTTGCTTTCACTGATAGCACCGTGGCTTTGGCATGGATTCATTCGTCACCTACGCGCTGGCAAACCTTTGTTGCCAATCGTGTGGCTAAAATTCAAAATGCTTTGGATTCCCGTTATTTCCACCATATCTCCGGAAAGGATAACCCCGCTGATTGCCTATCCAGGGGTTTAACACCGTCACAACTGCTGGAACACCCGTTGTGGTTTAATGGGCCCCCGTTCATTAATTTTCCAATGGCCGAGTGGCCAGTGCGTCAATTCGAACCATCTTCAGTAAGTGAAGTACCCGAAATTAAGGTCAATGTTCTGGTCACATTGCCCGAATCAGCTACTTCAAATCCTGTCTTGTATGAGCTAGGTAGACGAGTATCTTCGTGGCCAAAATTGCTGCGTATAGTTATTTATGTGCTTCGTTTCATTAAACGACTACCGAAGAAATTTGATTTAGCTCATTTACAGCAGGCTGAAAGGCTGATAATCATTGACTTGCAGAAAGTACATTTCTCGAAAGAGATTAAGGAGGCTTGTTCTGGAGGAAAATGGCCCCCTGCTCTTTTAAAGTTACATCCTTTTATGAAGGACGGTATATTAAGAGTGGGCGGTAGGTTAAATAATGCCGATTTAACCTATGACAGTCAACATCCAATGCTGTTACCCCGACAAGATCACCTTGTTAATTTGATAATTGATTATTATCACCAAATAAATCTACATACTGGTCCACAGTTATTAATGTCCATTTTGAGACAAAAATTTTGGATAGTGTCTGCACGTAATATAGTCCGGAAAAGAGTGCACCAGTGCAATATTTGTTTCAAGGTCAACCCTCGAAATAAATTTCCAATAATGGCTGATCTGCCGGCATGTCGAGTGCAAGAGGCGAAAGCGTTCTGCCATACTGGCGTTGACTACGCAGGGCCTCTGCAGATCGTACCATACCATCGTCGCGGTGTACGCACGCATAAGGCTTATATTTGCTTGTTCATCTGCCTCGTTACCAAGGCAATTCATATAGAGTTGGCCTCGGACTTGAGCACCGAAGCTTTCCTTAATGCTCTTAAGCGCTTTATTTCGCGACGTGGACCGGTGTCGGTGCTTTACTCTGATTGTGGAACAAATTTCATTGGCGCCAAATCATATTTAGATAATTTATATCGACTTTTAAATTCCAACGAATATAAAGAGAAATTTGCCAATGAACTCCGTGATAACTTTATAGATTGGAAGTTCAATCCCGCATCGGCCCCACACTTCGGTGGTTTGTGGGAGAGTAACATCCGAAGTATTAAAACCCATCTTTCTAAGATAGTGGGGAATCAATTACTTACCTTTGAGGAAACAACGACAGTGCTCGCTCAAATTGAGGCAGTGCTTAATTCCCGGCCTCTATCGGTATTAAGCAGTGATCCTTCAGAACCACTGGCTTTGACCCCCGCTCATTTTCTTGTATTGACACCATTAAAGTCCCTTCCTTCAGAAGACTTTAATAACCTGAATGTTGATCTTCTTAAAAGGAAACGTGCCATCGATAAGTTAGTTCAAACCTTTTGGAACCGCTGGAAGGTTGAATATTTGAATACTTTACAGGTCCGTAACAAATGGCTAACTGATAGTAATTCTATTCAACCTGGAACCGTTGTTTTGCTGAAGTCTGATCACAGTGCTCCTTTGGATTGGCCCTTAGGAATCATAGAACGTACGTTCCCAGGCAAAGATAATGTGGTCCGCGTAGTAGAGGTTAGAACTAAAACTGGCCTTTACCGAAGACCAGTGGTGAAGGTCTTTCCTCTGCCTAATCAATGAAAACAATTGCTATTTATACAGTCCACTTAGATTCTTAATTATAATTATTATCTATTATTTGCAATACTAATATAAAATTAAATATTAACATTAGGTAATAAATACTAGGAAAATTTGTGTAAAAAATATTCGCTAAATAAAATACATATAATAAACTTCACATAAATAAACTTCATAAACTATAACATTCGTTGAAAGGACTACATCCTGTCAACCCGAGGGGCATGATTAAGCCATAGTATAAATTTAATAATGTAGTAGGCATGATTAATCTACTATATAATAATAATAAATAATCTCTAAATAAATACTAAATTATAAATTTCAAATTAAATATTATAATGTCAACGAAACGCAATAAATGAGCAAATGATTCCTGTCTCCCTCGCACTCGTTGCGATCCCATGCCCTTCCTCTATTTTTCCCCGACCTCAGTTCACCTGTCGATGCGTTAGAAAAATCAGCGTATTTAAGTGGTCCTCGGAAAAGCGTGTAAATTCGGTGTTTCACAGTACCTACTTGCAGTGAAAGTTTTAGAAAGTGTATTCTGTCCTAACAAGGAGGCCTCCAGGACAAGGAACAAGGATCAGCAAACCCTGAATCGAGAACCACGTGCAGTAAGCACGTGCACGACAAAGGTGAGTCCCTTCTTTCCTTGATTCCTCCGTTCATTTGCTCATTTTAGCACAAAAGGAATATCAACCAAACCAGCGCGAAAACAATGACATTACAGAAGGTCAGATTTTTTAAACAGAGAAGTTACCTAATTGAATGTAAGCGACATAAATAGAGTTTTATTTTTAGCTCTTGTCAAATTAATGAACTTTAATTATAGTTGGAGAGTCGTCCCACGCTTTCTGAACTCGGAATGGAACACAAAATAAAAAGAATACAGAAGTATGGATGTATAAGTAACGTCTTTTAAAAATTAATTTTAAATATAAAAATAACCGCATTGTAAATGCTTCCAAAAGTGCCTTGCCAAAGACAATTGACAACGCTTATTCCAAAAACGCTTCTCTCCGCTAGGGGCGCTAATCATATTCCAATTGAGCGTACAACGCAACTAAAAAGTTATTTTTTTTTTAAACTACAATACGGGTACTGAAGAGATATTTCCCTAACAACCGGACTGGTGTCCCCAAACTTATGTAAAATCTCAAGGAGAGCCACTCACTAAAAACGTTCTGTTTCCAAATCTCGTGACCTCGCCGCACTCAGACTTTTATACACGGTAAATTTTTAGTGGCTGTTGAGTTAAAGCCATTGTATTGTAAGATCGTGTTCCCATTTTGCTCGGACCCGGAATTTAGTCGGCTGTTCCAGTGGCAGAACATTTTATATGAAGCTATTCACGCTGTCAGACACCGATTTTGTATCGGCGCCATATAAAATGTTCTATCCGATTAAAATCCGTGTCCGACACCCAATAAAAAGAACGAGCATTTATTAGCAGGTCAATACTAGGTGGTAGACCCATCCCGGGGTCGCTCTGGTGATAAGGCGCACGTAAAGTACGCGAACTCAGAGTGATCCCATAAGGGCTGGTACCGGTGGCTTTTAGCGGAGTAGGACCGGCGCTGTTCCGCGCCAGTGAGTCCCGCACATACCGTGCGCCCAGCCAGTGTGTGGTATGGTGCGTAAATGGATTTTTTTTATTTGGCTTACAAAACTGGTTACAATCACTTGTTACATTAAAATTGTTGTATGATATCATGATAGATTGTTCCCTACTACATGTAAGCACTACATGCACCATTTTTTACAGTTATAATTGAATTAAAAATTTCAAACTTATAAAATTAAAATGTAGGTAGGTATATAAATTGATATTAAGTTGCTGGACTAACAATGGGTGGGATTATTAAAATAGAGACTTCATTGTGCATTTTGCTGAGGCTGAAGAACCAGAGAAAATATCAAACTTAAATCTATTAGAATTATATTAAGAACACATGCGATACAGTTGAGAGTGTTGACCGAGTCGGGTTTTACATTAGGGGAGAAAAAAGGTTTTACGATTTTGCACACGACTGCCGACTCGTGGAATTACAAATTTAATAGACTCTAAAACGTCGGTTGCATCAATTTGACCATCTAACTAAAACAAAAACCCGTTTTCCCAACGTCACCAAAAAAGGTGGTAGACCCATATGTAGGGTCGTCTGGGTAGGTACCACCGCCTTTCTTATTTCTGCCGTGAATCAGTTCGCTGTGCTTCGGATTAAAGGGAATGGTAGCCAGTGTAATTACTGGGCATGGAAGGCATATCATCTCAGTCCCCAGGATGGCAACGCACTTGCAGTGTTAAGTGATTTACCGACCCATATGTAGAGACGTCTGGGTAGGTACCACCACCTTTCTTATTTCAGCCGTGAATCAGTTCGCTGTGCTTCGGATTAAAGGGAAAGGTAGCCAGTGTAATTACTGGGCATGGAAGGCATATCATCTCATCCCCCAGGATGGCAACGCACTTGCAGTGTTAAGTGATTTACCCTATTGCAAGTGTCTATAGGCGACAGTAACCATTTAACACTACCTGGTGTTCGCTTGTTTACCATCTTGTGATATAAAAAAAAATACAAACAACCCTTGCTAAGGGACTAACATCGAAACGGTTAAAAAAATCAGCTGTTCCATAAAAACTTCAAAACCAGCGACCAATATGTATGAAACGGCTGTATTGACCTACCTATTAAAATTAAAATTGCTTCGGCTCTATAATTACTAAAAATTCACCAATGTATATTGCAAACACATCACTTCTATTGTGTATTTCTGTACTCTTTTTGAGTTGTGACTTAGTTCGAAACACGGTTAACCATTGAATAGGGCCTTCATTACCCCGGACTGGTTCGGGGATTATAACAAAGCTGCACCTTACTTTATTAACACTCGCTGAAGTATGAACTAATTAGAAACAAGTTGTTTTGAGAGAACAAATCCATTAGGGATTATCAGATCGAAATAGACGTAAATACAAATAAAATTATCGTATACATCAAAAGAACTGGTGTGTTACACCGACTTCTAAAATGGAGGCTATCAATTCGACCCGAATATCAGTCTAAACCAATTTCTAAACACGTACGTTAATGTTCTTGTGTATTTATGTTTGTAATTTTTACGTTTGCCCCGCATATCTCAAAAACAATAAGTCGGATTGAATTTAGACTAGTTAGACTAGGTTTCAGTCTAAAAAATATTTTTTTTTTTAGTTAGACTATAGTTAGACAGTTGAAATTTTCACAGATGATGTATTTTGTAGCCGCTATAACAACAAATAGGTACTAATAAACAGAATAAAATAAATATTTAAGGGGGGCACCCATTATAACACACCTGATTTTTTTTGCTCATGTTTGCTCGATATTGATAACGGCAATAGGTACGCTTGAAATATTCACAGAATATTGAGTTATTCAGTTTAAAATAAAATAATTAAAATAAAATAATATTTAAGGGGGGCTCCCATAAAACAAACGTGATTATTTCCATTTTTTTATAGACCCTTCGTGCGAAAGTCCCACTCGCACTTGGCCGGTTTTCTATTACTAAATTTTATTATAATGCGCAAATGCCACATAAAATACATAGTAGATAATAGAATAACTAAATAACTATAATAAAATTTAATTGACTTTATAACGTTAATAATAAATAAAATATTATAAAACGGGTTAAATACCTCACGCGCGTACAACATGAAAATTGAGGCGCTTGTACTGCAGTGTTAAGTTAACTACACATAACGAAACTAGATGGCGCTGAACCCGTCTGAATCGCGCTATCGTTGTTATCCGCGAAATGTAGATAGGTGCAGCATTTCGCTGACTGCAATATCCTCTATATGGGGTATTGATCAACCTTATACTACTTTTTGTTATGGTATTTCGGTCTAATAAACCGTTTCACCATTTATATTATTACAATTAATAATGATTATGATTAATTAATTAGTTTATTCGCTTCTATTTTAAAGAATGTACACATAATGTTAAATATATGGCGTTCAGTTAAAATTACGAGGTATCAATCCCTAAGGGGGTAAAAAAGGTAAATCCGTCATTTATAATAAGTACAATCCATGAAAATTGGTATATTATTAATTATTATGATGTTTCTGTCTGTTAGAAATTAAATAAGAAGACATATTTTAGGATTTCTATAAATTCTACCCTAAAGGGTACAAAAAGGGGGTGGAAGGAGAAAATGGGGTGACATTACAAAGGCTGAACTGGCTCCGGATTTTTAGGCACTTGATAAAAAATAAATACCAAAAAAAAATTAAAGTGCTGCCCGAAGTTACTATTCCACGCGGACAAATCGCGGGCAAAAGCTAGTCTATACAGGGTTACAGGAAAAGTCGACCTAGATCCGTTAAGGGCGTGTAGTACACATCATTTCTGAATGATTTCACTATGGAACCCCCCATCCTAAACTTAACCGTTTTCGAGATATTCGTGTTTTAATTTTTTTTATGAAAATGCTCAATTTTTCGGCTATTCAATTGAATATTTTGAATTTTTTTGATTCTAATGATTATTTTTTCGGTTTTTTACATGAAGAATGAGATGGTTAATGACCTCAATGACTAAAATTGCACGTAAGTTAAGTAAATAGGTCATTGTAGACGATCGAAACTTAAGAAAATAAGTACAAATTATAAAAAAAAAATTTTCTTTTCTAGATATCTCAAAAATTTATCATGGCACTTGCTCTGCAGATATGCTTAAAAACATCTACATTTTATCAGCTATCCAACGAGGTATAACAACCTAGGGTTGTATTTAAACTCATAGAAAAAACATAGTTGAAAAGGTTCAGGTAGTAGGTCTAACGGTGAAACTTAGTTTCTAAGGCTACATGGGGCAGTCAGAATAAATAGCGCTTATTTAATCTAATTAATTTAACTTAAGTTCAGCATCATCATTTCAGCCTACTGGCTTCCACTACTGAACGGCCTCCCTCGGCTAGAATAGAATAGAATAGAATAGAAATAATCTTTATTGCACATCGACATAAATACAAAAAGATTACAGTAAACATTTACAGTACAATGCACAATAGGCTAGGTACAATCTTCATGCATCCATCGATGTCCCGCTATCCTGACCTAGGAGATCATTCAGTAATTCACCTAATGTTTTTGAATAAAATTTTATAGTTCATGTTCTACGTGTCCACCTCTATTTCGCACACATTTTCTAATTCTTTCACGTAGTCCACTTTTCACTACACCAGTGGTTAATGTTCTTCTTATGTCGTTAGCAGCATTAATTATCCTTTCTTTGAGAACTTCCACTGACGATATGGGGTTGAGCTCACTGTAAACGTGGCTCTTCATGTGCCCCCATACATAAAAATCCATGGGGGTCAGGTCGGGAGATCTGGCTGGCCAGGGTAAAGGCCCACCTCATCCAATCCATTTGTTAGGATAGTTAGTGTCCAACCAATCCCTAACGCTTCTTCTGAAATGAGCAGGGCAGCCATCATTTTGAAACCACATGTCCCGCAGTAATTGTAATGGGAGATCATCTAGTAGGTCACCTAAGTCACCTCTTAAGAAATTTTGATTTCGTTGTCTTGTTCCTCGTCGTCATCAATGACACGTGGTCTTCCTAAGTCCGTACGTCGTCGCAAAACAGAGCCAGTTTCACGAAGTCGTCGGTAAACTCCGTCGAAAACGCTCACATCAGGTACTCGACGGTCGGGATAGCGTCGTATGTACTCAGTCCGAACCTTTTCAACTATGTTTTTTTCTATGAGTTTAAATACAACCCTAGATTGTTATACCTCGTTGGATAGCTGATAAAATGTAGATGTTTTTAAGCACATCTGCAGAGCAAATGCCATGATAAATTTTTGAGATATCCAGAAAAGAAAAATATTTTTTTATAATTTGTACTTATTTTCTTAAGTTTCTATCGTCTGCAATGACCTATTTACTTAAATTACATACAATTTTAGTCATTGAGGTCATTAACCATCTCATTCTTCATGTAAAAAACCAAAAAAATAATCATTAGAATAAAAAGAAATCAAAATATTCAATTAAATAGCCGAAAAATTGGGCATTTTCATAAAAAAATTAAAACTCGAATATCTCGAAAACGGTTAAGTTTAGGATGGGGGGTTCCATAGTGAAATCATTCAGAAATGATGTGTACTACACGCCCTTAACGGATCTAGGTCGACTTTTCCTGTAACCCTGTATATATAAATATGAAATACTGACTGACTGACATATCAACGCACAGCCATAACCGCTGGACCTAGAGATTCCTAATTTGGTACGTAGGTTCCTTAAGAGGTCCTGGGGTTCACTGAGAAAGGGTTTTTGGAAATTCACCCTCGAAGGTGGTGGAAAGTTTGTATGGAAATCCGTCATTTTTAAAGTAAAATGCATAAAAATTGGTACATGGCATTTCAGTTATAAATTAAGAAAGAGGTATTTTAAGACTTTTGGAAAGTAGAGTTTATCAAGAGCATTATTGGAGTTAGCGCTTCCATATGCCATTAAAATGTCCGCATATTCCTCATTGGTAAATGAAGTCATTTTACCAATAAACAAACTTAGCAGAAATAACAAAACAACAATAACAATACACAAAACGAAGATAACGGTAACAAGCGCAGGCACAATGGACATGTGCGTGAGAATGAGAACTGAGGGACCACACTAGTATTTTGCAAAATAAATTTCGGAGGATTTAGTAAAAGACTTACAACAAATATAGGCCAAATCTAAAAAAATGTAGCCTAAATATATTAAAAACTACAGCCAAAAAGTGTGGTCCCTCAGTCCTCACAGGCCATCAGCCAGATCTCGGAAAGTATCTGAAAAATTTAGGCATTGTGACTACAGACTTTCAGTAGAGAACTTGCCAAGATAATCTACTGTAACACAGACCACAAAGCATCAAAGATAATAAATTTAGAACAACTAAAGTGTGGTCCCTCACGGCACACAAGAAAGATCATAATTTAGTGAATATTACCGAATCAAATTTATTTCTTTTGTACACAAAGATTTAATAAAAGTATTAAAGCATAATGCAAAAACGAAATGGAAAAAATATCGACGCTACTTGAAGATAGCGATTATTAAAACTGGTCCCTCAATCCTCACGTCCACGGACAAGGACACGGTCCATGGTCAATGGACACGTAAGATCGCAGAGGCAGTTAAGTCTCGACTAAGAGTTCTGTCACTTACACACTGAGGGGTACCCAATATATAAGTTCCTTGGGGGTACCTACGTAGTCACCTGTTCCGAAAGCGAAAGAGAGAAAAGATGCGATATGTACAATAAGTGTGCTAGAGTGAAACATAATCGTTCCGTATATACAGAGTGAAAGAGAGAAAACATAGCCGTTATGGGTGCGCAAGAGTGAGAAAAAAATTGACTGGCTTTGTGTCACCATCCCAGTAATAAGCCATTTCCTTATTTTGACCTTTGCATCAATAAATTTTGCAAAACATTTTGCTTTCAACAGAGGTTTGATGACTCCATACCTCTGATTATGAATCATCCACAGATTAATATTATGAATTCGCCAATTAGAAACTGTTATATTCGCCTCTTTACTAACTGAATTCAAATCATATAATACCTGATAAAATACACTCCAATTTTAATCGCCACCACACCCTCTTCTCAAATTGTCCAAATTCGCATATAAGCTTTTAAATAGGTATCCAATCCTAATCCCATTGAAGGCAGTTCCATCCCGAATTTCGAGGCTTTGGTAACAATGATAAACTGAAACTACAATATACTAATTCAAGTCCCGAACAATGGAGTTTTATAATATTTGCAGAGCGGCGGGAACAATTCCAAACACCTATTAAATGTAACTACTTTTAGGAGCTTAACGCGTGTAGATTGCGATGTTATTTATAACTATATAATGTGTGATACATAGTGATAATCCCTACTTCCTACTAATACCTATTATAAATGCGAAAGTATCTCTGTCTATCTGTCTGTTAGGCTTTTACGTCTAAACTGAACCAAATTTGATGAAATTTGGTACAAATAAAGCGTAGCGTTTGGTACAAATAATTTACGAAGGTAATATCTCGCATAGCTTTACATCAATAAACTTATAATTGAAAACAGTTCAATTTACTTGTAAATAACACAAAAAACGGAATTTATCAAAGAGAGTTGCAATACATACTAAAACTGCAAATGCAATCGTCTTTTAAGTAGCATAAATAAAAAGAAATCGGGAGTGGCCTCCCCTTGACTTTCTCGTACACCAGAATCGACTCAAAAGTCGATAGAATGTTTATATTTTGATGTCATACATGCATGTTAAACTTTGGTCACCCATCCGAGCACCGACCGCGCACTTGGTTGCTTAACTTTCGTGATCAACGACTCAAAAGTTGATAGAAACCTTATATTTATGTGTCTTACATGCATATTATATTTGGTTGCAATAAGTTGAAGCATACTCGAATTATCGTGCTAACGCACAGACATACAGACACACACTCAGACAGAATTCCAAAAACGGTATTTTTGGACTCAGGGAGGTACAAAACGGGTAAATCCGACAAAATCTCGAGGTTGAATTTTTTGACGATTACAAGACTTCCTCTTACGTATAAGAGAAAGTAATAATAAAAAGTAGGTATCCACATGTCGTCTAATATTTTTTCTTCTCTTGTGTTGTCTTAAAACGACGGCAGCATTTGCAAAAAAATAACCTACCAATAATAAGCCATATCCATTGGATTATACAGACTAATATTGATTGAATCTACTACGGATTTATCAACAAACAGTTTTATTTGGTTAACAATTCTCACAGACTACAATTCGCCTCGCCGTTTTGTAATATGGCGTATAATACGATCCGCCTGCGACGTAAGTATACATTACGACTTAGTCCCATACCTACCAAATATACACTAAAATTTTCATAAAAATTGGTCGAACCGTTTCGAAATAGTGCGACCATAAACACGATATTTTAATACTCGTATTTTTAGTAATAATTGTAAGTTAAATTTTAACAAAACCCGGGCTGCTGAGATGATTTTGAGTGTAACATGTATAACTTCTTCTTCTGTATGACATCAAAATATAAGGTTTCTATCAACCTTTGAGTCGTTTCCGGTATAACAGAAAGTCAAGGGGAAACCACCGATTTTAACCGACCGACTACGCTAAGCCAAAACGACGGGTTATGATTTACGAGTCTTACGTATGTATATTTGTATTTACGTATGTTCTTCCGCAGCACTTAAACTATTCATCCGATTAATAAGGTGTCAACTGATTCGTATGCTCCGGGTAACAGGCTACATTTTAACAGACTTTAAAAGAGGGTTATTAACCTCGATTTTAACGATTTTTTTGATTTATTCTCGTATTCGGGTAACAGCGCTTTAAATTTTTTGCTTGTTACATAGATAATGTTTATACACAGCAAGTAATATATTAAAATAAACCGGAATATTTCGCAAAATATTCGCTGTGGTACAACAAAAACTCACATCCTGCCAATATTCGCCACCCTTTAAGCGTGAAATTGCTAACGCTTCCCTAAGAGCAAGCTCTTAACTCTCGGCTAAATATAAAAGCAGTTATTGTCAATTTCGTGGTAAACAAAAATTATTATAATAATAATAATAATAATAACTCTTTATTTTCTTCTCTCACACAGTAATCATTACATAGCTTCTTATAGTAAATATAACAGTCAATGTAGACAATGTGAGAGACTGGTGTCTGTACTAGGGTACCCTGTATGACAGATTATCAGCCTCTCCACATCCGAACCAGGCGAAATTATTCTTACGGTGTCACAAATGTGAGCTATAAACAAAACTTCAATAATATAAACAAGGTTTTCTTTGAGTATTAATCTATAAATAAGGTTTGCGTGTAGATGTGTGTGTGTGTGTGTGTGTGTGTGTGTGTGTGTGTGTGTGTGTGTGTGTGTGTGTGCGTGTGTGTGTGTATGTGTTTATATACGTGTCCATGTAGTATGTGTGTACCTAAGTTGGTATGTTTTAGGGAACAACTGTTAACAATTTTTCTGTTGCGTCATAGTCTAATGATTTTAACCAAGCAATAGTAACTCTCTTACAATGGTATTTAGTTAGCGGATATATTTTGATCTGTTTATTTATTTTGTTGTATAAGTAACTACCTATAAACCCGAAAAACCTTCTTGAGAAGGCTGTAGTCCATTGAGTATGAGAATGGCAGACTTTGTGTTTGAGTCGCTTGTTCGCATTTAAAGAAGGGTCGTACCTAGTTGCGGAGTGCTGTTTTAATATAGTATTAAGTATAAACAGTTGACGGACAGTCAAGACGTCAGCTAAGGCATAAAGATCTTTCGTAGGGTAGAGGAATGGTTTAGAGTAACTCACTTTTAAAACTGCACGCTGAGCCCTTTCCAATTTAATAAGACTAGACTTGCATGCCCCGCCCCACACCGTGATGGAATAGGCTAGAATTGATTGGCACAGAGATTGATATACCATTTTAATGATTGATTTATCAGCGATGCTGCGCAGGTTCTTAAAGATGAAAATCAGTTTACGCGTTCTGTTGGAGAGGAGGTCTAAGTGGTTACTAAAACTGAGGGTATTATCAATTATTACTCCGAGATATTTAATATTATCTGTAATAGAAATTTTATCACAGTGGCAAGGTTGATTAGTGGAGCATGAATGCGCTATTAGAGAAAATTTGTCATGGATGTTTGTTTTCTTCATGGAGAAGGGTATAAATTTAGTTTTATCGATATTTAGTGTTAGGGCATTATTTCTTAGCCAAGTCATAACCCGGTTAAATCCTATTTGTGCAAAACTGTAAGCTTCTTCCCAACTATCTCCGTGAAAGATTAGTGCCGTGTCATCTGCAAATGTTACAATTTTGCCATTTGGGAACTGAAGATTACAGAGTTCATTGATAAATATAAGAAATAGTGTGGGGCCTAGCACACTTCCCTGCGGGACACCATAGCTTATTGGTAAGTCATCACTAGTAACATCGCCTACCCTCACTCGTTGAAGTCTGTTTCCTAGGTAATTCCTAAATAGGGTTAACTGAACTCCTCGAATTCCCATCATTTCCAGTTTATCAATTAGTAGTGGTACAGAAACTGTGTCAAATGCTTTTGCTATGTCTAAGAATATCCCTATTACTTTCTTCTTTCTGTCTAGATTTCTTACAATATGATCTGTTAATTATGTACTGCGTCATTTGTTGAAGTACCAGATCTAAATCCAAATTGGGAACTTGACAGAAGGTTGTTGGCTTCAAGATAATTAACAAGACGTTTGTTTATCAGTTTCTCAATTATTTTAGATAGTGTAGGCAGCTTAGAGATTGGTCTATAATTGTTCACGCAGTTTCTGTCGCCAGCCTTGTAAACTGGAATGATCTCGGCAAGTTTGAATAAGTTTGGGAAAATACCTGTGGAAAATGTCAGATTAAATATATAAGTTAAAAGCGGTGTCAACATTTGATGGTAACGTTTGAGAAAAGCTCCAGATATATTGTCTCTTCCTGTTGCGTTTTCTTTTTTTAGGGTTAAGATACAAGACAGAACTTCAGATTCATCAGTAGGCAACAAGACAAAGGAGTGTGGGGTACACATGGTTGATGTTTTGCTGTGAGGCCTAGCGATATAAGCTTTTTCAGCTAGATCTCTCCCAATAGAAACGAAAAACTTGTTGATACTGTTTACTGAGGCTAAGGGATTTCTCTTAAAAATTAGATCATAAGCAGGATTATTAGTTTTATAGGTATAAGTGAGTTTTTTAACAGTGTCCCAAAGCGCCTTGTTATTAGTATTAGCTGCCTTCTTAATTAAATTCATTTCGTAATCCTTTTTTAATATTTTTAATAGATTATTACAAACATTTCTGTATCTCTTGTATGTTATTTTAATTGTTTCATTATCAGGGTATTTTTTTAGTTTCTGGTGGAGTCTGTCTCGATTTCTAACACACCTTAGGAGTCCTGTGGTCATCCATGGCTTCTTTATCCTCTTACGATTTGGAATATTTATACAGTAAATGTTAGCTTTTATTGCAGTGTCTAATTCAGAGCATAGAGTTGATGTAGCTAAATTAGGGTCTGGTAGATCATATATTGGATTGAAATTTATGCTATTAATGACATCATCTAAACTCTCATAATCAATTTTACTATGCGGAAAATACTGGGAATTTGTTACGTTTCTTTCTAGTATAAAGATAAGAGAATCGTGATCGGTAACAGATGTTTCTGCCACATAGCAGAATGCAGGTTCCATACATTTGAGCATGACGTGGTCAAGACAGGTTTTATTATGTGTTGGTAGTAAGTGCGCTGGCAATAAACTGTGAGATGCCATAAGGTTCAGGTAAGTTAGTGAGTTGACATCTTTGTTGTTTTCCATAATATCAATATTAATATCTCCAATGAAAATAATATTAGCACATTTTAGTTCCGTAAGAAGTTCGTCAAGACATACAAAAAAGGGTTGAACGTCTTTATACCCAGGTGGTCGGTAGATGGCTAGTACATTTATGTTGGCATTAATTTTAATTAATAAACCGTTGGCATCACGAAGTATGGGTTCTGATATTTCCACCCTTAAACTTTTTTTACAAAACACAACAACGCCTTCATTTTGTGTTAAATTATTTTCTGTTTTTGCCACGTTGTACCCGTCAAGAGATGGTATTTTAGGTGTATTACGTAACCAGCATTCTGTGAGAATTATTACATCCCAATGTATCTTAGATCTTTCCAAAAGAGTTAGAAAATCAGAAAAGTTACGATTTATGCTGCGAATGTTTTGGTGGATTATTTTTATACTTTTATCTGGATAATTCACTAGTCTTTTACAGTCCTCTATTTTACAGACAGATGATTGTGCGATCGTAAAATTGTCAATTTCATTAATAATTTGATTTGTTTTGTCGAATGTTATATAGTTATAGCAGTAGCTTTATCAAATGTAGCATACATACAGCATATTATGAGCTTTCACGGTAAAGTCCGGAAGCAACTTATGCAACCCACAATGAGTACCCTGAAAGTCTCATCATGGAGTCCTTTAATGCTGTTGTTGGCATAATTAATTCGTCACTAATAAATGCTATGCCTTTTTTATATTGTACAAGCCTGTAGCTTCACAGGCAGATTATTAAATTTATTTTTTTACAGATATTGTAAAAAAAATACATTTGTTGACGAGTCTCTTTGTGTATTGTTGCTGGCTCCTTGGAGTGACAACTAAGATTAATATTTAAAAGAAATTAAAAAGAAATATTGGTTTGAGTTCGATATTGTCAAATATGATGTGAAAGACATAAGTTGAGAATTGAATTGTTATTGTGATTATTTTTAATACTATTCCTTTATTATTTTAAAATACTTGTTTCTTTTACCGATCCAAGAAACCACTTGAAACAGTGTACAAATACTTATCTATATTTTTATTAATTATTGGCTTCGCAAATTAATTATTGCGCATTCAGACAATGTCAAGTGAAAACGTATCTAAATCAATGATATTATATTTAAAAAGAGGTAGATAGGTTACTTGCTTGCAATAAGTGGCACCCTAAAAGTAAGCTGATTAGCACACCCGCATAGCACAACATATATCTTTCTCGTTTACTCTATTGCTAGATATCATATTGTCTTACTCACAACTTACAATACGGTCATGTTAACTCGCCACATACGACAACATGAAATCGTAGACTTTAGGTGCCGAGTTAATTTGACCTGTAACATGATGACATTTTGGACCATTTTTGACTTTGAATTAGTATGAAGGTAACTGTTAAAATACTCGGTGCAATGATAATAAATAGGAATAAAAACCACTCATAGAAAAATATACGTGTTTTATCAATAAAAGAAGAATGATGACAACGTCTGTCTTACATATCCTTTTTAAACACAAAGTGGTCTGCGCCAACATCAACCTATCTACCTCTTTTTAAATAAAATATCATTGATCTAAAGTAACAATAAATTGTACGGTAGATTAAGTTAAAAATGGAGTTTAGCAACACGTGTTATTACAACAAGAACTCGGGTGAAACTCCTTACAAGTAATTAAAACTTTGACCCCTTCTGTTGACAGATTGATCTGAAATTTGGTGGGTAGCTTTAGTTCTGTTAATACAATGTTTGTTCAGTATCATTGTAAATCCAAGACGGCCGCCTTCACAAACGGCGTTTCTATATCTTTTTACGAGGATAGTACTGTGCGCACGTTTCCATACAAACGCTGAAAACGTTTTATTATCATATTTCTTATTCAATCTACTAAAAAAGTCAAGAGGTAGCTAACCGCGCTCAAAAGTGAGGCAAGTAATATGAAGACGATCGGGCAATATGAAGATGGCCGCTCGTCAGTCTGCCGCACCACGCGACGTGATTAAGACGACGTTGTCATAATATTTTAAAATAAAAAAAATGCGTAATAACGCCGTCATGTGTCGTAAAAAGTTGCAAAAACAATTCATATTTTCAAAATAAGTTATTCGGGATTACTTTCCTTAAGTAACAAAGCAATTCTCATTTAAAATCACAAACATATTTTTTACGTATTTACGGAAAGCATTTCGGACGCCATTGTATTAGTGTTGCCAGTCAAGAACTTGCTTTTTTTCCCAATTATTAGGTAGTTCTGATAATGTTACAGATGTTAGAGTTTTATTATTTTTTTGTACAAATTAAGGAAAAGTAAATGTATATTTATACAGGACTTAGGGAGTTTGTTTTTTTCAAATAACTATTTGTATTTATCTACACATATATCCTAGCTTTTGCCCGCGATTTCGTCCGCGTGAAATAGTTACTTTGGGCAGCATTTTTTGGACTTTGTTTGGACTCTCATGACCTTTCATCCCCTTACAGGAAAAATTTACAGAAACGCTTAAACGAATATTCATTTCTTATCAAGGGCCTAAATTCAAAGTTTCATGATTATATCTTTGATAATGACGAACTCTCATACAAACTTTCATTCCTTATTTCAACTCCTTCGTACCCTTCGTCATGCGTCAATGATTATATCTTTGATAATGACGAACTCTCATACAAACTTTCATTCCTTATTTCAACTCCTTCGTACCCTTCGTCATGCGTCACTGACTGATACAGAGTCCTATGCAGAATCACAAAGACGACTTGTTTTAAATGCTCAACGGCAGTCACAAAGCAGAAGGTTATACACGTAGTACATGGGAGATATTTTAAGATGCTGCCTTCGATTATGACCCTTTGATCGATTATATTAATCATCAATTAGTACTTATAGGACGGATGGATAAAAAGTGTGCACATTGTGAAGCACTAAAATGGAAAGAGGAAACTCCGGGTATGTGTTGTTCTGGTGGTAAAGTTTCACTTCAATCACTAGGTGAACCAGAGGAACCGCTAAGTCCTTATTTTTGTACGAAAACAATGAATCGCGGCGTTTTTTGAAAAGAATTGGGAAATGTAATTGTTGTTTCCAAATGACGTCTTTCGGAGTAGATAATGTGGTTATTATGCCTGGATTTTCCACTACGTTTACGATGCAAGGTCAGATTTGTCATAGAATTGGCTCTTCACTGTCTACAAATGATCAGCCGAAATTCTTGTAGATTTACTTTGTGGGAGATGAAAATAGCGAACTTGACCGCAGATTTCAAAATATTGAAGGAGTTAAAAGGGATACCGTTTTAAAAATTCAACGAATGTTGCATGTTCATAACAACCTCATTCACACTTTCAAAACAGCATTAGAAAGTATTCCGGGCGAAGATTACAATTTGGTTATTCACCCTGACCGTACACTAAGTGGAGAACATGAAAGACGGTATAATGCACCATTGAAGTCGCAGCCATGATCTCTGGCGTACAGTTTGCTTCCCGTGATGTAATTTTACATGCCCATCATGACACATCAACCAGGGTACCAGACACACACAAAAACGACGGGTTACAATATCCGTTGATATACAGCAAGGGGCAAGAGGGGTACCATTTTCAAATACACCAAGTCAATCCAGTGACAAGCTTGCCATTACCCAATAAAAAGTATCGTGCCTGGATTTTTATGCCTACCGTATCATGATTCGAGAAAATTATTTTAATATATCACAATGCAGACAACTGGCCAATCAGTTTTATGTTGACATGTATGTAAAAGTTGAAAGCGAACGATTACGATACATATCATTAAATCAAAATAAATTAAGAGCAGATAACTACATCCATCTTCAAGATGCTGTAGCAAATGACGGTAATATTAATCCTAATAATTTAGGTAAAATGGTTATTTTACCTACATTTGTAAATGGCCCCCGGTATTTACACGTATCTACACAGGACGCGTTTGCTTATGTACGTACAAATGGACGCCCTGATTTATTTATTACTTTCACATGTAACCCAAGTTGGTTTGAAATAGTTAATGAGTGTCTGCTAGTGCAAAGTGCGATAGATAGATATGATATAGTTGCGAGAGTTCTTAGATTGAAAGTTAAAAAGCTAATCACTGTTGTTACCAAAGGAAAAATATTTGGAGAAGTATTGTGCTTCATGTATTCGATAGAATGGCTAAAGCACGGCCTACCACACGTGCATATTTTAGTTTGGTTGAAAGACAAGTTGAGACCTGATCAAATAGATAAAATCATCAGTGCTGAAATCCCTGATCCAAATAGTGACAAGACACTCCATGATATTATTGTTAAGAATATGATTCATGGTCCATGCGGTCCTGAAAATCCCCAATACCCTTGCATGAAGGATGGGAAATGTACTAAAAATAACCTCGCAAAATTATTAAAGAAACTGTCCACAATGACAACAGGTATCCGCTGTATCGTAGATGAGGGCCAGCAGATGGAGGTCAAACGGCGTCTGTAAAACTCCGAAATGGTAGTTACGTTTCTATAGAAAATGGTTCCTTATTCGTCTATTTTGTCAAAAATGTTTAACGCCCATATAAATGTCGAGGCTTGCAGTTCAGTACGCGCTATAAAATATATCTGCAAATATATTAATAAAAGTAGCGACCAAGCCATTTTTAATGTCAGAAGCACCACAGCTAATCCCGTAGATGAAGTCCAATTATATCAATCTGGTCATTATGTCAGCAGCAACAAAGCCGTCTGGCGGCTTTTAGGGTTCCCGTTACACGAAAGGCACCCTACCGTCACATTCCTCAGTGTGCACCTAGAAAATGGTGAACGTGTATATTTTACTGAAAATAATTTCCAAGAGAGACTATTTTCTCTTCCGAAAACCACACTCACCGCTTTTGAGCTCTGCACTAGAGATGATTTGCAAGAACGCTTCTCTACGTTGAGATACCGAGATATTACACTTGGAACACAACAAGGAGAGAATGGAAACGACGAATTCGAGGAGCACCCGTTCAGAATTGGCCCGGTGTCAAATCTGGAAATGCCTTAGGTTCGAGTTTACACGGTACATGTAAGTAATATGGAATGTTATTGTTTGAGAAAGCTTCTACACGATATGCGCGGGCCAGCCTCTTTTAAAGATCTAAAAAAACTCGATAATCATGATTTTTTGACTTTTCAAGAAGTATGTGAGGCAAAACGATTATTAGAGAATGACAATCAATAGGATATAACTCTGGACGAGGCTTTTCGCTGTATTAATAGCAATACGTGGACTTTCAAACCCTCAAAAATTGTGGGAAAAGTATAAAATGATATGGCGGATGATATTTTACATAGATTACAAAAGCAGACTCCAAATGCTTCATACAGTAATTTAATTTACAATGACGCACTAACAAAGGTTGAAGACCAAGTAATAACTATAACTGGAAAAGATTTATCTGATTTTGGGATGAGCAAACCACAAAGAATTGGGGAAATTAGTAGTGATTTAATACGAGAACTATATATTACGATACTGTTTCTTTAAAGCGAAGCCCTTCTACTTATGAATCCAGAGCAAAGATTAGTCTTTGACGCAGTTATTTAAAAAGTTGCCTGTGGCGAAGGTGGTTTGTTCTTCTTGGATACTCCAGGGGGCACCGTCAAAACCTTTCTTTTAAACTTACTATTAGCTCGAATTCGGAAAGATAAAGGAGTTGTTGTTGCTGTAGCTTCTTCTGGAGTAGCTGCTTCGCTACTTAGTGAGGGACGAACAGCGCACTCAGTTCTTAAGCTGACATTAAACTTAGCTCATGAGGAAACGCCAGTTTGTAATATTAGCAAAAGTAGTGAGCGTGGAAGAATGTTGCACCAGTGTATTAAGAGCAATCAAAGTATCATGGGTGGGATGGTAGTACTTTTAGCTGGTAGCTTTAGACAGACCCTGCCGGTTATTACTAGGGGTACACCGGCAGATGAAATAAATGCCTGTTTGAAAGCGTCTATATAATGGGCACACGTAAAAAAGTTTTGTCTCACTACAAATATGTGAGCACAACTACACAATGATTCTCAAGCAGGGCAATATGCGGCTGCTCTTCTAAATATTGGAGAAGATTGTATGTCAACCGACAGTAATGGTATGATTACACTGAGACGTGAATTCTGTAAAATTGTTGATGGTACAGATAATTCGATCTTGATTTACAAATAAATATGAGCAATCGAGAATGGTTGTGTGAAAGGGCAATTTTGGCACCTACAAATGAGATAGTAGGTCAGATAAACGAACAAATTATGTTAGACGTGGAGGGGGATATTGTTGAGTACCTCTCAGTAGATTTGAACAAGTGACATCGTATCCTATAGAGTTTCTTAACTCTTTAGAGTTAGCAGGAGTGCCTTCCAATAAGTTAAGGCTGAAAGTTGGTGTTCCAGTCCTACTAATCAGAAATCTTGATGCACCAAGGCTATGTAATGGTACCCGGCTACAGATTACTCATCTGGGACGCAACATTATAAAAAAGCTATGAGAAAATGTTTTAATTCCCCGTATACTCATAATTCCGATCGATTTGCCATTTCAGTTTAAAAGAGTGCAGTTTCATCTGAAAGCAGTATTTGCAACGATCATAAACAAAGCTCAAGGGCAGACGCTTAAAGTTGCAGGTGTACATTTAGAAAAAAACTGTTTTCCCCATGGGCAACTTTATATGGCGTGCTCACAAGTATCAAACCCGCAAAATCTTTATGTTATGGAAAAACAAAACAGTTACAGTAAAGCAATAAATGTATATGTAATGATGTGGTGTACAGTCAGCTTCATAATGATATGAGGTGCCAAGGTGGTCAAAAACATGTTAGGAGAAAAGTTTCAATAATATCTTTGCATTTAAAGTTATCAAAATATTGTACACAAACAACCAGTCTTATATATCTGCATACCATAAATCTTCAATTACATATACACGATTAAAATGATCTTTTATATGTACGCATCGTAACTGTTCATTGGTATCTAAGCGTTCAGAGTACTCATAAATATCTTCATTTACATAGATTATTCCATTTTCAATAGATTGAAAGTTAGACATTAAGGGCCTTCACAGATTTTTATTTAAATTAGTATTTTTGCGATTTGTTATGTTTTAATTTAGTTACAATTTTCAGACGGAAAATTTTCCATTGGAACTCGCCCACGGTAGCAACGAATTTTTATGACAACTTCTGTCAGCGATTTTGTTAGCAAGTTAATTTCCGCTCGTTCCTTTTTACAGCGATAATCGCTTCGCCCGGGATACAGACCCACTTTAGTGATGAGCAACTTTTTGTAGCAACTAGGAGTTTCAGTATTGAATTCTGATCATTTTATATTCTTTATCAAAATAGCTCAGCGATTGTCGCTAATGGACGAACTCCCTAAATGATTTTGAATTGATGTTATCAGAGATTGATAACCCAAGGTATCAAAATATAACGCAACAGAAATAAGAAAGATCATTAATATTATTTTAAATTTTTTAAACTAGAGGATATAAATAATATTTTAATTGAGACTCTCAGCAGTGTCATAGCAGATAATTGCATTATTGTGAGCAATATATCCTAAAAGAAGAGGAAAAAACGTATGTAGTATTTAATTGCATTGATGATTTAACATACAGAATAATAAAATAAACTAAGCAAATTTCTCATCTCTCTCTCATCATGACAGAGATGAGAAATATAGTAAAAGTTCTCAAACAATTGTAAATTTAACCTTTCATTTGTAAAAGAAGATACTCAAAAGTTATAATCGGTTAAATGTGGTCCCTTAATCATGACTACCATCTTATAATCTAGGTATTTCAAATATTATTGTGGTTCCCACTTAATACGAACTTATAGCGTTCGATCTAGAGACCACTAGGCATTCAAAAGCTTAAAATTCCAATCTGGACCCTCAACTGGAACGCAAACGACCAACCTGCACTTGGCCAGCGTGGTTGACTAAGGTCTTATCGCCCCTAATGTAGGGTAGGCTCGAGACCCTCGGTGGAGACATTATATGAGCTGTTGATGACGATTTATTCATGACCCATGACATACTAAATTCGATTAAATATGCAGCCTTTTATCCAAAAACATGTCTAAGTTGCAATAGAAAATTGCATTTAAATCTGTAAATATTTACTTTTCATTGACTGATATTTTAATCAGCATTTAATTTCAGTATTTTAGCAATTAATTTATATTAATAAATATAATGATTTGTAGAATTTGGTAAAATTAAAATACCTTAGATTTAGAGCCCCTGCATTTGTCATATGACATATGCATATGACGGCTCTGCTTAGTTTACCTTTGTTTACAGGAAGGGAGTATATGGACCGTAATACCCCAGATTAGCGTTTACTTTTCTTTACTACCAAGATATTTTTGATAACTTTGCGTGCTTAGATACCATTGAATAGTTATTCGAGAATATATTATTGGTCATCTTAACACATGACATAATATTGGAATTGTGTTGTTTAGATAATATTGACTTCTCTGGATGGTTACAACAATAAGATACTCTAGCAACGCATATAATATTGAATTTTTGTCTGTTAGATAATTTTGATCAGTCTTGACACTCAGATATTTATGAAGCTGACTGTACTATAAATAGCTTATTTTCATACATTTTAGTTTATAAAAATGTATTAAAATAAGCTATTTATAGTAAACCACATCATTACATATACATTTATTGCTTTACTGTAACTAGCTTATTTACAAAATAAGTTATTTGCAAAATAAGTACCTACCCTAAAAAAGAATACTGCTGTCCAAAGTAACTATTCCATGCGGACGAAGTCGGGCAAAAGCTAGTAAGATATATATAACAGCAAAAATCTAGTATGTACGTTTCCCTTTTATCAAACTTCGAAATACATATCTTAAATTATTTTAAAAAATAAAACTAAAAAAACACGCTTTAATAATTTATGTCCTTTCATCGGCGGTAATAAATCGCACTAAAAAGTACAAAAGAAATAAAAGTTTAAAAAAATAAAATAAAAACACGCTTTAATGATTATTATTTTTTATTTAAACAATACTTTACAATTTTTTTTATATAGTAGGAAGACAACACTACATTAACATATTCATGTTATTCCGCGCATTGACGATTCGCTCATAACTAAAAAAAAATATTATATTATAATAAAAAGTGAAAAATATTACTTTAGTAGATATACAAAGAAACAAAATGATGAACGAAAAGTATAATTAATATTTAGAGAAAAGCGTGTCACAGCCTTTATGAGGAAGCCGTGATGAATAAGGAGTGTGAAAAAATAAGCAAAGAAATAACCAAACTACAAGATTAAATATAAATCAATACAGTGAATGCCAAAGAAAGATTGAAATACTCCGGCTATTATATTCGTAATATACACCTTCATTTCTCTTCATTATATCCTTTCATTATACCTTCGTCTGTCAGACATAATGCTTCGCCCACATATTTCTAAAAGTACTAACTGTTTTTCAAACCCATTCTTATGATATTATTTTGCTATTGTTACTTTTCTTGATAATGGATTTGTGAATAACTAACAACGTAAGATTAAGAAGCAAAATCTTAATAGCTAGCAAATTCAGAAATAGATTCATGAAGGTATTGCCTATTGCTACTATCAATCCTTATTATAAAATAAAATAAAAAATTATAAACGGAATATCGTTTCAACATCATCACTATAATTTCAGTCGAGAGATGCCCACTGTTGGACAAAGCCTCTTTTTTTTGTTGACGGGGAGGTCAAATGTATTTACGCATCGTCCCTGCGGGGTGGTGCCAACCGCAGGGGATATGTGGGACTCCAGGTAAAGGCGTTCACTCCATACCTACTAAAACATCCTTCCCAGCCTAACCTTCAGTGCGCTATTACGGGACGGCTCGGGATCTGCGCACGTGAGCGCAACTACACCGAGACCGTCCCAACGCTGCCCGTCTAGGCACTCCTTGCACCAATTGGTGGCCAGCAGCCACTCCTCCACCGATAGCTGCTCGCCTGGCGCGTCCTCTTATCGAGGACTTCGGGTGCGGTCGTGGTCCTGAAAAGGGCCGTCCGGAACTAGCCGTGGTGGGAAATCAAAAACAACTCGACGATGACATGTGACTTCGAATGCCAAGAGAACACACTTGACATCAAAAGCCACACACCCGCCGAGAATGTTTTCCCACCACGTTACCAGGGTCCGCCACGAGGAGGCTTCCGGACGTGGACCCCAAAGTCTCTAGGACCTCCAAACCGATAGGTCCTGCGCAGCTCGCATCCAGCTGCTTCCCGCCACTTTTACCAGACCGTCGGTCCACCTTGTGGCATACTAAGGCTGCGTCTCCCGTTACGCAGTCGCCACTCGAGGACCTTTCTGCCTCAACAGCCGTCAGTCATCCTCGAACTATGACCTATACTATGAAATTTTAAAGAAAAATTTACCAAAAAAAAGTCTTTAGCGACTGTATTTCAGGAACGTAAAAATATCAAACAGGTATCAAAAAATATTAAAAATCATAAGGCTCAAAGTCACTCAAAGTGCAGAGTTTCTCTGTGTGATCCTATCAGAAGATGACGTCCGCAGGAGACCTAAGGTCATTGACATTGGCAAAATAATTGCGAACCTTCATTGACTGCCAATTTTTTTGGTAAATTTTTCTTTAAAATTTGTCCCCGTCTTCGTCTTTCACTACTGTTGGAAACGACGGAGATATTCAATAGTAGCGAAAGACGAAGACCAGTGTAATGTGAGCCATGTTTTATATCATGTGGTAGTGCGTGGAGAGGTCGAATTGCTACTTCATAGCAAAACATTTTATTTTTATGTTATCTATTAATCTAATCACGTTTGTAATTAGTAAAAGTAAAGGCCATTTGTGTGGAATTAGGTATAATTATAAATTATAATTTTTCTCTTCGTGCTATTAGACAAATAGATTTTAGCTTCCGACCTTCCGTAATCATAGAAACAGATGAAAAGAAATATCTTCAATGGAATCAAATGAGATTTTCTGTGGGTATTCTACTGGAAAAAGAACTTTTAGAATTATACCATATTTTAGGACATAAATAACGTCCAATTGAAACGTTTCCACTGCCTTTTGTACCTGCTCTCGAAAGCTGCAGAGCAAAATTATCCACATTTTTTTGGTAAAATTAATTCGCGCCATTTTCTCTTTACTACCTCGGTTATGTCGTGTAATTTATTTGAGTTGAATCGTCCGTTGCTTCACGCGAAATCTCGCCTGCAAAGTTATGCGGTACAAGCAGCTGATTGCGAATATAAAATTTGCGCTGCTTTGTTGTTTTCAAAGTGTATTCTTTTCTATGGTAACATCTTGAACTTCTTCCTCTTCTGAAAAGCCTGGTGACAGAGTTTTACAAGTCACTTTTTTCTCGTTTCTAACGTCACTTGTTTTTTTACTACTGACATCTTTGGAAGCAGCCAAGACCACCTAGGGTTTCTCCCGAGTTCTTCTTGTAAAAACACGTGTTGAGAGACTCAATTCTTAACTCAAATCTACCGTACAATTTTTAGTTACTTACTAGTTAGTTACTTAATACTTTTTCACTTGAAATTGGCAAAATGCGTAACTGAAATGTATCGCGACGCCATTTATTAAGAATAGAATAGAATAAAAGACCATCGGTTTAACGTGCCTTTCGAAGCGCGGAGGTAAATTTAATTTAAATATTATTGGTCACGAACCGGGCACCTAATAATTAAAAACTTGTGCGATCATTGTTAATAACGCACGATCGCCATTGCCCTTCGCGAGTGATCTTGATATTAATGATTGTAATGTTAATAGTACATTATGATACAAGTGAGCTAAGCCGCTCATTACATAAGAGGCTTCGGCTGCGCGGCTGCGGATGTAATGAGCAGTGCTCACGAGTAGCATACGACTGTTTTCAACACAATGGTAGGAAGTAAAATAAATTTATTTTTAATTTTGGCATTATTAGACTTGCACTAAAGTACCTTAGTAGAGTAGACTCTCATTAATAAGTAAACCTCGCACAGGATGTCGTGCAGTGTCAAAACAATATTTTGTTCGTCTTCTCTCCTTGATGTCATCATTTCCTTATAAAATAGCGATAAACTAAACAAATAACAATTTCTTGCAAAAAGGGAATGATGTTTTATTTTTAACCGCGCCATTTCTTGCACAAAATTAAAAATTAACAAAGACTTGGCCATACAGCCAAGTTTCAAAATATTTAAATTACATATTATGTACTATGTTTAATAGATATTGTAAAAAGTTAATATTTATGTGAATACAGTAATATTGATATGTAAATAACACACAAGTTAGATTTATTTTTCCAAAAATAAGAACTTAGTTCATCGACATGATTTCATGTCGCAAAAAATTAAAAAAAGGTGTTTAGGGCGCTGTGATGGCATCAGGATTGTGTTTTGTAGTAGATAATGTGTGAGAATCACATTTTAATGCAAAATCAAAGAAGAAAATACTGAAGATATGGTAGGTGACTGCGTGGGCTAGATCGTTTTGCCTCCCCATAATAGGGGGAACCTAATTTAAAAAATATATTTAAAAAAAAACACTATCGCACAAGTGCGTAATGGACCCATTATGACACTGAAAATGGTGAGTTATAGCGGTTTTATAAGCAGGTGTGTTGAAAAAAATATAATTTACGGTAAATAAACAATGATGAATCTTGAAAAATCGTTCATATTCATAAGCATTTGTCTCAACCAGAATTTCATCCCGGATCACGTATAGCTATGCATTACAAAGAACTCTACTACGCTGGTGGACTGTCTTGCAAACTCCCACTGACACAAGATTCGTTCGTTCAATTTTTCCTTTCCATAGACTTTTTTGTAATTAAAACCGTTAATCCAAAACAGGAAAGACCTTCCGAAAGTACAATAAAGATATCTCTGTTTCTCTTAATCTGATAATTAGATTCAAGCAAATTCTTTGTCTCCTTTCCCCCGTTAAACGTCTTCCAGAATTTCAATTGCATCCGCGCCAACTTCTTAATTGCTAATCGTTTTCTTAATAGTAATTGGATTAAATTTTAGGACCATAGCAGACATGCCACTTTTAGCATCATCGATTACAATATTTTGCGACTCCATCGATGCTGCATAGGTTGGATGAATGTGTATTTAATGAAGTACTTTTAAATCGTCGAAAGCCCTATAGCCATTTTGGGACGAAATAATTAACAAGAAAGGCGTAATTTCATGTATGTGTGTCGATGCTGCATCATCTTTTGGCGACATGTTGCGTTAGGTCGCGGTATCGGAATCGCGCGTTTAGCAGTTGCGTCGATGCTGCTATGCGTTATTAACAGCGTTCGAAGCTGCGATCCTCGACATTATTACTGAGCACGTTCCGCAGACGTTAAAGCTGAAGTTGTTGTGACTGGTATCGGATAGTAGCGTGCGTCTAAAACTAGCTGGACCGGAACACAAACGGTGTGTAGTCTTAACCAAGCGTCCAAATGTGTTCAGCCGCTGCATGTGCCGAAAAGCAGCTAAATCGTCGATCGCCGATGCTAAAAGTAGCATAATCTGCTATGTCCTTAAAGAACAACAAGAAATTTCAATACCTCAAGCTTTAAAAGTCAAAGTTGCTGCGGGTCTTATAAGGCCTGAATCTTGAAAGTCAGACCTTGAATATCACGTGACAGTTTTAAGGCAATCCAAGGTTGTACTTTGAAAGTTGATATCACAAAGTTTATGCCTTGTTTATGTTCTACGAATAGTTGTGTGAGTAACTTTGAGTTGAGTTGTGTAATAACATGTAATTGTTGTGTAGTAATATACTCGTATTACTAAACACTCCACACTGAACTAAGTTTGGAAACGAGGACGGAACTAAGAAAGCTTTCTATCAAAGATATACTCAGAGTTCTACTGAGCGACCTTTTGTTGTTACAGAAAAAAAATTGCATGAATATACCATTTTTGGTTTTCCCATGGTCTGGGTAGCTATGTTTGAAGAGTCGCTGGGTAATGAATGCAGTTAAGCTACACGGAACGTAAGTGTGGGTGTGAGTGAGAGGTATGAGAAAGAGCGGGACGGAAGATACGGAGGGTTTGCATAGGAGCGCCTAGCAGGACGGTTAAGTTTTAGAAGAGTTTAAAACAAAATACTTGTAATTAATTACTGTGGTTAATTGGTCGAATCATCACTTCCCACATCTTTGCTTCTTTGTTTGTTTTTTTTTTATATAGGTAAAAGTATGTCTTTACTACCACAAACTAATAAAATAGCTAGAGGTAATACAAAAAGACAGGATTTAAGGATCTGGTATAAAACCAAAAAAGCATGTTTGCCTTTTGGATTTCATTTTATGTCCAATTCTAATGAGTTCACTCCCCCAATTTTCAGTAGTATTTTTGATGGGTCTTATTGAAGGGTTCCGTTATGTTTCTACGAATGTCGGCTTCTGTATTAGAAATATTTGCATGACTCTCGTATTGTAGACATGCTTATTAAGTTTTTGTTTATTTAAATTAATATTTAATTACTTTATTCAAGGATGTAGGTTGGACCTTCCTAAGTGCGCAGTGCCTCTACCTTACAGAAGACCACGGTAAAAAAATTCTACATTTTCAAACTCTACGTTCTCATATAGCGATATGAGAACGTAGAGTTTGAAAATGTAACACCACCAAAAAGTGACACCATCAGTGTTACATCCCTACTATCTCTATAAAAAAATAAATCCCTATTTCCACTGGTCACGCCATAACTTCAGAACGACTTTATCTATTTCATTCATCTTTTTTTAAAGTTATCTAATACTTTGTAAAAGGTTCTTACGGAAAGAAAACTGAAGAAAATTGCTCAGAAAATTAGATAGAAAACTACTAAACTTATTATAAAGCGAAAATATATTGATAAGTGACACAAACCGTTGTTAGGCAACGAAAATCCAGCTGTATCCAACTTAGACTATTGTCTTTATCTTTATAAGTACTCAGTTCTGTTTTGTTTTTTTTTAAATTAACCACACCATCGTGTATCGGGTTCAGCTAGTAATATGTAAATGCGAAAGTAACTCTGCCTGTCTGTTACGCTTTCACGCATAAGCCACTGAACGAAACTTGATGAAATTTGGTACGGAAATATTTTGAGACCAAGGTAATGACGGATACATTTTGGCGCTCTTGCTCTAGTCGTCTTTATACTACAATAACTATACTATCATGAGGCCCGTGTTTTTAACTATATTAGTATGTATCATGAAAACAAAATACTTTCTTATTTTTTATGACAAACGATATCCCTCCCTTATTGTATTTTGTGAAAATCATAATAGTTAAGAGCTATGTTCCACAACATTGCTTTACTCTTGTATTACGTTGAACGTTCGCAAGAACAAATATTCACTTTGGTAAATCTGTGAGCATTAACTCGCAGCCAAACGGCTATAATGGTGTTTCTGCCGAGTTTTCAGAGCCATTGGCAGCATCCTTTCGTAACTAAATGGGAACTCGCTTGGTACTACAAAAACACCTTTTTACTACGTAAAAGACTGAGGAAAATTGGATTTTACTCTTAGGCAGCATGAATTCTTAGTTAAGTTTAAGGGACATAGGTCAGGGATGGGTTTGACTTCATAAAAGCCTTTATCAAGTAAAATCAAGCCGAAAGTGGATTCCTCTAGATATCGAGGAATAATAAATAAATACCAATAACAGATAAGAAGTTTTAATGCCTTTAAAAAAATACGGAGAAATAAAAATGTTGTTTTAAAAAAATATATCGAGATTAGCACCGAAAATATTTATTATAATAAATAAAACCTTGGTACAACAAAGTAAATTCAATAAGCAAAAAGCTAAAGAAGGACACCTAGATAAAGTATTAGGATTTGAGTAGGATCTAGTGTTGAATGATGAAAATACTCGTAAATCCAATGGATACTGAGCCCACACAATACCACATTAAGACTAGCTGTCTAAAACTATTACGCATTGATATAAGGGTCAGTTTTGCTTGTCGGTATCTATTCGCATGTACCTACAGGAAATATTTCGATGACACATGTACTACCTATCACTTTTTATAAAGGTAGGAAAAGAGATGAAAGTTGAGAAGGAAAACCTCTGAAATCATATTATATTACGGCGCCTGTGGTGTCATAATTTTCAGAATCAGAATGTTATATTATGACGTGGCAACAATAATAGGTAACTTACATAAATATTTTAGAACAAACAAATGAGCCCTGTAAGAGCGTTTCCAAATTAAATCCGATCCCATATCGGATTTGGAAGCCGATACGATGTCGGGCATCGATATATCGAGCATCGGACGTGAAATCGAAACGTACCAAAGAAAAACAAACAGCATTTAGAAGCGTGCAATTAAGCCGGATTCGAATTATGTTGAAGTATTATTGGATGCTTAGAATCAATTTAAATTCCAAAGCAAGTCTAGATGCAGGAATGATAATGGAATGCTGGAAATGTTCGGCTAATAAAAAGTCACGCAGTGATTTTGTTCCGCGTCCGCCGCGGTTGCGAGAACGCGAAGCGATATAATGTAATTATGCATTATTTTCCAAAATGCTTCTATGGCTTTCATTAAACTTAATCTTATCTTATCTAACAAAGAAAGTAAAGCTCAGTTTTTAGTGTATTTGTAATTTTGTTTTAATTAATTTAATTTGGGCTGATATCAGAGTCACGCATTTGAACAGCGCCCCGTAGAGACGCACGTGTTGGAATCATAAACAAGTATTGGAGATAGTAAAATGCATAAATTGTATATAAAATATTGAACATAAGTTGGTGAATATTAAATAAAAATAATAACTAGGATTTTAAGTTTAACACAATAAAAGTCATAGTTTGAATAGCACTTGGCTAAGCCACGCCACGTGGTCGGTTGTATAAAAGAGGGCCGCTGCGAAGCGACAGCTCAGTTTAGTCGTGGCAAAAATGTATCACTACTGAGATTGGAACATTTGAATCTGGAACAGTACAAAGTTCCGGATCAGTGATATGTTTCATTTGGAACATTCATATCATTGAAATAGAGTAACATAGGTAATTAGCTAGCGCCTCGCGCAGAGATTTGTATCTGTTTCTACGTCGTTATTTTATCATAAAATCCTTACTAATATTATAAATGCGAAAGTAACTCTATCTGTTTTTTTAATGTTTATGTGTAGGTATAATATTCACAATGCATTATCTTTACTAATAATAAAGCTGAAGAGTTTGTTTGTTTGTTTGTTTGGTTGAACCCTAAGATCTCAGCAACTACTGGCTCAAATTGAAAAAATCTTTTTTCGTTGGATAGTCCATTTATTTAGGAAGGCTATAGGCTATATAACATCACGATACGTTCAATAGAAGCTGAGCATCAATAAAAAATGTTGCAAAAACTGGAGAAAAATATTTCTTTTCAAAGCTTTCACTGCGTGCGCTGCGTAAACGGTTAAAGTTACGTAAAAATCATGTATGACGGAATTGTTCTCCATTAAATTTTCTAAAAAAAAGTCCGCGACAGCATATGTCTATCTTTTATGGTTGGCTCCACTATAACCTTTCTTTTTGGTAATCAAATTTGTTTTAAAATAATGCGTTATCTGCGATGGTGTTTTTGTATACATGATATTATTCCTTATCAAAATAAATACATTATTTATGACAAGTATTTAATTTTGCACAAAATAGTTCATGATTTCATTTGATTTCAATGAATATCTTAAGAAATATCATAGTTTGAAATAAACGGAAAATAATAAATTTTGATTTTTAGAGATTTCTTTGCGTGCGCTGCGTAAACGGTTAAAGTTACACAAAAATTATGTATGACGGAATTATTCTCCTTTAAAAGTTCTAAAAACAAGTTACAGACAGCATTTATCTATCTCTTAAGTTTGAGGTGGCACTCACTGATATGAGACTAATTAACTATGAATTATAAATTTCGATCTCTTACAGTAAAATGCTAAATGCTTATTTCTCGTGAGACAATAGGAATGTTTGACAATAGAAAAAATAAAACCTTTTCGAAAGTAGACAAAAGCGCTAACTAAATAAATACGGTTGAAATTAAACAATAAATCTAAAATTTAGAAAAGGAATCGTAGACCGAAAAACGTGAAAGGGCAATTGAAATGACTGACATCTGGGTGTCGTAAACTTTAGGGTTTATGGTCCTTGGCTTTTATCTTAACAGCAATTCGAAAAACTGATTCAGGAAAAAGTTGTATTATGAGACAAGGAAGCCACTTGTTAAACATATTTTAAAAGCAAATTGGCATTTGTTTCAAAACCCATAAATCTAGAGAGTCAATTACCAAAAAAAACCTGCAATCCTTAGAAATTTAAACGCATGCATGTGCATTTGCGAAAGTGTAGGCGTGGGAATATCTAAGTAGCCAATGACAGATAGAAATTAGGCGTGTCTAAGGCGGGGTTAGAACTAATGACGAATAATGTGGGGATAGAGTCTGGCATTCGGGAGTTGACCGTGAAAACAGCAAGGCATTCAACGAGAACTAATATCGTGGGTTGATTATATAAATCACCTATGGTACAAAGTTAGAAGCAGTGTTGATTTTTGAAATATTAAATTAACAAATAGAGTCAGTGCTACTCGTGGGAGAATATCGGTAACGTACCCCTTTATAATAAATATTCACGGGCATAGGCGCGTACGGGTATTTTCGTCTGTAGTTACACAATTTTGTGTTTAGATTATATCAGTCACGGAAGATGCGGCATGGCATTATTTATCAAATGAATTATCTAAAATGAGAAGGCGTTGTTGAAGCGGAAGGGTTAAACTTTGACGTAGAATGGGCAACTATCAAACGACGAATTAAGAACGAATTAACTGTCACCATCATTGCATTATTTACGAACGCCACAAGTACAATACTATTATCTGGCATGCCAAACAAACCTAAACAAATAAGTCCTGGTAGTGAGTATATAGGTGACACGAAATGTATTGTGTAAACTAACATAACCAAACGCACAATTTTATGGTAGTGTAATGGTAATTCCATGTCCGCTTTAATCCAGATACAGATATCAATTCAATCCCGACTGAAACCCGTGGCCCGTTATTAAAATATAACCCTCAGGAGGTATCATAGTTGGTGATAGAGTTATAATGTATTTGTAATACAGCCTAAGTAGCTAAAAGGTACTGGGTTCGAATCCCGATCTGGATGGCTGATTTCTCCATTATGTTCTCTATTGTAGGAGGAGCTGGATTCGATTTCCGCTCAGGACGGTCGCCTTGTCCGTCGTATTTTCTAAGAACTGATGTTAACTGGCTCATACGGACAGATGTGTTTATGTATTTTACATTATGTTTCTCTATTGTGAAAGGAGATGGATTCGATTTCCACTCAGGACGGTCGACTTGTCCGTCATATTTTAATAACTGATGTTATCTAACTCATACTGACAGGTATGGTTTTGTGCGTAGCCAAATATCACTTGAGGCTCTACGCGATCCTTTATGGACTGTGAGCATTGTATTTCATATGTATTAATTTGTAAAAAATAGCTGGGTTCGACTCCCGCGAAGAAACAGACTATTTCCCATTTTGTTTCCTAACATTCTAAATGTAAGGATACCTAAATATTTACAACCTATAAAGATTTGTTAATGTGCTATGTAAATAAATAATTTGGCTCACAATATCTTTTGATTTTGCTATGCATAACATACTTGCATTAAGGAGGTGGATCTACCGTGATGAACCGGAAACTCCTCAATCCTCATTTGATTGTAGACAATGGATGTTGAGATGGTTTTGAGATAATAAAGTTGATGAGGGTCATAATTTAGTGAAGCATAAATAAATCCAACCATATTCTATTTGACTATTGTGTTATATAATTTTGTTTAATTTGTAATTAAGTGTGTGCGCTTTTGTATTATTGCTACTATTTGTTGTGATAATAAATTTACGCCGATCAAGAGTTTTTCATTTGAATGTTCCGTTTTCTCTTGATCATATGGCTAGGAATGGAACATTCGGTTATTCACAAATCGTGAATAATCTAATAGTAATCAAACAGTTTCTAATAAAAGTCTAAAATTATTAGAACACCAATAAATCATATTTTTTAAACTAATACTGAGTTTTCTTGTTATATTTATAAGCCCCAGCTTGAAGGTATAGATAAGTGATTGTTCGAGACCATCCGTTAATAAGGTTGTCTATTTACAATATATTACAGTCAGAATTAATAAACACATTACGGAGGCCTGGCATCCACTTATCTAGATCAAACAGTACTCGATAATTAGAATCCTTTCAATACATCCACACAAACTTTTACACACAAACTCTATTCATACAAAGAGTCAGCATACAAGTTAAATTGAGTAAATTTAATTAAATTCAATTCAATACTTTATTGCTATTCCACAATGGCTGTGAGATCTTAATCATTACTTGAATAGTACTCATGAACCCTGATGGGCACAGCAAATAATAACTTAATAAATTCACATACAATGTGACAATATATTACGATTCACAACCATAGTACTTAACTAGAGCACTAGATGGTAAGCTCATAGTACTACACCAGAATATTAGATGGCAAGCTATAGAATTCAGGCTTAGGGTTTAGCTAGTATGAGACTAGGTCAGATAATAATTACTGTATAGTACGAGAAGCAGAGAAGCACGCTGGGTGTCTATGCAGAGCATCTCTTCATATGGTACTGGTTTGTATAATAAAGCATATTTGATTGATAGGAGACTAGGACAGGGTTTTGTAGTGTTGAGAGTATTTAGTGCTTTGAGTCTGGTTAAATTTGCATTTAGAGTCAGGGGTAGTGCTCTTTGGAATGTCAGGCTTGCTTGTATCGTGGTAGGCTGGTTCCGTGAGTCTTAAGGGATCGGTTCTGGCTGGATCGATCGTAGGCCGGTTCTGAGCACTTTCTCCAAGGGGACAGGTTTGCTCGCATCGCGGAGGTCAATTTTCCGAGAGTGGAATCGGAGCAGACTCCATCGATCGTAAGCCTGTTTCCCTGACCTAATCAGGTCATCGGTACATAGTTTGTGACGGGTTGCGGCAATTCTGAGCGTTCTATTGACACGTCCCGTCTTGACAATTGACCTTCGACCTTAGTTTGGCCAAACTAAACTCACAATTATGATATAAATAATATAATAAAACCATGGTTCTGGGCGAGGTAGCTTTAAGCACCTATAATAACTCCATGTCTTCGGATGTGTTGAGATTAGAAAGCTTCTCAGCTTAAAGAAGGTCATTGTCCGCCCTATAACCTGATGACAGGGCCGGATACCGGCGTAGGATTCCCCCACGCTAGAGTGAATTGGTAACTGACTGGCGGTGAATCCGCACACCTTCTAAACACCTTTTGCTCACGCCATCCGACCACTTACTAGGCACTTGCAATGCCTATTCATAGTAAAGGTCAACAATTAATTACACACACGATTAACGGCAGCCTCAGTATCATAGAAGAAGTATGTACAAATACTCACAAAGTAAGCTCGGTGGAATGGGCAGGTGTCTGAAGAGTGTTCATACGACATAATGTATCGACGGGGAAAAAAAATAACTTGCTGTAAATACTAAAACTTGCTGACTCGCACAATAAAAATTACTCTCTTTCGCTCCATAACCTCTAAGCTAACAGATATACTCGATATATTCAAATTATAGGGTTCAACGAAGTCTAGACGATGCGTACCACCACAGAAATTGGTGAGCGTGACCAGGATTTCCAGCTACGTGTTCGAAACAACGATGCGACTGGATTAGAATTTGGATTAATTAAAAATAAAACACAACGTAGGAACACATTATCGAGTACTAAAAGTTTGCTTTCAGAGATGCCACGGGAAGGTGACAGAGAAAATTGTGCATGTTTATTTACTTATGTGTGTTTATCTAGATACCACGAGACGAGAGACTTTGCAGTACACAATTCATATGTTTATTTACTTATGTGTTTTATCTAGATACCACGAGAGGGAGCTGACTTTGCGGTACATCATTCACGTATTAACGTGTTGTATTTAATTGTGTACTAATGAAATGTAAAATTTCAGATTACCTAGTATAATGCGAGTAAATTAGGACAACGGACGTCTTAGGGATCGCTAGTACAGTATAAAAATTAATTCATCGAACGCGCGTATTTTAACGGATTAGTACAGTATTACGGTAAACGCGAAATTTTCTATCAGTAGATTTACAAAGATGTCGGAGCGTAGAAGTAGGCGCGTAGAGAAACGAGGTAGGTCGAACGATAAAGGTGGTAACACTGAGAGATCGGAGGAACGGACTGAGGTTGTAGGGAACGCGACCTTGGAACTGTTATTGTAGAGAATGGGCGAATTTAATGAGAAATTACAACAGCTCACTTCAAATAATAAAGACGAACAAAGCGGGTTATCTAACGTTACACCACGCGAACCGGCTGGGGGAGAGAGTGGTATTGGAGAGGATTTGAGTGAGACTATCAGTCCCACGTCTGAGATTCGTAGCGCGATCTCACTTTATACACGAAATATATTCCTAATTCAGCCACCGTGAGCGGACCTATTTTGACGGTAAACCTTTGACGAACCCCATTGTGTTCTTAAAATTATTTAAAAAATTACATCAAACAATTTAATGCGTGAGATAGACATTGCTCTAGAATGTGTCACGGGACATGCTCGGAAGGTCATGGAATTGTATTCAAAAGGATGGTCTACATTTTCAGATTTCGAGACCGATTTTAGACGCAATTACTGGACCGAACAAATTCAGGAATCTGTGAGATATAGGTTGATTCACGCGGTATATTTAGAAGACTCAGGAGTAACGTTGTCGGAGCATTTCGCTGAACAAGCGGAGTATTGACTCCGCTTGCATGCAATTGTCAATGATTGCATTGGCAATCATTGACAATTGCATTTAGTGAGCGGGATCTCGTAAATTCTATAATGCGGCATTATTCGGTAGACATCCAACGGTTATGGTTTACTAGAACAGAGGAGCCCACTATAATGAACGGAGCAAAATTCCTTAGGAGCTTAGAACAGAACATTGTCACGAGACGGCGACTAATCGATACGAGTAGTAATAGTGGCAATGTACATAAAAATAAATATTATAGGCGTCCCGTAGCTGCTACGATGACAGCTGACATATGGCAGAATAGACGGGGATCGCCGAGAGGTAGAGGACATCGACAAGGACGGTTAGGATATAGGTCAAACTATAATAGGGCCGCGCCATCTACAGTAAGGGGGGGAGGATTTAACCCTACAAGGCCAGTGATCACTTTTGTAAAGGAGGGTGAGGCCCCTGCTTCATTGAAATCTGTGGGGGAGGACAAAACAAAAAACTAATGTCCCCTACACATGAGAGTCCTAATATTTAATTGATGTGTGAATACGGGGGGGCTAAGGACTTTAGGAAGCGTAGATAGTAATATAGCTTACGAGATTCTAATTAGAACCGGTTGGAAGGCAGGACAAGATTTAGGAATAAACGAAAGAGGCATTAGGTGACTGTTGAAGAGGAACGTATGCGAAGGCGATTCTGATTGTAGGACAATAGCAAGTAGCATAGGATTCTTATTAGAGAATAAATTTTGGAGTGATGAGATTCAATTTGACCAATTGGAAAATCTTATTAGAGTGCGGAGAGTTACTTGAGATTGATATTCCAACTGTTCAGGTACAAGAGGCGTTCGTATCACGTAGTGAGAGCACAAACCAGCTAGTGTTGATAGAGTTCGAATTAGGTAGGACGTTAGTTGAGGTACCTGTATTAATCATGCGGAAATTACCCAGATCTGTAATATTAGGTTATGATTGGTTAGAGCGAGTGAAAGAAGTCGTAAATTGTGGTGAAGAGAGGATGTTAATAATTGAACACCTAGGAGTAAAAATCCAGTGTTAAAATTAAATTCAGGTTGCGAGATCGAAGGATTAGGGGGAGAGTCGAATGGCACCGTTATCAGCTCGATGTTAAAACAAAAAGACTCACCTAGTAGAATACCCAATGGCTAATAATGAAACAAATAACAATGGCCGTAGGAAGGGTTTTTTAAAGGAGACAAATTTGAGTGATGAACAAAGGAGGATGTTATTACCTGTATTGGGAAAACATAACAAGGTGTTCGCAGAAAATTTTGGATTGACCAATAAATACGAACATGTCATAGAATTGGTAGACAAGACACCTTTTGTTAGACGTAGTTATAGAAAGGTTGAATGAGTTAGAACGACTAGGTATTATCATATAGGAAGCAACTCCATACTGTACACCACTTACGTATACTAAGAAACGAGACGGATCGATGAGATTCTTATTAGATGCGAGGGAGCTCAATAAGAAAATGTTGGTAGACGCAGGCTCACCACCGCTCACGTTCAAGATTTTACAAACCTTTCATGGAGTGAATTATATTAGTCTGATTGATTTAGATAACGCTTATTTCCAACTGCCGTTACACCGGGATTCTAGGAAGATTACCAGCTTTACTTTCATGATAAAGATTTGTACTTATCGAGTATTACCACAAGGTCTAAAGACTTCCGTAGTAGAGTTCTTTAGAGCGATGGACACTATATTAGAGAAGGTACGGGAATTTCGTATTAATTATTTAGACGACCTAATTGTGTTTACCACAGGAGACACGATTACACCTAGACTATCTAGATCGAGTGTTAGACAAATTAGAAAGTGACAGACAAATTAGAAAAACAGGCAGGTTAGAGAAATCTCAATTTTATGTGTGGAGATAAAACATATAGTAGATTCTAGCGGAGTAAGAATGGATCCAGACCGTATAAGAGCCATAATGGATTTTCCAATACCTTGAAATACAAAACAATTACGAGAGTTCTTTGGAATGATTAATTATTTCCGAAAAAAATTCGTTTGGGTCAGTTCCTTATGATAATGTGTATACGTTGATCGATTTACAAACTAATAAAATAATAGGAAATTATAACGCGATACACTTGTTTCGTTATTAACTAAATAAATAACGGATATTTGTAGATATTAGCTGCCTGATAAACATCGGTGCCTATACAACAGAAAAAAGGATCAGGAACGCAAACAATAGGTAGAGTCAGGATTTTATTGCGTCTTAAAGAACAAATGACTACCATGTGAAAGTTTAGGATGTCGTGAGAAATAGTAGACGAGTGTGAGAATTTTCCTTGTAGGATAACATCGAAATTTAGTCAAGGGAAATGAGTTGCAGTAGCGGAAATATATTTTCAAACATGATTGATTAAGGTATGGGAGGATAATTTTGTTTCAAAATCTATTTGGGGGAGTGTGAGGTGGCACTCACTGATATGAGACTAATTAACTATGAATTATAAATTTCGATCTCTTACAGTAAAATGCTAAATGCTTATTTCTCGTGAGACAATAGGAATGTTTGACAATAGAAAAAATAAAACCTTTTCGAAAGTAGACAAAAGCGCTAACTAAATAAATACGGTTGAAATTAAACAATAAATCTAAAATTTAGAAAAGGAATCGTAGACCGAAAAACGTGAAAGGGCAATTGAAATGACTGACATCTGGGTGTCGTAAACTTTAGGGTTTATGGTCCTTGGCTTTTATCTTAACAGCAATTCGAAAAACTGATTCAGGAAAAAGTTGTATTATGAGACAAGGAAGCCACTTGTTAAACATATTTTAAAAGCAAATTGGCATTTGTTTCAAAACCCATAAATCTAGAGAGTCAATTACCAAAAAAAACCTGCAATCCTTAGAAATTTAAACGCATGCATGTGCATTTGCGAAAGTGTAGGCGTGGGAATATCTAAGTAGCCAATGACAGATAGAAATTAGGCGTGTCTAAGGCGGGGTTAGAACTAATGACGAATAATGTGGGGATAGAGTCTGGCATTCGGGAGTTGACCGTGAAAACAGCAAGGCATTCAACGAGAACTAATATCGTGGGTTGATTATATAAATCACCTATGGTACAAAGTTAGAAGCAGTGTTGATTTTTGAAATATTAAATTAACAAATAGAGTCAGTGCTACTCGTGGGAGAATATCGGTAACGTACCCCTTTATAATAAATATTCACGGGCATAGGCGCGTACGGGTATTTTCGTCTGTAGTTACACAATTTTGTGTTTAGATTATATCAGTCACGGAAGATGCGGCATGGCATTATTTATCAAATGAATTATCTAAAATGAGAAGGCGTTGTTGAAGCGGAAGGGTTAAACTTTGACGTAGAATGGGCAACTATCAAACGACGAATTAAGAACGAATTAACTGTCACCATCATTGCATTATTTACGAACGCCACAAGTACAATACTATTATCTGGCATGCCAAACAAACCTAAACAAATAAGTCCTGGTAGTGAGTATATAGGTGACACGAAATGTATTGTGTAAACTAACATAACCAAACGCACAATTTTATGGTAGTGTAATGGTAATTCCATGTCCGCTTTAATCCAGATACAGATATCAATTCAATCCCGACTGAAACCCGTGGCCCGTTATTAAAATATAACCCTCAGGAGGTATCATAGTTGGTGATAGAGTTATAATGTATTTGTAATACAGCCTAAGTAGCTAAAAGGTACTGGGTTCGAATCCCGATCTGGATGGCTGATTTCTCCATTATGTTCTCTATTGTAGGAGGAGCTGGATTCGATTTCCGCTCAGGACGGTCGCCTTGTCCGTCGTATTTTCTAAGAACTGATGTTAACTGGCTCATACGGACAGATGTGTTTATGTATTTTACATTATGTTTCTCTATTGTGAAAGGAGATGGATTCGATTTCCACTCAGGACGGTCGACTTGTCCGTCATATTTTAATAACTGATGTTATCTAACTCATACTGACAGGTATGGTTTTGTGCGTAGCCAAATATCACTTGAGGCTCTACGCGATCCTTTATGGACTGTGAGCATTGTATTTCATATGTATTAATTTGTAAAAAATAGCTGGGTTCGACTCCCGCGAAGAAACAGACTATTTCCCATTTTGTTTCCTAACATTCTAAATGTAAGGATACCTAAATATTTACAACCTATAAAGATTTGTTAATGTGCTATGTAAATAAATAATTTGGCTCACAATATCTTTTGATTTTGCTATGCATAACATACTTGCATTAAGGAGGTGGATCTACCGTGATGAACCGGAAACTCCTCAATCCTCATTTGATTGTAGACAATGGATGTTGAGATGGTTTTGAGATAATAAAGTTGATGAGGGTCATAATTTAGTGAAGCATAAATAAATCCAACCATATTCTATTTGACTATTGTGTTATATAATTTTGTTTAATTTGTAATTAAGTGTGTGCGCTTTTGTATTATTGCTACTATTTGTTGTGATAATAAATTTACGCCGATCAAGAGTTTTTCATTTGAATGTTCCGTTTTCTCTTGATCATATGGCTAGGAATGGAACATTCGGTTATTCACAAATCGTGAATAATCTAATAGTAATCAAACAGTTTCTAATAAAAGTCTAAAATTATTAGAACACCAATAAATCATATTTTTTAAACTAATACTGAGTTTTCTTGTTATATTTATAAGCCCCAGCTTGAAGGTATAGATAAGTGATTGTTCGAGACCATCCGTTAATAAGGTTGTCTATTTACAATATATTACAGTCAGAATTAATAAACACATTACGGAGGCCTGGCATCCACTTATCTAGATCAAACAGTACTCGATAATTAGAATCCTTTCAATACATTCACACAAACTTTTACACACAAACTCTATTCATACAAAGAGTCAGCATACAAGTTAAATTGAGTAAATTTAATTAAATTCAATTCAATACTTTATTGCTATTCCACAATGGCTGTGAGATCTTAATCATTACTTGAATAGTACTCATGAACCCTGATGGGCACAGCAAATAATAACTTAATAAATTCACATACAATGTGACAATATATTACGATTCACAACCATAGTACTTAACTAGAGCACTAGATGGTAAGCTCATAGTACTACACCAGAATATTAGATGGCAAGCTATAGAATTCAGGCTTAGGGTTTAGCTAGTATGAGACTAGGTCAGATAATAATTACTGTATAGTACGAGAAGCAGAGAAGCACGCTGGGTGTCTATGCAGAGCATCTCTTCATATGGTACTGGTTTGTATAATAAAGCATATTTGATTGATAGGAGACTAGGACAGGGTTTTGTAGTGTTGAGAGTATTTAGTGCTTTGAGTCTGGTTAAATTTGCATTTAGAGTCAGGGGTAGTGCTCTTTGGAATGTCAGGCTTGCTTGTATCGTGGTAGGCTGGTTCCGTGAGTCTTAAGGGATCGGTTCTGGCTGGATCGATCGTAGGCCGGTTCTGAGAACTTTCTCCAAGGGGACAGGTTTGCTCGCATCGCGGAGGTCAATTTTCCGAGAGTGGAATCGGAGCAGACTCCATCGATCGTAAGCCTGTTTCCCTGACCTAATCAGGTCATCGGTACATAGTTTGTGACGGGTTGCGGCAATTCTGAGCGTTCTATTGACACGTCCCGTCTTGACAATTGACCTTCGACCTTAGTTTGGCCAAACTAAACTCACAATTATGATATAAATAATATAATAAAACCATGGTTCTGGGCGAGGTAGCTTTAAGCACCTATAATAACTCCATGTCTTCGGATGTGTTGAGATTAGAAAGCTTCTCAGCTTAAAGAAGGTCATTGTCCGCCCTATAACCTGATGACAGGGCCGGATACCGGCGTAGGATTCCCCCACGCTAGAGTGAATTGGTAACTGACTGGCGGTGAATCCGCACACCTTCTAAACACCTTTTGCTCACGCCATCCGACCACTTACTAGGCACTTGCAATGCCTATTCATAGTAAAGGTCAACAATTAATTACACACACGATTAACGGCAGCCTCAGTATCATAGAAGAAGTATGTACAAATACTCACAAAGTAAGCTCGGTGGAATGGGCAGGTGTCTGAAGAGTGTTCATACGACATAATGTATCGACGGGGAAAAAAAATAACTTGCTGTAAATACTAAAACTTGCTGACTCGCACAATAAAAATTACTCTCTTTCGCTCCATAACCTCTAAGCTAACAGATATACTCGATATATTCAAATTATAGGGTTCAACGAAGTCTAGACGATGCGTACCACCACAAGGTTGACTCGCTATAACCTATTTTTGTTAATAAATTTTGTTCTAAAATAATGCTTAAGATGCGAAGGTATTTTTGTAAACATGATATTATTCCTTATCAAAATGAATACATTATTCATCACAAGTATTTTATTTTGTACAAAATTGTTCTTTACATCATTAGATTTCAATGAATATCTTCAGAGATATCATAGTTTTAACATAACTACGCAGGTAAATAATGATCAAGTACTACGCACGCATCTATACTGAGTTGTTTTTTTTTGGTTGATCGCGCTTATCTTAGGAACTACTGATCCCGTCAGATTCAGACGCCTTAGAGACTCTAATAGGTTCAGAGACTCCTCCGAGGGAGATGCTCACCGGTCAGGAATTCTCTCTGGAGTGATTCGACCTTAAAGCTTGAGGACCCACCGAGGTCCTCTCCTTTACTAAAACCCCTGGTGATTCAAAGAAGGTCATCAGAGACATCCTGTAAAAATAGTCAAAAAAAAACTGCCTAGAAGGAGTCGGACGCGTGAACGAAGGGTTCCGTGCCATAGATTTTATCAAAACTGTCCGAAAATTATTTGAATTTTAAATTAAATATTTTGTTAACATTTCAAGTTTCTACCTGTTATCGTTATTGAAACCGAGAAATAAATCACGTTTGTTGTTGAGCCCCCTTAAATATTAATTTTATTTTAATTTAATTATTTATTTTTAAAGTGAATAATATAACTAAATATTCTGTGAATATTTCAAGCGTCTATCTGTTGCCGTTATCAAAATCGACCAAAAAAAAAAAGTCACGTTTATTTTATGGGGACAGCTTCAATATTTATTTTATTCTATTTATTAGTATTTGTTGTTATAGCGGCACCAGAACTACGTCATCTGAGAAAATTTCAACTGTCTAACTATAATGGTTAATGATATACAACCTGGTGACAGACGGACGGCGGAGTCTTAGTAATAGGATCCCGTTTTACCCTTTGGGTACAGAACCCAAAAAAGGGGAACTACTGATTCAAATTGAAAAATTCTTTGATTGTCTATTTATCGAGGAAGACTATAGGCCAGGACTTCCCAAACTTATTTTCATAGTGCTTTAATTGAACCTTTTACTATGTATGTGCTAACACATACATAGTAAAAGGTTCAATTAAATTCTAAACTAACGTTATACATTAAAGAATGTTGGATTTAACTAAGGTCTAAGCTAACACACGCGTCCAATGCTCCGCTAGTCGCGATTCAACAGAGTCATTATAAAACGCAATTTCCCACTAGTGCATTGCCAAGAAAGCGCATCTGGACGGTTCTGTTTAAACGTGTGACTCTGAGATCAGTCTAACATTCAGTTTTTAGTTTTGTAATTTTGTTTATTCGATTTCACTTGCTTGAACACTGTAAAAGTGTCTTTTTCTGTCCGCTTAGTGCAAGAAAATCATTCAAACTACCTATTGAAGGGTGCAGTTTACGAAATGAACGTGAAAGGCACCGCTATTGCGTTTGGTGAGGACTAATACATTAATGATTTTAACTATCAATCATTTCACGATAGATAATAATAATAATTCTTTATTTCAGGCAATAAAATATAAAACATTAGGCCCATATTACATATACCTTAAAGACTAACATACATATAAATATTATAATTATCTAATTAACACCAGGCACTATCTTCTGCGTCTCATGACGTAACGGCGCAGTGTCCGGTAGTCGTCCTCTAAAGCGCCGAAAGACAACACCTTTCGGCCAGAAATCTTCCTTGAGGAACGTCTGCAGTCGTTCTGTCGGCACGCTCACCACAAACGAGTTAAAGTTAACTCGGTGACGGGACTCCAAACGTTCAACCCTTAGGATGAAATTGGTCTTCACTCGTATGTAGTCCACAACATCTTTGGGCGTGCCAGAGTAGTGGACGCGGGACACGTAGAGCTGCGTCGAAGTTGTTGCAGGATAGAATACTCTTTATTGTACACTAGCATTAATCAAGAACAATGATAAATCTCAAGAAAAAATAATGTACAATGGGCTGTCTTATCTTGTGGTCTTATCGCTATATGAGAACGATTTCAGTTTGTATTTATTTACTTTTTTCCATCACCATGACTACTGTCACAATAATTTTGGTCTCGGATACAATTAACCGACTAATATTTTAAAGTCATTTTAAAGACAGGTTAAAGTTATTACATAATTATCCTCAGAAACGCCGTTGAAATGTTTAATTGAAGCAGCCCTCTGCTTCAATCATGGCACCTCCATCCGCAGATACTGCAAAACCGCGCGGGATACAGTCAATCACGAGGTTCCGTAAGCACGGCGGATGCGGGCGAATATCGTTCCGTGAATTCTAAGCCTTCGGGAAAAAGATAACTGCAATTGTATAATGCTCATTTTTTCTTGGTCAAATATTTTTCACTCATTTACAGTGTTTTTTCTCTTTGTACTTATATAGTTCTAGTAAAGTTTATTTTTAAGTACCACACCCGGACTGCGAGTAATATTACATTGTTATCGGCTTTTGTTTGTTGGTTCACGGAAGTAGCTTTTGGGTTTGGTGCCCCTTTTGTGAAGGCGACAAGCTGGCAACCTGTCACTATTTTGGGGTACTGTATGGCCCATACTGCCAGATGTGGATTTAAGTGTAACCAAATGTTACCTAAAGCTCTGCTCAACCCTTTTATGTATGTATGAAATCGTGATGCTGGCACAGTAGAATAGCATCACCCCATATCCTCCAAAGGGTGTCGTAGAAGGCGACTAATGGATCAGCAAAGGGGATGGATCACCTTATACTCCGTCCACCAATCCGCATTAGCTAAGCGTGGTGGATTCCTGCCTAAACCTCCTATGATGACAAGGAGAAGCCTTGTGTCCCATCAGTGGGTCGAACTATAAAGGCTGTTATGATGATGACGTAAATTAAGGTACATGATGTGTATCTAATTATCATCAACTCTAAATCCGTAAATAGGTTAAGCTTTATTCGGTCTTCTGTCATTAGGGACCGCTTAACGATGAAAATTTTCGTTATTAAGTATTCAGGTTTATCGTGTAAGCAGGCATACCTCTGAGATTTGAAACTTTCGAGTAACAGTTTAACTTTCACTGGATAAGCCTGTTTTTGTTGATTACAGTATTTATCTCTTAATGAAGGGAACTAGGGATTCGCTGAAGCTGGAATAAGTTTGAACTTTAGTAGCAACGAATATGATCTAAAATAAATACCACACACTTTTGTACCCTGACATCTGGGATTGTTTTTAATGTAACAGCTAAGAATTCTTCATTACGAACCGGTGAAGTGTTTATTACAGTAGAGAGTGAAGCCAGGGTAGTGGAGGTGGCGTTAATGCATTGTTAAGGAACCTACACTTATGTTAAAAGTCGAAAGCTCTGTTCCTGCTTTCCCTCTCAATCATGTCAATCATCTTAAGTATATACAAAGAAGAAAGTAGATGCTGACACTTTCTGGATTTGATGCCTTTTTTAAGCGACTGCAAAAGGAATGCTTCCCAATTCGTATTCATTTTTTTATCTATGTTCCCCGATTACTTGAAGACGCGTGAACTGATTTGAAAAAATCTTTTTTTTATAAGGTAAACTTTCCAAATAGTCCCCTAATAATTTACATGAATGTTATAAGAGATGTAGTAGTACTATAGAAAATAAATTATTTTTAAATAGAAATAACCACCCTCAAAACTAAAAACGGAGACTTTTGTTTCTCCGTTAGTTTTAAAGGCGTTTTTTTACACATGCGACAGGTCGAAGAAATAAAAAAGGTTGCCAACTAGATGACCCATACTGTCAGATTTGTATTAACCTATGTGTAACCTAAGGTCCTGCTGAATCTTATATATGTATTTTATACCTACTTTTGTACTGATCTGCAATGCATATTGAAATTCGTGACAAATAACCATTCGTTCCTATTCTCAATATCATATTATTATTAAGGTATAAAACGATATAATACCGGTTAATATATAATACCGGTTTATTATTCGCTGTTGTAGTTTCATGTCTATTTTGGTTTCTTAATTATTTCATTTATCCCGTTTAAAAGCTAGCGTTCCTGATCATGTAACAGTACAATTAGATTCTCAGTTTCATGATTGTAATTATAAACAAAAGGATCTTTTAATCCTAACCAATTTGAATACTAGCCGATATTATTATTCTGAATATTGTGGTTGGTTAAAGGTATAGTACATTAACAGCTCGAAAACGGATCAGCATCGCCTCAACTCGAGCCGTTTAGTATTATTTTGAAGAAAATACATATTATAAAGGTGATATGAGACGGTTCACTCGAACGAATGTTCACTCCAGTGAATGCTTCATTTTTATTTCATTCCATGTTCACACGGACGAACTGGAATGAAATAGTAAAGAACATTCACCTCCATTTTCTTTCAATATCTCGTTGAAAGAAGATCATTTTGCTGCGACGCTATCTTCTACAAGACTCTAAGCACCGAATCCGAGTAAACGTTCTCTCAGTGTTCAAACGTGGTTGAGACTGTCCATTTATCGTTCAATCCGAGTGGGAGTGAAAGATGCAGAATGCCAATATCCAAACTTGTTGGATCGGTTCATTAATGAATTCACTCAGCACTTGTGTTTCGTTTCGGGTTCAGACACTTCATTTCGAGTGAAAGGTACCGAATGAAAGATGAAAATGAACAAAAAATTAACCGTCTGATACCACCTTAACTCACACTAATCAGCAACAGGACCATACCGCCTCGCCTCGGGACAAGCTCACGAACGGCCGTGCGGCGAGTGGTCAACTAGCAGTCCCACGGCTCGCCGACCACCTCGTCGTCCACGCGCTTACGTCTTTCCGTAACCAGGCCTACGGTGTAGCAAAAGGGGTGCAGGACTTAGAAAATTTGCAACGGATTTAGTATGGAGCCAGGGGCCCAATTCTCGTGCATTCGAACTTTTTCCGTGTGGTAATTATTTCTATTCTACTGAAAAGTTCGAATGGTTTCCTAAAAATCGTATTCTCAGTACCAATAGAAGAATTACCAATCGAACTATGCAGTCGTACGTAGCATAGACAAACAATTACGTTTCGTTTCGAGCGTTTTAAAAACCCCCTTGTCATTTTTTTTTAATTGTAAATAATTATAGTTTTTAGGATAATATTTTATGCTGAGTCCATTTATTTTACATTATGATACAAAATATATAAATTGGTTGGTACTGATCATTACAGAAAATATAAAAGTAAGTCGAATTTATATTATTTCCTTATGTGCATTTAGCTAAACGGAACGTCTCATCTGTCAGTCAAGTTAGTGTCAACAGCGGCTATTTTTTTTTGTTGATACTTTATTAGATTATTTCTAAGGATTATTTATAAATGAAAAGCTTTATAATTATTGTGATCTCTTGATGGAAAAAGTGATTTTACTGTAGAAATACAAATACAAAACAATGTTAAGTGTAGCGAAGCCGAAGTTGCCGCATCTCCAAATCATTTTGAAGATTATTCACGAAGTCCATAATGAACATATCGATTTCGAAACAAACAAACAACCACAACAATACAACTTAACCTCAATATCGGGAAGTTTGACAGATAGATTCGTATACGAAATTCGACTTCTACTGGTATTTAGCACTCGAAGCGTTCGAGCGACGTTCGTTCGAAATTATTCGATTGTGAAGTTCTGAGATAGTCTAAGAGGTCACGGGATTTTTCATAACGATCATGGAAACGGTTAGATTTACATTTATAGTTTGTAGAGTAGTCCCCTAATGTGAATTATGTCGGTCTGGCTGCTCTCAGTGGTTGCAACTTCGAGTTATATAGCTTACAAGAGGCTTCATCGTTGCGAAAAAAAAACGATAACAGAAATGGTCAGTTTTAGTACCTATTCGAAGAATAACGTCTCCGCAGATGAAAAACGTTGGTCTGGCGGCTCTCAGTGGTTGCGTTTCAGAGTTATGATGCGCGAAAGTCAGTGCATTGTTGCGAAAAAAAAAACGATAACAGAAATGGTCAGTTTTAGTACCTATTCGAAGAATGGGGTCTCCACAAGTGAAAAAAGTTGGTCTGGCTGTTCTCAGTGGTTGCTTTTCAGAGAAAAAAAAAATTACAGTAATCAGCAAAATAAACAATTAAATCGAACAAATCCAAATTTTATTAATTAAACTTTTATAATTTTATCATCTTTGGGTAAATGCTAAGGCCTGAAGAGTTAAATATTTACTTATTTCCAATATTCTTTTAATTTTTTTTTGAGCTTTTTCATTAGTCACATTAAAATCTATACTAAACCACAAAATAAAGTTTTGAATTCAGTTTTTTTATAAATATTTAGCTTTCAATTTAATATAATAAAGTGCATAAAGTATCAAAAATGATACTTGTTTTATTTTCATTTAACTAATTGACTGATTCAATAAAACTCACATACATAAAATTCCTTTACCTTTTAGCTGTCTAAAAAAATGCAAATTACTCTCGAAATTGTACTTTTTAACCGGTCATGTAATCTAAATCTATTGATAAATATACTTAGAAAATTGAAAATGACGAAGGTATGTGTATATAATTGCTGATAATGCAATATTTTTTATTGATATTTGTATTGGTTGTAACATTTTTATCATGCTCTTGCTGGTGTCAAAAATGATACTCCATGCAGTTAGGCTATCTTGGTTATTGAGATTATTCTTTACGATATTTTCTATGAATTTGTAAGCTTTTGCTTCAATTTTTCAACATAATAACTACAAAAATAATATATGGAATCGATACAGACGATTTGGTTACGCAGTCAGAAGGCAGCAATTACTCGGAAGATGATGCGGTATCAGATGACGTATATTAACTTTAGTTATGAGAAAATTAGTGTACCTACTATCTTACTCGTCAACAATTGCAAGCTGTACTCGAAGATGATTAGATACAGTACACTTTGGAAAATCATGACTATTCATGACCATGATTTGGATCCCCCTGATACTCATTTAGTAAATAAAGGTGAAAATGTTTCAGACAGTGGCACAAATTGTGTTATTTTTCAAATCATTATATGCTCAAAACTTAGGTGGAAAAAGCAGTCAATGTTGTTTTCTGAAGACCAGATTCTATTCAAAGGTTCTACCACTTTTCCGGATGACATTAGAGCTTTAACAACTCCTTATCAGTTATTTTCATGTTTTTCTCCCCGGATTTACTGTATAGACTGGACTAGAACTTCATATCTGTAGGATCCGTGACAGGTATGAAAAAGCTGAGAAATGGAAGAGGGCCATTCCATGTCCAAAAGTCGTAAGGGAATCATCGCCCACGGGTGGAGTTTACTTTATAGACTTGTGAAGATACAGGAATCCTATGAAGTCCAAAAATAGTATGGTCATTTTCTTCCACCATGTAGATTTGTCAGTCATCAATGCATGGGTTTTGTATAGGTCACTATGTACCAGGAAACAAGTAAACCCCAAGCAGATCCTAAATTGGCAAACTTTAGATCGAACTTGCAGATATCCTGTGCAAATACTCATACCCCTTCGATCAGAGGGCGACCTAGCCAAAGTCACTCAATGGAACAGCCGCTTTTTAAAAAAAGGAATGTCTAGTGATAAAATAACTGTAAGATTTGATAAAAAAAAATATGAATATGATGATATGAAAATTATTATACATATGTTTATATAAAAAACATAAGGACACGAACTCTTGAGATTTATGATTTAGATACGTAAAATGCCATTAATAAGAAACAAATACATGCAAACTTTGCGTTTCCTAACGATTTTTATCTATAAACCCGTAAATGGTATAAGACTTACCGCTGACATCACCAGAAATATTGTCATTTTCTGACTCCGTCACAGTCCTCATCTACGTGCCTAAGTAGCGAAGAAGATTTCGAAGATTAAGAGATCTAAGTTAAATCTATCTAAGTTAATAAATAAATCTCAGTTAAAGTTATGATGAACCTGTGATTTTACCCAATAATTAATTGATTATATTACAAGCCAATGCAAGCTAATACATAATTTTCGTATCATCATTACGCACTGCGCCACAGAAGCGTTGATGGCGTAGTGCGTAAGGGCGTTGTCTCCCACCCAGGAGGCACTGGTTCGAACCGCCACGTACCAATGTATTTTCAAATTTTGAATTCATAATTATGTACGTTTAATCGACGCTTTTACGGTGAAGGAAAACATCGTGAGCAAACCTGCACACACCTATGAAGAAATTCTTAGGTTGTATGTGAAGTCGACCAACATTCACTTAGCCAGCGTGGTTGACTAAGGCCTAATGTTTACACCCCACATTAGGGGCAGTAGGTAGTCTCCTCAAATAAAAAGGAGGATGTACAGAGGACAATAAATAAAAAAAAATGTGGGTTAAGTTCGAGCCCGTCGGTAGGGACATTATATGAGCTGTTGTAATGATTGCAAGCTAAGTATTTATAAAAAACATGATTATGATTTTCCAAAGTGCACTGTATCTGATCATCTTCGAGTACAGCTTGCAATTGTTGACGAGTAAGATAGTAGGTACACTAATTTTCTCATAACTAAAGTTAATATACGTCATCTGATACCGCATCATCTTCCAAGTAATTGCTGCCTTCTGACTGCGTAACCAAATCGTCTATATCGATTCCATATATTATTTTTGTAGTTATTATGTTGAAAAATTGAAGCAAAAGCTTACAAATTCATAGAAAATATCGTAAAGAATAATCTCAATAACCAAGATAGCCTAACTGCATGGAGTATCATTTTTGACACCAGCAAGAGCATGATAAAAATGTTACAACCAATACAAATGGCAATAAAAAATATTGCATTATCAGCAATTATATACACATACCTTTGTCATTTTCAATTTTCTAAGTATATTTATCAATAGATTTAGATTACATGACCGGTTAAAAAGTACAATTTCGAGAGTAATTTGCATTTTTTTAGACAGCTAAAAGGTAAAGGAATTTTATGTATGTGAGTTTTATTGAATCAGTCAATTAGTATGAATTCTTAAATGAAAATAAAACAAGTATCATTTTTGATACTTTATGCACTTTATTATATTAAATTGAAAGCTAAATATTTATAAAAAAACTGAATTCAAAACTTTATTTTGTGGTTTAGTATAGATTTTAATGTGACTAATGAAAAAGCTCAAAAAAAAAATTAAAAGAATATTGGAAATAAGTAAATATTTAACTCTTCAGGCCTTAGCAATATTCTACAAAATGATTAATGTCTGATTTTACCCAAAGATGATAAAATTATAAAAGTTTAATTAATAAAATTTGGATTTGTTCGATTTAATTGTTTATTTTGCTGATTACTGTTATTTTTTTTCTCTTAAAAGCAACCACTGAGAACAGCCAGACCAACTTTTTTCACTTGTGGAGACCCCATTCTTCGAATAGGTACTAAAACTGACCATTTCTGTTATCGTTTTTTTTTTCGCAACAATGCACTGACTTTCGCGCATCATAACTCTGAAACGCAACCACTGAGAGCCGCCAGACCAACGTTTTTCATCTGCGGAGACGTTATTCTTCGAATAGGTACTAAAACTGACCATTTCTGTTATCGTTTTTTTTTCGCAACGATGAAGCCTCTTGTAAGCTCTATAACTCGAAGTTGCAACCACTGAGAGCAGCCAGACCGACATAATTCACATTAGGGGACTACTCTACAAACTATAAATGTAAATCTAACCGTATCCATGATCGTTATGAAAAATCCTGCCACCTCTCAGTCTAAGAATACACAAATAGCGTTTCCTTCGAAAAAATTTCGATCTTCGAATTTTTTTACGAATGTGAACTTTTTTCGAATGCACGAGAATTGGGCCCCTGGTCTTAAATATTTTTGGGTTTCTATATATGGGACTTCAACTTCACGTTCTGATACAAACTGATTGAACCCATACCATCTAGCCGTCGACAAGCGGTCGGAGAGCCGTAAGCGCGGCGTCCGTCGCCTCGCGCCGTACGGGAGCTGCTGATCCGTTTGCGTTACGTAGTTGATGGCTGTTGGACAAGACGGCGAAAGGCGGTTCCGTTCCCTTACCAAGCTGTTATATGTGCTACAACCTTTAAAAGAGCAAAGGAGTGTGTTAATGTTGATATAACGGTTGATTGAGAATAGTGGAAGAAGAAACCGTTACGCAGACCACAAACAAAATTAGGAAAAGGTTAAGACAATGACGATGATGACAAAAGCAAAAGTAACAAAATAGGAATTATTAAGAAAATAAATAAACAATAATAAAACAAGAATTGGCATGCACAGCTTAAAATAATATCAGAAGGATGACAAAATAAATGGTGAATTGTTTACATAAGGGTGTAAAGAACTATAAGCCAAGAGTCCAAGAATCCAGAGTGGCAAAGGATGCTAGAATAGTACGTCTGCTTTAAAATAATGTTGCTCCCGAGGTGAAAACTCTACTTTTTATCACTCTCTATGACAAAATAAGTAAATGCAACTATAAATATACAACATGTAAATTAAATAACCAACACCCTGAGTACCGGTGCTTTGGAATCGGCTTCCGAGTTGATTTCAAAAATTTTTTTTTAAAAAAACGATTTTTTTGGAAAAAAATAAATAAAATAAAAAAAAATAAAAATTTGTACAATTTTTTATGGGTACTTTGGTTTTTTTTTCAAAAAAGAAATGTTTTTTTTCAAATAACTTTTTTTGAAATAAACTCAGAAGACGATCCCTAACCACCTGTATTCAGGGTGTTGGTTATTTAATTTACATGTTGTATAAGAAAAGTATTTGTTTCATAATAAAGTCCGATTTTACGTGTAGGTACAATAATTACAAACGAGGGCTGAATGTATTTCGCGCATTTTTAATTTTTATACAAACTTTGTATGCAAATTTATTTTTTTGTAATAATAATATAGCATGGTGCTGCGCATGGTTTATGTATGTCGGATCGCCGAGGAAGGGGCGTCTTGCCTGCGTTGCGCTTACGTTGTGCCAAACCACACACGAATAAAATAATAGCTCCGACATATTGGGTACACGCTAGTGTGATGCTGAAGTTCCTCTCCAATGCAAAATACCTGAATATTACTGAAATAATGTTGGATTAGAGCCAATGGTTTTGTGTCTGCTCACCGTTGACATATACCATAATGTTCAACTGTCATGACAGTCACAACTCCATTCAGGAATACCCGCTATAATAAAACATTTACGATAGATAATACCACGCGCCGTTACGGCCGTCCTGCCTCTTCACACGTCCTCGTGTGATGAAACAACACAAAAGCGAGCAAACAAGTCACCAGTGTATGTTCATCTCTCAGATCGGTCATTCTGACTACACAACTGAAATAACTCCTCAGCCATTTTATTTCTCGAAGGATAGCTTGACTCGCAACAATACCACACAGCTAAGTTGTTCTGTGTCAATTTACTGCACCATACAAGCTACTGCGCTACACAGGCTGTCGCGCCACACAGGCTGCTGTGAAACAAAGGCTACAGGACCCATAAATGCTATGGTGCCACACAAGGCTCAACACAGGATATCTTGCCACACAGGCTATCTTGCCACACAGGCTATCTTGCCACACAGGCTATCTTGCCACACAGGCTATCTTGCCACACAGGCTATCTTGCCACACAGGCTACATGCTACACGGGCCACATGCCACTCAGGCTGCATGCCACACAGGCCACATGCCACTGAGGCTACAAGCCACTCAGGCTTCGCAACAAAATACTCTCTTAATATACGCTGACCATATTTACCATCGCCGTTACGGCATCTTCCTGACTTCTCGCTGCTTAAAACAGTTTTCTAACTCATTTAATGCTAACGCAACATAACGTTCCATCATAACTTGTAACTGACCATGGGTGTACCAGTAAGTAGGCTAGAAACCAATACTATTAGCAAATATCTGTCACCATCACGTAGCTCCACACGTCGTTAGGAATCTCTGAAATAAGGTTACATTATGGTATTATCCAAGTCATACTTTTCAAATAAAACATAGCCTCCCAAGTAACTATACATTCTTTACATTCACCGTGTTATCAAATTCTACTTACTCTACCGATGCTGACAAATAGTTATACGTTCTATAACGTCTCGGTGTACTCTTCAAGCAGGTAATGGAATTGATACCTACGGAAAGCTAAGGTATCTACACTGGATAGCACATAGCCCTCTCAATATCATTGAAATCAGTTATTTTTGATCTTACTTTATGATCCACTTGTATTACTTGTTTCTTCTTCCATTGTAACCAACTTACAACAATTTGAACCGAAAAGCCCAACGATAATAAGCTCGATCTATCATAACAGTATTGGAAAACTTCAACGAATAAATAATAACTTCACTATGCCTAAATTCAGTATTGCACTGTACACTAGACTAGTACCAAATAAAAGGGATCAACCGCTCTCTATGGGGCCATGGCATAGGTACATACATTCACATGAATTTCGCTGAGCACAAAAGAAATATAATCTAATCTCTCTCTCTCTCTGATCAGTGTAATAGTAATTGTTTCGTTACCATAAATTTTCGTAACTTCCATATTTTCAAAACGCAAATTAATTCATATCTATGTTCATCTACCTCGTGAGTAATGACAAAACGCAACTTTAACGGTTGTCATGTATTCACTCCTGATATTCTGCGCGTGAGACGAGGGTAGAACACAATTCGATCGCCATCTCGTAGTGGGCGCATACGTGTTTCGCTTACTATTTTATTACTCATATTATTGCCACACAATTCCTCAATAAACTGTCTGTGCAAGTGTAGTCCTAACCAGCTGGTGAAGGAGAAGAAGCGAAAGTGAAAGTCATCGCGAGTAGTGGCAGATTAAGGTACGTGAGTGCATTACATTTGTCGTTGACTCATTCCTGGACATCGTTCTTATTTATCGTGGACTTAACAAAAGTCTGTCCCAAAGGTAACAGAAAGCCATTATCACAAATAACAACCGGGTGCGTTTGCTACAGAAATAGTATTAGTGTGTTGGAGAAAAGCTTCCGAAAAGACATGCTACGCATGCGGAGAAGCACCTGGAACAGCTAGGCACACATTGGTGGTGTGCAGGGAGCTTCTGAAGGCGGGCCACTATTCGCATCGTCACGATAAGGTCTAAGCAGTCAGACGTGAAGCTGTTAATCTTGCGGTCACGAGGGCACGAAAGCAATTAACAGCGAACAAAAGCCTCATAAACATTAACGAAGGATGCTCAACACCGAAATCGAATCATAAACCTTAGGTACTCTATTCTAGGCTCGGCTCCAGAATGGACTCTTCTGATGGACACGTCCGAGAAACATTATTTAAATACCCCTCAACGTAGCGGTTTCTGCATTTAGGTCGGATATGCTACTTTACTCACGGATTCTCAAGCGTGTACTGTTACAGTAAGCTGACTGTACCTTGGGAAACGAACATCCCCCAAAGAATACGCTATAAAAACCAATAAATACCTTGATTTAACAGACCAATTAACAAAAAAAGGCTATATCGTTGGTTTGTATGCCGTAGAGGTAGGTGCGAGAGGTTACCAGAAAAGACTTCGGTTTGTCTACCACTTACATAAGTTCTGTATTGGAACGCGTGTCTAAAACGGTTCTCTCGGAATCGTATCCAATATGGCTAGGCCGGCAGAGAGAAGGGCCGTGGTAGCGGATGGGGAGTGCTGGTGCACCACAAGGGGCCTTCTCCCCACGCCTGTGGTCACCAGTGACAGGCAATATTTCTGGCTCTCCTCTCTACAACGAGATGGACCCGCCCGCACAGTGAATCCATAGAATGGTAAGAGTTTTCGCGTAGGTACCTCGATAGCTTTTACTTACAGTTATTTTTACTGGATTATGAGAGGGAATAGATAAATATCCCTTAATAAAAAGTATGAAAGTTCAAGAGCTTTATAATTCTCATAATCGTCATTCACGTTCTAAAATAACGCTCTAAGTTTCCATTAATTGAAATAAATAATTCATCTTTCGATAGAACACACTTCGTTATACAGTATCTAACACAAATCTTTGAATACCACTTAAAGAATTTGTTCACTAGTTTTATCACCAACATCGTCATGTCAGCCACAGACTGTTGGACAGATGTCTCCTACAAGGATCTCCAATTCGGCCCGCACGCAGCGGCCTCAAGCGACCTCTCCCAGATCTAGGCACGTTCCACCCCGTGAGGGGCCCACCAACACTACGTCTCCACAACTTTAAGTTTTCTATTTTACTTCATAATATTGGTAATAAAATACTCAACACTCGTCTGATACATAAAATTCACACATGTACAAAACCTATACCAAAATGGTTATTTCCCTTTGCCATGTTTAATTATTTCCAGCAAGAAACCTACCCCCTACGTTTTCATCAATTAGGGAGTACCCGTTCATAATCGTAAAAGAAAGGAAAAGTCCTCACCAAACTCTTTTGAAATAAGTTAATCGGTAGCTGATTCGACAGTGACTCTATTGCACTCTATACTCGCATGAAATTCCTTTTTCACCTTGTTCCCCGCAATACTAGCAAGTTGGTGTAACTAACTTCGTTGACACATTTCGTCGATACTTGAGATTGATACTTGCTCCCGAACACTGAAACTTTACATAAGAAGATGTACATCTAGTCTTTATTTAATCAACACTGTCACAATTGTAACAGAGCTTTGAAAATAAATTTAATCATATTCTCAATTCATGACATCACGATTCACGACACATTAAGAATACCCATTTTACCAATATCAAGTGAGAATGTTTCTAAAGTAACAATAAACTGTACGGTGGATTGACTTGAAAAATAGAGTTCCACAACACGTGTTATCAACAAGAAATCCGGGTCAAAATCCAATTCAATCGTATTTCCTTCACTTCGTCGTCATAAGACATATTTAAAACTTATGCGAATATGGTTGCCGCTTACGATAACTGCTATCTGTTCATAAGGAGGGCCATTGATTCATTTAGGAAACAGCTGGCGAATGAAGACAATAATTGGCTTTCTTTAAAACTCAATTGAGGCCAAGCCACGATGCCGCTGAACTTTTGAGGGTTTTACTCATAGCAAAAATAACATGACTAGGTACTAAAATTTTCTTGCACACATACAGATGTACGGAAATATTATCAATACCCTGACCTGCGTGCTAGTATTCCGTTTTTCATCCCACTTCTGATGTCGGATCGCCGAGGAAGGGGCGTCTTGCCTGCGTTGCGCTTACGTTGTGCCAAACCACACACGAATAAAATAATAGCTCCGACATATTGGGTACACGCTAGTGTGATGCTGAAGTTCCTCTCCAATGCAAAATACCTGAATATTACTGAAATAATGTTGGATTAGAGCCAATGGTTTTGTGTCTGCTCACCGTTGACATATACCATAATGTTCAACTGTCATGACAGTCACAACTCCATTCGGGGATACCCGCTCTAATAAAACATTTACGATAGATAATACCACGCGCCGTTATGTATATAAATATAATTATATATCAGTGTGTTATAGTTTATATCGTTTCATCTATTGCTTATCTATTATGTTGCCTAATTTGATTATATCTGCGGTTTACACATATTTGTGGAGTTCCAGCCTATAATTGTTACTTAACATGTCGAGTCCTCCACCTAATGTTGTAAGTCTGTATTGTGTGACAAATAAAAAAAAAATAACTTTTTTTAATTCGGCAAGCGTGCGGTTAGTTTATTATACAGCTTGTGACTTCTTCATAAAATGTTAGTGATTAATCTCTTTGGTGATTGGAACTTTTACTACCAATATCCATATTCTAGATTTAAGAGCGTTTACGCGTATATTGCGAAAATCGGCACTTTTTGAGCTTCTTAATTTCCATGAATTCTTATTCTACCAATATAAATATTATAAAAACTACTAGATAATATTCTTTCGCAAAAAGTTGTAAAGGAAAATATTGCATTTAATTCTTTATTCATAAATTATAACAAAATATCTTAACAGCATTTTTTAAATTTTACGTTTAGATGCAATTTCGAAGACCTTAATATCCGAAAAGGCTAATATTACAATGAAATAAAAAATACTGTGTAACTGACAATATCCCGAACAAAATAGTTGTAAAGGAAAAAAATTAAATTTCATAGAATTAATAATAAAAAAAAAAATCAAATCACACTGCAAGTATTACGAAAATACGATTTGGAAAATTGCTGTTTCTAACAATTAATATCCCTTATTTGAAGAAACGAATGATGTAATTTAAAAGAAGTACATATACTCTAAATTTTGGTATAAAAATGATATCTGAGTAAACTATAATATATTTATAACAATTTTTTAAAAATCAGTATAAATGAGTCCGCGCAATCGCTTTCAAATCAGTCGCCCATGAGGCTTGTCGGAGAGAGGTCACGTCGCTCGGTGCTAGCTCCGTGATCACGCGTAAATATTCGTAATGCTACTACAGAACGAACGATGGTGTTGATACTTTTAGTATTGATAACCGACTTCATATAAAGTTCTATGTTGCACTCTATGTATTATTTTATGAATGTTCACGGATATCTCTGTTAATTGTGGACCTCTTTTCTAAATACTTCTGATATGGTGCTATTGTCACCAAGTCAGGACCTGATGATGAGATTCCGAGGAAATCGAGAGCAACTCTCAAATTTTATATGCAGGTATTATATGCTTCATATTTTATTTCCGAAGCTATTGAAGTATTTGCGTCTGGTATTCATCATATCATGTTAATGAGCTGGTGATGGCAGGTAAAACTCCTCCATGATTAGGAGTTGAATGATAATTCTTTAATTAATATATAATATAATATATAATATAATATAATATAATTCTACGCTCACACCAATTATCTAGCCCAAATTAAGTATCTTTAAGAACTTATGATGAGATATATGTATTTATAAACCGATAGTTGTATCATTTTATGTTATTCAGGTGAGCTGACGATGAAAAAAAAAACTCTTAATAGTTAGGAGTTGGATGATAATTCCTTAAATATTATGTGTACCTACGTATAGATCGACAGTTGAATTAAGATTTTTTCTTTCTATTTCTATTCTATCAGGTTTTTCAGGTGAGCTGATGATGGAGGGTAAAACTGCAAAAGTTAGGATTATTCTTTTAATATTATGGTCCCATAGTAATGTTCGGTAACGGTTAAGAGATGGAGAATATTTTTTTTAAATATCATAGGTATGTACAGAACGATAAACCCGTGGTCCTTGCTTTGGCTTCCCCTCCACACCTTGATTCTGTACAATTTTGTTGTACTGTTCGTTCTTGTCCCTATGTTTGTTTGTCCTTATGTATTCTTTCAGGTTATAAACGGACTTCAAAAGGAGGTTCTATGTTCCAATCTATGTATTTTTTACTAGCAAAGTCAATGGTTTTTGCTAAATACTTTTATAATAAATAAAATTACTTAGTAAACTTAAATTGCATTTTAAAAAAATCTATAGGTAAGTATGTAAAGAGGTAAAGTTTGTAAATAGTTTATGTAAGTTTGTGAATAGCCATACGTGATACCGGCAGAGTAGAATAGCATCACCCCATATGCTCCAATGGGTGTCGTAGACAGCGACTAATAGGCCAGCAAAGGGGTATTGACTACCAATCCACATTATGCAAAGCGTGGTGGACTACTGCCTAAACCTCCTTCATTGAAAAGGAGAGGTCTTGTCTTCCAGTAGTGGAATGAATTATAAAGGCTGTGATGATAAAAGTGACGTTGTAGGAGGTAATTGCTGGATCTACTGAACCAATTTTGAAAATTGTTTTTGTGTGAGGTAGACCATGCATCTAGAAAGGCTAACTATATAATAACCAACAATACGCGAAAGAAGCCAAGGGCTGAGCGCTAGTTTTATTATGATACATATGCTTGTGGCAAGATTTGCTTCTATCTATTATTTAAATCTCTTTATTTATTCAATCGCTGATATACACAAGTAAATCTCGCGACAAGTATTTATATCATACTAGTGGCCACCAGCGGCTTCGCTCGCGTTAATGTCGGTTATAAAATAGCCTAGAGCCTTCCTCGAAATGGAATATCCAACACAAAAAAATATCTACACCCATGACATAATATTAAAATTATTATCTCAATGATGTACCTCAAATGACATTCTTTTTAACAAAGATAATCAAAATGAAAATAAAGGTCATTTACCTGTTGCATAATTAATGACCATTATGCAACATGTTCGGCTCAATACGTTACAGTTATTTTTCTTAAAAATCAAAAACTTAGAGCAAAACGGGACGGCAAAGGGAGCCAAAAGGACGCCAAAGAAGCACTTGTTTTTGAAAACTATATTTTTGTTTTATTTATATTTGTGAATGAGTGTAGATAAAGTAGTTTATGTACTACACATAATTAGGTATTAAAACACTTGCGGGATATTATTAAAAAACTCGCCAAGGCTTGTTTTTTAAAACCCCGCTCGTGTTTTAATAAACCCTATTACGTGACAGTAACATAAACTACTATACCCATGTACTATGGTGTAACAGTATGATAGGTGCGACAAGGGTGGCCGGTGGCCACCAGATGTTATTATTGCTTACATATATATTCAAAATTTAATTCATGTTAAATGTGTAACCGTTAATTTTCCATAGTATTCAATTTAAATAACTTGTGTTGTATATTTAATTTCATTTTGTGAAAAAGTATCAATTTGTTTTTTGTGCTCTGTACCTGGACGGCAGCTTGAGTAATGCGAGAGGGAATGACCGCTCAGCGTGTAAATACCTAAACTTGGAGTCTGCCGTACGGCGTAAACGCTCTTAAATCACTTTTAGTCCTATGGATTAAAACCCTATTTCAATACCTGATAACGTAGAACAAACTAGCTCTTTTCGAATCGATGTGATAAAAATACATATTTAGTTGGTCTTCAATATTTTGTTCTAACGTATTTAATTTGCATTTGCCACAATAACTGAGCCATGGCGTTATTAACCTCAAAATCCCTAAAGCCTCGTTCGTACCAAAATAGTGACGACAGTGTTCCTCTCAAATTTAAAGTGCTCATCAGCTTATCCAGTAACTCTACGAATAACTATCCCAAAGGCGAAATAAATTACATTATCGGCCATTTCCGTAACCCGACGCTTTGTGAGGGGATAAAAAGGTTCACGTTATAAAACACGTTTTGATTCCCGAAATAACGCGTGACAGGAATATTAGATGATTTCTCGGTGGACGCGGCTCTTTTAGACCGTTCCAGAGCAGATTTATGCCACCACTCTCACGGTACGTCGACTTTTAATAGCGGTCAAACAAATAAACCTTCGATACGATTTGAACCTTTAGGGCCTTGTTCAGGCGATTATTTACTGCCGCTAAGTCGACAAGTACTTGATCGAATATAAATTTGTACAAGTTGTTTACAAGTTGTTACAAAATTTTGCTTTTTTTATTCAGCTTTACACGTACAAGCGAGGGTACTGCGTTCGCCGCAGTACAGGGTAATATTGGCTTGCACCACTGATTATTATTATGCATTCTTTACCCTGCTCACTGAAAGTGTTTTTTACATTTACTGTGATGAATCGTCAACTTGACGATTGTGTTTATAGCTGGGACAAACAGTCCAACTTGGTAAGTGAAACTTCCAGAAAGTGGTCAACCGCGGAATCCAACTCGACTGGTCAGCGTTCAGGAAGCTACGCGTCACATTTTTGGCCCATCTACCGCAGTGTGGCAAGACGAAAGTCTCTAATACGTGTGTGTTGCCTTTGGGAACAGAAACGTGGCCACTCATAATGGAGAGGGTTATGCTCGAAGTTTCCGACTTTGAAGAATTGTGAACTAACCTGATTTTAATAGGACCGTAATTAATCCAACAATGAAGATGTTGACGTGGAGGTATATGGCGCCACAGTCGAGTGTTCTTCGTAACGGTCATAAAAGCGAGAATGTTCTCATCGAACTGACAACAAAATAGCGAATAATCCAACGACAAATAAATGTATGTGTACATCGCGTACGGAGCATGACAAATGAAAGGCTTGCAACTTATCATTCACCCATTTCCTAGCAGACAAAACAATGAGGAATCCAAATCACGAACAGTGAGATTCCTTTCAAAAGCTTGCTATGAATAAAAGAAACAGTATTGAAGAATAGTATAGGCTCATGTTAACGTTGATTGAGATGGAAAGATTCTTATTTATAATTACGAAGTTTCTAAGCTACCTAATTATACTGTCACGTGTTAAGGAATATTTGCTATCAAATACAGCTGAAACAAAAAAAAAAGGACAAAGTAAAAAAATATGATGGAATTATCCTTGCGTTTACAAACGCGTAAATATTTTTAAAATTAGAAAAAATCGATTGCTTTGCGTTGTGCGTTAACGCAGCCGCCCGGATCGCGGAAGATGCTGGGTTTGATTACCGCCAGGGGCAAGTCGATTGTTTTCAGTGTATTTTCTAATTATAAATAAAGATGGTGGAATTACAACCCTATTTTTTGTGTAATAACTAACGATATGATTAAATCGTACGGGCTGTTTCCGCAACTCTAGTAGTAATTTTCATTAATTCCTACTCCCGAGACACTTTAATTCTATTTTCAAAATCTTTTTATTAATCCTCGATTATAACCGATTGAACCTAACGCACAAAAAGCTATTTTTGCAACACTTTCAAACCCTACCTACTCGGCTAGCCGTCGTTTGCACATGCCTGTATTTTATGGGGAAAAACACGAGCTAATTGTTTTCCCCCACGCATATATTGCGGAGGAGGGGCCATCCATTGTAGCGTTAAGCATGATCGTGAGTGACAGGGGCGGCTATACGTGTCAAGGACGCTCGCCTCGTTACTGTCAACGGTATGGCAAAAATATCGGGTAGTGATGAGATGATGGTTCAAGCGTGTATTGTTTATGTCAATCTGATATATGGAAAGAAAAGATCTTTAGTCGTGAAAGATGATATGGCAAGGAAAAGTGTTAATGTTGAGATGATTTCTGATCGAGAAGTACTTATGGAAGAATAATATATATTAAGCCAACGCCAAATAAGATTGGGAAACGGGAAAAAGAAGAATCAGTTATAGTATTGTGTTTAATATTTATGGTAGGGCTTTTGACGATTTAAAAGTACTTAGCAAAGTCCATTTAAATAAAGAGCTTTTTCATTTTATTTCATTTCTGTAGAATGCTAAGTAATAATTATGATGGATGTGCGTGCATACGGTTTTTTCTGTCAAAGTATGCACAAAAATTTCATCTCAGTAATATAGGAATTAAGTTAAACCAATATTATCAAAGCGGTGGGGCAGAGACACGATTTGGAAATCATGAAGCAAGCAAGCATAAATTGTTTTTGATGTAAAAAATACATATTTGCCTTATGCAAATACTTATGAGTTTTTGAAGTTCGCTCTGATGTACACCCAAGTTAAAGTTGATATTTTTTCAACATGATGGAGTGAAGATTTCTCCCAATAACAGTTTCATTTTCCAACCCTTGCACACAGCAGCTCTAGGGAGCTGGACATACGAAGGTTTCTGTTTTATATTCGTAGTGGCTAATACAACTATCTTTTAATTTACAATAAAAATTGTGTGTGTCAGCTCCGACGCACGACTGGAGTTTACTCCGAGACAGGTGAGATGGCGCACCTGCTGTCATCCGTGTTTTGACAATTAGAAAGTTGCGCGACATAGGATGCGCACCAATTATGACTTTGACCTTCAAAAACGTAACGAGGTCATTCATCGATAGATTTTACTCCTCACGTTTTTCTCATACCGGGCCCCTTATATATGCAAATCGATTCTTAAGGAGTAAACTCCAAAATGTAAAAGAATAATTTTTAAATCATGGTAGTCCCTGAGGACTGTGGAAGTCATAAAGTATTTGAATGACCCAGGATTGTAGGAAGGAGGAAACACGTGTGCTGGCAATGAATTCCATTTCTTGAATGTGAGACTCGAGTTTGTCAAATTAGAAATTGTTTTAATAAATTAAGACATTTCAACAAAATATAAGTCCCTGAATTCAGAAATTTTGTTGGAGAAAAATCAAAACTTATCATTTTAATATTCATATCACATTGCCAATGAAACGTTTAAGTTGTTTTTTAATTACAAAAGCGGGCGAGATTAGGGAAAAATTAACCTTGAGTGTGCAGTGAAATTTCAAATTTCTTAAGGCCTTTTATTCGTAATATTTACAAGAATTCTTTTTATAAAGTAGTTTAATGACAATTTCTATTGTTTTTTTTTCGCCATGGTCGGTTAAAGATTACCGAATATTTTATTATTACTTCGTAGAATTTTTATTTTCGTAGTTTTATAGACGTTTGCATTACCAAGACCTTACTTGTAACCCGACCTTTTTTTATACTACGAGATGGCAAACAAGCTTGCGGTCCACATGGTGTTAAGTGGTTACCGTCGCCTATAGACACTTCCATTAAGAGTAAATCACCACTGCAAGTGCATTGCCATCCTGGGGACTAAGATGATATGCCTTCCACGCCCAGTAATTATACTGGCTACCTTTCCCTTCAATCCGAAACACAGCGAACTGCTTCACGGCAGAAATAAGAAAGGCTCCTCATCTCATACGCCTATAATATAGCCCATTTACATCGAACAAGATACATTTTATTACGAACAATTCCGTTTCTGATTCAACTTTCTCCATTACTCCCAGGTATTTGGGAAAACACGAATAAAATACGGCATGTTTACAATGCCGCGAAAGCTAAATTTATCTTAAATCGCAGCTATGAGAGCTTCACTGTTCATTTGGGGAAAATTTCAGAGATAACAATTGTAGGTAATATTAAATTTTTACGTGTCCAGACCTCCTTCAATGAGTTTTTGGAGATTTTTTTCTTACTTTGTTTGTTATTCTTTTGTCTTTTATAGCAATTTGTACTTATGTATAATATGCTTTATATTTATGCTTCTATATCGTTCCTTTATTCTTAATCTAATACATTCCATTGTCTACTTTATATATCAGTATTTGACGCTCCGCCAGGATAATCTCAATTTACATAAAAAAATCTTCTGACAACTATCTATTTCTTCTACGTTTTGATGCCAGTTTTTCTTTATACGCTATTATATTATCGTGCTTTTATATATTCGCTTATATAAAATATTCTAGTTTAGCGATATAACCACAGATTTAATAATACAAGGAGATAGGCCACAATACAATACCACCACTTTACCTTCCGATAAAGTCGAGTGAATACGTAACTCAGCGATTTGACCGATCTCCTTTGCGGCTGTGCTTAACTTTCATTGCTTCGCAGTCCTTAAGACGCGTGCAATGAATAGTGTATATCACGGCATGTTCAACTAGAACCATGTTATGTAGTACGGCCGCTGATGTCGACACTCGGTCTTCCTATGAACTTGGTGATTCGACTGATCTCCTTAGATTGATATATCTGTGGATATAACATATCAATCACGATATTACTATTGCTAGTTTAGGCATTCGGCAAGCAGAACGACCCTATTACATTAAACTAATAAAATATCCAGAAACAAATTTTCCAATATTAAACATTGTAGTTAAACATTAAGTTACAAGTGCTTTCCAGTACGAAAGTTACGAAACTTCTAGACGAGCCGAGGTATTTTTATAGAAATTGCGGGCATACCCTTAGCGTTATTTGAACTGCATAGAAATCAATTTTATATCAATCAAACAAAACCAATTAACAAAACATGGCTACATCATTCGTTTCAAGGGTAGGTAATTGTTCCGATTACGACATATACTAAGATAATAATATTTACTAAATGTTTTAATATGCAATGTATGTACACGCCTCAGATCATAGGTACACGCTAATATACAAGGTGTTTGGTACATGGGGTATGAAGACGGCACCTACCTATGCTAACATAGTCATAAAAATACCATGGTGATATCAAAAACTTTAATTTGTAAAAAAAAATTCTCCATAAAAACAATTCGATCAAAAAAACAAAATGTATGGAAAATTAACAAAATATATTTTTACAATTTTGAATTTTTAATATCACCATAGTATTTATTTGACTAGGTTAGCATGGATAAGTGCCGGCTTCATACCCCAGGTAACCAAACACCTTATATGTACACGCTTAAATTCTAGGCGGGCTGGTTCGGATGTGCAGGAATATACGTAAATTTGTTTTTTATCTGCTGTTGTCTTTTGAATGTTTTGTAATCTTGTGAAATAATTGGTATGACAATTTCAATGATAGATTGTAACCTTTTTCTTCTTTTATTGTAGAACTAGCGACCCGCCCCGGCTTCGCACGGGTGCAATGCTTATGTAAATATGCATGTATTATACATATAAACCTTTCTTAAGAATCACTCTATCTATTAAAAAAACCGCATCAAAATCCGTTGCATAGTTTTAAATATCTAAGCATACATAGGGACAGACAGACGGCGGATAGCGACTTTGTTTTATACTAATATATATTATGTAGTGATAATATCGTGTTTATAAAAGTGTATAGTTTTGTCTGTTAAAACTGCTCGTTCAAAGTACATTAAAATATGTTCTGTAAAAACGGGAAAAAATACAGAGAAATATACATGAGTGTAACGAAGCGATAATAACGTCAACGACCTCCATACTGGCAGACGTAAATCTTCTTTTGCTTTTTTCTGGAAATAACGATGTGTTCCATTAAAAGCGCGTGTTCACTGCGTTCGTATTTTTAATCCTGCCTTATATAAATGGCACGATTTACTTAGCGTGCTTAATTTATTTACACTTTTTTGTTGTAAGGGAGAAATTGGGCTGCCCGTCCTGGAAATATACGAAATTCCTACTTTTAAATACATATCATCGCGCTCGAAATCCGAAAAGGAGTTGACCAGAGCATAAGGTGACTTCGTTACAGATAAAGTCACATCTCGCAATATGGAGCATGCAGTACCTCCAATTGTAACAGCTAGCAAGTCTCGCGCCTACACAAATAAGACACCTAAGCCAAAATAATAATAATAATCCTTCAGTAAGCTAACAAACAAAGCCAAAACAGACTGATGACGAACTCTGAAGCATCTCTCAGTCCGGGTATACCTCCTTTTACAAGACAAATAGTAGGTACTATGTCGTAGTGTAATATTTCTATCAGTAAGCAATGAAGAATTACATCACTGCGAAAACCTAGACCACAGATGCGATGAAAGGATGATGCCAGGAAAACTGCAGGAACGAAGAGGAGCGTTTTCACAAAGCAATACATAAAAAAAACACATTTGTTTTTTACGTTTCCTATTCAATTCCTATAGCTGAACATGAAGATCTTTACGAATTTTCTGTAAACGATACATAAACCGTTTAAAAAGTACAGCAAAGTGCCTTAGTTTTTTCAAAGTGATACATAAAACGATCGAACGATTTATTCAAGACCCCGATGCTCGGACATTTTATGCAGATGTACTTCAGGGTTCTCTTCTCGAATATGATAATATTCGACGTAACTACGACGATGAAGAACCAGTAATTTAAAGATTCGCATATTCAACTAAATGTGTCGCGGTTACATCAAAACGAGACAACAGTAGATGTATCAAAGTTGAAAAGACTCGAAGTTTTTGATGTCATTAGTTTAGTATGTTTATGTGGGGTTTTTTCTCCTTTATAGGTCTAATAGTATCTCAGTAAACCAAATAAAATCAATCGGAAATTTCATTAAATATACCCTATAAACCGTAATATATATAAAAAAACCATTATTGAAAAATAAGTTGTATTAAGATGTATCGTTTTGTAAAAATGCTCCTCAGCTTAAAGTTGCTCGCATCACTGACTTGATACTCGCGCGATGCCAATCCTGGTCCCCTTCCCTCGTGGAGCTGAACCCAACCTCGACTAAATGATTATGTTACTGTTTAGTAAATAAAATGAATCTCAACAAATGCGAGGTAATAAAACATTCCATATTTAACTTTGTCAAATACACGGTTTGCATTTGAAAACAGCCACGAGTGAATTCAGCTAATTACATATCTGTATTATCTGTTAAGCAAATATAGGTATTGCTAACTCGAATTTCACCTCAATTGTATGTGAAATAAGAGCCACATTTTAGTACTACAAATTATAACCATCTCGCAGGTTCAGTTGGTGAATTATGATTTTAATTATGTTTCAGAATAAAGAGTACAAATAAAGACATGGCGATTGCGAAGGTTTTTTTATGCACCTTGATCACTTGTAATAAGAATCAATTTCAAAGTGACCATGCCTCTGCAAGTTTAGCGGAGTCATGATCCATTTTGCCAGTTCTAGAGCATTTTGTCATCTAAGTTGGGCACAGTGCCAAAACTGTAGACAATGTTATCTCGCTGGCAGCTAAATCTATGAGCTATCAAAAGGTTTTGTAACAAAGTTTATTTTAGAATAAAAACTGTTTACCGTTAAAATATGGCATATCTAGCATTGAGGAAACAACTTTTTGATTACATATTATTTTTAACGGATCTGGCTACTTATAACTTTAAAGCAAGCTTAAATTAATTTCTTCTTTCTCATTTTCATTAAAATATAAGTGTCAAAAAATTTAATGCGTATAAGGAGTGTTTGACAAAAATAAAATGAAAACATATGTCATGGCGGCGGCGAGTGAAAAAGTGATAAAGAGTAAAACCACAGATATATCAATCTAAGGAGATCGGTCGAATCGCCGAGTTCATAGGAAGACCGAGTGTCGCGATCAGCGGCCGTACTACATAACATGGTTCTAGTTGAGTATGCCGTAATATACACTATGGAAGTAGAAGGAGGCCAAAATGTAAATGTACTCATAGCATCCGCCTACCTTCCTTTCGAGAATAAGGAACCAGTACCGCCACAGTGGGGGGAACTGATCAGCTACGGCAACCGAGAAAACTTGAAGCTTATCATCGGCTGCGATGCGAATGCACACCACGTCGTCTGGGGCAGCTCAGACGTCAATGAACGGGGAGAAAAACTACTTAACTATTTGGTAAGTTCATCCCTACAAATTATTAACAAAGGATCTAAACCGACATTTGTAAACTCGATAAGATCAGAGGTAATTGATATCACCTTAGTTACAAACAGAGCTTTGTCAAAAATCTCAAATTGGCATGTGTCTAACGAGGTCAGTGGTTCCGACCATAGTTACATTTGCTTTAGGTACAATATAAATATTATACGAGACACAGTACGACGAAGGAATCCAAGAAATACTAATTGGACTCAATTCAAGAAGGATCTAGAAACAAAACTAGATGACTTCACTGGTAAGTTCAACTCCATTATAGATATTGAATTTGCAGCTGACAACGTTACTAAGGCCCTTTTTACATCTTGGGCGGACAACTGCCCAGAGAAAAAGGCAACAGGCAAAAAGGAACCTTGGTGGACGCCAGAACTAGCTAAGCTACGCCAGGAAACCCGCCAAGCGTTCAATCAAGCCAAAGCCAAAAAGGACTTCAAGGAGTATGCTAAGAAGTTAACAGAATACAATCGGGCAATACGCAAAGAACAACGGAAATCGTGGAGAAGACACTGTCAATCCATAGAATCCGTACCTGAAGGAATGAGAACCTTCAGAGCTTTGTCGACTGTCAAGGCCAATCCACTTTCTTCTGTAAAAGATGAAAATGGACAACTCACGGCAACAGCCAAGGAGACACTGAGCGTTATGTTCAAAACTCACTTCCCTGGATCAACGCAAATCAATGCATATGAAGGCGAGCCAATCAGTGAAGAGGAACAACTTACACGCACCTCACGAACTGATTGGAAAATCGCAAAAAAGGTGGTAGACGACAAGAAACTGAGCTGGGCAATTAAAAGTTTCCAACCTTTTAAAACTCCTGGCCCAGATGACATCTATCCAATCATACTGCAGGAGGGAGCGGATATTATTATACCGCACCTTGTAAGGATATTTAAGGCATGTATCGCATTTGGGTATACACCAAAAGTTTGGAGGCAAACAAAGGTGACGTACATACCAAAGGCTGGTAAGAGCGACTACGAGGATGCAAAAGCTTATAGGCCCATCAGCCTGTCATCCTTTTTGCTTAAAACCCTCGAAAAGCTCATTGACCGACATATTAGGGAAGAGCCACTGAAAAGGAAACCTCTTCACGGGCTTCAATGTGCATATCAACCAGGCAAGTCGACTGAAACGGCCTTGCACCTGGTGGTAGATAAAATAGAAGGGAGCTTAGAGGCACAAGAAATCTGCATGGCAGCATTTCTAGATGTAGAGGGAGCCTTTGATAAGACCATGCATGAGTCTATTCACAAGGCTGCAATATGTCATGATATTGATCCAACACTTTGTAAGTGGATCAATAACATGCTGAAAGGGAGAATAATAACATCGTCACTGATGGGAGACAATGCGTGCATCAAAACCGCAATGGGTTGTCCCCAAGGTGGTGTACTGTCCCCACTACTGTGGTGCCTTGTCATTGATTCTCTATTGAAAGATTTAAACAGTGGACCACTATATACAGTTGGCTATGCAGATGACATAGTGGTTATGATAAGAGGGAAATTCATGAGCACAGTAACTGCGCTTATGCAACAGGCCCTTAAAAGGGTGGAACAATGGTGCAATAACCACCACCTCTCTATCAACCCAAAAAAGGCAGTAGTAATACCATTCACCAGGAAGAGGAAAGTAGAACTGACCAAGTCACTTACACTCTATGGAACGCAACTGCCATGGTCCACAGAAGTAAAGTATCTAGGAATAACACTGGATAAGGAACTAAAGTGGAAAACTCATGTAGACAACACAATAAAGAAATGCCAAAGGGTATTCGGATTGTGTCGGACTACGTACGGCAAAACATGGGGGCTAAAGCCCAAAGTAATGCACTGGCTATACACTATGTTAATAAGACCGATAGTTACATATGGTAGCATAGCATGGTGGCCCAGAACCAAGTTATCAACCTGTCAAAGTGACTTGGCAAAACTTCAAAGAATGGCGTGCTTGGCCATCACTGGAGCATTCCGGACCACACCAACGGCAGCCATAGAAAATATCCTTGGATTAACACCGCTGCACATAGTCATCGAATCCCAAGCAAGAGACACTCTCCATAGGCTACAGGTATGTGGAACATGGAAGGACTCGCAGCTGAGGACACGACACACCAAATTTGAAAAGGATCTAAACCTAGATATCGTCACAGCAATGACAAGTGATGTAAACCAACCATCGTTTGTATCTAGGAGATCATTCAGCATCCATGTACCCACGCGGGAGGAATGGAAGCGAGGACTCAAAACCCCTAAGGAAAACAGTCTTATATGGTACACTGACGGATCAAAAATGGAGTCAGGTACAGGGGCAGGCATTTACGGCAACGGGTACGAGTACCATCAAAGCATGGGCAAATATGCAACAGTCTTTCAAGCTGAGACGTATGCCTGTGCTCAAAAGAACATAGAAATGGGCACCAAAGGAATGACCATTTACATTCTTAGTGACAGCCAAGCGGCACTTAAAGCCTTAACTACCCACAAAATCAACTCAAAACTAGTTTTGAATGCGATACACACACTAAACAGATTAGGCAAGCACAACCTGGTCAGACTAGTGTGGGTACCGGGACATGTAGGGATTGAAGGTAATGAAAATGCTGACAGACTAGCAAGGAAAGGATCGGCTCAAGACCTCAATGGGCCCGAGCCTTTTGTAGGATTATCTAGGAGTACCATAAAAATGGCACTGAAGGAGTATTGTCAAAAGAGGCACCTCAGGGAATGGTTGTCTACTCCCCGACTGACACACTCAAAGAAATTTTTAGGATCCTCACACACGGGCTACCTTAAAAGAATAGGAGGAATCAGCAGGACCCAAATCCGCTGCCTCACAGGTGCTCTCACTGGCCACTTTGCCACTAGAAGACACCTGTGCACAATAGGCAAAACTGAAGACCCCATTTGTAGAATGTGTGGCGAGGAGGAAGAAAACATGGAGCACATACTATGTGACTGTCATGCACTAGCCAATAGGCGACTAAGGATCCTGGGTCTAGGTTACCCTAAACCAGAGGACATTATAGACCTTATTCCCGCCAACATCGTAAAACTCATACAAGGTGTTTTCGATGTTGGCGGAGATGGGTGATAAGGAAAGGGGAAGCACAAAAGATCCCATAGGGTCGAAGTGCTCTGAGACAGCCTCAGCCCCTCACATAAGAATAAGAATAAGAAATATATATATACTATTCATTGCGCGCGTCTTAAGGACTACGAAGCGATGAAAGTTAAGCACAGCCGCAAAGCAGATCGGTCAAATCGCTGAGTTACGTATTCACTTGACTTTATCGGAAGGCGGAGTGGCGGTAATGTATGCCCACAGGGCATACACTTGTCACAAGTTAAACGCCGGCTTGGCCTATCTTCTTGTCTTATTAAATCTGTGGGTAAAACTTATAAACTACTCAATGTCACATTACTTCATCATCATCAACTGATGCTGGTGTAGGAGTGACAAAGATGGTAAGATTCAGAAGACGGGCCAATATTGCATATTCTCCTTTAACTTACGAAATGTAACCAAAAAAGAGCGAATGTTCTTACAAATCCTACAATAGAACAAAATTCTGCAAAACACACAACAAATAAGGAAGCATAGCGCAATATTTACTCCTTCACGGCTCAATCACGACGTTTCGAAGGAACATAAAAGAAATAATTTGAGCCCACTAACATCCAAACAACGTTACTTCGAAGCAAATAAACAGATACTATTTCAATAATAAAAAGATCGTTATTTTCTATTCTTAGTTCACCTTTCATGAGACTATCTACTATTCAGTATGTGTTTATAGAAGACTCAACTATATTTACTTAAGTACTTTATATTGTGATATTATTTATGAACAGTTATTTGAAAAGAATTTCGGTCTTGGTAATCGGATTATATCGGACTATATTAACAATGCTCTATAACAAATAAACCACTTTCTTATTTATTTCTGTTTTCTTCAAATATTAACCTAAATGGAATGGAATACGAGGAAAAGGGTGTAGAGAGATATGGTCCAATAATAAAACTATGCACTGGTCAAGTTTTGGAGTGGTGTATCATCTGTTCTGGTTCTCGGCCTTTGTATGGTTCACTGAAGGCTTATTTAATCTTTGTCTTTGAGTTTGATCCTCTTTTTTTGTTGGCGAGAGTTTGGCCATCTGTTATTATTGTAGGGCACTTCTCTGCTCAATTTTTTTTTACAGTCAGCGTAATGTGATTCTTCTTCCACTCTTTTTTCGATAGCGCTGGGACAACCAGCTTTACGTCCTTCCAAAACACGAAATGAGGGTGGAAACGGTATTTTTCCAAATATAGACATTACAAGAGAAAATATAAAAAAAAATTCTGTGTCACTTCAAAATAAATGACTTCACAATCAATTTTAAAGGATTCATTAAAAAAATTTCATTTAATCCTTTAATGCTAAAATACGTCACGTCCTCTCACTCGCTCGAGCGTCGTCGTGCGGAAAGGGATAGTATCTTAATATCCGAGACTGTGTTATAGTTATATAACGGACAATTTTAATACCATAATAAATTATTGTGTTGTTAAAATAGTTAGTTTAGGTAAGGTTAGTCCATTTGTAAAAAAAAAATCCAAAAAAAATATACTTATGAACGTCGCCGCGTCGGGGGACCGCTAATAAATTAAATAAAAGAAGAATCCAAATAAATATACAATGATAAGTTATGGATTGTACGGACGCGAGAAGGTGGCAAACGCTGTTAAGTCCACTGACGTCACACGGCCATTAGCCCCGCGCCAGTGACTAGAAGCGTTGTTATAGTTTTATACAAAACTTAAATGTATGATAACTTTGTAAATATGTAAATTTGTATTATAACTACGTATCATATCGTGATATAAAGACTGTTGATTTTTTAGTACCTAATGAGATCTATAATTAAATGAAATATATTTTTTTCTTATTTTTTTGGAACTTTCACATTGTCCTTTTTACTATCTTCCTCTATATCCACGCAAATTCATTCTCATGACTTTCCTGGTACATTTTGTAATATGAATTCTTACGTAATACAGACTATTATTGTCCTCAGAAACAGCTCAGTAGCCGAATCCCGAAATAGTAATAATTATTTATGAGCGGTCTCATTTACATAAAACCTTTAAGTTTGAAACAACTATGACAATAAAACATTGTAATGAAAGTATAATATTTGCTATCGAGTTGGCCTATTTGATCGAAACTGTACTCCAGTGTACTAAATTAATCCGATGAACAGAATCGAGGTCACGTTCAAAATATTTGAGTAGTTCAAAAGTATTCGGGATCTATTCTACATTTACGGGAGAAAAATTAAAAGAATTTCTAATTTCATTACGGAGAATTTAGCGGAGATATTTATTCAATCTGTAATGATTACGGTAAGAGGAAAGAAAAATGAAACCTACAATCAAAATGTGCTATTTTTCCTAAACTTACCTTTGCCTCCAGCTTTATTGACGTTTCATTTTTGCGATAAAAATAGTAATAATTTAAAATTCATCAAAATAGGGCGGTTAAAATTAGACTCAATTCACACCAGGATGTCCGGCAGCTGCAATCCTGGTGTAAATTAATCCTGAGGAATAAATCTTAAGGCCTTTTGCACATCATAAGATTTTTTTCCTGTGATCTACACAAGAGACCTACTTAACTATGAAGCACGTGCACGTGCAGTGTCCACACTTTCCTTATTTTTTTTTCTGAAACATTGAGTTTTTCTGAAACATACCACATGAGTAAATTACTTCACCAATTGGGCTAAGCAGAAACAGTTAAAGAGGCGGCATTACGTTAATTTAAATACATCAACTTTAATTATAATACATTGCTATGTACTGTGTCGGAGTCGATACTCTTTCGCCACTGGCACGTTATGTTTGCCAATTATAAGTAATATTTGATTTGGGAACGCGATTCGCGGGGTGACGTCAGAGAATATGATTTGACAGACACACATTAGATGCACGACCGCCGCGCTGAACCGTTGTAAAATATTTGAGATTTGCAATAAAATAATATAAGTCTAATATATACTAATCACGTATTTTATTGAGCTACGCCCTAGATGATCCCGGTGGTCGTCACAGTACCTACACTATAATTCATACAAATATTTGGATTAGAAAAACGAAATGTATGAAAAATTACAAAATTATTTTTATAATTTTGAATTTTCAATATCACCATAGTATCTATAAGACTATGTTAGCGTGGGTAGGTCGCGCTTGATACCCCATGTACCGAAAACCCAGTGTATAATACATGTAAAATATGTATGATATCGTCTCGGTCAGTCTCGGTGGTGGCATAGTGTGTAAAGGCGCTGTCCCGAGAGGCACCGGTTCGAACCGTACCAATGTGTTTTCAAATTTTGAATTTATATGTACGCGTTTAACCGACGCTTTTACGGTGAAGGAAAACATCGTGAGGAAACTGCACACACCTATGAAGAAATTCTTAGGTTGTGTGTGAAGTCGACCAACCCACACTTGGCCAGCGTCGTTGACTAAAGCCTAATCGCACCTAAGTTGGATTAGGGTCGAGCCCCTCGGTGGGGGCATTATATGAGCTGTTGATGATGGTGATGTATGATATGATATCGTATCGATATTAAGTTTTTACATAACCAATATCTGGCACGATGTTGTCTGTACATTAGGTACGCGTGTAATGTCCGTGAATTATAGTTACACGCTGCGGACAAGACGTCGTGCGAGTATGTATAACATTTGGCTCCTAGGTTGCTGACCGCTTTATCAACAGACCGTTAACGTTATCTAAAATTTATTACGCACTAAGTCAGAATGGGCTATTTACGACAACACTATTTGTCGGTAAATTACACTTTATCAATTTGCTCAATAAATTTTGTCCTCTATTGCCCTCGAAGGCACCCAATCACACACTTTCTTGTCCTTCACGGAACAAATTAGTCCTGTAGTGATGTGGGTTAGGTAATCGAATTTTTATCGATCATAACCATAAGAGATGATGGACGAAGTCGCCGTGAAATATAAAACTAAGGGTACATTACAAAGACACGTACGCGAAGTTGATAACATGTAATAGCGGCGCTTCACTTGGCTATTCGCAGTAGCGTATTTGCATAATTTGTCAAGGCAACGCTTACAATAGAATATAGAATAAGTATATTGTTTTAAACTTACGTGGTCACTATAACATTACATTGTGAGAAAACGGGATTTGTACAACGTAACTCGGTTTTATTTTTATTAAATTTTTTTGTTATTTCAATGGCGTTCGCGATATGTAATGCATTTCGCCAATGTCAAGTGAAAATGTACTTATAGTAACAGACAATTGTACGGTAGATTGAGGTTAAAAATGGAGTCTCTCAACACGTGTTTTTAGAGCAAGAACTCGGGAGAAACTCATTATTCAAATATTTCGGCGCAGTTGAATGCATCTGGCTGACCACGGCGCATGCAACTGCGTCACCGTTTTCTCACAATTTAGAATAGTATAGAATATTATTTAATGGACATTATTAACATTTAGGACTTAACTATAATTAGATAGAATATAAATATATTTGTACATTGGGCAGTCTTATCGTTATCGATGTATCAATTGCAACCCAGACGGCGTCGATGGACGCCGTCGTGTATAGAGGTAATTTGTTTACCGGGTCTGCATGAGACAGTCAAGCCGATCGGAACCGTAAGGAAGCTATTTAAATATGTCTACATATTTGTTTCTTCATCTGTCATTAAGACATTGGTACACATAACCATTGTTTGTGAAGCATTCATATTATGCTTGGATTTAATGTTTTTTTGCAAATGAAGCACGTACTTGCCTAATTTATATTTAATTCTCTGTAAATCTTTGATGTTACGAAAAAAATAAATGCTTTTTATCGATTATAGCTTATTGTCGATTGCCCGCTGCAAAAGGTTGCAAATCGGGTGGATTCATATTTAATTTTTATACCAAGAACATACGAGTATACGTAGCTTTGCGAAATTTTTAATTATTTATCGATATCGATGTAATCAATTAATCTAAAACACAACACTGGATACATCAAAAAAATCCGATAATTTGAGATTTTTATCTTCAATAAGCACTATGGAAGTTAATGGAAAGGTTTGAAGTATCTATACTAGTAGCTGTCAGTTTTATTATACTCAGTATCTTATTATGAGTTTTATTCTTGCTCAGACACTCTTATAAGAAGACTAGCTTTTGCCCGCGATTTCATCCGCGATTTCTAACCGAAAGGCCATGTAAAAATTGTTATGGATTTTACTTTAAAAATTACTGATTTGCATACAAACTTTGCACCCCCTTTTCACCACCTTAGAAGGTGAATTTCGAAAAATCCATTCTTAGTGCACCCCTAGACTTCATAAGGAACCTACGTGCCAAATTTGGAATCTCTAGACCCAGTGGTTTTGGCTGTGCGTTGATATGTCAGTCAGTCAGTATTAATTTTTATATATATAGATACATATTATCAGTTCGAAAACGTTGTTACGAATGATGGCTCGATTTATTTTTGATACACATCACTTAGTTATTTTTATTGGAAAGAAGAAAATGTTTAACAAGCGATTTAGTTGACAGCTTTAATGTCAGACATTAAAGGTGGACACACATTTCTCCGAGCTGAACGCGCTGAACGTGCTAAACGGAACAAGTTTTAGAATTCTTTATACATAATCCTATAAAATCTCGCTCGTCCGAATCTAGAAGAACCGCGGAAATTCGGATGAGGACTCGGCCGGTGCGCTCGCATTCATTCTATTCACATGTAATTACAGTGTAACGATTTTTTTGGCGCGTTCGGTTCTTTCAATGCGGTCGATTCATTCGGCGGGATCATGTGTGCGAGCCACAGATATATCAATCTAAGGAGATCGGTCGAATCGCCGAGTTCATAGGAAGAGAGAGTGTCGCAATCAGCGGCCGTACTACATAACATGGTTCTAGTTGAGCATGCCGTAATATACACTATTCATTGCGCGCGTCTTAAGGACTGCGAAGCGATGAAAGTTAAGCACAGTCGCAAAGGAGATCGGTTGAATCGCTGAGTTACGTATTCACTTGACTTTATCGGAAGGCGAAGTGGCGGAAATCTATGCCCACAGGGCATACACTTGTCGCAAGTTAAACGCCGGCTTGGCCTATCTCCTTGTATTATTAAATCTGTGGTGCGAGCCCTCCATGACTTCGATTCGTTCGGCTAGGCTAAATGTGCGTCCACCTTAAATAATCAATTGTATAGTAAAGGATTGGAAATCATTTTAGATTTTATATTCCATAACCAAATTCAAAGCTACACGCTGAGTTAAAACTGTTTTTTTTTTCAAATACTGTTTTTTTCACAGTATAAGAAAATTAATGTCAGTGATACATAATTTTCTTACACTGTTCGCTTATAAGCTTTTATATGTGGGACCAGACGACGAATCACTGAATCAGTTAAGGATGGAGTGTTTTTTTAAAATCAAATATAGCCAATGTCACTCAGAAAAATATAGCATTCTTGTGGTGAAAAATTTTTGTAATCTAAGTCGTTAACTAAGTTCGTCAACTAAGTCTACAAAGTTCGTTAACTAAGTCGTAGGAGCAGATGCTGAGGCAGGAACCTTTTGGCCTCGCACAGAACAGTATGTGTACATACCTATTAGTTAAGTTGTATGTATATTGTTATTTTAATAGATATAATTGTTGTTTTATTTTTCTTTGGTTTTGTCCTGGCGAGGCCAATAAATGTTTTTCTGCCTTTCTTTATAATCATGTTAGTAGTTTTTTGAGTTTATTCGTTACGAACACACAAATCTTTCCTCTATATAATATTACTATAAATAATTATATTTATAAAAGTCTTCAAATCATAATAGTCTTCCTGCATAACTAATATTTTTTTGCTGTTAGTAAGCAATTCAAAATATTTTTCAAACAATTGACCGTCACTGATTTTTCAACATCTCATAATATTTTCTAGGAAATGATGTTGGAGCACTCCAAGATCATTTCTATACTATTTTTTCCTTTCGAATACAGATTTATTGAACGAGGTTTCCTTCAGTAAATTCTACGTTTTATATAGAACCTGCTTCCTTATTCGATTCTAAGAGAAATAAATTCGTACAGGTTCCAGCTATTACCCAGCTTTTATCGAGTCCTCTAAAGAGTTAACTGCTTTTTTATTTTCTTTGAACGCGTTTCGTTTATCTATAAAAAGTTATATTCTTGAGAAATTGACGTAATTAGGTTCTGGAGATAATTATGTGGAAAACCGAAATTCTTTTCACCGGAGGATTCATCGCGAAATCTGATGTTGTTGATTTTATTCTCGAAAAAAGGATAACAAGCAAAATGGCCCGTAAACTCTACCCCAAATATTTGTAGAAATCTTACTCATTGACGGAAATACAACATTATACACAACATATTACCGTCAGTGTAATTCGATGTCCAAAAAAGAACAATTGACTGACATAACGACTAAGTACAAGTGGAGACTGTTCGAAAAAGATTTGCTGCGTATGATTTACTTATTTTGTAACTTATCTACATGCAGAAAATCTTTACAATTCACTGGTTGATTGTAGCAATCGTACATTATTAATAGTATAAAAAATCATCTCAATACTTATTCCTCCAAACACTACTTCAATATTAATAGCGCTATTTTCATTAAAAAAAAATTCACACATGTGTTTTACCGTATTTTTTTATGGCACAAAACTCACATTTGTGGTACTTAAACTACAATATTAGAGTCCTAGTTAATTTCATTAACAGCTACTCCTATAGATCGTTAGCCTTACGTAGTCCCTGAACCGGGGGCGGTGATGAAAAGCAACCAATTTGTTTGCTGATCTCCGTTAAGCAGATATAAATTAGCTTTGACATCTTAGATCACAGATTCTCAATATATATAACGCCCCCTTTTTAATTGTTTAAGACTTTCAGGGCAGAAGTATTATTAACAAACACATGCAATTACTAGGTACTGTTTGTACGATCGCTAGTAAGTATTTATATTTAATGTTGTACATATACGTACAGACAACAGCACGTTGGGTTACAACAAACTGTCAAATATTCCCAATCGATTATGCACTTTATATTAAATAGTCTTAGGCTGAAAATCGTTTGTAGAAATTTGACATTTTTGTATAGCCCGACGTGCTGTTGACTGTACATCGCTATGTCCCTTTTTTCGTTTTCTTTTTTTCCTGTCCATTTAAAGATTGTCTGGAAAAGATCGCTCTTTCCGATAAGACATACAATTGTATTAGGTGCATAATGTGATTACTTTTATGTTTTTAAATGTTGATGTACATTAAAGAATTTCTATTATTTTATGGAATATTTTTTTGCGTTTACAGACGCGTAAATATTTTTAATACTGGAAAAAATACACTGCAAAAAAAATCGAATTGTCTCAGGCGGGAAACGAACCAAGCATCTTCAGTAATTCGGGGGGCTGCGTTAGCCACTACGCCACCGAGGCACTGCTTTCGCTGTCGAAATTTGTCAGTGCTTGGTGCTTATGTTTTTATGGTAAACATTGTTTTATCAAATGTTTGAAATTTGCACTTCTAAGATCCGAACGAAATTTTTTTGCAAATATTTGACGCCCTGTTTTCTGTCATTATATTATTATCATCCAATATTTCTATTATTTATACTGACCTCGGGGATCTACCAAGACTCTACTTTTTACCGCCTCCATTTCGATTCCCAGGCAAAGCAAAAAACATTTGGCCTCAGACTGGCTGACAGAATTCAATCACCAAAATATATTATACCTACTCAATACAGAAAACATTACGTACACCTTTTTTAACATTATTATGGCTAATTATTGTCGAGACGACTAACAACTTACTTACTTGGCAGGGATTAAATATTTTAGCATAAATTATATTAGAATAGCTTGAAAATACAAGGATTTATAACAAAAAAAAACTGAATAATGGCGGCTACTTTAAGGTAACAGGCTTAATAAACAGGGCGAATCATAGATCATAGATGAGGTACTTTTAATAATGACATGGCGACTGTAATAAAAAAAAGCGTCGGTGGCGTAGTGCGTAAGAGCGTCGCCTCCCACCCGAGAGGCACTGGTTCTATCCCCGCCACGTACCAATGTGTTTTCAAATTTTGTATTCCTATGTACGTTTAATCGACGCTTTTACGGTGAAGGAAAACATCGTGAAGAAACCTGCACACACCTATGAAGAAATTCTTAGGTTGTGTGTGAAGTCGACCAACCCGCACTTGGCCAGCGTGGTTGACTAAGGCCTAATCGCTCCTAATGTGGGGTAGGCTCGAGCCCCTCGGTGGGGACATTGTATGAACTGCTGATGATGACTGTAATATTATCAGCGGGATAACAAACATTGTTTTATTGGCAACAATAGGCTTCGCTACGAGTAAAGTAATCGATCGATTATTCCCGGTGTCCACCCCCGCTTACCCCCCGCAGGTAGAGAGACACAAATACCTAACTATTTATGCACCTACATGACTGAGTGATGTGTAGGTTAGGATTATTGTTTTTATGTCCAGGCGGATTGCACTGTTTTTGAGAATCAATGCCAGTTTAAAATAAAACTGATTATTAAGCTTCTACTTTCTACTTAACATTTTCCTTCACTGTAGCTGCCAAACAATTTTTCTAGTTTTAATTTTTTTTAAATCCCAAACTCACGATTAAGTTGTCGCCGCGTTAAATACATGCCTTAATTTACAATCGTACTTAATGCGATATCTAATGCTACTTAGTATTCAGTGTCTCTGTAAATTTAAAAAGCTTTCTAAGCTAAGCTTAGCTGAAAAGAAATGTTGTCACACATTATTTCGCTAGCGTCTAATTCAAGTTACAGCTAAAAATAAAAATCTCCGCAACTTTATACCGAGATTATATTTTCGATAGATTTAAGTTGTGAGATGCGAGCGACTTTCATCTACATAAAAGTTAATCCCTGTTTCCCTTGGTCACGCCATAACTTCAGAACTACTTTACCTATTACGAGCAGATCACGGCGGTTGTAAGGCGCCGCTTTCCACTAGGTGGTAGACCCATATGTAGGGTCGTCTGAGTAGGTACCACCGCCTTTCTTATTTCTGCCGTGAAGCAGTTCGCTATGTTTCGGATTGAAGGGAAAGGTAGCCAGTGTAATTACTGGGCATGGAGGGCATATCATCTTAGTCCCCAGGATGGCAAACGCACTTGCGGTGTTAAGTGATTTACACTTAATATTGCAAGTGTCTATAGGCGGCGGTGACCACTTAACACCAGGTGGGCCGCAAGCTTGTTTGCCATCTCGTAACATAAAAAAAGTCCAAATGCTTGGAAGAGGATGCTGAGCCAGGGTGTAAGGCTGGCTAGCAAGTATTTGTTGGTAGGTAGGAGCTGCCCCAGGGAGTCACTGGTAAGCAGCATGATGATGATAGGGAACTGCCCCAGGGAGTAGCCCAGGCAGACAGCAGCGGCGGGGAGGTAGTGGGACCCAACACGGATGGTTGAGATCTGTATCTGTTTATTGTAGCTAATGATTAATTTTATGTACCTACTGAATTGATTGATTGTACACATCGATAGGTTTATGTATGTCTCTCGTAGGTGTAAGTAGCCGACGGTGCACGAAGCTGGTGACTCGCGGAAACTTGTTTGTTGCCTCGCTGCTGACCCCGCAGCCGCAGAGTCCAATGTTCAGCTTGTGGTTAGAACAACCTATTTGCTTAATCCTTCTTTCTTAAGTTTTCTAAAACTTTGTAGAAGGTTCAGAAGGAAAGAAAAATTAATAAAATTTCTCAGAAACTTGGATAATTAAAAACATTACTTAGCTATTACAAAATAGCTTTTACAAATTATTACAAAGCGAAAATATATTGATAAGTGACAAACACAACTATTGCTACGCAGTAGTGTTCTTAACACCAATTTTGTAAATGTGCTTAGATATAGGATTCTCTTTATCTTTACAAGTAGTTCTCAATTATTTTTTCTAAATAGACCACAACAACGTTTGGATAGTCAGCTAGTACTTTATACAATAAACTTAGTAAACTTTTTAGTAAACTTAATAAACTTAGAGGGCATAGCCAAGAGACAAATCGATTAATACTAGAAAAATGCACTGAAAAAAATCGACTTGCCTCAGGCGGGACTCGAACCCGCATCTTCCACAATCCGGGCGGACGCGTTGACCATTACGCTACCATAAAAACATAAGCACCAAGCACTGACAAATTTCGACAGCAAAAAGCAGTTTCTCGGTAGCGTAATGGTCAACGCGTCCGCCCGGATTGTGGAAGATGCGGGTTCGAGTCCCGCCTGAGGCAAGTCGATTTTTTTCAGTGCATTTTTCTAGTATTAATATTTACGCGTTTGTAAACGCAAAAATAAAATTATTCCAAATCGATTAAGTTGAACGTTTAACGAAAAGAATATAATGTATAAAACTGACGTATTACTGAGAACGCTCTATGGCGACTGTTGTGTCAAATGTCATTTTGTTCGATAGAAACGTGGTATCGTTCCAGTTTCTCCCGAGTTCTTGTTGTAAAAACACGTGTTGGGAGACTCCATTTCAACCAAAATCTACCGTACAATTTTTTTTGTAACTATAATTAAGTTCTCACTTGACATTGGCAAAATGCATAATCTTTAAGATTTGCGAATGCCATCAATTAAGAAAAAGCGTCGGTGGCGTAGTGCGTAAGAGCGTCGTCTCCCACCCGGGAGACACTGGTTCGATCCCCGCCACGTACCAATGTGATTTTAAATTTTGAATTCATATGTACGTTTAATCGACGCTTTTACTGTGAAGGAAAACATCGTGAGGAAACCTGCACACGCCTATGAAGAAATTCTTAGGTTGTGTGTGAAGTCGACCAACCCGCAATTGGCCAGCGTGGTTGACTAAGGCCTAATCGCCGCTAATGTGGGGTAGGCTCGAGCCCCACGGTGGGGACAATTATATGAGCTGTTGATGATGAGTGTCATGTCAGCGTTCCGAGCGTATATATGCTACGGTGATGACTGCTTACCACCTGGCATGTCGTATGCTTAAAAATAAGGACTGCCGAAGTGATTTAGATTGTAACAACTGTCCTTCCGGCCTATTCGCTAACTTTTTTTGACAGATGAAAGTCACTTTCATCTGTCAAAAAAAGTTAGCGAATCACCTAGTTATTTACTGATCCACTACTACTTTAATTTAACGCTTGTCGTGTTAGACGTTAAGAGCGTTTACGCGTATTTTGCGAAAATCGGCACTTTTTGAGCTTCTTAATTTCCATGAATTCTTATTCTATCAATATAAATGTTATAAAAACTACTAGATAATATTCTTTCGCAAAAAGTTGTAAAGGAAAATATTTCATTTAATTCTTTATTCATAAATTATAACAAAATATCTTAACAGCATTTTTGAAATTTTACGTTTAGATGCGATTTCGAAGCCCTTAATATCCGAAACGGCTAATATTACAATGAAATAAAAAATACTCTGTAACTGACAATATCCCGAACAAAATAGTTGTAAAGAAAAAAAATTAAATTTCATAGACTTACTAATTAAAGAAAAATCAAATCACACTGCAAGTATTACGAAAATACGATTTGGAAAATTGCTATTTCTAACAATTAATATCCCTTATTTGAAGAAACAAATGATGTTATTTAAAAGAAGAATATATACTCTAAATTTTGGTATAAAAATGATATCTGAACAAACTATATTATATTTATAACAATTATTTAAAAATCAGTATAAAACAGTCCGCGCAATCGCTTTCAAATCAGTCGCCCATGAGGCTTGTCGGAGAGAGGTCACGTCGCTCGGTGCTAGCTCCGTGATCACGCGTAAATATTCGTAATGCTACTACAGAACGAACGATGGTGTTGATACTTTTAGTATTGATAACCGACTTCATATAAAGTTTTATGTTGCACTCTATGTATTATTTTATGAATGTTCACTGTTAATTGTGAACCTATTTTCTAAATACTTCTGGTATGGTGCTATTGTCACCAAGTCAGGATCTGATGATGAGATTCCGAGAAAATCGAGAGCAACTCTCAAATTTTATATGCAGGTATTATATGCTTCATATTTTATTTCCTGAAGCTATTGAAGTATTTGCGTCTGGTAGTCATCATATCATGTTAATGAGCTGGTGATGGCAGGTAAAACTCCTCCATGATTAGGAGTTGAATGATAATTCTTGAATTAATATATGTATTTATAAACCGATAGTTGTATCATTTTATGGTTCAGGTGAGCCGACGATGAAAAAAAAAACTCCTAATAGTTAGGAGTTGGATGATAATTCCTTAAATATTATGTGTACCTACGTATAGATCGACAGTTGAATTAAGTTTTTTTCTTTCTATTTCTATTCTATCAGGTTTTTCAGGTGAGCTGATGATGGAGGGTAAAACTGCAAAAGTTAGGAGTTTGAGGATTATTCGTTTAATATTATGGTCCACATAGTAATATTCGGTAACGGTTAAGAGATGGAGAATAATTCTTTAAAATATCATAGGTATGTACAGAACGATAAACCCGTGGTCCTTGCTTTGGCTTCCCCTCCACACCTTGATTCTGTACAATTTTCTTGTACTGTTCGTTCTTGTCCCTATGTTGGTTTGTCCTTATGTATTCTTTCAGGTTATAAACGGACTTCAAAAGGAGGTTCTATGTTCCAATCTATGTATTTTTTACTTAGCAAAGTCAATGGTTTTTGCTAAATACTTTTATAATAAATAAAATTACTTTAAATGCAGAATTGTCGACTACCCAAGATTTGTTACTTTTAGCACTACCATGGGTATCATGGGTATCAAATGAAAGGCTCTGTAGAGAAAATGCGAATGAACCGTGTCAAAATGACTATACAATAAATTACTGATAAAAAACTTTAAAAACAAAGATTTTACTTAATTGCTCTAAAAATAAGAAAGTAAACTTAAATTGCATTTTAAAAAAATCTATAGGTATATGTACTAATATGATAAAGAGTTAAAGTTTGTAAATAGTTTATGTAAGTTTGTGAATAGCCATACGTGATACCGGCAGAGTAGAATAGCATCACCCCATATGCTCCAATGGATGTCGTAGACGGCGACTAATAGGCCAGCAAAGGGGTATTGACTACCAATCCACATTATGCAAGCGTGGTGGACTACTACCTATACCTCCTTCATTGAAAAGGAGAGGTCTTATCTTCCAGTAGTGGAATGAATTATAAAGGCTGTGATGATTAAAGTTTGTGAATGGTTTTTTTGTGACGATGTAGGAGGTAATTGCTGGATCTACTGAACCAATTTTGAAAATTGTTTTTGTGTGAGGTAGACGATGCATCTAGAAAGGCTAACTATGTATATAATAACCAACAATACGCGAAAGAAGCCACGGGCTGAGCGCTAGTTATATGATATATATGCTTGTGGCAAGATTTGCTTCTATTATTCATATCTCTTTATTTATTCAATCGCTGATATACACAAGTAAATCTCACGACAAGTATTTATATCATACTAGTGGCCGCCAGCGGCTTCGCTCGCGTTAATGTCGGTTATAAAATAGCCTAGAGCCTTCCTCGATAAATGGAATAGCCAACACAAAAAAATATCTACACTCATGACATAATATTAAAATTATTATCTCAATGATATACCTCAAATCACATTCTTTTTAACAAAGATAATCAAAATGAAAATAAAGGTCATTTACCTGTTGCATAATTAATGACCATTATGCAACATGTTCGGCTCAATACGTTACAGTTATTTTTCTCAAAAATAAAAAACTTAGAGCAAAACGGGACGGCAAAGGGAGCCAAAGGGACGCTAGTTTATGTACTGCACATAATTAGGTATTAAAACACTTGCGGGATATTATTAAAAAACTCGCCAGGGCTCGTTTTTTAAAACCCCGCTCGTGTTTTAATAAACCCTGTTACGTGACAGTAACATGAACTACTATACCCATGTACTATATGATAGGTGCGACAAGGGTGGCCGGTGGCCACCAGATGTTATTATTACTTACATATATATTCAAAATTTAATTCATGTTAAATGTGTAGCCGTTAATTTTCCATAGTATTCAATTTAAATAACTTGTATTGTATATTTAATTTGATTTTGTGAAAAAGTATCGAATTTGTTTTTGTGCTCTGTACCTGGACGGCAGCGCGAGTAATGCGAGAGGGAATGACCGCACAGCGTGTAAATACCTAAACTTGGAGTCTGCCGTACGGCGTAAACGCTCTTAAGCAGACTGATCTGGCATCTGGCAAGAAAACGGCGCTGACATCATACTGTTTCATTCAAATACTGTACCAAACACACAGCAATAAGGTCTTTAATTGAATAAATTCAACGTCGAAATGGCGTGCTATAGCGCGTCCGATGAGGGCCGTTGAATTTGTTCAAATAATGACCTTATTGCTGTGAGTTTGGTACGGTATTTGAATGAAACAGTATGATGTCCGCGCCGTGTCCTCGCCAGACGCCGTATCAGTGTGCTTAGCACCTAAGGCTTCATATACACGAGCGGCACGGTGACAACTGCACCCGCGACGGCAGCCGTCGACGCGCCGGGCGGTAGCTGTCGACGCGCCGGTCGGCAGCTGTCGACGCGCCGGGCGGCAGCCGTCAACGCGCCGGCGGCAGCCGTCGACATATCAACATTGAAGGTCTAGGTCGGTGGCTGCCGTCGACGCGTGCAGTTGACGTATATGAACACTAAAACAGCAATGAATCTGTAAATAGCTAATATCGATATCGATAATCACTTTCACGTTTCGAAAAAAGTTAACGAATAGGCCGGCTGATTGTTGCTTTCTGTTTTTGTTTTGTTACTATTTGGATTTGATGTCACTTCTATGTAGGCGGCTGGTTGGTTACCATAATTATAATGACATAGAAATAGAAAAAAATCAAGCTTATCAATCATCCAATGATAATGGATAAGAGGTAAATTTATAGTTAAACAAATATTAAGTCTCTTTTCACTTCTAACTTGTACCTTCTTCAGTACTGACCAGAGCATTAATAACAAAGTGCACGAAAATGAATCGCACTACATTGTAATAAGGGTGATTTTTGCATGGCAACTTCAACGATAACATAACGTTGCCAGTACACACCGGCTTACAGCCTACGGGGACTATAAATCTCGTTGCAGAAGTAACCTGAGCCTATGTCGCTAATTTATCGTCATTTCATTCTCATGACTCTTTATTTTTAACGAGGCGTGTTGCGGAGCTTTTAATAATTTGTCAGGAAATGTAATATGGCCTCCTCACAATTAGTCAGGCGATGTTTTTGTACATATATTCAAACGATCACGGTCTTAATCCCATGAGGGGTTGAACAGGAGGCTTAGGTAACATTTTGTTATATGTACAGTCAAATCTCGCAGAATAGGCCACAGTGCCTCCAAATAGTGACAGGTTGCCAGCCTGTCGCCTACGCAAAAGGAGGACCAAACCAAAATAACAATGTTCTCTTAGATCCAGTAATTAAAATTGTTAAAACTCAAGCAAACCACCACACAGAAAGACCTAATGACGCCGTGAGCTACGTTTGCGTCAAACGGAACACTCCAAATTAATCATTAAAGTGACGGTAGATTTAACTATTTCATAAAATATGACAACCTACATCTTTCGTCATCCCGTGACCACAAACGCTGCAAAGTGTTACGAAACGTCGGGCAATAATAACAACATGTAAAATCTAATTACACGCGAGTTAAATCCGTAAAAGTTGTTTTATTTACAAAATAACAATTCTTCAGTATACAATCAATCGCAAAAGCCAACAACCAAAAAGGTTGTTTTGTGAACTCAAATCACTCAAAATTATCTCAGCAATTCGGGTAATGTTTTTATACATATGTTACGCTCAAAGACCGGAAACGCTCACAACGCGTTAAGGTCACAGTAAAACGTGTGTTATTGATAATTATCCTTTTGAACCTATTTCGAACCCTGTGGCTGAGTGATAGGTAGGTTAGGGTTATTTTTTTTAATGACCAGGGGGGCTATTCGCTAACTTTTTTTGACAGTTGAAAATGCTTATCACTGAGTGAATTACATATCCATTGCTGTTTTTACACAACAAGTGCCATAATAGCGTGTCGTGTTACACAGCAATGTATATGTAATTCACACAGTGATGATCACTTTCAACTGTCAAAATAAGTTAGCGAATAGGCCTACAGACAGAGTGCATTGTTTTTGGGAGAATAGTGTTTTATGTACCTACATGGCTGAGTGATGGATAGATTATTTCTTATGACCAGGCGGAGTGTACTTTTTTTGTGACCACATTGCGTAGTAATCTATTTTTCGCTCAATGAGCGTTTTCGGTCTTAAAGTAACACTTAGCGTAACACTATACAAAACTGTTTACTGTGTTTACTTGCTCGTTACAAGACATATTTTTTTAAATGTCTAGCATTTATCTATCTTACTCGATAGTAAGCAGAACTGAGTTTCTCTCGAGTTCTTGTTGTAAAAACACGTGTTGCGAGACTCCATTTTTAACTTCTATTCTATTCTTAATTATGGCTTCACATTAAACGTACGCATTTTGCCAATGTCAAGTGAAAATGTAACTAAAGTTACAAAAATTGTACGGTTGATTTCAATCAAATCAAATATCTTTATTGCGTATCACATAACAACATTTTTATTATATATTTTTTTGCTAAAAATGTTATTATCTTTTACTGCTAACAAAGTATATTTTATTTTAAAGTATTTTTTTTGTCGGTTAAACAATAACCTGAACCTACCAATAATACCAACAAATATATTGCATATAAATTGGACCAGCCGCAAATTGGACGAACCGCGAATTGGACGAACCGCGAATTGGACAAACGACTAATTGTAAAAACGCGAATTGGACCAAACGTGTCTTAACCCTTTTAGGTGTACTGCTCCTTTCCTGTTCGATCGCCATAGAGACTATAATTGGTAGAGACAAGTACACCGACTAGAAATCTTTTTGGAAGGTTTACCAATCGGCTAAAGGATCCACCAAGGTTTCTTAAAAAAAACAATGATCCTTTAAAGGGTGGCTGTAGCCAACAACAATAGTCGCAAATAAATTATATTCAGACTAAACATACACACTAGACCTAACGGACACAATGGCCACCCATTATCCCAGACCATTATTAAAACAGAACAATTGTCTATGCCAAGAACCAGAGCGGCATAAGCTTTTGTCCGAGGGTAGTCTAAGATTTAAATATTCTAAAAGTTCAACTGAAATATAACTATGTCCGCGAGATCTTGGTGGAGTTCGTAAGACGGTAATGGATTAAAAAAGTTTTAATGCTGGTTGTACTTTATATATCCTTCAAAGGAGGATGGGTTATTTTGTATGGGGACCGTGCTCAAAAAAATCTCAGTTACATTATGAACTATGTTATTATTTGTTGCTGCCATGTAGTCGTTTAACTTAATTTAAAACAACACCTCTCTCTGTCAACGTCTGGATTCACTTAAAAAAAAAGTTGAGTGTCATAGTAATTCATCACGAAATTTCGAACGAATTCACGTAACCACGAAAATATTTTACACGAATAACGCCATCGCGAATTTATAAATCACAAAAGCTTTTTGGATCATTTACTTTATCTTGACAGTTCTAAGTTTCCATCGATATAGATCACAGTTTCTCAACCTTATTTTGCACAACCCCCACTTTAATAATATGTTTTATTCTAGAGGCCTATCTTAATTTTACGTCGCGAATTTAAAATAGCTATTGCCAACGATTATATGCCATGTCAATGTCCCCTCATTTTCTCTGGGTCTTCTACTTCCTTAAAGTTTTATACGCCCATACATACAAGGGGACATTATAGCCCAAGTTGAGAACCTACGGTTTAGATAGTATTATCCATCTCGCTCCGACGTCTTGAGATACGGGTTGAGTGAGGCTTAATAATACGGACCTAAAAGAAGAATGAAAAAGGAAATTATGTGACAAAAAAAATAAGACAGAAAAATATTCTTCGTTGGTTACTACCTATCTAATGTGCTTCTTTCAATTACGGTACAGGTCATTTAGGCAGTATACAGTATACCTACCCCATGTTGTTTCCGTAGAAAATTAAGTAAACAAGAAAGTAAGCAAGCCAATTAGATGCTAGTACCACTGACATCCGACCCGGAAACGGCATTCTAGGTCTTTATTGACCCTGTAAGTGCAACTTTATGCCGAAATGGAAACCGTGTTATAAAGCTTTGTACATACATACTACAGAAAGTTATTTTAATTATTAAAAACTTAATACTTAAACATGTTTAAAAAGCAACTGAACTCAAGAGCGCTCTTGGAGAAACGAAGAGGGCCATGTTATATGAGGGAAACAGTGAGATCCACAGGAGAACTAAGGTCACCGATATAGCGTAAAAAATTGTGCACCTTACGTAGCAGTGTGCATGGACATTGCGAGGACACCTGACGGCCTTTGGGTTGGAAAGATCCTCAGTTGGCAGCTGTGTATCGGAAGAACTGCGGCGTTGGCAGCCTCTATCAAGGTGGACCGACGATCTGTTAAAGGGTGCAGGATGCCGCTGGATGCGGGTAACGTGAGTGATTGGACTAGCGATCCTTGGTGGAGGAAAATGTCCACAGGACGTCGCTCGATTAAATTGATGATGATAGTGGATATAGCGAGAAAATCTCTCAATTTACAGTGAGCAAAAGACTATTTGGGAGCAGATAGTGTCTATTAATTTCTCTGATAGATATTTTTATGTAACATAACTAGCTTCTCCCCACGGTTCCCTACCTGTAACTTAAAGTGTAATTTAACTAACTGTATCCCTTTCATCTTTCTCTGTCGAGTAGTATCATTGTGATTGTGTAACAAACATCGAAATCTGTACCTTTACGATGCTAGTGAGATGATTATCATGAAAACTGTATGATGGTTATATTGAGTCGTGTGTTGGGTATGTTTATGATTGTGTTCAAATAGGTATAGTTTAAGCATTCATTATGTATAAAATTCATCCACGAGAGCTCTACCGACAAACAATGTAATAGTTTAGCAGATTTTTATTTTTGTATCCACTATATGCATAATGGTAAATATTTAAAACAAAGTAAGAATATTCCACCAGTGTGTTCTAGCCTTTAGGTGGCGCGGCGTCCCCCGAGATTTTATTTTAACCAACTTCTAATAAGGCTCCTTTGGTGCACTAAAAGGTTGTTAGCAACATACTGGGCAAACGTGCTTTGAGGAAATTACATAGAAACAGTATTTCACGTACAGTCCTAGTATGGACTGCCCTGATTGTTGGTGTTTGTTTGTTGGTTTACTGAAGGTTTGTTACTTATTGGATTTGTTTGTAAGCGGCAGGCTGGTGGTGACAATTGTATAATTGCCACCAAGTTGTAAATCTCTGTTTTCTAAATCTAAATGCCACATACGCCTTACTCGCCTAGTTCAAGATACCAATCACCAAAAAAATCTTCGTGCTTTAATCTGTCTAAGTGGTGTTTTTTTTTAACTTATTATTACATAAAGGCGGAAGTTTGTAAAGGAGAGCGGATTCGTTGCTCGCAGGGGCGGTTTCTTATAGGGGACCAATTGCAGGGTGTTTTATGGTCAATTAAACACTTTACAGTCAGGTGGGGGCAAGGACGAAAGAGGTATAGAGACGTCAGAGGGATAGAAAAAGAAAGAAGAAGAGTGATGGGATTGAAACTTTAAGCCATTGAAGTGTTTTTACGAAAAGCGCATGCAGCAGATTACCCGCTCGAATCTGAAGCACCAGAGCTGGGGCAGCGGCACCAGAACTAGTATCATATTTCTACCGATGAATACGAATATCACGGGGTAGGGAATAGGGTAAATCTTCACTGGTACCTGATGAGGTTGGGAGGAGATATACATTGATAATGATGGATATCTAATCAAATTGGGAGCAGTGGACTAGCCGCTCGAATTTGGAGCCCCGAACTGGGGTATAGCACCTCCACCTTACATAAGACACAAACATACATACATAATAATCACGCTCACAATTCCAAGTCGGATTGAGGGCCTTGGGTAAAATTTCGTTACACATAAAGCCCCACCTGGCAGTATGGGTCATGCCTCTAAGCAGTGATAGGTTGCTAGCATGTCGCATAGACAAAAGGGGCACCAAACTCAATAAGTACAATCTTACAATAAAAATACAATCCTTTAGTAAACAAACAAACAAAAGTCAACGGCCAGGACAAATGTTATACTCAAAATCGTTCCAGCAGTCCGGCTCGCAGAAGACCACAGTCAAATAACACTACATTATTTCGGTGTTGTTTTTCTGTTGGTGAGTAAGGTTGCCAGAGCTCCACGAGGTAGGGAAGGGGACTATGGTTAGCACCGCGAGTGTCGCATCAGTGGTGCAAGCGTTTAAGGCACGTATTATAGAATAAGTCTCAAGAATCAACACCGACTTATGCGTCGTACGTCTTCATCACTCTGTGCTTGATAGAAAGTGACAAACGATTCTCAAGACACGATTGATTTCCGCATGCTACCGAGAGTGGTCTCCCCTTTGATTTTCTCGTATACCGGAAAAGACTCAAAAGTCGATAGAAATCTTATATTTTGATGTCATACATGCATGTTAAATTTTGGCACCCATCCGAGTACCTACCGCGCACTTGGTTGCTTATCTTTCGTGATCGGCGACTCAAAAGTTGACAGAAACCTTATATTTCGATGTCATACATGCATGTTAAATTTGTTTGCAATAGGTTGAAGTATACTAGAGTTATTGTGCTAACGCACAAACACACAGACATAATTCCAAAAACGGTATTTTTGGACTCAAGGAGGTCCAAAACGTAAATCCATCAAAATCTCGAGATCGATTTTTTGACGATTACAAGACTTCCTCTATGTATACGAGAAAGTAAAAATCGATAACACAATGTCGGTGTAAATGTCACAGTGTAAACACATCATCGAGACAATATAAAAAACTGGTACATTCACATAAGTAAATTGAAGAAGGGATCACGCAGATGATGTTAACCAATACATCGGCAATGTAAATTGAAACCATTTATCTCGAAAACAGCGCTTTATTGTAAACCAATACTCAACAGTGCTCGATAGCAAAATGAAAATTCTTAGACACGTTCGAAAGAGAAATCCAGAACAATATTGTGTGTGAAATCAATCATTTCTTAAGTAACGAAAAAGGTATTTGAATTTCACGTCAGGTACGAAGAATTTGAAATATATCTCTTACGGTGTTCGGTACAGGCAGTATAATTCTAGAGGCATTGGCAAAACGTTTAGAGCCTAAAGCTTAGAACACGTAGATGGAAATTACTGATATTTCAATTTTATTTTATTATACAGGACTAGACATATGATGCTGGCAGAGTAAATAGCATCACCCCATATCCGCCAAAGGGTGTCGTAGAAGGCGACTAATAGATCAGCAAAGGGGTATTGCTGACTTATTTATACTCCGTCCACAAATCCGCATTGGGTGTGGAAAATACTTATAAACGGGATATTTTACGAAAATAAAATTAAACAATTTTTATAGACATTCGGTGGTGTATATTTTTTATGACAGTGACAAAACGAGAAAAACATAAAATTAAAACCATACAGTTCAGATAATGAGGTTTTAACATCCTCCACACGCAACTAAAAGTAACGAAACATTAAATCTACGATTAAACGTCATAAAATGGCACACAAAATCCTTAACTAAGAAACTCAGAACAGCCCGTATGACAAAATTTATAAAAAATACAAACTGAAAAACTGTTTTAACATCCTCCGACCGCAAGAAGTTTTCAGCACATCACAACATAAACTTACATTATACAATAACATACAAATAACTATAACATGTTAATACGCTCAGGTGATTTAACAATTCGGCCAGCTCTAGTTATATAATCATCAGCCCGACTAAGTTCTAAGGAGTATAGTTTCTGAATCGGCCTGGTGATACTACCACTAGTTGTCTTAACTACAGCCGCTCTTGATACTTTGTCAACACCCTTTATCATCTTAACAATTGTCCCTATAGGCCAAAATTGACGTTTGCTTTCATTTTCCACCAATACAATATCACCCTCCTTCAGTACCGTATTACTTCGAGAACTTGTTTCTCTATGTATGCCCAAATATTCCTTCCTAAATCGCTCTCTTAAATCGTTTCTTAAGTTCTGTATATACCTGTGACGCAAATTTACACTCCTAACATCTATCTCCTAAGATATAATCTTACTGTACAAAAAAGGAGACCCAAAAGATATAGGTAACTACAGGCCTATAAGCCTTCTCTCATGTGTGTATAAGCTGTTTACATCAATTCTACAAAGCAGAATGACTCCAAATATCGATAAACACCAGCCGATTGAACAAGCGGGATTCCGTTCTGGTTTTTCCACAACAGACCATATACATGTTATGCAGCAAGTCATAGAGAAATACAAGGAGTTCAACAGGCCACTTTACATCGCTTTCGTTGACTATGCTAAAGCTTTCGATACGATATTACACAACTCCATATGGAAAGCCTTAGAAAAATGCCACATTAACGATAAATACATAAAGGTATTAAAAAGCATTTATAATGAAAGTATCAGCAGAGTCAAATTGGAACAACGGGGAGCGAACATACCAATATGCCGAGGAGTGAGACAGGGTGATCCTCTGTCGCCTAAACTTTTTATAGCAGTACTTCAGCTTATCTTCAACAATCTACACTGGTTGTCGTCGTATGGCATAAATGTAAATGGGAAGCAACTTACACATCTGAGATTCGCAGACGACATGGTCCTCTTCGCCGAAACAAGTGAAAATATCGAAAAAATGATAAATTCTTTAGGTATTGAAAGTGAAAAAGTCGGGCTCAAAATGAACCACGATAAAACCAAGCTAATGACAAACAGCATTGCTAATAAACTCAGTTTGTTCGGCGAACCGTTGGATTATGTAAGCAGCTACACATATCTCGGGAAATTAATATCATTTGGAGAAAACAACGAAGAAGAAGTCACACGCCGGGTGAACATGAGTTGGAAAAAATTCTGGGGCTTAAAAGAAATTTTAAAAGGGTCTTTCCCCCTTCACCTGAAAAAGATTGTTATGGACACCTGTATTCTACCGACTCTCACATACGGATGCCAAACATGGACATACAACACTAAAATAAAAACAAAATTAGCAACCTGTCAGAAAGCAATGGAAAGAAGTATAATGAAAATAAGGAAAATTCAAAAGATAAAAAGCGAACACATAAGGATGAAGACAAAGTTAATAGATGCTCTCATGCACGCTCTAACACAAAAGTGGCGATGGGCAGGCCACGTGGCTAGATACACAGATAAAAGATGGACAGCACAAATAACAACATGGGAAGGACCAATCGGCAAAAGAAGAAGAGTCCGCCCAAGTAACAGATGGATCGATGAAATAACAGCAACAGCAGGAAAAGAATGGAGAAGCAAAGCCAAGAATAGGGAAACATGGAGTAAGCTGGAGGAGGCCTATACCCAGAGTGGGGTTCCAATAACAAATAAAAATTAATATACTTAGAATTAAGAAAAATATTTTATAAGGTTTTTGGAAATAAAAAGGCTTATTATTATTATTATTATTATAACATCTATCTCATCAAGATCATGAACAGCATTTGAAGGTAAATCATGAATGAAATGCATAGGTGTGAGAGGGCTTAGATTATCGTCGTCGGAAATATACGTGAGCGGTCGACTATTTAAGGTAGCCTCACAATCGACTAGAACTGTCTCTAACTCAACATAAGTGAGAGCTGCTTTGCCCAATACCCTACGGAGTAACCCTTTAAGGCATCTTATGGGCCGCTCCCAGAACCCACCCCACCAGGGCGCACTAGGAACGTTAAATTTCCACTCGATTTTTTCCAGGCTCAACTGACCTTTTAAATATTCCCAGTCTAAATCTCTGAATAAGTTGCTGGCACCCACGAAATTTGTCCCATTATCTGAATAAACTACGCGCACTCTACCTCTCCTGCCCACGAATCGTCGAAAAACGGTCGCCAGATGTGGAAAATACTTATAAACGGGATATTTTACGAAAATAAAATTAAACAATTTTTATAGACATTCGGTGGTGTATATTTTTTATGACAGTGACAAAACGAGAAAAACATAAAATTAAAACCATACAGTTCAGATAATGAGGTTTTAACATTGGGCAAGCGTGGTGGACCTGAGTCCAAAAATATTTTTTTTTGGAATTATGTCTGTGTGTGTGTCTGTATGTCTGTGTGTCTTTGCGTTAGCACGATAACTCGAGTATGCTTTAACTTATTGCAACCAAATTAAAGATGCATGTATGACATCAAAATATAAAGTTTCTATCAACTTTTGATACGTCGATCACGAAAGTTAAGCATCCAAGTGCGCGGTCGGTACTCGGATGGGTGACCAAATTTAACACGCATGTATGACATCAAAATATAAGGTTTCTATCAACTTCAGTCGTTTCCGGTATACGAGAAAGTCAAGAGGAGACCACTCCCGATTTTTCATTTTGTGTAGAGGCGGGTTCTCTCCTATCCAATGAAGCGTTTATTTACTCGTTTTCAATATGTTGATTGCGTATAATTACAAAATTAGTAAATATTAGATAAAATGTGAATAATAACGACTTGTCTTCCGTATCGTATAGAATCGAATTCGCGCCTCTTCTCTCAGGTTTCTTTCATCGGATTCTTCCAACGTTGTTTCCGCAGGCATCGTGTAGATGGCGTTAGCGACAGCGTCGACACATTTGATATGTAACTTTATTTTGTGTATACCAAATGGAATAGTAGTGGTTTCTGAGCCATGGCAGTGTCATGATATTATTTATAATACATACTAATAAAGATAGTATTTTTCGGACCACAAGCCGCTAGAAAGGCACCCAGTGGTTTAGATTCACTATTATATTTTGTGGCGTCACAGTTTTGCAAGTCATCATTTGTGACCTCTGACATTTGTGGCGGAAAGATCCTTGAGTGGGGCCGCGTACCGGTAGACGTAGCGTTGATACGCCCCCCACAAGATAAATAGACGATCTTTTAAAAGTCGCGGGAAGCCGCTGGAAGCCAAAGACCAATCGGGTTGGAGATCCTTTGAGGAGGTCTATGTCTAACAGTGCGCGTCTCTCGCCTGAAATTATGATGATGATAAGTAGTATACTACTGTATAACGTAATCTTATGTGCTATACATACACACACCTACACATACAAGAGATTAGATCAGTCAAAATAATTTATTATCACTTACCTATTCATTCGTACTTTAAATTAATGATAAAACATTGAGATTTACGATTTATTTCAAGAGATTATTTTTTCTTTAATTACATCTTACTTCTTCTTTAATTGAATTGAGAATTAAATACAAAATGAAAATAAAATACAATGTGTAACTGGCCTTATTGTAAGGATTTCACTGAGAGAAGGAATTAAGCTCGAAATTTAGTGGTATTTCGAGCAGGTGTAAAACACATTCCAATTGAGTATGTGGTACCACATTGGTACTCACGTGTGTATATTATGTACTTAAATATTTTATGCTGTTTAACTAAGAAGAGGTATATTGGTTTAATGATGCTTGAAACGCACGTTTGCCATGTGGAGAGCAGAAGTTTATATCCTAATAAATGATAGAGCACAACGTGAAATAAAAATAATATACTTATTAAAAAAGTAAAATTCAACAATTCATTACGTAACAAAAGTGACAAGAAAAAGTAAACTAAAAAAGTCATTAATAGAAAACAAAGAGATCTATAACGGAAGCGTCGGTGGCGTAGTGCGTAAGAGTGTCGTCTCCCACCCGGGAGGCACTGGTTCGATCCCCGCCACGTACCAATGTGTTTAAAAATTTTGAATTCATATGTACGTTTTATCGACGCTTTTACGGTGAAGGAAAACATCGTGAGGAAACCTGCAACACACCTATGAAGAGATTCTTAGGTTGTGTGGAAGTCGACCAACCCGCACTTGGCCAGCGTGGTTGACTAAGGCCTAATCGCCCCTAATGTGGGGCAGGCTCGAGCCCCTCGGTGGGGACATTATATATGAGCTGTTGATGATGATGATGAAAGAGAACTATCAAAATACAAAAAAGATATTAAAGGGGGACAGCAAAGCATCCGAATGATCTTAAAATAATATTTTCTAATGCTTTTGGATTTTGTTGCATGTCTACAGCCACGACTTCCTTAGGTTAAGGCAGAGATCACTTCTTTTCATTCGCTAGGATCATTATATAATTGTTACGCTTCATCAAGCTCGGTGAATTCCATTACTTTTGACTTGGCTCTTTTTCGGTACGTCTTAGAAATGTTTATCTAGGTCTACCGTATCCCGCATCTTCATTCACTTCCGATTAACTGATATATCTTATTTGTCTATCTTATTTCACTCATCTATACATCTTTTCTATATGACCGAACCATTTTGAGCATTCCTTTCTCAGTTCATGTCACCTTATCTTCCAAACCTCTCTCTTATCTTGTGATGTCTAGAAGAGATCGCTTGCTTGGCAGGAAATAAAGTAACACCTGGCGTAAGCAGGTGTACCTACAAGTCATGTACCTATCAGGATTACAGGTGAACGCGCTAGTAATCCTGAGACTGCCTTCTCCACATGCAGTTTTGTAAAACTTATTTATAGTTCGTAAAATTTAGCTTGATCGCTGCGACAGCTGTCATCGACCACACGTCCAGCAAGTTTAGAATTTTGTAACGATTAATTTACCTTACGAAAACGTCATACTTTATTGACGTAAGTAAAAGCATTATTATTAATAATCATCGTTTTTGCTTTCCTTATAATTCGCTTTTTTATAACAATTATATGACATTTATGAATTTTATGTAATTTTAAGAAAAATGTCACGTTATTTTCGAAAAGAATCGAATTACTGCGCGTTGTAATTATCCAAACAAATGCCACATAACAGTAATCAATACCTAATTATTCAAATCAAATTAAATATACCTTCCCAAAAAATGAATGAAAAATCGAATTGATTCGATAAATATTTTCATCTATCAACATTGTCCCAGCCCTAGGAATGTGACTTTGACACCTGTCGCAGCGATCAAGCTAAATTTTACGAACTATATCAACAGAAACACAGCTCTATTACAACACTGCAGTGTTTTGTGCCTGTAGTTTTCTGTACGGAGACAACTTTGACTATCGGGTGCTCAATTCTAGCGGCTACTCAGCAGTGTCCTACGCCTCTTGAATTGAAGCCAATTTTTCGTTCTTATTTTCAAAACTTTGGCAAGTTATTGTCGCGCGCTGTCCAACCAATAGCGTCAACCTATCTCATACGGGCATACCGGTGGATGATGATTGCCGGATCCCACGGAATACAATCTCGCGCCCGATCTCAACAGGAAAGCTTTGGTGAAACTGTCAAGAAAAATATATTTTTGCACTTCAAACCCAATAAAAACTATTAAAATCTTAAGTGTGACCTGTGGTGTTGAGGATCATCATATTCTTGTAACTTGCAGCAAAGTTGGCGTGTGCTGCACACGTGGCTAGTACCATTCGAGCATCTTCCCCAGGACTCTGGAGTTCATATTCATCTGTGCATTGGAGTAGGCATCTTGTCCACGCGGTTTGGTAAAGCTTGCTATCACCGGCAAGTGTTAGCTTAGGTTCAACCGCAATACGTTTTCTTGACGGGATTCACATTCGAAGAGTCATTTCCTCACAGACAAGAATAAAAGTTTAGTGTTATATCTATACATACATACATACATACATATAAATAAACTTGGAGTGTCTGTTTGTAATATTGAAATAACCGTTTTTACTACATGCATATGAATTTATATAAGAGTACCAAAATAACATTTTTTACAATTTTTGTCTGTCTGTCTGTTTGTTCCGGCTAATCTCTGAAAAGGCTGACTTGGACGGAACTTTTTTTGGCAGGTAGCTGGTGTAATAAGGAGTAACTTAGGCTACTTTTTTTTCTTTTGGTAAATTCTACGCGGACGAAGTCGCGGGCACAGCTAGTCAAGCAATAAATTTATTGATTTTGCCAGAAAGGTCATTGGCTTTTTCTTTAACAAATATGTAATTTAATAAAGTTCCATCTCATTCCACGAAAAGTATCATAAAATCTAGTTCAATCCATCTCTTAAGAGACAACGTATATCTTGACGTCACTAGTACATATGTAGGACTCGCTCCTTTTTCCATTAATCTTATTTACGTATATTGCTCTAAGTAGCTATGTGAGTACACAAGAAAATCGACTGAGCCTTTGGGGTAAACAAATTGAAAAATTTGGTATTTTCGAAATTTTTTTTTTAAAAGCACATTCTTGTGAAGTTTACTGTAATAATAAATAATCAATACATGTCTGCCATTCTTGCACAACCGATAAAACTAGCTTACTGTCTTTTCTGAAGCACGGAGTAAGAAAAATATTTGGTCACCCAACCGTTTACAAGTCGTGTTGTTTCTACTTGCTTCTACCCTGCTAATATAACAAACTAAGTTTCACCCTCGGTGCTCCACGTAATAGACTCCGGGGTCCACGTCCGGAAACCTCCTCGTGGCGGACCCTGGTAACGTTGAGGGCAAACTTTCTCGGCGGCTGTGTGGCTTTTGATGTCAAGTGTGTGCCCTTGGCATTCGAAGTTACATGCCATCGTCGTGTTGTTTTTGTTTTCCCACAACGGCTAGTTCCGGACGGCCCTTTTCAGGGCCACGACCGCTTCCGAAGTCTCCCGGGTGCGGTCCGATGGCTGCTCCCGGTGTACTTGTCAGGAGGACGCGCCAGGTCGAGCAGCCGTCAGTGGAGCAGTGGCTGCTGGCAATAATTGGTGCAATTGGTAATAATTGTTCTTGTTAGTGCCTAGATGGGCAGCGTTGGGACGGTCTCGATGTAGTTGCGCTGAGATCCCGAGCCATCCCGTAATAGCGCACTGAAGGTCAGGCCGGGGAGGATATTTAGTGGGTATGGAGGGAACGCCTTTACTTCGAGTCTCACATATCCGATACGTAAATGCACTTGACCTCCCCGTCAAAAAAGAAGGGCCAATGACTACACCTTATGACTACATGCAGGCCACATGTTTTACAATGTTGTATTTGGTGCTAACAATGTTATTAAAGCAGTTCCTCAGGCTGCTAGCTAATAGGATTTGGCATTAGATTTTTACGGCCAACCTGATGCCAACCCTCCTTGGGTTCGACTGCTTTCCTTCGACAGCAGCAGAGATCACCAGCTTAACATACACAAACCACGTTGCTTATTGGTGTAATTTTCGCGATATGGGTGCCACCCATACCATAATCGCTATCTCCGATCAGACAGTACTTGCGACGACAAACAATACTTATCATAGTAAAAACAATGCTATGCGAAATAAGGAATTTCTCAGTGCGTACCATATGGCAAGGATTTTGATTTTGACAGATCTCATAGTGTGTGACGCAGGGTTGTAAAAACCTATTCATAGACAATACTTAAGTGGGGATCGGAACTATTAGTACTTTAAAGTAAACGCACAGCATAAGTAGCTAGCTAGCTATATTACACAACGCACATTACACATCGAGATGTTCCAGAAACCTCAAAGAAATGTTTGCGTTACTCTCTCCGCGCTTTTTCACCGTACTGGTTTTATCTCTTACTCTTTCACTCATCAGGCAATACGATTCTGGAATGAACTTCCCACCCTCTATCCAAAGAGCAAAAAATAAACTTGCATTTAAAAATCTAGTTCGCAATCACTGTTTGGATTCTCCTCTACCTATTTATTGTTAGTCTGACATAAATATTATATTTTAATATTTAGTAAGTAATGGCAATTTGTTTTTTTGGGTTTACTCCTTAAGAATCGATTTGCATATATAAAGGGCCCGGTATGAGAAAAATATGAGGAGTAAAATCTATCGATGAATGACCTCGTTACGTTTTTGAAGGTCAAAGTCATAATTGGTGCGCATCCTCCAAAACACGGATGACAGCAGGTGCGCCATCTCACCTGTCTCGGAGTAAATTCCAGTCGTGCGTCGGAGCTGACACACACATTTTTTTTTTACTTTTACTGCGTTGTTTATATTCACATAGTGGTTCTCATTTTACGCGCCACCTACTGTTTTTTCTGTACCCAGCTCTTTGGTTGGCTGGTATAGAATGCCTTATGGCATTAAGTACGCCATTTGCACATACCTTAATTTTGTGCAATAAAGTTTTAAATAAATAAATAGATATGTACCGTACATAGTTCCCATGATCTCGGCACAATCTGCCTTCTTTCTGTATACCCAATATATAATACCCTTGGTAAAATCATTCTACTGTACCTAATACCAGAATTCCTGTAGGTCCTATCTCGAAAATAACCTCATATTAACGTCGCGCCTTACATACTTATCTAGAAATTTAATATCGAATCTAGAATCTTTCTATGCTGAAGTATCATATTATATTACTAGCGAATACCTGTGAAGTAATTTTCTTAGCATTTTTTGGGTAGCAACGAGGCAAATATTAAGATCATTCTCTGAGGTGTACTTATAAGGAGACATAGTGAGGGAGGTTCACGCTTGAAAGAGTATTAAATGAAGGTGAATAAGTATCCTAAGTACCTAAAAACTTGAATAGACTGGAGAATATTGATATTATTTTTAAAACCATGACCTCCTTTCTAATTTTAAATATTTGTCCTTACTCAAACGTTACCTATAGATATTTATTAGAAAAAAAAACTCAGTAAAAAACCTTGTCTTAAGCAGCAAAGTATTTTTTTAATAGTGACTTAATCTTATGTTTCTTCTACCTTTACCTATAGATATTATCTATATAAAAAACGGCAAAAAGAATCATGTCTGTTCTATGGGAGCCCCCCTTAAGTATTTGTTATATTTTAATTTGATTATGTATTTCTAAAGTGAATATATAACTTAATATTCTGTGAATATTTCAAGCGTCTAGCTTTTGGCGTTATCAATATCGAACAAAAACAAGCAAAAAATCACGTTTGTTGTATGGGAGCCACCTTAAACATTTATTTAATTCTGTACTACTATTAAACTAGTATTTGTCATAGCGACAACAAAAATACATCATCTGTGAAAATTTCAACTGTCTAACTATCACGGTTCATGAGATGCAGCGGAGTCTTAGAATCCCTTTTTACCCTTTGGGTACGAAACCCTATACTTCACACACACACAACCTAAGAATTTCTTCTTAGGTGTGGGCAGGTTTCCTTACGATGTTTTATCTTCACCGTAAAAGCGTCGATTAAACGTACATATGAATTCAAAAATTGAAAACACCTTGGTACGTGGCGGGGTTTAAACCGGTGCCTCCCGGGTGGAAGACAACGCCCTAAAGGCGGGTCCAGATATGATCATTTGCCCGATCCGATCAGCGTATCCATCCGTATCAAGCAGCATGTCAAGTATCAAGCCCCGTATCCAGTGGCGTAACTATACCATGTGGGGCCCGTGGCAAATTTCTATACTATGTTGGGCCCAAATTCATATACTACCCCCCCCCCCCCCCCCCATCCCCTAGTTTTTAAATTTGATTTGCTGCGTATGACAACCGTGTGAAACCGACATGACATGGGACGGGCGTATCATAACGGCGTATCATCACCTATCCACCAATGCGATCATGATACGCGTCGGCGATACAGATACGCTGATCGTATCGGGCAAATGATACATATATGGACCCGGCTTTACGCACTACGCCACCGACGTTTTTTTTTATTATTGTGTGCAGTACTCAAGTGAAAGCCATCCTCACACACATATGCCTCCTCCAAGGATCTCCAGCATGATCAGACCTGCTCCGCCCGCATCCAGTGGCTTCCCGCGACCTTTATAAAATCTTCGGTCCTTGTGAAGGGCCTAACGCTGCGTCGCTCGTTACGCGACCACCATTAGAGGACCTTTCCGCTCCAACGGCCATCAGACCTCGCAATGTGCCCTGCCCACTAAGTTCGCAAGGGCGTGCTCTCGATTTATGTGAAAATTGTCACATTTTGTGTACTTTTCAGACCTGATTTTGAAGCGATGTGAACAGATTTTGCAAAGAAATTATGTAAGTATTACAGGAAGATTAATTCTTGATTGAAACCACAATGAGAGATATTTTAAATTGCACTTATAGTTTAGTAAAGCGAGGAGAATCTTATGGTGCAGTTTAGAGCTATCTTTCAGTTAAAATACAAAAATTATAATGGCAAACTATACTTTGCAAAAATTATTTTTCTAATAGTAAATATACTATCCTAAACCACTATAGAGCCTAAATAAGAAAAAAATTAAGATAACATATTAAAAATGGATACCAAAAAAAAATATAAATTGTTAAATTTTAATGAGGATTTATACAATGTTTTTGAAATTATACTCATTTCATATACTGACTATATAATAATACATATAATGCTAGACATAATAACGATATTATAACAATGTTATATGCAGATATTTTTAATATATAATTGAAAAATGGTCTAAATTCGAGCTCGCAGTCATTTTTCGATCGTACTTCCCACCTAGTGGACCTATCGCTTTACGAGCAATGCCTATGTGTGCATGGGATTACATACTACGAAAAAAATATTATTGGTACTTCGATGAATGCACGCAGAAATATAAAAGTATAGTAATAAATACTAATTTACTGATACAGATAAAGTTGTAGGTACAAGTAAATTTGTATTTACAGACCCCGAAGCTTCTAAAGGAGGCTTTATTCAACGCTCCGAACAATAAACAAAGTTCTGCTACAATTTTATGTGTCAGATTATAGTCAGACATAATCCATATCTAAGTAATAAAACACAAAGAAATTACTGTTTCGACTGCTACATTTAAGGGTAATGTAGCGTAATGGAAATTTTGAGTATTATGTTTTATAGCAGTGTCTTGTATCGTAATGGTCGCATAAAGTATTTATGGATATATGAAATTTGGTTAGTCACTGTATGTTCATCATTTTCCTACCCTGCTCCACATTTATTTGGGATCGGTGCAGTATGCCTTGATATCGACAATACTGCTTAAGACTGACACGTGCCTGACACCAACCCTCCTTGAGAACGACTGCTATCTTTCGACAGCACCCAAGACCACTAGCTTAACGTGCCTTCCGAATCTCGGAGGAAAATCGAGATGAAAAATTTTCGGTCACCCATCCGAGTACCGACCACGCACTTGGTTGCTTAAATTTCGTGATCGTTACCAAGAACGCACGACCGCGGCGCCATCGACCTCACTATTAGTTAGTCACTGTGTGTTTTTAAGTCAAAAACTCAAGTCTATCACAATAAAATAAATAAACTATTATTGAAAGTAATAAGTATCTATACGAAAAAACTTACAGTAACTTTCTTTGATGATACGACTACAACTGTATATTTTTTAAAAATATACTGTTGTATTCTATTCTTAATTAATGGCGTCGCGACGCATTAAACGTACGCATTTTGCCAATGTCAAGTGGAAATATAACTAAAGTAACAAAAATTGTACGGTTGACTTGGGTTAAAAATGGAGTCTGTCAACACGTGTTTTTACATCAAGAAATCAGGAGAAACTCCCAATTTCCATGTTAATTTTATATTTGTGTAACTGTCACATTGTCTGATGTAACCTTTTTTTAGATTATCTCTATAGTTTGCAGAGTGAACCGAAGCTCGCTCGCTCGCCCGGCTGGTGGAGTGTCCTGACAATGCATGTGGTTAGGTTACATAACACGAAAGATTTTACTTTTGGGTATGTCATTGCGTGTGTGATCTTCTCAATAAATTTCCGTGTAGGGTATTGAAATTATTCAGGATTTTATTAATTCAAAGTTTTTATCCATTCAATTAATATAGATAAATAAAAGAAAACTCGTGATATGTTTTAGAATATGTTGGTTTTAATTTTAAATTTTATATAATTTCGTAGGCCCATTGTTGAACTGGGCCGATTGAGATCTGCTAAAAGCTAACGATTACACAGATATACATTAGAGACTGTTTCAAAAAAGTCATTAAAAAAATACCCAGAACCTATTGATCAGTGCTCAAGATTTTTATGCCGTTATTTTTATACGTTCACTGAAGGTACGTGATAAGTTGAACCAATTCATATCAATTGAGTAATTATCCGCATCTTAACAAGCCGTGATTGTTTTATGCAAAAAAATTCGTCAAAGGCCAAGATGCACTTGGTAGCGTAAAGACTAGATGGTGTGGCTTTTTGCGACTAAGGCCGCGGGCTCAAGGTCAGCGACGAGCGGGGCGATGGCAGCAGCGGCACGATTCAATGCATAGATTAGGACCTAGACAAGTGCAATACAACGTTTCTATTGAACGAAAAGACCATTTTTGACTACTACTCATACATTCTCATACATTTCAGTTTTCTCAGTAATACATCAGTTTCATAAATTATATTCTAAAACGTTGAGCGCACTTGGCTAGGCCCCAGCCTAGCCGACAGCGGCGCGGGGAGCGACTCACGAGCGATGCGCTCCATAGTCAAGCGGTGACACCGCGTCTGTCTTACTTAGTGTTGTCTATTTCATATGTTGTTTTTTATCGACCGACGTTTCATAATTCCCGCCGAAGACGTCGAGGAGCAAATTATTTTAATTAATTTTGACTGCTGACTTCGAGGCGTGACCTTAGGTCCAGTAGCCTTATAATGTTTAACATACTTTGGATCCAACGGCAATAGTTTTTGGGATTCAACGACAATGAAACGTATTTCTCTTCGATTTTTAAAATGTGGGATCCGACAGTAATACACAATAATGTTTTGTGGGATCCAACTCCAAAAATATTGAACGACATACTTAAAAGATGATTCTTTGCGATTGCGAGTGCTACCGCAAGTGTACAATACACTTTTGCGATGAAGCTACTATAGAAAGACTAACTATCGCTCCTTTCTTTAAGTAAGCATAACAAATGGAAAAGAAAACTTGTCACCATGCACTTATATTTCCACTCTCATATTTACTTATATACTAAAAGATATAGAGAAATACAATGATAATAATGGAGGGATCTCGGTCTTCTTAGAGGTCGCGCGTGCATTGAATCTAAATCATGTGTTTACTTCCCAGTTAAAGCAAATAGGGGAAGTTCCCGCGGATAATAGCTCCTTTTGGGGGAAACATTTTTATTTATTTCAGGGATTTAGGATATAAGAATATTATACTAACGCACGGCTTTATGGTACATACAAGATCATATTTAAGATATAGATGGCGTCATGGTGGAGTCGTTAGTAACGCTGTGCTACACTGGGCAGTACGGGTTCGAATCCTGGTAGTGGCAAAGGTGTGTGTGATGAAAAAAAAACATTTGTTGACGAGTTATTGACGGGTTATCTATATTTATGAAATATTTAGATATCATGTAGGTATGTCGGAGCGCCGAGCAGTAATGCTTAATCTCAATTCTAATACAATATATCTGAATACTACTTAAATTGGGTTGAATGAGAGCCAATGGTTGTGATACAAGGAGATAGGCCAAGCCGGCGTTTAACTTGCGACAAGTGTATGCCCTGTGGGCATACATTTCCGCCACTTCGCCTTCCGATAAAGTCAAGTGAATACGTAACTCAGCGATTCGACCGATCTCCTTTGCGGCTATGCTTAACTTTCATCGCTTCGCAGTCCTTATGACGCGCGCAATGAATAGTGTATATTACGGCATGCTTAACTAGAACCATGTTATGTAGTACGGCCGCTGATCGCGACACTCGGTCTTCCTATGAACTCGGCGATTCGACCGATCTCCTAAGATTGATATATCTGTGGTCACAACCCTTTTCGGGGTTACCCGCTCTAACCCTAACTTAAAATCCGTTAACAAGTATCCATAGCTCAAGTTCATAATAATATTTAATTTGGGCTAGATATTTGGTTTGAGCGTAGGAATATTTATTACTAGCAGTCGCCCGCGGCTTCGCTCGCTTCAATGACGGTTATCGCGGTAAAAAGTATCCTATATCATTCCCAGGGTCTCAAAATGTCTTCATCCCAAACTCCATTAAAATCTGTTCAGTGGTTTCGGCGTGAAAGCGTAACAAACAAAGAAACAATCAAACTCCCTTTCGCATTTATAAATTATTTGGGATTATATTATTTAAATTTAAATGCCCGTGTGATGCCGGCAGAGTAGAAAATTAAATGAAAAAATTTTGATGCACAAGTTGCACGTGTTGACTATAAAAAAGTGTTAAATATAAAGTATGAGGATTCATTGAAATAAAGGTTTTGTGTGTGACGTTGAGACTTTTACAGTGGGATTACTACCTCATCAGTCGCCATCATGAGGTCTGTTGCAATCAATGACGTAGGAATTCTGTTGCAATGAATTTCTCGCCAAGCACTCCCTGGATTAAAATGTGTGATCCATATTTTAATGCAAACATCAAGAAAGAAGAAATTCCCAAATGAAGATATGGCTCAAAACTCTTAGATGCCAAGCCAAAACCTCTAGTAAAAAATGAATTGATGATTGTTTTTTTTATTGAAAGATTTAGGTTGGCAGTGTTTATTGCTATGATTCACTGTTATATTTACCATAAGCAGCTATGTAATTATTACTGTGTGAGAGAAGAAAATAAAGAGTTATATTGTATTGTATTATGTTATATTATATTCATTGATGTCTGTTAAGCCGTTTAAACTAGATCATCAGTATGTCACGGTCTAAACCGTATTCCAATATACTTACGTTGATTTTTAATAAAAAATCCATACAAATCAAAGCATCACATAAGTATCAACTATAATAATTAAATATTCTATACTAATATTAACTGTGTGGCAAGTATTTGAAGAGATCTAAGTAGTTTCCACAGGCCTGACCGTTTCAAAATTTGATATTATGTAACATTAACGATATGGCTAATGCTCTGCCAGTATATCATCATCATCAACAGCTCTTATAATGTCCTCATCGAGAGGCTCGAGCCTACCCCACATTAGGGGCGATTAGGCCTAAGTAAACCACGCTGGCAAAGTGCGGGTTGGTCGACTTCACACACAACTTAAGAATTTCTTCATAGGTGTGTGCAGGTTTCCTCACGATGTTTTCCTTCGCCGTAAAAGCGTCGATTAAACGTACATACAAAATTTGAAAACACATTGGTACGTGACTGGGTTTGAACTGGTGCCTCCCGGGTGGGAGTCAACGCCCTTACGCACTACGCCACCGACGCTTCTGTTACGCACTACGCCACCGATGCTTCTTCCAGTATATAATCTTAGATAATCAATGGGCAGTACTAAAACTGGGTGTAACAAGAAGTGGTCCAAAACAGAATTAGTCATATCCAGAAGAGGACATTTCAAGAAGTGTCACAGAGCGCCTAAATACTGACTCAATGTCAGTAAAAGCATAATTGATTATTTGATCCATTAGGTAACAGCAGGTAATATTAAATTCGAGAACGAATCAGAGAGGTAAGACATTACGGTGACGCGTGAAAATTTCGTTATCAAGCCATAATTTATTCTTTTTAATATAATCCAGAAACGAAATTTAATAAGAAAAGATTATCGGCCGTCAATCAATCAGAACCGACGGCTTAGGTAATAAAGTTAATATTAATACTTTCATTGAATGCTAAATTATACGTAAAAGTGAAATACGAAAAGGTCATGCGTTCTTCATGATGATAACGAAAGCTAAGCTACCAAGTGTGCGGTCAGTACTCGAATGGTTGACCGAAAATTTTGCAACTCCCTCTCCTCAGTGCTCCGGAAGGCACGTTAAGCTGGTGATCCCGGGTGCTGTCAAAAGATAGCAGTCGTTCCCAAGGAGGATCGTTCTCCAGGCACACGGCCGTAAAAATCTAATGACCAATCCTTCAGCAGTATTGTCGATATCAAGGCATACTACTCTAGCGTCGGTTGCGTAGTCCGTAAGATTGTCTTCCACCCGGGCGGCACCGGTTTGAACCCCGCCACTTACAAATGTGTTTTCAAATTTTGAATTCACATGTACGTTTAATCGACGTAAAAGTAGGCTATGATTGATTAGGGTTATGACTGATCTAAGATCGATTTACGAAACAACAGCCATCTACATATATTTACTACTAACTTAAAGTACTATTCGAATATGTAGATAATGTAAACAAATTATTTCTAACACAAACATTTACATGATATATGATGATCACATCTTATTTCTTAATATAATTAATTTTTTAATGACTTTAACATACTGCAATTCTAATTTAGGTACTTACTAAATAAAATCATGACGGACTCCGACGTCAAGAGATGAAATTAAGACTAGTATATCGAAAACACTTATTCCAGCATCATGTTAAGTACCTACAAACAACGCATTATCTGGCGATCAATTAGTACCTATAGTAAAATAATAAAATATTATCTTGTACCTGTAGGACTTGAAAGAAATCTTCATTTATTGATACGCATAAAAAGATCTCATAACATATTGATACATATGTCGTTAAACTCCAAGCAGACTACAGCCAAGCGATACAAAGCTTATTTTCGGCAGTTGCATAAAAAAGGACCTTAGCCTTCTATAAACAGCCTTTATATCCTCTTCACTTGACCCCTTAAATGTTTTGTTACCTTTTTGTCAGCACGCGTCATACATTTTCTCCGTCATAAAACTAAAAGCAGGCTTTTCTGGAGCTTGTAAAAAACAAATAATGCAATTTATTGCCTTATGTGTAAAAGCTTACTCGCTTAAGGCGACAATAAGTGCTGGTATCCTTGTTCTAATGGGCGGAACATCCCGCGGCTACAGAGCACACTCAGAAAACGAAAAGCTATTGATTTATCTTTGCAAGATGCTACTTTTTCTCATATGGATATTTAAATAACGAAATGGAAATTGGTGAATCATCATATGCCTGCCCTGCTTCCAAATTTATTTGGAGTTGCCGTAATATATTGTAGGATGTGGCTGGGTTCGCCACATTTTCAGCGAAAAGGAAGATAATCCGCCGAGTTAGGTGTTCGCTCGGGGACTGCGGTCCTACTGTACATCGTTGGAAGAATTTATTCTGCTTCCATGCCTTTCCATACCCAACTTTCACTTACTTCAGTGTTGGGACTAACACAACGTATTGCACCTCCTGACTGCTCATAAAAGCGTGCAAAGCCCAATTAAGTTACACTATGATATACTAGCAATGAAATAAAATAAAAATGTATTCAAACGAAATAATAAGATAACAAAAAATGATAGCAATCTGGCGTTATTCTGTTTCCCTGCGCCTTAAATTGATTTTCAGGAACCCGCATCATGTGATTGACGTGGGCGACAGACGCGGTTGTGCTGACACGATGACAAAGGTGAACTTTCTACCTCAGACCAATCAGACGCGAAATGTTAAAAGTTCATAATTACTTTCACTGTCTATTTTCATCCCTTGGCGACGCAAAATGAGGGCTATTTCTCTATCAGAACTTACTAGTTTACTATTTCTATCCATTTTTCCAAAAAAACACGGATGTAAAGGACATGACTAAATCGAAGTATGGGTGATTGCCTTTGCAAAGAATGAACATTGTACCTATGAATATGTTATGCTTTCATTCATAACATCCTTTTTAATTCGACCCACTGCTGGGACACAAGGCTTCTCATTGACATCGCAGGAGGTTTAGGCAGTAGTCCACCAAGATTGCCCAATGTGGATTAATGGACCCATAAGGTGATTAATACTTCTTTGCTGATCCATTAGTCGCCTTTTACGACATCCGTTGGAGGATATGGGGTGATGCTATTCTACTCTGCCGGCATCACATGGCTAATGTTATGCTTGATAGCTGAATATTACTATTTCGTTTCAAAAAAGCTTCAGGAAATTTTCATATCGTTACAATCCTGAAAATAAAATCATGAAACTCCCATTAAAGCGCCATCACTCCTGCTTATTTGCGCGGTAGCTCCAATATGTTTTCAAGGCTCTTAAGCCTGGAGCCGTTTCAACAAAACGTTCGTTAAATCAATATTAAAAATTGTTCGCCTGACAGAATCTTTTTCGGTGAATTGTGTATTCGATCAATCAGATAACGACCAGCTATTATCTCCTCAGTATTATACCACAGTCTGTATAAATTATAACAGTCCGCCATCGAGTACGTCTAGACAGGCAATCGTGAGGGGGACGTTTGGTAGTCTCTGGTCTGTATGTCTACTGCATGCTATCTAAACAAAAGCGGCATTTTCTTCAACTTCAAATCGTCTAACCACTGTATGTTCTTACTCTGTGATTGTGCTAAGTGGCCAAATGAATTTCGACCAGTAATGGTAAACTCACACGACACGGCTGTAAATCCTGGTCATCAATAGGATTACCCCTTGTGGGGATCGTAAAAGTCGCCTGAGGGAGATACTGAACCCGTGCACACCAAGGGGTTTCTTGCTATAGGGAGCTATTAAATTTAGTACTGTGCATGTCATCCTTAGGAAATGAAATATGTCCTTGAACATGAAGTAAGTTTACCACCCTTGTAATATAAAAGTCTTAATGTATCAAGCTATGTATCTTTGCAGCCAAAGCACCTCAAACTTATGCCTGCTCTGGACCGACTTATGAGAGTTTCGGAATGCGATCAACTTGGCCCAAACTAACTTAAATATTCTGTGGAGAAGCGAAACTTCTTACGTTTGGTCAGTTGTGTAAAAGTTTGTATCTAATTATGGTCGAACTTGCTTTCGGTGCAATAAAAAGTATTTTTATAGTTTACCAAATATACATTCTGTAATATGACGCCACGTGGCGGTCAGTAAGACTGCCTACACAGCAAACGGTCTGAGTTCGAACTCTGGTTGGGACAAATGTTTGCGTAATGATCGCGAACATTTGTTTACGATTCATGGTTGGTTATATATTTGTATTTCTTTATTTATAAAATATTTAAAGTACCTACTATGTAAATTTATCCGTTATCTAGTATCCATAACACAAGCTCTTAATTTGGTTTGTATAATTGGTGAGAGCGTGGCAGTCTTTTGCTATGCAGTCTTTTTTTATGACGATGGAAAATCCATTGACGGACCATTCATACGACTGGCGTACGACAGGCGTATGTGAGATTTTCTGACCAGAACTGCGCCAGACCATCCCACTAAAAACCCCCGGTACCCTCCTAAGCCCTTCTGGGGGAGTTTTAGGATCAGCGTATTAATGTATCATCAACAGCTCATATAATGTCCCCACCGAGGGGCTCGAGCTTACCCCACATTAGGGGCGATTAGGCCTTAGTCAACCACGGGCCAAGTGCGGGTTGGTCGACTTCACACACAACCTAAGAATTTCTTCATAGGTGTGTGCAGGTTTCCTCACGATGGTTTCCTTCACCGTAGAAGCATCGATCAAACGTACATATGCATTCAAAATTTGAAAACACATTGGTACGTGGCGGGGATCGAACCAGTGCCTCCCGGCGACGCCACTATTAATGTATGCCATTCACCAAAACGTCCCCGGTATACTATGCCTAATTAACTAAGATCAAATCGTTTTCATTGGCTCTTATTTTACAGTTCTTCTTATACTTCTCGTTCATGTTAACAAAGTAACATATGTTGTCCTATTAAGCCAACAATTTTTATGAAATATGACCCTATTATTCTTCACTAGCCCAATGTTTTCTAAGGCGAGAACAGCGACATAAAGATCAGTCATGTGCGCCGTAACTATCGCCGAACATTGTTGCCGAAGTAGGTCATTCATGAAAACACCATTAGGGATGACGTTGGTCGATGGAGTCAACACACCTAAACACATAAAAAACTTCTTAGTTAATTTATTTTGTATTGTGTCAGTAGAATAAAAGGAAGGAAAATTAACGTTAATAATTAATTACCTTACGAGTTTCAACAGTATTTATAATTAATGTATAACAGGGAAATAAGCCGAAAATTCCGGTGATACAAAATACACAAAATCGTTATAATACAATACAAAACCCATATTATTTTCCAAGATTTTGTGATAAGCGTATGATTCAGATTTACGATAGGTATAAGAGACAGTCCTATATATTCAGAGGACGCACGGAGACAGAAGAAATAGCCGCTCACGTTCTAACGTTCATACAACACAATCAGCACACCGGACTTGCTATCTGGACTATCAAGGTATCGCTCTTGGACTCTAGGATGTCTTAAGAGACATCAAGGCGCTGGGAGAGTTCCTGGAAGAGTTGTCTGGAGGGATCCAGCCTCTCACCCTCCGACACAAAACAGGCGGTATATAGTGGTTTGTATCTGTATATATAATTATATATTGTGATCAGTAGTGATCAATTGAATACGCGTGATGTCGCAGCTGTTTAATGTCAAAGTAGCGTTCTGTCCAATAAGTTTATGTTCGAAGTACCTATAGTCTGCTTGAAAATTCAGTTTATAGTTCACTTTCAATATCTGATGATAATTTTTACAAAACTCTTTACAAGTTACGTTGTTAGGCATACGTCGCTTATCAGATTTAGAAAACAAAGAATTAGAATAATTTCGTTTGGTTCTCTCAGTCTTGTGTAGGTAAGTTAGAAATAAACTCACCTGTATAGCGAAATATAGGTACTAACGGATTCTTACAAACAAAGTGATAATGTCTACCAAACCAAGACAAGCATCATAGATACCTACATAATAGAATTTACTCGAATTCGCAATTTGATCTTTATTTCTAGTCAGGTTACAAACTTTCTCAATTACATAAAGTTATCTCAATTTGAAAACATTTTCTAAAACATTGTAATACTTAAGTTTAATTTTACCTCTTGTAGTACCTTTATGTAACTTAAATAAGTTCAAGTTTAATAAACAACGAAATGTTATTATTGTTGGGCTACGAATAAAGTTGCTTGTTAATTATATATGAAGGTCTTTTTACATTACTTGTATTGTATAGATATAAGATTATTAATAACATTTTAACTGGGTACAAACCATTGTTGGTTTAGTAACAAAAAACTGTCGAATTTCTTCAATTAATTTTCAACCCGGATTGATGCCCCTTTTTCTGTAGGCGACAGGCTGGAAACCTGTTACTATTTTGGGGTGCTATATGGCCTATACTGTCAGATATGGCTTTATGTTGTAATGTTATAATACCATCGTCTCTATTAATAGCTATATTTAAAAAAAAAAACAATCAAATTCAAAATCATTATAACGTTTGGTTCATTTTCGCGCTATTTGACTCATTCTATGAGTTTTAAGTGTTTTATTGTTTAGTTTTTACAGTGTGTTTTATATTCTTTTCAGAGTGCCTTTTATATACCGCTTGTTTACTATCACGAATAAAAATGTGACGAAAACGTGTCTTATTCCACCGTGGACCATACTGACAGTGTTGGACCCATAGCGACACGACGTTAAACTGACGAAACGACATTACAATGTGTAAGAAAAGTTATCTAAACATCTGCTCAATTCCTTTCCTTAATGAATGAGTACGGCTACATCGCCGCAATTTATACAGACATAGTATATGGGTGGTGTATACCTTTAAGCTCAAAGCTGACACTGAGACTCACATAGAAGCAATGTTCATGAATATCTACACATAGTCATACATAGCTAACCCAAACGACAAAAATATTCGACTACACTATTTCATAAAACCTAAGTGAACTAGTGCATTATCATAAAATAAATATTGTGGTCAGATGCACTCTTGACACTTATAAATAAGTGCGAAAATCGCTAAGCCGTCAGAGACTGCTACAGCAAACAATTGCAAACTCAACAACAAAAACTTCAGGCTAAGGCCGCGTTCACACCGAGCTCCACGGGGTAGGGAAAATTACTAGAATAAAATTGACAGTGCGCGAGTGCCACTTTAGTTTTGCAAGCGTCATGGGCTTACCAATAAGAAGGACGTTGATAGTCTGCCAACCAAATAACAACAAAAAAATACTCTAAGGCCCGTATTACAGAATGACACTCAAAAGTCAAACATGTCTTGAGAATCGTCTGTCACTTTCTATCACGCACAAAGGATAGAGATGTAGGACGCTCAAGTCGGCGTTCTTGAAACTTTTTCTATAATACGAACATTAGAAGCCGCCTAAGCGGGTGTTACGTATTTTTGAAGAAGGTGGCAAACTGAAGAAAAGATGGAAAGATGGAATTTGACCGTCAAGTGGTTCACCCACGGGAATCATATCTAGTGATCAGAATCAGGTTCGATCTCAAGGGGCATACAAATTTGTGCTTGGTTCGGTTGGTTAAAGGCCTTATTTTAAGGCCGCTTCGCTAGTTACCATCATCCTATCAACGTTCGTCGCCATAACAAATAGTATTAGCTGGGGCCTTACCACCATTTTTACAAAAGCGATTCAAATTCCACACGGTTGAGTAAATATAGGTTCGTAAACTGAATCGAATGATTTCCTACCATATCTTCTGATTTGCGTTTGCATCGAAAGAATAAATCAAAGCTGTCGCTGGTCTGTTTTTTTAATTCTTCCTTTTTTTTATACCTGTGAAATACCCAAGCATACCTGTTATCCGGGGAATAACAAGGTTATGTCGGACCTGAACCGACTAAAACACAGGTTGCTCCGCTACCACCTTTACTCCGATCAGGGAACTTATCTGTGCATCCTGACACGGAAGGCGCTGTCCTCTCAGACTCCTCCTATTGGAGACGGGTGTAAAGGGCCCCTCTCTTTTCTACAACCCTACAGGGTACTGACGACCGCCTGAGCAAGGCATACAGCCCCGTATTTCGTTTTTTTTTTCAATAACCCTTTTTTTTGTTTTATTTAAATATTATTTTGCGCTCAATGTAACCACTCGATATCGAGGCCATTCAACTCAACCGATCGAACGTCGCGTACGTCCTCAACTTGCAAAACGCCGCGCGACTTGCGCGCTATATACATTGCGCGGTATTTTTAGAATTTTTTTAACACCAAAAAATAAAAATCGTTTCCCAGCAATATTTTTTTATATGTTTCTATTTTGATGTATAATGCGTCGACTTCCGCTTTGTCTTAGGTCTTTTTACACCCTGTATGTAACATTTGGTTACACATAAAGCCACATCTGGCAGCATGGGCCATACAGTACCCCAAAATAGAGATCGGTTGCCAGCCTGTCGCCCACACAATAGGGACACCAAAATCAAAAAGGCTGTATTTGATTTTTAAAAAATCTCCACGCGGTCGAAGTCGCCGGCGAAGCACTAGTTTTATGTCTATTTTTGTAACCTCGTTTTTATGCTGTCTTTATTAATAAAAGATTTGTTTGTTTAAAGTTATTTTATGTATTTTTAACACGTCACCTAAAACCATTTTATATAAAAAAAAAACTAGTACATTTCATATAAAAAAAAACACATTCATTATTACATGTACATAAATAGATATGCGTGAAACATTACTTGACAGTCCGGTGATAATCTATAATATAAAAATGCAATCAAAATCGCAAATCGGAAAATGTGTTGGTAAGCGCATAACTCAACAACGCCTAGACCAATATGGTCAATTCTTTTTTTAAAATGTTCGTTGAAGTTTAAGGATGGTTTTTACGGCGAGAAAAGTTCGAATAATTTCTTTATGACAGGACGAAGTCTGTCGGGTCCGCTAGTCTTCTATAATATAAAAATGAATCGCAAAATGTGTTGGTAAGCGCATAACTCAACAACGCCTAGACCAATTTGGCCAATTCTTTTTTTAAAATGTTCGTTGAAGTTCAAGGATGGTTTTTACGGCGAGAAAAATTCGAATAATTTCTTTATGACAGGACGAAGTCTGTCGGGTCCGCTAGTGTAATATAATTAAGGTAAATATACACAGACCTCAGCCAGGTTACCACAAACTATCAAATTATACTCATCGCTTTTGCATTGCATATCATATACATTTAGATTGATAATAGTCTGAAAAAAATTCTGTACAATATACCTACATAAAGAGTAATTTCATTAAAAAAAGGTTTGATATAAACGCAGCCTAACAAGAACTATGACGTCACCGTCTTGACACTCAATTCGAGAGCAGCGAAGCATTCCAAATGGAGATGCACACAGAAAGATCCATTTCACACCGCGTGCATTTCTTTAAAGTTGCTTTTGACTTCGGAGTAGCCCTTCACACTGAAGTAAGGGTTATCTGCGACATTCAGATTTTTAAAGCAGCTTTAGGTCGTAAAGAGTTGCTATTTTAGGTCCTAACACTGCAGTTGGATCAAATTCGTATTTATACTCTGTCCATTTAGGTGCCATCAAAGAATTTATATGCCTAACTGGAATACTGACGGCAACCTCACAATCATTCCGAAGATAAAGCATAATAATAATAATATATTTCCACGCTCACACCAATTATCTAGCTCAAAGTAAGGATCATTAAGAACTTGTGTTATGGATACTAGATATAGCGAAAATTTTTAATTAACATAATAATTTAAACAACCATGACCCGCAAAAAATGTTCGTGTTCGTTACACAAATATTTGCCGCTACCAGGATTCAAACCCGGACCTCTTCCGGATCTTTAGCTTTACAGCCTGGCCACGGGTGAATCGCCATAGAAAAAATTTCTCGTGGTACGAACGGCGAAGCGTCTAACGACTGAAATAAACGCATAGAAATGTATAGAATGACGAAGCCAATTCTGGTTGAATTTAATCGAAATCTGGATATATTCTGTATTTCTTGTGGAATTCTCCATCTATACGTCGATTCCTATTCAAATCATGTACTCCGCAATCTCTTCCAAATATTACCTATGTCTTGAATCAAAAACTATTACTTTCCAAGCAATATCGTGATAACTTTGATAGGGTACTTAGCAACGTCCTTTTAAATAAAGAGCTTTTTCATTTTCATTTTTAAAGACATTTAATTTTTCGCTCTCGGCTGCGGCGGCGAACGTGACTGCCCGTGGTCGGCAAACTGTGCCGCGCGGATGGTCGCCCCGCTCCTCGCATCGTCGTCCGCACCGCCCATCCCCGTGGCCAGGCCATTATATGCGTCTGCAAATTGACACGAAGATGTTTTTTGTTTTAATTCTCCGTATCACATGATTTTTTCTAAACGTGGTGCGTATAGGAAATTTCACGTGTAAATTTGTCGTAACTTGATACGGGGTAGTAGTGGTATCTGTAACATTGCTTCAATCAGTTAGCGTTCTTAAGGCGGGTCTAGATATGATCATTTGCCCGATCCGATTGGCGTATCACGTATCAAGCCCCGTATCAAGTTGTGGACGCCTCGATTTGCTCCGTATGACAATCGTATGAAACCGACATGACATGAGACGGGCCGTATCATAACGGCGTATCAAGATCGAGTATGAAGGATACGCGTGTCATCACCCGTCCACATATGCGATCACGATACGCGTCGGTGATATGGATACGCTGATCGGATCGGGCAAATGAAACATATCTGTACCTGGCTTTACTGGACTATGAATTTTAATCCGTCCTGACAGTTTTCGTGAAAACTCTCTTTCAAATAAATCCCCGATATTGCAACAAACGAACTTCTGCCTGTCTGTCACTCACATTCGCTTGATACATTTGATATTGCTTTGAATACTTATTTGTAAAAGGACCCATTTGCTTAATACGAATGCAACCTAAAGTAATAATACTCATTTTTCATATCAGAAATAACAAAAAAACTCTTTCATAAATGTGCACTTTTCGCCGAAATTATGGAGCGAATAAAAAATCTCCGACTTTACCACCACTTCGGCGATGCTTCTGACACCTAGCAGCTTATTTTAGAGTAGCATTAAGTAAGGAGAAATGAGGAACAACATTTTTGCCTCTCGACAACTTCACTTACACTGTCGTCCACGCGTCGCCCACGTAAGCCTCTTATCGCTAACACGTCTACGAACAGCAATAACGAAAATATACGGGATTTATGTAACCCAAAATAATACGATCAACATCGTAACTTATACCATAGTATAAATAAACAAGTAAGTTATTTTCATAGAAACGCACTGAGCGCAGCTTAAACTACGCGTCCGCTCCATCCACACATTGACGAACTAACAAATACCCTAGAAGGCTGCACCGTACGTTACAGCGCTTACGGCCGTAATAAAATACCTATATTATACTTTAACTTCAAATAATAAGTCGTATCATCTTCTTGAATTTAAAGCTTTTTTTACGTGTAAATAAACTTTTTGAATGAATAATTTTTGCGTTTACAAACGCGTAAATGTTTTTAAAACTAGAAAAAATACACTGAAAAAAAATCGACCTGCCCCAGGCGGGAATCAAACCCAGCATCCTCCGCAATCCGGACGGCTGTGTTATCCGGGGCACTGCTTTCGCCGTCAAATTTATCAGTGTTGCTTATGTTGCTTATGTTTGATCGTTGAAATTTGCACTTCTAACATCCGAACGAAATATTTTGCAAATATTTGACGTCCAGTTAAGATGAAACTACCTTATATTAAAACAAATGCGTGAATATTTTTAAAACTAGAAAAATACACTGAAAAAAATCGCCGACATAAAAATCCATTACACGTGCAGAGTTCGTTGAACTTTGAATGTATAGCCATTACGTTAAGTAACAAAAGCAAATCCAATTGAGTGCCCGCAAAATGATTGATCAGGGAAAGTACGAGACACGGCACAAACCTTAGTACGTTCACCTTTAAGAAGTTTTTATTCTATGCCAATATAATAGTATGGCCAATAACTTTACGTGAAAACAACTGTTGAAAAGTACCTTTTCTTTGTATTGGGATGGCCCCATCGGCCATCCGCTCTCCGAGCATATGCCCGCTCACTGCCACTTGAGTTTTTGTATTCTTTGGGCTATGCCGAAAACTTTAGTTCTTCTACGGATATCCTCATTCCTGATTCTCACAAAGAAACACCGAGCATGGTTATTAATAATAACATAATACATATAACATAATTTTGTGTCGATAGCAAATGTAATATTGGATTTAGTTTTGGTATACCGCTATTCTTATATATTTGTTAACCAGAGAAATATAAATGTTTCTATTCTATTCTTAATTAATGGCGTCGCGATACACTTATGTTACGCATTTTGTCAATGCCAAGTGAAAAAGTAATTAAGTAACTAAAAATTGTACGGTAAATTTGAGTTAAAAATGGAGTCTCTCAACACGTGTTTTTACAACAAGAACTTTGGAGAAACTCCCATATAAATGTTTACTTAGCACGTAAATTGAAAGGAATCTATCTAGAAAAGCTTTTATAAGATAAATTATTATATGATCCAAATGCGTGGGAGAAATAACTGTCCAAAATTTACGCCTGTAAAACTGTAATTTTAATTATATGGGTATTATCTATTGACCTGTAATGATGTTTTGAAATCATTACGAAATTGTAAGCTGTGGAGTTTCCTTCGCCATTTCTTCTCCATCTGAACATGATAATGATTATTTAAGTAAAATAATTATATCGTCCCGAAATGCTGGTAGGGTTTTGACGATTTAAAAGTACTAAGCAAAGTCCATTTAAATGTAGAGCTATTTCATTTCATTTTCATGTCATTTCATCAAGACATACTGCACCGACTCCAAATAAATTTCGAGCAGGGTAGTATAAAGAAGTAAAGAGTAAATGATTTCCAAGATTGTTCGTAGCTACGTACGAACGAGTCTCTTAATGGTGCTGTGCACCTTTCTAAATGGCACTACTCAAAATGTTACAACATTTAAGGCGCTTTTGAAACCTATTTTTAACTCAACTTCGCTAAAGCAAAGTCCAAGTGCAGATTTGTAAAGCTGCTTTTAGTGTCAGTTGCTGATACTAAAAGGAGCTTTACTGCTGAGACATTTTAGAGTGTAACATCTGTCGTAACCATCACGAAAGTTAAGCTACCAAGTGCGCGGTCTGTACTCGGATGGGTGACCGAAAAATTTTCAACTCAATTTTCGAAGGCCTGTTCAGCTGTTGGTTCCGGCTGCTGTTGAGATAGCAGTTGCCAAAGAAGGTTGGTGTCAGGCTGTTAAAATTGAATGCCAAAAACCAAAAAACTATAGCAGTATTATTGAAATGAAATGAAATGTTATTGATTTAAAAGCACTTGCATAATAAAAAAGCCATGTGATGCCGGCAGAGTAGAATAGCATCACCCCATATCCTCCAATGGGTGTGATACAAGGCGATTAATAGATCAGCAAAGGGATATTGATCACCTTATACTCCGTCTACCAATCTGCATTGGGCAACCGTGGTGAACTACTGCCTAAACCTCCTTCGATGACAAGGAGAGGTCTTGTGTCCCAGCAGTGGGTCGAATGCTAATATGATGATGATGACTTGCATAATACAAATATTGGACCGTATAAGGTTGCCCTGTGTTACGAGAGATAATGACTTGATATCAAGACATGCTGAACTGACTCCAAATATATTCAAGTGGTATTTTTTATATTACGAGATGGCAAAGTTAAGTGGTTACCGTCGCCTTTAGACACTTGCAATATTAAGGGTAAATCACTTAACACTGTAGCAAGTGCGTTGCCATCCTGGTGACTAAGATGATATGACTTCCATGCCCAGTAATTACACTGGCTACCTTTCCCTTCAACCCGTAACACAGCGAACTGCTTCATGGCATAAATAAGAAAGGCGGTGGTACCTACCCAGACGACCCTCATACGGATCTACCACTTTGGTTAACTCTAATGTTTGACACGACGATGGCCCCCATGGTGTTCTCTCTGTATTGTGTCAGTTTCAGAAATTATATTCTTTTCGTAAAGCGTTAGATGGAATAGATTTGCTATTTGTCTAGGCACTTTGGACATCGGCTTTTATTCATTGGTTCATTAACGATTTCGTTCCTTTTTCAGTTTAATGCCTCTTTTATGTAGGTAGGTGATAACTGCAAGCCAGACAGACAAGACGTAAGTCGAGGACGGGGCGCAGACGGGTCATGGGCGAGACTTTTGGAAAATATTTAGAAAAGTAGAGTCTCGCCATGGGTCACGCCCTCGGAACTATGCTCGGTAGGCATGGCAACCCGCTCGCGGCCTCGCTGCCGCTCCCGTCCTCACCCCTGTCGCGCCTGCATTGCGTCTGTATTGTGGTGTTTTTAGCAAGGGGCGCAGACGTCTTTTCATTTCTTCTGCGCTCTGTCTCTTCTCTATGTTTTCGAGACGTTTTCAAACGTTTTGTATGAAAGTACATTAAGGGTGCAGAGTCTGCGCGCCGTCCTCGTCTTGCGTCTCTTCTCTCTAGCTTGGGCCATAGCCCGGTAACCTATCAATATGTTTTAAGCAATATACAGTATAAATTTTAATCACTATATATTCAGTATGGGAACAACTCTCACGAAAAAATATCACCTGTTTGATACAAAATGATTGGACCTAATTGACCAAAATGAATGAAACAGTTGAATATTTTTGTATTTTTCGTGATTGTATTAATGCCTACTCCAAATAATTAAGAGTAGGTAATAATACAATTCCGATCATAATCATTATGATCGTGATTGTAGTTTCACCTACTCCTAATTATTTTATTCTCCTGCGTCCAGATTTTTTATAAGTAAATAAACGAGCTTTTTTTTAATTTTTCCTCTTATTCTTAAGTTCACAAAAAATAGTTAATAAAGAGTTGAGTAGGTAATCAGTATTTTTTCTATCATTGTTGTCAACACTGCCTAAATCCTAATTATATCGTAGAAAAATATTTGTCGTGGAAACTCGTCCCTTTTAATATTTACTTTGTCAACTAAGTTAAGCAAAAGGAGTAGGTTTCCTTTGTTTACACTTTGCATAAGTCTCATAAAAAGTCCGTGGAAGTTCCGTCCTAATGCTGTTTGAGTGGTGAAAATATCTACTATCAACTGCTGAGGGCTGAATGCTCAATAAACGTACCTGTGTATCAAGATTATGATGAAACATCAAAGACCGGTTGCACCAATTTATACTTTTTACAATTTGGCAAAAAATGAACATATTTAAAATGGAAAAACAGGGAAAACCTATTCTTTATGAATATAAATTACTTTTATGTTACTTTTTACAAAATTGTAAAATATAAAGCTCCGATCAGCGCTGTTTTTCCAGGCTTTAATAGACAGGCAGTCTCTTCCTATATTATCTTGCTTTATGTAGCGGAATACATACAGCATAAACTTTAAGCACCATAAGCGCTGGTGGATCGACACTGGCAACTATCTTTCCATATGTACATACGCCCTAACGCCCTAACGCCATATATACTGCTCTGCAACTAGATTTAAAAATCGGGAGTTGTCTCCCCTTGACTTTCTCGTATACCGGAAATGACTCAAAAGTTGATAGAAACCTTATATGTTGATGTCATACATGCATGTAAAATTTGGTTGCAATAAGATTAAGCATACTCGAATTATCGTGCTAACGCACAGACACACACACACACACAGATATAATTACAAAAATGGTATTATTGGACTTAGGAAGGTTCAAAACGTGTAAATCCGTCAGAATCTCGAGGTCGAATTATTTGACGATTACAAGACTTCCTCTATACTACGTAAACGAGAAAGTAAAAATTGCTACATATGTATTTGCTATGTTTCTTCAATATTTGCAATATATGATTCATACAGAGAACAATGAATATTTATCTGACCATCTATCCTGATTTTGGATGGCTAGTGACCTTGGACAATCAATTGCTTACCATTTGCTTCATAGACAATTTAATATTTTAGCTTCGTATGAACTATAATAAAATTATACTAAGATGTGTACGAAAAATCGCTTCATAAAGTAGAATAGTCATCAGTAGAATCATCTTCCATAAAAGCTTTTTAAATAACTTAGAGCAAAATTTACCCATCAAGATTTTTTTTAAATACAACTAAGTAAATGACAAACAAGCTGACGGCCCACCCGGTGGTAAGATAGGATGCCATCGCTTATATGTATACACCTGCAATAACAAGGAAAAAATCACTTGGTATTGCAGGTGCATTGTGCCCTGAGGCCTAAGATGAAATGCCTTCCATGCCCAGTAATTACACTGGCCAACTTTCCCTTAAATCCGAAACAGCAAATTGTTTCACGGCTAAAATAGGAAAGGCGGTGGTACCTACCGAGACGACCCTACCTAAGGGCCTACCACCTAGTGCTGAAATACAAACGGCAGTGACGCCTACTCATCGGGCATTGGTTATGTGCTCGATGCACCTACTGAATACGATGAGATACTAATAAAAATCAAAATTATTTATATTGCGTAACGTCAGAATCTCAGACATCATTGGTCTGAGGTCAGAATATTAAAAAGACAATATTTTGAATCGTTTATTCTAATGTTTATCGTTATAAAACTACATCTTGAGCAAAGAAAACTTCTTTGCCTAACAAGCGTCGATTCAATGAAACATTTTCTAGGAACATTTCAGACGTAGAAAAATACTGCTCAAGCATTCAAGTTTGCTGCAAGTAGATTTGTTTCATTTGAATTTCATAGCGCACTATCAGATGGAAACTTTTCAAGGAAGATGATTTACTTTAAGCCGCTTGTTTTTAACCCAGAACACTTACGGTAAGCATTCTGTAGTATTTCTAATCGGGTAAAATCAAATTGTATTTTAAATGTTATTCTATTACTGCCATTCCATTTTATTTATGATCGTGGGTTAAGTTAGGGACTTGAAAAAAAATTGATAATGTTTGTTCCGAACGTAACCATCTTCATCGGAAGGTACTAGGACAATATGGACGGTATTTTAAGGGTTATTTTTTTAAGACCAAGCGGGGTCAGCACTTGAGGGAGAGATACATTGGATCATTTTAGGAAGAGGATTATGTTTGGAATAAATATTGTCAATATTTTGAAGTTCCTAACCGAACCGAATGATTAGACAAATCTTTCAAATTTTTCAAAAGCCAAATTTTTCAAGGCGATCAATGCCCGATGTCGTCGGCCTAACCCAACGGCAAAAAACCCCTCCACGTAAAAAGCCTTTGGTGTAAAGGCCTTTGTTTATAAAGCTCTAATGAAATTTATGAATTTTCATTGTCATAAACACATTTTCTTGTTAATAAATGTTGTTGTCGCTACGCTCAAAATTATTTACTGAATAGATTATGATACTCATTCATCCTAAATTATGATCATCACGTACATGATGTAGTTCTACACTCCGCTACTAAATTTTGCACTATAGGCTGTGTAAAAACGATTAATAAAATCCCATCCTCTCGGGTACTAAGAACAAAGTTCCTCTTTGGGTGAGACGATAAATGCTGAACGAAGCGTTCTGTATCCGTTCCCTTTTTACACATTCGTATATTACAATCCAAAAGGTCTCATGGGCTCCCGTAACTTCCATTTACTTCGTTAGTTATTATAGAGGGACTTAGGGGAAAATTACCGATTTTCCTTGTGCGGAAACGCGGCGAAAATCCTAAGAAAAACATGCTTATTTTCTTATATTTTTCAATTAGAGTCTTTCAGAATAATCTAAGACGTCTATAGTCGGTTTCCTCATCGGGATTGGATTTCTATGTAATAATTTTATATTACTACCAAGTTTTGTGTTTAACGAATCCGTGTCGTGCGTGAAAGGTCACGACCTTAAATGTTTGTAAGTACATATCTGGGGCTTTTACATGACTCCACGCCAGTATCAGGTGTTACTTTAACTGATTTAGCGCTGAATAATTATTTCCTAATTATTATTGGCCGAAGAACTATAGGTACTCAAAAAAATCGATAGTCGTTTCTATTCATTTATGTTTATATTTTTTATTTGGTATGAAGTGATGAAATTGTACCAAATTAAATAGTAAATAAAGATAATAAAAACCCTGTCTTTATTAAGGGCTGTGACGACGGGACTCGATTTGCGACCTTCGGAGTCCGTGTTCTTCCAACTGAGCTACATAAGATGAACGACAGTGAGAACACGAAAAAATTCAACTCTTTTCGCTTTATGACTACGACACCAGCTGACATCAGATGGCTCGCTTCCACCAACCTTATCATCAATCAAGATAAAGGCTTTTAACCGGGGTGGCTTTAAATTGTCACTATCGTGGAATCCTGTGATAGCCAAATGCAAACCGCGATTTCATAAGCCCGATTGTTTCAGCTTTGTCTGTCGAAACAACGGTAGGACTGAAAATAATAAAGAGAGTGCGAGAGTAGAAGAGGATCAAAATGGCTCTTCAGGCAGACGACGGTGCGGGCACCAGTTCACTCGTGACAAGACAAGGTGACTAAAACGTCGATTCAAAGTATTTAAGTACCTAATATTTTGACACAGCCATGTGATGCCAACAGAGTAGAATAGCATATCACCCCATATCCTCCAATGCACAGAACACAGAAAGAGGTGTGTTCTGTGCTCCAATGGGTGTCGTAGAAGTCGACTAATGGATCAGCAAAGGGGTATGCATCATCTTAATTACATGTGTCATACAATGGTCTATGTAAAAATAACAACTATGAGATCTACGTTTACATTAAACAAAAAGCCATCGCAAGTATTCTTGAAAAAAAAAATTGTTTTTCAAGAATACTTGTGATGACGATTTTTTCCTTGTGGAGGGTCTTGTCTGATTCAAGCGCTCCAAATTCGATCGGTTAATCCGCTGTGCATTACCCCGCCTAAATCCCAAAACAATTAAAGGAAAGTTAAAAATATTAAATGCAGTCAGTGAAAATGTTTTTAATTGCCATTGTCGCGTTTCATTCACACAAATTATTTAAACAAAATAAAACAAGTGTCATATAAAAAACAAATCAATATCCTTGTGTAAGATTTAAAAAAAAAACGATAAACATCTGCCATCTATAAACAGCGCGAAACTATAAAACTTAAGGAAAACCATGATCTCCCAGAGGAAATCAAAGAAAATGGGCATCTCAGCCACGAATTTAATCAAAGCAAGTAGTAATTTCACTGAAACTCATAAATTATTTATTATTTTGGAAGTCTATCTCATAGTAAAGAATAATCATAAAAACATTTTTCTATAACCGAAGATTTACGAAAATTGGACTCCTGCTGTACGCCCTTTATTGTATTGCCACAGATAATATAATACTGTACTAGTAGTATTGCTTAGAAAAATAAAAAATAAAAATTCTAATTAGAAGCGTTAGTAACGGAGTGCTATGTTCCGAGATCTCATCGCGGTGCACCGTGGTCAAAGTCTGGTTGGAAACCCAGGCGACCGCCGTTGGAACGAGGGAGGAATTGGGGCAAACGGACCACTGAGTAGTGAGTTGGCTGTCCGATAGACTGGTCAGCCTTCTTGAGGTAAACTGGATGTTCGGTCGCTTCTGACAGGCCTTTGCTTTCAGATGCATATGGCCACTGGTTTTGGTTTTCCGCGATGGTGACGACGCAGTGTCGCCCTGCCGAGGCCCGGTGAACGCGTTACATCCGGGCCCTACGGAGCCTGCCTTAATGGGGACGTCGGCAGCTCGTTTGTAAATCACCATGTGTATACGTCCTAATGAAATAAAAGTGTTTGATTTGACCATAACACACATGGATACGTGATGCATACATACAATTATTATCACGCACACAATCCCAAAACAGTAAAGCAAAACCTTGGGTTATAAAGCCATATCTGGCAGTTTGGGTCATGCAGTGCAGCAAATAGATTTGCCCGAACTGCCCAAAAACCCTTTAGAATGTAACTGCTATTCTGGTTATTGATTTTCATTCGTTGGTTCACTGAATTATTTATTGTTTTGGGGATGATTCGAAGCCCTTTTTATGAAGGCGACTGACTGGCAACCTGTTACCATTACCTAAACACATTAAAACAATTCCACTTCAAAACTGACTACAAACTAACTGATACCAAACAGTAAACTAGTCAGTAACTTTACGGCTGCATTCAGCATTGCAGCTATTATGATAGTGTAGTTAGCTGACATCGCACTGAACGTAAACAATACCACTCGAGATCCTGCGACAATTTTGAGTTGGAGGTTAGTGCTCTCGGAAGTTGTTTTAATTGGTTACTCCTCACAGTTTATCTTTGTTGAGTTTTGAATATAAATTAGCCACACGAATTGTTTGAAAAAGAATATAGTCAGCAGGATTATCAAAAATTACACCGAGGATTCACTGTGGATGCCGGGTCTACGGTGTTGCAGAGAGGGAAGCTAGAAGCGTGCCTGGGACTTGTATGTTGTTGTTGTTTATGTATGTACTCTCTTTGTGTCGATGTGTGTACAATAAAGTTTATATATATCATCTTGTGACCCAGGCGTAGAGTTAAGGACCCTTCATCATATCATCATAACAGCCTTCATAATTCACAATTCGACCCATTGTTGGGACACAAGGCTTCTCCTTGTCATCGAAGGAAGTTTAGGCAGTAGCACCACGCTTGCCCATTGCGGATTGGTGGACGGAGTATAAGGAGATCAATACCCCTTTGCTAATCCATTAGTCGCCTTCTACGACACCCATTGAAGAATATATGATGATGCATTACATGGCATACTACACTGTCCACACGCGTGGGCTTAGGTGGCTACTGGACTATAAAAATCTCGACCTCCGGCCGAGTTGCCTATTGCCTAAAAATGGTAGTGGTCAGGTCGGCCACTGGGTAGGTTGGAGTTATTTTTTTATGACCAGGCGGAGTGCACCTTTCTACTCTGCCATGTAGGTTGCATAAAACACTAGAATCTTCCAAAAACAGTGCACTCCGCCTGGTCATAAAAAAATAACCCTAACCTACCCAGGGGCCGACCTGACCACTACCATTTTTAGGCAATAGGCAACTCGGCCGGAGGTCGAGATTTTTATGGTCCAATAGCCACCTGAGCCCTCGCGTGTGGACAGTGTAGTTTGCTACCGAGACGAACCCGGTGACGTTACGGAGTTGATGTAGTGAGCACATAGGTACCTATCCGTTTTAGTCCATATAAAAAATGCACGCACGAGGCAATATGGGTCGGGTCCAGGGTCACAAAGTGGGTAAAAATGGCCAGAGCGAAGTAATTCATCCTAATAAGTAAGATATCGATGCATAAATTCAAATCTGTGAAAGAATAAATAAAAAACTAAAAAGTGAAAAATAACTTTTTAGTATAGAAACTAAATGATGAACGAATAGTATAATTACTATTTAGAGAAAAGCGTGGGGTGATCAATTACATTAGTTCTTGAAAATATTCGATCGGTACAATTAAAGAGTACCCCACATCATTATCAACAGCTCATGTAATGTCCCCACCGAGGGGCTCGAGCCTAACCCACATTAGGGGCGATTAGGCCTTAGTCAACCACGCTGGCCAAGTGCGGGTTGGTCGACTTCACACACAACCTAAGAATTTCTTCATAGGTGTGTGCAGGTTTCCTCACGAAGTTTTCCATCACCGTCGATCACTTATATGAATTCTAATTTTGAAAACACATTGGTACGTGGCGGGGATCGAACCAGTGCCTCCCGGGTGGAAGACGACGCTCTCACGCACTACGCCACCGACGCTTCGTGAGCACCCCACGCTTTTCTCCAAATAGTACCTAATTATACTTTTCGTTCATCATTTAGTTTCTATACTAAAAAGTAATTTTTCACTTTTTAGTTTTTTATTTAACATAAAAGCGTGTTTTTTTAGTTTTTTTAAACTATTATTTTATTTTCCACTTTTTAGTGCGAATTATAACCGTCGATGAAAGTACTTACTTAATGACAACGCCATCTAGTGACGTATAGCTGAACTAACATTCTAAACGCTTAATTTATTAATCCTGGCGATTCTAATCAGAATAATGGGATATTCTTATCGAATTATTGTAATGTCATCGGTTTTTGATAAGTCTATAAAGTTTAAATGAAATCTGACCATTTAAAGTGGGTCAAAATCAAGTTCAAACGAGTCGGTTACATACATACAAACAAACATACAGGTGAAACTAATATAAGCGTCTTAAGAACAGTGATAAATAAAACATTGTTTCAAAGTAACAAAATACGGGTAAGTATGTACATCTGCAATCAATGTGGTGTTCTAAACATAATATATTACAAATAACCATGACCATATCTCCAAGCCCGTGTATTATTTTTACGCCTAACAGAATCATAAGTATTTTATGATCTCTTGGGGAAACCTCTGTAATAGGTAGAAAGGTTATAAATTAAGGTTTGTTATTACATTTACTTACCTGCCTTAATAAGGATTGCGGATTCCGTAAATAAAATGAAAATGAATTTTATCTACTCTCATGTTTATTATTAAATTCGAATTATGATCTCAGTTTTTTATTTTCCCTATTACGGGACGGCAAAGGGATCTACCCCACAGTCATGTCTTCGTTTTTCTGTCTTCTTTCGCATTAAAATGTGAGTTTCACACATATTAATGCATCTAGGGAGTGCTTAGCGAGAAATGCATGGCAACAATGCATGGCGAAATGGTGGTAGGGCTTTTGACATTTGAAAAGTACTTAGCAAAATTTGAAAAGTACTTAGCAAAATTTGAAAAGTACTTAGCAAAATTTGAAAAGTACTTAGCAAAATTTGAAAAGTACTTAGCAAAGTCCATTTATATACACATAGTTATTCTACACTCAATTCTACGGTGTACTTAATTCAATGGAGTCGTGTTGAGAACACGTGTTTTTACAACAAGAACTCGGGAGAAACTCGAAAGTTGAAAGTAGAAAGACATCTAATGACGTACTTTTTAACACAGATAATTAAAATTAATAAAAAAAAACAACAGGGTGTTTGGCGGGTAATCATGGCGTCTAGATGTCGATCTTTATTTCGATAATTCAAAATTGCTTCGGAGTGGATTTTGTGCAGTGAAAGTGGTTTCGTTTTGTTGCATAAGCATCCGTGTTGACGAACAGTTATAAGGAATCATTGAAATAAAGGTTTTGTGTATGTGGCGTTGAGAATTGTATAGTGGTTGGAAATCTCACTATACAACATTTTAATGCAAAAATCAAAAAAGAATATGAAACTAAAGACTTGGCTGTATGGGCTAGATCCCTTTGCCGTCCCGTAACAGGGAAAATTAAACCAAAAAAAAAAAAAAAAAACAACAACATATATTGTATGACTCTTTTTCGGAAAACGTAATATCTATTAGCCTATTTTTGTCCAAGTTTAATGTATGAGTGTACACTAGATAAAATAAATTATGTAACTGCACCTAACTTGGTATTAAAACACTCGTGTGATACTACAATTAAAAGAAAACTCCCCAATTGATCGCTATCATGTGACAGTCACATAAACTACTTTTTTAACTTGACAGCTTTTGACCTTCATCTCACTGGATAATTAAGTGATAATAAATCAGCAAAAAATTTTTTATTCTCTCATACATATTCCCCGTTATGACGATTTAAAAGTACTTAGTAATAGAGTCTATTTAATTAAAGAACTTTTGACTCTGACTTTATGGTAAAGCAGACCGCTAAGAACTCTCGTTTTATCATAACACAAGTCTTTATTTCGCCAGCTAATTCCAGGGATCGTCTCGAATAAATAAAGATTGTATTCCGAGAAGTCGAATGAGAGTAAGACCGAATGCGAATAGCCTCTCATATATTCACGTACACTTCGGGTCAGAGGTCGCAGGAATGCGTCCAATCACGAGGGTAATAGCCACGAATGCTCGCGGTATGTTAATTGGAATTTTATTATTGAATACACATTACGTTCACGAGTGCTTACTTAAGCAGTTATTTCTTGAATGTCGTGAATTACATTAAAGTGGAAACAAGACTATATAATACATACAATCATGCTCACAATCAGGGCTTAGCTTAGACAAGGCTTTAGGTAATATTTAGTTGCACATAAAGCCACATTTGGCAGTATAGGTCAATCGGGGCTTAAAAAAACCACCTTCGGAAGTAAAAACGAAAGAATAAAAGTTTTATGTCTATCGGTCCCAAAAACAAGTGACTCGTTAATTCCAAATATTGAGGTTGGCACCAATCTAAAAAAAACAGACAAAGATTTTTTAAGATATTGGTTTTTAGTTTCGAATGCGGATTTTTTTTTAAATAAAAAAATAAAATGTTCTTTTTTAGTGATGTAATATAGCAAAAAGGTTCGAACTCCCCATGCAGTGTCCAGGCTTTGTAAGACTTTGAACTCTTGGAGTGATTTTGTTGACATACACTTCGACGCTTATACCAAATTTTACAGAACGTCATATCGTTTTTAAGTTCCAAGCCCTAAGTTGCACTGTTTGTATTTTATTTAATTTCTTTTCTCTTCTTTACTCGAGCTAACCTATAATTATCTGTTGCATTTATTTTAGACTAGTTTTTATTGTTCGTTATATTGTGTATATTATTGTTAACAGACATTGGTTGGTCTAATAAATATATAAAACTCGTTTGCTTAAAAACACTTTTTGCAATGTACTTCCTCACCCTTCTACGTGTAAAAGCATTTCTTACATAAAAAAATCTTCATAAATCTCCAGTGATTTGTGCGATCACTGTCAGACAGTGAAAATCTTCGAAAAACGAGAAAGATTTCCTTTAAGAGACATCTCCTCCTTTTTTGTGTCTCGATAGGGAAACGTAGGCAAACGCTTTTTATTTCAAGAACGAAAACAATTTATTTGTTTTTGGACGAGAACTTTTTGCTGATATTAATTTAATTGGCTCGGATGCAATAAACGAGTGAAAACGGAGCTTTGCAAAGAGGCCGCAACTGAGGCCGATAAAAAAAAAACTTCGCCTCGCTCGTCGCCCGTGTACGTACACAGTTTCACACACACCATGTTCCCTTCCGACACGAGCGCCCTAGGAACGCTAGGCGGTTGAGCGACTCCCCACGGGGGAGATGCTCGGTCGCCCAGTAATCCCCTAGGAACGTTCGACCTACAGGCTTAAGGACCCACGGTCTTTGCCTTCTTAAAAACCCGGTGACGCAGAAAATGTCATCAGAGACAATCTGCAATAGAATTCAAAAAAATAACACACCATGTAGCTAAACTACACCTAGATATTTCATAAAAGCGGCCTCAACAGAGCTCCTTGTTCACTTTTTACTTTGTCTGAGTGTGTCATAACAACCTTTTTAATTCGACCCACTGTTGTGGCACAAGGCCTCTCCTTGACATCGAAGGAGGTTTTGACAGTTATCCACTTTAGGTCTGTTAGGATTGGTGGACAGAGTATAAGGTGATCAAAACCCCTTTGCTTTTCCATTAGTCGCACTCGACACCCATTGGAGGACATGGGGTAATACTATTCTACTCTGCCGGCATCACATGGCAAGGTCTAAGTTCATTGGATTCAATTTGATGCTCCGTTTTTTTTCTTATCTTTGTCTTTGTTCACAGAAGAACTTCAGAGTGTCATCGGGAGTTTTTTTTAGAAAGCGTGAAACTTGATAGGTCCTCTAGCCTCTAGGGAGGTAACCCTCTAGAGGGGTACGGCCCTAGAGGGTTTCTAGGCGACGAGTATCTCCCACGGAGTCCCTTTCCCTTTTATTTACTATCTATATCCCATTACTATCTATGGCTTTCGAGCCGGAAGGGGTGGTTTTAACGCTGTGTCTGAAGACGTACTTACACTTGTTGGCAGTTACCGCGTTTGCTGATATCGCATCGGGATGGCAGCCAGTAAAATTGGACAAACGATATACATAAGCTCGTTTAGGTTTAGATCGATGGTTTTTAGCGAGTTTAAGGTAGGCGCGCTTTAAAGCATGTGTTCTATTATGCCTTTAACCTGGAGTTTTCATTGTCAATACATTCACCCGTATTCACAAACGTTACTATGAGGTTTCTCGACTCTTGGATATGTAAACGCATTGCATTGAGAGCTCTGTGATTGGTTCGATTCTGTTACCTAGTTCTCATCGTTGAATGTACTGACGTTTTATTACTTCAAACCTCCTTCAAAATTTTAACTTTTGACATCTGGACGTTGCTTTTGAAATCTCGACCTGTGCGTTGTGTAACATATAGCTAGCCTGACTTCTACCTGAAGTTGTGTCTTCATTTTAAAGTACGCATAGTTCCGATCCCCATTTAAGTATGTCTATGAATAGGTTTTTACGACCCTGTGCGTCCACGCGCACTATGAGACTTCAAAATCTTTGCCAAATGGCACAAACTGAGAAATGCCTTATTTTGCATAGCATGGTTTTTTACTATTATAGGACTAGGTCAGGATAAATGAAGCACGATGTATCTTTCCATACACTTCACAATTTATTGATAATTTAACAGCACTTTCACACTATTCGTTTACACTATTTTACACTTCTTCACTCGCTCCGAGCTCTGGCTCGACTGCCAGCCACTCCGAATGCGCCTGATCACCCCACCACATCGTACCTGGCTGTGATTGGTCGACGCCTCGGATTGGCTTTCGTAAAAACTAGTCAACTTAGCAACTAAAAGCGGATGTAGACATGAAAACAATTATGATTATTTCTATCTAGCAAGCCTATTATATTCAAACTTAACAATACATTAAATAAGAATAAACAATTATTCAACACGTGAATTAAATAAAACAAGCTAAGAATTCATTAATAAAGACATTTGACCTAACACTATGATAAGTATTGTTTGGGCTGTTTTAATGATCATGATGTTGATTTAAAGCGACATCTGGCAGTGGATACGTAGAGGCCAAGAAGCTTATATTTGTAGAGGCTCACAATAATGACAGGTTGCCAGTCCATCGCTACATAAATGGACATCTAACCCAGAAAATAAGTAAATCTTTAGTCAACCAACCTACAAAAACCAACAATCTGGACAGATATTAACTCCCAGACATGTCTTGATGATGCAGACAATGATAATGAAGATGACGATGATATACAAACAAGGATAGGTTCCGTAGCCTATAGACGCGTGTTATACCAAAAGTCACTCGCGCTTTGGTAAAGCCGACCCTATCTAGAGGAAAGAAAGGTCTGTCAAAAATTGAAAAGTAGGGTAGGTACATTATTTTTTTATTTTAAGAAATGTGTTTATCTTCATAGACGTAGCAAATCAACGGTGCACTTTGTGAAAATATCACAAATGGATTCCGAGTAACATTTTATAAATATATCCATTTGAAACTCGAGACACGATCACGTCACACAGGACGAATTTAAAAGAGGTTGGTGGATGATGTACGTTTATTTCAGCTCTTTTCGTTACAGCAATCACATATATTTTTTTGTTAAATTCGGATCGGCATTGGCAGAGTGAATTTTGGCTCCCACTACCTCAATGTTGAGGATCAACCTTTTTTTATTACTTGCTTTGCTCTATATTTTTTTATATTCAAACCAATGTTGCATTGATGTATGTCAGATCTATCTTTTTTGCCAACTTAAAATATATCACGAGTTTTTCACACGGTAATTAGATCTTTTATTTGCTTTGAAGTAAGTACTTAGCTTATTCCTATCACTCAGATTACTAAACAAAAGGCAGATAGACCGCATGGAGCAACGGTGTGTGGACGGCAAGTACATACAAAATAAAAGGCACATACAAACTGTATGTTGTGTTCATTATTTGGCTAAAATATTCCATAGGAGAATGCCCAACTTAGTATGGTAGGGGTATCTACTTGGGCCGTGATTGCACTTTGATGAAATGAGTGCCAAAGACTGGAAGAAATCTATAACTTATGTGGGGAAAATATCATGAATTTATTTTCGGGGAGTTTTGAGATATCATAAAATTGTTATAAGTCATTTTGAGGTTACATTAATTCTAAGTATTCTATTCTTAATTAAAGGCCTTCGCAAATCTTAAAGATTTTGCATTTTGCCAATGTCAAGTGAAAACTTAATTATAGTTACAAAAAAATTGATTTTGGTTAAAATGGAGTCTCTCAACACGTGTTTTTACAACAAAAACTCGGGAGAAACTCCGAGGTTACATTAAGTTCTTCTTCTTATTTTAAGTGAATGGCGATCGCGACACATAAAGATTACGCATTGCCCCAATATCAAGTGAAAATTTTATTAAAGTAACCGACAATTGTACGGTAGATTGAGGTTAAAATGGAGTCTCTCAACACGTGTTTTTGCAACAAGAACTCGGGAGAAACTCTACATTAAGTTATTTAACTAAAATAATTGACAGAATGACAGCTGTAGTTTTTTTTCTTAAATTCTCCTTATTTAAGGGAAGGCAAAGGAATCTAGCCCACACAGCCAAGCCTTCAGTATTTTTTTCTTTCTTGAATTTTGCATTAAAACATTACTCATGTTTATTAAAGTTTTTATGTAAAGGCAAAGGGATCGAGTCCATGCAGCCATGTCTTTTGTTTTCTTTATTTCTGGAGTAATATATGATGTCAGTAAGTATTGTTTTCTCAATGATAATGGTAGTACCCTAAATAATTATTATTTTATGAAGCTTTTTTTAACTGCTAAAGAGGTCATTTATTGTATTTTGTATTTAAAAGTTCGTTTTGCGAGATAACACCCGGTTAAAACAACATTATTAAGCTTAGCTGGATAGATTGTAGCTTCATAACAAAATCATTTTGTCAATTAATAAACGCTCCATTAATATAGTTCGAGGAATAGGTAATTCTGTTATGCAATGTACGCAAATATGCAACATAGAAATTAAATCTTGTGTTAATAATACATTTACTACGCAAATTAGTTGTTTGTATTATCACAAATAATTTCTACGATGCCAACTGTGTGTCACTTATGTGCGCAGATCTGTATTCCAAACAATATACAGTTAGCAGACCATAAGTTTTACATCTGTCGAGTGAAGGTGGAGAATACATGGAAAATGAAAAAGCTCTTTATTTAAATGGACTTTGCTAAGTACTTTTAAATCGTCACAAGCCCTACCACCATTTCGGGACGAATAATTATTATTATGCTGAGATGGAGAAGAAATGGCGAAAGAAACTCCACAGCTTACAATTTCGTAATGATTTCAAAACATCATTACAGGTCAACAAATAAAATGGAGTAAGTGTGAGGAACACTTCATTCACAACACACGTCGTATGAGAAATGGAAGGTTCAATATTTTCTATTTCGCCATTTCATTCTCCACATACGCAAATTCCTAAAATTTATTCAATATCTACCACGTCTACGATTGATGATGAAATTGGCTGGCCTGATACGCGTAAACTTCCGCTGCACAAAACCCACTCAGACGCGTCATTATGTCAGCTGAGACACCCACTGTTGGACAAAGGCCACCTATTGATCTCCAAGCCGACCCATCCGAGTACCGACCGCGCACTTGGTAGCTTAACTTTCGTGATCGTTACTAAGAACGCAGGACCACGGCACCATCGACCTCATTGTAGCTAATAAGCGCGAAAAAGTTTTAACCAAATTGTCTTCTAACGAGAACTAAGCTTAAAAAGCAACTCAAAAGAGTGGACACATAAAATATAAAAAAAAATTCAACTCTGATAAACACAATGTTGATGATAAATTGTCACGATCACTCAAATTACTCACGCGTTCATCACATCGCTGATCACAAAGAAGTAATTTTTATTTATTATTTTTTGTAAAGGGCTTTAAAGCGAAAATACACATGATAGATGGCATTCTTTGTAAGCGCGGTATACAAAATACCAAAGGCAAAGCTTTTATTGTGGTATTCCCAAAACAAGGCTGGTATACTTGCCATTGAAAAATGAGTTTTACTGGAGTATAAATTATAATGAAATTGGATCGCCTGGTGAGCGTAAACTTTCGCTGTACAAAACCCACTCAGACACGTCATTATGTCAGCTGAGACAACCACTGTTGGACATAGGCCACCCATTGATCTCCAAGCCGATGCCGGCATCCAGCGGCTTCCCGCTAACTTTACCAGAACATCGTTCCACTTTGTGTGGGGCCTACCAACGCTGCGTCTCCAAATACACGGCCGCTACTCGACGATTTTTCCGCCCCAACGGCCGTCAGTCTCTCTTGCAAATTACCCATTGCCACCTAACGTTCGCAATTCTTTGGACTATGTCGGTGACCTTAATTCTCCTGAGGATTTTGTCAGTTCTTATATGATCATGCAAAGGAATTCCAAGCATAGCTCTCTCCATTCCCCTTTGAGTAACCTTGAGCTTTGTTATGAAGCACATTGTGAACGGTCACATTTAGATCCGTTTATTAAAAGTCATCATCATCATCACAGCCTCTATAATTCGACCCACTGCTGGGACACAAGGCCTCTCCTTTTCAACGAAGGATGTACACGCAGTAGTCCACCACGCTTGCCCAATGCGGATTGGTGGACGGAGTATGAGGTTATCAATACCTCTTTGCTCATCCATTAGTCGTCTTCTACGACACTCATTGGAGGATATGGGGTGACGCTATTCTACTCTGCCCGCATCACACGACCAATTTTATTAAAAGTATACTGTGCCAATACAAGTGTGGTAGGCAAGGAGCTTATTCTTAATTCTATCTTCATGGTGGTAGGTATGTAGTTTTTATTCTACTTGTAATAAATACTTTTAATAAATTAGGTGTCGATCCGAGCCTGCCAGTAATTGTAACATACAAAACTTTTTGGTAGCTGTGATACAGACCTCGAGTCTAGTGCAGAGACCGCTGCCATTATGGTGGTAGTTTCATTCTAAACAATATATTTATTAAGTTCACTATGATATAATTATATTATGTAATTGGAACAATTTTGTAGTGAAATAGAATATTATTATTAGTATAAAAATATGTACTGTATTAGCGCAGTATATTTTCAAGAAGGAAAATAAAATATATATTGTGTTGTGTTTTAAATATGCTCAATTTATGCGACTTACTTGACTTGAATAAAGTCATGAGTTAAATCTTATCGTGGGTACCAGAGTTCATTCAAACCTAAAATGTAGTTTCACTCATGTAATTATGTTATATTGTTAGCGATGTACTGTGTACTGGTAATTAGTCAATAAAGAAAATTTATTTATTATAACACAAGTACTATTACTTGCGTCCTTGTTGGTGGTATAAAAGTGAAGTTTTGCCGTCCAAACACACTAAACTATCATTGACAATTCTGTCTTTATCATTTCATGGAGGTATATTTATTTTACGTCGAAGAAGTTATCCGAGATAATAAAACGGTCATTTTCTGCCGAGTTCTTGTTGTAAAAAGACGTGTTGAGAGACTAACTCAATCTACCGTACAATTGTTGGCGAAATGCGTAATCTTTATGTGTCGTGATCGCCATTTATTTAAAAGAAGAAGAGATAATAAAAAATGTTGGAATGGCATAATCATCTAAATCAATTTTTCTTTTGAACTTTCCAAAGTTTTATATCCCATAAATCCTCGTTAGTAGTCGAATATAGTATAACATTGAATTCTGCATTATTTGCAGCTGATGATATTACCTTTACCCGGACTGCTAAAGTGATTTATGGCCGGTTTCAAGAACTTATCTATCTTCTATGGTGGTAGGGCTTTTGACGATTTAAAAGTACTTAGCAAAGTCCATTTAAATAAAGAGCTTTTTCATGTTCACTTTTGCTTACTAGTTAAAATATTTTGACCCGTTTAGGCGCAGAATGTCCAATTCGCAAAATGTCCAATATTCATCGTGACGTGATAATTTACTAAACACCTCCTTATGTTTCTGTGATGCATATTATTGTGAGAAACGCACTAAAGTCGCTTCTGGCACTCGCCAGCCGCTACCACGGCACGCTCGCTTCGCTCGCTCGGCTCGTGCGCTGTGTTTATGTTGACCTAACCCGCTCATCACTTCGCTCCTCGCTAACCTAATTTACACTGTCACTGAAAGGGAAATCACGTTACGATTAATATGGATATTTTGCGAACTGGACATTCTGCGAATTGGACATTCTGCGCCTAAGCCCCATGCAACAAGAAATGGGATGCCCAAAACTTTGAGCGAAAGAAATACAGGTGTCTTGTCCCCTTGAAAATATTACAAGGACAAGATACCTACTACTTAAAATCTTATTATGTATAGTTCCGTAATATTTTGTGCGGAAAAATTAGACACTGAAAAATACTGAAAAAAATTGACTGTCGACTATGTCGGCCAGTGTGATACCTGTCCAGGGGCTTATAGAAGTGGCAATTGTTTATAACGATAAGATATCGAAATTCGTCATCATAGCCCATATTGCATGGTTATCTATAGGGTTTTAGCTTGAGCTACCAACTTAATTAGAACTACGATTGGCCACGTAATTTAACGACGGCAAGTCAATCCAATGCATTTTGTTCGTATCAAAATTCGTTATCTTTTCTGTTTGTTACTTTGTCTTTTGGTTTTTGATTGTTGTTTAACTAAAGGTTGGTTACTTTTGGCTTTGATGCCACTTATGTTGGCGACCCATTGGCAACCTGCCCCTATTTTCAAGCACTGCATGGCACATACTGCCAGATGTGTAATGTTACGTTAGGCTCTGCTCGACCACTTATGGGATTGCGCGCGTGATTTTATGTATGTATGATATAAAAATAGGGAGTGGTCTCCCCTTGACTTTCTCGTATACCGGAAACGACTTAAAGGTTGACAGAAACCTTATATTTTGATGTCTTACATGCATGTTAAATTTTGGTCACCCATCCCAGTACCGACCGCGCACTTGGTTGCTTAACTTTCGTGATCGACGGCTCAAAATTTGATAGAAACCTTATTTTTGATGTCATACACGTATGTTAAATTTGGTTGCAATAAGTTAAGCATGCCGAATTATCGTGCTAACGCACAGACCCACAGACACGCAGACACACAGACATAATTCCAAAAAAAATATTTTTGGACTCAGGGAGGTCCAAAACGTGTAAATCCGTCAAAATCTCGAGTTCGAATTTTTTGACGATTACAAGACTTCCTCTATACTACGTATGCCAGAAAGTAAGAAAGGGTCGTATTTTGCTACTTTTATAATTATTTATTAAACACTTAAAGATGAAAGTAGGTACAGACTTTTTAACAGCCTTTCGTTTCGAATTGCTGCAATAAAATTCTTTGAAACTTTTTTAGATGATTGTATTAAATTCAGCTATAAAATAAATAACAACCTCTTCAGCAAATAGTTCGCAATATTCATAAAAGTTGCCGTTCCGTCGGTAATGGCCCATGCAACAAGAAATTGGATGACCAAAACTTCGAGCGAAAGAAATACAGGTTTCTTGTCCCCTTGAAAACGTTGCAAAGTTAAGGTAACTACTTAAAATCTCATTTTGTATAATTTCGTAATATTTTGTGCGGAAAAATCATTTTGTCAGAAAATTTTAAGGTTTCCTTTTTGATGAGTACACTAATAAACATGTGCCTCTTTCGATACAATTAAGTTTACATTGTAAGACAAAGGTCCCCAAACTAAGCTATAGCCTCCCTTCCGACACGGACGCCCTAGGGACGCTAGGCGGTCGAGAGACTCCCCACGGGGGAGATACTCAGTCGCCCAGTAATCCCCTAGGAACGTTCGACCTACAGGCTTGAGGACTCTCCAAGGTCTTCGCCTTCTTAAAAACCCGGTGACGCAGAAAATGTCATCAGAGACAATTTATTATCTGTATCTTGGTAACCAGATTAAGAATTAAGTACATGAATTGATCGATACCGATGGGAAAACAATTTGTGTCCAAAAATATAACTAGCAAATTACTTTTTTTTTCTCATTCTTACAAAAAATACAAGAAGCATACCAACTTCTAGCTAAAAGAATTAAAATAACAATCATCAAGAAAAGAAAAAAGTACATTGTTTGGGACATCTCACCTAAACGCTCAATAACATCGACTAAGCAGGGCCTCAGTTTCCTGGTATGTCTTTCCAAGTAGCCACTCAGTTACAACCGTCTTCGCTTGTTGGACGGGACGGTTTTTAATATCACAGACCCTTGAAATTGCGTTATAGACATGAGCTCGAATTGATTCGCCAAATCTGCTTGCAATATGTGAATTTTTAGCAGGCAGTGGAATTTATTAATGGCATGTTCGCGGAAGTCCACACCACAATGCGCAAGAAGGCTACCTCGATAGCGCGGAGGGCGCGGGCCAGCAACAGCCTCCTGAGTGTGGTCGCGGCTTCTGCAAGCACCAGTGCCCCACAACTATATTCCAGCAGCCGGAAATAGAGATGAATAAATATTTTTCTCTTTGTTTCTTGTTGCTGGAAAACATGTCTTGATTTAATTTTATGTGTTTTGTTTTATTTTAATGATATAATGGTATTTTATTTTTATATTTTATTTATTTATTTAGGATTGCTTATTGTAATTTTATTTGATTTAATTTTGATTTCATGAATTATTGTAATGTGCATTTTTATTGTATGAAATTGAATAAATTATTATAATTATGGCGACAAACTTTGATAAGATGGTAGTAACTAGTCAGGCGGACTAAAATAAGTCCCGTAGAATTGAAAATTAAAATTGGAACTCTCTCGGAACAATTTTGAAATTTAAATTCAGAACGCCTGTGAAAGGTGAAGGCAACAAAAGCGTCCGGCATGCTCCCGCAACGGAAGAGGTCGAAACACTTTTGAGGGTTGTCACTACAAGTTTGATACTTGTTCGTCGTGAATAATAACTTAGTGAAATATTTTAGCTATTTAAAAACATAACAAGTCGATGTATGGTTTTAGGCTTTGTGTTACAATTTTTCATTTTTCTATTTTATAAGCTATTTTTAACATGTTAAAAGTAAAACCTTGCCTCATTAATAACCCAGGTTTCATGTCAGTAATAATACTTTAAGTAAGTAAAGAAAAACAGGACAGAAAAACAAAAAGAGCTAATGGTTCGGGTCAAAACACTGTTATCATAAAAAAATCTACTAAAAAAGGAAGGTAACATACGTTCCCTTTCTAAGATAATAAGCGTACTACGACCTTAAGAGTCCTGAAATGGTGACCCGTAAAAAATATGACAACAAACCAACATTAACCATTTGAAAAAAGTAGATACCTAAAGTGATAAAGAGCTTTATTGTGTATTTGCATTATTATGCCAAATAAAAGTTTTTTCTCTCTTTCTTAAGGCCACAGTCTCAAAGTCAGCGACGAGCGATTCGAAGGCGAGAGCGGCGCGATTCAATATATAGATTTAAGGTGGACGCACATTTAGCCGAGTCGAATGCACCGAACGCGTCGAACGCTCCAAAGAAATCATCATTCATCATTATTTCAGTCCGACGACTGCTGAACATAGGCCGTCCCAAAGAACGACTCAACGACCGGTCCTGGCGTGACCAGCAATCTTAATCAGGTCGTCAGTCTATCTTGTATGGGGCCTACCCACAATGCTTCGTCCCGTGCGCGGTCGCCACTCGAGAACTGTTCGTCATCGGCCATCCGCTCCCAGCAATGTGCCCCGCCCACTGCCGAAGAAATCGTTGCACTGTAATTTTAAGTGAATAGAATGAATGCGAGCGCATCGGCCGAGTCGTACGCGCCGTCCGCATCGACCGCACCGCGAATCTGGTGACGTCATCCGAATTTCTGAGGTATGAAGAATTCAGGGAGACTTCTAAGCATTGTGTTAGCAGGAATGGCCCGCCTCTTACCTGGCGCAAAACAGGCTCTGCTCAATTTTAGGCACCACTTTATTACCATAATACATCTGGCGACATGTGTCATATAGTGCCTTAAAAAATAATAATAATATCTGTCGCCAACATAAAATGAGCGGAAAAACTCAAAAAATAACTCCAAATAACAAACACCAAGCGAAAAAATCCAAGAAATAACTCCAAATAATAAGCCGAGACAGATGTTACACTCTAGAACAACAGTCTGTGACAAGTTGCATAAAAATACAAAAGTATCATTTGGCTAGTTGATAAAACAATTTTTGGATTTTGTGGAGTGCGGGATTAGCGAATGTTAAATGAGACGAAAGTTTATGTTAAAATAATTATAAATGTATTAAAATGTTTCACAAAGTTGTTTAAATGTTAATGTTATTGTTATGAGCGCACCCGGTCGCGATGGTTCCGTGTAATGCACTAACTAGGTATTTGAATGCATCGCAAACGATTGCGCCAGCGTTACATTGTTCGGTCATATTACACCGAACATCTTGCCGAGGGCCAAAAGATCAAAAGATAAGAAGAATATTTAAAAAATTATAAAAATTAAATTGAAAACTTAAACTCATTAAAATGTTTGTCACAAGCCTTCATTAAACGAATTTTTTCTTAACACTGGGGTCGTACCCCTTTCTTTATAATCGCGCACATTCACTGATAAGCTCTCACTACACTTTTCACTTGACACAATGTGAGGTGTCGGTTGTAGGCTTACTGTAGGCCCAGCCGCGCTCTCGCTGACCTCGTTTGTTGTTGTTGTGGTGGCCTCCGTTGGCTCCGACTGTCGTTGCCGCCGGCAACAGTAGCCTCGGCGTCGACACAGGACTACTATGGCTATGATTACTAAAATTGCCCATAATCCCCATATAGATGAATAGTGGTGAACATCATGAGTAGATATATTGTTCAGCAGGGCCTCATTCTCTTTCATAGTCTTTATCTTCTGTTCTATCTCGCGATGTTGTTGATCTATGGTTGGTATTTCTGTAAGGGTCTCTTCCTGTTCAGTTTTAATCGTAATATTCAAAACATTATTTATGGGAGCAATTACAGGGACTTCGATATCGTATGATAACTGCATTCGGTTCTCTTGTTGTTTGTGAGTATAAATGGTAAAGTTCTCCGTTTTTACTATACAGTTGTTCTCTATGTTTATAATGCTGGCTCTGGTCAACTGATGTGCCGTAACTTGATCGTTACAAATTGTTCGTAACTTGCAGATATCGCAACAAAAATAGAGATATTGGTTGATTTTTGTCAAACTTATCCACTTATTTTGACAAACAGTGGAGACGGTTCTACAGTGGTCACTTTCATCTTTGTCGCAGAAATCCTTATCCGATCTCATCTTATAAACAGGTGTCTTTAATTGACATAAGTATGTTGTGACGTCACGTCGTACACAATGTTCTAGTTCTAACGGTGTGATAGGCAAGTATAAGTCTTTCTGTAAACTCATCGCTACGTAACTTTCAATAGGTGTTAGGGTAACCATGTCTTTTCCTGATTGATGTGGGACACTTTGAATGTTATATAGCTCATAATTATCTCTGCTGGTTAGAGGAATCCTTATCTCCAATATCAAGTATTGTTTCGTTACTTTGGCCTTTACTTGGAGCAACTGATAAATATTATGTAAGTTTGTTTGTACATTGTCGATCGGCAAGGTGAGGTCTTTCAACTGACTTGAAATAATGTTTAACTGATTTTGCAGTTGCTGAGGATCAATTAAGTGTATGTTGATCTTACCGTTATACACACTTGTTACCGTATCCAACAACATGTCTTGAATGTTTTTTAGATGATTTAGCAAGTTGTTAGCCGACATAGTTGATAATGTAAATTCGGTCATGTATTCAACTTCGTTCACTTTTGTTTGTAATATGTTGGTGGTGGTGTCTAAATTCATTAAATGTTGATTTATAATTTTGTGTTGTTTTTGTATCATATTTTCCGTTCTTTTCAACAAATTGTACTCAGCCTCTACTACAGATGTCTGATTTTTCCATAGTAGGGCCAGGTGTTTCTGATTGTCTTTTATTTTCGCAATGTCGATTTGATATTGTTCGGCGAATCGGTCATCTAATACTCCGAACAGACTATTAGCCAGATACCCAACACCGTTGATAAGACCGCGGCGCTTACGGGCACGCGCGCTTGTTTGTTGATTCAGTAGAATTCGATTGTTATGTTTTATTTCATTGTAGGCATGATCTAATTGCAGTAAGAGAATATTGCAATGAGTTGTTTTATTTATAACTTGGCAAATTGACTTTAAATGTTGATAATATTTTTCGTATGCTGATGTTCCTTCCCAATAAGGGTCCATATCATAGTAAGCCACTATCTTCCACTCATCTCTGATTAATTGCATGTTGCCAATTTTATCAAAATACAGCCCTTGTCTTTCGTTTAGCGATATCACTTGGAAACTTTGGACTGACACAAACATGTTTAGAATAGCGAAACACATAAATAACATAGTAATCAAGTTAGATTTATAAACTCGTCCTTTCTTAAAATCTGTTTTCCTTTCTTGTGTTTCAGGTTTCACTATTTCAGGCTGGTGTTTTAAAGGAAGTAGTGATATCTTCACTACTGGTCTTTTCATAGTTCCGCTTCTTGTTTTTACAGTCACTACTCTAACATAACCGTCTGCACCGGGATGAACTTCTATCACTCTTCCCATCGCCCATTTTCCCACTGGAAGGTTATCTTCGTGTATGACTACCATGTCTCCGATTTCTATGTTTTGTTGAGGTTCTTTCCACTTTCGCCTAGCAGATAGTTGACTTAAGTATTCGGTTTTCCACCTCTTCCAAATATCTTGGGTTAGCTTTTGTGTTAAATTCCAACGTGTCCGCGCATCTTCTGGTGTTTCCATGATTGTTATGCCTGATCTTCCTGTTAAGAAGTGTGCTGGAGTCAAAAAGTCCAAGTCTTCAATGTTTTCTGTTAGCGGACATAGTGGCCGCGAATTTAGACAAGCCTCTATTTGTGTTAGAATGGTAGTGTACTCCTCAAAAGTTAGCTTCTGTTCTCCTACTACCCTCCTTAAATGATGTTTAAGACTTCGGACAGCTCTTTCCCACAGCCCTCCAGCGCTAGGCCAACTAGGTGCGTTGAAATGCCATGCTATATTCAACTCTGATACTTCTGACAGGAAACTGTCATCGAAGATCTGATGTAGATATTTCCCTTGGTCTTGTAGGATTTTATTAGCACCAACAAAGTTAGTACCGTTGTCACTATAAATGTGACACGGGGCTCCTCTGCGGGCTGCCATACGACGTAATGCTGCCAGAAACGCTGAAGTACTCAACTCTGTTACTAGTTCCAAATGGACAGCCTTGGTGACCATACAGATGAAAATAGCTACATAACCTTTTGTTGTTCTCGCCGCTCTTCCCTTGTTGATCTTAACATCCACAAATCCCGTATAGTCTACTCCAGTGTGGTAAAATGGTTTCGCGACGTTACTCCGAGCAGCAGGTAAGTCTCCCATTATTTGTTCTTGCCTTTTTCCATCTCGTTTTCTACATGTTATACACTTCCTCAACTGCTTCTTCACTGTGTTGTTCCCACCGGTAATCCAGTACTCCTGCCTCAAGGTAGCTAAGGTAAGCCTTGGACCACCGTGGAATGTTAACTGATGTGCCTGGTCAATCAATAGGCACGCCAGACGAGAATCACTTGGTATTATTTTCGGATATTTCATCTCGAAGCTGATAGATGCCTGTGCTAGTCGACCGCCGACACGTAAGATGTTGTTGTGATCAATAAATGGATTCAAAGACAATAATTTACTTTTAGCCTCCACTTTTCCATGATTGCGCAAGTAAGCAATTTCCGCGGAATATTCTGTTGTTTGAGTAATTTTAATAATTGTTAATTTTGCACTTCGCAGTTCTTGTAATGTAAGATAGCTTGGTTTGTGTCTTTGTTTAAGAGTGAATGCCCTTTGTATCCACGCAACAATTCGAGTTATTTTATTAAATGAACTATGTCTTAATAATAAATTATTTATCACGTTTTCGTTTTCTATCTGCTGTACACTGTGAGAGTAACCTACTTTCTGTTCTTCATTTGTTTCGAATGTTTGTTTTAGAAGGTTTAGAGGTTCAAAAGTTGATAGCCAGGAAGGAGCGGACCACCATAAAGAATGTGCTTTTAGTTGATACGGGAATAAGCCTCGACTTGCCACATCGGCCGGGTTTTCCTCTGATCTTACGTAACTCCAATTTTGTTCAGGCATCACGTCCGTTATTTTCAGTACTCTGTTTGCCACGAAAGGTTTCCATCTGTTTGGTTCACCTCTCAGCCAACCTAGGACGACTTGGGAGTCTGTCCATCCGTAGGTTTCAAGCTTATGATGCTGTAAGGCCTGTTTAACCTTTTTAATTAGTCTTGTTAATAAATGGGCGCCGCATAACTCTAGTTTCGGCAATGTTAATGTCCTTTTGATTGGCACAATTTTTGATTTAGCGGCCACAAGTACAACCTGCTTTTGGTTTTTCATGTGAGCGTAAACAACACACCCATATGCTTCCATAGATGCGTCACAGAATCCATGCAATTCTATGACGTCATCTTCAGTACTCTGTATCCATCGCTGGATTTTAAAGCTTTTTAAAACTGTGTATAACTCTCCACGTAATTTAGACCATTCATTGTTTATCTCGGGTGACACCTCTTCATCCCAATTAGTGTTTGTTTTCCAAACCCTTTGAAATAATAATTTCATTTTCGTTGTAATTGGCACAAGCCATCCCAAAGGATCGAATATTTTTGAGATTTCCGAAAGAAGTAAACGCTTACTCAGCTTTGTTGTTTGTGGAGGTAATTCATACCTGAAAGTGAATTGGTCTTCTACAGGACTCCAACATAGCCCAAGTGTTTTTGCCATATTTTCTGTTTTAAAGTTGAAAATAAAGTTATTGTTGTCCCCGTTTTGTTGATTAGAAATGTTTGCTAAAATGTCGGGATTGTTTGTAGCCCACTTTCTCAAGTTGAAACCACCTAACTTAAGTAGTTTATCCAGGTCGTTAACTAATTTTTGGCCGGTTGTTATGGAGTGAGTACCATGGACCAGGTCGTCCATATAAAACGATTCTTCGAGGACCATTGATGCTTCAGGAAATCTGTTACGTTCGTCCGCTGCTAACTTTTTTAATGTCATCATGGCTAAGAAAGGAGCCGACTTGGTGCCATAAGTTACGGTCGTCAACTGAAAGCTTTGTATAGGTAATTCCGGTGAGTCTCTCCATACGATTTTCTGCAGATGTTGGTCATCATCGTTAATTAATATTTGGCGGTACATTTTTTCAATATCGGCTGTGAAAGCATACTGATATTTTCTCCATTTCAATAGTAATGATTGTAGATCTTGCTGTAAGTTGGGCCCTTTGAACATGAGATCGTTTAGTGACAGTCCTGTAGAATTTTTCGAAGATGCATTAAATACCACTCTGTACTTTGTTGTTGTTGATTCAGCACGTTCTACGCCGTGATGAGGCAGATAGCATTCCACTGCTACATTGTTGCTGTTATCTAGTTTCATGTGATTTAATTCGTGGTATTCCTTCATGAATGTTTTGTAAGCTATGGCTAATTTTTCTTGTCTTTTGAATTTATTTTCCAAATTATGAAATTGTGCCAGGGCTTTTTGTTTGGAACTGCCTAGCTGTTTCTCAAAATTTTGTTTCATGGGTAGTCGTACCACGTATTTGCCTTGTTCATTTCGTGTTGTTGTTTCTTCAAAATAATCTAGGCAGTAAATGTCTTCAGACGACATATCTACATCCTCTGTGATCTCTTCCATCTCCCAAAACTGTTGTATGTCTTCTATGTTATTAATTATTACATTGCATTGGAATGTTTGGGCACTTCCGCATAGAAGCCAACCTAATAATGTTTGTTGAGCCATCGGCTGTTTTGCGTCATTTCCTTTGATTATTCCTCCCAATAGTATGTTTGTGTAAATATCTGCGCCAAGCAGCAGGTCAACTGGGCGGCTTTTATAAAATTCAGGATCAGCCAAATCGAGGTTCTCAATGTTAGACCAGTGTGGTTTTGCAAATGTTTTGTTAGGGAGATTTTTTATGAGGTTATTCATAATAAATACTTCAGCGTCAAATGTGTAGTTGTTATAAAATGATGCGCATGTTATGTTAATTTTCCCTTTGCAGTTACTCTCTCGCTGACCCACCCCAAAAACTACACCTTTACACTTCATTCGTTTTGAGCCTAAGATTTGTGCCGCATTCTCTGTTATGATGGATATTTGAGAGCCTTGGTCTATCAACGCCCTCATGTTATGATATGTTCCGTCAGCTTTTAGAACCTTTATTTCAGCTGTAGCTAACAATACTTCCGAATAGTCATCCTGAGAAGTATTTGAGCTGGAAGCGATGTTTTTGGAAGAAGTTGCAAGAGAGTCCGATTTAGACTGTTCGATTGCGTCATGAATTAGCGTGTTGTGTTTGCCTGGACATTTGCGACACGTTTTCGTTGAATTACATTTTTTTCCGTTGTGCGAAAATAAGCAATTTACGCAAATACCCAGCTTGTTTATTGTCGTTAGCTTCTTTTCATTCGACATTTGCAAAAATGACCTACAATTATAAATGCCGTGTTCGCATTTGCAAAGCGGGCATATGTAACCCGAAACATGAAATGATTTCGCAATCGAGTTTCCATTGTTTGTTCGATACGTAATAAAATGTGGCTTTTTTGTGTTTGTTGATGCAAAATGTTGAGAACTGGATTGAAAATGGTTTGATTTATGTTGAGATGATATTTCTTGTTTACGCCTTGATGATGTTTCGAGTACAGTGAACTTACTCTCGAGAAAGTCCAGTAGTTCTTGTAAGGTAGGCAAAGTTCGAGGATTTCTAACAGACTCTATGTAATTAGCATAAGTATCTGGATCCAGTTTTTGGGTCAAAATATGGACTATGATGGGGTCCCACGTAGTCGTATCCACACCAAGGTTTTTGATGCCATGAAGTGTTTCAATAGTAACATCGTGCATTTTCTTAATTTGGGCTAGTGATGAATGTTGCATTGTTGGAAGGCTGAATAAAACATTGATTTGTGACGTAAAAAGTAGTCGTTCGTTGTTATAGCGATGATTCAATATATTCCAGGATGTTATGTAATTGTCTGAAGATATTGCCAAATGTTGGACTAACTTCTCAGCTTCACCTCGTAATTTACTTTTCAAGAATTGCATTTTTTGAGCCTGTGAGAGTGTTGGATTTTCATGAATAGCCTCATTAAAGAGATCCTTGAAGGACACCCACTGTGTGTGACTACCGCTGAACACAGGGATATCTAATGTTGGGGTTGATTTTTCCCTATGCGATACTGACCACATCTTTTTATTAATTTCTTTCTTTAATACGTTATACTGTCTTTCATTGTTGGTAAACTTGGCCTCGTACTCTAAGTCTTTACCATTCAACTCGCTATCTATTTCCCAATGTAAGCTGTCTATTGCTGCCCAGCGTACTTCTAATAATTTCAGTGCGTCCTCAAACTCCCATTTATCTGTTAATTGCTCAATGTTAATGTTAGATACTGTTCTTGTAAATGCTTTGAAGTTCCCAAACTGTTTGCGTAATGTTTCATCTAATTTGCTGTATGACCCTTGATCACCTTTTTGTTGCTCTGACACAGAGTTGTCTTGTCTCTCATCCATCTTTAAACTCGATGGTGGTTGTTGCGCTTGAAGTAGTTGATAGTCAGCATTTATTTGATTTTTATACTGCGTATAAATCGCCTTGGTAGCTTCATAATGTTTTTGTTCAAAATATGGGTCCGTTTGACTGATGTTCTCACGTAATTGATCGTGATTAAATTGATATTCGTTCCATAATTCCTCTAATTTATTCCACCGCCTCTTGAAATACTCCGCGTTGGTTTTTCTGTCAGCGCCATCCTTTTTATAATTTTGGTAGTCTCGTTTGATGTCGTCAGAAAGCTGGTATTGCGACTCCAAAGTCACCATGTTTTATGTTGTTGTTGAGATAAGAGAAATAAAATGGAAAGATCTTACAGGTGTTGTTTCAGCTTACAGACCGCTCGCTCGCTGCTTTGGCTCCAGTCCTTTTGTTGGTGTTATATAACACTGCAATCCTTCACTCAATGTTTTGCTAGTTCACACGCCTCACTTATCGACACTAAAACTTTGATTTTATCACCGACACGCGAGGCCTATCTCGAAGGACCATAATGTGGAGTGCGGGATTAGCGAATGTTAAATGAGACGAAAGTTTATGTTAAAATAATTATAAATGTATTAAAATGTTTCACAAAGTTGTTTAAATGTTAATGTTATTGTTATGAGCGCACCCGGTCGCGATGGTTCCGTGTAATGCACTAACTAGGTATTTGAATGCATCGCAAACGATTGCGCCAGCGTTACATTGTTCGGTCATATTACACCGAACAGATTTAGTAGATAAAACATTGCTATAAATCTACTCAATCCATTCAATATTCAGATATCGAAAGACAGATTACCAACCTGCCTCCATCCAATATTTCCAGACAAAACAAGCGCTGTCTTAAGCTACGAACGTGCCAAAATCTAAATTATTCGAGGCCGGATTACCATTGGTATTTTCGAACGAATTAAACGTACTTCTCTGATCGGCTTAAGTGCCTCAGCAGTTTTCTTAAAGTGTTTGTACGTCTGTTCAAACATATTACAGAAAGCAAATGGAAAAGCGTTATCAATCTTCTGAGAAATTTTACAAAAATAAGCACTTAAATGTATCTGGCACATGCTTCCGAGAAATGTGAGATTTTCACAAGTACAATTCGTGTTTACCGCCAACTGCAAAAGTTTTAAAATACTTTGTTATACGTCCACTTGGAAGACTTTTCTATATCACTGATGACGACAGCTGCCTTATTCTTGAAACCAATCCCGATGTATTCACATTCATACTGGGACGATCCGCAATTTTGAGCTTCGGCACAACCGCCAAATTGGATTCATATCTATTGTGTTATACTGAGTAGGGATTTTGTTCAATAATATTTAGTTCATTCAATATCCACGCAATATGAATCCAATTTAGCGGTAGTGTCGAAACTCAAGAGTATGGAGCGCCCCAATATCAATGTCGATCGATCGGGATTGGTTTCAAGAGTAAGGGCTCAGATCAGGCTGTTACTTTCAACCTTTTAACTGTTAAATTCTTCAACAGACTTTGAACTCTATGCTTATTCTTATGCAACGGGCTGAGGCTGTGTCTCAGAGCACTTCGACCCTATGGGTTCTTTTGTGCTTCCCCTTTCCTTATCACCCATCCCCGCCAACATCGAAAACATTTTGTATGAGTTTTACGATGTTGGCGGGATTAAGGTCTATAAAGTCCTCTGGTTTAGGGTAACCTAAACCCAGAACCTTTAGTCGCCTATTGGCTAGTGCATCGCAGTCACATAGTAATATATGTATAAACTTGTAATAAAATCTCTTTGGCTATACTATTTGTATCTGGCTGGTTTTGGTATCATTGAAAGTTTAAATTTTAAAGAACATAATTCCAAATTCAAATTGGGAAAATGTGTGATTTTCATTTGTTTTTCGTACCGCCAAGATGAGTGAATCTAATGAAGAAATTCGATACATTTTAAAATTATACTACACAAAAGGTAAAAATGCAACGCAAGCCGCGACAAAAATTTACGATGTTTATGGACCTAGTGCAGTGTCTGTGAGAGTAGCACAAATTTGGTTTAAGCGTTTTCAATCCGGAAATTTTGATGTCAAAGAAGCACGTCGCTCTGGTCGCCCTATTACAGATAAAATGGATGCCATTTTTGAAAAAGTAGAGCAATATCGGCATGTCAGTAGTTACGACGTAGCTGAAGAACTGGGAATTAACCACAAAACAGTTTTGGCGCATTTGAAAAAAAACTGGGTACACAAAAAAGCTCGACATTTGGGTACCTCACGAGCTCACTGAAAGAAACCTAATGAACCGTGTACTCATTTGTGATTCTTTATTACGACGTAATGAAACCGAACCATTTTTGAAGAAGCTGATAACTGGTGATGAAAAGTGGATCACGTACGACAAGAACGTGCGAAAAAGGTCGTGGTCAAAGGCCAGTCAGGCTTCACAGACTGTGGCGAAACCCGGGTTAACTCGCAACAAGGTGATGCTGTGTGTGTGGTGGGATTGGAAGGGCATTATTCATTAGGATTCTGAACTCTACTGCGAACAACTGATGAGATTAAAGCAAGAAGTTGAGAGAAAGCGGCCGGAATTAATCAACAGAAGGGGTGTGGTTTTTCATCATGATAACGCTAGACCTCACACATCTTTAGCCACTCAGCAAAAATTAAGAGAGTTTGGCTGGGAAGTGTTAATGCATCCGCCGTATAATCCTGACCTTGCACCTTCAGATTTCCACCTGTTTCGGTCTCTTCAGAATTCTTTAGGCAGTGTCAGGTTAACATCACGAGAGGACTGCCAAAACCACTTGTCGCGGTATTTTGACCAGAAGTCCCAAAATTTCTATAGCAATGGGATCATCTCCCTACCTACAAGATGGCAAAAAGTTATCGAACAAAATAGTACCTACATACTTTAGTAATTTAGTTAAATGTAAATAAACTATATTAAAAAATGTTTTGAATTTTCTTAAAAAATGCGAAGAAACTTTTTCCCCAACCTATTACTATAATGCGAAAAGACTTTTTCCCCAACCTAATATGTGCTCCATGCTTTCTTCCTCCTCACCACACATTCTGCAGATGGGGTCTTCAGCTTTGCCTATTGTACACAGGTGTCTTTTAATGGCAAAGAGGCCATTGAGAGCACCTGTGAGGAAGCGGATTTGGGTCCTGCTGATTCTTCCTATTCTTTTAAGGTAGCCTACAATACTCCTTCAGTGCGATTTTTATGGTGCTTCTAAATAATCCTAGAAAAGGCTCGGGCCCTTGAGGTTTTGAGCCGATCCTTTCCTAGCTAGTTTGCCAGCATTTTCATTACTCAATCCCCTACATGTCCCGGTACCCACACTAGTCTGACTAGGTTCTGTTTGCCTAGATTCTATGAACTCTATACTTAAGAAATCTTCTCTTAATCTTAAGTAATGGCTTCGCGGGATAACCCATTTAGCCAATGTCAAGTGAAAATATATGTTATAAACTTAAAATTGTACTCTGTACATTAAATTAAAAATGAAATCTCACGACATGTGTTAACTAGAACACCATTTCGTAGGGACCCAGACAAAAACGCGTCTTAGAGGGAAAGCGTATTAAGCGGGCACTCGCGGGTTAAGGAAAACAAAACGTAATTAACGTGTGTGTTTATAAACTTGTCATAGGAAGTTATTATAATTATGGAAAAATTTTTGCGTTTAAAAACGCGTAAATAATTTTATTACTATAAAAAAAACACTGAAATATCTACCTGCCCCAGGCGGGAATCGAACCCAGCGTCCTCCGCAATCCGGGCGGCTGTGTTAAACCACTACGCTACCAGGGCACAAAACTGACCTGTGTTTGTGCCAGCTTGTGTAGTTAGCGCGTGACTTCGTCCGCGTAGAATAGTTATTTAGGGCAGCGTTTAAATTTTCTTCTTATTTCTTCTAACCCAAGCGCCATATACCCAATGTTCATCGATTTTACTTTAAAAATGACAGATTTCCATACAAACTATTATCCCTCATTTTACCCTTATTGAATTTTTAAAAATCCTGAAATACGTCATTCTTAATTTCTAACTAAGTAGCTAAATACGAATTTTTATCGATTTAGCTTCAAAACTGACGGATTTCCATACAAACTTTTCACCCCCTTTTCACCACCTTAGAGGGCGAATTTCCAAAAATCCTTTCTTAGTGCACCCCTAGAATTCATAAGGAACCTACGTGCCAAATTTGGAATCTCTAGACCCAGCGGCTTGGGCTGTGCGTTGATATGTCCGTCAGTCATTCAGTCAGCCAGTCGGTCAGTATTTATTTTTATATATTAGATAGATAATGAATTAAATTACTGGTGAAATTCTTAGAAATCCATGCTCACGTAACGGGTTGGATCAGCGCCAGCAGCTTAACGTTCTGATACATGGGGCCTTCAAATCATTAACAATTATTGTAATCCATCTTGAAAAGTTGCTGAATAAGATAGGATGCTGCGATCTTCAAGTTATAAATAAATTACTACAAAAATACCACCAATTTGATGAGATAACTGAATATTGACTGGAAAAATGTGTGAAATTGGAACATTTATGTTAGGTTGATATTATTTCTGAAATACTTATTATGCCTTCATCGTCATCATCAGCCAAAACTCGTCCACTGCTGAGCATTGACCTCTCCTACGGTATAAGTACTTATTCCTAATGGTCTATTTAATTAGACAATTAACTAAGAGAAAAAATATTATGTCCTTTAAAAACAATTGTTTAATGACATGTACTATTCCTTGGCCTTTTTTGAAAAGGGACTGTGTTAAAAATAACAAAAACTATAGCGTTACTAACAACACATCGCATTTTGTATATAATAAGGACATATGTACAGGATTGAGGGTAGCGACATATTATCATTTCTTCGGAACTTTATTTTAACTGGTGTCAGCGCTCTAACTTTTCGAGAATCGTGTAATTATAACACTTTACATACCTGTACCATTTATTTACTCTGTGTTTGTGCGCTAGAATCGCTAAAATAAATATAATTAAAGTAAACCATTTCGCAATTTGTATGCAAAGTGAATGTGTTACCTCAATTAACTTTCGTCTGCAAATTTACGTGTCTCCGTATTCCTTCACAAGTCCTTCAAGTTCACCTCATTACAGCATCATTTTGAAGGCTAGGGGTAAACAGAACAGGGTACTTAGATATTCAGAGTGTAATTCCTAGTATCATGGAACCACGGGTAAATAAAATTACCCGGGACTTCGGGTAATAGCCCTAGTTTTCCTGGCATAAGAACCGGAACCATGCAAATTATAGAAATCAAAAATATATGTGTTATCTGCTTAATAAAATAGGAATAAATTTGAAAGATAAGTATTCGGCCTGTCTGGCGGCAAACAGTCACCGTAGCCTTTTTTTAATATTAATACTAGAAAAATGCACTGAAAAAAATCGACTTGCCTCAGGCGGGACTCGCGGACTTTATTTTTGCGTTAACAAACTCGTAAGTATTAATATTTACGCGTTTGTAAACGCAAAAATAAAATTATTCCATAATGTAAGGTAGTTTCTCCTTAACTGAGCGTCAAATATTTGCAAAAATATTTCGTTAGGGTCTTAGAAGTGCAAATTTCAAAGACTTGATGAAACAATGTTAACCATAAAAACATAAGCACCAAGCACTGACAAATTTCGACAGCGAAAAGCAGTGTCTCGGTGGCGTAATGGTCAACGCGTCCGCGCGGATTGTGGAAGATGCGGGTTCGAGTCCCGCCTGAGGCTAGTCGATTTTTTTCAATGCATTTTTCTAGTATTGACTGTATGATTTTTAAATGAAAAACAAATATTCCAAACAGAAGCACCAACCCTAGTCTTTCAATTTTATCAACTTCCAGTGTACAATGAGCTATTATGAAAGAAGGAACTGCCGCTTTAAAAACGTCGCGGGTGTGTGGAAGCCTTTGTAATTTTACACGCTCTTGTCGGCTGCCAGTTAATTTTTAATAGCAAAGAGGTGCTAATAGTTATCTACGGTTTAAATTAAAACATCTTGCCCCATTTAGTAAAAGTAATCAAAAATTATGAGGCGGCGTTTATATTCAAAATTAATATAGTATTAATATTTCTACGCTCACACCAATTATCTAGCCCAAATTAACTATCATTAAGAACTTGTGTTATGGATACTAGATAACGGACAATTTTTATATACATAATATTTTTTATATATTTTTATCATCATAACAGCCTTAGTCCACCACGCTTGCCCAATGTGGATTGGTGGACGGAGTATAAGGTGATCAATACGCCTTTGATGATCCATTAGTCGCCTTCTACGACACCCATTGGAGGATATGGGGTGATGCTATTCTACTCTGCCGGCGTCACACGGCTTTTTTATAAATGAACATAAATAAAATTATAAGCAACCATGACTCGTCAACAAATATTCGTGTTCATCACGTCACACAACCATTTTCCGCTACCAAGACTCGAAACCGGACCGCTTGATGTGTAGCCAGCTATGCTGACCACTCCACCAAAACGGCATAAAATTATTGTCCTGAACTCAATAATTAATAACTTATTGCATTCCATGTTATAGCTACTTATAGCTACATATAAATAAAATAGATGTTACATTATTTTACAAGCAAAGCTACCAAGTACGCGGTCGGTACTCGGATGGGTGACCGAAAAAATTTCATCTCGATTTTCCTCCTTTCTTTTCACGTTGAGGTGGTGGTGGTGGTCCCGGCTGCTATCGAAAGATAGCAGTCTTTTCCAAGGCGAGTTGGTGTCAGGCCGGCCGTAAAAATCTAATGCTAAAATTTCGATCAAGACATACATCGATCCAAAAAAAATGAGAGCATGGTAGGCGAAAAAAAAGAAGATCAATGATTTATCAAACACAGAAAAGTAACTATTGCTTCTTTATTTTTGTCTAGTGATTAATTAAATTTCTCAAGAACCATTAAGTTCGTGATTTAAAAAGTTTTGCTAGAGCCTATGAAATTGTCTTTGTAACAATTTTGAATACATAAATAATTTAACAGTATTGAAAATATCAAAGAAATCCTTGAAAATAAATCATTGTCTAGATTTTCTGATATGAAATGTGTAATCTACTAAATCTACGCCGAGGCACAGACTCGTTGACAAATCTCATCATACAGTTATAACACCGACCTCAATCTCACCGCAAAAAGTATAATCGCAGAAACGAGTCGCGGCTCCCGTTAGTAAAACAATCATCCCTTGCCCAAACAACGAAATAAAACATTCTTATCTTCAACCTCTTTTAACGCAGGCATATCAACAATAAAAAGAAGAAAAATGTAAAAATACATTATCCAGTTCATCCTTTTACACTGGGTAACTTTTGACCTTCAACTCAACTGTTGGTAAGTGGTGATAGGGATGAAGGTGGAAGAAAGCTTCACATGCGATTGTCACACAACAATTTTGGAACTTCCCGGGGCTGAACCCCGGATCTACCCACTAAAACAACCCAGCAGCACTCCCTATTCGCCATACATGGTGAGGATTGGGAAACCAGCAGAGCACCCGTGGACGAGGCGGGGTCGCATTTTCGCCCGGCAGGGGGATGGCAAGCCCGTGTTTCAGTTTCGGGTGGAGGAAGACCTTGTGCGAAACTTCGGGCCGGGAACGCTGGATGACCAGGGACCTGTCACACATTAAACAAGGATTTTTATCTTGTACATTCGGCTTCCAGTGTATGATAGACTCTAATGTAATAATATTCTATTTTAATAATTACTTATTTACTGTTTTCTCAAATATTATTATGCTCAGTTATCTTATACAATTACCTTTTATAGTTCTCCATGTCAAAACAATCATCTATATTATTGCTCCTTCAGTCTTGTTTGATAATAACTGCCCTTATGCAAGGCCATCTCTTAGCTATGCATTTCAGATCCAATGCACTTGGCACTTCCTATGGGGTGGATTTGATGTGAACTACAACAAATACAAGTATATAAATTATTTATCCAAATATTTCATATATTTTTACAATTTATCATTTATTTACTCACCTAACTGTATTTTTATTATTACTCAGTCAGAGTTGAATTTCATAGGGCAATATTACTATAGGAAAATAAAAGAATTATTTGTGTATGTATATTTCAATGCTATGGATTTATTGACAATTATTATAATAATATGAAATGAATAACTCAAAAAAGTTCAAAGTTGGTCTCTTTAACGCCGGATCTCTTTGCACAAGGCATGAAGAGTTTGTCGTTGCAGTCGAGGACCTCTCACCGGACATAATAGCAATAAATGAGACATGGTTGAGGACAGGACAGGACGACAGCGCACCAAAGGTCAGTGGTTACCGTCTACTCCACATACCAAGACCTAGTGATATCCGTGGGGGACGTGGAGGGGGTGTAGGCTTCTATGTCCGAAAGAGTGTGAATGCTCGTGTATGTCAACATCCACCCACTGCAGCTATAGAGCAGATGTGGCTGAGGGCACGCCTCCAAAATCAAACGGTTATGATAGGGACTGCATACAGACCACCATGGCAGGATGTGGATCTATTCCTAGATGCCCTAACTAAATCCATTACCTCTTTTGGAAAAGTGGACGGGCTGATCATAGTTGGCGATTTTAACATAAATCTACTTGACTGTTGCAGTGTCAAATATCGAGTGTTTCAGCAATTTTTGTATAGTGTCGATCTGTTGCAGATCGTGGAACAACCCACACATTTTACAAATCATAGTAGCAGTCTAATTGATGTTGTATGTACTGATATCCCGTATCTCCAGGTAGAAGTCAAGCATAGTCCTGACCTTGGCGGCCATGCAATGATAATAACCGAGTTCAAATTAAAAAAGGAAAAAGTACTGCCCCGTTATGTCCGATATAGACCCCTTAAAAACATTGTCCTTGAGCATTTCAATAGAGATCTTGCTGCCATTGACTGGGAATATCTAAATAGGATAGACAACGTTGATTGCCAAGTCGAGGCTTTTACCTTTTGTGTAACTTCACTATTTGATCTGCATGCTCCAACAAAGATAAAAAAGTTTAAACATCCACCTCACCCATGGATCACTGACACCATAAAAATGATGATGCATATTCGGGACAAATATCATAAAAAGTTAAAAAAACATAACACCGAAGTCCTAAGAGATTGTTACAAAAGCATGAAAGGTATTGTGAATACTGCCATAGACAAAGAAAAAACATGTTTCTTTGAGAAGCACATTAATTCAAATTTAAATAATCCCAAGAGACTATGGCAGAACCTCAAAACATCAGTGTTGCCAAACAAAAAAAGTGATGATTTACCACCACATTTTGATAATCCCGGTGTGCTTAATACACATTTTCTAGCCATACCTGGAGAAAATCGGGTGTCAATTTCACAGTTAACATATTTAGAACACAATCGATTTTGTTCAGCAACTTTTACACTACATACTGTTACTGATGACATTGTCCTGAAAACCATTAAAAGTTTTAAGTCAAATGCCCAGGGACATGATGGACTGTCGCTTGAAATGCTACAGTTGACACTGCCACAATCTCTTAATACAATCACAACTATGATCAACCAGTCAATAAAGGAGTGTACTTTTCCTAGCAGCTGGAAAGTGGCAATGGTTAAGCCTCTGCCTAAAACCAGTCAACCAGCCACGGCACGAGATCTTAGACCAATTAGTCTACTTCCCTGCATCTCTAAGGTCTTAGAAAAAATAGTTTGCAGTCAGCTCACCGACTATCTCGAGCAACAAAATATACTCCCGTATTTTCAGTCGGGATTCCGTCAGAACCACAGTACTGCATCTGCTCTGGCTGACGTGGTGGATAACATTCTTACAGCACAAGACAAAGGTGAAGTCACAGCTATGCTGTTACTGGACTTTACGCGGGCATTCGACTCAATAAATACAAGTCTACTATTGTCTAAACTTAAATATTATGGTCTGGACTGTAATTCCGTAAAATGGTTTGACAGTTACCTCACACACAGACAACAATATGTTGAACTGGCACAAGCGAATGGTGTCAGCCTTCAATCCCCTCCACTACCAGTTACAAGAGGTGTACCGCAGGGCTCAATTCTGGGCCCCATTTTATTTATCTTATATAGTGCAGATATCACCAACTGTATTAAATACTGTAAATATCATTTATATGCAGACGACTTGCAACTTTATCTGCCTTTCTCTCCCTTGGATTGTACTAACTCAGTCTTCAAATTAAATGATGACCTGGTCCGAATATCTAACTGGTGTAAGATGAACTGTCTTGTCCTGAATCCAAACAAGTCCAAACTTATGCTATTGGGTACATGTAAAAACTTACATAAGGTAGACAATTCAAATGCTCCATTCAGCATTTCCATAGATGGAGAAAACATTGAGCGTGTGGAAACAGCAAGAAATCTGGAACTTGTCTTCGATAGCCATCTCAAATTCGAAAATCATGTCATGGAGTGTGCTCGCAACTGTTTATATTGCCTAAAACTACTGTACAGTATAAGATCCTACCTGTGTGAGCAACTACGAGTAAGGTTATGCGAATCACTGATCTTGTCGAAGCTAAATTATTGTGACACTGTTTATGGCCCATGTCTTTTATCAAGGACCTCAAAACTTGTTCAAAGGGTGCAGAATGCTTGTGCACGTTTTTCGTTCTATATCCCTCCTAGATCACATATCACGCCCTTTCATAATGTTGCAAATATACTGAGGATGGAAGCTCGAAGAAAACTTCATCTCGCGTGTGTCATGTTTGGCATACTAAAAACAGGCAAACCTCAGTATTTGTACCAAAAATTAACATGGGCACAAACTCACCGTGCACAGAAAAGAATGTGCACGAACATCTTCGCAACCCCCAAACATCGCACTCATGCTTTTCGGGGCTCTTTCAGGTTTTCTGCCTCTCGTTGCTGGAATGACATCCCGCCGCCTTTGCGTGACCTAAATACAAAGAATTTGTTTAAAAAACGATACAAAGCCCATCTATTAAGTGTACAAAAAACACTTTGAAAGGCAATACACTACTTACCATAGTGTTATTCACGTCCCATCATAAACTATGAGACAATTGCGGGAGGCGATATTACCTCGAGGCCTCGCCGAGTGCTAGCTATGCTTTGCTCCTATTTGTGTGCAATATTGCGCTACGATTGTATACTATCGCATTTTAGTAACATTTTAGTAACTAATTGGAAGCAGCGAGCACAGGTTTTACAGTCATTTCCGAAACTTATGTAGGACTGTAATTATGTCTTTAGACATATTCTTTCTAATCTGTGTGTAATTCACTTTAACTCATTTTCGATTAACGTGATCAAATTACGTGGCAAAGTAAACGTGGCAAGAAAATGGTTTCCACTACCACAGACAGACAAGACAACGTGATGACGTAGCAGCTTTTTAAAAATTTAGCAAAGGGATCGTGCTCCTACAGCCATTACCTCCATAGTTTTGCTCACTATTAAACCCATAGCATTTATTTATCTATTTAATTATGTTTATTATATGTATGTATATTTTAAATAAGTTTTAATAGTAATTTTTATACGTGTACTAGTGTTTATTTTCCAATATAAATATATAATCCCTTGTTTGTTTTTATAATTCATAATTATTTTTTACATTTTGATCCGTACGTCACATCAAACGGCCCTGCCAGAATAACAGCGCTCCTGGATCACGATGGTTCGGGAGCATATGCTGAGGTAGGGACCTTTTGGCATTTCATAGGGCATTCCTTGTATATAATGTGTGTATTTGTTAGTTTTCTTTTAGTTATTATTGTTTGTTATCGTTTCTTTTTTTTATGTATGTGTTGTTATAGTTTTTAATAATTAGGTAATAGCACGCTCTGTGAAGGCCAATAAATTTATTTTCTTTCTTTCTTCTTTCTTTCTTTCTTTCACCTACTTCCAATCTCTACTGGCGATTGCCCGCCTACGCGGCGGACCCCTCACGCCCCTGCCCCTTATTTGAAACTGATCAGGGAGGGGCCGGGGAGTGACCGTAAGTGGTCGGTCACTCCCTACGACAGGATTATGAGCAGTGCTATGCGGACTAAGGCCCCCGCGCCTGTCGTCCGCTGCTCGTCACCGTGAGGGGGCGGGAGGGCGATTCTGCCTCCTCCTGCCCCTCCTCCGCTGGCACGTCGGGATCATCCTCCCGCACGCGCTTCGCCTCCTCCTTCTGCGAGATGACGTCCTCGCATAAGGAGACGACCGCCGCCCAAGCTCCTTCGCTCCCCAGCATGGCATTTACCACACTGGGACTCTACACAGGCCAGGCCTACACAGGATTTTTATTTATTTTTTTACGCTGGGAAAAATGCTTAACTCATGCCTTCCCGCTGGGGGACGGGAGGGGTATGTGGGACTCCCCGGGTATACCCACTAAAATAACCCAGCGGCACTCCCGCATCGCCTTACTTGGTGGGGAGACTGGGAAACTAGCAGAGCCTTTACATCCAGTCCCCCACCAGCGAACTCTACACAGGCCTCCATCAAGGATCTCCAACACGATTGGTCCTGCGCTACCCGCATCCAGCGGCCTTTACCTGATCGTCGGTTGGTCCACTTTGTGTGGGGTCTAACAACGCACCGTTACGCGGCCGCCATTCGAAGACCTTTCCGCCCCAACAGCCGTCAGTCCGCGCAATGTGCCCTGCCAAATACATGCATTGCTTTGCATTTAAAATAACCACCTGGATGTGTTCACACATTTTTATCGTCTATAAATTCCTGAACTTTATAAAACACTTTCTTCGTTATAATTAAAATATTTAAGATTCGTGACATCACCCTGTACTTAGCCGATTTAACTGTGCTACGACATAGCACACTTAATTATCAGCTCGAAAAAGAGAACGCCTCTTTTTTATTATGAACGCTATGGAGCAGCGGCTTCGAAACGGCTACGAACCGTAGCGCATCGTCTTTTTCATAGTAAAGAGGTGATACGTAGCGCATCACCTTTTTTTTCATAGTAAAGAGGTGATACATAGGGCATCGCCTCTATTTCAAAGTAAAGAGGTGATACGTAGCGCATCACCTCTTTTTCATAGTAAAGAGGTGATACGTAGCGCATCGCGTCTGTCATACTAAAAAGAGGTGATACGTAGCGCATCACCCCTTTTTCATAGTAAAAAAATGGTTCCGTACTGATAAGTATGTTACGACTTTACCTTATCGTAGTGGCTAACAAAAAGACGCCCATTTGTGCAATTTACTGTAGGCAATTATTTTTCTTAAATGTGTAAAGAGGATATGTAAAATGAACTTCCAAAATATCTATTCTTGTACACCTTGCGTGACCTATCACTTTTTATTTGTATATGTATAGTATATTTTAATTTTGCTTTTGTCTTTACTACCTTGCAAACAATCAGCCGAAGAAACCAGATTAATGAACAATCACTCCCAATTACATTATTTTAAGATTTATCTTCGTCAAACTTAGTTTTGTTTTAACTTATTTGAATTACCAGTCCCGAGCCCTCGACAAAACTGGAGAGGAGTTAATAAATTTTCAAAAGCTGTTTACTCACGACGCCCTAGCTAAATATTGATGATAACTCTTTGTTATCGAACAATGGGCTGTTGAAGCACCGTAAATAAAACACGAAATTAATGAGAACCCTCACAACAGTTTGTTGCTGGGATGCTACTGACAACGATGTAGCAAAAGCACTTATTTGAAACCGGTAAAGTTCTCCAAACAAGTACAATTCCATTGTTCATTCATGATAAATACTTTTCGACTTGACTGGAGAGGGTAGTGAGGCTGTTGAAATAACTACGTAACATTGTTATTGAAGCAGTCCGTGGGGATTGGATTTTGGATCGCCCGTACTGCTGGGATTTTTTAGATTCTCTAACATCTGTCGTGGTTGTAAATTTTTGTGTATTGGTATAAATATTTATCCAAAAGCTACTACTGAAATGTTGATTGATCAAGGTTTAAGTTTTTTTTGGAAAAATATTTCTTTTCTGTAGGCGACAGGCTCTGAAAACTTATCACTATGTAGGATGAACTGTATGGCCCATACGGATTTGTGTGTAACCCATAAATTTATAATTACTGCCGATCAATTTATAATGATCAACTAGCACGTTATACCAATAATTCAACTAAGGCGAGACTAAAATTAAAATGCACCATTGTGCGAGTAATGCGCATGTGTAAGTGAAAAAATACGGCAATGCAAAGCCTACCTAAGCCGCCAGAGCGCGTACCTGAAATGGCCTCGTCTATCTATCTCGCTCTAATATACGCGTTAGTATGCTCTTCTCTTTGACATTACCGATCTATAGTTTCCTATATCTAAGGTATAACCAAATGATACTACCGTAATGTCTCTAAATTCACTTCAGAAAATTATTCCCTGAAAACAAAACAATCTTCTAATGGCTGCTCCCTGGAGAAACTGCTACAGATTATAATCATAATATGGACCAAATTGTAAGTGTGAAAAAGATGCTAAGCTATACCTTCCTTGTGATAATATCTAAAAGTCTTTTGCGGGAAAAATAATTTTGTATCTCCCCCATATTGTTATAGAATCCCATTCACATTTTTAGCTAGCTAGAACATTTCCAATAGTGATGGAAATAAAACTATATACCTACCAATAGATACTCGTTAAAGTAAAATGAGTAGCAAAAATAACAAAAGAATCTTATAAATTGATAAACGCCGGCGGCACGCGAAAAAGCATGACTCATATTGTCACATTCCTCCTGAGCCGAGCGTGCAAGTGAGAGCGCGGTGAGCAAGCCATATAGAAGCACGATCAACCTAAGCGTTGGGCTTGTGAATGACTTAACCACGTAAAATTATTGTCCGTAAACCGACTTTACAGACAACCAATTTTACTTGGCATGTTTAAATATGATTGTATACCAAATTAAATGGAAAACGAAAAACACGAAAAAAGAATTCCTGTCATGAATAAATGCTGAGACGGGACTTGAACCTTTCGCTACCCTGGCGACTGTTCTTCCAACTGAGCTACACAGGACTGTTTAACCACGATGAATTTAGCCATGTCTTGTGTTCGTCTCTGATTACGTATACTTACCTAACAATGTTGAAGATTTACGTTTTTAACACCCGATGAGATATTTTTACAAATACCGTCGGTCAGTTAAGTGAGACATTTTTTTGGGTCATTTGCTTTTCAATCTTTCAAGATCAGAAAACTAAATTGTAAGCTTTTAGGTCTTGTTCTTCTAATTTTAAGAATGAAATTAAAAGCCTATTTTAATAAATAACACAATTCTACTGCTTCATTTATGACGACAAACCAAAATAAATACCTAGTGCTTAAGAGTCGCAAAACTGTTGACTCGTGATGTTATTTGAGGATTTACAGAGGAAAACAATTTAGGAGCGTAATTTGTATGTCACTAAAATAAACTTAAGTGAAGTTAACGAGCTCACTGTGTGCCTTATGAGAGATATTTTGGGACACTATTTGAATGTTATTACATGTAGATAAAGTTAGCATAAATATTACAAAGTAATTATCATAAAAATTACAAAAGTAGGTATCGTAAAGGCGACTACTATCTTCAAAAACAAAAAGATGAGAAATAAAAATTGTATGTTTGAAAAAATCTAAATGTTTTTTGGGTCGGTCCCTAGGATAAGGGACAACGTTTATTCCAAATATTGACGTTGGCACCGACTTCAAAAAGTGTTGATGTTTTAATTTTTTTTTTATCTTTCCCCTTTTTTAGTTTTAAAGGTCGTATTATTTTTATTAAAAATCATTCAAGTATTCTTTAAATCAAAACATACTGCACCGACCCCAAATAAATTTGAAGCAGGGTAGGAAGATAGAGATAACACAACAATCTCAAAGACCCACGGTGGGATGAACTACTTGCAATACGTATTTCCCGCTTTAATTTTACGCCATGATTTCTCATCAAGAATTACAATAGCCCATTACCCTTTATTATGACGTTGTTAATTCCGAAGTTAATTAAAAAACACAATAGGACCCAACCATAATATAAGCTTCGCGTGTGGTGTTTTGATTAAATTTACATTTGTAACTATGTTTTAGTTATTTTTGTTAAACGTATTTTATAATATTAAAGGACTGGCTCATAGGTACCAATTAAGTACTAATTAGTGAATATTTTAGCCGAGTAATTCATCAACTCGTCCCACATACCATAACCGTAGGTATGTGGGACCAGATGACGAATTACTCATTTTAGCCATGTGATGCCGGCAGAGTAGAATAGCATAACCCCATATCCTCCAATGGATATCGTGGAAGGCGACTAATGGCTCAGCAGTATTGATTACCTTATACTCCGTCCACCAATCCGCATCGGGCAAGCGTGGTGGACTACTGCCTGAACCTCCTTCGATGACATGGAGAAGCCTTGTGTTCTAGTAGTGGGTGGAATTATAAAGGATGTTATGGTGGTATAGTGGAGTGTATATTTGACAGATAGTCTGAATGATATCAACATTCCTATTACAATGTAAGGACCGCTTGCTTACTATCAGGGGAGCTGTGTGCTTGTTTGGGACAAAAAATATTATAATCATGAAAACTATTAACTAAATAACATGAATAAATAATAAAAAACAGTATTTTTAACATTTATATATCAAAAAAACTCAGCCATTTTCTTCAAGCCAGCAGTAATCTCTTGGCCAGAGGGCAGGATCTGCAATGGCTCCACGATGAAGTGCCCACCTCTGGTTTGAATCATATAACAATGTTTGATCCCTTGTCTGTACATCCAGTCGATTGCCATTCCTGAACCTTTGACGAGCTTAAGCTGATTCACGCTGCCAGAAACATAATGCTCGTCTGCCACTTTTCTCATTGCCTGTTTAAAAAAGCTACTACAATTAAGTTTAAAAGGGAAATAATAAGCCGAGGAACTAAAAATTCTAGAACAAGTGACTAAAAATACTAAATAAGTCGCTGATTCTGGAATAAGATAGGTTTAGGTTAGGTTAATCTGCTGACCAGTTAAATACGATCCTTTTTAAAATGTACATAGGCCCTCGACTTTGTTTGCATAAAATAAGAAAAAAGTGGTTATGATTGATACCAAATGAAATACAAAACGATTATCAAGTAAAAAATTCATGTCATAATTAGTGCTGAGACGGTTTCAATCGTATCTCTACATGCCAAATAAAATATAGAAACAAAATTAAAGAAGTATTTCTCATAATAGCTATCTGATGGACATTCAGAACCCCACGCAGAACATCGCACCAACGTATCGTATCAACTCGGAATGGAACGTAACGGTATCGGCTCTTTTTCCTATGAGAAAGAGACAATACGCTTACGTTCCGCAACCGTTACGTAGCAGTTCTATTTCGTTCGTTACGTAGTTGTTCATTGTTGTAATGGCTACGGAACCGTAGCGGTTCCGTAGCCATTACGTAGCGGTTTTGTAGCAGTTCCGTAGCGGTTCCGTAACATTTCCGTAGCCATTACGTAGCCGTTCCGTAGCAGTTCCGTAGAGGTTCCGTAGCCATTGCGTAGCCGTTCCGTAGCAGTTCCGTAGACATTACGTAGCGGTTCCGTAGCAGTTCCGTAGCGGGTTTGTAGCCATTACGTAGCCGTTCCGTAGCGGTTTCGTAGCCTTTCCGTATCGGTATCGGCTCTTATTCCTATGAAAAAGAGGCGATACCGTTACGTCCCTTTCCGAGTTAATAAGTGTGTTGCGACCACAACAACATTCTCTACGATGATAGCAGGCGGTCGGTCATAAAACTATGCCAAAACCTATGATGACGTCATTTCACTGACCCCAAATAGATTAAGGCAAAGTTGCACCAATAAGGTATGGGTTTCTCGACTCTGTATTATATTGTTTGTAAATAAGACACTGAACTTCGTACGCGATAAAATTAAGGATAAATAAATAAGGAAAAGGAGAAATAGGGTACGTACAACGGAATACCCGTTCAATTTTGGAGCACCAGAATCAGGTCAGGACCTTGGAAGACTTATGCACAATGCTCGATAATCTCCGTAGAGTCTCCCAACGAGAGGCTCTTAAATGAAAATAGACAAGACGAAAATTATGTGGAATTTCCATGTCGTATCCACTACGAAGTCGTCGACGATAATGTTTAGCTAGGACACTAATCTTAATATATTATATAAATTACGTGTCGCGTTGTTTGTCCGCGATGGACTCCTAAACTACAACCGATTTTAATCAAATTTGTACACCGTGTGCAGTTTGATCCAACTTGAAAGATAGGACAGTTTTTATCTTGATACGTAGTCCTCATTTTTTTAAAACTGCAAATTCAATGTTATAAGACAGTAGTATGAAATTACCACAGCAACGCGTGGCCGGGACAGCTAGTATATTATATAAAAGAATTAATCATAAGCTTTATGGGGCAATGCTAAAAACCCGCTTGCGTAATTTCAATTGACTTCTACTTCTTATAAACCTCTGACGGGACGGTCTAAAATCGTTTTATATATAAGTATTTAAAAGGTTTTTTAGGCGTCGCCTTTATAAAAATTCAATAAGTCAACTGGGAAAAAAACATTTAATAAAGTTAAGCCGACTTACGCCAATTAAAAGCTAAGCAATATTAAAATTTGGAAAGATTATAATTATACAAGGACGTTTTACACCTTGCCACGGCTTATACTGAGCGGAGACTTTGAGTGTAATGTTGTTTTTAATTTGTACTCAATAAAGATCTATTGTATTCTCAATATTATAGTATCAAATTATATAGAAAACAAAAAAAAAACAATCATAATCATGAGCAGACACACATACTATAACGCTCATATTCCCAAAAGAGTTAAGCAGAGCCTTAGGCAGCAAGGTTTATTAGGCTCAAGATAGTAACAGGTTGTCAGCCAGTCGCCTACATAAACCGTTAAACCTTCAGTGAAACAACAAACAAATAGTCAACTAGGTAGAGAAGGAGGCTCAAGATTCCTAGTCGTAAGATTTTGTTTATCCGAAAAGTAGGAAAATTAGCTACTCGAAATTTTCATATGAATTTTCGTAATACGTACGTAAATACAAACATACAATCATACATATATAACATACATAGACTGTTAAAATCATAACCATTCATTGTGGCTTCGCTGTAATCCGATAAAAATAAGCCTTCAATCAAAACTTTTGCTAATTTCTACTTGAATGTAAATTCTACATCTAAATAGATTACTGACAATAATAATAATATGAAACAAGTAATGATAATCACCTAACGAGCTCTGTTGATTACAATCGAGGTACACCGATGGGACTTCCCCGGGTATTATATTATCTCCAGCTAATATTAACCGCGGTTCGAAGCCGAACAAGAGTCCTATATATCATATTATATACTGGGATAGGGAAAATCGTATCATCACTCAAGCCGAGTCAAGTTAAGGTAGCATCAAAATAATAATAATATATTTCCACGGTCATACCAATTACCTCAAATTATTACCGTATTAACACGGTTCAAAAAATTAATTTTTTGAACCGTGTTAATACGGAGGTTACGTGGTAGAAATCGCTTTTAAACTACAAACTTGTTTTTTATCTATTCTATAATCCTACTGATATTATAAAGTTAGTATGGATGAATGTATAGATGTGTGTTTACTACTTTTTCACGCAAAAACTACTGGATGGATTTTAATGAAACTTTCCAATAAAATACTTAGGTCTTATATAAGATTATTATATAGGCTATATATTTATTATACCAAACCTACGGATACGAAGTCGCAGGCAGAAATAAGCATTAAATAAAATAATGTTTACGGATTTAAATCGCGCATATATTTGGTCTTCACAATTTATTATTTTTTACCCCACGTTTTAAAATGCTTTTATTGCCCAATATGGCGAGGCCAAAATAAAGAGTTATGATTTTAGCAGTTGTATTGTATGTTTGTATTCGCGTATTGCCTCTGTAGTTCCTAAACTATTCAAACGGTTTTGATGAATATGATGTCAATCGGTTCGTTATTATGATCCGAGTAACAAATGCTACATAACCGACTTTAACAAAGGAGGAGTCGATTTTATCTTGTAAAACCAGATTTTAACCGAGTCCAGGCCTTTCTTTATTTTCGCAGTACAGTTTCAGTTACTACTAACTTTTTGACATAAGTTTATTGTTTTCATGATAAACAACAATATCAGTGTGTTTCCTAAAAACTGAATTGGTGACTATAAACAACATAATTTAATTAAAATTAGACCTTCGCAGCTGCTGTCAAGCCATAATTACATATGACTCTGAACTTGTGGGTGCTGACGAGTAAACAAACATTATAATTAGAACACTTGCGTTACTAATTACGGGTAACGTAAATGTTTGTTTAAGGGGTAAATAAACAAACAACCCTCTTTTGACGCCAGAAGGCTTTGTAAAATGTCAAATACCAGCTTGCCTCTTTGGAGTCGATAGAACAATGAGCTTTCCTATTTATATCACGTTTATTTATTTCCTATAACAATAAGGATTATGATGTCACATTGTCATTTAATTTCATTTTGAGTTTTTAGTGTTTATTTTCTTATTAAATCGGTAAATTTTATATATTTTATTGTGCGTTCTTTTAGTAAATATTTTTATCCCTGAATACGCAGATTTCCTATCCATAACAAATTATGATTGGGTAAAGATAGGTATATTAATTCTATTAAGTCGATCAGATATAATACCATAAAATATTAGACACATATACTTATATACTTAATCAAATCAGTACTATTAGTGGGTCACTTTTCAGTAAAAAGTGTACTGTGTGTGATGTCGAAAGTAGTTTTTCTGCGAAGTTCTTTTAGTTTGTCTAAAGTTAGAGACAGGGGGATATTATGTCTCAAGGGTGTTGTTGAAGATTAACTTGACAATCAGTTTAGTGACTCTTTTGTTATACTGAGAAGTAATCATGCCAAAAACTCCCTTATGATACTTATACGTTTTAGTTAGTTTATACACGTCAAACAAGCAGTAACTAAAATTGGTGTCGGATTGTATGAAACTTTTTGTTTCATTCACTCCGACACAGTACAATCAAAACATAATTATCTCTTTTTTCGCTTTGACGGGAAAGCTCATGAGCTTGGACTGTCGTCTTAAGATGCATCCAAAAAAAAACGGATCAGAGTTATAAGAGGGATTTTGAATGGTTGATAAGTTTGACAGATTTTCGACACTGCGAAGCCGTCTAAACGCCCGGATTGGATATGATGTGAATGAATCTGCCGACATTGTGGACAAAAACACTCTTTGAATCTTGTGTTTTCTACTCTTATATCCATTTAAATTCGTCCAAAGCTGGCATCAAAAGAACAAATAGCCATTTGGAAGTATAGTTAAAAAACGTTGATTCATACTTTCGATATTTACCCATTGTTTAAAACGTTCCTGCTGAAAATCGTTCTCATAGAATAGGATGCACCCAATGTTTCTTTCACCTCTTCTTCGTCCAGCACTCGGATATCGTCGTCGCCTATCGTGTACGAAGACTAAACGCATACTTATCGGTGCCAGCCGGTGCATGTCTGAAAGCGCACGTCTAACCACCGTCTTCCGTTTAAATAGACGGTCCGTCTTGGTGAGAAAGGGCCCTTAAACCACCTCGTGGAGGCGATTACCAACAATAGCATTCCTGAGGAGGGCTGACGTCAAGTAGGCGGCTGGACGTAAAACTTCTCAGCTAAATCCTTTTTATAGTATGTTCATAACATAGTCAACAGGAGTGTTAATATTACTCTGACCCCAAAACGAATTGTGAACACGCAGGGAAAGGATGAATTCTTCATCGTATTCATCACTAAACTTCCGTCAGACGAATAATAGTTAACCGTGTGCGTAAAAGTCCCCAGTGAACAATTTTCCCTTGCCTTCTCCATTAGCGGCCTTTACACGTACGTATCGCGGGTGTAAGAGCAAATCCTACGCGGAAGGCGTGGGCGTGAATGTTGCAAGGGAAAGAAAAGAGTATGTGCCACGCTTGACGTACGCGCAATAACGTCCTCAAAGGTTTCCTGAACATGAGAAATTCTTTCACACAATCTCACACGTGCCAGTTTCGCGCGGTCTAAGGCGAGTGATTAGCCTTTACATGGACACTCTTTCCGTTGACAAAAATGAACACGTTTAGTGACGCGCGAAAGAATTGTGTGCTTAAGCTAACTGGTAAAAAACTATCGCCCGCGATTGCGCGTGCAAGCTTTCCCGCGTTTGTAGCGTAGCGGCTCCTGAGAACGCGCGACAGAACGTGTAAAGGCAACTATTGACTTTAGTCCCTCGGCTGCGGCATCCTTAAGTCCTAAGGTTACAGCGCAATTTGTAGTAATTACTCTTCGGTTGATCCACCGATCTCTTAAGACGATACTGTAATTTTAGGCCCATTTAAAGTGAAGAGAGGTAAAATTAAATGTGAAATATTATATCAAAATTTAACAGACATAATATGTTTAGTTTTGTATTGGTCATAATATTTATTTACGTGTACATTGTAATGTGTATACATGTATTTATTAATGTATTATCTATTTCATATAATATTTTTAGCATTATGTAGGTATTTATTAGTTATATTTGGTTTTTAAAACTTTATTTTACATCGGTCCTGCGCTGACCGCATCCAGCGACCAGATTGTCGGTTCATTTTTTGAAATGTTTTTATTGATCTTATTTTGACATCTTTGTTATTTTAAATCAACATAAAATTACTCCTACATAAAAATATTTTAATTAGGTCATCATCATCATCATAACAGCCTTAATAATTTGACCCACTGCTGGAGCAACAAGGCCTCTCCTTGTCATAGAAGGAGGTTAAGGTAGTAGTCCTCCACGCTTGCCCAATGCGGACTGGTGGACGGAGTATAAGCTGATCAATACCCCTTTGCGACTAATGGATCACCATTAGTCGCCTTCTACGACACCCATTGGAGGACATGGAGTGATGCTATTCTAGTCTGCCGGCATCACGCGGCTAATTTTATGCAATCCTATTGGTTAATATTTCCTCGTTTCTCCACTCCGCAGCCTTACTCCGCGTCAATTGACAGGCAGTCTTTAATAATCGGCCTACGAGTAGGATCGGCGAAATCACGAGAGAAAGAGATAAAATCATAGTCAAACATATGCGTTAGAACAGACAATTTCGCTTCTGTTTCACTTGTCTAACAACGAAGATGTGCTACCGGCGTTATAGCGATATTTCATTAATACTCAACCAATCACCTTGATTGAGTATAGGCTAGTAGGATCGGCGAAATGGCGAGAGAAAGAGATGGAATCGTAGTCAAATGTATGCGTTAGAACAGGCAGTTTCGCTTGTCTTATAAAGAAGATGTACTACCGGCGTTATGGCTATATTTCAATAATACTCAACCAATCACCTACCATAGCCATTCCCTTAGCAACAGTACTATGGGCTCCGACATCTGCTGTAGGGTTTCCAGTGAATGCCCAGGGGAAGGAAACCGAGCCTCCGAACGAATGAATTGTTGCGTAAGCGAAGAAGTGACGGCTGAGAGCCAAATTCTGAAAGGAAATAATAACTCTCTCATTTATAATTGGAAGCTAGTGAAAAATACTTAATAAATAATTATTGACGTTAATTTAATTATTAGGTAAAATAATACACATACACTATGGAATAATTTTATTTTTGCGTTTACAAACGCGTAAATATTTGTAATACTAGAAAAAATGCACTGAAAAAAATGGACTTGCCATGGCGATTTATAAGACTAAAAAAGAAATCTTGATTCTCATAATAATAGAATAGAATAAAACTTTATAGCGTTCACTGGGTATAAAATAAAATCACATACAAAAAAATGTTAACAGTAAATTGTACCTATAATAGGCGCCTTATCGCTAAGACCGATCTCTTCCGGGCAACCTTAGGTTAGAAAGGATTTGATACAATGACGTAGAGGGAAGATAGCGATGCAGCAACTCAAAACAGACAATATATACTGATCAAATCTAACGATATACTCATATATCATTATTTAACAGTCGGGGAAAAAGGCTATAGTGACAGACAGTGCTCCACCAGCTTCTTGAAAACACTCGAGGATTGTGCTCGCTGATATCGATAGGTAATGCATTCCATAGTCGCATCGCTTGAACCGTAAACGATTTGCTATAGAACTTTGTGAAATGCATGGTGTCGCTAAACTGAGATTCTCCTATGACATCAGAACTCGTGACTGAGTAGCACTTAGATATTTGAAGCAGTCTTTTAGATAGGTTGGAGTTTGCGAGTGGAAAAGAATAGTATATAGGAGGGAAAGAATATGAGCATTCCGGCGATAAGACGAATAGGCAACCACTTGAAACTAAAATCGAAATTGAGATGCAAGAATAAATCTTTAATATCTTCACTACCCTTTCAGTAAAAATATACTATCCACAGAACGTCCTTTGAGCACAATCTATTGTTCGACCAAACTAACATTCATTTGAAGTCCAATCAGAACTGCTCGATCAATTAAACTCAATTTCACGTGTGCATGGCTATTAATAGTTGGTTTAATTAGGAACACAATAGCAGACTTGATGTTTACTTGCTATTTTGTACATTGCTGAAGACGTCTTGACAACAATTACTAGAGTGTACTACTAATTAGGGAACTCTCTTTACTATGCTGATATTTGTATAATGACGTACACGTATAAACAAAAATGGGAAAACTACTAATTGTACTTTATACAAAAAGGTTCATGTTGAAATTCAGTTAGAGAATTTTGTCGTTATGTGGTAAATTATGTCGTATTTGATAAAGTGGGATTTTCGCGGAAATCCTAGGAACATTTAATCCTTTTTTTTCATATTTATTTTAGTTTACGAATATTTTTTTATTACTTAGTTTTTAGTACCAAGTTGGCGAGTAAAAAATTATTTAGCAAAGCACTATGCTTGCCAACTAATTTCTTACTCGCCAACTTGGTGGTATGAAGGGTTTGTCATCCAAAGACTAGTGAACTTTCATTGACAAAGCTTTCTTCGTCTTTTGGTTTTGATAGGGATTCAATATCTGAGTTCTTGTTCGTGGAAAAATGTATTCGGGGCAATAAAAAGAAGGAAATTACAATCGAATGTACTTTAAACTTTCCGGAGTTTCGTGTTGCATTAATCTTCAGTAGTGTAACTGAATATAGTATATATTAGAACACTGCTTTATTTGCAAGATTTTTTTTATGTTATTTATTAAAAGACTTTCACCGCGCAGGGTATCCCTGACCTATCATATCATCTTGATATAATACATTCGGAGTGAAATCATTGTTGCAAGAAGATTAATCCCATCCAATTGTCTCTTAGCGCGAAGGCAAATATAGGGACAAAATTCCCTACACCCCATCTAAAACAGTTAATTATATTAAACAAGAAGAGCAATAGAAGGGTCTATTTTTAGAATATCCCTAAGAGATTGGATAAGAAATGGGAAAATCCCCGGAAGGTCCAAAGTTGTAAATAGCCCAAAAATTTGCTCAACTTAGGCGGGAACATTACGCGGGAAACAAATGGCCAATGAAAAGTTCTGGAGTGGAAATCACGTATATAATATCGGAGAGGTTTAGTTAGTAGATTAGGCGTAGGTACGTTCGTAAGCAAATTACACATATAGATAAATACTATGGAATTATTTTTGTGTTTACAAACGTGTAAATATTTTAATACTAGAAAAAATACACTAAAAACTCGACCTGCCCCAGGCGGGAATCGAACCCAGCATCCTCCGCAATCCGGGCAGCTACGTTAACCACTATGCTACCAGGGCACTGCTTTCGCCGTCGAAAATTATCAATGCTTGGTTATATGAAAACATTGTTTCACCAAATCTTTGAAATTTGCACTTCTAAGATCCGAACGAAATATTTTTGCAAATACTTGAGGTCCAGTTAAGATGAAACTAGCTTATATTAGAATTATTTTTGCGTTTACAATCGCGTAAATATTTTTAAAACTAGAAAAAAACGCTACCTATATTAGTTTTAGAGAATTAACTAGATACATGAGAATTAGAACGCTTATTTCACATTTTTGTTTAATATTAACAATATCAATCTTGACATTGTCTAAGTACATTAAAACCGGTTTTGGGCTTAGTGTGAAAGAGAGGGCCTCTAAACTCTATATTAGAATGTGGATTGCGCCCTACGAGCGGCAGAGAGCACAACACAGTCAGAATACACTATTTGAAACTGATTGGAAATCAGTACTTGGGAAAAATGGGAAAGATTTTTCCCAAGTATTGGTTTACAGTTTTGCGTTGAACCACACAACCTTTGGATTAAAATAAATTCTTTCTGTGAAATGACCTTCAAAACAAACCACATTTCAATAATGGAAGCGAACTTCGAGGTACCGAGGCAAAAATGTACCATGGCCTTTCTTCGCTAAGTAATGATCTGTTACTAACTTCTAAAAAGTACGACTGAATTGGTCTGGTGGTATTCATAAATGATGTAGTTGACAAAACTGAATATCTTAATTTTTTTTTCCTAAAGATAGTTACAATCATCCTTAGAATAGTTAATATGCTGCCAGTATCAAGTGGTTGCCTAGACCTCTAATTAGGTAGTTAGTCCACCTTGTCCAAACTCACGCAATGTCTGAGTATTCACAGGTAGGTCAATCTGTTTTTCAAATCAAATCAAATCAAATCAAATCAAATCGTTTATTTGCATAAATACAGTTAATCTAGATGGTAACAATAATTTTTCTGTTCGTTCGTGTATTTAACCTCTTACAGGTATGCAAATGCTTTGTGAGACGTATACCTACTTTAATATATCATTATTATGAGAAGCAATTCAATGTCAATTAGTTATACAATTTAAATGTCAATCATTACAAATATTAAGATTTTTACGGTTTAGATAATCATGTACACTATAAAAGCAATGTAACATAAGCCATTTTGTCAATTTTATTTTAAACATATTTCCCTTCTCAGCTTTTAATTTATCAGGAAGATTATTAAAAATTAACACACCCATATTAAAAATATTCTTTTTAAATATGAAAGAATGACATGGAGGCTGATATATTCGTTTCATGACTTGCGTCCTGGTCAGACGCGATGACACTTCGCCATGAGTCTTAAAGACTTCCGGGTGGACGCTCACAAACACGCATAAATCTCTTATATACATACAAGGAAGGGGCAGTATATTAAGTTTTTTAAATAAAGGTCTGCAACTGTCCAAATATCTCGCTTTGCATATGCGCCTTACACATTTTTTTTGTACTCTGAATGCCCTATCAATGTCGATGGAGTTTCCCCAGAGGATTAACCCGTAACTCAGTATTGACGACACATACCCATAATATGCTGTTATAGCTGATTCAATCGAAACTGTTTGTCTCAATTTTTTTAGAGCAAAAACGAAACGATCTAATCTTTTACACACTTGATCAATATGTTGCTTCCAATTAAGATTTTTATCCATTGTTATTCCTAAGAACACATGTGTATCTACTTCCTCTATAACTTCGTTTTTATGTCTGATATCAAGAGGATTGACTTTGGTATTATATGATGAAAATTGCATTACTTTGGTTTTATTTATATTTACGTGTAAATCGTTATTATTTAACCATTCAATTATGTCATGGAGAGCTATATTAATGTCATTCTGGAATGTATCTTTATTGTCATTTTTTATTATAATGGTCGTGTCATCAGCGAAAAGTATACACTTATGTCTTGTGGCCTTTGGGAGATCGTTTATATAAATTAAAAACAATATAGGTGAGATTATGCTCCCTTGTGGCACCCCCGCATTACTTGATTTAAATTGCGATCTATATTTATATTTGCATATGCTGTTTTTTTCCTCACAAATCTTTGGAATCTCAGTACACTGGCTTCGACCATGTAAAAAACTACTGATCCAATCATATGCTCTACCCCTAATACCGCAGCATTCGAGTTTATAGAGCAACTTATAATGGCTGACGTGATCGAACGCTTTGCTCATGTCCATGAAAATAGATGCTATTTGTGTTTTTTTATTAATATTTTCAGTAATGATTTTCAAAAAGTTGAAACAAGCTGTCGTAGTGGAGCTCCCTCTTCTAAAACCGTATTGGTCTGGATGAAGGATTTTATATTTATCTAAAAAACTGACAAGTCTTGTGTGCATAGCTCTTTCGAAAATTTTTGATAATATGGGAATTATTGAAATTGGTCTGTAATTGTTTGGGTCTAGTTTATTGCCTTTTTTAAACAAGGGTTTGACCACAGACATTTTCAGGCTAACGGGGAAAGAACCCTGAAGAAAAGATAGGTTGATTATATGGGCCAACGGGCCGCATATATAAGGAGCACATATTTTTATAATTTTAGTGTTTATTTCGTCGTATCCGCACGATTTGCTATTTTTAAGCGATAGTATAATTTTATAGATTTCCCTATCATCGACTGGGTTAAGAAACATTGTTTGTTGATTATAAGGTAGATTATTTTTAAACGTCATTTTCATATTATTATTTGTCTGCATGTCAGTCTGATCTAAAAAATAGTTATTAAAAATTTCACAAATGTCAAATGGATTAGAATGAATTTTTTTATTATATTTAATTAAGTCTATGTCATTTTTATGAATACTATTTGAAACTGTAGACGAGATTGTATTCCAGGTAGCCTTACATTTATTATTATTACTCATTATATACTTGTTATTATGTAATTTTTGTGCTTTATTTATGCATTTTTTTAAAATTATGGAGTAATTTTTAAATATTCTTTTGTTTCTGTCTCTATTTTTATTACTTGTCCTATATTTAAAATATAACAAACGTTTTACTTTACATGACTTTTTAAGGCCGTTACTCAACCATTTTATTGTAGAAAATTTATTGTTTATTTTGACTTTTATAAGCGGAAAACATAATTTATGGAAGAGACATAATAAGTCATAGAATGTTGTAAATGCGTCCGTTAAATTGTTGCTCTTTCGTACTTCCACGAAAGAGAGGGATGATATTGCCTGACAAAACTTTCTAATATTGTCAAAGCAGTAGTCACGCTTAAGTTCAAACCATGTAGTGTAAGTTTTTTGTTTGTTTATATTTAAAGTAATACTTTGCGCAGTCTCGTGATCTGATAAAGCAAGTTGATGGATTTCAATGAGTATTGGATTAGAATTACTCGCAATTTGGTCAATACTAGTATTTAGCCTCGTTGGAACTTTTACATGTAAAACGAAGTTATAATTTAGTAATAGACTCTCTAGATCCTTAGAAAATGTTGTAGGCTTTAATACATCAATGTTCCAATCACCACTGATTACAATTTTTTTTCGTTTGTAATTGTTAACAAGAGTGTCAAGTAGTTTTTCAAGTTTATGTAGGAATGTGTTTTGTGCCTCGTTTGGTCTACGTTGGTCACATAAGTTCTTCTGTGAATTATTTTCATCTCACTCACTCAACATACATTGGAAAGGGCTAGACGATACTCTAAGTCATAACTCACTTTAAGTGCAATGGACTCTTGCTCCGAAAATGGCGCCGGTCCACAGTAATCCTTTGCACATATGATTGCAGATGCACCTCTCCTGCCCCAATCTGAGCTGAAAGTTTAAATGTACCATACGCTATTTGAAAATACTAATAACCTCTAAACCATACAACTTTTACTATTCTGTAGCATAAGTTGTATGTTAGGTAACTCTAATTTCGCAAAAAAAAAACTTTGCAACTTCGCAAAATTTTCTTCGCGTTTTCAGTGTTGTTTCCATACAAAGGTAATTTGAGATCATCGAATTCTTTAAAGGTTTAAGGAGGAATTTTATAAATAACCATGTATACTAATATTACATTTAAAAGTATTGTTGCATGCAAAAGCGAATTTTCTGAAAGCCATCGATATTTGAAATCACTACATTAATCACTACATAAATCACTAAATAAAGTATTTATATTTACGCGTTTGTAAACGTAAAAATAAAATTATTCCATCACTACATAGTATAAAACAAAGTCGCTATCCGCCGTCTGTCTGTCCCTATGTATGCTTAGATCTTTAAAACTACGCCACGGATTTTGATGCGGTTTTTTTTAATAGATAGAGTAATTCTTAAGGAAGGTTTATATGTATAATACATGCATATTTACATAAGCATTGCACCCGTGCGAAGCCGGGGCGGGTCGCTAGTTTGTAATATAACGTTTAGAGACTCATCCATCACACACTGAAATCGCTACTGCAACTATGCAGTTTCTCATTTTGTTATACTTATTCATCTAAACTTTCTCACAAACACACACTGCAAAAATATCTGCAGACATTAAATATTTATTAATATACTCGTAGATATAAATACCAATTATAATTTTAGTTTTTAGTCTAGGTATTCCACTGTGTCTCCATGTTTACGTCTTGCCAAATTTCAAACTGTAAATTGTATATTTAGTTATAAATCTCCAATTGTATCTCTCTCTAACTGTTTGAACTGTTAGTGGTCCCGGAGGATTGAGACCTGGTTACCTGTAATACAGGTTTTATTACCTACTACAGGCATCTGCTATCCGCATCCCAATCTGGACATGTTATTTCTAGGCATATTTATAACTGTGTTTTAACTTGATTCTACATCTTATGCACTTATTTGGTAAGCGGTGAGAAACAAACGATTTTTTTTTAATTATTATTTTTGTTTATTTACCAACCTTTTAAAAAACAAACGTAAGAGCAGGAAGGAACCTTTCCAAAGGAGGATTGATGAAAGGCAGCCGGCCGTAAAATCTAACGCGAAAACATTTAGCTATATAACGATAGCAAGACATACTACACCGACCCTAAATAAATCGGGAGCAGGGTAGAAGATAGAAGAACAAACAAAACTAAGAAACGGTTTTAATACAAGGTGTGGAATTTGTTTTCCAACTACCGGTATCTAATTATTTGTTAACAAGAATTCCTTTCAAAACATGCACAGTTGCAACACCGTATTAACACAGAATTGTAGCGGCAATTCTAGACTATACAGCTGGTGATTCTCCACCCATTGTTAAAACTTTCTATCATCATCATCAACAGCTCATACAATGTCCCCACCGAGTGGCTCGAGTCTACCCCACAATAGGGGCGATTAGGCCTTAGTCAACCACGCTGGTCAAGTGCGGGTTGGTCGACTTCACACACAGCCTAAGAATTTCTACATTGGTGTGTGCAGGTTTCCTCACGATGTTTTCCTTCACCGTAAAAGCGTTGATTAAACGTACAACGTACATATGAATTCAAAATTTGAAAACACATTTGTACATGGCGGCGTTCGAAACGGTGCCTCCCGGGTGGAAGACAACGCCCTTAAGCACTAAGCCAACGTTTCTTAAAAACTTACTATGCTGTGTTCTAAATTAAAATAAAATGTCGAAAATGGTCAATTATACTGGAGCTCCAATTACGTGTTTAAAATACTGTAATTGAATTTATACAGTGACAGTTATCAATCTAATGTGCCTATAGCAATTTAAATTTAATGGAGAGTTGGTTTTGTAGTGTTTGAAATTTAAAGTCTGCAATTTTCCACGTAAAACGTTACACATTGCCAAACTGTTTCTTCGAAAGAACTCATAAATTGATCTATGACAGGAAGATGGGTGGACTCCCGTAATTAATGTTGTTGCTCCAATGAAACTTTCCATTCTACCAACTATGTAAAATATGATTTTTTCATAGATGTAATCAATGATATTAAAAAGAAGCAGATATGTCATAGGCGCGCGCATTATGTAGACTCGAAAACGTCCTAATTAGGACGTCTTGCTATCAGTCTGTTTCGAGCCCTGTCACGAGCCGGCTGCGTCGTGGTACTTGCGTTCTTGCTAAAATTTATTCGCGTGTATCTGAAGTTACTGTCCATTTTAATAATTCTATAAAAGTTATTCTTTGCACAAGAAAACATTTGACAGTTTTAGATTTTGCGGCACAGATTTAAACGCAAGTTACTATGAACGTAAATCATCCATAGTTTAAAATATCATTGACTGTAATAAAAACCTATTATGGATTTTATAATTTAGGCAAAATAATGACATACAGCATTCTATTAGCAATACCGAAAACTCGTTAAGAAAACATCAACAAACCATTACTAAGGTTACTGCAATAAACGTACACCAGAAAATATGACTACATGTAAAAACGATGATAACATACATCACAGCTGTCAAATTAGTTGCCGAAAACGCGCTCCTACGCTACAATTGAAATAATTATTACCTACCTACCTGCACATTTATGAGCCACTCCATTTTTGAGGCACAGTTATGGGTTTCCTACGCGAAATCGAATGTCCTTTTCTCATATATACGACATTACTCCTTCACTCGACAACCGAACTCGAAGAGCCTTAAAATTAACAACATAAGCTGCATCGATGCATCAAACGCGTATGACATAAGCTCGATAATTGTAAGGTAGGTAGCAAATAAAACAGTAGAAAAAGCGTCATTTGAACTAGTGGAGTGGAGCTTTCGTATGGTTTTTGGACATCGCCGACCGCTGCCGCGGAACGCTTGTTTCGCTCACTCACCTTGCACTTTAATTGGGTCACAATTCTAACGAACATGACCTACTTCGAGACAACTTCTTCACAAAGAGTTCATCGAGGACAGGTTTAAGAATATTTAATATTCGAGCAAAGGGCATTTGATTTCAAGTTCGCGTACCCGCTGTTAGTAATAGACAAATTGTTCTTCGAACAAAATGCATTCAAATAGAAACTTTGTCTCGTGTTGCCAATTTTACTGTCAGCAGTGTCTGTGTGTGCTTTACGTTACTCGATGCTCTTTGATGTTTCGATAATAGACGTGATTATTGATTTCAGAGGCAAAGTTCGCGTTCTTATCAGTTTGAATAGGACTTGTCAGAATGAGACGAATATACTGTAACATAATGTATGTATACGGTTGAAAGAGATTCTTTAATACGTTTTGTGAGTATGGTTTTTCAGTGTTCTACGATATAGGGGATGATATCAGGTTTGGCATCGCCGCGATTGCCATCTTGATGGTGAACGCTTACCGTCAGACAGGCCGTACACAAACAGTGGCCAAAACATTCAGCTTGAGCAAGATTATCTTACTAGAGCTAACGCGCATCTTCCACCTCGTACTTTGCACAATACTAGGTACAGACTTGTGCCGAGGCTCTTTTCACCATCCCTCTACAACGCAGCGCGCCAAAGCTGGGGTCCTTAGAGGCTCCCTCAGGGGTACCACTCCCTTGCAGCCTTAATCGTATTAGGTAGAGCGACTCCACTGCCGGAGATGCTTACCGACTAGAAATTATCTAGGGAGGTTCGCCTTACCAGAGGACCCACTAATATCCTCTCTTTTCAAAAACTCTGATTGAAAACTCTGGTGATGCTGTAAATTCCTTATACAACCAACAGTAATAGTGAATCAAAGAAAAAGGCTGTACACCTTTTTCTGCTTCTTTCTAATTATATTCTATTTTAAAATTCTAATTTACTCAACTCCTTCCATGTATAATGAAACAAAATCTTGTAGATTACTTAAAGTTACTGATAACAATGATTATTAAAACTTCTTACTCAAAGTTTCTGTTAATATCAACACCATCACAGGGTCCACTAAATCTTCTCCTGTTTTTTCTCCACATTCTATCCTTTGACATGGTGTACTCGTAGCCATCGGGGTTCATAACTGGTACGATATACCTGTAACAACCAATCAAGATGGATCACCAAAATTTATAATTTTGAACTTCTTACTTCAGAAGGCACGTTAACCCGTTGGTACCAGTTTTAACAGCATATATTTACTACTCATTAATATGGACTTAGGTGCACCCTCAAATTCCTTATGTTTTTCTGCTACAAATTTTAATACGTGTAATGTTTACTAAGAAAGCCGCCTATTCAAGTTACAATTGTCTTTATCCTTTAACGTACCATCCAACATACATTTTAAAAACGATATACCTCATATTTAACTGACAACTACAGAACGTATACGTGATGTCAAAATCCAATTAGCGTTCATTTAACTGAGTGCTAATATTTATGAATTTGTTCTGAAATGAATTAAAAATATTATAGGTCTAGTGATTCCCTGAGTAAGAGTTCTCTATTAATTCCAATTGTCATTAATTTAAATTGAAATAATTAATATTAACTTTATGACCCATTCATATGGACGACTCTGTAGCCAACATCTGAATGACTGAGAACTGCAAATCTGAGTCCAATCAGCGTCGAATATTAGATTGGAGCAAAGCCGTCTGATGTAGTTAGCCTGTTCCTGGCTAACGCCAGCAAACTGACGAACTTTGACTAGTTCAATGAATCTGCAGGTTGCATGTGTGTTGCCACTTGAACATCGAGAGAGGCAAGAGTTAATCAAACTACATCTTAAACGTCTCAAGGTAGACACCTTAATACTATATGTGTATATGTTATTAGATAACAATTGTTCTTAGATAAGACCAATTAAGAAATAATCACACAACTCGATGAATATATGTATAAATATAACTACTAAGCGATTCCTACATGATTACCTACTTATGTAAGGAATTTCGTGCCATAACTTCTCCACGGCGCAAACTGGCACATTTCCATAAAAGAGTAAAACAGTGGAACCACTTTAGTAGTAAGTAGTGGTTCCACTGTTTACTAAATTTTCGATTTTTTACTCTTTTTCTTTGTTAGACTAACACGGATTGAAAGATACTTTCTTTGTATTTGGCCCGGGTGACCAAATATTTTATATCTTTAGCTTAGCCGTGCTTCGGAAAGCACGTTATGCCCAACGGACGTTAAGTCCAACAGGTCTTAGTTGTAACTGCAATTTTTCTACTCACCAATCAGTATGGACCTAGCGAATAGTTGGAGTGGAGAGGAGTTATATCACAGATATATCAATCCAAGAAGATCGGTCGAATCGCCGAGTTCATAGGAAGACAGAGTGTCGCGATCAGCGGCCGTACTCATAACATGGTTCTAGTTGAGCATGCCGTAATATACACTATTCATTGCGCGCGTCCTATGGACTGCGAAGCGATGAAAGTTAAGCACAGCCCCAAAGGAGATCGGTCAAATCGCTGAGTTACGTATTCACTTGACTTTATCGGAAGGCGAAGTGGCGGAAATGTATGCCCACAGGGCATACACTTGTCGCAAGTGAAACGCCGGCTTGGCCTATCTCTTTGTATTATTAAATCTGTGAGTTATATAGAGCTCTTAACACCACGATATTGGTTACATGTAGAAAGGTTTGTTCTCGTATAAGCCAATGATGATGATCTAAAATGTACCTATACATTTTCTACCAGCTGTGATCTGTATACATTTTCTTACCAGTCCTTATTCTGCACGAAATTAGGTTGACTCGTGAAATTACTGGCGATGTTTTCTATGAAGTATAGCACCGAAGCAATCGCTAACCACTCTCTGCTATGCATTCCAGCATCAACAAGAATTGGTTCATTTGTACTGTTACCGTTGGAAATCTTCAGCATCTTCAAACAAAAATGAAACTTTTGACTACAGTTTTAACACAAGAATTAAAGGAAGAGCCACAGTCGGTCAGCTCGAACTTGGGGCGCCCAACATTCAAAAGTGGCTGTGGTGTTCTAACTTTATGTAGATCTTCTGACAGTAAGATTTCAAGAGCTCCCCAAATTACGTGACACCCTGACAACCTATTTTGCCTGCGGTGACTGTGCTTTCAAATTTGAATAAAACGGTCCGTATACAAATTTGTCGGTCCTTTGAATAAGTAAAAATTTATACAAAAAGTAAATCAAAATAAAAAGACTTATTAAAAGTAGACTTACGAGAGTATTCTTGTAGCCATTAATAAAAAAAAATACTTAACGATATCAAAAAATCACTGACGCTTTTATATAGATGAAAACGAAAACAAAGCATTTCGTTGAGACAATTCTAGTAAGAAAGACAAGTCTTACTTGCTTCTTTAGAAAATTCTAGAACATCATTTCTGTTTTTCACTGTACAAAACAGGATATCCAACCTTAAATAATTATAGTCGTCAACTAACTGAACCCTCACAGACTGAACCCAGCCGGAGGCTAAATTACGAGGTCCGATAAAGGAAATGTGCTGAATAATGTGAAAGTTGTTTCTTAATGATTAGGGTCTGTTAGTAGTTGAAAACAAAAGCACCACATCAATTATTTGCTTAGCGAGCAAATCCTATGCGAAATTCGTTATTTGAACATGTAAGTTGTGAAAGCAATTCAAATGCATAGCTGAAAGGGATAAACTCATAATATATTGAAAGACTTATATTTCAATACTAACGGTCGCCAGCGGTTTCGCTCGCGTTAATGTCAATTATTACACCGAAAAGTGTCTCCATCCGAATTTTGTCAAATTCGGTTCAGTGATTTAGTTGTGAAAGTGTAACAAACCAACTCACTTTCACATTTTTAACATTATTTTTTTATATAAATGTCCATTAGCTGATAAACTCTGTATAAAAAAATAAGCAAACAAATATACCAAGCTATGTTTTTTCCTTATCTTCAATTGATAAAGAAACATGTAGTATGCCAAATATTCATCAGTCAATCAATCACAACTACCTTCATAATTCGAACCACTGCTAGGACAGAAGGCTTCTCCTTTCCTTGTCATAGAAGGAGGTTTAAGCAGTAGCCCACCTCTCTTGCCCAATGCGGATTGGTGGACGGAGTATAAGGTGATCAATGCCCCTTTGCTGTCTGAATTATTCGCCTCAGCCCTTTGAAAGATATGGGGTGATGCTATTCTACTCTGCCGGTATCACATGGCCATAATTCTTACAACATAATTGTCACCCGTGTACTGTCTTCGAAATAACACTGTAAACATTACTAAAAAGACAACCATAACTCTAAGAAAAGTGTAGGATATTTTTGTTTTTCTCTTGAAGTGAATTTCATCAGGATTGATGTTCCTTAATCGAGCGGCTGATTCGCTCTGTCCTACCCACAGATTTAATAATACAAGGAGATAGGCCAAGGCGTTTAACTTGTCACGAGTGTAAGTCCCGCGGGCATACATTGCCGCCAGTTCACCGTCCGATAAAGTCGGGTGAATACGTAAGTATATCAGAAATAAATTTCCTTTAAAAAAGAAGTTTCTTTTTTCAAAATGCCGTCCTGTACAATTGTAACAGTTAGCAAGTAATGGAATAACTTAGATTTATTTTTAAACAAATACATAGTCCGATTTTTATTCGTAAAAACATAATCGCTTAAAATTCTGCCTACTATCTAACAAATTGTATTACATTGCGGATGTGCTTGACTTTCATTGCTTCGCAGTAATTAATACGCGCCAATCAATAGTGTATATTACGACATGCTCAACTAGAACCATGTTATGTAGTACGGCCGCTGATCGCGACACTCGTTCTTCCTATAAACTCAGCGATCTGACCGATCTCCTTATATAAATATATCTGTGGCCCTACCACTGTATGAATAGCAACATTTTTTATAGATGGCATATGAAGGAACAAACAATCCTTACATGAACAAACTCGAGATTTATCTCTTACAAGATTTATCTCGAGTCCAATAGAGTCTAATAATGACTGACCTTGAAGAAATTTGCTTATCGAACACTTTTGTAAGAGGAAAACATTAACGCGACTCCTGATTATAAGACGAATAGCTAAGTAAATAGATATACTTTATTAAACACACAAAAAGCAAGATAAGGCAAATCCAAATCAGTATGCTTATACAATTATAGCTAATTTAAAACTGTTTTGATTTTAAATGGAGAGCTGTTGAAAGATCTAGTTAATGGAGCAAACTTAAAAGTCAATCAAAACTGAATATCTAAAAAGACTTTTGCATATCAATATCACTGCGGTCTACAACCATCTACGTCATATATGATGCGTCAACAACTAAGGAAAGCCACACCATTTTTAATAATCATACCAACTAAAGTAATAAGTGTAACACAAAGAGATATTTGTCAGGTTTGCAGTATTTGTGCTCATCTCTGAAAAAACTTTGGAGTGATGATTTAATTAAAAGTAGTTTTGACACTATTTATATACTAAAGTTGCAACTAATGTTGACCAAACAAATAAGAAATGTATCTATTGATATATTCGAAAAAATATCAACATTACATAATAATAGTTAATGAAGAAATACTCCCGTTTTTAAATATGAAAATGAAAACGATAATGTGATTACTATACATATGAAATAATAACGGGGGAAAATAAATCAGGAAAAATATCGTTCAGACTCTGAACAAATAATGATGCTGATTTTAATAACGCACAAACCAAATACTGTAAGAGATCGATTAATGGACTGTATGTTATTGCAACAAACATTAATCTACTCGTACTTTGTGATAATAGGAATGGATAGGACGTTGCATGTCATAAGCAATTCGGTAAATTGAAAATCTGTTCAATCGCATTATAAAACACAGCCAAATACGATTTTACAGTATGTACGCATTAAGCTGCTGAACAAAATAATGAACATGGAGTATCATAAACATTGAGTTTAAGGTTGAAATTTACTTAATCTGATGTACAAATGAAGTTGTAATTTGTTAATTACAATACACGTATAAGGGAGGGACATTCGAATTCAAAGTGTAAATTGTACCATAAAACGCGATTATCAACGCTTTGTCACGTCTTATCAATGAGGATTTAATTTGTGATTGCCTTAACTGTTATATTATTGCAATACAAAGTGGTATTTAGAGATAATAATTATGCTTCTAAAATGGGTAATATATGAGTACTTCTACGACGATCATTGAGTTTTCATGCTAAAGGGACTGATTGCCATTTAGCTATCAGAATAGCGTTTGCATAGAGAACTTTTAGATTTAGCAAATTATTGTCAGAAATATTGTCCATTCTTTAAAACTTTTAAGTCGCCTTGACTTTAGGGACAATTTATTAAAGAACAAAAACGGAGTTTCAATACCCAAAAATCATCAATTATGAAAAGTTACTATGTGTTTCTGGTTATAATATTGACCTTCTTGATCAGGAACTGATTTTTTTTATATATAAATCTTATGGAATAATTTTATTTTTGCGTTTACAAACGCGTAAATATAATACTAGAAAAATGCACTCGATTTCGATTTCGTTCGGGTCTTGGAAGTGCAAATTTCAAAGATTTGATGAAACGATGTTTACCATAAAAACATAAGCACCAAGCACTGACAAATTTCGACAGCGAAAAGCAGTGCCTCGGTGGCGAAATTGGTCAACGCGTCCACCCGGATTGTGGAAGGTGCGGGTTCGAGTCCCGCCTGAGGCAAGTCGATTTTTTTCAGTGCATTTTTCTAGTATTATATTTACGCGTTTGTAAACGCAAAAATAAAATTATTCCATAATGTAAGGTAGTTTCATCTTAGCTGGGCGTCAAATATTTGCAAAAATATTTCGTTCGGGTCTTGGAAGTGCAAATTTCAAAGATTTGATGAAACGGTGTTTACCATAAAAACATAAGCACCAAGCACTGACAAATTTCGACAGAGAAAAGCAGTGCCTCGGTGGCGAAATTGGTCAACGCGTCCACCCGGATTGTGGAAGGTGCGGGTTCGAGTCCCGCCTGAGGCAAGTCGATTTTTTCAGTGCATTTTTCTAGTATTATATAAATCTTTACAGAAAATCCCTCAAAAGCCATATGTGTGAAGAAAATTAAAACAGTTTATACTGTCAACTATTTTAAGACTCTTAACACAAATATATTGCCGACGCTATGGTTACCTTGATATCCTTCTTATGTACCGTCTTCCCAATGGTCTGGAGCGTACATAACTTCGGATTACCATCAGCTATGCTCTTAAGATAGCTGTAAATTTCATTCAATTTTAAATAGGATGTCCAAGATATTAAACTACCTGGAATAAAATGATATGGTTCAGTAATAATGCAATTAATCCCAAAATTAATAGGATGATCGCAGCTTAAATTGTCCTAATATCCTATTTTAACATTTCTTTATAGCATGAAAAGAAAACCGAGTTCTGATTCACTGATTTTGCCCAGTATAGGTTCATAGTAACTAATGACTGCAGGTACAAACATACATACATATGATCACGCTAATGGGATTAAGCAGAGCCTTGGGTAATATTTTGTTACAAAAAAAGCCACATCTGGCAATGTGGCTTATGCGGTGCTTCCATATAGTCTCATTCATTGGTCAATAACATATGATTATATTTTAGGCCCTCTCCTTCTCTGGCCGAAAAAGATAGCACATGCGATTTCAATCACTCACCTTCAAAATTTGTATTAATATTTCTGATCACATCAATCGAACTTTTAGATAAGAAAATAGACAATTGATTGAATGAAACTGGCACTAAAATCTGAAAGCGTAAAAATTTTCGAAGGAACTGTAGAGATGGTTGGACCATGTGCGTGTTGGAACTTTACCGGAACTGGACCGCAGATCTCAGCTGCAGACGACAACACGCATATAGAATACTAATGCAGCACTGCCAATCTTCATAGAGTATTCTAAGTCGATAGTTCGATTTCTCATCCGATTCAAACGAAACTTAGACCTTACGTGATGAGAAACACTGCAGGTATTGGGACTGTCTGTTTAGTATCATATATTAAAATTTCGGTCACCCATCCGAGTACCGACCACGCACTTGATACCTTAGCTTTCGCTATCGTAACGCAGAACGTCGTTCCATCGACCTCCTTCGGTGTATGCCCATAAAATTAATTTGATTATAAGCTGCGAATTTCATTAGTGAAAGGAAGTTTGTGTTTCACAATTAATTCCGCACTGAGAATATTTAATGACTGTGACGCGGATCATTTTACATTATCACGGTGTAATTTGCTCAAAAAATTATGGAAATTTAAGCATTATGTATGGCTTTAACAGCTAAAATGTCATGTGGGAAAGGACATGGCTAAACGACATACATAAACCCCTAACATGTACATACATTTTTCACTGGCTCGTAACATTTAGATATTCGTTAATTAATTAATACGACATTAATAATCTCATACAACTTTAATAATAATAATAATAACATAACAACCAGCTCAAGCTGAGAGTTTAAAACAAACAAAAAGTAAATAATAATAAAACTCTTTATTGCACAAAAGAAATGAAATAAAATACAATATATATAACATAAGAAATGTACAAACTAGGCGGCCTTATTGCTAAAAAGCAATTTCTTCCAGGCAACCTTGGACTAAAGGACAATATAAGACAAGAATACATAGAATGGGTGCAGGAATAGATATTTTACTTAAACAGCTAATTAAATCAATAAAAATAATTTAAATAAGAAAATATATAAGCTTGTGTAATAGTGATGTGAAACATTAAAATTTTACGAATTGCTCGATAGGAAATGACTCCTAACTAGTGAACTGAAATAAAATGTTTTCAACGAGTTTCCTTTCGATTGACAAGAAGAATCTCTTTTCTCTTTCTTGTCGTGCTCTTCATTGCTGAAGGTCGTGTCCGTCCTGAAATGCCTTCGTCACGTTGGTTACTAAGCTCTTCCATGCACTTCTATCTTCAGCCTGTCTCAGGGCAGTAGTAATAGGGAGGCCTGTGAGGGATTTAACTTGGTCTGACCAGCGGGTAGGTGATCGTCCGCGCGGCCTTTTCCCCTCTACTTTTCCCACCAGTATCAGCTTTTCCAGGTTATCAGGGCCTCTGCGCGCTATGTGACCGAAATAGCTGAGTATTCTTTGGTAACAAATTGTCGATAATCTGGTTTTGACGTTCAGTTGGGCGAGAATTGATATATTTGTTCTTTTGGCCGTCCACGGAATACGCAGCATACGTCTCCAGCACCACATCTCCAACGCATCTATTTTCTTTCTATCAGATGCACGAATTGTCCAAGACTCAACGCCGTATTGGAAAATGGAAAACACAAGAGTTCGAACTAGTCTCATTTTAGTGTAGTTGGAAATGTTTCTATCTTGCCATATTCTTGTGAGTTTGCTCATTGCAACTTTGGCCATTTGTGCTCTCCTCCTAATTTCGCTCTCGCATCCCCCCTTGTCACTGAGCATTGATCCCAGGTAAACAAACTCGTTTACAGTCTCTAGGTCTGCAAGATCTCCATTGCGAGAGAGTTGTCCTGTTCTATCTATGATCATGACTTTAGTTTTGGATCTGTTGATCTTAAGTCCAACTAGCTCACTCTCTCGCTCAATTCTACGAATAAGCTCACCAAGTTCGGCCTCTGTAGATGCAAACAGCGTGGTGTCGTCCGCGTATCTAAGGTTACTTATTCTACTGCCGCCTATTGATATGCCACCTTCCCATTCTTCAAGGGCCCTCCGCATTATATATTCCCCATATATGTTAAAGAGCATAGGAGATAGAATGCATCCTTGTCGTACCCCTTTACCAGGTTTGAATGGTTTAGATATCACCTTGTTAACTCTCACTACATTTTCACCGTCCAGGTAGAGGTTCGCGATAAGAGTTGTTAAGTGCTTAGGCACGCCCATTTGAATGAGGATGTTCCATAAGCTTTCCCACCGTACGCAGTCACGAAGAGACAAGAAGAATAGGACACTTAATTATCTTATTCTTCTTGTCGCTTGTGCGCAGTCGCTTCTCGGATGGGTTACCTTCGAAAACCTTACCTTCTAAAATTTTCGAACTCGACTTTCCTCCGTGCTTTGGAAGGAACGTTAAGCTGTTGGTCCCTCCTCACATAAACTTATTATATAAGTTTGCTTATCCTTTTCACGCTTTGGTATGTCTAAGTCTGATATTAATTAAAACGTAAGAAGAGTTATGGCAACGCATGTACATTTTCGTTAACATTAAAACTTCGCAATTAAAAGTTTTAACGCAATGTGGTGTAAAGATTTTCTTACTTTAAAAAAAAAATTTGCTTATAAAAATCTTAATGTTTTTTAAGATTACTAATTTAAGTATAGAAATTTTCAGGAAACTATCTCGAGATCTTTTAGACACACAAATGATATTTTTTTATTTATTTTTAGTTTTGAAGGCGGCTCTTTTTATTTTTATATAAATATAAATAATCACGCTCACAATCCGAAAAGGGGTCGAGCAGAGCTTCAGGTAACATTCGGTTACACACAAAGCCATGTCTGGCAGTATACTGCAAGAAACCAAAATAGTGACAGGTTGTCAGTCTGTCGCCTAAAAAAAAGAAGACCAATCACTTTATAAGTATTCATTATAACATACCTCTTCTAGATCCACGGTTCAAGATTAAGCTCTCTTTCTCTATAGCTTCCTGCAGATCTTTCAATAAAACAGTGTGGCTTATATTGTGCGATTCCAAAAACCTCTCCCAGTAATTTGTTTCGCTTGCATTTAACAGAAAGTTTATAAATTTTGCGTCAGTATGCCAAACATCTTCGCTGGAAAATTTTGTGTCATTCAGTTGTAAATACTTAAACGACTAGTTACCCTATAACGATAGAGTCTGTTTAAATATATGTAGAATTATTAGTCAGTCACATATTTTTATGATATCCTGTTATGGTGCACTGTAATAATGAATGAAAGAAGCTTTCTCTTATATCGTTTTCCATTTTTAATACTACATTTAAATAGTTTTAAGTTTCTTAGCACACACTTAATTCGTAAATATTAAGAACGTACCTTTACTAGAAATCTTTTCCACGAGATCCTTTGATAATCTTGTACCTTGAACATTGACCTGCCACAATTGGTAGCCATTGTACCTAACTGTATCACCTTTATCATCGCAATCGACAGGAAAACCTGAAAATTTTAGTTTGAATAATCAACTTAAAATTTACTTTTAGATTTAGGATAGTGCATTGATACTCTAATCTACAAACTTCCGTTTGTATAATTGAACCTGAGGGGGTAGATTACATTTTGGCTACATTTGATGACGCCGCCGTGGTGGAGTGGTCAGTAACGCGGCCTACACATCGGGCGGTCTGGGTTCGATTCCTGGTAGGGGCAAATATTAGTGTGATGAACACGGTCATTTATATAGGGGCCATGGTTGTTTATTTATTTATTTAAGTTTATTGAAAATGAAAATGAAAATGAAAAAGCTCTTTATTTAAATGGACTTTGCTAAGTACTTTTAAATCGTCAAAACCCTACCACCATTTCGGGACGAATAATTATTATTATGCTGAGATGGAGAAGAAATGGCGAAAGAAACTCCACAGCTTACAATTTCGTAATGATTTCAAAACATCAATACAAGTCAATAAATAATTATCAATATACTTTACATTATCAATATACATTATTTAAGTTACATTTTAACATGCGTAAAGTTTGGGTAGTTATTACTCCCACGCATTTGGATTATTTATCTTGTGAAAAGCTTTCAATATAATTTAATTAATCTTATTATTGAACTATGCAATTTAAATTTTGATACCCACCACCATTTTATGTTATTGTTAGATAGGTACTTACAGATATTCCTCTCAATATAAGTGGTAAGCATACATTTAAGATCCTCCGGTTAACAATGATAAAAGAATACAATGTGTGGTATACAAAAAAAAACAATTATTACATATTATTATTGCATGTGTCATACAATTGTCCATCTAAAGATAACAACTAATTATAAGACCTACGTTTACATCAATCAAGAAAACATGAGATGACCAGGCCGCGCTGGCGGCACCTGTTCACAGGCATGACGCAAGAATCAGCCATCGCTTCGCTCAACCATATTATAGGGAACGTAACGACCCGACGCAAGACGACACCGCCACAAGACCTTTTTAGTGAGAATGACATACACATGCTTCTCGATTAAAAACTAAAACAAATTTAAACTAAAGTTATGCTTCCGAGTCACTTATAAGACACATTAGGTATAGATTATATGCATAATTAATAAACATATTTAAGATGCATGGACCTCGAGCAAATTCACCCCCATGCGTTAGAATCATTTAAGTAATCAGACACCTTATAGTATGCTTTAGTATACAGTTTATTTTTAATAGCAGTTTTGAATTTATTAATAGGTAGGCTTCGAATATTATTTGGGAGTTTGTTATAGAAGCGTATACATTGTCCCATAAAAGAATTGCTTATTCTGTGGAGACGAGTAGCATGTACCACAAGATTATGTTTGTTCCTCGTATTAACATTATGAATGTCACACTTTTCAGAAAAATTTGTTATGTTTTTTCGTACGTACATTAAATTTTCAAATATATATTGTGATGACACTGTTAGAATATTTATTTCTTTGAACTTTTCCCTAAGTGAAACCCGAGGACCTAATTGGTAAATAGCTCGTACTGCTCGTTTTTGCAAAACAAATATGGTGTTAATATCCGCAGCATTACCCCAGAGAAGAATTCCATAAGACATAATACTATGGAAATAACTTAAGTACACAATTCTGGCTGTGTCTACATCTTCATAAAAATATCTAGATTATTAAATATATTTGTCCGTTATCTAGTATCCATAACACAAGTTCTTAAAGATACTTAATTTGGGGCAGGCAGATGATTGATGTGAGCGTAAAAATATATTATCATTATATTTAACCATTAGATACAGCCCCAGGTCTCCAGCTCTCTTTTAACTTGGACTCTACAGAGACTATAGACGACAGTCAGACTTCCTACCAGTGAAACCCTAACCCAAACCCTGCATGCTAAAGGACCCACCACGACGGTATCACCGATATCCCGGAGATACAGACCCTTCCAATTGCAGGAACTTGCTTGAAGACCACTTTCACTTTCGATACGACATGAAATAAAGGCCAAGCGCTATTAAAATAATCTTAAGACTATTTATGTGAGTTCGAAAGATTCATTTCCTTCCACATACATACATAATCATGCTCATCTTAAAATGGGTATAGCAGAGCCTTAGGTAACAGTTACACATTAAGCCATAGAGTGCCACCAAAATAGTGACAGGTGGCACCAAACCCAAAAATTAACAATCCTTCAGTAACCAAACTAACTAAATCCAACGACCATGACACTCTGAATTACTCAGCAGTCGGGGATATAATCAGCTTACGTTTGTGGAAGCAAAGTAAAAACTATATTTGCACAAACATTATAAAAGTGTGGGTGTGCATAAAGTTTTTCCAAACTCCTCCGCGCTATCTCATGAATTTTAATTAACGAAATTTTATTCACCGTTTTTAAATAACACAACAAACCTTGATACCAAAACAAGATACCGTAGAACAGCAAATACATTCTGCGAACAAGAACTTAATAAAAACAAAAGGCAAATGTCGCTGAGAATAGAAAAATGGTTCGTGGAAAATTAATGAAATAACTTTTATGGGGTTTCCGATAAATCGTTATTAATTTTATCAGAATTATATGAGAGCAGAGTTCGTATTGTTATCTTGACTTTATGTGAGATTTGAATATGGTAGGGTACTGTCTACATCAAAAATTTTACTTATTTTACATTCCCTTATATTCGAGTACAGTCAGTAGCAGAAGCAGATCCATTTTGTGGGTGTAAGTAATCGTCTAGGTTAAGCCGCTGCTCCACTGCAGCGCACAGAGAGGCTACTCACGTGTGTCAAGCTTCGCATTGTATGAAAATTTTAGTGATTATTTCCACTGCAACTCACGGACATGCTACGCAAGAAATAACTTCATTGTCATGTACTGATCAGATATGTCACCCACACTGCTCAACGATGCGCACGCAACACACATACACAGAGGCTATGTACGGTAGCTGCGTGGGTTCAACATGAGAATGTTGAATGTGTTTCAACATTCTCATGTTGAACGCAGCCACGGCTACATGGAGTGCACAATGTCCCGCGTGCCCCACGGAATTATAGCGTGTACTGCGTTGAACTGCGTGGGTAAATCCATGCATGTGTTCGTGACGTTTTGCGTGTATTACGTGGCCGTGGGTGGCTACAAATTTTATTAGTAGTGGAAACGTCGACTACGTGGACTGCGGATCGACAAGCGGACACATGCAGCTAAAGGCGTGGATATCGTGCACAGTGTGCGCCGCAGTGAAGCTAGTTAATACCAGCTTCAAACATCATTTAAATTTATATTTTCACAGCTTTCATCGCATCGTACCGTTGTTGGTAAACTGGCGTACATGAAAGCGTTTTCATCGCGCCCAACGGACGTGTTGGTTCTTTTTTCAACAATGGATTGGAATGACGACAAGATTTTAGAACTTATTAGCATAATGTTCTCTTAGATTTGCGCGAGCACTACACATTATAAATAAAACAACTTTTACGGATTTAACTCGCGTGTAATTAGATTTTACATGATGTTATTATTGCCCGACGTTTCGTAACACTTTTCAGCGTTCGTGGTCACGGGATGACTAAAGATGTAAGTGTGACTCTCACCACCATCCTAGTCAGCTTGCTACTGTAGGGAAATCTTTGTTTCAGAGAGCACACGGCATCTGTGACAACAAACATCTTTCCATGGCGAGCTTACCCATGTTAAGCATGTACTGCAAGCTAATAAACTGCAAGTACCAAGGCCACGTCACCCACGCCGAGTAAAAGCAGCCATAGTTGAGCGTCAACCTGCAGTCTTGCCATACATGAAAGGAGTCACGGACAAGATTGGGAACATCTTGAAGCGAGCTTCGATTAAGACTTACTTTAAGCCGCTAAAGAAGATTAACCAATTTCTACGACCCGTCAAGTATAATATACCCTTTCAAGATGCAGGTATATACAAGTTGGACTGCGACTGCGGGCTCTCGTATATAGGTCAAACAAAGAGAAGCATAGGCACCCGGGTGAAGGAGCATATAGCTGACATAAAACATAGGCGCGAAACGAAGTCTGCAGTGTGTGAACATACGCAAGAAGGGCCCAATCATTATATAAGGTTCGATAAACCACACATTCTCGCCAAGGAACGTCGATACATCCCAAGGATGTTGCGCGAGGCTATTGAAATAAAGAAACACCCAAATTTCAATAGAGAAGCTGATTGGGCCGTACCACCTGCTTGGGATCCAGTAATTAAAATTATTAAAACTCAGGCAAACCACCACACAGCAAGACCTAATGAGACCGTGAGCTCCGTTTGCGTGAAACGGAACACTCCAAATTAATAATTAAAGTGACGGTAGATTTAACTATTTCATAAAATTTGACAACCTACATCTTTAGTCATCCCGTGACCACGAACGCTAAAAAGTGTTACGAAACGTCGGGCAATAATAACATCATGTAAAATCTAATAACACGCGAGTTAAATCCGTAAAAGTTGTTTTATTTATAACTTATTAGCAATTATGTATGACTCGATATTATTTAGCGTTGCTTTTTCCTTATACAATAATTCCTGACACAATAAAAAATAATTATTGGCTGCCAGAAAATATAAACCGCCGGCGTCCATTTTATTTTCTGCGTGTGTACATCGCGATAGGTTTAACAACGAGCAATGTGTGGCCATACACATTCGCCGTTGGCCGAAGACAAAGTATATCGCCTGAATGTTGTCGCGACGTGTGCTTATGTTGCAGGCGGATCGTATAACATGCCGTATTACAAAACGGCGAGACGGATTGTAGTATGTGTGAATTTTAACCAAATAAAACCGTTTGTCGTTAACACCGCAATAGATTATATCAATATTAGTCTGTATAATCGAATGGAGATACTGTCTTGGTGGAGTGGTGAGTATAGTTGGCTACACATCAAGCGTTCCGGGTTCGAGTCCTGGTAGCGGCAAATGTTTGTGTGACGAACACGAATATTTGTTGACGAATCATGGCTGTTTATATATTTATTTATAAAAATATCTAAAAATTATTATGTATATAAAAAATTGTCCGTTATCTAGTATCCATAACACAAGTTCTTAATGATACTGATGATTGGTGTGAACGTAGAAATATATTATTGTTGTTATTATTGTATAGTTGGTCAAATCGCTTACTACCTACTGGAGAGCGCTTATTGGTAGGTTAATTTTTTTATAACCAAGCGCAGTAGAATTATTGTCACTCATCACTCTGACACACTACAATCCGCCGCGCCGTTTTGTAACATGGCGTGTTATACGATCCGCCTGAGACATACACCTATACATACAGGCTAGATTTTTTTAACCATACCTGGGGAGGGAAATTACTCTAAACATTATTTAGAGATAGCAAACTAAATAGTGCTTGCACAGCAGTATTGACGCCTATTGTATTTTGTCTTTGTTATTGTTCGTGATTTGCGTAAAGAATATAGGTACCTATAAAACACTACTTTACCTACCTATAAAACACATTAGTTCTTCTGTTTTAAGATATCCCGCTTGTTTATTGAAAGCATAAAAAACCTGTACCAAATATCTCATTATAAAAGAATTTGCTCCGTTGCAATGTCAAAGGAAAAAAGCACTAGAACCCTTGTTAAAATAAAAGTGATGACGAAAATGCACTCGGGCTGAAGCAAATCAAAATATTTACATCAAGGAAATTAAATTTTCCAGAAATACATCGCAAGACAGTAATGTTAACGTTGCTGACAGTTCAAAGTTTAAAAGGTTTTAAAATGTTCCGAACATACCAAACCGAATGGCAGAAAATAAATTGGACCGTCAGAATGCGAAAATATGTTTCTCTTTTTGTTGGTGTCTTATATATTTTTATTATTTTAGTGGGGTGCCATTTGGTAGAAAGAGTCAGGTCATTTCGTGTGCGGCTCGAAGGACCATGTATGATATTTTGATTCTTTGCAGTATATCATCCTTGTTTATACCTCAAAAGTGACATACAGGCTGCATACAGGAATAAAACATGCATACAGTCTGCCACACACCAACCGCTGCTGGTGCCAACCCTATTCATTAGCTTACGAACTAAAACGAGAGACAGTAGCGGCGAAAATATCGGAGTAACGGAATTATCGGTCACCCAACAGAGTTCCTTTTTTTGTTGACGGGGAGGTCAAATGCATTTATGCATCGACCCTGCGGGGTGGTGCTAACCGCAGGGGATATGTAAGACTCGAGATAAAGGCGTTCCCTCCATACCCACTAAACATCCTCCCCGGCCAGACCTTCAGTGCGATATTACGGGACGGCTCGGGATCTGCGCACGTGAGCGCAACTGCATCGAGACCGTCCCAACGCTGCCCGTCTAGGCACTCCTTGCACCAATTGGTGGCCAGCAGCCACTCCTCCACCGACGGCTGCTCGACCTTGCGCGTCCTCCTGACGAGGACACCAGGATCAGCCATCGGACCGCACCCGAGGGACTTCGGGCGTGGTCGTGGCCCTGAAAACGGCCGTCCGGAACTAGCCAGGTGGGAAAACAAAAACAACTCGATGATGGCATGTGACTTTGAATGCCAAGGGGACACACTTAACATCAAAAGCCACACACTCGCTGAGAAAGTTTCTCCATTACGTTACCAGGATCCGCCACGAGGAGGCTTCCGGACGTGGACCCCAACCATCAGAGTTCCTACCGCGCACTTAGTTGTGTAGCGTTATCGACCTCGTCTGCTTCGTGAATCTTGGTCGGAGAAAACGGCTTAATCTATTTTCGTCATATTAGTTAAAATATTTTTAAAAGACTTTGATGGCCTCCTTTGATGTAAACAAATTAATCGCTTGGATATAAATTTATTACATTTCAAAACCCCACCTGAACTCTGTGAAGTCAAACTACTTTAAGTTAAATTATCAGTTTCAGGAGTGATTAAAATTCTTCTGATCTATCGCAAAGTTCTTGGAGATTATAATTTCGCTCGAACAAGTTGAAGCAGTCACATTGAACCAATTAGATTGACGAATTATGCTCGTTAGATTTTGTTTGGTTGGTTGAATTTATATTAATGTTGGCAATATAAAGAATGCTGCAAGCAAGGAGCTTATATTTTTGGCTGCAAGTAATAAGTTTTTGTAGTGATATTTCTCTGTTCTCACGTTTTCATTTGTTTGTATGCAGTCTTTGGATGCTCACAGCAGTTATATAATTAGAGAATATTGCATAGTATTTGTTGTCTAACTTTTTTTATAAATTGTAACAAAAGTTATAAATTGTTAGTGATTTTATACAACTTCATGACTTAATGTAACATAATGTTATACAACTAATTACAACATAATTTAACAAATTATAACTTTTGTTATATAACATCATCCGAGCGGAGCGACAGCGGGACGTTAGCGGAAGGACGCGAGGAGGTAGGTTGATAGTTACAGAATATTGTGCAATGTTATATAGATTACGATTTTATAGCCATAGATATAGGAGACCGTAGATTGGCAATGTAAAAGAGAAAGAGCGTATTAACGAGTATATTAGAGCGAGATAGACAAACGACACCATTTCACGTACACGAAGGTGGCCTAAGGCGGCCTGTGGAGAAGACAGCAACTGTCAGACTGTAGTACTATTTTTCACGGACACGTCATGCGCATTACTCACACATTGGCGCATTTTTTTGGTCTCACCCTAGTCAATTCATTGCCAATCAATAAATGTCAGTAATTATAAATCTATGGTTATAGCCATGTACCTATGTGATGCCGGCAGAGGAGAATAGCATCACCCCATATCCTCCAATGGGTATTCGTAGAAGGCGCATTAGTCGCTTTTTATATTTTATTACACCCATATACAACGAGTCGAACCAGTGTGAGAGCGTTTATAACAAATAACATTATGCAAAATGCAAAAAAGCAAAATGTTACACACTCTTATAAAATGTTATCATGCTAATACACAATGTTTTATAACGTTATATAACTGCTGTCTAAGAGCACCTTTTAAAATAAAACTTTAGACGTTTGAACCATCCTCATAGTCTAAGCAAGACATACGCAAGACGAGCCTCAAACGAGGTACCTGAATATTGCTCATGTATTACTGTATTCATGTTTGATGCAAGATGCTCGGTTAAAATAATAATTAAATCAGTTTTTACCTTTCTTGAAAATCTCGTAAGACCCTGAAAATCGGCCAAGCTCCTTCTAGAAGGATACAAACAAATCAACAGCCACTACCAAATTATGAATTTCTATTGAATTTCCCTTTGTAATAATAGACATTAATTTGACCTTTTCTTAAATAATGTACCTATCTGACTAAATTTTTTTAAATACAAAATAACTCACCTAATTAATTGTTTCACTCAACTTAAACGAATACAACGCCAAGCATGTAAGCTTTGTGGCCAAGTTCATGAATAAAGTACCTAAAATACAAACTTGATCTTAAATTTACTTGCGATGGAATGCTGCTCTAAATCTCCGTACATTAGAATTAACTTGTAACATTGAAAGGGGGTAACCTAGCATCAAAACCTGTAAGTAAAAATGTCTATATTGTTTTAAAAATTTTAGGTATTAACTTACATATTAATATCAAGTGTTTATTCGTGATACATTACATTACATACATCTGCGATTAATGGTATGTCTATCTACAAAGCATATTTACGATAGGCTTGACTGGCACGTCCAAATAGACACCCTTGCTGTAAGAGTTCGTAGATTAATTTATATATTTAAAAATCTGCGAAACTCAGCTAACTGGGAAATCCTCCTTATGGTTTATAATGGGCTATGTCAATCAGTGATTTCGTATTGCATTACAGTCTGGGGCAGGGCTAGTACACCTTGATGCTGAAATTGGAAACGAGCCCAACGCGCCGTCTTGAAGACCTTATTATATAAAAATGAACGTTTCCAATTTCTAAGCTATACACTGAGTGTAAAGTTCTAGTGGTCAGGCAGTTGGCTGTCCTACGTATTCTCCAGTGTAAGCATGTGACAGTGCCCTCATAAGGCACTGTCACATGCTTAAACAGCACCATTAAAATGTCGGCGTGCAGCGATTTGTACACAACACATAGCATAGCTTGGGCTAAAAAACAATATGATACACTAAACACTAAATTATATAATAGCATAAGTAAAATAAAACCAATATATGAACTTAGAAAATATAATATAAGAAAGTGATGCAAGAATTTCTAGTTGCATTAAATTTAACAGAATTTTATAAATTTGACCATTAATAAAAATGTTTATGACAACTGCCAGTAAGCGAAAAGGTCATTGTACAAAATTTCCTATGCTCGGCGACCGTGCTTTAGTGCCTAAAATTTCTATAACATCATTACACTTATTTGCAACTTTTGATGCTTTACATTCTCTACTTATCTCCCTAGTTTATATCAATAAGTAAATCAATGAAATACCTACTCAAACAGTTCAAATAAAAAAAAATATTTCACTGAGATTCAAATTGACAAAACGAAGTAAATTACTAGGTAAGTATGTAGTCCCTAATCCAATATCGTTTGAAGTTGAACAATCAGCGATTAAATATTGACACTCCCTTAATTCGGTCAAACATTACCTTTACTTATTAGCCTTTACGAAATACATCCCAAATTTCGTGCAGTACATGCCTATAAATTGTTAATACTCGTAACTAATTAAACTATTACAAGATTCAGTTTTTGGCACTATTTTATATAAAATATTATTTTTATTCCTCTGTGCTCCACCAACCTTCCTTTTTCAGTTCACCCCGAAACAACTCGACACGGACGTCGTTGCGTCTACGCGGCTTATATTCATCGAACGCCGACGGTGACCAAACGGATAAGGGAATTGTTTGTGAAAACTTTCGTAAACAAGTCGGAAATTGAATATTATAGTAAAATAATACGTAATATCAACTTCTATAACGCTTTTAAATTCGTTAATTGAGAATTATTAATTTTCCATCAAAATCATATAGATACCAGTGACTCCCTTATCTATATTTAACAGTGGTGAAAAAGACTAGATCAGAAATTGTAAGACACCAGCAATTATTAAAATCAAAGACAAATTTTAGATAAATCGAAAGAAAACAATTTTCAAAACGAATGTAGAGAATTTATCGTTACATAATACATAGCTATCGTCATTTCTGACTGAGGTCGGTGGTGGCGCGGTCGTGTGTTCTTCGTAACGATCACGAAAGCTAAGCAACCAAGTGCACGGTCGGTACTCGGATGGGTGACCGAAAATTCATCAGCCTTCAAATCATATTTACAACACTACATAATAAATAAAATCTAACATAGTAGTAAGATTTTCACAGTAGTATTTTAAAAGCAAACATTGCCTTCCTGAGATTCCCTTCAATAGAATTTTCAATCTGTAACGTCTTCGCCTTAAATTCACTTTCGATAAGTTTCCGCCAGAACTACACAGCTGTCTATTTTTATATTTTTCTGTTGTTTATGCAATCTTTTTATCGAAAAAGGCTGTCGAGATTTATTAGATATTTTATTAATTTGCTTCTGTACACAAAGATTAGTGCTAAATTTTCTTCACAACTTAACAGTCCTTTGCTTTATCTGCTCTTATATGATTTATAAATAAAGATTTCTCATTTATTCATTTGAAAATCTATCTTTGATACATTTTAGTTTGCATTCTTAGTGTTATCTTTGTTAAAAAAAAAATATTCGTGTATGTATTATTGTAAAGGCCGTTGTTTGTCGTTTAAAGAAGAAGAGTAATAGAGATCAGAATTGAGAAAGGGAAATAAAGATAGTTGAAGAAATAAGTGCCGAATTTCTTAGTTCGCGTTGGAATAGTGCGCAAAGTAAGACAGCATGCGTGGTCTTAGTAGTAGTAACTATAGAAAAAGACTAAAAAACAAATAATACACACGTGTAGACAGACCATGTTATAGTTTCATATAAATCTAATAACCAACAAAAAACTAACATCAATTTGACTTCCTTGTCAAACAACCTATTGTAAAGACGCGCTCGCAATACTTCCGTAGATCTGTGAGGCACTATAATACATCAAGCTGTCAAAAGCGACACTGATCGCCGTTGCTTCAATAAAGATAGTGCCTTATTCTTTTCTATAAAAAAGAGCTCGTAGCGAAGTGCTTCCTGCAATAAATTCTCGCGGGGAATAGAAAATTTAATAAATCGCTACTATTAATAGATTGAGTATTAGATTCACTTTAAAAGAAAGTTTGCTATTTAGAATAGAATAGAAATAAATTTCATTGTACATCGACACTAAAATAATACATAATCAGTAGCATTTATAATATGTTTACGTCGTGGCCCGATCCTATAATTGGCCAGATCATGAAATGCTTGGGCATACGTGGCATGCCTTTTAAGTTTTGTCGTTTGAAGAAAAAAACACAACTAGAACCTTGTAGTACTTTTTATTGTTTTTCATAGTATTCACCACGTAGCTTAATACACTTTTCCATTCGCTCAAACCAGTTATTATAACCTTTATTCCACTCTAAAGTGGGGGTGTTCAAAATGACTAACTTGAAAGCGTCGAATGCTCCTTACCTTTGACCACGAAGACTTTTCTTAATTTTAGGAAATGTAAAGAAATTGTTAGGGCTTAGGTCAGGACTGTATGGAGAATGGTCAAGCATTTCTACTTTTTCCTGCTTCAAATACTCAATCGTTTGACAAGCGCTTTGTGAGCTTGCGTTGTCGAGGTGCAGGATGATGCGTCGCTTTGAGTTAGATTTTCGAAGTTCGGCGATGACTTGTGGTAAACAAACTGTGGTATACCATTCTGCGTTAACCGTTCTACGATCTTGAAGTGCAATAGTCGCAACATGGCCGGTTTTTCCAACGAATGTGGCAACCATCTTCCTTGAAAGTGCTTCGACAACGAACAACTTTAGTCGGCTTTGGCTTGTCTTGGACGACCCCGATTGTAGATTGTTGTTTGGAATCAGGATCGTTGGCATAGATCCAAGATTCGTCACCTCTGATGATGTCGTAGACGTGATTTGACTCTCCTCGGTTGAACCGTTGCAGAGTTTTCTTACACCATCTGACGCGGGCCGCCTTGTGATCGTCGGAAAGCAGATGCGGTATCCAACGGCAAACTAGCTTACTCACACCAAGCGCTTCATGCAAGATCTTCTGAATGGTTGTCCCTGAGATGCCTAATAGAACCTCTATCTCTCGATACGTCACATAACGATCTTCGAGAATTCGTTGTCTCACAGCAATGATGGTATCTTCAGTCAAGGCGAATTTTGGGCGTCCTTCGCGAGATTTGTCACTAACACTAGTATGTCTACGCTGGAATTCTAAGTACCAGCGTTCGACAGTCCGCAGACATGGGGCTTCATCACTGAACACAGATGTAAGCTCTTCAAAATACTGAAGCCGTGTCAGGCGTATTCCAAAGTTATAGAAAATTATTGCACGAACATTTTCCTTAGAAAGATTCATTTTCGTTCGTAACCTGACAGATTCCAATCGACGCTGTGACTAAACAATAGCAATAATCCTAATACTTTCAACTGTTTTGAGATTCTAAATTTAAACACATTTGAATATAGTACAGTTCCAAATTCAAAATTGCCGGGAAATATGGAAACGACAGAACTTAAAAGGCATGCCTAGTATCGTCTACCTACCGATCACACAGATAAGTAGATTAGACTCCCACAAACGTCCAGTCCACTTGGTCATAAAAAAATAACTTTGAACCTACTGATCACTCCTGACCACATTTTTAGATAATGGGCTACTCGACCAGTGATCGAGATTTTTATGGTCCAGTAGCATTTAATAATTTGCCGCACATTTCATGATCTAGCCAATTCTACGATCAGGCCACGACATATATTTTTCAGATTTCAGCATCTTCTAAGAAATACCAGAAATACATAATACTCGTATGCATACGAACTGTCAAATATGGATAACTACTTTTGCTCGTGAATGTAGTACACATTTCACATTGGACGGCTTAATTGGTTCTTTTAAGTTCATTTTATACATTTTTATTCGGCATGAAGCCAAAATGGCTTATGAATCCGGTCTTGTTCAATTGCTGAGGATCGTTACGCGATTTTTATTCCTATATTTTGTATTCAATTTAAGATGGCACATTTTCAAATCATCATCTATCGACGAACACTCTCGAATACCTATAGTAAAACAACATCTTATACATCTTTAACGGAGACAAAAATTTAAATTCTATTGACACAAGACTTCAGTGCCTTTTTTGTTGAATTGATAAGAACTCTGAGATTGCTCAATCGTGTCCTGGATCAAAATGTTTAGCCTTTGATTAAATTCCCGTCATCTTCAAAAGTAATCATGGGTACTAAGAGTTGTTTTGCTACCTTCATCTTTTAAGACCTGAAGATATTATGATATTGATTTAGTAGCACAATGTCAAATTGATTTTTAGTGTTGTTATTGTATGTGTATTACAAAACAAAATTAATATTTAATTCTGTTTGGCAAACCCAATATCAACCACGGAAGGTTAAAAACTTGCAATGGTACAACTGTCAATCAATGATAATCTTTGCACATAATCATTGGTCTGAGCTTTGCACATTCATATGAATAGTTACTTATAAACTTCACTTATTTCCATATGAACTTTTTGCAACTTCCAAAAAGGTTCATCAATTTGGCACAAACAAAATGATTTATGGGGTCACACGGGACCCGCGTCAAAATCAGTACCCTAACATAAAGTCTCGTGTGGATTAGTTTCTCTTTGTAACTTGTATTCGGATTTCGTGGAGTGGACCGACATCGCCCATTATAGCAGAAGCATAGTAGAAACAGAAGTCCGGTATTGGAATTCCAATTGTACAAATTTCTGTAACGTCTTACCGATCAAATAGAAATTTGGGCTAAAGTATTCGTCTGATTTTGATAAATAAAGATTCAGGAAACATAGGCTAAAATTAACCGACTTTAACGATACGAGGAGTAGCGGATTTAACCTTGTAAACCCCGATGTTACCCGATTTCATTCCTACCTTTTTTCCGTAATCGGTTTACAGATTTTTAAACTTTTGTGCACGTTGATAAGAAAGAACTGAAACACTCAAGCTTAAAGTTTAATCTTTCCACGGTCAAAATTTCGCGAGTTCAACTTACAAAGGTTGCTACATCTTTGTGCAAAAATATCCGAGGAATAAACGGGACAATTCAGTGCAGACTTTAAAGGCCTGGCACTTTTGTGGCAGTAGTTTTGCTTTCTCGGTTTTAGATTGTTACCTCTTGAAATTGCTAGAAAAAAATATACAAAATAAACATAGACTATGGCTTACCGAATTTTTCCTGTTCAATTATATTTTAGTAAAATCGACAATATACTGGAATTTATGGACAAGCTGTAAGTACTATTCTATAATACTCAATCATTTAAATATAACGCCGTCTTGGTAAGTAATGCTGCCTACGAATCAAGCGGTCCGGAATTGACTCCTGGTAGGAGCAAATGTTCGTGTTCATGTTCACGAGTCATGGTTGTTTACGTATGTTTTTTATGTTACGAGATGGCAAACAAGCTTGCGGCCCACCTGATGTTAAGTGGTCACCGCCGCCTATTAGACACTTGCAATATTAAGTGTAAATCACTTAACACCGCAAGTGCGTTTGCCATCCTGGGCGCTAAGATGATATGCCCTCCATGCCCAGTAATTACACTGGCTACCTTTCCCTTCAATCCGAAACACAGCGAACTGCTTCACGGCAGAAATAAGAAAGGCGGTGGTACCTACCCGGACGACCCTACATATGGGTCTACCACCTAGTATTTATTTGTTTTTTTATAAAAATATTTAAGTATATTATTATGATTATCCGGTATCTAGTATCCTTAACAGAAGTTCTTGATATTACTTAATTTGGGCTAGATAAGTGGTGCCAGCGTGGAAATATATTATGTATTATATTATGTTTTATTGTAATCCACAATGTTACAAGCAATTTAAGATCTTAAAGCTAAGTTAGCTAAGCAGACATCATTGTGGACCCTGTCGGGCACAGTAAGCCATATTTACCTATATCTAGTAGAGAGTACATCTGTGAAATTGTTTAGATACAGGAGAAAATAATCTATAAATAACTCATTTCGAATCCACCTGAAAAATTTTAGGGATAATCTCAACTTTTCTCAGTAAAAAACGATATTAGCCTTGGCATTAAGTATAATATTATAACACAAGAGTAGCGTTACCTCCAATGATTTTTGACAGTTCAAAGCGATAAACGACTTAATAATTCGTGTTTCGGTGGTCATGCAACGCGGGCAGGTGACAGACGCACGGACAGACAGCGGAGTCTTCGTAATAAGGTCCCTAAAAAGATCTCTGAGCGATATAATTACAGGATTGCTACAGCAATAATTTTGGAGATAACTATAGGAGGTAATTACAAGGCGCAAGAACCTCATAAAATTAGCATCTTAATCTCTACCGCGGGGAACTGTCATGTTGCTTGTCTTAAGGCGATGATAAGAGCTGGCGTGGAGTTTCTCCCGAGTTCTTGTTGTAAAAACACGTGTTGAGAGACTCCATTTTTAACCTCAATCTACCGTACAATTGTCTGTGTAAGGAGGTATACCTATCCTCCTTATTAAACGCTACTAAGTGGTCTCCTAGCAACGTTTGTTTATAATGATTATGTAACTAACTTGTCAATTAAATAATATTCAGTTCAACAGTTTTCCCTTTAATTTAATCTATTTAATTTAATATGGTAGCAGAGCAATAAAATAGTAAAATGGCTTCAACCTCAACAAAAATTGAGTCACTTACTAAAGATAATTACGATACATGGGCACTTCACGCAAAAGCCGTACTTATAAAAACAAATTTATGGTCAATTGTGCAAAATCCAATACCAAATGATGCCGATGCAAAAACTGTTGAACAAGATCTTTTAGCGCAGTCTGAGCTGATTCTTTTAATTTCACCAAGTGAATTAAAGCAAATAAAACATTGCAAAACTGCTGGTCATATATGGAGTAAGTTAAAAGAAATGTACGCTAGTAAAGGCCCCGCCAGAAAGGCCAGTCTCCTGAAACAGCTCATTTTATCGAAAATGGACAGCACTAAAGGTAACATTAGAGATCATTTAAATAATTTCATGGACATAGTAGACAAGTTAAATGATATGGATATTTACATTCACGAAGACTTACTTGCTGTGATGATGCTGTATAGTTTGCCTATAGAATATGAAAACTTTAGAGTAGCCATTGAGTCTCGAGATTCTCTACCTAAGCCAGAAGAGCTTAAAATAAAAATTTTGGAGGAATCTGAAGCTCGACAGAACAGCAGTCACACAAACTCTAATTATGTAAATAGTGAAGAGTCTTATTTTGTAAAAATTTGTAAATATTGTAAGAAAAAAGGACACCTTATACGTGATTGTAGAAAATTAAAATATGTAAATAAAACTAAAGATAGCAATAGCAAAGCACAAGCTGTACCCAAAAACAATTTTGCTACTTGTCTTCTTTCTTCAAATAATGACAGTCACGATAATAATAAGCAATGGATTCTTGATAGTGGGTGTACCTCTCATATGTCTTACTGCAAAGAGAATTTTCAACACCTGAAACCAAATCAGCAGATTTTAAAATTAGCTTCTGATGATGCTACAGCTGATATTATGGGTAAAGGAAATGTTACGCTACAAGTTGAAAATAAAACTACACGCGGAGAAATAACGCTAGAAAATACGCTTTATGTTCCAAAGTTATCTTCTAACTTACTATCAGTGGGCAAAGTTACTGAATCTGGTTGTACTGTATTGTTTACGAATAAAAAAGCTACTGTAAAACACCCAGATGTTGGTATTCTGTTTGATGCACATAGAGCAAATGATGGATTATACTACTTATATCCTGCATCATACAATAAGAAAACTGAAAAATGTAGCTTAGCGGAAGAAAACAATATTCAAAAATGGCACAAATAATTAGGTCATATGAATGAGAATGATATGAAACTTGCTTTGAAAAATGAAAGTCTGATTGGTCTAAAATTTAATGCTGATGAAAACTTAGGAGATTGCGAAGTCTGTATACAAGCAAAAATAAAGCGACTACCAAGTAAATCTAATACAACACCACGCACTACCAAGCGTCTTGAGATTGTACATAGTGACGTGTGCGGACCAATGAGAGCACAAACACTTAATGGTAATAAATACTTTGTGACCTTCATTGACGATTATTCTAGATACAGTCGTGTATATTGTATTAGAAATAAAAGCGATGTATTAGACAAATTTAAGGAATACAAAGCAGAGTTAGAAAATTTTACTGGAACTAAAATCATCACTTTACAATCAGACAATGGCCTAGAATATTGTAATAAACCTTTTGACAGCTTTCTAAAAGAAAATGGAATCACAAGAAGACTTTCAGCGCCATACACACCACATCAAAATGGTATTGCCGAGAGAAAAAATAGGACACTGTTGGAAAAAGCAAGATGCTTAATGATTGAGTCCAATGCACCTCAAAGTCTATGGGGAGAAGCGATTCACACTGCAAATTATTTATCCAACAGAAGTGTTAATAAAACCATTTCCTCTCACGACAATTGTATTTTGACACCTTATGAGAAATGGGTCCAAAAGAAACCATGTGTCAATCATTTGCGCCAATTTGGAACGAAAGTTTTCATACTTTGTAAAGATAAGAAGTTAAATAAATTTACATCTAAAGCTATTCCGGGAATGTTTGTTGGATACTCAGACAAGTCAAAAGCATTTAGAATCTGGGTACCCTCGAAGCAAAAAATTCTTATTGCTAAAGATGTAAAGTTTACAAGTAAACAATTCTACTCCGAAAATCCTCAATCTGGTTCTAATTGTCATGACAATTTATTAGAAGTAAATTTCGATCACAACAATGATGAACATGACAATGATGGAATTTATTCAAGTACAGAGGACACAACAGAACCTACTGAGTACCAGGTTACTGATGTAAATTTTGATTATCAGACAGCTGATGTCACGCCTTGTTCTCGTAGTGAAGCTTCAATCCAGAATACTCAGAATAGAGTTCTACGAGAGAGAAGTGGTCTCAAGAAACCAAAAAGATATGATGACGAAGAATTTACTTTTAACGCAGCAGAAGCTATTATAGGAAAGTATAATGAGCCGTTAACATATCGAGACGCATTAGATAGTGAAGACAAAGACAAGTGGCTAGAAGCGATGTTGAGTGAAATGAATTCCTTGAATGAAAATCAAACATGGGAATTAGTACCATTACCTAAAAATCGAAAGGCTTTACCTACTAAATGGGTTTTCAAAGTTAAAACAAACCCAGATGGTACTATTGATAAGTATAAAGCGAGACTTGTGGTGAAAGGTTTTTCTCAAAGAGCAGGGCTAGATTACGACAAAACTTTTAGCCCTGTGGTAAGGATATCCACAGTCCGAGCACTACTCTCAATAGCTGCAAAAGAAAATTTAGCTCTTTGTCAATTCAACGTCTCAACAGCATTTTTAAATGGTTATGTTCAAGAGGAAATCTATATAAAGCAACCCGATGGATATAGCGATGGAACGAACAGAGTGTGTCGTTTGAAGCGCAGCCTTTATGGTTTAAAACAGGCCCCAAGGTGCTGGTATACATGTATACACGAGTTTCTGACCAGCTCCAATTTTAAACAAAGTACTTCTGATCCATGCTTATACATTAGAACTAAAGGAAACTCAAAAATATTAATAGCACTTTATGTAGACGATGGGCTGGTAGCTTCTACTTCAGAAAGTGAAGGAAAGAAGTTTCTTGAAGAGCTACAAAATCGTTTTAAAATAACTACCAAACCAGTCTCTTACTTTTTAGGCTTACAGATTGAAAGAGCCCAAGACGGGACAATATTCCTGAATCAAGAAGCTTATACAAGGAAACTATTATCGAAATTCAAAATGATCGACTGCAAATCTGCCTTGACTCCTATTTTGAAAGAAACTTTAACCGTAGATAAGGAGAATGCTAATTACGACATACAGTTTCCTTACAGACAAGCAGTAGGAGCCTTATCTTATTTAATGGTTGCAACAAGGCCAGATATAAATTTTGCAGTTAGCTGTGCCTCAAGAAAACTAGAGAACCCAACTTCTACAGATGTTGTTGGAGTGAAAAGAATACTGCGATATCTAAAAGGCACTATTGATCATGGTCTTGTCTTCAAAAACGATTTGAAGAGTAATCTTACTTGTTACAGCGATGCTGACTTTGCAACCGCACATTCCACTTCAGGGTTTCTGTGCTTGTTTTCAGGACCAATTAGCTGGCGAAGCCAAAAACAGAAATGCATAGCGCTTTCGTCAACAGAAGCAGAGCTTGTTGCCGCAACTGAAGCAGCGAGGGAGATAGTCTGGCTACAAGAACTGCTCAGCGAGATGACGAGTCTAGAGGGTCCACCAGTTTTAAACATTGACAACGAGTCAACAATACGGCTGTCCTATAATCCGTCATATGAACAACATGGTCGTACAAAACACATCCAAAGAAAACAATTCTTTGTCAGAGAATGTGTTTCGTCAGGACAGTTAAAAGTTGAACAAGTTTCTTCAACGGACCAGCTGGCAGACCTGTTCACTAAAGCCCTCTACAGACCTAGATTATTCGAACTCTGCTCTAGTCTAGGGCTTAAAAACAAAGAGGAGTGGATGTAAGGAGGTATACCTATCCTCCTTATTAAACGCTACTAAGTGGTCTCCTAGCAACGTTTGTTTATAATGATTATGTAACTAACTTGTCAATTAAATAATATTCAGTTCAACAGTTTTCCCTTTAATTTAATCTATTTAATTTAATAGTCTGTTACTTTAAAAGTACATTTTTACTTGACATTGGCGAAATGCGATAAATAACGCGAACGCCATTTATTTAAAGCAGTAGAAGAGCTGGCGTCCTTGCTCATAATAAACATTTCGCACCTGCATAGAACATTCAGAAAAAAACAAGAAAACGAGAAAACTATTGATTTTTCTTAACAGGCTGCTACTTTTTCTCATATTACGAATATTTAAAAATCAAATCATCGACAAGATAAATAAAATTTTATGAAAATAGCTCCTGTAGTTTCAATGACAGATGTTATTTTTAACCGACTTCAAAAAAAGGAGGTTCTCAATTCGACTGAATGTTTTTAGGGTTCCGTACCTCAAAAGGAAAAAACGGAACCCTTATAGGATCACTTTGTTGTCCGTCTGTCTGTCTGTCTGTCAAGACCCTTTATCTCAAGAACGCGTGGACGTATCAAGCTGAAATTCACATGAAATACTCAGGTCTATTGTCCCTTTAAGCTGTGAAAATATCAAACTTCTAAGCCAAGCCAATCAAAAGATACAGCCGATTATGTCGATATTTTCAACAAATTTCCGACACTCGCTAAGGAATCAAAACCTACAGGATACTTCCCGTAAACTCAGAATCTTGAAATTTGGCATGAAGCATTGTCATATAATGCAAATATAGGAAAAATTGCAAAAATCACATTTTTTTAGTTATATAATACAATAAAATATTTTAATAAAATAAAACTTACTACCTTATTTCTCACGAAAGAATAAAGGTATCAAATTGAAATTTATACCAAATACCTAGGTCTATTGTTCCTTTAAGCAGTAAAAAAATCAAACTTCTAAGTTAACGCGATCAAAAGATACAGCAGTTTATACCGAGGAACCCTCGGTGTGCGAGTCCGACTCGCACTTGGCCGGTTTTTTTTTATGTGTGTCTTATTACTCTTTACTAGGTGTACCGATTTTGAAGATTTTTTAACGTTTGGAAGCTGTGTTGCTTGTCATGTGGTCCCATTTAAATTTGATCGACATCTGACTAGTAGTTTTTGAGTTATCCCTAATAATGCATATTTAATTGACGTCGATGATATCGTCATAGTTTTATTACTTGTTTGTCTACAAGATCTCGAGACAGTTTTCTGAAAATTTCTATTCCTATTTAAAACACTAAAAAGCAACCAATAAATTATTTTTAAATAAACAAAAACCACTTTCAAAACTAAAAACGCTGTTCGTTTCTCGTTGTTGTTGTTAACAAAATTTGTTAAAAAATAATCTGATTGTTTTTTTCAGGTCGATGCCAACCTCAATATTTGGAATAAACACTGTCACTTGTATTTGGGCTTGACATCAAAAAAACATTAACATTTTTTTAAAACAAATATTTTTATATCTCGGTTTTTAGTTTTGAAGACGGTTTATTTATTTAAAAATAATTTATTTTTATTTCGTATACCTAGTATCAAGATTTTATTAATACACTAAATTGTACAAATTAGGAAATGTTTTAATACTGATTTGGTGTGTAAGTAGTCTAGTTTCACGCGCAATTCACGCCTATGTTTTTTTTATGTTTGCGCTCTTTTTGACATTGCGCGATTGTCCTTCGGAAATCGTTAAAATTGCACGTTACCACTTATCATTCCCTTAAATTAGACGGAATTTGCTTATCGCTTTGAACTAGAGCAATAGTTGTTTACTTATTCCTTATTTAACACATCTCGTTAATCTTGCACTAGCCATCTTCGCATTTCCATTTTACATCTGCTCCACAAATTTCCTCATGCAAATAGATTGTATTCTTTTTTTCATTTTTATAAAAAAAAGTCAAGCAAAATACTCCATTCCACCACCTGATGGTAAGCAGAAGTGGAGTCCAAATGCGAAGACAGCTAGCTCGCCTTGCTGAACTGCAAGGTGCTTCTTCACACCTCTTTTGAATAACCCATGATTGTAAAAAGGAAGGAACACGTGTGCTGTCATCGTATTCCATATCTTGAATTCTAGAAAATTTCGAAATCTATTTTACAATTTAGAATTTTTGATAACACTATACTATCTATGTACAATACTATACTTTTCTTCGTCAGTGAATACCTCTCACGAAGAAAAGTATAGTATTGTAGCTTAAGTGGACGCTCAACTATATATATATTATTCAATTTTAATATTTTTAGATTCTATTTTTAATATTTTTAGATTTAAATTTTTAAAATATGCCAGAAGCTGTTTGCATGTTGTATTTACCTTTAAGTGTTTGTTGCACTACATTAAGTTAATTTGTAATATTATTATAGATATAAGTAAGAGTGTACACAAATGTTGGTAGATCTAAATAAATAAATAAAAATAAAAATAAATGTTAGCATGGGTAGGTTGCTCGTTTATAGCATGTAATAAACAACCTGTCAAAACAAGAATATCCTGAGAATATCCTCAAATAACCTTCAATTGTTCTCAATTTCTGTAACGTAATATAAGTTAGCGAAACATTATTAGAAATAGCTACCTATGTCATCCTCCGTTCAAAACTTGGTTGAAAATGGAGTTCGCTATCGAACCATCTAAATGGAACATGTATTTTGGTCCGCAACTGAAGTTCAAGCATCTGTCTAGCACAAAATAGCGCGATATGAATAGCTTTGTGGGCCAAATACGGGAGGGTGTGACGTACACCAAAGGGTGTATTCGACGAGAAATGAATTGAATGGAGTATTGGCATTTGCAGTCTTCTCTAATTGGTTTGTGACTAATAGTCCTCGCTTATTTAAATCGCATGTGGAAATGGTTCTTTCCTTTAGAACATGTCAAATATTTTGTTTTATCCTCATGGTAAGTGATGATAAGGGTGAAGCTATAAGCTAGCTATTCCCGGAATCCTCTACTACTTAGGAACTATCTGCCTTAACTGCGCTTGATCTCTCCGTCAACAAAAAAAGGGGACAGCCCATAGGTTATGTCGGACTCTGATCTACCCACAACGTCACGCTCACAGAAGCAGCTCCCCGCTCAGGAAATGGGAAGGTGCACAGGCTGCCCTAAACATATAGACTAGGGCATATGTGTGAAAGAAGCGAATGGACACCGAAACGCATCGAATGGGCAAATGGAAGTCAATAAACACATGCGTCGCGACTCAGATAAAATGTATCGTAGAATTTGGAAGAGAAGCATCGAGGAACATTTTCCACGATGAGTGTAGGTATTAATAGTTTATAAAGCCAAGTATGATTTAGACCAAAAATTGTGCAGTATTTGTGTGAAGAGAGGCCGACTCGCAATTATATTCATAAATTGAATATTATCTCATATTATTATCTCTCATATTATCTCTCAAACTGTCTTTACATATGGACTTCACTTTTTTAACAGGTGGAATGAGGTGTTTTACTGGACCTTTTTATAAAACAGAAAATATCTGATTTAGCGCACGGCTTCCATCGAGACTTATCATTTATACAACCCATCGTGGGATTACTAGCGTAATCGTATGTGTGTACTAGCTTCGGCCCGCGACTTCGTCTGCGCAGGATTAGTATAAAAAATTGTAGCCTGTATGTTGTTCTGGTGTATGAGCTATAGTTTTGTAAAGTATCATTAAAATCCATTCAGTAGTTCTTGCGTGAAAGAGTAACAAACACACATCCTAACATCCATCCATACAACCTTTCGCGTTTATAATATTAATAGCAGATGTAATGTACCTATGTATACCTAATAAAGCTATCATTGGGAGTATTATTTTTTGTATTGGCACACAGACAACCTTCGACAGAATTGAACCAACTATGTCCAAATAACTTCGACAAAATGTCTTGAGATTAATGGACATTCGTATAAAGGGATGTTATCGATTTAAGGCCCTCTCGGGATAACTCCCTTCACAGACGTTATGTATCAAAGATAAGTTCCCACTTATATGGAGTGATGTATCGACTTGTATTATCGATGGAATCGCACACAGTCTCGGTTTGTCAATTCGCAAGATTTGACACGATGACAAAGTCGAACAGCTATAGTATATCACGATCAGGGTTAACCATGAATGTTTGTGTAGATAAAAGAGTACATACACGCTAAGGGAGCTTATCCACGTACTAGTTTTTGTAGCCCTGATCATCGCAGCGAGCTTTTTGGCGACTGTGTCAGCGATTTTGTTAATAATTCCACTCGTTCCGTTTCAATCACTTCGCCAGGGCGGAATACAGTGATTTTGTTTATGAGCGTCTTTTTGTAGCACGTCGTTTTTTATACAACTAGATGACAAACAAGCTAACGGACAGCCCACCTGGTGGTAAGTGGATTCCGTCGCCTATAAACACCTGCGATAACAAGGCAAAAATCTCTTGGAATTGCAGGTGCGTTGTCATCCTAAGTCCTAAGATGCCCGGTAATTACACTGGCTATAATCTTAAACATAGCAAACTGTTTCAAGGCTGAAATAAAAAGGCGGTTGTACCTACCCAGAAGCTGCTAAAGGCCTACCACCTAGTAAAACGTCTGTATTGAACTTTGAATGTCTTATATTCGGCGACAAAATAATGTCTTAGCGATTGTCGCTTGTGGGCGAGCTCCTTAACTCAGGTCCTTCTCCCTCCTTATGTGTCAGACATAGCTAAACAAAATTATGCGCGCAAATCTCGCGACATCTCACCAGTAAGGAGGGGTCAGAAAATTGTCAAAAACACTTCACATAATCAATGGATGCCCACCGATCGTTGATGGTTGCTTATCATCACTTACTATCAGGCTTGAATGAAATGTTAAGGATAAGAAAAAAACATATGTAACTGGGAAGCTCTCGGCCTAATTAAAACTCATTACAGGACATTCTTCCAATCTAGGGAACTTTATAACCCGAATAGAATCCAAATGATTCCTCTCATAAACTTAAATTCTATTCAAAACTATTTAAAGAACTTCTATTTAGTTGATAGATTTTTATTCAACACCAATCCACATTGTTCCGCTAAGTTTAACCCTTTCAAGGAGATGTACGCAATTTCCTTCCAGTTTCATCGTTCTAAACCTTTCCTATTACATCCGTGCAGAAATTTCCAGCATAAATAAATCTACATTACCGAACACAAAGAAATAAGTTAAAGACTTTGCTAAGAAATTTCACTCGCGGAGAAATAAAACGTTTAACTAAATCACGACGAGCGCGTTCAATTACGAATTCATGTAACTCGAACGAGCGGAACCACAGAAGAAAGATCTTGCAGCATCCAATCTTTATGATAATTGCTGTCTTCAACTTCTGTGTGTAGGAGTTTGAGTGTGCGATTTGAATAAAAGATAATGCATACCACTAAAGTTTAATATCGACATTAATGGCAACTCGTTTCTTTGTCGAACAATTAAGAAATGCAATTCAATACCAGAACACTGGCTCCCTCCTTTCTACAATCCTGAGTCGTTCAAAAGCGGCGTGATGAAGCACCTTGCAGGTCGGTAAGGCGAGGGTGGCTAACGCAGCAGTTTATCTCTCGCACTTGCTATATTCGCATTTGGACTCTACTTCTGCTTACCATCAGGTGGACTGGAGTCATTTGCTTGACCATTGTATCTTAAAGAAACTTGTAAGCCTACTATTTTCCCCCTTCCTCAGTTTCTCTCCCTTTTCTTCCCCCACAAGAAGGAGCGAAAGAGAAGAAGATCTTCCGAAGGAAGGATGCGGTGTATTCTTCATGGATACCAATAGAACAGCCTCCAAGATATGTCGAACTCTTACCGACTAAGCACCGCCTTTTGCTCAATCCTTGTGGATATAGATCATTAACGGAAGCAGCCACCACCTCAGGAGAGGGGGAGGTACACTTCTGTTCAAATTACAACAAAAGGAATTGTATTACGCAATAGAATTAATTTTTGTAACTGGCTGGCGGGTTGGGTACATCTAATGTTTCTTGGGCGTAGTAATTTTAAATTACCTATTAATTCAATTTATTTAGTTTTTTAAATATTTATTTTTGTTTATATTTTATTTAAAGGTTATACATATTATTTATCATGTCAGATCAAGATGAGCTATCTTTCCAATCATGTGAAAGCTCCGACCAATCTTTTGTTTCACTCAACGACTCAGAAGGGGATGATGAGACCCTGGGTATGAGGCTCTCTAAAGCGTTTGGCTTGACACCATCAAATTTAAATATCTGCCATATAAACGCGCAGAGTGTTCCGAGCCACTATTCAGAGTTACTCGACACCTTTAGCTTAGACTCAATACACGCAGTTTTGATCTCTGAAAGTTGGTTTAAGCCTTGCCTCGACTCTGCCACTTTTGCCTTACCTGGTTACATCCTGATTCGTAATGATCGCGTTACGAAGAGAGGCGGTGGCGTGGCAATCTACCTCCGAAGTAACATACCGTTTAAAATACTTTCACTCTCTGACGGTCTTGTGAACAGTATAGAATACCTGTTTTTGGAGATCACTATATCCAGAGTTAAAGCTGTTCTTGGAGTCGTATACTGCCCACCTGCTGTCGACTACATCTCATCTCTCACTTCTGTCTTAGACACTCTCGCTACAGATTATGCACATCACATCATCATGGGTGACTTCAACACCGATCTTCTTAAAAATTCACATGCCTCTCGTAATTTTCGATCAACTATAGAATCATACAATCTCTCTTTTTTGAAGTACGATCCCACCCATCATAACATCGACACTGACGATACGTGGATTGACCACGCCATTGTCTCCTCTCCTGATCTCGTCCAGTCTCATGGTCAAGTTCCCGCTCCTGGTTTCTCACGGCATGATCTCATCTTCTTGACATACAAAATTAAACCTCTCAAACGAACTCCTGAAATTGTCAAATTGAGAAATTTCGCGAGATTAGATTTTGATAAACTCTCGCGTGAAGCCTCCTCTATCGACTGGTCAGGGGTTCTGACAGCCACTAGTATTGATGACAAGATTACGAGTTTTTCTAAAATCTTGCTATCTTTTTACGATCAGCACGCTCCTTTGCGTACGGTAAGATTGAAAAAAATGCCAGCACCCTGGATCACCGACTTGGTGCGCATAGCTATGAGGAGGCGTGATAGGGCATTTCGTAAGTTTAAGCGTTGCAGAACGGCGGAAAACTGGACTAACTTTAAGTTCTGTAGGAATCGATGTAATCAGATGGTGAGAGCTTCTAAACGCCGTTATTTTCACGACAACCTTCTCAATTCTTCACCGGCTGACACGTGGAAATTCCTGAAGTCTATTGGTTTAATTAAAAAGCAGACAGATACTATTCCTCCTTCTTACACCCTCGATGATGTCAACCAACATTTTTCAGCCAGTTCCAGCTCTATTTTGTCAGACAAGGCTGATGCTCTCAATGATATACCTTCCTTGTGCAGCCAACCAGCTCATGATTTCTCTTTTTCTCCGGTTTTGGAGTCTGAGATTCGTAAAACCGTTACATCTCTTAAGTCAAAGGCAGTTGGTTGTGATGATATTAGCCGGCAGATGATTGTGTGTTGTTTAGATAGCTTTCTGCCAATAATTACTTATATTATCAACACATCTCTTGCAACTGGCTCTTTCCCCTCCGCTTGGCGTCGGGCGCATGTACTGCCTCTTCCTAAACGAAATAATCCCACGTTACTTAATCACTTTAGGCCTATTTCCATATTGCCCTTTCTATCTAAAATTCTCGAAGCGGTTGTTCATCGTCAACTGTCTGCATTTCTCTTTCAAAATAATGTCCTCTCTCAGTACCAGTCTGGTTTCCGGCCTGGTCATAGTACGACGACGGCATTGTTGAAAGTCACTGAAGACATGCGGGAGGGCATGGAGGGTTCAAGATTAACGGTATTAGTACTCATTGATTTTTCCAACGCTTTCAATGCCGTTGATCATGATATTCTCCTTGCTATGCTCTCACATTTGCGAGTCTCTCCTCCTGAACTGGATTGGTTCTCCTCTTATCTTCGGGGGCGCAAGCAAGCGGTTCGCGCGAACAACTCCTTGTCTGAGTGGTGCGATTTAGCAGCTGGCGTACCTCAAGGCGGCATACTATCTCCTCTTCTCTTTTCAGTTTTTATCAACCTCATTACTCCTATTCTCCGTAACTCTCATCATCTGTATGCAGACGATCTGCAGATTTATGCGCAAGCTGAGCTCGAAGACCTGACTACTGCAGTACAGGCTATTAATGATGATCTTCTACAAATCGCTGAGTGGTCAAACAAATTCGGCATCAGTGTAAATCCGGGTAAATGCCAGGGAATTATAGTGGGTAGCTCTCGCATTTTGTCCAAACTAAACATGAATTCCATTGCACCCCTTTCTTATGGTAGTACGTCAATTGAGCTTATGCCCCATGTCGTAAATTTGGGTTTATGTATTGATAGCACATTGAGCTGGCGGCCCCAGGTAGAATGCATCGGTCGAAAAGTCAATGGTATCTTGAGATCACTATATCACCTCAAACACTTTCTTCCAATCTCAACAAAGATTCTCCTAGTCCAATCCACTATTCTCCCTATACTTGATTATGCTGATGTGTGTTACTCTGATATTACTCAGGATCTTCTTAATAAAATGGATCGCTTACTCAACAATTGTATTCGCTTCATTTATGGCCTGCGTAAATACGACCATATTTCTTCATATAGACAAAAGCTTAAATGGCTAACAATTCGTCAAAGACGGGACTTAAGGATCCTCTCCACACTTTATTCCATTATTAATGATCCATTAGCGCCTGGATATCTGAAATGTAAGTTTCATTATTTGGGTGCTTCTCATAATCGTATTCTTCGTTCAGACAGCAAACTAACTCTCTCAACACCTTTTCACCGTACTGGTTTTATTTCCAACTCCTTCACTCTTCATGCAATACGACTCTGGAACGCACTCCCACCTCATATTCAAAGAGCAAAAAATAAACTTGCGTTTAAACATCTGGTTCGCAATCACTATCTGGACTCTCCTACACATATTTCATTATAATCTGACATTAGTATTATTGTGTATATAATATGTATTGTTTAAGTAAGTATATGTATCATTATGACTACCTATGTGTATGTATATGTATATATATATATATATGTATATATTATAGTATATATATGTAAGTATGTATGTGTGTGTATGTATGTTAATATTATATTTTCATCATCTTTATTAAAATGTTAATCTCTTTCTGTACCGCCTACTATTATTTCTGTGCCCAGCTTTCCGGTTGACTGGTAGAGAATGCCTTATGGCATTAAGTCCGCCAATTGTATATTATTTTGTGTACAATAAAGTTTAAATAAATAAATAAATAAATAAAAAGGTATGAAACGCCGCGCATTAACCGTTTGAAATTCCTCAACTATTGGGCAATAAATTCAAGTTACATGTCGTGACCTGTCAGTCATCTAATGTAATTTCTAGAGCTATTTTTTCTTCTTTATCTTACCCTAATATCAATTTATTTGGAGTCGGTGCAATATGTTATCACACTGCAATGACGTTGTAGATGCAAGTCTGAGTTCAATCATCGTTGCATCCGAGAGTCGCCCACTCTTGGACATAAGCCTTCCCCTTCCCCAAAGATCTCCAACCCAATCGGTCTTGGTCGCCACTCGAGTACCTTTCCATCCTCTTCGCAATGTACCCACTGCCACTTAAGGTTCACATTTCTCAAGATTATATCGGTGACCTTAGTTGTCCTATCTCATCATTTCTGATATGATCACGCAGAGAAACTCATAGCATAGCCCTCTCCATTGCCCTTTGAGTTAACATTGTGAGCAGCCAGGTTTCAGTTCCATAGGTCATCCCTAGCAACACGCAGTCTAAAGACTTTTGTGTTGAGCCATTGAGGTAGATAGGCCGAAAATATGCCATGTAGCTTCGGGAACTGGTTTCAATATTGTCAGCTATTGGGTAGTGTCTTTTTCGCTACTCATTTAACAAAGTTCTAGGCGTCTTACCGTTTCAAATGGCGTGGATTAACTAAACGGTCCGATACAGAAGAACATCGCGCAGTAATGTAAACAATTATGTCTTCTAGCCAATCTAGCCGTATCAGTGTGCGCGGAGCTCACAGATAACGGGACTGCAGGAGGAGGGAGACTCGCTTTGCTTTAAAGCTCGCCTATGTGGTTAATGCGTGAGCATTTCTAAAGTAATATGTATTTTCTAAAGAAGCATCTTACTTTTAATATTGGATGAATCTAAATATTACTTCTCTGCGTTGATATTTTTTTATATGTAACAGTAAATACTACGAATTGCCGTGATAATTTTTACGTGTTGTAGAACTGAAGTCCGTGTCAGTGCTACCCACAAAGTGGAGATGGAATGGCACCGGCCCAGTAGAAAAAAGAAACCCGGGCATCGGTGAGCAGAAAAACGCCCATTTACTGTTTAGTACTTTGCTTCTTGTACCGACGGCGACGGTCATCTGAACTTAGCTCAATACCGTACTATTCTAATATACAGTACCTACACTAAACTTAGTAGTTGTGGTTCAGCCCATAATGAGATTTATACGACTGATCCATGCATCTAGAAAAGGAGGGGACCCTCGTCACAACCTATACGTCCATTCTCGTCTTGACGTGTGCGTACGTAGACGTCATTAAACCATTGCGCCTTTTGATGGCTACACACACCCCAAGTCTCATCAAAGCAGTCATAATTAAATCCTTATAAACGCAATAACTTTTCCACTTAAATAAATAGAAATTGTGCCGTCTACCTACGCTATATTTATTAATAGGAACATAATTATCTTTTATTTGGACGTAGTTATGCAAAAACGTTCCAACCCACAAAGTGGTCAAAATTGAGTTTATATGCCCAAGCTAGGTGTTTTGGGTCGTTCTATCAAGTGCTGAAGACATTGACTCTCTTAACACAAAAATCTTCAAAATAATAAAGAGGTCCAAGTGATAAAACGAACCAAACAACCTAATCATATTTTAATACAGAGCCAATTATCTTGGATCGTACTGTTTTATTTCATTTTATACCCAAAAAAATAAAAATAATGACTCAATCATCTTGGAACGTTTTGAAAAAAACTGTCCTTTACCGAAAAAACTCAAAATAATGACTCAATCATCTTGGAACGTTTTGAAAAATAGCTGTTATTTAAAATATCTTTTTCTTTAAAACGTTCCATGTTATTTGTAATGTTTAAGATAGGCCATAGTGATAAAAATAAATGATTCAAATCGCATATGGTAGTGGGAATATAAATTAATGTATTCCTCAAACGATCCATCACTTTTGTTGTGTTCTAAACAAGGTAATATTTGACATTAATACAACATATTATTTAATTTAGTAGGTAACAAAATGCTTAGGCATCTTGAAATAAATAATTTATCAGCTAGCTATCACCTTCTGCTATTACAGGCAGCTAATATTAGAGCTAGTATAAATAAATCTACTTGCTAAATTCGAGGAAATGTCTTTTTGCATAAGAAATTATACTATCGTAAATAATGTTAATGAAATAAACGATCATAGAACTAAGACACTTATAAACATACCAAAACATTCACAAAATATTATTATCATTATACCAGAGTGTGGTCAGGAAACAGTATTACACTTTGTTTGGTTTAATGTAACTTCTTTTCAATGTTCCAATTATATTTCAGCCGATTATTGAATAATATACTTATAAAAATGTATAACGTTATGTAGTTTGGAACGTTATAACAAAAATAAAGTGGCTCATGACTAGTGGAACATTATTAGAAAAATAAATTTAATGATTCTTATTTCTCTTACGTGCTCCAAGTTCCTTTGAACTATTTGATCGGTAAGTAAAATATAAAATTCAATAATGTTTCGAATTACATAACTATAGGGAAAGGAAAAGTAAAGTGAATTAGCTTAGCAGGCAAAGGAGATAAAGATTGAAAAAGCTAAGTTATATTCGATTTTTATGAGAACATCTTTTGACGTGGATTTTATGGAAGTTTACATTAAAAAGACAACAAAAGGAGTAATTCTACCAATAAATAAATCTGATTCAGCAGTTGTGGCCTAACGGAAAACCCATTGCTCTAGCTAAATTGGCTAATTTGCAGTCCATCTATAAGTTTATCCCAGCTGATTGAATAAGTTTTTATAAAAAATTGAAAGCGTCTGAAGAAGTTACTGACGACGCTGATGGATTTTGTGGGGAGATGTATTTCGTCTAGGATGATGAACCGTGACAATATTCAAGCATTTAACCCGGTGTCATTGAGGCAGGGTCAATATGACCCTGCACGTTTTGGATTTGAAATATTTTCATGAAACAATTATTGCACACTGTCGTAATCTCAGTGGCTGAAGGTAAGGATCACTCCTTCTCATTGAACACCTGGCTTGAGCTGCCCGATACTCGTGTAACAAGTAAAACTTGCGCAAACCTGCAACAGGGTTAATATGACCCTGCTCAAAGATGACGTTGCTACTTTGTGCCACAAATAATTTTAGGTATTTACTAAAATTTTGTGTTTTTAGTAATTTAAACTATATTATTTTTCAAATAACTATCTAAAATTTATCTCGAAGAACGTGAGCGTCGTCGATTCATATCCATACTAGAAGAGTCTTCGCATAGTGGTAAAAATTAACTTTATACATCTGATAGCGGATTAGAAGATCATTTCAGTTTTCGTAGCCAGCTAAGTGATACTAAAAAGAAGCATAAAGATGATATTCCATTGCAACAATTAAAACAATCCATTTCTTTGATTGTGCGGTTTTTAAGTGATAACATTGCGGGATTGGCAGATGAATATTGTGGTTATTGTTATTCTGAGAAAAATGGTAAGAAATGGTTTAAAACTCCTCGCATAAATAATAATACTACACTGCAAGCCTGATTAACACAGCAAGTACAGGCAGCTAAATTAGAATAAGAATGTTGGCACATTTTATTAAAGACGAGATTGAATTTACCAGAGAAACATCTAGATGCCCTCTGTTAAACATATCTGGAAGGCAATGAAGATCCAATATTGTCCTTATAAAAAGACAGGAAGATTAGTCATATTTTTAAGGCTTGTCATAAGTTTGTATGTAGCGAACATCTGATTTCCTACTGTAATAACTGTAGTGAAATAACCCTAAAAAAACTGATTATAAGAAAGTTCATAACGTTGCTACCTATTATTTAATTTCAAAAGTTCCATGTTAAAGATTAAATTTAAGTATATTTTTGATTAAAAAAAATTAAATTGCATTGATTTTTTTTAAGTTTAAGAATATGAAAAAATTTTGTTACCAACTTAAACGTCGTTTAGAAAAACTTAAATAAAACTGATTAAACTTGAATTATATTATTTTAATTTCAAACTATTCTGTAATAATTAATAATTGGTAATATAAGGTTTAAAAATACTAAAGAATTATTCATATGAAATAAATATTTTTTGTTATATCAGGTTAAATCATTACAGGGTCATAATGACCCTCCTCAACGACCATGTATGTATCTTTTTCCCGCCACAATGACGCCGGGTTAAAGCATGTTTTGATAAAAAATGTATTGAAACATTTTTTAGTAATATTTTTTAATTTTTTAATATACTTATTTTCAAAATAAATGTTAAAATTTCCCAAAATACACCAACTTTGAAATAGTGGATCGTTCTGCAAATTAAGTTATGAGACACCTTCATACAAAAAACATTTTTTTTAAAACGTTCCAAGTACAATTTCCGCAAAATTGTATGATTATTATTATTAAATGTAAATGAAATATATGAAATAAAATAATATTTATATAAATAGTTTAAGTTATCCATACTACTCAGCTCAACTCGTTATAACAAAAAAGCGTACCGTTAAAACACATAAACGCGTTTTTCTCAGCTTGATCTATGTGTGGGTTGGAACGTTTTTGCATAACTACGTCCATTTGTCCTTTGCTTACCTACTTTGTGAAATGCGTACCTAATGTCGTACCTATTCAATATTTCTGCCTTTTACTAAAGTTTGTAAAGTACTTTTTTTTACTTATACTTGTTTATTGCTAACATTAGAGCCCTGAAAATTATGAATGAAAACTTTATTTGTATAGCTTTTACAACACACATACACAACAAAAAATAAAGAGTAATCTAACTATACACACTAAATAATTTGACATTACATTGCAATATATGTGTGCTGCAGAAATACAAAAGGGTGATAGCTCAGTGACTGGTTTTGCTTTTCAAGCAAAGCACTGGTATTCTAATTATTAATTAGTAGGTACAGAAACCTTTTGTATAACTTGACCGAGACCTACCAACCCTGTGATGGATTTACAGAAAAAAGTGAAGCATTGATATCCATTTAAATAAGTCGCAGCTCTCGCAAAGCGAATGACAATTTAGTTGGAGAAGATGCAGATTAAATCTCATATAAATAATTTTACATTTATTAAAATCTCGCTCGCAGCATTTATGGATAAAATTTTCTTGCAGAACTAGGTACATATTAATAATTACACAGATGTTTTAGGGCGTTTCCAGATTAGCGCTTCATAAAACGGAATATGCATGACGGCATGTTTGCTTGAACACGTAGTGATGAGGAGGCAGTTACCACATGGATTATGGGATCTTATAAGAGCGTTAACGCTCTTAGTTTTTACGAGATGCGCGTGTCATAAGACGCGCCTATTCGCGCCTACACGCGCTTCCAAAAACGAGCTTAGGGCTGAAACACATAACCGCGTTGTGGCGCCGCAACGCTCGGAAGTGCATTCCGATGCAATCTACATGTAAAGTAATTAAGTTGAGATTGGCTTGACCCACCGCCGATGTCACCGTTTCAACGCCGCAGCGCGGTTATATGTTTCAGTCCTTATACGCGCGTATAAAACGCTGGTCTGAAACGGTCCAACCGAGCAACTTAGATTAAAACAATGAATTCTGAGACATAAGTAGTTACAATACCCTTTGAAACGCGGTGAAACCAAACACGTTTTGAATTATGAACACAGACAATGGTTTGTGATTATGAATGAATTAAATCAAATTGTAGCATTATCTATACCCAGTATCGTACTATTAATACCTGATGCGAATAAATCTGTTAATATTTTTATATGGCCTACTTTGAAAATTTCCAAAAAAATATCTAAAAATATGTGTATCATACACAGAGGGGCAACTAATACATCACGTGCGCTGCATCGATCGATATGACAAGTGTTAATCTGCTGATGCTGACTGTACCTTGTTTTTTTTTTGTTGTCGGGAGGTCAAATGCGCTTACGCATCCTCCCTGCGGGGTGGTGCCAACCACAGGGGATATGTGGGACTCGAGGTAAAGGCGTTCCCTCCATACCCACTAAACATCCTCCTCGGCCTGACCTCCAGTGCGCTATTACGGGACGGCTCGGGATCTGCGCACGTGAGCGCAACTACACCGAGACCGTCCCAACGCTGCCCTTCTAGGCACTCCTTGTACACCAATTAGTGGCCAGCAGCCCACAGGGGCTACCGACTAACGCCAGCTTCTGTGGGCCGCTGCCCGACGCCGGCCTTATAGGCTCCTCACCGACGACTGCTCGACCTGGTGCGTCTTCCTAACGAGGACCCCGGGAGCAGCCATCGGACCGCACCCGGGGGACTTCGGGCGCGGTCATTGCCCTGAAAAGGTCCGGACGGCTCTTTTGGCCGTGGTGGGAAAACAAAAACAACTTGACGATGGCATGTGACTTCGAATGCCAAGACGACACACTTGACATCAAAAGCCACATACCCGCCCAGAAAGTTTCCCCACCACGTTACCAGGGTCCGCCACGAGGAGGCTTCCGGACGTGGACCCCGATGCTGACTGTACCTACCAAAGTTTAAAGTCCCTTTATTTAATCGAACTTAAATTTCCATACACCATAACGTATTGGCACGATCATTAATTTGTGCATTATTTATTTGACAATAGATTTTTTTGGTACCTACCTATTTCTAGAACACATCTTTATTTTTCCTACCCTGCTCCCAATTCATTTGGGGTCGGTTCAATATGTCTTGCTAGAGACAATACTGATAGGATTTGGCATTAGATATTTTCGGTCACCCATCCAAGTTCCGGCCGTGCACTTGGTAGCTTAGCTTTCATGATTGTTACTAGAACGCACGACAGTGGTGCCATCTACCTCCTCCTTCCACATTTTCAGAGCACAAGTATTCCTAACAAAATTAAATACAATTTACAAACGAAACATGTTCCAACGGACGTCATAACTCGTTTTTTTACTTTCTCGTACACGTAGTAAGCATAGAGGAAGTCTTGTAATTGTCAAAAAATTCGACTTCCAGATTTTGACGGATTTACACGTTTTGGACCTCCCTGAGTCCAAAAACACCGTTTTTGGAATTATGTCTGTGTGTGTGTGTGTCTGTGCACGACAACTCGAGTATGCTTTGACTTATTGCAACCAAATTTAATATGACATCAAAATAAAAGGTTTCTATCAACTTATGAGTCGTTTCTGGTATACGAGAAAGTCAAGGGGAGACCACTCCTGATTTTATTTCAAGAAAAACGTTATCAAATCCTTTTATGACTCAGAACCGAAACAGTGTCAGCGTTCAAAAAGAACACCCTTTCCTCACTTTATTTTCTTAAGCATAACTTTGTAAACTCAGTTACGGCGAGGGTAATGAAATCACGAGGAGGTCTGCCTTGGCATAAATATGCCTCATAATAAGTTTTCTTTTAATTATTTATAGCCTCGTCCTCTTAAATTAATATTCCTCGAACTAATAATATTGCATTTCATGATAAGTAAACTATTTTTACTTGGTAAAGGTTTTGCTAGGAACGTAATGAGTCCCTCTAGACGTAGAAAATGGCTTTAGTTTGCAAAATAGTAACTCACATATTGTCCAAAGGTATACTAAGCCAGGAAATAAAGTAGAACTAAACTTCCGGAACGTATTAGACATTTATTAAAAACATTAACTGAGAACTCCTTACTTCAGATACAAAACTTAATAGCGTGATCTATCTACTCACTACCGCCATCTAGTGACAACTTATGAAAACTTATCTTATACATGATTAAGATCGATGACACAAAATAATATTAGGAAATTGGACATACCGCCCACCAAGGACCCATAGTCCTTCACTCAACCATGAACAAGACCAATACTTTCTTAACATCGCTAGGGACTCGTTATAAAAAAACATAGGTAAACTTAAAACTACATGTAAAATAAAATAAAAAAAAACATGAATAAAATACATATTCGTTTCTGTGGACTGTAACTTAAACTTCATAACTAAACACTTGGCAAAAAGGAAAGGTTAGGCACTTCTAACCATTTATAACTTAAATGTATTATATATAAACTCTATAAAAATAAACTCTATAAACAATATAAACTAGTTAACAAAATCCTTATTCATCACTATTATTGGGTAACACACATAGTTTTGAGGTTGGACGCTGAATCAGGGAATTCTTATAACGTAGTGTCACAACCCGAGTAATATTGTCCTTTCCAGGGTGGACATCTACTACTAGGCCGTAGAGCCACTTTGCTGGCGGCAAGTTGTCCTCCCTCACCAAGACAACGTCACCTTTCTTCACTTCTAGAGACTTAGTCTTCCATTTGTATCTTTGGAAAAAATTGGTTAAATATTCTTGAGACCATCGTCTCCAAAAACTCTGCAACATTCTCTGAGTCAGCTGCCAACGCCTTAAATTACTTATGTGCACTCTGTCGTAATCGTGATCAGGAGCGGTCAATAATGGCTCACCTACCAAAAAATGTCCCGGTGTCAGTGGAGCGGGATCATCAGCATCTGTACTAGCTTGTGATATTGGTCGCGAGTTCAAACACGCCTCGATTTGTGTCAAAACGGTGGCTAGTTCTTCGTAGGTAAGAGTTGAGTCACCAATGACTCTCCGTAGGTGATGTTTGGTGCTCTTTATCCCTGCCTCCCATAATCCACCAAAATTTGGAGCGTGGGGAGGGATAAAGTGCCATTCCGTCCCGTTATTGGCCAACGAAGCAGCAACTTCACTAGAAAATGAAGAACGTTCGCTGGAAAACAACAATTTCAACTCTTTAGCGGCCCCAACGAAATTAGAACCGTTATCGCTCCATAGATGATTACACCGTCCCCTTCTAGCAATAAAACGCTTGTATGCCGCTAAAAATCCTTCAGATGTGAGATCCGACACAGCTTCAATATGGACAACTCGTGTCGTCATACATACGAAGAGGCAAATATATCCCTTATAGGATCTCTGACCTCTCCCTTTAGAAACCCTTATATTTATTGGTCCGGCGTAATCCACACCAGAATGTAAAAACGGTTTATGAGGTGTAACACGACAAGCCGGTAGCTGACCCATTAATTGATTTCTAGTTTTTGCAGCGTGACGAATGCAAGGTATACAATTATGTATGTGTGATCGAACATAATTTTTTAATTTTAATATCCAATATTTACCCCGAACATAATTACAAGTCAGCTGCTGTCCCCCGTGCAGTGTCCTTTCATGTCCGTCTGCAATTATAAGTTTGGCTAAATGCGATGTTCCGTCAATAATAATGGGATGTTTACTGTATTCTGGCAATGACGATCTTTCAACACGCCCACCTACTCGCAATATCTTATATTGATCTATAATTGGGTTCAGAATAGATATCTTACTTGTTTTACTCACATTTCCATTTTTATTAAGGTTAATGATATCTTCATGGAACCAGTGAAGCTGATGCTGTTGAATACAACACATGAGAGCTTCACGAAGTTCTGGAGCTGTGAGATAAGGCACAGGCTTACACTTGTCTAATGTGGACCTTTTTAGCCGCAGAACCCTTCTACAGTACGCCACAACACGAATTAATTTCCTCAAAGAAGAAAATTTGGAAAAAATATCCTTTTCCATGTCACTGCCCGTAACTACAACATGGACCTTTATTGACCTAGTCTCTAATTCGGTCTTTGTACAGATGGACGTGGGGCGTACATATTGTATACTAGCCTTTTGTAAAAATTCTGGACCCTTTTTCCAGAGGTTATTGTCAGTCAATTCAATCGGTGGCATCCCTCGGGAAGCGCAATCGGCGGGATTATCCTTCGAAGATACGTAGGACCACTGACTTGACTCCAAAATTCCCAGTATTTCCGATGAGCGATTGGCCACAAAAGTCTTCCAGCGAGACGGATGATCACTTAACCATGCCAAAACGACAGTTGAGTCTGTCCAAGCATGTAGGTCTGACTTGGCGATTCCTAGAGTTTCAGCCACTTCTTGCAACAACTTAGCGACCAAAACGGCTCCGCATAATTCCAGACGTGGAATTGAAATTTGCTTAATCGGAGCAACCTTTGTTTTAGCCGTAACTAGATGAGTTAAGACCTCTCCATTAAAAGCCACGCTACGAATATATACTACTGCTGCGTAAGCAGCAGTGGAGGCATCACTGAATCCATGCAACTCCACCTTAACATCGCTATCGTTTCTATGGACCCATCGTGGAATATGGAAATTACTTAGCTTCGGTAACTCTTTTCGATAATTTTCCCACTCTTTAAACAATTCTGCGGGTAACCTGTCATCCCAGTCAAGTCCAGTAATCCATAATCTTTGGATAAAAATCTTTGCTGTAATAATACAAGGAGCTATCCAGCCTAACGGATCATATAAACGACATATTTCTGAAATGATCTCACGTTTTGTTGCCGGCTCCAAGTTCTCTGACAATTTAACATTGTAGTTGAATACGTCAGACTGTCGATTCCAAACAAGTCCTACTACTTTGGTGATGTGATCTTCTTTAAATTCTCTATCTACTCCTGTATTATCCGTCTCTAACAACCCTATCCTATTACTAGCCCATTTTTGTAGTGTAAACCCACCTTTCTTTAATAACGCATTCATTTCTTTATATAATTTAACAGCTTCTGCTTCTGACTGGCAGCCTGTCAGAAGATCGTCCATATAGAAGTCTGTCTTAACTCTATCAGCTGCCAGTGGGTAGTTATGACCTTCATCAATCGCTACTTGTTGCAACGCTTTAACCGCTAAATAAGGCGCACAAGAAGTACCAAATGTTACCGTTAACAATCGATAGTCTCTAACTAAATCGTTAACATCTGCTCTCCACACTATTCTCTGATAGTTTACATGTTTATCAGCGATTCGTACTTGCCGGTACATTTTTACTATATCGGCAGTGAGACATACCGGATACAGACGCCAACGCATGATTATATGCCTTAATTCCGGTTGTAAGGTTGGACCTACCATCAATGTGTCGTTCAATGACACGCCGTTAGCACTTCTATCTGATGCGTTAAACACTACTCTGGTCTTGGTTGTACTTTTATCTAATCTAATAACAGCATGATGGGGCAGCCATACTTTGCCATCTTCCTGCTCAGAATCATTAACAATCTGTTCCATATGATTGAGGCTAAGGTATTCTTCTAACACCTGCGAATAATCATCTTTCTGTTGGGAATTCTTACCCAACCTCCTTTCTAAGCTAAATAACCTCTTCACAGCGATAGCTCTGGTATCACCATATTCGCGGTCATGATTTAGACTAAATGGTAACTCCACAATATAACGACCAGAGTTATCTCTACGCGTGGTTGCTTGAAAATGAGTTTCACATGCTTGCTCTTCAGGGGTCCATACCCTTTGAGTAGAACAAGGTTCAGATTCAAGCTCCCAAAACTTTTTGAGTAAATCGTTATATTCAAGCTTAACATGTAAATTAACGATTACGTTGTGACTAGAAATCTGTTCATACGACATACGTTCAACCGACTACTCGTCCCGACAATACCCATCCGAGATACGTATTCTGTGCAATAGTAGAACCTAGAGGGCTTTTAATTAGACCCTCTTTCAGAATCTTACAATAAACCTCAGAACCCAATAACATATCAATTTTATTAGGTGAATTATATTGTGGATCAGCCAAACGAACGTTTCCTAACTCAGCCCAATTCGGTGACACGAATTTTTTCTCGGGCAAAATAGAAGTCACTGTGTTAAGTACATGAGCTTTCACTTGTATTTTGAAAGTAGGGTCATGAAGTGACTGAATATTAACCATAACCACATATTTAGAAGTTAAGCCACTCTGACCTCCACCTAAGCCTGAAATACGGCTCCTAACTACAATTTTCTTCAGCCGTAACAACTGCACAGCTGCTTCAGATATAAACGACGCCTGTGAACCTTGGTCAAGCAGGGCGCGCAATATCTGAGGATGACCATTTTTCGACTCAGCCTTAATTAAGGCTGTGGCTAATAAGGTCTGGTTAAATACCTTTCCTGTCACAAAATGGTTCATTATATTTGTGGTCTCATTCGTCTCACTAGACGATTCCGGAGGATTTTGTTCTTCTTCCAATAATTCGGTTGCTACTGCAACTGTTAGCGAACTAGGTTTACCATGGAGAAGTGTGTGATGTTTTCCGTGGCATATACGACATTTAGTAGGTGAGCGACATATTTTACCTGAATGCCGGGTGCCGAGACAATTAAAACACAGTCCCAAGGACTTTACTATATCATGACGTTTAGATACGTCTTCTTTGGCAAACTGACTACATGAAAATAGTTTATGGTTCTCATTACAAAGAGGACAGGTGACGTTTGAAAGGGTGTGCAAGACTTTTGTATTAGGGTGAAGTTGATTAGGTTTAAATTTACCTTTAGTTGGTTCCACGAATTCTAGCGCCCGAAACCGAGATTCTAAAAAATCTTTGAACTGAGAAAATGAAGGCAACTCTTCACAACAATTATTAACATGTAATTCCCACTGTTTTCTGGTTTCAGGGTCCAACTTCAAGCTCACAATATATAAAATAATGATATCCCATGATTGTACATTAATACCTAAATTGGATAATTCATGCAAACAATCAGAAGTAGTGTCTGACAAATCTTTTAGGCCCTGAGATGATTCACAATTCATAGTACGCTGATTAAACAAACGTTTAAGAATACAATTAGACATGAATCTCTTGTTATCATACCTATTTCGCAGCAAATCCCAACATTTTTTATAATTACCCTGTGTGATAGGAATATGTTTGATCAATTGTTCTGCTTCGCCTTTGAGCTGTGTTTTCAAATAATGCAAACGTTGAACGTCATCAAGGGACGCGTTATTATGAACTAGTGAGCTAAATAAATCCTTGAAAGACGACCATTCTGTGTAATTACCGCTAAAAATCGGTATAGATATTTTGGGCAATCTAACTATCGATTCCTTTTTACACTCAGGCGAATCAGAATCAATGCTCTTTGAGGGTTTCATTGCTTTCAACGAAGCCTTCAATTCTCCTTTATAAATTAAATAAGTTTCATAACCTACATTAAACACATCGTTCTTAATATAAATACTATCATCTAAAACTTCTCTCTTGTATGTAGATATAATCGATTCGTGCTTCTTAGAAAACTTGTTTATTAACTCCTCCAATCCTTCTAATCTCGCAATAACATATGATTCGGTAATTCTTTCTTTAGGAGATTTTCTAAAGTTACTCCTTCCTCTTTCTATCTGACTTTTTAAATCATTCATCACTCGAATATCTCCTTCCATTTTTCTTTCAATTTACAACTTCAATACTTTGTAGTAAAATTTCAATTTGTTCTTCTAAGTTGATACCACAACTTTTCAACGTATGAATAGATCACGAATTTTTCTAAGTCCAGAACGATGATGAAATATTCTAAGTGTTTGGAAAACACAGAGATCGCTGTTAACTTGGGCGTAGGTTCCCCGTATGTGCAATATTTTAAGAATTATTCTAAGTCCCAATAAACTTCTTAAAATTTTACAAGTCTACTTTAATCGATAAAATACGCTAAGTCCTTTAACACAACACTTATAACGAAATGTAAAATGTACTCACAGTTTGTTTTGCACTTAACCAATATCACTGCCGATTCAAATCACCAATCTTCGAGTTTTTGTTTGCTTCTCCATCCGCCAGATGTCGCCACTAGTTGCCAACAGAAACTGCCAAGTGTGTATGGTCGCTCGCTTTTCTTCAAAAAACGCTCCGACTCGTAGGGACCTTGTCCAAAGGTATACTAAGCCAGGAAATAAAGTAGAACTAAACTTCCGGAACGTATTAGACACTTATTAGAAACATTAACTGAGAACTCCTTACTTCAGATACAAAACTTAATAGCGTGATCTATCTACTCACTACCGCCATCTAGTGACAACTTATGAAAACTTATCTTATACATGATTAAGATCGATAACACAAAATAATATTAGGAAATTGGACACATATTGAAAATTCACGATGCTCGGGAGAAAATTCTAGCAGCATTATAAACAGAACGAAGCTCGGTTTTTTAAGCCAATTATAATAAATACTTTGAGTAAAAACTCTTGTAAGTTAAAAAAATCTGTGTCAGTTATAATTAGAGAAAAAGTAAACTGAAAGCATTTAGTTGTATTTATGTATCATTTAGCTTAAGTTCTATTCTATTCTTATTTAATGGCATTCGCCAAACTTAAATATTACGGAATTTGCCAATGTCAAGTGAAAATGTAATTATATAATAGTTACAAAAAAGTGGTCTCCCCTTGACTTTCTCGTTTACCGGAAACGACTCAAAAGTTGATGGAAGCCTTATATTTTGATGTCATGCATGCACGTTAAATTTTGGTCACCCATCCGAGTAAAGACCGCTCACTTCGATGCTTAACTTTCGTGAGCGACGACTCAAAAGTTGATAGAAACCTTATACCTATTTTGATGTTATACATGCATGTTAAATTTTGGTTGCAATAAGTTAAAGCATACTCGGGCTATCGTGCTAACGCACAGGCATAATTCCAAAAACCGGGTTTTTGGACTCAGGGAGGTCCAAAACGTGTAATTCCGTCAAAATCTCGAGGTCGATTTTTTGACGATTACAAGACTTCCTCTATACTATGTACACGAGAAAGTAAAAAATGTACTGTAGATTTTAGTCAAAAATGGAGCCTCTCAAAACGAGTTTTTACAACAAGAACTAGGGAGAAAACTCTAGCTTGAGTTCACCAACACGTAAAACAAGCGTTTTTGACAAGTCTTTCAAACAATTGAAATGTCATAAACCGACGGTAATTGAATACCTTACAGAGAGTACACATTGAAACCAGTTTTTTTTTTCTTTAAATGGATGACCCAATGATCCTTACAGGCCACATGAGTGCGTTTAGGTATTTTCTAGGTTTTTAATCGCGATAACTGAATAACAGTGCTTCTTAGGGGAATAAGTGTTGATATCTTTTTGTATGAAATTTCACGTTAGAGTTTGACGTTTCACGTAGAAGAATCATTTCAAAGATATATGCGAACTCAAACCAATGATAATCATTATAGAAAGAAAGAAAATATGTTACCTTTGACTTTTGAATTTTGAACGACGTGTTTAAGGCCTTTAATAAAATCCAGCTTGTGATGTGTTAATGCAAACGGAAATGTCTATTTTCACATAACTTTAAGAATACTCTTAGGTTCAATTAACGAGAACAGCAAATATTTTTTTCTATTGAACTGTGTTGCTACCCAACCTGAACTAAGAGACTGAATATTAAGATGTCGTTTTACCGAACGCTCCTCGACGACCATTGACTTTCAAACGACTTCTATACGCAGTATGAATACCTAAATCCGTATGAAATTTTTAAAAAATGAACTTAAATATTTACAGCACCCACGCTGTATTCATCTGATAGACGCTCGAGTGAAATTTATAATTCTTGTTATAAAAGTTGAGATTGGTATCTTAAAATAGGGTATAATTTAAGCTATCACCAATTTAGTTCGTTTTGTGTTTCTTAAATAATAGGGTTTGCCCGCAAAATAGTAGATTTGTCACCAAAATGTAGTGACCAAACAATATAAAATCAATTCCACAATAAATCACCTAAAATCATGGAGATATAGGGTCCAGTATCAAATAAATGATTTTGTATGTATTATAATAGGTTTGTCCTAATAAGTATTTAAGCAAACTACCTAATTTAAAGAGAGCGCCCATAAATCATATATTATGTCAGTAGAAAATTTCGATAGTACAATACTTCGACATGTTGTTGTGTCTGTACTCTCCCAAAAATATTGCACTCCGCCTGGTCGTAAAAACAATAACCTTAACCTACCTATCACTCAGCCATGTAGGTGTTTAAAACACTAGACTCCCAAGTTCGCTACATGTCGAAATTCAGTCCGCAAACGTTCTAGCAGAATGGCAAATAAAACAATTAAAGTCAACATAATCAATATTTATTGTTAAAAATAATAATCTCTGAATAATCAGCGCTAGTTTGGATTTTGAAGGGCGCATTTTTTATTTTCTAACCGGATTAGTAAATTTTAAAAAACGCGCCAATTTGTCTCCGCCTTTTTGAAAATATTTTCATTAAAATCATAAATTGATGTATTAATTTGGTAACAAATACAACTATTTTAATAACTGAACGAAATAAAATGTGTGTACTGTATTGGTGACAAAGTAACAAACGAAAAGGAGTCGCAGTCAGGGATCGATTATCGATTTATTTGGTGACAGATCTACCATTCTGAGCACAAAGCTATTATTTAAGTAATAAAACTATAATTATAAGAACGAAGTTTATATTCATCTAATGCACTACAATTTTATTGGTAATACATCTCTAATTTTACACATATATTAACATTAATTTGATAATTCATACCTGGGAACACTTTTTATTTACCTGAGAATGAAAATATTTCGTGACGATAGATCTATTTTTTAGGTGATACAACTTGATGACAAATATACATTTTGGTGATAAAAAATATAGTCCCCCTTAAAATATACTCATTGACAGGCAAGATCTTGGACTTCATCTCACCTGGCCACACGAATCATTTATTTATTTATTTGTAAGTACAAACTTGTTGGCTTAGGTACAGTAATGCACTAAAGCGCCAACAAGCCGCGTTAAAAAGGAAATTAGATTAATAACATTATGATAGATAGATACATCAATTCCATAAATAATAATTCAATTTACAATATTAATATTACTATAAATACCTGCATTATTTTAAGAGTCAATTCCATAAAGATATCAAAATAATAATAAGTCAAAAACAATACTAGAAAAATGCACTGAAAAAAATCGACTTGCCTCAGGAGGGACTCGAACCCGCATCTTCCGCAATCCGGGCGGCTGCGTTGACCAATTCCGCCACCGACGCAAAAGCAAAAATAAAATTATTCCATAAGTCAAATACAAAATTAATATCTACTGAGAAGTCAAAATACCTAAATAATAATAAAGAAAAAATAAAAGTCGTTAAAATGCAAGTAGTCAAAATACAAATTGATAACTTAATCTCACGGTCAAGTTATAAATAGAAAATAATAGATGGGCTCATCAATATATCAATAGTTGTCTACGGTGACGACCGCCATGGTCGTCTTAGGGCGTATACTCTCAAATAACACTTTTGTTCTTGAATTATTTCTCCTATTTTCATTGATATTTCGAGAGATACAATATTCTGTCGTTCAGGCGTGAATTGTGTCGAAAGCAAGCAATCGCGTTCCTTGTTCAAAGTAAACTAATTGTTTATTTATTTGTAAAAGACAAACGTGCTAGAGGCGAAAGAAGTTACAGTCGATCACACTACCTTCTCACTTACTCTTTTAAATCAACAATGCTGTTCAATCTGTACTATTGACATGGCGGCTGACCTTAACTTGAAGCTTAAGAGTTGAAACATCGATACTGTCAAATATTTTGCAACTCATTTCCAAATAGTACATACTCGGCCGGCACATGTGTAACACCTTTTCACAGCTGTGGTTCTTTCAAAAGAGACATGAAGCACCTTGCAAATCGGTGACCGTTAAAGAACAAAAACAATGTAATAAAAAAGATTTAGCTCCACCCTTAGAAACCAGAAAAACATACGAGTTAGTACTAAATCTACGACCTCTACCACAAAGTTCATTCACCCCTAAACCCCGAAATACCAAACTCTTCGAAAACTATCCTTCGACTTCGGATACAAAGCCGTCTACTTTGTTAATTAACTGGTACTCAAACGGAATACTCCACACAAAAGATGTTTAAGACGTTATTAACTAAAGTTTGTGGTCATATGGAGAGTTCATACCATCCTTTCGAGAAAGGCTTTAAGCTCATAAAACAGTTTCTAGGAAAATATCTCAAAACTCTGTTTTTGGGGTATTTTAGGTATTTAGGAGAGAATAAGCTTAGATTGATTAAGGGACACTATTTTAACTGATTTTAACCCCCGACGCAAAACTATACTCAAGGTAGGACACAGCGTTTTGCTAGGTGGTAGACTCGATATGTAGAATCGTCTGGATAGGTACCACCGCCTTTCTTATTTCTGCCGTGAAGCTGTTCGCTGTGTTTCGGATTGAAGGGAAAGGTAGCCAGTGTAATTATTGGACATGGAAGGCATATCATCTTAGTCCCCAGGATGGCAACGCACTTGCAGTGTTAAGTTTACCTTTAATATTGCAAGTGTCTATAGGCAACGGTAACCACTTAACACCAGGTGGGCCGCAAGCTTGTTTGCCTTCTAGTGCTATAAAAAAACAGCGGACTAGCTGCTCAAATTGGAAGCCCTCGAACTGGGATAGTACCTCCATCTTTTGGAAGACCACAGTCAAATATCACTAGGCATGCCATACAAAAAGAAATTTATTGGCACTACAAGTAAGTTCGGTTTTTGGAAGCTAGGCATTTGCAAACTAAACTCATGATAAAATCAAAGACGTGAACTTTAATGGGAAACTCAACCACACACAGCACTCAAGGTTTTGGAAATAATGGACAATAATATCTCGTTTCTTAAGAACTTGGGCTTATGTTGAATATAATTGTGTTCATTTTTAACGAAATTGTAAAAGTATAACCATGTGCGAATGGTCGTTAGGCTAATAGCCAAAACTATCAACAACTGAACGGCAGCAAAATCGAGTAAATCTATCAAAATGTCCGCAATTGACCGTGTTCTATCTAGCAACTTAACTGTTGTGTATTTTTTGCACCGCAACGACAAATACTGCAAGACAAGAAAATCGCAAATGCAAGTGAGAAACAGTATAATAACTTTTATTGGATTTTATAATAATTATAACACTTTTATTTCAAACAAAACAGATCAAGACACTAGTAGATATAAGTATAAATACAGTACAAAGTGGGAGCCCTTGTTACAAGCCTATGGATACTACCAATACTAAAGGGAGTGTATTCAGCGTAACCTAAACGAGCGATTAAGGCGACGATGTTATCGCCGTGACACAAATTGTATATTTGAACATTTCAGCTCGGCGATATTATCGCGATGTTTATTAACATAAAATTAAATGCCATGGCGATGACATCGTCGATATTGACACGCTCTTGGAAGTGACGCCTTATCCCTAGAGGTATAACACACGCGTTGCATTCTAGAATATATAATAGAAGTATATAATTTAATTAAAAAAAGAAAAAATATCTTATTAGGTACCTCTCTACATGACAAAAGAGTTTTACCTTGTCATGGTTATCTAATAATAACGAATTTCGGCATTCGCAAAAAGCAATTTTTCCGGTAGACATCTTTGCATTTTACTTCACTGGATATGTCGTAAATTCTGGCGAAGTAAGGTTCATGATATTTTTAGACATATCATTTATACGTCAATTAGACTTTGAAGATTATTTTACTTTACGTAAGATGCTTACGAAGCATCAAAGGTTTATAAAAAAGAAAGAAAATCGTCGATCTAATAATAACATGACAATTACTTGAGATCTTCGATATTTAGGTAAGTACTAGAAGTTTATTTACTAATAAAGAAAATATTTTAAATTTCATTGTAACATACTGCTTCTATGTACAAATACTTTCATTCAATATAAAGACTTGGCGTATAGCCAGAAATTTACAGGCGTTTCTTGGAGCCATAAATTCGGTTTTTTTCTTTAATTTTGAGAGCGAGAAAATGTGATCGAGTTATCTCTCATTTTAGTGCTCGTAACTTGTAACGTCATGTTTGACATGCTACGAGTATTATGCAATAGTACATTTATTACCGAGGGCGGTAAAACAAAAAATGTCTCAGATCGCAAGTATTAAGGCGAGGGCGATTAATATGCAACCTGAGGCTTTCTTTTTACCGCCCGAGGTAGTTTCAAAATTTAATGTCAAACTCTGATCATGTCAGGTCAGATGTGGTACAAAATAATAAACAACCATTGAAGCTACGCCATAGAGAATGGCCTCTGTTAACATGACATGCATATATGAAAAAGCTTGTAAGAAGTTTGCGTTTACTTGGAAAAGAAGAGAAGTTTTGATTTGTTTTATAATGTATATTCACTAGTGTAGTTGACACTACTGAATATGCATTACAAAAAAATAAAACAAGGTTTTTGATGTGAGTATGTCATGTTACAGAGGAAGCATGCTGTTAAGTTGATGCATCATAATGACGCAACTTTAAGAGGACGATAAGTGGCTACATGCAATTTTTACCGAGTTTTAATTACACATTTAAAAATAAACAACTACTTAAATAATAAATTTAAAAAAACCTGCACAACAATAAAATTCAACAACAAGTCAGACTATTCCAAACTATAATTTCTCCAATCGATTTTCAAATTTGTTTGATGTTAAATTCAAAATCAATTGGGAAATTTTACCAGTTTACCGTCGTCTGTATATTAGCGATAGCTTTTGGTGAAAAAATAGGAGAATGGAGAACTGGTATTTAAAAATTACATACTTAAGTAGCATACGTTTCGGCTCGGAAAGGGATAATATCACCCTTTTTTTACTAAGAAAAAAATCATACAGTCGAATTGATAACATTTTTGAAGTTGAAAAGGGGCGATACTGCTACGAACGGCAACGGAATGTAAGCGTATCGACTGTTTTTCTGATAAGCGTGCTATAACCTTTAGTCATTTGGAGAAATACATAGATAATATTACGTTAATACACATAAAGCTATATCTGGCAGCATGGGCCAGACAGTGCCACAAAATTGTGACAGGTTGACAGCCTGTCATCTAGTGTGTTCCAACGTGTTCAAGAAAGCAATATGACAATGTGTTTTTCCATAATTCCAGTATACTCACATTGTTGGTGCTCTCAAGCTAATAGAAACAGGACACCGTAAAATATGTCTTACGGCACAGTTATGGGTCGTTGAAATTTTACGTTCAGTCATGGTGATATGGGACACTATCAGTATAAAGGTTTTTAGTACTTTTTTATGGGGATGTACCTGTTAGAGATAAAGCGATCCGCATTTTTTCTTAAAACGATAAAAGATAGAAGAAGTACCTACTTGTTTGTACAAATTAGATATTTTTAATTTCTCTCGGTCAGTGGTTACCAGAGCAGAGTTACACAGGGTAGGGGATGGAGTTTGTAGAGCCCTTTCACATGCACACGGCCACGGCACGGTCGTTGTACCGCGTAAAGTAAAAATTTATCAATTACGCACGTAGGTAGCTCTCATAGCTTTCCCAAAAACCGTGCTGAATTTGCAAAATGTTGGATTCTTATGATGTTAAATTCGCAAAATGTTGAATTCCAAAATATTGAATTCTTAAAAAGTTGGATTTCCCACCCGGATCACAAGTTGAATTCCTAAAATTATCCACTATAAACACGGTTTCGACGGCAACCGTCTTTCAGTTATGTATGAACTTGTATAGACGCGTTCACATGAACACGAGCACAACACGGCACGGCAAGCTCTTAAAAGCTCTTTGACATCCGATAATGGATGAAAAATTTATTAGTAGTCGTGTTCTCGAAGACCCATAAACTTAATGTAAAAATCTCCCTTTTTCACGTATGTAACGAAGTTGACACTGGCCACGTCGATTCAATAGGAGTAAAGTCATCAGCCTGATACATCTATAAGACGAGAAGAGAGGAGCTGTGTTTTATTAAATTAGTTATTTACACATCTCGTCTCCGTTCAGCTTCAGTGGATACCACCGAGCGGAGATGAATCGAGCTAGCGGAGATATGAGCTGTGCCTCGCAAGCTAGCGTGGACCGACTGAACGCAGCGAAAACGAGAAGAGATGTGAGCGGCGTGTAGTGAACGGCGTCGCGAGCGGCGGCTTTTGTGTCATATCGAACTAAACTGCAATCTTGAAAAACACTGCACACATCTCCGCTACAGTTTAGTCAGTACGCATCTCCGCTAGCTTTGGTGGACTCCGCGAGCCTAATACTGTGGCCGCCACAGATATATCAATCTAAGGAGATCGGTCAAATCGCCAAGTTCATTGAAGACCGAGTGTCGCGATCAGCGGCCGTACTACATAACATGGTTCTAGTTGAGCATGTCGTAATATACACTATTGATTGCGCGCGTATTAAGGACTGCGAAGCAATGAAAGTTAAGCACAGCCGCAATATAATACAATTTGTAAGATAGTAACGCATAATTTAAAGCGATTGTGTTTTATGAATAAAAGTCGGACTATTTGTTTAATATTGTTTTTTAAATATAAATCTAAGTTTATCGGTGCTTACGTGTGAAAAGTTATTCCATTACTTGATAAATAACTGATTCACTGCAATGATTACATCTTACAGTGGAACAGGACGGCATTTTGAAAGAAAAACGGATATTACTTTCTGACATACGTACTTATTCACTTGACATTATCGGACGGCGAACAGGCGGCAATGTATGCGCACAGGGCATACACTTGTCAAAAGTTGAAGGCCGGCTCGGCCTATCTCCTTGTATTATTAAATCTGTGGTGGCCGCTGTCGCCACCATCATTCCGGCGTCCGAACCTAAACCGTGTAGGTGTGGATAAGCACAGTTATGCGGCACAGCGACCGCCGTGACCGTATGTGTTGTATATCTAATCTGTGTGTAGGTTGCTTAGCAACCATTAGTTGTTAGTCTAAAATAAAATTTTCTCTCTCAACAACAAAATGTCTATTTAATTTATAACAAATTAAATACAACAGGTTATGGGCCCAGGACCCTCCAGAAACCCAATAATTTGTATAATAAATTAACAAAAATGACTAGTGAAAGAGGAGATAATGTTTCTCGTGAAAATTCATCAAGCAATGCATTCATAAATATAAAACCGTTGACAGATAAGTCGTCTTATTCACAATGGAAATTTAAAATGCGGATGTATCTTTTACACGAAAACTTGTGGAATGCCATCATTGGATACCCTGAAGGTGATATTACTCCGGAAACAGTTCGACAAATGCGTGATTTGAAGGCGATGACCAAAATATGTCTTACGCTGGATGGTGCTGCTATCACACACGCTCGCAGTTGCGAAACCGCAAAGCAGGTTTGGGATACGTTGTCTAAAGCATATGAGGATAATGGTATGGGTCGTAAGATATCCCTTGAAAGGAAGCTATACCGCTATCAATTAACTGATTTTTCTTCTATCGAAGGCTATATAAATGCTGTTATGACGACTGCTCAAGATTTGGCTGATATCGGTAAGAAAATTGATGATTTATCGATTGCTGCTATTCTTCTCGGAGGCCTACCTTCTGATTATGATCCCCTAGTCATGGCTTTAGAAAGTTCAAACGTAGCTATAACTTCAGAACTAGTTAAATCAAAACTTTTGAATGAAATGGAGAAACGCGAATCTCGTGAGTCGGCGTTTGCTAGTTCAAGTTCTCACAGTACATCTAAGAGTTATAATAAAGAAAGACAGATTATTTGCTACAATTGCAAGGAACCAGGTCATAAGAGTCCTCAGTGTCCTCTTAAAAGGAAAAATAAGACTAAAAAGTGTAATGTTGATTCATCTCTTCTGTCTGCCTTGAGTACTGGTACTACTTTAAATGCCAATGATTGGTATATAGACTCTGGAGCGTCGGTGCATATGACGTGTAATCGTAGTTGGCTGTCAAATTATCGACCACTTGTTGACAAGGAAGTCACTCTAGCTGATAACAAACGTTTGTGTTCTGCTGGTGTTGGTGATGTGTACTTACCTAAGTCTAGGGACTCTAAGATAACTAGTATTAAGGATGTGTTGTATATACCTAGTTTGAGTACTAATCTTATTTCTGTAAAAAAGGCTGTAGATAAAGGCATTACTGTTGTTTTTAATGAAAACGGTTGCACTTTATACAGGCATACTGACATTAAAATTTCTGGTACTAAGTTTGGATCTGCTACTTTTTCTAATGGTCTTTATAAGTTTAAGGTACCGTCACAGGATGTTGCTATGACGACTACTGATCAAGATGCGATTGTTGAAGAAAAATCTAATCTTTGGCATCGTCGACTGGGACATTTATGCAGATTTAGTCTTGAACAATTAAAGAATGGAAAAGCTACAGGTATAAACTATTCTTGTTTAGATAGTAGTCCTTGCATTCCTTGTATTGAAGGTAAACAATGTAGAAAACCTTTCACTACTATAAAGTATAAGAAGGCTAGAAGTAAATTAGAGTTGATACACTCAGACCTCTGTGGACCTCTTGAAACTACTTCTTTAGAAGGTAATAAATATATGCTCACATTTATCGATGATTATTCGAGAATGATATTTGTATATTTTATTAAATCTAAGACTGATGTTCGAAGAAAATTTATAGAATTTCAAACTGAAGTCGAGAGACAAAGCTCTTGTAAAATTAAGATTTTGCGTACAGATAATGGTACAGAATATGTGAATAATGAGTTCAAGTCTTACTTGACTTCTCAAGGGATTGAACATCAAACCACTGTACCATATAGTCCTTCTTCAAACGGTGTCGCTGAGAGAACTAATCGTTCTATAAGCGAAAAGGCTCGCTGTATGTTACGCGAATCAGGCCTTAGTAAATATTTTTGGGAAGAAGCTTACCGTACTTCTGTTTATTTAAAGAATAGGTGTCCTCATAGAGCTTTAAATAATTCTACTCCTTATGAAAGATGGTATGATAAGAAACCAGATCTTTCACATTTGCGCATATTTGGTTGCCGCGCATACGTTCATATTCCTTCTTGCGAAAGAAAGAAATTAGATACAAAAGCCAAACAGTATATTTTTGTAGGCTATTGTAGTGATGTAAATAGTTATAGGTTTAGAGATCCTGTAAATATTAGAAAAGTTATAAAAGGTCGGGATGTTGTTTTTCTTGAAAATTGTTTTAATACTGGTGATGTGAACAAAGAGTTAAAGTTCACTATTTTCACTAATAATGATTTTCATGATACTCATCAGACACTACCGATGACGGAGGAGAGAATGGTTGCATTAGATTGTGATGATGATATCTTCTTCGATTCAGAACCGGCTCCGTCTACTTCTAGCGCTGCTATGCCCGAGTCCAGGTATAATTTACGAGAAAGGAAAGAGATAAATTATTGTCATACTACTAATTGTGATGACGGTGGAATTGATGATGAACCTGTTACTTATGCGAAGGTTCTCAATAGTCGGAAAAAGAAGAAAGCTTGCAGATGTTTTGGCAAAAGTTCTTCTTCGTCTTATGTTAAATAGTTGTATTATAGGTATGGGACGAACTGATTAGTTTTATGTCATTATGCCTGTATAACTCTGCACCGATAGTTAATAAGTTTTATGCTATAGTTTTGTTCGGATTTGTTTTGTTTTTAGTTTGGTTTATTTGTAAAGATGTACTTATTGTGTTTTATTATAACTTATGTTGTAATTGTGAGTAAGTACAGTTAGCCAAATTAATATGTATGACCTACAGATTAAGGTGGGGGTGTTGTATATCTAATCTGTGTGTAGGTTGCTTAGCAACCATTAGTTGTTAGTCTAAAATAAAATTTTCTCTCTCAACAACAAAATGTCTATTTAATTTATAACAAATTAAATACAACAGTATGCATGTCAAAAGAGCCTGCAGGTTGACTGAACAAAAAATACACAAAAGTGTAAAATACACTATTATTACCTATATTACTTAGCATCAGGCGGGCCATAGCATAAAGAAAAACCGATATATTTTTAAAAGCAACTCCTTTCACTTCCTTAACGATTTCCATAAATTCAATTTCATTCAAGTTCATTGGACAGAACACGTAAGTCATATATGCGTATCGGTGACTATATTTCACGTTTCTTTACACGCACTCATTTTTTATTGGGACGGAAACACTGTTTCGCTTCACCCTAAGTTATGCGAATCGGAAAATAAACACAGAACAGTAAATACTTATCCTGACTGACGAAGCACAAATATTTGCTAGTCCTAATATTATGTTTCTTTGAAAAGGTACAAGTATTATGATCCTACGTATGTTCTTCACAGTTTTTGACGTGATTTTATTAAATACAAATCACAGGCGATAGGCTGGATATCGAGCACTATTTTGGGGTAATGCATGGCCCATGCTGCCAGATGTGGATTTTGAAAGACGATGAAGTAGGTAGTATTATATTAGCTGTGGTAGTGCTTAGGGTTGTGTTAATAAAACCCAGTAGTTTGTGGTAACATGTTGTATTGTCAGAGGATACATACAATACAAGAAAGCGATTATAATTAATTACAGTAAGTTAATACACAGTATACCAAGAACAGTAATAATACGTCTTCATACAAACTGGCCGCTATTCATTAGAATGTGTGCGTGCGTACTCGGCGCCGTGTACACACGCACTGTGACGCACACATTGACATAAAATATGGGGCCATACCACGGTAATATTATCTATACAGTATTCTATCTTCATACAAACGGTCCGAAAGCGCGTCATAGCTACGCGCCACGAGTTCGCGGGGCACCCGGTGGGCATCCAGTCGCGAATGCGCCGCAGCGACGACCGAACGGTGTAAATTGTTTAACTGCATAAACATGCGATTTGTATTGTGAATATTTGATTGAATTAAGTAGATACCTGCATAATTCAAAATGGCAAAGAGCAATATTTTTTTATGTACCTAACTACTAGTACGTAATTTGTTTTTAATATTTAGGTATTTCGATTTTTCCATCGGGCAAAATGTGGAATAATATAAGTATAAATAAGTGGATAGGATGAAAAAAAAAACAAACGAGTAACCTACCTACGCTCGCGTTAAAAACAAAACTACATAAGACGTAGGTAGGTAGTTTCCTAGACTAGGCTATCTACTTACTTATGTACCAACATAATGTATAACTTAACTACATATATTATTAAATATAATGAAATATCATTATGAAATAATTTACGAGAGTAATAAATGGTAGGTATTGTAGTGATCGGATTTTTTTGGTGTATAATGGCAGGTTATTAGGTAATTTGAAAAAGAGACGGATTGTTGACAGGAATAGATAGATGGAAAATTATAAAATAGGGATATTTGTGCAGAGTTTAAAAAACAATATTTTGTTTGTTGATAATAATATGTAATTTCTTGAAAATAAAAGTGTTTCAGTGATAATATAGTACGTCGCAGTCGAGGCGTAAATATTTTTCTGTCTCAAATATATAATTTTTTTAATATATATTACCTAAAAAACATTTATTTTATTGAACACTTCCTATTTCATTCACAACATTTTTTTTTACATATAAAATAAAATATTTACAATAATAAAACAAGAAATGTAGAAATTAAATATAAAGTAAATAGTAGGTATATAATGTGTGTATATGTTAGTTTTTGTTAACGTTTCTTTTCTTCTTGTATGTGTTGTTATAGTTTTTTAATAATTAGGTAATATCGTGCTCTGTGAAGGCCAATAAATTTATTTTCTTTCTTTCAAATTAAAATACTGTAAGCGGGCAGCCCTTCCGCGTGTTTACGCCCCGCTCTGTCGTAGCCAGTTATTTCAAGGACAGGGCCGAGTCACAATACTGTATGATAATATTACCGTGGCCATACGGTGGACTCGCCGTCTCGGTGTGATCGCGCGTTTTTATGTCATTGCACATTCGCTCGCCGCTCGTTCCCGCCCGGCACATTTACGATAGCCCTAGCGTCCGTAGCAGCCCGCAGATAACCTACTGTTCTTGGTATACTGTGGTATATATTACTGAACTAATTGTATTTCATCAGCGACATACGTCATGTTGCAGAGCGTAACATTAAGTTACGGTGCAAGTATTAATACTACAGCTCCCTCGAAAGTCAACCTTTACCCCCGGAGAAGAGAAAAAGAGTGTGACGTACATCGTTGACGTACCTTTAGGTAACGTACAATAATTAAAATACACTTCATAACTACTTATTATAGAACTAAAGTACATTTTATTTCTTCATTAAAACTTACAAAAACAACGGTAAGTATAATTCAATTACAAAATAAAATCATAATTATATTCTTTGTGCATGTATGACATCAAAATAATAGGTTTCTATCAGCTTTTGAGTCGTTTCCGGTATACGAGAAAGTCAAGGGGAGACCACTCCTGATTTTTTATGTTAAGAGGTTGTCAGGCAAGCACATGAGCTGCCTGATGGTACGCAGCCACCGTAGTCTGTAGACGCTTAGAACACTGATGGTACTGGGTGAAATTTACCACATAGTGTAGAAATTCGTAGAAATTTCTTTTTCCTCTTTATTAAGCGGCGAGCTCTTTTAGGTACCTTTCGATAGATGTACGACAGTCCCAAGACAGTCCACTATATATAAAAAGCGGCCAATTGGCGCGTATTGTCTGACCACAACAGATATAAGATTATTTTTTGTTGTATTGTATTTTAAGTGATTTTGTGGTAAAAAAAATTAAAATTAAGACATGCTACAATTCTAATTGTAAGTAAGTGTATTATGTTCTTTTGATATTAAGTGATCTCTTTTTTTCTTTTTGATAAGTTTAGTTTTTTTTTTGTTTTATTAAATATCCATAAGAAACCCTTTTTTCATTTTTTCCATTGTGATATTTTTTACCCGGTAGCGACAGTCTGTATTGTATTATGGGGTGCACCTGCCGCCTAATTAAAAAAAAAGTAGATGCGAAAAGGCCTCGTGGACGCAGCCCAATGCGGACCAGGGGGGGTATTCACTATCTTTTTTTGACAGTTAAAAGTGATGATCACTGAGCGATTTACGTATCTATTGCTGTTTTACACGACAAGTGCCATAATAGCGTGTCGTGTAAAACATTAATAGGTGTGTAATTCACTCGGTGATCATCACTTTCAACTGTCAAAAAAAGTTAGGGAATAGGCCTACTGATCCGCACCGCTCTTGACTCCACAGTTCACAACGCCCTCCAGATCGCCGGAGACAGACAGAAAAAGATGGAGAAAAACCGTACATGAGGAACTGATGCAGAAGAAAGGTCACGACATTCAACTCTGAGGAATACGAGGCAAGGGGTTGGATGGGGAAAAAGAGGACGAATGTCATCAACAATTAAAGCATTTCGTACAATTTAGGTCCTATAATTCCCAAACAACTTGTCTCCATAAAACTTGCATTTCCAACGTTTTACTCCTTGCCTGGCGTTCCTTACTTAATGAAATGACTTAATACCAGTCATTAAATACGCCATTAAATTCAGTATTTCGAGCAAGTCCGCATTTACTAAATACTTAGAAGTATTGGATGTTTAAGGCACGCTTCTACAGAAGGAAAGGAAAAATTTCCCGTTTTAAAATTTGAAAGTGTCCTTTTATAAATAAATTTAATAATAATTTTACATTTATAAGCGACAAATAAACCTGATGCAAGCAAAGGGCTTTATTTACACTTCTTCAAAGAGATACCCATATCGCCGAATGAATGTACGTGATTTAAGTGAACTCACTTGTCTTGCGCCGCGGCGGTGAGAGAAAGAGAAAGAATATCGTTTATTTAAGGCGACGATAAGTGCTAGCGACATTGCTCAAAACGTCCCGCCCCTGCATAGCACACTCATAAATCACACAGAAAACGAGAAAACTGTTGATTTTTCTTAACAAAATGCTACTTTTTCTCATATGAATATTTAAATAATGAAAACTTCTGTAGTTTCCGAGCTATGTCAAATTCTTATTCTACTAAAATGTATAAATTGTAAAATGTTTTCATAGTAATTTGTTTTGTAAGTAGTCTAGATTCAGGGAGTGGAAAAAAGACCGTGGTTAGAGGAAAAGTACCCCTAATAATGATGACGGCTAATTTTACTGAAAGAAAACATTCCTTTATTTTCAAAAATAAATAAAGCTTCATTTAAAGGTTTGTGAAAAATCATGTGCTTGAACCGGTAAAATGTGAAAAAAACAATCTATATTTTATGATACCAACCGAAAGACTCATTCTTTAGAATTGATTTCTTCTAAACAACATAGTATCTTAAATTAAAAAATTCCAAGATTTTTTTTATTGTAAAGCTTACTTACTATCGAATAAAAAAATAGTTCACTTATGAATTGCTCAAAATGAATGAAATGAGTTGTTGAAATGAAAATAAAAAAAAACCACTGCACCTTTCTTCATACCAACGTAAAGCTAATTTTAGACTTTTGTGGTAGAAAATATGCTTCAAGTAAATCAAACTGTTCCTGATAAGCCATCAATTATTATAAGCGAAAAAAGCAGGTAAATAAAATGTAATTTACGAAAAAGAAATGACAAAAGAAGAACAAAGCTAAAGTGGTTCCTTTAAAGTGATCATCAGAAAAAAAAAATATTTTTCTTGGTCTTATATTATATATATTATATATATAGTATCTTATATTAAATTAATTAATTTGAGATACTATGTTGTTTAGAAGAAATCGATTCTTATGAATGACTCCCTCGGTTGATAATCAAACAATAAAGGATGGTTTTTTTTTCACATTTCACCGGTTCGATTCCCGGCTCAAAAATCTTTTAATGCAGTTTTAATTATTTTTGAAAATAAAGGAATGTTTCCTATCAGTAAAATTTGTCATCATCAATATTAAGGGTACTTTTGCTCCAACCACGGTCTTCTTTTTTCATCGTGTATTTTCAAAATTTACGCTCTCATCGTTCAAAAATTACATGTTACCAATTATCGCCCCTTAACGACCTTAATATAATAAATTTGCGGTATCTACAATCCTGCGACTTGCTCGAACTCCGAAGTGTACGATAAACAAACATTGGAAGCCAACAAAAACATCAACGGTCCTGTAAATACTCTTACTTCAGGTAGCAATTTGTATCCCTTTATAGGGCAAAAGCGATCGAACCCCGCAGTAAATCTATCGCGTCTGCCCTGCAATAAATCTTATTTGCAATGGCTGGCAAGTCAAACGCCATAAAACCATAAATATAAGGGAAATGAGCTGAGAGCGGAAATAGTGGAGAATGGCAACCTCTTGAAATGTGTTGTTCGTTTTCCGGCGTGAAATTCACTTCGCTTTCTAGCTTGAATAATAATATACAGTACAAGTATATAGATATTGTCACAAGCGTCGGTGGCGTAGTGCGTAAGAGCGTAGTCTCCCACCCGAAGGCACTGGTTCGATCCCCGCCACGTACCAATGTGTTTTCAAATTTTGAATTCATATGTATGTTTAATCGACGCATTTACGGTGAAGGAAAACATCGTGAGGAAACCAGCATACACCTATGAAGAAATTCTTAGGTTGTGTGTGAAGTCGACCAACCCGCACTTGGCCAGCGTGGTTGACTAAGGCCTAATCGCCCCTAATGTGGGGTAGGCTCGAGCCCCTCGGTGGGGACATTATACGAGCTCTTGATGATGATGATGATCAGCTTGTTATTATCACGTTTTTATCCCGAAATATTGATACCAGGAAACAAAAGTTATTGACAGTTAAACATATGAGTTCACCCTTGTCTAAAAAATACCTTCCTCCGATCAACTGTTGTTTAATGTCAACAGAAACATACACAGTTGTAACGTGCTAGCTAAAGCAGTATGTAACCTTACAGAAGACAGCATTAAAATTACATTGGCTTTTATTGCGAACTAACGGACGCGAGCGACGTCGTCATGTTCAAACTTTGAAATGCATCAATAAATTGTCGAAATAAAAAGTCGAATTAATTGTGAGTCCAACACATTCTTAAGTTCAAAGAAACGCACATTTAACAAAATTCATCAAAATCGGTCCGATTGTTTACGAGGAGTTAAGTGACATACAGACGGACAGAATAATTTTATAAAGAATTCATCAAAATAGGTCGAACTGTTCAGAAGTTTAGAGATATAAACACACGAACAGAACCATTAGTATACTAGCTCACTCCTCAAAACGCTGTTCTGCGATATTTCCTTTCTTGTTAGCGGTTATTCTTATACCTACCAAATAACGGGTGTAAAAAGACCTACCACAAAGCCGAGAACTACGTATTCCGCTCATCATTAGGACCATTTTTAACCGACTTCACAAAAGGAGGAGATTCTCGGTGCCAACCTCAATATTTGTAATAAGCGTTGTCACTTGTATTTGGGACCGACTTCAAAAAACATTTAGATTTTTATAAAGAAAATTTTTATTTCTCCCGTTTTTTTACCTCCATGTTATCTCATAACTCTTTACTGGGTGTACCGATTTTGAAGATTGTAGCGACTTAAGACAAGCTAGTGTTTGCCATGTTGTCTCATTTAAATTTTATCGACATCTGACGAGTAGAACTTAGTTTTTGAGTTATCCCAAATGCCTTGATTACATGTACCGAGTAAATCGGCGAGACAGTACTCTCGGCCGAGTACTCGGCCGGTAGATGAAACTACGGTGGCGTAGTGGTTAACACAGCCGCCCGGATTGCGGAAGATGCTGGGTTTGATTTCCGCCTGAGGCAGGTCGATTTTTTTTCAGTGTATTTTTTCTAGTATTAAAAATATTTACGCGTTTGAAAACGCAAATATTATTCCATCATGTAAGGTAGTTTCATCTTAACTGGGCGTCAAATATTTGCAAAAATATTTCGTTCAGATCTTAGAAGAGAAAATTTCAAACATTTGATGAAACAATGTTTACCATAAAAACATAAGCACAAAGCACTGACAAATTTCGACAGTGCCTCGGTGGCGTAGTGGTTAACGCAGCCGCCCGGATTACGGAAGATGCTGCTGGGTTCGATTCCCGCCTGAGGCAGATCGATTATTTCATTGTATTTTTTCTAATATTAAAAATATTTACGCGCGTTCGTGCACGACACATAAAGATTACGCATTTTACCAGTGTCAAGGAAAACGTATGTAGTAACAAACGATTGCACGGTAGATTGGGTTTTAAATGAAGTCGCTCAATACGTGTTTTGACAACAACAACTCTGGAGAAACTCCCACTGTAACTATATGTTAATAGCTTAGATTTAAGCAAAAAAGGGGTTAATAGAATGAATGCGAGCGCATCGGCCGAGTCGTCCGCATCACACATGCCGAACCTGGTGACGTCATCCGAATTACCGCGATGACGTAAAGAATTCTAATATTCGTTTCGTACGGCGCGTTCGGCTCGGCTAAATGTGCGTCCACCTTAAATGTGCGTCTACCTTTATTCTATGTTTCCATACCGCTTTCCCTGATATTTGTACTGTGCGCTCTCTGTATTTCAGGACAATGTTACCCACGTCGTATAATATTCTTGGGAGAGAATTAGAGTGGCTCCGTATATAGGTGTTCAAAGACTATTTACAGTATGTATTTGAATGTGAACAATAACATTCATAATTAACTAAAGGAATTTCAAGTAAAGAAAATATTAGTCAATTTTCTGAGAAATATAATACCTACTTATAACGTTATAAATAAGGTAGGTACTGACTAAGATAACCTGTTGTAGGTATGTACCTAAGGTATGTACAGACGACAGCAATCAAATGAGTGAAATTTGACAGTTTTCGGTCGTCTGATACTACCCAAAACTGAAAATTTCACTAATTGATTTTCGACCTAAAACGCATGTATTAAAAAGCGGAAATCGATTGGGATTTGACCGTTTGTGGTAACCTGATCATAGTGGAAGCCATCAAAGAAAATCATTCATATAAACATTCCTACAACTCATCTCCACAAAATTCTTTTGAGAACTAATGTATAAGTTTTTATAACAATTTGTGCGACATCAGACTATCTAAGATATCGTTGTAATTTTTTTACTTGTTTGTCAAGGCCAGAATGAGCAAGCATCTTCATCATTGTGATCAAACGCCCAGCCTACTGAACATAATTAAAAAAAGATAAACTATTGAAACCAGCCATTAGAAATTGTAGCGAAAACCTTTGTTATATCTCATTTTCATACGCTTCCAAAAGTCTAAGTTACAAGTTTCTGTACTTTGTACAAATTGTAATAAACTTAATTATTCAGTGTCATCGTAAAATCTACTTCGTTTTATTGTTCTCAATCCACGCTAACCGTTATACAAACGGGCAGTGAAATAAATGAGCCGTGCTGAAAATACTCTATCCATTAACGACGAGCTTTTTCAATTTGAATTATTCTATATTTGTTATTTCAACTTCAATTTATTGTTCCAATATTTCTCGTAAGAGCTTCGATTATTTCAAACAGAAATTAATTTGTCTTTTATGATCAGCATAAATAAAATAATTGTCATCTAAGTCGACTTAACTTAACGATCGATTTTGGTTAAAATTAAACAATGTGCATTTAATGAACCCGCAACTGGTAAAGTAACGGACTGCTGATATGATTTTGAGTGTGACATCATCGTTGGCTTTTGCGTTAGATTGTTTACTGAAGGACTGTTACTTTTTTGGTTTGGTGCCCCTTTTAAGTAGGCGATAGACTGGCAAGCTGTCATTATTTGGAGGCACTGCATGGCCCAAACAAAATGTTACCTAAGGTTCTACTGAACCCCTCGTGGGATTACGAGCATGATCGTATGTATGTATGATCGTATGCATAAATAACGGTTATCTGAGATGAAAACTTTTAGCATTCCATGAAGATGCCGCGTTGTGGAGAGGGAAGGGAGGTTAAGTAAGGCCTCTATTATTCTCTGTATAAAATTATTAAAATGAGGTCGTAAGTTATTAATTATTTTTTTAATATCTATAGTTTTATAAAGTTATTCCGATAAGAAGTAAATACCGCGTTACTCAACAAGAATTGAGTAATTTAAACACGTCTTTTTTCTTATTCCTTCACTCAAAGCTAGATATGATATTCCATTTGTTTACAATATAACCCGTAAAATAGTCTATTTTCAATTAAATTATTTTCATGAGTTCTTTAGTTCTTCAGAAAGTTCTAACAGAACAAATCACAATTGTTTCCACAATTTTGCTCTCGAGTTTATTTAAATTTTTATTATCATTGCCAAAGCTAATTGCAAAATCTATCAAGTGCATTGGAGACTTCCAAAACTAATAAACTATTATATAATATACTAGTAGTCACCAGCGGGTTTTCGCTCGCGTTAATATATAGCCCTATTAGCCTTCTTCGATAAATGGACTATCCAACACAAAAAGGATTTTTCAATTTGGATCAATAGTTCCTGAGATTAGCGCGTTCGACCAAACAAACAAACTCTTCAGCTTTACAATATAAGTATAGATAAGTTTTTCTAGAGGCAATAAGATCTTTTGTAAGTTAATGTCATGATCATGACACTGCAACAACCATATCAAAACTCATTTTTAGTGGTAACTAGCGACCCGCCCCGCCTTCGCACGGGTGCAATGCTTATGTAAATATGCATGTATTATACATATAAACCTTTCTTAAGAATCACTCTATCTGTTAAAAAAAACCGCATCTAAATCCGTTGCGTAGTTTTAAAGATCTAAGCATACATAGGGACAGACAGACGGCGGATAGCGACATTGTTTTATACTACGTAGTGATATACATAGATGTTCAGACTTACATTTGTAGAACCCGAATACGAGCTAAAATATTGATTATGTAAATAGAATAATTGTTATTTTCATCTCAGTTTCATCTTTATTTAAATAAAAAAGCCTTTGATATTATAATTTTTAGTTAACTCGTTAATTTCTGACTCATAATAAGACTTCAAAGAGTAACTGCAAACAACTTTCGTAAACAATTTTTCTTTACTCGAAGAAACTTGTAGAATAATTTTATCTATGTCACACAGAAACGGGACGGGTCTCGCTGAACCCTTATAAATTTTGGTCATATAACACAGAAGGGATTAATGATTTTTTCCAGTGATACTGTCGATCGTACCTACACCCACCACGAGTAGAGTTTGGAAGAGTGGGTCAAGCAGATCGTTATCAACTTTTGAGCTAGGGTTAAAATAGTCTGAATGTAAATACGTATTAAAAAAGGGGACAAAAGTACAATTGACGTAAATGTTAACCAACATTTACGTCACGTCGTCCTTGGCAAAATCGTACTCTCAAAAATTTTGCAAATATCTAATACATTGTATTATTTGGAGCTTACACATATGCTCAAATAAAATTCGGTTTGTCTAGAACTTCGTAAGTTCTGTAGGTACTTTGACGTATAGGGTCCACGTCCGGAAGCCTCCTCGTGGCGGACCCTGGGGTAACGTGGTGGAGAAACTTTCTCGGCGGGTGTGTGGCGTTTGATATCAAGTGTGTCCCCTTGGCATTCGAAGTCACATGCCATCGTCGAGTTGTTTTTGTTTTCCCATCACGGCTAGTTCCGGACGGCCCTTTTCAGGACCACGACCGCGCCTGAAGTCCCCCGGGTGCGGTCGGATGGCTGCTCCCGGTGTCCTCGACATAAGGACGCGCCAGGTCGAGCAGCCGTCGGTGGAGAAGTGGCTGCTGGTCACCAATTGATGCAAGGAGTGCCTAGACGGGCAACGTTGGGGCGCAGATCCCGAGCCGTCCCATAATAGCGCACTGAAGGTCAGGCCGGGGAGGATGTTTAGTGGGTATGGAGGGAACGCCTTTACCTCGAGTCCCACATATCCCCTGCCGTTGGCAACACCCCGCAGGGACGATTCGCGAGAGCTGGGCAGGAGCACCCTCCTTATGGTACCCGTGGGTCACAAGTCCCAGGCATTACTTCTGGCTCCCCTCTCTGCAATGCATTGATCCCGGCGCCTGCACAGTGAGTCCATAAAAGTTTTCATCAAACCATCCCAAAGAATAATGGATCCTAAATCGTCCAAGACAAAAGATAGTTTGTCGAAATCAGGGAACGGCTGTACATTACGCCTAGCTCCTTTGATATTCCAGACCGCCTGTTATTAAATAAAAAAGAAAAATTCTTCCATGATTTGATTATTGATGCCGTATTTCGAAAGTCTAATCAAAAGCAGAATGTAACCCGAATTTGTAAATACGTGTTTAGGCTTCAGATCAGACCCCAACATGCTCATGATTTATATGCGAAACGGGGACTGTAAACGTAAAACGTGACAAATCCAATCATTTCATATTTTATTGACACGCGATATTAAATTTCCGAATAGAAATATCAAACCAAAATGTAGTAGAGCATATTTATCACACGTACGCTGGTAAGCCATGACTACTTTTGTTGAAATAAAGTTGTATTGTATGAGTCACCTGCACTGATGCACACAGAGACATCATCATCATCATTACAGACGAGAGACACCGAACATAGGTTTCCACCAACGATCTCCAACCCGATTGGTCCTGCGCTGCCCGCATCCAGCGGCTTCCCGCGACCTTTACCAGCTCATCGGTCCATCTTGTGAAGGCCTTCCAAAGCTGCGTCTCCCGGTACGTGGTCGCCACTCGAGCCTTTCCTCCCCAACGACCATCTGTTCCCAATGAGCCCTGCCCACTGACAGTTAAGGTTCACAATTCTTTGGGCTATGTCGGTAACCTTGCTCCTTCTGCGGATCTCATAATAACTGATGATTATGAGCACGCAGAGAAACTCCGATAGCCCTCTCCATTGCCCTTAGCCTTCTTATAAGGCCCATAGTAAGTGGTCACGTTTTGTTTCCACACACGTAGGTATTAAAGACTTTCGTCTTGAGACACTGCGGTAGATGAGCCGAGAATGTGCCGCATAGCTTCGCGAACGCTGCCCAGCAAATTTGGATTCGTCGATTGACCTCTTTCTGGAAGTTGGACACTGAGAAAATTTCCTGTGAAATTACTATCATACCAACAACAGCTAATCGGCGTTCGTGGGATAAAAAGAGCTTTTAGTGTTTATCTCACTTGATTAATTGACCGAAGGTAGAGCCCAGCTTAACCTGGGATTATCTCATCAATAACAGTCGGAAAGCAACAATACTGTTAACGCTATGAGATTATCACCCGTATACACAAACATTACTACGAGGAGAACATTACAGGGGTCGCGGTCATAAAAACTTATTCATTGACAATACTAGAGTGGGGATCGGTGCTACGTAAGATAGCTGATAAAGTAATAAAACGTCAGTATTTTGTTTTTCACGCTCACAGCAAATTTCTTCCAATTTTGCGTAATTCAAGTATTTATCGAAGTGAACTACGCAACAGAAACGAACCAAGAGCCTGCATCAGAGCTCGATTCAACGCAATGCGTTAACTTATCCAAGAGCCGTTTGAGTATTGTTTATGAATTAAAAGACTAACCATATGGTACGCACTAAGAAATTAAATTAACTTCGCATAATATTGTAATCATACTTGGAGTATGTATTATTGGAGGAGGAAGTATTGTTTGAGAATACGGGCGTATGATAATTAGGAAGTAAATAGCCCTAACACCAGCAAAAAGGAATTAAAATAAACCCTAACGCCAGCGAAAATTTTATTCATCTTAATCTTATCTTAAATAACGCTTCGCAATAAGCAATTAGCCAATGTCGAGTTAAAATAGTTATTGTACACATAATTGTACGGTAGATTGAATTACCAATGTAGTCTCTCAACTCGTGTTTTTACAACAAGAACTCGGGAGAAACTCATTTTAATTATTGCTTGAAACTAAATGCTTCTGTCAAACACACATAGGTACCAAAGCAATGACGTAGGAATTCTACGTCGTTGATAGGTACAGACACAGAACACACCTCTTTCTGTGTTCTGTGGGTACAGACTCGAGTAACTAAAACCAATTCGGTGAGCAACTAAAATATCCGAAATGATAACTCATTTTGTTTTAAATTCAATACGTTTCCTATTCCCATTATTTTTAGTCAAAATAATGTACGTATCAATGAAATTGTGTCTCTATTCCTAATAAAATAAGACAGTAATTTTTCTATTTGATTGTGCTGAACGACATTCATTTACATAAGTGATTTTGTCGTCTTGTCTCTGAATCGAGATAATTATATTAACAGAATCTCCGAATTTCGTCGTTAAAATAAAGTATCTAGAAAATTAGCTAAACCTAGTCCAGGAAGACGTTTATAAAAGTTTAAAAAAGCCTTTGCTTTGAATCTCCCGCTTAGGGACGGTAGGTAAGAATTTAAATAACTCTATACAACTTAATGAACTGAGCCGGATTGGTTTTAATAAGAGTCATTTATTATCTAGAGGTATTATAAATATATTTATCTACACTCATGTCATAATATTCGAATTACGATATCAAAGGTGAACATAAAATGACATACTTTTTAATACAGATAATCAAAATTAAAATTAAAAAAAACAACCTGTAACATAATGACCATTATAACACCGGTTCGACTCATTATGATACAGTTATTTTTCTTAAATACTCGGGAAGGCAAAGGGATCTAACCCATACATTTGTCTTTTCTGTTGTTTTATTTGAATTTATGTATGAGTGTAGATAAAGTAGTGTATGCAACTGCATATAACACAGGTATTAAAACACTCGTTACTATTATGAAACTCGCTGCGCTCGTTTCATAAACTCACACTCGTGTTTTAATACCCTTCATTATATGACAGTTGCATAAACTACTATTACTTAACAACTTAATTTTGTTACTTTTTGTCCACTGGGAGGATGTTTGGGACTAAATGTTATGTGACAGTTATTTATTTTCATATTTCTCCTTTTTTATATATATTTTGTCCGTTTGACAGTTTTGCAATAAATTTAATTGCTTTTACAGTCTCAATGTATATGCAAAGAAATTATTATGTGAAGATTGATTCTTGATTAAAACCATTATAGAGAGATATTTTAATTTACACTTATAGTTTTTTAAAGCAAAGCGAATCTTATAGCGCAGTTTTACGTAAATGCAGTTAGGAGTTATCTTTCAAGATAAAATACCAGCATTATAATGGCAAACAACACTTTGCGAAAATTGTTTTTCCAATAGAAAATACACTATTGTAAACCACTATAGAGCCCAAATAAGTAAAAAATTGAGATAGCATATTAAAAGGGGATACCAAAAATATTTATAAATTGGTTTTTAATGACGATTTTTACAGTGTATTTGTAAAATAAACTCATTTAATGCACTTATTATATTAAAATACATATTATTATTATTATTCTTAAATAAGGGGCTGAGGCTATATCTCAGAGCACTTCGACCCTATGGGATCTTTTGTGCTTCCCCTTTCCTTATCACCCATCCCCGCCAACATCGAAAACACTCTGTATGAGTTTCACGATGTTGGCGGGGATAAGGTCTATAAAGTCCTCTGGTTTAGGGTAAGCTAAACCTAGGACCCTTAGTCGCCTGTTGGCTAGTGCATCGCAGTCACATAGTATGTGCTCCATGCTTTCTTCCTCCTCACCACACATTCTACAGATGGGGTCATCAGCTTTTCCTATTGTGCAAAGGTGTCTTCTAGTGGCAAAGTGGCCAGTGAGAGCACCTATGAGGTAGCGGGTTTGGGTTCTGTTGAATCTTCCCATTCTTTTGAGGTAGCCTATGTGTGAGGATCCTAAAAATTTCTTTGAGTGTGTCAGTCGGGGAGTGGACAACCATTCCCTGAGGTGCCTCTTTTGACAATACTCCTTTAGTGCCATTTTTATGGTACTTCTAGATAATCCTACAAAAGGCTCGGGCCCATTGATGTTTTGAGCCGATCCTTTCCTTGCTAGTTTGTCAGCATTTTCGTTACCTTCAATCCCTACATGTCCCGGTACCCACACTAGTTTCACTAGGTTGTGTTTGCCTAGATTATTTAGTGTGTGTATCGCGTCCAAAACTAATTTTGAAGTGACTTTGTAGGTAGTTAACGCTTTAAGTGCCGCTTGGCTGTAAAAATACATATACTTAATGCTAGACATAATAATGATATGATAACATTGTTAAACGCACTCAGATATTTTTAATAATAATTATTTGAAATATGATCTAAATCGCACACCGCGGGTCTTGCCAGCTAGTGGACTTATCGCTCTGCGAGCAATATCTATGTGTATATGGGGTCACATAGACATATGTACAACAACAATACAGCTTAAAAATATTATTGGTACTTCAATGAATGCACGCTCTTAAGTAACCCTAAAACTGAACTAGGAATCTTAAATAACTGGAAGTGGCAGGTCGGTTCTCCAACTCGTATAGAAAAATACGACAGTTTTAAAACTTGCGCACGTAAACTCTGCTCTAGGATACGACGTAACAAATCTTTTACGAGGGACACAGTGGAAAACGTTGTTCTCGATGTTAACTATCCTATGTAACGTAGGAGCTTGTAATTCTTACTGCAGCAGGGCAATGTACCTTCAGAGTTTTTTTTTTAATTCTTCCTATTCAAGGATGGCATATGAAGCCATTATAGTCCTTTGTTTTATTATTATTATTTTATAGTTCTCGCTTTCAGGATTTAAGGAATTCAAACAATGTGAAGTCTGCTGTCTAGCCGCCAAAATTAAGTATCATTGAGGTTTCCCACATTATTATGTTAGGTTCAAACTCTCTTCTTATGTTTTTTTTCCGATTCGATCGAGTATTTATTTATGATTTTATACTTTGTCGTATCTGTGGTTCTATAGTCTAACAATTTGGCCGTACGAATAAGTCTCCTTTGCTTTCCCTAAAAGAAAACCTAAAGCTTTGCCATTACGACAAATGGGAGGTAGTTCTATAAAACAGGGATTCTTGGACTGGCTCGGGCATTCTTGGTTGGAGTATGAAACTGTACAGACATGCACTAGCTGTCTGAATAAACAAGACTACTAAGTATCGGAAGTGTTTTATTGGAGATATACCAGTCTTATTATAATTTCCTACTAGCGCTCCTACTTCGGCTGCGAGGAGCTTCTTTCAAACCAATCAATCAGAAATCATATAGCAGTCTAATGGTGCAATAATTTTTGCAATCGGTCCAGTAGTTTTTGTGTTTACAAACATACAAATCTTTCCTCTTTATAATATTAGTATACTCGTACTCGAAACTCATACACGTTAAGGTCGAAGATTGCAAAATACAGAAAAATGCTTCATCATCATAACAGCCTTCATAATTTGACCCACTACTGGGATACAAGGCCTCTCCTTGTCATCGAAGGAGGTTCAAACAGTAGTCCACCACGCTTGCCCAATGCGGATTGGTGGACGGAGTATAAGGTGATCAATACCCCTTGCTGATCCGTTAGTCGCCTTCTACGACACCCATTGGAAGAAAAGGGGCGATGCTATTCTACTCTGACAGCATCACATGGCAAAACGTTCAGATATAATTAACTCCATTGAAAAAAAAAACGTAAAGTTAGCACTTACTATATTAACCAATAAAACCTTGATTTGTGATATAAGAAATTCTCATAAGATATAAAAGTTACGTATAATAAAACATTTCACCTGTTATTATGATGTGATTGGGAAACGTAGATAATATACTAGAAAAATGCACTGAAAAAAATCGACTTGCCTTAGGCGTGACGTCGATGCAAGTCGATTTTTACAGTGCATTTTTCTAGTATTAATATTTAGGCGTTTGTAAACGCAAAAATAAAATTATTCCATAATGTTAATTTCTAAAATGTTTCTATAAATACCTAACTCCTCTCTTTTTCCTACAAGTTCCGGATATCCTCGCCTTATGAACTTGTGTTTACTTACTAGATAACGACCAAATACATAATAATTTAGATATTTTATATTTAAATACATATCAACAACCATGACTCAGAAACAAATGTCAGCGATCATCAAACAAACATTTGTCCCCACTAGGATTCGAAACCTTGATTATGATTCTTATTTAAAACTAAACAAAAAAATGTTAAGATTTAAAATCACAAATATAATTTGATCAGCGCAGGTTAGTACGCTCGGTTTTGTTACAAAATTCATGTGCTAGTATCCCGTGATAGGTCTGAGTGGAGTCAATATTAATTAACTAATCAAGTAGAGTGTTCTCGACCACTTCTATTCAAGCCATTTTCTCATTTCCATATAATACGTATATGCCCTTGTCGGGAGCTCATTAGAACACTATCGCTTCTTTTAGTTTCTCAATATTTTCAAAACAATATAAATATATATAGCATCAGAGGTGGAAATATATTTAAAAAAAAAACCATTTTACACAAGCAATCCGTTATGTACTTCACATTAAATCATTTACATGAAAGAAAACTTAATAATAAAAATCAACAACACAGTACCTGCACATATCACGATTGCGCACTCACTCACCACTATATTTCACACAATAAAAGAAAATAACTCGCGTGACCACCGTCGTCTGTCCGTTCCAAGCGCCAACGAGCAAATGAGCTCACCTTGTTTTTTGATATTCTATTGCAGATTATCTCTGATGACATTTTCTGCGTCTCCGGGTTTTTAAGAAGGCGCAGACCTTGGGGGTCCTCAAGCCTGTAGGCGAACGTTCCTAGGGGATTACTGGGCGACCGAGCATCTCCCCCGTGGGGAGCCTCTCGACCGTCTAGCGTCCCTAGGGCGTCCGTGTCGGAAGGGAAATGAGCTCACCATTTGGGCGCTCGCTATTTATAGTTTTCAGAGGGTAGCGTAGGATCTTGGAAGGGGTGGTCCTTACACGGCCTCTCCTGACCGTGTGTCGTCCTCGACACGAGCTCTTAGGGTCTGCTGCTAGGAGCAGCAACAGGCGATGAAGGTGGTGACGAAGGTCCAGTTCCCAAGTCTTCATCCAGCAGAGGCATGGACAGCCCGACTTCGGTGGATGGCTCAGCTAGTGTGTCATTGTCAACGTTCTCCTCTGAAAACGACATTACATAAGAAACAGTTTAAGAAGTACACACAATCTCGCACCTCTCTCATGCAATCTCCAGCCACTTAATTCAAACTTCATCTCTTATGTATCGCACTCATGATACTCAACCATCCATCATTCTTAAAAGTGAAGCTACGTCGAGCTTTAATTTCATACCGACATCGGCCCAGGCCTTACCCTCCAAGGTCTGCTTACTGCGGTGCGACTCCACGCCACCTAGAACATAATCCGACAAACGGATCGACGCACGTATTGCGTCTAGCCTGTCGCTGACCGTATTCAAGCGTCCAGACTCTCTACGCAGACCGTATTCATGCGTACAGACACTCTACGGAGACTGTGTTCGTGCGTAAAGGTCATAGATCGATCAGACTGACCAACCTATGCAGCATCTTGGGGCCCACCAAGAGCTGACAACAACTAACATCAAGGTGCAGCAACGAACGCCACAGCGATAAACGCCTGAGTCATTAGTACCATAGCGACTAACACTTGCACCATACTCATATGCAACACAGGGTTACTTACCCTCAAAGAATGCAGCACATATCTCTGGGCACCACTCACCTTTCCATGGCACCATGTGTTGCGCCGCCGCCGCCGCCTGCGTGGTTTGTACATTGCCACCACTTATCAAACGAAGAGCATAACGCCCACTAGGTAGAACTTGGACCACCACGCATGCCTAGATCGAGCTTGCGGTCGACTGTGAAAACTTGATAACGAACACACAATCATTAACATTGAACTGGCGAGGTGGTTGTCGTTGTCGGTTTACACGCTGGTCTTGGCTGATCTGGTTTTCCTTTAACAGCTAGCGAGCCCTGCTCCTTGTTATTTCACGTAGAGCATCTCTGTTGGTAACTGGTGTATCCAGAGCCACGTTACGAACAAGCGTACGAATGACGGGTGTGGTGGCCTCACTGCCGATTAATAAGTTAAGCGGGGAAACCCTAGTAGTTTTTTGTTTTGTAATATTAAGCACCAACTGCATTCGCCACAAAGTGTCAGACCAGGGGTTATTCTTATGATTAAAATGAATGCGCAACATATTAAGGACCGTCCTAACATATTCTTCGACTTGACCGTTGGTGTGGTGCATTTCTGGTGTAATATAATGGAGATCGCACCCGAGTTCCCTTATCCACGCAGTAAAATTGTTTGACTCGATCATACTCCGTTTGTCAGTAACGATTAGTTTAGGTACCCCAAAAAAGACACGGCCTGTGTAATTACTCGCTTGAGTTCTGTTGCGTCTTGCTTGTATATGGGATACAGGAGGGAAAACTTTGTAAAGGCATCTACAGTGAGAAGTACAAATTTGTATCCCTCAGACGTTGGCAAAGGACCCAAAGCATCAAACGTGGATAGTTTGTAAAGGAACGTCTGGTTTTTCCCAAGAAGTTATAATCTGTAGTGGAGCACGAGGAACTCTCTTTTGCGAAATACACATGAGACAGTGGCCTATATATTTGGCTACAAATTGTTTGAGTCCCGGGAACCAAAAGCATCTCAAAATGAGGTCAATAGTCTTTTCTACCCCAATATGCTCGTGTCCGTCGTGAAACACCCTAAGTCGACTTAATCGGAGACCCTTGGGGATATAACACAGTAGACGTGGTTGGTCTTGACCTATAGGTGTATACTTATAGTACAGGAGGTCGTTTTGGACTAAATAGCGGTTGGCATCTAGTTCCCCATCATTTATACGTGTGATTTGAGTCCAGTTACGGGGCCTAGAACCTTGATTGACGCTAACTACAGGATTGCAGCTAAGATAATCCGCATGCGACATCATGACACCCTTACGATATTCAATTGAGAAATCAAAGTCCTGTAGGTAGGTCCACCAGCGGGCAACACGAGGCAACAAATCCTTTTTTCGTTCGGTGGACTTTAGCGCATTGCAGTCGGCCACAACTACAAACCTTAACCCTACGAGATAGCTGCGAAAATTTTGAAGCACTTTAACCACCGCAAGGGTCTCGAGTTCATACGAGTGGTACTTACCCTCGGCCCCTTGCGTGACTTTACTAAAACATGCCACGACGTGTTCAGTTCTGCTAGCGTCCGTATGAACCTCGGTTAGGAGGCTGTGATTGACGTACAGCCTCGCATTCCGATGTCCAGACGAACTTAACATTTTTACGGGTTAAATGAGCTATAGGAGTCGTTAAAGTGGCATAGTTCTTTATATACCTCTGAAAATATTTATTTATTTATTTTCTTTCTTAGGATAGCTAACAGCATTACGACTATGTATAAACGAATAATTAAAACTAAAAGCTATTAACAAGCTACCACACGTAAATATCAAAAATTGACACAACATCAAGAATTACAGTTAAAACTAAACTTTAAAACTAATTCCAGTACTTATAAAAACAAAGAATAATAAGTAGGTACTAAATAAGTGACAATAACTAACTACTAGACTCAAGTACTGGATGCAATGCTTTTCTAATTTTGTTTAAACTGTCATGAAATACATCAATATTGACATTAGTGTCATTAACCGCCCTACAAGCCCTAATAAGCAAACTATTTTTTCTATAATTACTATGGACTAAAGGAATACTAAATGGTTTATAGATGTTATCATTACGCAACAATCGTGAGGGCACACTGAATGGGACCTTGTCTAATAATTCAGGGCAATCAATAGTCCCTCTGATTAACTTGACAATAAATATTACATCTGATATGTTGCGTCTATCTGATAACGGCAGTATATGAAATTTAGTACAACGACGCTCATACGAAATCTTAGGGACTTTAAATTTATAATTAAGATATCTAGTGAATTTCTTCTGTACTCGCTCGATTCTAATATTATATATACCGTAATAAGGGTTCCAAATAGCACTAGCATACTCAAGGTGACTGCGGACAAAAGAACAATAAAGAATTTTAATTGTCTTCATATGTTTGAAGGGTTTAGAAAGTCTCATAACAAAGCCTAGGGCACGTGCTGCCCTATTGATAGAATTGGCTATATGTTTGTCGAACAACAATTTGGAATCAAGAATAACCCCTAAATCGTTTACCTCATCAGCGATGACTAAATTCTGATTTTTTATTATATAGTTGTGTTTATAAGGATGAACTTTACGAGTGAAACTAATCGAAAGACACTTCGATACATTGAGATCCAACTTATTGCGATGACAGTAAGTATCAAGCCTAAACAAATCTTCCTGAAGCTTAGCTGCATCAACAGGGTTGTTGACAACTCGATAGATTTTCATATCATCAGCGAATAATAGGATGTTACTATGTAAAAAACAGTTTCCAATGTCGTTAATAAATATCAAAAACAACAAAGGGCCCAAAAGGGATCCCTGAGGAACACCAGACGGAACGGTGATCCAAGAAGATGTGTAACCACATAGAACAACCGCTTGGGATCTATTCTTGATATATGACGAGAACCACCTGAATAGGTCTCCCCTAATGCCAACCTTCAGTAATTTTAATAATAACAAATCATGATCCAAACGATCGAATGCCTTTGCGTAGTCGGTGTAAACAGCATCCACCTGATCACCCTGATCCATTCTGGCAGTGATATAGTCCGTAAAGACACCCAAATTAGTGACTGTTGACCGATTTCTTAAAAACCCATGCTGCTGAGTGATGAAGCAAGATCTTATGCTATTATATATCTGATTGTATACTATACGCTCAAATACTTTGGCTAACAGACAAAGCTTAGAGATTGGCCTGTAGTTTTCAACCATATCTTTAGGGCCCTTTTTATGAATCGGTGATATGAAAGCCGATTTCCATCTACAAGGCATGACCCCCTCCCGTAGTGATTTTCTAAATAAAATACACACAGGCTTACATAATTCATCCGCACAACGTGACAAAAACAATGCAGGCAAACTATCGGGTCCAGCTGATTTTTTTAAGTCTAGGTCTTTTAAAAGCTTACGTACCTCTTCTTCATTAATTTCAATAGCAGCAATGTCACACAAGCTGGTATCTACCTCCTGGTCTAAAGTAAAGGTGTTTTCACTGCATGAACGAGTATCTAAAAAGGTAGACTTGAAGTAACTAGAGAAAAGTTCACTTATACCTGGTCCATCTTGGCAAATTACATTTCCGTAAGACATACAATTGGGAAGCGAAGAAGAACTTCGATGGCTTTTACTAAACTTCCAAAAGAGCCCAGGGTTGTCTGTAATAGAATTTTCAATGTCATCTATATACGCCTCATAACAGTTTTCCTCTACCATTTTAGCTCGATTTCGTAGTATTTTGAAAGAAGATTCATCGGATAAGTTGCCGTAGACTTTAAACCGACGATGAAATTTAGATTTTTCTTTCAGTATTTTAATTAGCGATGAAGTATACCAAGGAGGATAATTATGTGATTTGACAAGTCGAGTAGGAACAAATTTATCTCTTAATCTGATGACTATTTCATAAAACACATTTACCGCCACTTCGGTAGTTTTTGAGTCAAAACAATCTTCCCAGTTCATTGAAGCTAAACCGGAACGTAAATCCTCATAGTTTGCACGCTGATACAAAAACATTGTGCGCTTAGGTGTGTCGAGAGGATACAAATCAACAAAATTAGCTACGATTTCTAAGGCCTTGTGGTGAGGGTCCTCTGGAACTAGTGGATCCGGACTAGCTGACACAATAACTGTCTCATTAGATAAAACCAGGTCTAGTATTCTGTCGTAATTATTATGAACATTACTGAATTGATGAAGATTACAAAAGTATAATGAGTTTACAAAATTAATAGTACACTCATTGATTAAGTTGTTAGCTTGCAGCCCGTTGTCAGTGATGTTCCACTTAATTGAGCTCATATTAAAATCACCAATAATTATTAATTTATCTCGTGAATTTTCAACAGCAATAGAAGCAAGTGTTTCAAGTGGTTTGTATAATCGTATAAAAACCAATATTTTAAAATAAAAATATAATTCAACTCTCCTTTCAATTACAATTTTTCTCTATAAGACAATGTCAATCATACCAAATCATAGCTATCGCAGAACTCTCAAAGGAGTCTGTCACATACTCCTCCTCGCTATCAGTTAATTATCAAGGGATGGCAGACTCACTAGAACAATCAACTTATTAACCGGTCTACGTAATATTCCACCCTTGGTAGCTACCTCCACTATGCGGACTCGACCATCACGACCAGGAGTGGCCCCTACTATTCTACCTCTCGGCCAGACATTTCTAGGAGAGGTTGAGTCGGCAATAACAACCAAGTCCCCTATCTTTACTCGACTTCCTGCGTCTGACGTCCATCGGTGTCGTACTTGAAGGTTAGGCAAATACTCACGTATCCAACGACACCAAAACTTATCAGCTAAAAGTTGCGAGAATCTCCACTGCTTCCGTAAATGTAAATCGTCATCCGAAAATACTCCTGGAGATGGTAAGGCATTGGATGAACCTAACAAGAAATGATTTGGCGTGAGAGCCTCTTCATCAGTAATATCTAAAGATACATGGGTTAAGGGTCGGCTATTTACAATATTCTCTGCCTCTACTAGCAAGGTCTGAAGAACTTCTTCTTTTGGAGACAATGTATGTAATGTCGCTGAGAGAGCTGTTTTAATCGACCTAATTAGTCTCTCCCAAACTCCACCCATATGGGCTGCATCCGGAGGGTTAAAAGTCCATTTGATCCCAAGATTATTCACCTTCTCTATAATATCATTGCCACGCACTAAATCTTGAACTGCCTTGCGCAATTCTTTATCAGCACATCGGAAATTCGTCCCGTTATCTGAATGAATTTGCGTAGGAAATCCACGTCGAGACGCCATCCTTCGAATAGCCAAAATTGTAGAATCAGTTGTCAGAGATGAAGCCAACTCAATATGCACAGCTCGAGTACTGAAGCACGTGAATAAAACACCCCAGCGCTTTTCTTTTCGACGGCCTATCGTAACTGTCATTGGTCCGAAAAGATCCATACCACAGAAGGAAAATGGTCTACAATGATGTTGCAGTCTAGCTTCAGGCAAAGCTGCCATCATAGGTTGCGTAGGTCGACCTCTCTTACGCTTACATATTACACAATTACGTGTCAAGTTTCTTGCGGCACTTCGTAGTCCGAAAATATAGTACATTTGGCGTAGCTCATTTAACAACGTTTGGGAATTATCATGCCCAAGCTTATGGTGACTATATTTTATGATTAGTTTGGTCACGTTATGTTTAGCGTCCAAAATGATTGGTCTTTTAAGATACGTGGGAAAATCTTTACAAGTGTCAAGGCGACTCTTTGCTACAAGCAGGCCATCAGCATCCAATTCAGGATTTAATTTACCTAATTTACTAGAAAACTTTAACTTGTTGCCTCTTTTTAACCTAGAAATATCCTCTCTGAACATCTCTGCTTGAGCTTGCTTGGTTATCATTAATTTTGCACGACCTTCTAAATCAGGTGTAATGAACATATCAACGGACCGCTTCAAAACAAATCTATATATATACAATATAGCCCAAGACAAACTTCTAACAAGACGACGCCAGTTAGAAAATCGTTCATCTATAATTATCTTTCGTAAGGTAGGAGACTCTTCAAGAGCCATTACTTCCACTTCTTCTCTAGGGTCTGGCAGAAATTGGGGATCTAACTGAAATTGAGGCCAGTTTTCCTTCGGGAGACGGAGGAACTCAGGGCCAAAAATCCATCTACTATTAACAGTATCCTTAGCTCTAGTCGCCTCATCAGCCACATTGATAGTCCCAGGGAGCCATCTCCACTCATGCGACTTAGTCAATTCATCTATTTCAGCCAAGCGATTTGAAATAAATATCTTGTCCTTCTTTGGCTTCTTATTGATCCAGAACCAAACAGTTTTAGAGTCAGTCCAAAAATATCTCTTTCTAATGTGAAGAGAGTGCTCTTTAACCACCGTGTGACCAAGTCGTGCACCCAATAGTGCTGCTTGTAATTCAAGTTTCGGTATGGTAGTAGACTTAAGCGGAGCGACACGACTTTTTGCTGCCACGAACACAACTTCGTTATCCCTACGTAAGTACGATACGCAAGCATAGGCGTCTTCAGACGCATCGACAAACACATGCAGTTCTAGATTGTCTTTGTTCACAAACCCATAAAAACGAGGAACAGAAAATGAATCTAATTTTTTAAGTTCTTGAAGCCAACTAAACCATTTACGTGATATCCTGTCATCAATCTGTTCATCCCAACATTTCTTGCTTCCCCAAAGTGCTTGGAGAAGAATCTTGCCTTTAATCATGAAAGGACATAACATACCAAGGGGATCGAACACTGACATCACAACTTTTAGAACTTCTCGCTTAGTGGGGTTTCTGACACCGTTGACTAGATCCTTATCTAATTTTTTAAGACTTAAATCAAAACCAAGACTGTCAGCTACTGGCCTCCAAGTTACGCCTAAAACCCTTTCAACGTTGTCAGATTTTTGAAGCAGACTAACGTCACCGTTATCACTTTCACGTGGAACAATATTGGGTCTGTTGGAAGCCCAACCGCGTATATCGAAACCTCCAGCCTTGTGTATCATGGTAACGTCTTTCAGTAGCTGTATTGTCTCCTCCTCGGTATCACAAGAGTCCAAGTAATCATCAACGTAATGGCGTTTTTTAATTGCCTCCACAGCTCGTGGATGGGATCTCTTAAAGCCATCAGCATTACGTCTCAAAATATATGTGGCAGTACATGGAGAAGACTTCGCGCCAAATATCATCGATGTCATGCGGTATATGCGAGGGGGATTCTTCCTATCCATCTCACGCCAAAGGAAACACTGAGCATTTTGGTCTTCTTTGATAATTTTCACCTGCATAAACATCTCACGGATATCTCCAGTAACGGCAATAGATCGCTCTCTGAAGCGCATTAGAACTCCAAGCAAAGAGTTCAACAAGTCAGGTCCAGTAAGAAGTTCCGTGTTAAGAGATACACCTTTAGTCTCAGCTTTGGCATCATGGACGACACGTAGCTTTGCCGGTTTATTGGGATTTCTCACCCCGAAATGTGGAAGAAACCAAACTCTACCTTGTGGTATATCAAAAACCTCTTCAGCATAACCCTTGTCCAACATATTTTGAATCTGCTTCGAGTACTCAATTGCAAAGTTTCCATTAGAGTCCATCATTTTCTCAATTATTCGCAAGCGATGCTCAGCATTCCGGCGATTACAAGGAAACTCTACGCTATCAGACGCCCATAATAATCCAGTTTCCCATTTATCCGCTAACTTATTAGACTTATTATCAAGAATATTCAATGCACGGGTCTCCTCCCGAGAATATCTTTGTTTGTCCTGGTACTTAATACCTATACTATCAATACGAAAATATTCCTCTACAAGATTGTGAAGGTCATCATTGTGACATGCTTGTCGTAAGTGACATGAAAAATGAAATACATTTTTTGTAAGTAATGATGAAAATCCATGTAACACCCAACCAAGTAAAGTACGAGAAGCAACGGGTTCATTCTTCTTACCTTCCTTTACTTCACGGCTTACGATTAGATGCCAATTATCTTGCCCAATCAGCAGTGAAGGTTTCCCTTCAAACGGGATCAGCGGGATATCCTTTAAATGGTCGTACTTAAGGTCATCGCGAGTAACGACATAATTAGGCAATGTAAGATTATTTACAGTACGTACTTTCTCAAGTCGGTGTACGCATTCACCTGATCGTATAGTCAAAGAGACAATCCTACTAGGCATGTCGTTACTATTTCCTATAGCTCCCTGTATACTCAACTCGGATTCTGGTCCATCGACACCAATCTGATCCACTATATCCTTCTCCACTAATGTGACGGTAGAGCCTTCATCTAAAAGTGCATATGTACTTACACTTCCTGCTGGGCCGTTGATGTATACCGGTACGACCTTTAGGTAGACTTTCTTCCTTTGGTTCGACCACACGTTCGCAGCAGTCTCCTTATCGCTTTCATTATTATTTAGCTCAACTGTCATTGTTTTTTCTTTATGTAGAAGTGAATGATGACCAGACATCTCACAGACTGAGCACTTTCTTTTGGATTTACATCTGTCACGCCGGTGAGATGAACTGAGGCACCTAAAACATAATCGTCGTTTAACAACCCACTCCCAGCGTTTGTCAATATGTTCAGATTTAAATTTAGGGCAAGTTTTTATTGAATGACTCACCTCTGAACAGAATACACAACCAACGTCCTCCTTTTTGGAAGAAGACACCACATTCGTCGACTCTTGAACAATGTCGTCACATGTCAAAAGAGCATTGTCCCTTGGGTACTCTTCTCCAACCATGTTCATCATGAAGGGGATACGCGGCTTAAAAATATTTTTTTGGCCTTATATAAAGGTGACGTCGGTTCAACCGTGCCACTTTCACAAATTGCCTGAGCTTCTGACATTAAATATCTACAGAGTAATGTCAATCGCGGTTGGTGTGTGTCCGCACCTTTGGAATAGTCAAGCCAGCGATAAAATAAAGGCTCAGTCAATTTATTTAATATTTCCGTAATCAACTCTGGACTATGTAAGTAACCTATATTACCAGCTGACTGTATGGCGGCTACGCAGTTGTCAACTTTAGTCGCTAGTAGTACCACCTCTGAACGTAAGCCAGTCAGTTTAGGGACCCTCTTCATCTCAGCAATTAACCAACCTAATACTAGATCTGATCTGCCAAACCTCATCTCAAGAACCTTCATGACGTCAGACGCAGAAGTAGTTGCGATCAGTCGCGCGGCAACCGCTTCCCACGCTTCGCCTTGAAGACATCGCTGTAGTCGAGCGAGATTCTCCTCCTCAGAGTAGTGGCCAATCCTAGTAGTGATGTCGTACGCATTTTTAAAACGTAGCCAATCGAGCCCGTCACCTGAAAAGTTAGGTAAGTTGTTGCTAGTGAGTCTGCCTAACAGCTTATCATTATTACCGGAAGAACGAATTAAAGCCTTAGTCAAAGAACACGTTAACTTGTTTACGTCACACTCCTTAGCACGCCGTTCCTCGTCGCCGCCATGATCCACCCACGCGCCGCTCCGGTTGTCCCTAATATCACAGGGCTCGTCATGTCGGTTGTGGTGCGAGCGCAAGTTGTCATCATCATTCTCTCGAGCGTCGACTGGGACATCAAAATAAGGGCGTGACCTTTCAATCCATTGTTCAGTAGCCTGCTCTGAACGGATTGAACTGCGAGAGTGTAAGCTAGCTAACTCCTCTGCTAATCGTGCTTGTACCAAAGCCTTCTCTGCTTCTATCTCTCGTCGTTTGAAGTCAGCATCAGCATGGGCCTTCTCTCGCGCGGCTGCTATCTCTTTTTGTTGTAATTCGGCCAGCTCGCGAGCAGCGCGGGCCTCTAAGATACGTCGATGTGACGATGCTGAACTTTTATGAGACTTCTCTGAGTGCGTTAGTAGCGGTTTGGATATACCTTTGTCGTTTTCCTCTGTATTTTTCATTGCAATACGCTTACTCCGTCTCAACGACATTATTGTTTTTCCAGTATATAATGATCAAATTTAGTTACTTACAATACTTCAGATATGGATCACACTGAAAAACTATTACTCGAAGGACCACACTGTTTCAAGTGGTTTGTATAATCGTATAAAAACCAATATTTTAAAATAAAAATATAATTCAACTCTCCTTTCAATTACAATTTTTCTCTATAAGACAATGTCAATCATACCAAATCATAGCTATCGCAGAACTCTCAAAGGAGTCTGTCACAGCAAGGTTATCGCAAAAAATATTGCATTGCGTACTGAAGTCATTACCTAAATTCTCTTCACAAAGATAAACAACGCAGATGTGTAAGAACAAAGGCACTATACGCGTGGATGACGCCAGCTGGGTCCTGGTGAATGAGACTGTAATCCATAAGTCTTCCGCGCCAGATTGCCAATGCGGCTTAAAATTAACCAAGATATCACGGCGCACTGCTATCAAAACTCCACCCCCACGAGTTTGACCTGTTATAGAATAGTTCCTATCGCGGCGCCAAACAACATAACGATCATCAAATAATTCGCAGTCGGCAATACTCCCCAACAACCATGTCTCAGTCAATGCCACAATGTCAAAGTCACATAATCTTAAATTACGTTTGAAAATAGTAGTCTTTGTCCGCAGACCACGCACATTCTGGTAATAAATTTTTAGATCATTGTTACCTATTTTGTTTTAATTTTACGATTTCAAAATAATTTAAAAAATCAATAATTAATATTAGATAAACCACTAGTATGAGCAAATCAATACACGAAGAAAGTCCCATATAGCAATATTCCATCCACGACCATAAATAATAGCTTTTTACGATACAAACATTATACAAATAACACGTATTCACAACAGAATTAACATTATTAAATAAATGTAAAGAAATATTGACATTTGTAATATTTATGATGTTAGGGTAGTTATGAATAAATACGAAAAACGAGTACATTGCATACAGTACATGATAATAGTAAAGTAATACAGGGGCCACAAACACGCGGCCCGCTGTTCCATCAAAATTGTCCGCCACACTAAGCAACTGGCTCAACAAGAAATATATCATAGAAATATATCCCGCTAACCAAAGAAGTTGTCGCACTTGCTTAACATTTTGGGGAGGGAAGGTATTAATTAAAGCCTCTATTTTGGACTCAGCCTCACCTGACCCTGACTTACTACCACTTACTACTTTCCTTAAGTACTCTACTTCCGTAACCAGGAAAGACCACTTACTAAGATTGACGAAGAACCCTGCTTGAGTAAGAGTACTCATCACCTTATGCAACAATTCGATTGCCTCGCTCACAGTGTTACTTTGAATCAGGACATCATCCACATAAACAAGCATTTTTCCCTCATTAATATGATCGCGTAGCGTATCATTAAATACGCTGTTATAAAATAGGTGAATTGGCGAGTCCGTACGGCATTTTAACGTATTCAAAATGATCCTCAGGCGTTACAAAACCAGTAAGGTCAATGCTGTCCTCCTTCAGTGGGATCTGGTGAATTCCAGTAGCCATATCTAAGCTAGATAAGACCTTGTAGCCGCTTAACCTATCAATATGGTCGTCTATTAACAGAAGAGGGTATCGATCCTTTATCGTAATACGATTAAGGGCCCTAAAATCGACACAGAGCCTATCAGAACCATCGCGTTTTCTCACGAGTATGATTGGGCTGGCATACTCCGACTTAGACCTCCTTATGACCCCTTCATCTAGGAGATCTTTAGTTATCTCTTGTACCTTAAGTTTCTCCTGATATTTGTATGGGCATGTTGTGTTTGCCTATAATTGTTGTCGCATTGTAACCCTATCGCTATATTTTATTTTTAAGTGCACATGATGTTATGTAACAATGTTGGCAGACCATAATAAATAAATAAATAAATAAATATGACAACTTGTAGGGTCGACATACTACAGCAGGCCTAGCACGGGACGTGGAGAAATCTCCCCGGGGGAGAAGACAATTTTTTCTCTCTCCCTCCTTGTCTTTCCCTAGAGCTAGCATGGCAATAGGGAGAGACTAATTTGTCCCCAGTGACAAAATTCTCCCGGCAGTGCTGCCAATCTAAGCGGAATAAAGAGCGAATGATTGAACTCGTCCTTTAGCATCGACAACGCTACCAAAATAGAAATACATAGCAACTGTCCTAATAGAGTGGAATCTATTGACTTTTAAAATTGTTAAGATAAATACAAATTTGACGTGTTTTGTTGACAGTTGATATTTACTTCGGGTGCGTTCCAAAACGATTTCAATTTACTCGGGGTAGAGTTCAAAAGGCTCACTATTGGTCGTTATTTAAGAAGCGCTTTCGCCATTGGTTAGTTTTGTTAAACTACAGTTATTTTACACCAATTAGAAAAAAAAACTTGCTTTCTAACGCTGTCTACTTGCTTTCTAACACCTGCTTTAGGAACTCACCCTTGATCGGTTCATGTAAATGAAAGTTTCATATTACTAATCAATTAGGTACTATCATTTTGAATTTTGTTAGAGACATGAATTACGAATTTCACTAAACATTATGCCATTCTACTTGGAGTATATTCATGTATTTTATATTAGGTACTTTTTTTTCATAATAGTTAGAAGCACTGCCATTTCCAGAGATTTTGCATTTTTTTTTATTTTTCTGCATTTTTAGTTTTTTTGCAGAGCCATTTCCTTGCTAACTCCATAATTATTGTGGAGGAACTCACTCTCGGGAAATTCAAAGGAATTTGACGAATTTCGTTTAATTTTACGATTTATCTTCCTCAACTACTTGAGAAAGTAATAAATTAAAATAGCCTCGATACACGATAGCCAAATAACTTATTAATTTAACACTTCTAGATAAATAGAGGCACTACTTAAAAATTCATCTTAAATGAAATCACAAAGACTTAACTTTGTCCCCACCTAAATATCTCGGAGACAAATTTCTCTTCTTGAAATGTCAAAAGTGGAAATATGTCCTCCTTAGAAGTGACGCCGTGCTAGGGAAGTGGAGAAAAGTCCCCCTATTATGTCAAAAAGGGAAAAGACTATTTTGTCCCCAAATGCCATGCTAACTCCCGTGGAGAAACAAATTTTGTCTCCTGTCAAATGGTGGAGAGAGATTTTGTCCACGCCCCGTGCTAGGCCTGCTGGGGCAGAATTGCTAAGCTTTATCTCTATCATTCCCGTTTTTACGGTAGTGGCAGCACTGCCCGAAATTAAGAAATGTGAAAATTCGTGGATGACAGACATAAGGCTTTCCAACTCCGACGCCGACGTGGTGGAGTGGTCAGTATAGCTGCCTATACATCAAGCGGTCCGGGTTCGAATCCTGGTAGCGGCAAAAGTTTGTGTGATGAACACGAATATTTGTTAGCGAGTCATGGTTGTTTATATATATATATATTTATGTTTATTTATATCTAATATTATATATCTAAAATATATAAAATTATTATGTATATTAAAAAAAAGTCCGTTATCTAGTATCCCGTAACACAAGTTCTTAACGATACTTACTTCGGGCTAGATAATTGGTGTGAGCGTGAAAATATATTATTATTATATTAAATATATTATTATTACGATTAAGCACATCCGTACCTATTATGAAAAGCGTATTCATAAAAACTGACGGAACTACTACTAAATCTACTTCTATAGATAAGTCGCTAAATTCAATCGTTAGTGTTACGTAAGAAGAAGTGACAATTTCTTTATCACTAATACCTTTCAACACGCAGTGTGTCGGTTTGGGCTGACATGAGATGTATTTTAGAACATCTGATGAAACGAGGGACACACCAAGGGCACCACTGTCTATGAGTACGTCTACCGGCATTCCTTTAATTACAGCTGAAGTGACGTCACTATTAGGCGGAAGGTTTGTGCGATGAGAACACAGATTTACGTTTCGCTCATTTCGAGTTTCTGGAACTCTTTGAATTCTCTGAACTCGCCTTAGCAAAGAAGGTGCTTTCGGTATGTCCCTGCCTCTTACAGAATGTGCAACAATTGCTTGGCCCAGGTTGAGGTTGCGCGCGTCCAAAATAACTGATCAAATTAAGACTTCTAGAGCAGGCTCTCTGCAACCTTTGTTATGTTTACCTTTTTTCGTCGAACAACCAAATATTTGTGCAGAACATTAATAGATTACTGAACCAAAACTGAACCTCTCCATAATGATATTAAAAATCTTTTCAGAATTTCAAGAAACCTCACAGGACTGTTTCTACCCAGACGCTTAGTAGGTCGATTAAGAATGTAATAAGTGAAAGTGGTATTGATATTTTAATGTTTAGTGCTCATAGTACTCGGCATGCAGCTACATCAATGGCGCACCGACTAGGGCTCAGTACCTATAGAAACCATCAATATCACAGCGGGTTGGAGTGGTTACTCGAACACATTTTTTTAATATTTTAATAGATCAACTATTGTAACCAATAGGGATAGCAATGATTCTTTTGCAAGAATAATAATAAATAATTCTTAAAAATGCTTCCTAATTAGCGATTAATATATTTAATTTTTAGAATTTTATTCTGGACAATCATTGATTATTCATTATATGATTTAAAAATAAATATACTTTCGAATCAATAATAGAATCAGTGTTTATTATGTCACAACAATTGGTGAGATTTACTTTACGACTGTAGATGATGGATCGCTGGTGTGAGGAATCGGGTAAATGAAACTTGAAGACTTTCGGTTTTAAACATAGATCTCTTTAATACTAAAAAAAATGCACAGAAAAAAATCGACTTGCCTCAGGCGAGAATCGAACCCGCATCTTCCGCAATCCGGGCGGCTGCGTTGACCATTACGCCACCGAGATACTGCTTTTCGCTGTCGAAATTTGTCAGTGCTTGGTGCTTATGTTTTTTATGGTAAACTACTTAATTACCGTTTTCAAAAACACCCGCACACAATTTAATTTAAAAACCGTCCGCATGATCGCCACTGGGCATAGGAATTTATTATCATGATGCCATAACAAAATACATACTCAGGTAAAACCATGGATATACATGCAGGATTATACGTGTAAGTATTCTTAAATTACTTTTTAATAATTAAAATATATTATTTGTAATATCATATCATAAGCAATCTCCAAGTACCTGGCATTAATTGAGTATTTCACATGAAAGACTTATTTGCCGCACATTCAATGCTTGGAGATTGTTTCTACTCTTATTAACTATTTTTACTAATATTAAATAAATATATGCTAATAACAACAATAATACATAATCATTTATTTTACAGAGCAGCAGCAGTGTGGCCGTCGTCAACATCCTCCCCCTAGTGTCGAGAGGACGACACGCATCAACAAAGGTGAGGCCACACGTGTAGCAGGTCTCTTGTACCAACATTACTACTGCTAACGGCATGTAGGTAACAATTCTAATTCATTATTGTCTGTTTCAGGTACACATTCCGACTGCAGCGGCCACCGGTCATCTAGACTATGAAAAAAAAGAGGGTCCGGTGGACCACTCGCAGCGGCTGTGCAGCGCACCACAGTCTGAACGAAGTTTAGGTGCCAGAACGGCTCTGTTTAGTTCCGAAGGAATGTAATGCCAGCTACTTACGTCGCTCAGCTGTTCGATCTCATCGAGTTTATTATCAATAAAGATTTTACGATGTTTTGAAAAGTTTCGAATCCAATTTAAAACAGTTATTGAATCAGACCAGAAATAAATATTTAAACAATGTAACCCGTGTTTATTTTTTATTGTATTCGCTAACCTACAGCCTAGTAATACAGCCTGAAACTCCAACTTAGGAAAATCGTAGGCTTGAGAGGTGCGACGCGGCTTTTGATAATTTTTCGCCAGTATACTACGGCGCCTACGGCTGCGTATGCGCTGGGTGATGCATCGCAAAAAATGTGTAGCTCTAAGGCTATCCTACTCGTACTTGCGGAGCTGATATTAGCCGCCGCCATCGATCGTTGTCTCGCTCACACGCGCCTTTAATACAGGGTGTAAAAGACATGAACAGTCAAACGAGAACCATGTATTCTGCTCACCATCATAACATTTTTTTTCCTTAAGACTATACCTGGGAAATTGATAGTTACAATTTTAATGAAGGTCATAATTTTTTTTTCATTTTTTTTATGAAAACGTATACGTTATTTCTTAATTATTGTCCAAAGAAACATTATCATTTTTTTTAGTATTTCATAACAAAAAATGGCTTCAAAACGTTAGGGTTCAATGTAGCTCACACGATGCGCACGAACACTAACGAACGGGGCCGCCGTCTGACAAAATTATCGCGGTTTTGCGAGTTGGCGCTTTACATTGCGCATTACAATTTGCAATATTTTTAACACCAAAAAATAAAAATCATTTCCCAGCAATATTTTTTTTTGAAATATGTCTTATTTTGATGTATAGAATACATGGTTCTCGTTTGACTGTTCATGTCTTTTACACCCAGTAGACATACGTCTATGAAAATTAAATGAACTAAAATTAAGCAACTGTGACTGTTATTCAATTTGATGAGCCATTCACGAAATGAAATAAAAAACTATTGGGCTGATCCCAACAAAACTTTAATTTCTTTGGCGAAATATCAGAACTTTTCACAGCATTTTTAATTATATAAAAATCGGTACAGCCAGTTAAAGAAAAATAATTAACTCTGCCGTGAACACTCCAGTGCAATATGCATTCTGTGACGTATGGACCACACTGCTGTTCATCATCTTTAAAACATTCAACGGGTGCCATCAAGTGGTAATTAAATTGGCCAATCAAAATCTTTGGTTTTTATTACAGTGTGTATTTTTGTATTACAGTGACAAAAACCTAAATGCTTATACATAGTTCGAATACAAATTAGTCTCAGAGATAAATTGAACTGACAAATCTAATTCCGACATTTTACGGGCACATAAGTTACAAACATCACCATTATTATTCAAAATATCAAAGGATACCAGTTCGCTGTTCCATGTACTGCGCGCGCGCATAGTTCTAGGTTTACCGCGCAGCCCCAGCTGATCGACAAGGTCAGACGCAACCAAGGTCACGGTCGCCCCTTCGTCGTGCGAGCGTGTGTACACTGACACTACTAGGATAACGCACTGTTATCGGCACGATTTTTAGGAATACTTTTGAACACTGCGGCGCACTCACATGATTCACAGCGGCATCAGAGGGATTGTCTTCTGAATTTTTCGATTTCTCCTTGGGGTTTTGTCTCGGCCAATGCAAAAGCCGATGGTGCGGTAGCCCTCACCTACTGTCTTCAATATCACAGTTCTCGGCGGTACATTCTGACAGAATCACTATGTCGCTTGGACGAAGCAATATTAATAGCCTTACAAAGGGCATAGGCCAGTCTTCCAACGTCGTTGTTCTCCTTTGCTGGGCAGACGGAGACTACTGTTTCAGGGACACAATATTTCTCAGACTTCTTGTCAATATTGTGAAGGTTATAGGAGCCATGTGACGTCTCCAAAAACTGTCTGACCTTCGACTGACGAGATGACACTGCTGACCTTTGCGATCCGTCAAGGTCTGCCATTTCAGCAGCCAGCTTCTTTTCGAGCAGCTCCTACTCGATGCGCGATTTGTTCTGTGCCAATAACGCTTCTGCTTCGGCAGCTTGCATTCCAGTTTAGCCTTGGCTTGAGCTGCTTCGTACTCCAACTGCTTTCTCCGCGCAAGTGAAGATGAGGAAGTTCTCTCTGACACATCTTCTTTGCCTGCTAGATCCTTGGTGAAGGTCTTCTGGTGAGCATCAGTCTCACTTTTCACCTCCCGTTGTGCAGTCGCTTGCACACGTCTCCTTGCGGTAGGCATTGGCGTGCGGGACATTGCAAACGACATTCCTGCTTACAGGTTTTGTTCCTCTTGATGATCCGCTCGAAGTGACCAACTTTGTACATGATGGATCGCTGGTATGAGGAATCGGGTAAATAAAACTTGAGAAGAAGACTTTCGGTTTTAAACAAAGATCTCAGTAGCGAGCTTGCGGTTGCGGTCGAAGTTAACTCAGCACTACTTAATTAAAGTTTTTAAAAACACCCGCACACAATTTAATTTAAAAACCGTCCGCATGATCGCCACTGGGCAGAGGAATTTATTATTATGATGCCACAACAAAATACATACTTAGGTAAAACCATGAAGATACACGCAGGATTATACATGTAAGTATTCTTAAATAACTTTTTAATAATCTATACATCTATATACATATAAATAAAATTGGAGTGTCTGTTTGTAATATTGAAATAACCGTTTTTTACTACAAGCATATGAATATATATAAGGTACATGCACCAAAATATATTTTTTTACAATTTTTGTCTGTCTGTTTGTTCCGGCTAATCTCTGAAACGGCTGGACTAATTTAGACGGGACTTTTTTTGTCAGATAGCTGGTGTAATAAGGAGTAACTTAGGCTACTTTTTTTCTTTTTGTATATTCTACACGGACGAAGTCGCGGGCACAGCTAGTTAAAATATATTATTTGTAATATCATAAGCAATCTCCAAGCACCTAGCATTAATTGAGTATTTTACATGAAAGACTTATTTGCCGTACATTCAATGCTAGGCGCTTGGAGATTGTTTCTACTCTTATTAACTATTTTTACTAATATTAAATAAATATATGCTAATAACAACAATAATACATAATCATTTATATTACAGAGCAGCAGCAGTGTGGCCGTCGTCAACAACGACACTGCTCTAAAAGTCTACATGTTGTCTAATTATGCTAATCTTGAGGACGAAGCAGAGTATAATTAATGATTAAAACGAGCTTACCTGAAGTGAAGTTGAATCATAATTATACGAAGGCTTCGTCCGAAGAGATAGCATCCCTCCCTCCCTTATGAATCCCTGAGGTGTCGAAAAGTAAATAGTGGGTACTCAGATGTATACTAATCTCCAAACTAAATGAGATTAAATATTTTCGAAATACCCTCAATATAGTGTGTATATGGCGAAACGCTAGGCGATACTACATGTTGTCTTATTATGCTAATCTCTTCGGACTTAATTATGATTGAACTTTACTTCAGGTAAGTTCGTTTAATCATTAATTATCACATATAGATTGATAAAAAGGAGACAATTGTATCGGGTGTAAGATTCGCGTTAGCAGCGGAAGCACGGACTTGCGGACTATCTATGCCTCGGATAACGATAAGCGTCCTCAATTCGTCGGTTAGTCCCTGTACTATTCTTAATCGCAACAAAGTACGACGCGCATATTCGGCAAAAGTAGGGTATTTATCAGATGTAACGTTCATAGCTTGGAATAAAATATTAGCATAGTCCAATTTACTAGGGCACAAACATTTAAATTCACGTTTGAAGTTAGACCACGTCCTTTCATTGGTGACCCATTCGCCTAACCAAACTTTTGCATCCCCCTTCAAACAAGATGCTACACGTGATAAGCACTCTTGATCACTCCATCCATTCGCGTCTCTGGCGCGATCTACTTCCTCACACCATGCTTCAATGTTGTTTATCGAAGGATCAAAGTTGGACACGAAATAGCGTTGTGATCTTGTAGGTTGAACATTTTTAAAAGCCTGAATCAAAGCATGGGCGAGAGTAGATGCCTCAGAGCAAGGGGTAGCTGCCGAACGTTGTGTTATCGGCTTACCCGCGTATATAGGGCTTGACGTTCTTATCATGTTACGATTATTATCAATACGCGACTGACGCCCCCGGCTGCTTGACTTAGAACGTAAACGCTGACGCGATCTATCACGTGTACGGTTGCGAGATGCATGCGAACGCCTATTACGAGAAACGCTACGTGAGCGGCTACGAGATCCATGCAGCCACCTGTTGCGTGAAACGCTGCCCGAGACGCTATGAGTTCCATGCCTACGCTTTGTACATGAATCAGTACGCACGCGACGCGTAGTTTTCCTAGATAAACGACGACCGTGCCTATCACCTGCGTTACGTCGGTCTCGGACACGCGAGTTATACCGTTCAGCACGTTGATCCCGACCACTCGAGCCATACCGCGAGTCATCGCTACGACTATACGACCTACTTCGCGATTCACGCCTACGCTGTTCATGACTACGCGACCTGCCTCGAGAGTATTTCCGTCCGCGACCACCCGAATCGTGTCGCCCCATTTTAAACTTGCACAGTTATTTAATCTAAATATTCAAAAACATTAACCGTAGAAAATAGTAAAACACAATAATTCGTTAAGCGGACAATCGTCACAAAAAATTAAAATAACGGTTTTCTTGTGGGTAGATTTGAAATTTATGGAAAAATTTAATTTCTGTTTCTATTTCTTACTCTGGGCTAACGAGATAAGAATCCCACTTCTGATATATCTAATAATAAAAATCAACAACACAGTACCTGCACATATCACTCACTCACCACTATATTTCAAACAATAAAAGAAAAAACCTCGCGTGACCACCGTCGTCCGTCCGTTCCAAGCGCCAACGAGCAAATGAGCTCACCGTTTGGGCGCTCGCTATTTATAGTTTTCAGAGGGTAGCGTAGGATCTTGGAAATGGTGTTCCTTGCAATATTATCTAGGTATCGTAAATGTTTTATTAGAGCTAGTATCCCCGAATAGAGTTGTCATGTCATGACGGTTGGACATTATGATATATAACAACGGTGAACAGACACAAAACCATTGGCTCTAATACAACATAATTTAAGTAGCATGTAGGTATGTTTGTATTGGAGAGGAACTTCAGTATCACACTACCAATACGCCGGAGCTATTATTTTACTCCTATGTGGCTTGGCACAACGTAAACGCAACGCAAGCAAGACACCCCTTAAAGTAGCACGCAGTGTTCAAAATATTTGACCAATCTTTTTTTCTGGGGTCATGTTGGGACTTCAGGCCAAATGGATCACACGGTACAGAAATGGGTTTTTATTAGTGATAAAATTATAGTTTTATTAATTTTATAATTATTATGCCAGGTCGTTCTTTTACATCCCCGACTTTGACGTTACAAAACTACCACTACGAAGTTTTTCAGGAATTTCTGGAATAAATAGACTTTTGGTAACTAAAAACTATAGGTAGATTGGTAACTAAATAAATAACCTAAATGATTATCACAAGTGATCTTTATAGTTTTGTTCGTTTAGTAGCATATGTTTTATGGCTTTGTAGCAGAACAGGTACTGTTCCAACATAAGGACACTCGAGTGTGTCTGCCTTCGAATTTTTAGGATCGTATTCTGGACTGACACTGTCTTTTCTTTCTGAAGTTGGACCAGTGCATTATCGATAGCTCAAAATGTTCCTGTACAGCCAACCCCCGCCGCACTCACCACTATATTTCAAACAATAAAAGAAAAAACCTCGCGTGACCACCGTCGTCCGTCCGTTCCAAGCGCCAACGAGCAAATGAGCTCACCGTTTGGGCGCTCGCTATTTATAGTTTTCAGAGGGTAGCGTAGGATCTTGGAAATGGTGTTCCTTGCAATATTATCTAGGTATCGTAAATGTTTTATTAGAGCTAGTATCCCCGAATAGAGTTGTCATGTCATGACGGTTGGACATTATGATATATAACAACGGTGAACAGACACAAAACCATTGGCTCTAATACAACATAATTTAAGTAGCATGTAGGTATGTTTGTATTGGAGAGGAACTTCAGTATCACACTACCAATACGCCGGAGCTATTATTTTACTCCTATGTGGCTTGGCACAACGTAAACGCAACGCAAGCAAGACACCCCTTAAAGTAGCACGCAGTGTTCAAAATATTTGACCAATCTTTTTTTCTGGGGTCATGTTGGGACTTCAGGCCAAATGGATCACACGGTACAGAAATGGGTTTTTATTAGTGATAAAATTATAGTTTTATTAATTTTATAATTATTATGCCAGGTCGTTCTTTTACATCCCCGACTTTGACGTTACAAAACTACCACTACGAAGTTTAATACCGACACAAAATATCTTTCTACGCGTCACAAAATACGGTGACGTTGATATTTTATAAATTAACCCTCGATAATGAATGAGCAAATATTTACGAAACGCCAAGGCGGTCTTGTCACTTTAATGCAGAGTCCATTTATTACAAAATGACATCAACTTGACGTCAAGCAAATACGCCAGCACACCACTTTTTATGAGTACGGATTAAAGGGAGTAGGTATGGATTTTTCCTAAATAAGTAATTTTTAATGTGTTACATTTGGGACGTAAGCCTTAAATATTGTCTACGCGAAGAATACAGTATAACTACCAAGGAACCTACCACGTAGAACACCAACAAACTCTGCCGGAAATTTTCTTTTTCTTTTAGAGGTAAGTCTTCTTTCGAGATAATCTACTTATCTTTAAATCTCGTTGACTTGTGATTTTTTACTCAAGTTTACTATTATCTTTGCAGTATTTTTTGACTAAGGATGAGACAAACTTCTGGATGGTGATGGACCATTGCCCCGAGGGTACGAGAAATCTCCTTATCCTGACCGGCATTTGCAGAGAAAAGCTAATCGTGTAGCCAATATGGTCACCCAAGAAGATGTTTTAGAAAACGATATGTTAACTAAGTCTAGTTCGATTTTTCGAGCAAGATGCTTAGTTAACAGAAAACTTCCATTAGGCAGGTGTCTAGACGTCGCAGCCCAGAAGCTTAAAAGTTCTCAGAAAATAAGATCTAATAGTCAGTGAAATAATAGTTGTGTTACATCATATATGTTTTAATTTAAATTGATTAAAATTAAGAGACATTTCTGATTTATTAAGTCTGCGCTTTAAAAGTATTCAACTTATTATGCACGGAAAATTTGACATGATTATTCTAATATGTCATGGCACTGGTTTTATAGTAAAATAAAATAAAAAAAAATTGCTTGTATCTACTATCACTTAATCGCATACCTTACTAAGTACTAAAATTAGCTAATATGTATAAAAAAATTAAATCTAGATGTATAGATTAACTTATTTTTAAATACAAACTGTTAAAAATCAACATTTAAACATTTAGCTGTTCCATTCCACTAAGCTTCTATATAAAACTTTCATTATCATTACTTGTTTTACTGTCTTTTACACTCGGTGGATCATACTTGACTTTAATAGACTTTTCCAAAATTATTTCCATTTCCATCATTTCATAGTCGTCTCTTTCATATGCTAAATTATATGCTGTTTGTCCAGCATAATTTTACTTAACATTGTATAAGCTTCCCTAACCCTTCCCTATACCCAGGGACAAAGTGGTGTATTATGGAAAGAAACGACACGTGCAGAGTTGCCAAGGCATCTCTTGACAACTTTTAGAATTAAATTAACTGCACACAATCATTTGATTTGACAATTGTTAACAAGGTTTTATGTCTTCATGTTTTGTATTTTATTGCACTCCTTTTATTATTATTATTTATTTATATTACATAATACACGCACCTATAATGGACTGTACAAACAATTTAAACAACTTATCGGATTCCATGATTCCAGAACATTTAAGGATCTGAAAGTTATTGTAACTACTGCTTACCGACTTTTTAAAAGTATTTTATATGGTTGACACAGTTCAATAGTAAAAGCGATATTTATAAATACTCATTATCGGGAACCTAATGTATATTATGAATACGTCATTTTAATTGCGATAAAAGGTCAGGAAATACCCACAACGTATTTTCCAACAGCTATTTACATGTTAATTTAAAGGACTAATTGAACGTACCTACCTATTTACTTATCAGGAATTTCTGGAATAAATAGACTTTTGGTAACTAAAAACTATAGGTAGATTGGTAACTAAATAAATAACCTAAATGATTATCACAAGTGATCTTTATAGTTTTGTTCGTTTAGTAGCATATGTTTTATGGCTTTGTAGCAGAACAGGTACTGTTCCAACATAAGGACACTCGAGTGTGTCTGCCTTCGAATTTTTAGGATCGTATTCTGGACTGACACTGTCTTTTCTTTCTGAAGTTGGACCAGTGCATTATCGATAGCTCAAAATGTTCCTGTACAGCCAACCCCCGCCGAACAATGAATAACTATAGGTCCTGGTTTTGGTTGATTGTGATGTACGGCTTTCTTTATTAAGTACTCTTGTTTTTGGTTTACTTTTGACAGTAGAGTTAAAAACTCTTTCAGGTTAGCTGGAGTAGCGTAGTTAGGCCAGTTGGTGTACCCAAAATGAGTATCCACTCGAGACTCCCTAGATGTGACATCAGTAAGACGTAGTCGTGTTTTTTAAATCCAAACTCCTCCTCGATTTCAAGTGTCTTTACGATATATCTGCCAAAAGCCATTTCATAGCCTTCGCTGCTGACCCAGAAATTATTTCTGTGAGGCACACGATTATACGGGAATTGTTCTGCCAGATTAGCGCAATAGATCTCCAGCTGTGTTCTTTTTTTGGAGCCTGGGTGCAAATATATTTATTCGAATCTTCTTACCCATCCCCGAAATTAGCATGAATGTAGGTTGAATCCACAGAACATATCTTTGTTCTGTGATTGAATCGCTATCCCACAATGTTACTATGATAGTATCGCACGAGTTAATGTCCGAATAATCGTGTTTTTCAACCTCGTGTAAAGTTAAATTTACACGAGAGTGATCCCAACATGGGATAACGGAGTAACGATTCCTGCTTGAATTTTCTTCCTTTAAATAGTTATCATAGGTACCTTCTATCGGAACGACTTCAACTTCGGCAAACTCTTGCTTAATGAGGTCCTCGAAATTCGGTTGCTTGATCTTCTTTAGAAAATCATTGATAGTCAGGGTGTCAAAACAATAGTTTGCCATTGTAGAAGTACTTAGTTTCACTGATTTATTAATTGAATGTAACAAGTTATTAGTTATCACAACTGTCGGATAAAAAGTGAGGCCATATTGCGCCTTTCTGTTTTTATATGCCACCGAATATGGCTCATTTTCAAGAAAAATGCAAAATCAATGAACTATATTATCAGTCGGCTGCCAAGTATATGTAATAAACTGTCACTAAGTGTTCTGTTAACAAGGGAAGCTGGGCATAATCCGCTGATCATACACCAACATAATATTAAACAATCAAAGCCTAGTACAGATCTTACTAGAAGCGCATAAACAAGTATTTTGTATACTCGGTAAGTAATGTTTTGATTTCTCAGGAAGATTTTTGTCCAATAAAAATAAAAGTATACGAGAATGTTTTTTTACGAAGTAATTTTTTCTCAGTAAACCTAAAATAATCTCAAGACATTTGGCACGGGTTTTGTTATTTTATTTATCTGATGTGAAATTCAACGTCACATTTGTTGCATACTCATATATTCATAAATAAAAGACATTGTGTGTTAAGTACATCAGTTTTCCTTAGCATTTAACACATTAATACATTACAGTGACTATAAGGTAATCATTTGTTCGTTAAGCCACAATACAAATGAATTTAATTTATTTAGTTCAGGTAATAAAAATGAAAATTATTAATCATTTACGGCATAAACCACATATTGAACTAATTGGAATTTACAACAGAGACTGTTGCGGTTTACCTTCCGTTATAATAGTTGATAATACCTAATATTTATTAAACTACCTAGCACTTTAAGGTAGAAGGATACTTACTTCTACCTTAAAATTATATTATATATAGGTCATTAGTTATAAGTAACTAATGAACTATATATAATATAATTTATATATGTAATATATATTATTTCCACTGTAGTAAGGAGTAGTGTGGAGTAAGGGGACAGTGAAAAATAACATCTCATCCAGCCCCATTGTCATCCTCACCTGCACGCGCTGATTATTCACATGAATAGCTAGCGGCGGCGACATCTTTGTTACCGTGGTGCTCCCTGCTAGATAACAGATGAGGCTCTGGCGACCGAGCAATGGCGGTATAACCATATACCCAGCTGAGCAACCTACCGGAGGAGGCTACAGGGGCCTTGAGGTCTAAATAATCTCAAAAAGGCAAGGGAAAACCACTGCACTATTTTTCCCACGACAGTCGCCATGAAAGTAACAAATACGGATACACTATCGCTATGTGAACCGCTTAGCAACCGCCGCCGCAACGCATTCGGGGCGAGAGGTGTGAAATTGGTTACCGGCCATGAAGGGGTAGGAGACCAGGCTCCTCATGGAAAGAATGCCTCTGGAATATCTGTTAAGTTGCGACAAATTCAGAAGATAGGGACATGGAACGTTCGTGGCTTACTCTACCCCGGGAAGCTTAACATCTTGGAAAAAGAAATTGACAGGTGCGGTTGAACTTGTGTGGATTGAGTGAAACTCATTGAAGAAAAAGTGGGCATATAGTCACCGATACACACGTTATCTACTTTTCTGGCAACGACAGCTGTAGCCAAAATGGTGTGGGGTTTATACTACCATTGCATCTCAAGAACTGTGTGTTGGGTTACGAGCCTGTTAACGACCGCATAATCAGCATCAAACTAAAAGCTTCGCCAGTAAATTTAAACCTCGTACAGATCTACGCTCCCACTAGTACGGCAAGTGACGACATTATAGTCCAGTCAACAAGTTCAAAAACGTGAAAAATAGAGATAAAGCTCCTAAAAATATGAGCAATAGCTCATTGGATTCGGAACGACCTCTAGAAAAATGAGTTTTGAGGATTTTACTGCACGTAAAAAATTGCAATTGTTATTAACAAAATAAGATGAAAAAAAGAGGTATTTACGTTTTTGTTAATAACTCATAAACTATTAATATTTACGATATTTGGAAAAAAGGTCCTTAAAGAGGAGGAAATTTTCAAAAAAAAAGTCCCAGCTCCCGGAACTCTACCTCTATTATTTATAATTTTAATTTAACGCTGAAAATAGGGCTCCGCGCAGCCATTACGGCATGGGCGCACTGCCGTTAAAGACAGTTTCTTACATAAAATTATTTTTTTATAGTAACAAATATGAATTTAAAAATTTAAATAAATTATGGTGTCATCCAGATACTTGAAAGAATATATTCCCGTTGGAAAAAAAAAATTTAAATTAATTTTTCAAAAAGTTATGCAATTGTTAATTAACGATTTTTTTTCCTATCTCCGTTTTCATAAATGACGACATAAAAATTTAAATAATAAACCTATAATTTTTTGGCTCTGTGGAGCTCTTCTTATATATATACTTAACAAGATCCCGCGATAAAAGTTTATTAAAGTTAATTATTTTGTTTATAACAATTTTTTAAAGTTAACAAAAAATGAAAAGTCTAAGAAATGTTATTAAAAATTTTTTTTTAAACAAATGTTATATTATTGCTGCTTTCTTATCCAACAATGGCATTAAGTAACATCGGAAAAATTTTTTTTACATCGTTTGTTAAGAAATTGTTTATAAACAAATAGACAAGTTTAATATTTAAAGAAATTTTTTTTTTACCATTATGTTGTCTTGGCAAAATAATGATTAAAAAAAAAAAATTTTATTAAATAAATTTTTTTATTGTTTATAATCGTTTTTTTATATTTCGATTGTTTAAATAATTAGTTAAGGAATGATTTTCTCTTTAAAAATCATAATTGGCATTTCTTCATAGGTAAATAGAAAAAAAATTTTTTTTTATCAATAATTTCATTGTTTGTTAACTTAACAATTTGTTATAAACAAATTCTAACTACCGTTATATTTTTTTTCTAGAGCTAAAAAAAATAACAAAAACAGCCATATATATCAAAATACTAAAAAAAATTTTTTTCTATTTTTTATAACGCTTTTAAATATTACACGATTTTTAGTATTTTGATATACAGGGTGTAAAAGACATGAGCAGTCAAACGAAAACCATGTATTCTGCTCACCTTCATAACATTTTTCTTCCTTTAGACTATACCTGGGAAATTGATAGTTACGATTTTATTGAAGGTCAAAGTCATAATTTTTTTTTTAATTTTTTTATGAAAACGTATTCTATACGTTATTTTTTAATTATTGTCCAATGAAACATTATCATTTTTTTAGTATTTCATAACAAAAAATGGCTTCAAAACGTTAGCGTTCAATGTACCTCACTCGATGCGCACGGACACTAACGAACGGGGCCGCCGTCAAGCAAAATTATCGCGGTTTTGCGAGTTGCGTGCGAGTTGAGCCCTTTACATTGCGCGATACAATTTGCAATTTTTTGTAACACCAAAAAATAAAAATCATTTCCCAGCAATATTTTTTTTAAAATATGTCTTATTTTGATGTATAGAATACGTGGTTTTCGTTTGACTGCTCATGTCTTTTACACCCAGTATATGGCTGTTTTTGTTATTTTTTTTAGCTCTAGAAAAAAAATATAACGGTAGTTAGAATTTGTTTATAACAAATTGTTAAGTTAACAAACAATGAAATTATTGATAAAAAAAAATTTTTTTTCTATTTACCTATGAAGAAATGCCAATTATGATTTTTAAAGAGAAAATCATTCCTTAACTAATTATTTAAACAATCGAAATATAAAAAAAACGATTATAAACATTAAAAAAAATGATTTAAGAAAATTTTTTTTTTTAAATCATTGTTTTGCCAAGACAACATAATGGTAAAAAAAAATTCTTTAAATATCAAACTTGTCTATTTGTTTATAAACAATTTCTTAACAAATGATGTAAAAAAAATTTTTCCGATGTTACTTAATGCCATTGTTGGATAAGAAAATGGAATTCTGTAAGCGATGTAATGTTGAAATAGCTATTTGTAAATAAATTAAACCTATATCAGAAGTTTGTAGTGATAAGAATTTTTTGTAAATTGGTACGAAGAAATATTTGCATTTATTTTGTATTCTATTAGTAGTAAAAAAGAGGGAGTATATATATTATTATTATTTATAATTAACAAATTAACATCAATTTATTTGAAATTAGAGCAGAGAAAAATATAAAAAAGGCAAATTTTAATAAATTTGTAACACTGATGTAATCTAAAATTTGTATTAATTAATTTTGAGGTTTCTTATGAATTTATACACTAATAAAAAAATTAACTTGATTCAAGAGACAAAATCTTGAACCAAGAGAACCATTTTAAAGAGAATGATTTCCTTGAGTCAAGAGAAAAAATTCTTGAATCAAGAAAAATTTACTTAAACGAAGAATATTTTCTTAGCTCAAGAATTTTTTCTATTGACTCAAGAAAATCATTCTCTTTAAAATGGTTCTCTTGAATCAAGTTAAATTTTTTATCAGTGTATGAGACTATTTATCTCAGTCACGCCTTTAATTAACAACAGTCGCAGTAGATTTTAAATAAATTAAATTATAATATGTTAAATGGTATTATTGTACCACATTATTTAATGTCCTCTTCATACTATGACAATAGATTGCAAGGAACCATAAATAAATATTCAAAACATTAATAGTCAATCCATTTATTTTTGAATACACAACAATTTCAATACATTTTGATAATGATGCAATCAATGCAAAAAAACTTCTGCGTTAATTCACGTTCTACAAAGTTTCTCAAAAGTTCAAAATGCTTTTCTGATCAGCCTCAATCATGTTTTGTTCCGTTGGTCGCATTATCTATGTAGCTCTACGAAGGAATAATCTTCTGTTCTAATACAAACCCACTCAGAATCCCTACCGTATCCTTCTTTGCACACGCAGACTGGTATACCAATCTGAAATACAAAAAACAATCATTAAACTCATGAATTAATACAAAGAAATACAAAAATAGTACGCAAAATATGTTTCTTAGTCTATACTGACGGAAAGCTCTGAATGGTTGGTTGGCTAACTGCCGCGCTACGGGTGTAGTACTTATTTCTTCCGCAAAATGTGGGATCTTCGTCATTTGTGTAGAAATCGTAGAAATCATAGTCATTAAGTAGGTGGTGCCGCTTCGATCCCTGTATTAAAAAACTTCTTATAATAATGTAAAAACAATAGTCACTTTTTTCTGTTACTTTTCTGAAAATGACCCATTTTCTTTACCAAAATTCAGTAGCGACTTCAAAAATAATGTTTTATTAATGACATGATTAAATAAAAATACTTATTCTAATTCAAGTGTACACTGGTACACACACGTATTTTTTTTGCTTTTATACTTGTTCAATCACACAATAAGAGACAATACTCACATGAAATTGAAGTCGCGACAAGAATAGCGAACACTAGTACCTACAATTTTCCCGGCCTTCATTCTAGTGTTCCTGGATTGTTACTGAAAATATCATTGTAACGAAATCATAATTGACTATAAAACCTTAATAAAAAAGAAAATTTTTCTTGTTAATAAATTTGACGCCGTCGTGGTGGAGTGGTCAGTACAGCTGGCTACGCATCAAGCCGTCCGGGTTCGAATCCTGGTAGCGGCAAATGTTTGTGTGACGAACACGAATGTTTGTTTGCGAGTCATGGTTGTTTATATATTCATTTAAGTTTGTTTATAAAAATATCTAAAATTATATGGTACATTTATTTTAGGGCATGAACCTGTGTGTGAGAGAGAATATCTAAAATTATTATGTATATTAAAAAAAAGTCCGTTATCTAGTATCCGTAACACAAGTTCTTAATGATACTTACTTTGGGCTAGATAATTGGTGTGAGCGCGAAAATATATTATTATATTATTATTATATTAATTTACAGTCCGTGTCCTTTTTATACAATATTATTTTATTTAAATTGATGTGTCAAACATATTGTTTTTCTTATGGAGTTTGCGCTATGGTCAATACGTCAATAGAAGCAGTAATTAGTCATTGCTATTGTTATTATCCCATGTTCTTGGAAGACTGCTGTTGTACACCCGATCCCTAAAAAAGGTAACCGCTCAGACCCATCTAACTACAGACCTATAGCCATCACCGGGGGGTGATGGCTATAGGGTATATGGCTATAAACAGGGGTGTTTGCCAAAATAATGGAGACCATTATTTAATTAACTGCCAACTTCTGCGTTACTAGAGGATCACCAGCTAATTAGCGACCGTCAGTACGGATTCCGTCGGGGTCGATCAGCTGGTGACCTGCTGGTCTACCTGACCCACCGTTGGGCAGAAGCAATTGAGTCCAAGGGTGCGGCTTTAGCGGTCAGTCTGGATATTGCGAAGGCCTTTGATCGGGTATGGCACAATGCGCTACTTAAAAAGCTACCTCTGTATGGGCTTCCCGAGAAATTGTGCAATTGGACCGCCAGTTTTCTTACGGATAGGAGCATCAAGGTCTTAGTTAACCTTGAATTCTGGTGTCCCACAAGGCTGTGTCTTATCCCCTACGCTATTTCTTTTGCACATCAATGATATGTTGCAAGTAAGCAACATACATTGCTATGCAGATGATAGTACGGGTGATGCCTTATATTCCGGTTGTGTCAATATTTCTCGGGAAAATGTCATCTAGTGCCGAAACAAACTTGTGTCCGAAATTTAACCCAACGACGACACAAGTTTGCGCGTTTACCGCAAAAAAAAAATACCTTTTGTCATGTCCTCTTAGTTCCAAAACACTCCCCTAATAGCCTCAGCCAGTATCGGAATCCTTGGTCAACATATCGAGTGACGTTCAGTTCCGCGGTCATTTGGAGAGTAAAGCTAAGTTGGCCTCCATGAAACTTGGTGTGCTCAACAGATCGAAGCGGTATTTTATGTCGGCCCATCGCCTACAACTATATAAGGCGCAAATTTGGCCCCACATGGTATACTGCTCTCATCTGTGGGCGGGCGCACCCCAATACCAACTTCTTCCCTTAGACCGCATACAAAGGAGAGCAGCTCAAATTGTTGACAAACCAGCCCTTTCTGATCTTAATACTTTGGCATTGCGTAGAGATGTGGCATCACTCTGCATCTTTTATCGCCTGTATCACGGGGAGCGTTCTGAAGAGTTGTTCGGACTTATACCAGCTGCTGCATTCCGCCTTCGTTCCTCGCGACGACAAATCCATTCCACAGTCTTGATGCTTGGCTATCCACAACAGTGCGTTTTTCGCGCAATTTCCTACCGCGGACCACAAGACTGTGGAACCAACTTTTGCCAGCGATGTTCCCGAATTGATACGACCTGGACAATTGGACATCTTCAAAAAAAGAGCGTATTCCTTCCTTAAAGGCCGGCAACGCATTTGCGATGCCTCTGGTGTTGCAAATGTCCATGGGCGGCGCTGATCACTTACCATCAGGTGAACCGTCTGCTCGTTTGTCCCCTTTTCCATAAAAAAAAATTAAAAAATATCTTCCATGGCAATTCCCCTAGGTATCTATGGAATGCTGTAGAATAATAGCTTATTAATTTATTTCAACAAATATATCATTGGAGGAAAATTCCACTGAAACTGATACAACATTGTGACGACAATGTTATCGGTATTGTCCTGAACATTTATCTAAAAAAATATTCATTAAATTACATTTAAGTTATATACATGTTTGTCATTTTATGAACGAGGAAAACTTTTTTGGGTTTAAATTAGAATTTTCCCTGTCACAACTTTGCTAAAATGTTAAGTCCTAATAATATTCAAAATAGCTGAGCACTTTAAATGCAATACAGTTATATTTAATAAATAAAACAACGGAATATAAATTAAAATTATATTGTCTCATGATAGTTATCATGTATTAACCAAATCATTATGATTCATGTGATATGAAGCATATCTCATTAGCTCAGTAGCTGCCTATTATCCGAATTAATTCACACACTTATTATCATGGTCTTATCCTATTTTTAACTCTTTTCTTCGGGAATCAGGAACATACACTCCAAATCTTTTATTATGTGGTATCTACTCAGCTGTTTGTTTTTTTGTTCTGCTAGTAAAACATGCTCCAACACTTTGTAACAGAATGCATATTGCTCTGGAAGATAAACACTTGAATGCCTTTGGCTTCTGATTTTTAGTACAGTTTGAGGTAGCGAAACCTTTTTTTTTACCAAGTTGTGCCAATGCATTATCTGTGGCACAAAATGTTCCTGTCCAACCAGCTCCTGTAGAACACTGGACCACTATAGGTCCTGGCGGTTGAGATAATCCATTTTCAGCTTCCTTAAGTAGACTGTACTATTCTCGGTTCACTGCTGTTCGAAGATTCAGAAACTCTTGCAAACCAGTGGGAATACTGTTGTCAGGCCAGTCAGTGAACCAAAAATGAGTTATTTCTCGTGATGTTTCAGTAGTTGCGTTGGTAATCTGTAGCCGGGTTCTAATTATGTTCTTTAATTTCGAGGGTTCTTATCAGATATCTTCCAGAAGTTACTTCGGAACCCTCGGGATTCACCTAATATTTATAGCTATCTCGGTCATCTTGTTCTGTATCTGTATCTGTTAGAGCTTTTCCACGTGTTTTCCATCGGCGTTTGCGTACATATGTACTTATTGATAACAATGAATCCGTCAACGTAGTTGGCATATATGTAGGTGGATGCGGTTCCTTCAGATGTAATAACTATGCATGATGAATCCCAATGATCTTCATCAAAGTGTACCCTTTCATGGCAATTAATAATCACTCGAGAATGATCCCAACACTGGATATCACTGAACCTATTCTTCCCGGAATTTTCTTCTCTTGGAAAACTAGAGACTGTGCCCTCAAGTGGAACTGCCAAGTGTTCTCGTCGGACGAGCTTGCAGAAGTTCGGGTTACTTGTCATCTCCAGCAGTTCATCAGCACTGAATGCTTTGAAGCACGAGTTGCCCATCTCAGGACAAATAAGGATCGATATTACGATCAATGCTTTCTCTTACGACTCTTTAATTTAAAATGAAGTCACGCTTATCCGACCTCATTTATATAAACTACTAATATTCATATACATATTCATATTCATTTATTCATTGCATCACATAATTGTTTTACAAAAGTTCTTAATCTATAAAAGTTAGTACTATTATGGAACCTTGTCAGGCACTGCAACATATTTATATAGGTAATTTGTAGGCAACATCGTTATTATTAAATTATCCAAGACTATACATTAAAATACACATTAAATATAAAAAGGACCTACACAACAACAGAACACTCAAGTACACAGAAAACAACAAATTAAATAATAAAATTAAAATTTCAATGTCAAATAATTTATATAGTTTTATAATGTTAATTTTTCGTCAAAATATTCCTTTAAAGAATAATAAGCCTTGCTGACTAGTAATTTCCTTAATGCATTCTCAAATCTACGTTCTTGAAGGGCTTTTAGTGTAACTGGTAAGTGATTATAAATTTTAATAGCCATACAATATGGACCAGTCCTGAACAAGACAAGCCGCGACGAGGGTGTGACCAAGTCATTCCCGCGGCGCGAAGCATAGCGCTTTGGAACATCACATAACCGCTGGAAGTAATGTGCATGCTTCCTTACAAATCGGCACAGCTCAAATATGTACGTGCATGTGACTGTAAGGACATAATATACATTAGGGGAAGCATTATGATCTAAGATTTGGTTCTTAATCATAGTGAATTATACAACAATATATTACAACAACTCAATAGCAGGTAGTCCTAGAGGAAAATTATTATGAGCAATGTTACTTTGCATGTCATAGTTATAAGAAACGATTATGCCATATAGTTATCATTACGGGGCTTATGCCAAAAATTCCCCTGTTCCCTGTACTTGAACAATGATACACGCGCTCAATTAATTATTCATGTCTAACATTAACAAACAAGAACCCTAACTATACTTTGATAGCTTTTGGTGAAAGTTTGCGGTAAAAAATTATTAATTTCGTTTGATATTACTCTAATTGTAATGGCAATACTCTATCGGCTTAATAAATTCATAATTATAATTCATTCTTTAAAAAGCTTTATATAATTTGAATTTTTTACAGCTTTAATGTTTTATCGATTTTGCTATCGTATACAATAAGATCATGAGATAAATTCCATCCTACGGGTCTTAGATAGATAATAACTTTCTTTCATTGCTTTCGCTTCCTATTTCCCTTGATAATGACTTAAGAATATTTGGTTGAGCTGTTTAACAGTTTTTGCTTAAGTCCCTATATTTCGAGTTGACGAGGCCTCCTGGTTATATTTCATTGGTTATAACGTCAAGTAGATAAGCATGAATGACCATAATAAGATGCTGAAGAAACAGTTGCCGAAGTAATTCAGCCGAGAGACGCCCACTGTTAGACATAGGCCTCCCCAAAGGATCTAAAACCCGATTGGTTTTAGATCCTTTGGGGACCAGATCGTCGAATTACGTACCAACGCTGCGTCTCCCAGTACGCGGTGGTCACTCGAGAACATTTCCACTACAAGGGCAGTGCCACAGATTTTGCTCTCTTGCTCATGTTACAGATGGACGTACCATCTGTAATGATGATTTAATTTATAACAATAAAATCTATCTTATAACAATAAAATCTATCTGTGTCAAGTGTCAACATAACTTCCGTGAGTGCCTATCTGTGTCATTGACGACTCAGTCATGAAATGTTTTTGATTATTTCACTGAGTGGATAATCTATAAATATTAACTAGGAAAAGTCCATTCAATCGAAGTACCCTGACCAGCCATAGTCAACCCCCGAGGCGGCCTACCGAAGAGGCTTCTACTCCAATTGCCGAACTGGTCTCAACGGCCGATATTCAGAAATGGCTATCTAGTATTGAACAATGCCAAAATTAAATTTGCCGCGTATCTAGCGAGGGCAAACTCAGCACAGAACAAAAACTAAAAATTAGCAACATCAGTAGGAATATGTTAGGAGGTGTATCTCAGTTAACTGTACAGTCACTGAAATCTGCCCAAATTACACTTCCGACTTTTAATGAACAAAAAGGAATCTCCGCTCAACTAGAGAACCAGCTTGAAGACCTAAAGCTAAGTATTCACTCAGCACAAAAGGCAACACCACCAAATCTATCTTTTACTAACGCGGTAAGGACGGGTAGCTTTACGACGCCACTACCAAACACAAGCACTATTGCAATTTACTCAGCAGATAAGCAAAGGTCCAGTGAAAAGACAAAAAACTAGTGCAGACCATTATTAAGCCCGATGAATTAAGACTGCATATCCGTGGATTTAGAAAAACTAAAGACGGTAGTATAATAATTAGTGCGCAAGGGAAAGATGAACTGGAAAAACTGAAAAACCTGAGGAACTTATATCATCAGGACTCACTCTTGAAGAGCCCCGGAGACCAAAAATTATATTATTATGTGTGCCCTCCAACACTACAGAGAACAAATTATTAGAGTCTATTTATGAACAGAATATCTCCGACAAGCATCCACATATTCATCGTGACAAGTTTTTTGAGCACAATTAAACTTAGCCAAAAATCTGGTAAAAAAAGACTCCGTTTATTGCAATTTCATACAAGAAGTTCCTGAAATACGTAGTATTCTCATACAATAGTGAAGAATTCCTATAAAATGGACCTCCAGCCCCGTAAGAGACTTTACTTTAATAACTAGATGTTTTAAGTGTCAGCAGTATGACCACTCTGCAAAGTATTGTCGTGAAACAGACTCCACTTGTGTTCACTGTGGAGGTATTGGACACGTAATGAAGGAATGCCCTAAAAAACAAGAACCACCACCAAGCCATCATAAAACTGGTGATGAGCAATGTCCAGCCAGGAAGCATGCTGAAATAAGATATATAAGTACAATCGATTATGAGGGCGCTTATGGCGCTGCACCGAAGTTGTTAATAGCTAGCTAATAGGTGATTAAATATTTAATAAACCGAACTCAAATCATATTTCTTAATTGTTATTAATTAATGTTCTTATTTCCTATATCACTATACTTTTGTAAATTACTTAGATGTTAACTATGTTCTCTAGACTAAGTTTATAAAGAAATAAATGAATAATTTTATCTTATCTTATCTTGTAACATCATTTTTTTGAGTAGTAAAAATAAATCAAAATTATCATCTATAAGATTGATAATAGAGGGGTGGAGCCATCTATTGTTACTATGTCAAACCAAGTAAGAATGTTGTTGCTGAATAGATATTGCTTATGGTAGCACAGCACGGGTGACATAAATAATGAAGATTCAGGGAAGTAGGATAGAGGTCGCTAGTTATATAGAAGAGATCGATTCAGTTAGTTTGGCTACTCACCACCCAAATGTTTGTCTCTTTAATCATTATTCTAGAATATGTAAAAGAGTAAATAATAATGAAAACTTCCGCCACTAAATTTATTACGAAATATGGTAGTGTTTTGGAGTTCTGGTCACAGGCTTAGAGGAAGGGAGGGAGTCTATAAATATCAGTATTTGGGGCGTGGAGATCATGCATTTGTGTACTTGACTTCTTGAATACCATCTAGGTATATTGATTAATTTCCTGAAAGTATCTTGATAAGGAGAATTGCTCAAACCACTAAGTTGGTATTAATAAAGTGAAAACTGTGTTCCCCTGTGTTAAAAGGGTAAGTAATGTAGTTTATAATCATTTGGATAGGTATAGGTGTTGAGTAAATTTACAAATTCTTAGGTTATTTATTGCATTTCTAGGGTTCCTTGGACTGTGGTCCCATTGTTGTCGGTTCTTCACTTGACAATAGTTATATCTATGTTGTAAGACTGAGAATCTAGGGGAGAGTGATTGAATGTGAAGACATCATGAAGTGTCATCCATTCTGATCTTGAGGAATCAGTAAGGAAAGTCAGAAGGAAAACTTCAGAGGTCACAAGGACAAAAGAAAGCAAGGGAGACTTTCTGCTACCAAGTCTTGAAGTTAAGTAATCCTCCCATAACTTTGTACCCCTGCTTACTTAGTGCATTCCCTAAATGTTTTGTTGTAGTTTGAATTGAGAATTTAATTAATACTTAATAAAACTTGTAAAAAGACAATACAAAGTCTAGAGAGTGTATCTTTATTAATGTTACTTCTTAATAATAAATGTTTACTAAGTTACATATGAGGTGAATGTAACCTGGAATAAGTATATCTAATGTGAAATACAGTAAATAAAATTCTTGTCAGTAATTATAAGTTAATCAATAAAGTAAAAGTTCTATATTATTTGTGCTAAAACAGTGTATTTTAATTTTAGCAATTTACATAGGTTATTATTAAGTACTAGATTTTTTGGTTAAGGTTTCTTTATTTTGATTGATTTTAATTTAATAAAATATCTTGTATAGTGTGTGTCATAAGTAGTTTCCTTTCTATATCCCTAGAATACCGCATATAAATAAAATAAAGGCGCCCTGGGTAAACTAAAATTAATTGATTGAGTCTTGTGCGAAGCCCTGACCTAACCGGTGGTAACAAAAATTGTTACAATCTTACTTAAGGTTCGCAATTCTTTGGACTATGTCAATGGTCTTAATTCTCCTGCAGATCTTATCATTACTGATATGATCACGCAGAGAAACTCCGAGCAGAGCGATTGTTATCAATCAGACTCAAGTAAGATTAAAGTAGACTAACCACTGGACAAGTGACGTAGTTGAGACTATTTATTTATTATAAACACTTTAAAACCAACAATCAATGCATACATTACACAAAATTAAGATTTATATAGTGGTATAATGAGCGGCCTTATCGAAAAGAAAGATCTCTTACAAACAAACTTAATATCTACAGAATTTCCATGAAGAGCAACTATTATTGATAAAATGCTTTAACCGTCGTCGTAGATATTTTGAACGCTTCTGCAAAGAAAGGTCTTCTGTCGTAAGTTACAAACATTATAAACAAACATATTCAATTGCTATATTCTGCGTAATTCTAGTAAATTATAACTATTATACTGATAACATTACTTAGATAGAAAATCAAATGCTCGTAATGTCATTGAATAACTGATAATAGTCATAAACAGTGCACAGTGCAAGTGGTAGTGTTGTCTAAAATGATTTTTAATATAATGATGTGTACACCAGTTGAGAAAGAAGCAGGGGCCACAAGAGATGGCAACATTGAAGTCAATGATGAAGAAATTCCACATAACAGAGCAGTAAGACAAACAAACCAGTTTCATTTGATTAAAAAAGACGGTGGTGTTCACAGAAACATAGTAAATGTGGGGCAGTGTCCTTATGGCTACGTCTGGATTAACGGATGCGTCAGCAAAGATACATTCTACGATTACAACTAGACGACTAAAGCATATTTTACGATTTTGAAGATGAAGTATAATCAAAGAAAAGAAAAAGAAATAAATTTAACCGTTTTACGAAAGAAGAAAAATAAAACCAAAAATATTTTTAGATACTAAGAAGAATTGTATAAAAATATTTTTTCAATTGTGAGATTCCTGGGAATCCCGATAATCGAGGTGACTGGTACGATTAGATATTAAAGGTCGTTGGGTTTCCACGAAATTTATTATTTGCGGTGTTTTATCTATACTATTTGTTTGTTTGAACTCTAACATCTCAGCAACTACTGATACAAATTGAAAAATTCTTTTTGTGTTGCTACGACTAATAGGAGCTGAATATTAATTAAAAATTGCTGTAAAAACGGGTAAAAATATTCATTTTCAAAGCTTTCAGTGCAGCACTGCGTAAACGGTTAAAGTTACGCAAAAATAGTGTATGACGGAATTGTTCTCCTATAAAAGTACTATAAAAAAGTCCGCGACAGCATAAAATATGGCTTTTTTTAACCTTTTTTTGGTAATAAAATTTGTTATAATATAATTCATTATGTGCGAATGTTTTTTTTTTAACATTATATTATTCCTTATCAAAATGAATACATAATTCACCACAAGTATTTAATTTTATACAAAATTACAACAATCAATCAAACAAAATTAGTCACATCATTAGTGTTACAAAACCTTTTTGTAACACTTATGATTTCAATGAATATCTTAGGAGTTTTATTATTTTAACAAAAAAATAATGTTCAAAAAAAACCGCCCAAGTGCGAGTCGAGCTCGCGCACGAAAGGTTCCGTGCCATTAGCAATAGATTTTATCAAAACTGTCCGAAAATATATTTCAAGCTTCGACTGTTACCGTTATTAAGACCGAGAAAAAAATTGGAAATACGTAACGTTTGGTGTATGGGAGCCCCCCTTAAATATTAATTTTATTATAATTTAATTATTTATTTTTAAAGCGAATAATATAACTGAATATTATGTGAATATTTCAAGCGTCTACCTGTTGCCGTTATCAACATAGAGCAAAAACAAACAAAAAAAAATCACGGTTGTTGTATGGAGCCCCCTTAAATATTTATTTTATTCTGTTTATTAGTATATAATGTTATAGCGGCAACAGAAATACATGATCTGTGAAAATTTCAACTGTCTACCTATCACGGTTCATGAGATACAGCCTGGTGACGGACAGCGGAGTCTTGGTAATAGAGTCCCGTAACTTATTTTCATAGGGACGGTAATTTGGAATTTGCCAATTTTTTAAAACTTATCTTTAGTTAAGTAGCTACAAAAACAAAATCATAACTGGAATTATTTTTACGTTAACGAACCTGCATATATTTTTAAAATTAGAAAATGCTTCGAAAAAATCGGGAGTGGTCTCCCCTTGACTTTCTCGTATACCGGAAACGACTCAAAGGTTGATAGAAACCTTATATTTTGATATCATACACGCATGTTAAATTTGTTTGCAATAAGTTAAAGTATGCTCGAGTTATCGTGATAACGCACAGACACACACACAGATATAATTCCAAAAACTCTAAGATGAAGTCACTAGAAAAAAAACATACTCTCAAAATGGACGCTAGATAAAATAAAGTGATGAAATCATAATAAAGGCTGTATGTATTGTAACCGCTATTCTAATCAAAATTCAACAAAAATACACAGAGAAGCACCCTTGAAAGTTGAGGGTAAATCAATAAAATTTCACCTCGTTCACACGTCCGACGACGGGTCGCTGAAACAATATTGTGCACAAATCCATTTCTTTACGAGGTCGTAGGTCCGGGGATTTGACGCTTTTTTACAAGCCGGAAATATTGGAGGGTTTTAACCATATAACGACTTGGAACCGCTTAAAAGGGACGCCTTTGAAGCCACCGCTAAACGTGGGATATTGCTCTTAGCTCTTACGACACGGATTTTCCAGATCATTTGTCTGAAGTATCTTTGTAACCCCTTCAAATCAAGTAAGTTGTTATAATAATGAAATGAAACGTAATTACCCTATTTCACCTGATAGTAAGCATACATGTTAAATGCCGGCAGAGTAGAATAGAATCACCTCATATCTTCCAATAGGTGTCGGAAAAGGCTACTAATGGACCAGCAAAGGGATAATTGATTACCTTAATACTCCGTGCACCATTCCGCATTGGGCAAGGGTGTTGGATTACTGTCTAAACCTTCGATGACAAGGAGAGGCCTTGTGTCCCAGCAATGGGTCAAATTATAAAGGTTGTTACGATAAACTGATAGTAAGATCTTTGGATTTGACCAGAAGTGGAGTCCATATTCAAAGATAACTAGTGCAAAAGGTGATGTAAACTGGCACTAGACACCCTCGCCTTGCCGACCTGCAAAATGTTTCTTCACGCCTATTTTGAATATCCCAGGATTGTAAGGGAATGATGTGGGCTGGAGGCAGTGAATTATATTTCATCACCACTCATAACGCTACAACATAAATAACACCAACCGAACGGAAGGAGTTTCTCTAGAGTTCTTATTGCTTACACATGCTGTGAAACTCCATTTTTTTCAATCTACAGTACAATTTATTGACTGAAGTATGTGCTACTTTCACTTGTCATTGTCAAAATGCGTAATTTACTCGACGCTATTAATGAAGAAGAGAGATGCCAGTGTAGTGATAGTGAGTCCCATAGGGTAGTGAAGGTATCATAAAGGTGGTCGCACATTTATCACGCCTCTTTTTTACTATGAATCAAATCAATTCTGTTTATTGCGTATCACATAACAATAAGGGTCTTAAACATAGGCTGTAGTTCCATTGATATCTCGTAGGGGCACTGCAATTTAAGAGGGTACATACATAATTTAATCCTAGAAAAAGTACACTGAAAAAAAACGACCTGACTCAGGCGGGAATCGAACCCGGCATCTTCCGCAATCTGGGCGGCTGCTTTAACCAATACGCCGCCGAGGCTCTGCTTTTCGCTGTCGAAGTTTGTCAGTACTTTGTTCTTATGTTTTTATGGTAAACATTGTTTCATCAAATCTTTGAAATTTGCACTTCTTAGTTCCGAACGAAATATTTTTGCAAATATTTGACGCCCAGTTAAGATGAAACTACCTTACATTATGGAATAATTTTTGCGTTTTTGTAAACGCGTAAATATTTATAATACTAGAAAAAGTACACTGAAAAAAATCGACCTGCCTCAAGCGGCATTTGAACCCAGCATCTTCCGCAATCCGGACGGCTGCGTTAACCAATACGCCACCGAGGCTCTGAAGTAAAGCTTAACAATGCGGATTCTATTTTTTTACAATAACATCGTCGAAATGGTGCCCGGTTCTCTCCAGGCACTCTTGCATTCGCAATTACGCGTGAGCAAAGCGCCGGAGTGATTGCCGCAATTTCATGGCGAATATTTTCTTGCAGGGCCTGAATCGTTCGGGGGCTACTTTTGTACATCTTTGATTTCAGATACACCACAAAAAAAATGTCGGCTGGTGTGAGGTCCGGCGACAGAGGTGGCCAGGGTATGTCTCCGTACTTTCTGATCACTTTTTTCGGAAAAATCCCCCTGAGCTTCGCCATCGAGACCCTGGCTGGCTGTGTGTGGAGTGGCACCGTCTTGCTGAAATAGAGGTCTATTGTTGTACCCGGGAAACTGTTGCAACTGTGGCAACAGAAACTCGTCGATCATTCGGCAATACACTTCAGCATTGACGGTTTCTCCCTGGTTAAAAAAATAAGGGCCAATTATCCCTCTGGCAGAAATTGCGCACCATACTGTTGTTTTTGGATAGTGTTATCGTGTAACCGTCCCTTCTTGCCTAAACCTTTGCACCCACGACCAGATTATTTGCGTGCTCGGCCCATCACTTATTCGATGAATATTGAAGTGAGAACAAAAAGCGCGACGCACACGAACCGGGGTCTACTCTGAATGTCAGTTTACGAAGTTTCGGCCGATATATCGTGGCATTTCCTACTCCGAAATACATTCGTTCCGAAGTTCGGACCGACCGAACTATCAATGACATTACTCGTATCGGAGCTTACTCCGAACGCGCAAAACACGATCGAAGTTTTGAATTTGACAAACGATTTTTCGGGAGAACAGTGTCAAAATTCACGATAGCAAAATAGGTGCCTTTTGTTCGTCGTAAGCGTTGTTGGAGTTAAAATAAATTACATTATAGCCGTTAATTTGTGATTAAACATTAGTAAAAGTGAAATAGATGGTGTGAAGATAAGTTAAGGTGTACTGTGTATGTGTACCGACCTATAATTCTATTGTTAGTTCGGCTCTTTTACGTCCTAAAAGGGTAGCCATGGAATTGATGCCTTTCTTAAGGTATGAGTTATATGTTATTTAGTAAAAAACAGTTTTGCGACTAAAACTAGAACTTTGGTAATAAAGTAGGGACTTACATACATAAAATTATGATTTTCATATTCTCTAATGAGTAAATAAATAGTTATTTAAATTTATTTAGAAATAAATAACATACGTAGGTACCTAATTATTTTATTCATTAATAATAATTATTAAAAAAATACTAATACAAAATGTGTTACCGACTTGACACTATTTCCCTCTATATTGCACACATTTACATGAGGGCTTCTTGCACAGTATTATTTAATATGTCTGACTCTAAATGAATGACAAACTTGTAAACCCGTAAGTCATAATTATTCATTACTGAAAATCTTTTTTCAACACTTAAGTAGCTCACTCTCTATAAATAGGTATGTTTAAAAAGTCCCTAAAAATATTTTAATTTACCATTGCTCTTCACTTTGCCTCTCCACAAATGTCGTAAATCAGTCAAGTAATCAATTGACACATGTATTTCTTAATAAAGACAAAGGCAAGCAGTAGACAGCCATATACCTACGACTTTTATTAATTTACGAGATTATGTTATTATTTTTATTACTTAAATGTAAATACTACTTCACATTTGAACTAAATAACGTAGTTTTTTAAACTCTAAAACGCATAAATGATTAGAAAATTTAATATAAAAACATATCCGTAATCAAGACCCAAATATCCGCTAGGATTAACTCTATCGTTCTTTTCTTGTTCGTTCACGATAGTGGTCACGTGACTCCGATATAAACTCTTGAGCCCGATATTGTTTCGGAGTAAGGTCACGGCATAAACTTCGATCGGCTATCGGTCGGATCCGAAGATTTGAATGCGCGGTTTGGGAGTAGACCTCCAGAACGCACGGTGTGACCCCGACCAGTGACTCATGGCGACTGTCAAATCCGCAAATCGCGCGCTTCGAACTGTACCCCTCCCGCTAACCTCACTCGGCTAGTTTTTTTTTAAATTAGAATTTAAAGTTGAAAATTTTCCGCTGGACACCCTATATATAGCATTACATCCTATCAATTAAAAATTAATAAGGTAAAATATCCACGAGAAAAGTAACGAATACGGATAATTATTCTCCCCTGGATATCCGCGGATACGGATACGGATATCCGGAACATCACTAATTTGAATAACACAATCTAGGAAAAAAATATGCGACACTTGTCCAAAAATACCAGGTATCGTCATATTTTACTTTCACATTAGATTCCCCTCAAATACGTATTTTGTTCCAAGAATATCCCAAGGGAATGTGGTTTCTAGCACGTATCTACATACAAGGCTACTCTTTTACAGGCTCAATATAAAACTGGAGAATATCAAATCTATTCCCAAGGTATCTTTGCATAGAGAAATCCATAAAATGCATTTTGTTCACAATATTTCTGTGCTAGAGTATTATATTTCGAGTTCTTTAAAACAGTTACGATGTAATTTCCAAACGAGTTTTATAAGAAAAAAATAAAATAAGTAGCAGTACCATTTTTATGTCTATAGGCGCTTTACTTTACGTGCTGCTTACCACTAGGCAGGCAGTATGCTTGTCTGCCAGCCACTTAACATAAAAAATCGGGAGTGGTCTCCCCTTGACTTTCTCGTCTACCGGAAAGGACTCAAAAGTTGATAGAAACCTTATATTTTGATGTCATACACGTATGTTAAACTTGGTTGCAAATTGTTAAAGCATACTCGAGTTATCGTGCTAACGCACAGAAACACAGACATAAGACTCACAGACACACACACACAGACATAATTCCAAAAAAGGTATTTTTGGACTCAGGGAGGTCCAAAACGTGTTAATCCGTCAAAATCTCGAGGTCGAATTTTTTGAAGATTATAAGACTTCCTCTATACTACGTATATGAGAAAGTAAAAATTGAAGTAAAGCACAGCGGACAATTCGCGTGAATTTGTATAGTATCTGCACCTTACAGAAGACCACAGTCAAATAACACTACATTTTGTAGTGTTGTGTTTCTGTTGGCGAGTAAGTTTGCCAGAGCTCCGAGAAGGGGTGAGGGAAGGACTGTCGTGACACTCGCGCTCGACCCGTCATATTTTACTCTGACAATAATGAAAGTGTTGAGCTTATCAACTAAAAATAAAGCACTTGTACATATCTGACATGTTTATATACCGGAATGACGCATCCATTACGTCACTGCTCCAATATTTATATAGGGAAAACTGCGTTGGCTCAGTTTTGTCAATATACAGTGTAAAGCCATGTCAATTGTTTACGTGAATATACCATTAATTCCTATTAATTCCCATTGATATATGCATGATTTTATAAAGCGCTACGAATTTCTGGTTGTCATGAAATGATACTTTCATGTTATAGAAAATATTTAAAAAGATAATTTTTACTAGGTATTTCTATGTTGATTAACAAAAAATCTCAAAAAATTATCCACGTGACAGGCGGTGCAATATGTCACTATACTGCCCTATTCTATTCTATTCTTAATTAATGGCCTTCGCAAATCTTAGTGATTATGCAATTTGCCAATGTCAAGGGAGAACTCAATTAAAGTTATAAGAAAATTGTACGGTAGATTTTGGTTAAAAATGGAGTCTCTCAACACGTGTTTTTACAACAAGAACTCGGGAGAAACTCCCATACTGCCCTAGGTTTTGGTATAGATTTAGGAAGGCTGGCTGTCTGCCTGACACCAACCTTGAAAAAGATGTTATGCGGCTTAAGGTCCTAGCACACTTATCAGCTCGGAATGCTATCGCTTCTTTTTACTATGAAAAAGAGGCGATGCGCTACGGTCCATAGCCGTTTCGTAGCCGCTGTTCCGTATCGTTCATATGTTAAAAAAGGCGTTTTCTTGCGAAAATGACAAGTGTGACCTTTACTCGCTACCGCGCCTCCGTGGCCCCTTGGTGTGACGATGTGCACGGGGTGACATTGGGATTCGGTGTATATTTCCAAATATGTAGACATGGTGGAAAGTATCCAGAATAAATTTATTAAGCGCTTAAATTATAGGTTCAAGAATTTTAATACTAATAGTATTGAATCCTTAATTGTACGCCGGGAACATAAGGATCAAGTATTTTTATATAAAATTATAAATAACTTCACAGATTCTCCTTTCTTGTTGAACAGATTGGCACTGAGGTGCGCTAGACCTGGCGCGCGACATAAATTCACTTTTTCTGTTCCCTTGCATAAAACAAACTACAGGACTAATTGTTTTATATTTAGAGCGAGTAGTAAGTATAATAGTACATATAGTGGCATCGACATATTTCACGAAAAAATGGCGCACTTTCGTCGCCTTTTAAAGGAACAAGCCTTATTGTTATAGGTATTATTATAATATTGTTTTATTTTGTTTCTCATTTTGCGCATTATGTATCTCATCAATAGTGTAGGTACTTATGTTATATCCAGTAGTGAAAACTGATTAGGCTAGTGTGTTATTTATTTTTGTATATCAAATGTATAATATTAAGCTGTTTGTTTTCCTAATAAAGAAAATAAAAAATAAAAAATATTCTGACATAAAATTAAAGCAAAGCACGTATTTCATGTATGAAATTTCAAAACAAATATTTATGCCAATCACGCTTTCACTTTATTTCATGAAAAGGTATTTTAAACCGAACACCAAAACTTCACCGTTAGAAGATAAAATATTCCTATTTTAATCAAATAGGTTCTATTTTTATCTTTATTCTAGGATGTTCCTATCAGCTCAAAGTTCAAACATTTTCATGGAAATTTCGATGTATTTTCGTACCTTTTCGCGTAGTGATGGCTATTATCTTTTCCCATCAAATGAAGCGAACAAAATTATGCTCACAAAACCGATACTGTATATCTAGATTTCTAACAAAAATAGAGACGCTTTTTCTTTTAAAAATAAACAGACATTAGTTCAGAAAGGAGAATGGTAAACTTTCTAAGAACTCTGGGCCTAAGCGTTACACTGATGATTTTTGGACTGTTTTATAGAGCGAGAAATACACGTTCTTTTAGTATTAATATTGTAATGCTTTTCTATGGGGTTAGCAAGATATGTAGATATTAAAAGTTAAGGTACCAAAAATATAAACAGGCACTATCACCTTATTTATAGGCTTTTATTTATTAAATCTCGATAAGCATATTGCGAGAAAATGACCCACAACCTCCTCCTCCTTCCTTATTTGTGAAAAATATATTTTTAAATAAAACACTAACAGATAATGGAATGGTAAAGATACTACCTCCAAACGAATCAAACCATACAATCATAAAGGGCTCATAAATTAGTAGCGAGAATCGTCGAAGATAGTAATTAGGAATCATAATAAAATCACGTAAAAGCGTAAAACTCACAAATAAACAACCCGGAAAGCGAACCGAATGTCATACCTACTTAAATCATAAATAAATGACGGTTCCGCTTGTTTTATTGTTGCCAGCTTAAAAAGTAGTTTATGAAGATTATCGATTATTCGATACTTTCGATTAATTTTTTTTTTGATCCAAGAAAAAGAAAAGACTTTACGTCGTAGTACATTATTCTTTTTACAATAATTCAATAATACATATGCTAATATTTTTATTTAAAAAAAAAATCTAAAAATATAATAGAGTAATCGAATTAAAATGATACAATTTTACTGTTGGCAATATTTTTCCTTGTTCCTTGATGGCGGAAGTAGAATAAATATCGTTCAAACACTTATTGTTTGTTACATTAATCTCCCATAGAACGAAATGTTGATATTTTACAGTAAATTCTAAAAAAATACATAATAATTTTTGATCACTATCCCGTTCTTGTAACAGTTAGGCCCAATTTTACCAATCTCCTTTAATATGGATGAAAGTGTATGGATATATAGGGGGGGAGGACCGAAAAAATATGGATAGACAACTTGAAAGGCGATATGGCAAAGACGGGAGAGAGTGTGCCGTGCGTCCACGCGCACTATGAGACCTAAAAATCCTTGCCATATAGCATGCACTGAGAAATGCCTTATTTTGCATAGCATTGCTTTTTACTAAGACAAGTTTGACAAGTGTTTGTGAATACGGGCGTTAATATCGTTAGACAATGAGGCCAAAGGTCTTATCATTACATGGATTCAACGTTCGGGTGCCGAGTCCATTGCGTTGCAGAGAGCGGTGCTAGACAGAGCAGTGCCCGGACTTGTGGAGTACCATGGCTGACTTCCTCTCCAGTTTATTCGGCATACTAATGTTCTCTCTATTTTGACAGATGAAATCGAAATGAGCGTCCAAGTGAGAAGTGAGATCTTTAAAGAGCATGGCAGTTCGTCCAGTCGGTAATTGGAACTTGAAAAACATTTGTGTTGCATTCGAATTCTTCGCTACGTTACGCTTAAATGTTTAAGCATTATTTAGTAATTTTCAGAATTATATCTCTCTGAACCATTCGCAAAATGGGAATACAATAAATCGGTATTATTTTCACCGCATCAATCACGTGGACTGTGTCGCTAAAAGCTTTTTTATTTCAAATTGTCCCTTAACATTAAATTGGATATTTCCTATGGCTATTTACTTATCTCCCATTACTGTTATCGTGAAAAAATATATAAGTTCATTAGATTTATGCGTTGATTCTTAAGCATAAAGTAATAAATATTATTTTCACATGATTTAATGGCCGCAAATTCAGCAAATAAATAACATTACTCACCCCAAGATGAGAACATTCATAAAACCGCAAAACTTTCAGAAATAACTTTGCTCGTTATAAAATCACTATAAGTAAATAAAAACGGCTAGGACTTTCGGAATAAATGATAGAATAAAATTTCCTAGAAAACAATTCAGAACTACGTCAGCCCATTAAAATACGTTACCTAATGAAAGTTTTAATAGATAGCTCTATTTTTCTGTTTCACTAATATAATTCCGTAATAACTTGACTTAATCAATACAAAATGGCCAAGTGATGCCGGCAGAATTAAAAAAAAATAAGCCTCGCCTGAAAAGTAGTATTTTGTCCCTTACGAAAATTATTATTGAACCTGCAGTCGACGATATGACAACGCCCATTTACATTAAATTCTTTATTTTTACACATTAATAGCGTTTTAATTTTAGTCAATAAATATGTTTGGTTTTATTAATAATGGAGATTAAGGACGAACATTACACACAACATATACGATAATCTATAACAACTTAATACTATTCTATATAAAACTTTATTAGTTTCAAGGGAGTCTCCGCAGAATGAAGTGGCGCATATTAATTTATTATGGTTACAATTCCTTCCCTCGCTGAATTCCTTTCTGAAGATTTGTGTCACTATACGTTACTAGAACTTAATTCCTTGTTTTTGAGTACGTATTTTGTACTGTATAATGTGCTTTACTTGCCCACGTTTTCAAAAGCATTTTCCTTAGGCTTCTACTCTTTAAAGCATGCCTTACCTTCATTCATTCCTCTTATCTCAGTTTAGACATCTCTACACATTCCACTTATTTATTCTCTCATGGACACTGGATGCCATAGTTAAAACTCATTTCCCTATTGTCTCTTAGTCTAAGTTTATCTATTTATTATAGTTTTGTGTTTATTAATGTAATGTTTATATATTTTTATATGATGTTGTCATTTACCACATAATAATAAGGCCACCTAATTGCATCACCATTTACGTAATGTAATATTCTCAAAAAATTTTGCACATTTAGAATATTACTTAAGTGACGACAATCGTTATATCTGTATTGTGTTACATTATCCAATTAAAGAGGGCCTAATTACATTTGTTGAGATAGACATTACATTAAGAGGAGAATAAATAAAACTGAAACTATTCTTTATTAACAAAAAAACTATTAGGAGCCGTCCTTTGTTATCGTTCGCTTCAGTTGTTTACTGTCACAAGTTTTCTAATGTTATCATTAATAGCAATCAAGCTTTTAGGTGTTTGAATTAAGCTCAGGGATTGTTTGAAATAAACTTTCCTATTATATGTTTCCAATGAGAACAGATTCAATTTGATTCAGACAGATCTATTGATCAAATGTTTGCTACATTACACACAGGACAAGACAGAATGAAAGGAAGTTATTTTGGTAACATTAAAGGCAGGCGTCCTTAAGTACTTGTAACCTTAGTGGAAAATGCAAGATTGATGTTCTTAATGTAATCTAATAATAAGTCGAGGTAATTTACAGGCATTGATATGATATCATTCCGCAAATCCTCCTTGGGAACAACTGCTATCTTTCGACGCCAACCGGGACCACAAACAAAACGTGCCTTGTGAAGCAAGGAGGTAAATCGAGTTGATAAAATTTCGGTCACCATTCCGAGTATCGACAGCGCAGTTGGTAGCTTAACTTTCGTGATCGTTACGAAGAACGCAAGACCGTAGCGCCATTGACCTCTTCATATACCTATAGATTATGTTCCTGTAGAAATACTAAGAATAATAACAAAATACTCTTATCGGCATTTCCAAATTATCCATGACTAAAAGGTCTTTCTTTTGTTTTATTAAATTTCGCGAATACATTCGAAAAAGGACAATCCAATAAAGGTTAACTAAACACAACTATCTGCCCGGACGATATTGTCCTACATATTTTTCTGGAGGTCATCATAATTCGATTTGAGAAAATTTCCTTACTTATTATTCTGCAAACATTACACTCCTTAATGTTTGCGGGTTGGATATCTCGGGGACGATTTACATAAAAGAAGTAGGACGTGTGTTCTGACTTATTGATATTGTTGTCTCTATGTCTTGGCAGAGTTTTTAGTGTCTAGGTTTTCCGGTTGTATCAGAATGCTTTCTAAGTATTTATATGAATAGTATCTTGCCAATGCGGTAAGGCTTTTGTTTAAATAGCTACTACATTATAATTGGTAATTTGTAAAAAGCAAATGCATCTTAATTTGTGTAGGATTTATTTTTTAATTTTATTCCGCTTACGTTTGAAGTATCCTGGAGTACTCTTCGCAATTATGGAATCCGCGGATTGCCACTTATATAGTACGTATTGAACGTATACAGAAGAAATTCTTGAAGCATCTCTGTTAGGGTGCTAAGCTCTCATATCTACTCACTACGGTGATTTGAGCAGGAAATTTCATTTCTTACCTTTATCTTACCTTACCTTTTATTAATGTACCCCGAAGTAGTCGTCGATTGGCACCCTTTCATGTACCTCTGTGTAGCACTAACTACAGACAAAACAGTTTCGTGTACCGAGCGACCAAAGAATATAACGAGTTTTCAAAGAGTCTCAACCTGAATATATTCAGTTAGAGCTAACCTTATACCTACTTAATTCTAGCTTTCTTGTGCTTTATATGGATGGTGTGCTGTATCTATTATACTTACTTATTATTATTTTTAATTGTTTAGTTTTGCTCATGTTATAATTTGTGTGTGCTGAAGTTGTTGTAGCCCTTGGTGTATTATTTATTTATTATTTAAAAACTTTATTGCACAAAAGAAAGTACAAATGGCGGACTTAATGCTAGACAGCATTCTCTACCAGTCAACCAGTAAGGTGCGTGAGAAAGAGTGTTGAAGGCAGGATATTTAATAAAAATGTGAATAAATATTTAGATAAATAAATATACGATTATACAATTCATACATAAATACCTTTTCCATATACATATAATACATACAAATAGATACCTACATATACCTAATATAATATACACACATAATATATACTACCTACATATATAATATAATTATTAATGTTAAAACAAATATTCTTTGTTGTCAGATATATATTTTATGTCAATTTTAGATAGTGATGTCGTACTAACCTCTTAAAGGAGACCTTATTAAGAGCACTTTGTACGGACGGTGGTAGTGCATTCCAAAGGCGAATAGCGGTAAGGGTGAAAGACTTGGAGGCAAAAGTAGTGTGGTGTACCGGTGTATGAAGCCTAAGGGTATTACTGGAGCGAAGATTGAGGTTATGAGATGACCCCAGATATTGAAACCTGGATTTCAAATAATCAGGGGCCCGTGGATCGAACAATATGTTGAACAGGAAACAAACAACTCTTAGATTTCTTCGCTCACGAATAGGAAGCCATTTGAGTTGATTGCGATAACTAGAAATATGGTCGTATTTACGAAGGCCATAGATGAAACGGATGCAAGAATTGATTAGACGATCCAACTTATCAAGAAGCTGTTGATTGGCATCGGATAAACACACATCTGCATAGTCAATAATAGGGAGAACAACAGACTGCACCAACATAATCTTAGTCTTAGGTGGCAGGAAGTGTTTTAAATTGTAAAGAACTCTAAGACTGTTGTGCACTTTCCGGCTAGTCTCTTTTACATGCTCATCCCAACTGAGTGAACCATCAATAAAAACACCCAAATTCTTCACATGACGTTGGAAAGGTATTACAGTACCGTTGTAGTGCAGAGGTGACATAGAATCGTAGTTCATAATAGCAAGTTGCCGTGAACTGCCCAAGATAATGGCTTGGCATTTACAGGGATTGACCTCGATTCCATAATTTATTGACCATGCAAATATTTTACTTAGGTCATCATTGACTGATGAAATCGCCTCACTCAGATTTGTACTTTTACTTTGAGTGTATATCTGTAGATCGTCAGCATATAAATGGTAAGAGCATTGAAGTTGAGATGTAAGAGAATTTATAAATAAAGAAAATAGAAGTGGTGAAAGTATTCCGCCTTGAGGGACACCAGCAGTTAGATTGCACCAGTTTGATACTGTTTTATCCACACGAACAGCTTGCTGACGTCCCTGAAGATATGAGGAGAACCATTTCTGTACTGAGGATGAAAAGTTTGAAGAGGATAGAATGGCAAGGAGGATGTCATGGTCGACCGCGTTAAAAGCGTTAGAAAAGTCAATTAAGACAAGGACGGTAATCATTGACTTATCCATGCCATCACGAATGTCTTCTAAAACCTTGGTTAGTGCCGTTGTCGTGCTATGCCCGGGTCTGAACCCTGATTGAAATGGACTGAGCAGTTTGTTGGCGAAGACATAGGATGAAAGCTGCTTGTGAACGACAGCTTCCAGGATCTTGGAGAGAAAAGGGAGAATGGATATAGGTCGGAAATGTGTAAGGGAGGTGGGATTAGGTGTTTTAGGAATCGGGATTGTGTGTGCTTTGCCCCATAAAGATGGAAAAGCACCAGAGGTAAGGGAACGGTTAATAATGAAAACAAGAATAGGGAGAATACAATCTAGGATAAGAAGTACCATAGACCTGCTCACTTTATCACAACCAACAGCTTTGGATTTAATGGATTGGATGATTTTACGTACTTCATCCTCAGTGACAGTGGTGAACATAAACTGATTTAGGACACTGGAGACAGTCAAAGAGCTAATAACGGAGAGAGTTTGAGACTTGACACGTGGAAGTATTGCCTTGACAGCGGTAAAATGGCTATTAAGCGCATCGAGTGAAAAAGAGGGCATAGTGACTACAGCTGATTTACCGATGCCCAATGTGCGTAAAAATCTCCATGTTCCGGCAGGTGACGAATCTAATATATTCTGATGGATGTAACGGCGTTTAGCAGCTCTTACCATTTGATTACAGCGATTTCTTGAAGCCTTAAATGAGTTCCAGTTATAATCACTGCGGCACCTTTTGAAAATACGAAAGGCTTTGTCTCGCTTTCTCATCGCCATACGCACACCTTCTGTTATCCAGGGTGCCGGCGCTCGCCTTAGCTTAACATTGGTCACTGGTGCATGAACATCGAAGAGCCTAAGTATCTTTGAGTTAAATGATCTGACCATATCATCAATTGAAGGAGCGTCGCTAACTGAGGACCAGTCAATAGCACGAGCATCCCTAATAAGCTCTTCACTATTCACTTTTTTAAAGTTCCTCATTGATATGATGGCAGGTTAATTTTTTGGTGGTTTGACATTGTATGATAAAAATATGAGATCATGCCTTGAGAACCCCGGTGCTGAGAATTGACCGTGTTTGCGAGCATGAGAGGGCGAGGATACTCGCCCTCTCATGCTCGCAAAGAGTATGTTGGAATCAAAGATAGGTTCGATGGTAAAATTATATATATGGCCGCGGCCCCATGACCAGTGACCCATACAAACAATAGTTTTAAATATTTTATAGGTTATGCTTGGTGTTACCAAAAATTTGTATTCTAATGTTATATGTGTGAAGGCAAGGGATAAGTCCGGATTTTTCTAAATTCTACCCCTAATGAGGTAAAATAGCGGATGAAAGTTTGTATGGGGAAACAAGATTAGTTAGACTATTTTATTTGAAACTTCACAGGAGTACTCCTATTTGATAAATTAGTAAACACATGTTTCGGGTTTTTTCGAAATACAACCCCTGAAATGGGCAAAGGGGGTGGACAAAGTCTGAAAAAAAATTTAGGAATTTAGGCACTTGATAAGAAACAAATAAGTGTTTATTGTAGCGTTTTTAACTTTCGATGCGCGTGGGGATGAATTAGGGGATGAAAGTTTGTATAGAAATCCGTCATTTCAAAGTAAAATCCACAAAAATTGGTATATGGGCGTTCTGTTCAAAATTAAAAAACAGGTATTTTTCAAAATCAACTCCTTAGAGGGTAAAATAGGGAATGAAAATTTGAATGGAAATCCATAAAATTAGTTTTTCGGTTAAGAATAAAGAAAGAGCTAGTTATACATATATTTAAACGTGTTAACAACATGTTAGACTTTATGAACCAACTTCTCATAACAGTGCGCTGGCACTGTGCGGGTGCTCCAAATTACAACAGATAATCTGCTTTTAATTTTAATGTTATCGCATCAAAATACTATCTAAAACGTCTACTTCGCTAAGTTTAACAGTAAACATATTTCAGTTTGAACGTTCAGCGGTTGCAAAGTTTGCTAGTAAAGCGCCGCGCTGTCAACATAGGACTAAATTATCCATACGCCAAGAAGCAAAACGGTTTTTAACAAAATTCACAGACTTGAAGTGAGTTGTATATTAAGTTACTAGGAGCGCCAAACTTGCAGTACACGAAACTAAGTTAAGTAATACTGTCTTAGTTGAAACACTTTAAAGAGATCTTTTCTGGGACAGTATTAAAAAGGTTTGAATGAAGGAATAAAAGTTTATATGGTACAAAGAATATACAAAGTAGTAGTAGTAAAGTAGTAGTGGTTAAATGAGTAACTCCAGTAGACGCAAGTGGGCCTAAATATTTAAACTTTTAACCCGATGTTATCATGTAACTCGTAATGGCGTAAGACAAGTTATCATTTCAACTCGGAGTTAGTAACTAACACAGGGTTAAATGATTAACTCTAGTTTAACTCTGGTAGACGCAAGTGGGCCTAATATGGCCGCTCCTTTGACTTGCACTAAACCCGACAAAAATGAATTGCTAGACAGGACCGGCATAACGAGTAAAGGCTGATTTTAAAGAAATAGTAACAGGCGCCAGTGCTCTCGCCAAGAACTTACAACACCGTTTACATTCAGTCAGTAAGCTGGAATATTGAAGTCAGCGATCACACGACAGCGCTGTACTGACTCCAAACCAAGTAACTGCTCACTCAAACATACTACACTCCTATACCACCTATAGGTCAATATAAATAAAACCCGAGTACACACAAAACTCACACATACACAGACACACAGACAATGCAAAGTTTGCACACACAAAACATCACACTCACACGCACTCATTCTAACACACATCACAGTTTTTTTTAATACCCATCTCTGTAGAATAACAACACACTGCTCTCTGTTTTTCGTTAAATTAGCCTTTAATAGATTGTATTTTTATGTTATGTAAATTTTTGCGAACTGGGATATTTCAACTGTTTGTTGTCTAAGGGTGGGGCCTGATAACCTGTAGCAAAGATTTCTCCCGAAACTTATTTCAGGCACCAGTCCCTCACAACCTATTGTCACCTAGACTAGAATTACCTACCATTATGTTGTCGGGGAGGTCAAATGCATTTACGCATCGTCCCTGCGGGGTGGTGCCAACCGCAGGGGATATGTGGGACTCGAGGTAAAGGCGTTCCCTCCATACCCACCAAACATCCTCCCCGGCCTGACCTCCAGTGCGCTATTACAGGACAGGTTGGGATCTGCGCACGCGAGCGCAACTACACCGAGACCGTCCCAACGCTGCCCGTCTAGGCACTCCTTGTGCACCAATTGGTGGCCAGCAGCCCACAGGGGCTACCGACTGACGCCGGCCTTATAGGCCGCCTCCTCGCCGACGGCTTCTCGACCTGGCGCGTCCTCCTGACGAGGAGACCGGGAGCAGCCATCGGACCGCACCCGGGGGACTTCGGGCGCGGTCGTGGCCCTTAAAAGGGCAGTCCGGAACTAGCCGTGGTGGGAATACAAAAACAACTCGACGATGGCATGTGACTTCGAATGCCAAGGGGATACCCTTGACATCACAAGCCACGTACCCGCCGAGAAAGTTTCCCCACCACGTTACCAGGGTCCGCCATGAGGAGGCTTCCGGACGTGGCCCCACCTACCATTATGTACCTAAATTGTGATGGGCTAGTAAATACTTTTGAATTTGAATTGAATTTGTACACTAGGGCAGTATTAATTCAACACTGTCTTTGAATTTGCGAGTTAGTTACATACTCTGTGTAAATCTGCCTTAACGACGCAATGTGGCTGCATTGCGTCTTTGTCCACATATCTCGCATTTCCTCTTGCTTCTCTTCGAGTGGCCGCGGTATTGAGAAACCAGAATTAGTGTCAAAATAAAATTTAATAACTCAACTTGCTGTCAGTATGTCAACTACCTTTTATCTAGTAACTTCTGGACTCTAGGGTTCTCGACCTTTTTCAAAATCACGTTCTATTAACAGCACAAAAATTTCCATACAAAGTGTCAGCGTTACGCGCGAACTCGTGAATAAAGAGGATATTGAAAATGTTATCTTCAGTTATGAGGGTCTCGATTTGAATTACAAAGTGTGCTGGCGTCACCCACGGCACGCATATCGATATATTTGGGATCATAGTTCGGTTTGATGAGGGCTGAACTGATATCAACTTGTAATTGGCAGGTGGTGTCAATGACATTCACTAACCTTAATAATATGAGGGTGTAACAGCCTGAATGTTGAAATGTTTAAAGGTATGGAATGTTTTTTTGTGTTTACAAACGCGTAAAAAAATCGGGAGTGGTCTCCCCTTGACTTTCTCGTATACCGGAAACTACCCAAAAGTTGATAGAAAACTTATATTGTGATGTCAAATATGCATGTTAAATTTTGGTCATCTACCCGAGTACCGACCGCGCACTTGGTTGCTTAACTTTCGTGATCGACGACTCAAAAGTTGATAAAAACCTTATCATTTGACGTCATACATGCCTGTTAAATTTGAAAGAAAGAAACATTTATTGAGACAATACAAATTTGGTTGCAATAAGTTAAAGCATACTCGAGTTATCGTGCTAACGCACAGATACACAGACACACACGCAGACATAATTCCAAAAACGGTTTTTTGTACTCTAACAATCCTTGATGCGGATTTTATATCATGTTAAAATTTCAACTCAATCGGTGCAGAACTTTTTGAGTTTTTGAAGCGTACACAAACCAACATAACATTTATATATATATATATAGATTATACGCACAGAAATAATAATAAAGAGGATAGAAGTGCCTTAGTCGCGTGACCTTGGTGCCGCACTTGTGTCTCTCTCTTTAGGACACAAGCGCGCGACTTGCGGCTCAGTGCTGCTCGAACTGTTAGTAAATGCGAACCAAAGCAATTCTATCCTCTTTATTATTATTTCTGTGACCTTTGTCAACCACGCTGGCCTAGTGCGGGTTGGTCGACTTCACACACAACCTTAGAATTTCTTCATAGGTGTGTGCAGGTATCCTCACGATGTTTTCCTACGCCGCAAAAGCGTCGAATAAACGTACATATGAATTCGATATTTGAAAACACATTGGTAAGTGGCGGGGCTTTAACCGGTACCTCCCGGGTAGGAGACAATGCCCTTACGCACTACGCCACCGACGCTCTCGTCGGCTTATTAGGTAGTACTTTAGTTCCAAATTCGAGCGAATAATCTGCTATATTCCCTACCTCGACTGAACTCTTTTATCGGACTATTGTAGCTTTTGACTTGACACTATTTATAGTCTCCGGGGTTTTTAAGGAGGTCAAAAGCTTGGTGTATGCAGATACCCGGGCGAAACGCTGCTAAATAATTTCTTATCTATTGCCGTTATAAGAGTAGGGTGTCGCGAATGCCGCGAAGTTTCATAATGTGTAGAAATATTATTTTCGATTGGCGGTAGACATCAACGGTGCGAGCGGACGTTTTGCGTTCGTGACGCAGACGCAGCCGATTAACAGACACGGTCGGTGTTTTTCAAAGAACCGTGAGTTTGTACAATTTAGTGTTTTACGAATGTACTTTAATTCTTTGTTTTTGCATTGAATATACCTATGGTGCATTTAGTCGATAAATACTAACCTACCTACCTACCGTTATCTCAGTGTTATATCTCAGGCACACAGTATGGTGATAATTATGTGTTGTCAGGTGGTTCTCAGTTTTAAGACTCAGATAAATTGTTCAGGTCCAGACAAGGACATACTCAGAATACTAGCTCAGTGTTGAGTGGAAAGAGGTCGCTATAAGGGGAGGTTGGAGGCGACTACCGGGCTACGGCCCTTTTGACGTGTGTATCAATTTTGACTCATCAACTCATCAACTGACGTTGATAGCTCAGAAATGCTCAGATTTTTAATCTCAACTCAGTAAAGTACGATGTGAGACTTTGTTTTAGTTATTATCACATATACAATAGCATCTACAGTAATCGCCTTGCGTGGTCGAAGCAGATCTAATTTTATAGGAAACGTTTGGCGACATAGGGAGTTACGAAGAACGTGGTGCTGTACACCTCCTCAAATCTAACATATTATAATTACCATTGTTAGGCGATCAGATTTGTGGTTGTAGGTTTTTTGTAGTTTCCAAATCATTTAATTGAAAAACAATCTTTAAGATACGATTTTTTGCTTCTTTATTTTTCACTGAAAATACAATTACTGTAGTTTAAAGACTTCGTAGCATATATTTGCATAAACATTAGAACTACATTATAGCCCTTACAACGTCTCCAATCTTATTTATAGTTTCACGAATTTCGGATTCCTTTCAACCCCAACTTAATTTAAGTTGTCTCTTGTGTCTACCCCTTACGTGTAACACAGTAAATTAGTCTCTACAAAGACTTGGCAAGGTCGGCAAGTCAAGCTAGGCACGTAGCATCAAATTTGCCTCTTATTGTAAAGTGTTAAGGTAGTAAATAGTTACTTGTTGTCAAATACATATTAAAGGTGATTTTTTATTGCTTTTGAAGTTGTAGACCCCTGCATATTAAGCGTTAGTAGAACCTCATTAACTAGTCGAAAAGAAATAAACTTATAAAAATAAACTATTATTATATTCTTTTCTAATGAGTATTAATTGTTACGAAAAATAAACAGGATTACTTTTTGAACAAGAACCAAAATTAAAAAATGAAATTTAGAGGTCAATATAAATAATTAATTTTGAGATATTTTTTTTTCACAATATTTTCGAATACTATAAAATTCTAAATATTTATAAAAAAATCTCTAAAACGGGCACAGCGCGGCGCCTATTTATTGATTGTGCGTTTGCATCGCCCACACCATTTTTTAAAATTTTAGCTTAGATTGATTATTGTTACGATTTCTAAGTCTGTATTGTTCTGTATTGACTCGAAAATATGAGAATAGGTACTTAGTAGTTGGCGCTCTTATCAAAGTCAATGACCGGAGACAGCGCGAGCCGCGAGTGTGTGCCGGCTGACTTCTGAAATCAACTGTGAGGGAGAGCGATTTCGGCTGTGCGTGCGAGTTAACTCGAAGCGTTACTATGGGTTCTCAATCAATAAACACTTTTGCAACTTTTGAATCTGACATCCTGCGTTGCCTTAATCTCGTATATGGATAGATAAGATATTGACTTATTTATTAAATAAACTTTGGCTCCAAAACAATAAAAAAACGCCGTATATTGTTCACAAACATCTAAAACTTAGACATAGATAATAAAAATATAAGTATTGTTAACCTTGATTCTAAAGCATGCAAAACATGATTGAGGGTAAAAGAATGTAACGAGGGTAACCCCGAAGGCAACAAATATGTTATAGATAATAAGGAAAATCCATACTAAGAAATAAGATTGTCAACAAGAACGTGATATAAAACTGAAATAAATGATATGAATAGTACAGCAAAATAAGAACAGGAAGCAAACAAAACAAAAGAAACAACAAAAAGCTCGAAAAACAGAGAACCTGAAAAAAAAAGATACTAGAGAAAAGGTAATTCAACATTTTATCAAGTGACTGCACTATTTTATTTAGTCAGTAAAGGCAAAGTTTACTATAGTAACAAAATATTTAATATAAAATTTTGACCTTATTTTCAGGACTTAAGATTTTACCGCACTGCCGTGTCTAACATCACACAGAAATTTTAGTAAGGTAATTTTTCCCTTGAAGGAAAATCGGTGCCTGGTCTCGTTACGACAGCCCAGAGTCCTTTGATCAAATGGCGCGTCACTACTAGTGTTGGGACCGCATACACAGCAATGTTTATCGATAAAATAGAAGCTTTATTTTATTTTTGAAGTAAAACTTCTTTACGCACGCTTGCCTGGGGGAGTAAGCTGGTGAATGCGTGACGAGAGCGTTACGAAAAGTGTGATCGGCCGAGGCGAACGGAAGTTGAGAGAGATATATACGTTAGTGAAAAAAGAAAGTGAAAGAAAATTTTATATTTTGTGATTTTTTGAGTGATTAATAACAAATCCTCAACACAGACTCTACATTTATATACATATTAACACATATAGGTTTAAATAACATAGTGACAAATTGTGTGTGCTCAGTTTGGTTAATAGAAGAGATTGTTTTAAGAGGCTGACACGAGCCTAGTAGCACCACTAAGACGTTTAATTATATAGCTCCTATTTTGTCGACAAAAATTTAAATAAAAAAACAGCCGTCAAAACTAACAAAGAGAAATAAAAAAAAAAATATGTTTAAATCTGAATGTTTTTTGAGATTGGTCCCAAAGACAAGTGAATACGTTATTCCAAAAACCACCTAAACAAAAAAAAAGATTTTTTGAAGCATAAAATTAATATTTCTCCTTTTTTATTAAAACAATTTTTTTTCGCTTTTTAGTGTTGTAAGTATATAAATTTTCAGGAAACTATCTCGAGATCTTTTAGACAAACAATTAATAAAATATCGCAAATGTCGATCAAATTTGAATGGGACCACATGACAAGCACGAGTTTCCAAACGTAAAAATAATCATCAAAATCGGTACACCTAGTAAAGAGTACCTACATAAAAAATACAGTCGAATTGAGGACCTCATCCTGTTTTGAAGTCGGTTAATTATCGAAAACATTTGAAAGAAGGGCCAGGCCGGTCTAAATAAGAGTTCAATCTATCCCATGGAACGCTTAACGAAAAGAATATAATGTATGAAATTAACGTATTACTAAGAAATCACTATGACGGACGACCGTCGTGCCAAATGTAGAGATGGCGTTGTTTATATTTCTGATTTCTGAAAAGGCGTGACTCTATTCTATATATGTGCGCAGATTCACATATATAGAATAGAGTCACGCCTTTCGCCGCCCATCATGTTTTCTTGATTGATGTAAACGTAGGTCTTATAATTAGTTGTTATCTTTAGATGGACAATTGTATGACACATGCAATAATAATATGTAATAATTGTTTTTTTTTTGTACAATGTGTGGACATTGTATTCTTATAACATTGTTAACCGGATCTTAAATGTATGCTTACCACTTATATTGAAAGGAATATCTGTAAGTACCTAACTAACAATAACATAAAATGGTGGTGGGTATCAAAATTTTAATTGCTTAGTTCAATAATAATTATGATTAATTAAATTATATAGAAAAGCTTTTCACAAGATAAATAATCCAAATGCGTGGGAGTAATGACTACCCAAACTTTACGCATGTTAAAATGTAACTTAAATTATATTGATAATTATTTATTGACTTGTATTGATGTTTTGAAATCATTACGAAATTGTAAGCTGTGGAGTTTCTTTCGCCATTTCTTCTCCATATCAGCATAATAATAATTATTCGTCCCGAAATGGTGGTAGGGTTTTGACGATTTAAAAGTACTTAGCAAAGTCCATTTAAATAAAGAGCTTTTTCATTTTCATTTTCATTCATTTTCATTTTCATTTTCATTTTCAGATTTACTTTCGATATTTATGTTTATTTATTATTATTTACAGATACTAAACAGTTACGTAAATTTATTTATTTGAACCAATGAGAAAAATAAAAATAAGCCTACGTTAGTCGAGCGTTTGACTTGATGAAGACAAATGTTTGTGTTACAAAAACAAACATTTATTCACCAGTTGGTTGTATTACTTATTTTTATTATTAGTAATATGTAAATCATTATGAGACCTTGGAAGACCTGGGCACAATGCTCGACGATCTGTGTAGAGTCTCCCAACAAGTGGGTCTTAAAATGAACATGGATAAGATGAAAATCATGTCTAATATCCATGTCGCACCTACTCCTGTAAAGGTTGGAAGCTCTACACTGGAAGTTGTCGACGATTAAGTTTACCTGGGACAACAGTCCAGCTGGGTAAGTCCAACTTCCAGAAAGAGGTCAATCGACGAATCCAACTCGGCTGGACAGCGTTCGGGAAGCTACGCGGCATATTCTCGGCACATCTGCGGCAATGTCTCAAGACGAAAGTCTTTAATTCGTGTGTGTTGCCAGTGATGACTTACGTAACCGAAACGTGGCCGCTTACAATGGGCCTCATAAGAAGGCTCAAGGTCACCCAAAGGGCAATGGAGAGAGCTATGCTCGGAGTTTCTCTGCGTGATCATATCAGAAATAATGAGATCCGCAGGAGAACCAAGGTCACCGACATAGGCCAAAGAATTGCGAACCTCAAGTGGCAGTGGGCAGGGCACATTGCGAGGAGGACTGACGGCCGTTGGGGCGGAAAGGTCCTCGAGTGGCGACCACGTACCAGGAAACGCAGCGTCAGTAGGCCCCCCACAAGGTGGACTGACGATCTAGTTAAGACCGCGGGAAGCCGCTGGATGCGGGCAGCGCAGGACCGACCGGTTTGGAGATCCTTAGGGGAGGCCTATGTCCATCAGTGGGCGTCTCTCGGCTGAAATGATGATGATGATGATGAATCATTATGTACCTATATATTTCATGCCACAATGTAAACAAACAATTTTCAAAGCCTTACAATTCAAATTAACAAAGTTTATTGCTGAATCCCGTCAACTCCATTCAACTCCTTAAACAGTCGTAACATACAATTTGATAGCATTCAGCAAGATCACGAATTAACGTTTTGTCGTTTCTACATCAGAATAAGAAAAAAACACTGTCGATAATTAGATATATACGTAACGTAAATAAATGTTATAACACTATATTTATTTAAAGAAACATTAAGGCAATCAGTATTATTATGAAAAAGTTAATTGTAAAAATTATATCAACAAAAATTGCGATCTAATACTGATTAATTAAAAAAATATAAGCATGAAACTAAAACAAAACTTTCAAAACTTATAATTAATTTTAATCATAATCGGATGAGGTCGGGCAGTAAAAACTGTAAATCATATATAATTTACTTTAATTTCTTGTTTACAATGAAAATACAAGACTCGTCCAGAATATCTGTTTTAAAATTACCGTAATTAAAAAGTGATGTAAGTGCGAATCATTCATTGGTAAATAAATCTTTTATTTATAAGAAAATTGTGTTCCTTACACAATTTTCTTATAAATAAAAGATGGACAAAGTGGACTTACTTTGTCCCTCTTTTATTTATAAGAAAATTTAGACATGGCTTAATTTAACAAAAGTATACTTTCTCGATCACACCAAGCCCAAGTATCTAGCCCAAATTAAGTACCATTCTAAGTAATATTATAAATACGAAAGAGAGTATTCATTTGTTACCTACATTTTGTCGCTTAAATTGTAAAACCAATTTTGATGATTTTAGGAGTAAGATTTTGCAAGCGAGATGAAGGCCAAGCTGCTGAAATAAAATGTTTTATTCCTGCATTTTTCTGCTAGGTTTGGTTGTTGAACTTTTCAAAGTTCCCCTGGCTACTTGCAGACATTTTGTGAAAATCCGTTGCCCTAATTACAATGTTGGCCAAGCTTAATATGGACAACCTAGAACTTCAATGCAAAAATAATATTGCATACAACATATTATATCCATTCTAGTCCCAATATGGTTGAACAGAGTTTTAGATAACATTTGGTTACACATAATGTTGATTCCTGAAGGGGCATATGTTGGTTAATTTGCTTAGGTAACAAAACTTCAGTAAACTAACACAACAGCTACCAACTATAATAGATGTTACACCTCAGCACGTAGAATATTATTAATTCCCAACAGTTAAGACGAGGCCCAGGAACTTTTTCGTCAAACATAAAAAAACAGATCAAAATAATCGATTATCGAGTATTATATAATATCGATCGATAAAAACACACATCACTAAAAATATGGGTCAAAGCAATTAAAATCGTAACCCTTCGCCACCTTCTAATAAACTTGCACGTACGAGATCACCTTTAATGTATTAAGTCGAGTAACCAAGATCATTTGATCCTATTGGCAATAATATTATACAGACCCAACTTGTCCTGACACCTATTAAAGTTAATGTATAGGAACAATGGCCTTAGACTCTGAATCGCAGTTTCATTGTGGGGTAGAATTACCAATGTTCGTTTTAATGATTGTATCGATGTTACAGTCGCTTCAATTGACAAAATAGTCTTTAAAGAATCTTCAATCTTATACTATAAAGTTAGAGTTGAAATTGTATCGTGGAGGCTCGGCAAATTGTGCTAGCTTATCGCACAGGGTCACTGCAAATACTAAAGGCAAAGTTTACTCAAGGACGGACTATACGGACATACAGATTTTCCACTGCAAGTTAGTGGAATTGAAACTTGATTGCGGTTGTTGTGCAACTACTATTTGACTACTGACTGCTATCCGACTACATAGCCCTTTTTTTTTTTTTTTTTTTTTGATGTCGATGGGGAACCAATTGACTGGCCATACCGCACGCTGGCTAGGCGTGCGACGTGTGCAGGGATCACCGACGCGGAACAGCGCCAGTACTACCTGCTAAACCCCACCGGTACCCACCTAAGCCCTCATTGGGGCGCTTTGGGATCGACGCACTATACGTGCGCCATTTCACCAAAGCGTCCCCGGGCTGGCCCGGTCCAACAGTGGACCGGGCGACGCGCCTGTGGGGGATTACGCTAGGGTACTAGGTAATCCCCAGACGGGGTGGCCTATGCCGACTGGCACCAGGGGCGCGCGGCTTGCCAAGCCGCGCCCAGACCACCTTAGGGCCGACGAAGACCGGCGGGCATAGCCGCCTGCCTTCTCCGACCCTGCCGTCTACGCCGGAGGGGAGCGGCTAGAGCATCCTCCTCCCGCTCCCTCTCCGCTGCCTCCTTCTGCCCCATCACAGACTCGCAGAAGGAGGCGGTAGCCTTCCAAGCCCTCTCATTACCAAGCATGGCTCTAACCATGCTTGGCAATGAGAGCGCTCCTCCGCCGAGCGCCGCCACCAACGTGCGACGCTCGTTTCGCCAGGCCGGGCACTCGACAAGCGTGTGCTCGGCCGTGTCGTCGGGGGAGTCGCAGTGGTGGCACCGCGGTGACTCCTCCCGACGGGCGATACGGTACAGGTAATGACCGAAGCACCCATGTCCGGTCAGTACCTGTACCAGGCGGTAGGTGAGGCTACCCCGCTGGCGCCCTACCCACTCCTCCAACACCGGACGAATCGCCTCGATCGTCCGGTGGCCAGCGGCTGGGTTGGCGAGTGCCTCATCCCATCGACGCAGAGCCTCCCTCTGCGCCTGGGTGCGGACCCGTTCGACCTCCTCTCGAACGGGTCGCTCGCCCCGCTCTCTCGCCGCGGCCCTGTGTCGATGCACCTGGGACAGAACCAGGGCATCGACCTCCCACGGGAGCGTGCCTGCGAGTACGCAGGCAGCCCCGTGGCTGACCGTGCGGTAGGCCCGCACGGCCCGGGCCGCGATGACCCTCTGCGGTCTCCGCAGGAGGGCCCTCGTGCGGGACGAGAGGCACTCCGCCCACACCGGGGCTCCGTATAGTGCCATCGACCTTATCACCTCGTGATAAAGCCGACGGCACGACGCCTTCGGCCCCCCCACATTGGGGAGGAGCCGACCGAGTCCGGCTGCGGCGGCGCACAGCCGGGGAGCGAGGAGCCTAAAATGCTCCTCGAAGCTCCACCGGGGATCCAGGGTCAGGCCGAGATACTTCATATGCATCTCGACGTGAACCTGGACCCCCTCTACCCGGACATGGAGCCCCGGTGGGATCCTGCGTCTAGGGGCATGGAACGCCATGGCCCTCGTTTTCTCGAGGGCCACCTCCAGCCCCAGGAGGCGGATGCGTCGGACGACCATGGAGGTGCCGACCGACGCAAGGTGGACCGCCTCCTCCCACTCCTTCGCTCTCGCCGCGACAAGGGTGTCGTCCGCGAAGCAGACGACCTCCATCCGCGGCAAGAGCGAGCCACGCAGGACCCAGTTGTACCCCAAGTTCCATAGTAGAGGGCCTAATACGGAACCCTGGGGCACACCTGCCGCCACTGGCCACGACTGGACGCGGCCCTCCGCATCCTCGTAGAGGACCATCCTGTCTCGCAGGTAGTCCTGTACGAGGGTGCGGAGGTAGAGGGGCACTCGGTGGAAATTGAGCGCCGCCTCTATGCACTCGTGGGGGATGGTGTTGAACGCGTTCGCGATGTCCAAGGACACCGCGACCACCACCTCCCCCCGTGCTGTGGCCACCTCAGTCCACCTTTTGAGGTGGCCTACCGCGTCCGCCGTGGACCGGCCGGTGCGGAAGCCGTACTGGCAGTCTGCCAAGTCCGGCCCCGTGCCCTCAATGTGCTCGATGATCCGGGAGGCGAGAATCTTCTCAAACGCCTTCCCGGACTCATCGAGCAACACCACCGGCCGATAGCCCGCTGGAGAGTCCGCCGGGCGGCTCTCTTTACGGAGCAGGCAGAGCCGCCCCACTCTCCAGCGCCTGGGAAAGCGACCCGTCGCGATGCACACATCCAGCACCGCGCGGAATCGGTCTCCCAGGGGGCCCAAGGCGATCGCCATCACCTTGGCTGGGGCCCCATCTGGCCCCGGAGCCTTGTTATGGCTCCGGAGTCGGTCCCTCACCATGTCGAACTCAGCGTCCGACACGGAGGGACCTGCGGCCCACGCCTCCGGGGCGGAACCGGAGGGCATTCTAGGGGGTGCAAAGGGTCCGGGGTTGGGAAAAAGTGTCCCCAGCACCCTTCGCAGCAACCCTGGCTCCATACAGGACGTGGAGGGGGCTGCCGAAGCGAATTTCCCCCTCACCGTCCTGTACGGCCTCCCCCAGGGGTCGCTGTCAAGGATGGCTACGAACCTATCCCAGGCAGCGACCTTGGCCCTGCAGATGGCAGTCCGCAGGGCCTTGTGGGCCTCATTGTACGCCCGGCGGAGGCTTTCCTCCTCACCGGGCGTTCTCCGGGCGCGCCTACAACACCTTAGGTAGGCGCGCCTGGCCCCCATACTGGCGGTACGCAGGGTCGTGAGCTCCTGCGTCCACCAGTATACCTGCCCCCTGCTCCGTGGGCAGGCCCGCGCCCTCGGCATGGCGGCACTGCAGACGACGTTGATGTCGTCTGCGAAAAGGTCCGCCATGCCGTCGGCATCCCCGGCGACAGTGTCGGGCACATCTGACCAAGCCCGCACTGTCGCCGCCTCCTCCGCCACATCAGGCTGGAGGCGTGTGAGCATCCACCTTTTGAAAGGTGAACTGCCCACACGGGGGCCCAGATGAAAAGGGGCCCCAGGGGATGCCGTGGAGACCTCATATCGGACGTACCTGTGGTCCGATAGAGACTCCATATCCACCACCACCCGCCAGTCCCGGATTCGGGCCGCGAGCGGTGGGGTGGCGAAGGACACGTCGACTATCGACGTGCCCTGCCAGCGGGCGCAGGTCGGGGTGGTACCTCGATTGAGGACCTCGAGCCCCAGGGAGAAGACCCAGGACTCCAGGACACCACCCCGAACGTCAGTTCTGGGAGACCCCCACGCCGTAGATTTGGCGTTGAGGTCCCCTGCCACCAGCACCTGACGGGGGGCCGCGCGGTGTACGACCCCTTCAACCGCAGCGAGAAACCGCTCAAAATCGGCTCTGCCGCGGTTGGGGGAGAAGTAGGTCGACACCACCACTACTTCTCCCCAGCGGGCCACCACATACCCCTCCCCTCTTTCCACGAAAACGAGGGGAGGGCCCGCGCCTGTTGCCATAATGGCCGCGGAGCCGTCCGTCGCCCCCATCCACCTGTCGGATTGGGGAACGCGGTACGGCTCCGAGACCACCGCCAAATCGACCCCCCACTCCGCCGCCACCTGACACAGGAGGTCCTGTGCCCCGGCGGAGTGGTTGAGGTTGGCCTGAACAAGTTTCCCCGATGTCCTACTCTGCATTATTGACGGACATCGGGGTCACTGCGGGTGTCGCCACTGGCGAGGCGCGGCGCGGCGAGGTGTGGCGCGGCGCGGCACGGGGCGCCGCCTCAGGCGCGGCGCGGGGGGCTGTCCCCGGTTGGGGGAGGCGGCCCTTGACAGGCGGGGGATTGCACTTGGCCCCCGCCATTCGGTGCCCGGCTGCCAGGCCCCAGTCCGCACACACCGCACAGTGTGGCGGGGCCGAGCAGCCCTTAGCCTTGTGCCCCTCCTTGCCGCAGCGATAGCAAAGATTGCTGATCCGACTACATAGCCCTAAACAACCGCTAAAGTAACGTTTATGTCGCAGCCAATTAGCTTCATTAGCCATGAAATTAAATAACCTACCTTCATGACTACTAACTACTAGCCTAACCTTTTTACCAAACCGCGTCATTCAACTACTGTCCAAAAGTCGCCCCATTGGAAATACAACATTTAAGCCAAATTATTATTATGATTGAAATATATACAAAATTAAACAAAAGAAACAAAATCAATTTTCCAAAAAAAACACAAATTGTACTTCTTTAACACGCAAGCTATATTAGTTTTAAAATTATAAGTTTCTTGATTGTGACATTTTTATTTTGATGGACAGTAAAAAGGCCTTTAAATATATTTCTTTGAACGGGTGTGGATTATTCCACACCCGTTTAAAGAAATATATTTAAAGGCCTCCTTGCACATGGCATCATTTATATGATGCCATGTGCAAGGAATTAGCAGTTAGATTACATTATTCAGCTCAGCACATGCCGAAACAGCGTTGTTACTTTTGAATCTATCGTCCAACCACATATTAATTATTAATATTAACATATATATTATATAAAACTTATTTTTAAATTTCGTTATTATTGCCCGACATTTCGTTACGACAAGATAAACTAGCGAAAGTCACCAAATTATTTTTGACAAATAATTCTCCTTTAGTCTACTCTTCTTCAAGGGATACCTGAGGCTAACAAAATAAATCTAATCTAATAGGTATCTAATCTGTCTAGCAGTTGGAACGTTGTTTGAAATTTTTTTTATCTTACCTAAAAATCCTTTGAAGACGTGAAAAACGCAAATCACATAATGGTAGGAGCTATAATTATATCATCTGAGGGTAGGAGGTTGGTTCTTTTTTCTGTTTTGTTTTACGTGCTTGAGTGTTGATTTTATTTTTTGTTAAAGATGTTTTATTTCGTAAAGTAGATGTTGTTTTCCTTGAATCGATCTTTTTGTGTGGGTACTTTTTCTTAATCTTTTCCTGTTTTCTGGTTCACAAGCTACCAGTTAACAATACATCTACATGACATCAAATTCATTTCTATTTGGATTGTTCGAGGAATCTGCGACGGCGGCGAATGTTATTTTATCCAGAAGTCCCTATGGACTAATAAATCAAAATCTTAGTGAACTGATTTGTCTAGTTGAGATTTTTGTTCTGAGAAAAATAAGTACAGTCAACAGCACGTCGGGCTATACAAAACTGTCAAATTTTTCCAAACGATTTTCAACCTAAGACTATTCAATACAAAGTGCATAATCGATTGGAAAAATTTGACAGTTTGTGGTAACCCAACGTGCTGTTGTCTGTACAAACCGTGCAGATGGAGTTTTATTATTTGAGATTTCTAGAAATATTTCTTGTTTTTGATTAACTGATTTATTAGTATACTTTCAACTAGTTTCTCTGGGACTCGCTGGCTCTCTGGAAAAACTGTGAGTGAAGTTTTGTCTTATCTAATAAATGGCAATAAAATATTTATAAAACTAAATCTGCTACTTTTTTATGTTATTTGGTTAATAGACAAGCTTACAGTCTGCCTGATGATAAGCTTTCACCGTAGCCTATAGACGTGGAACATGGACGTGTCACCAACCCTAGTCCCCTTCCATGCCCCGCGAAGTTCTGGCAACCTTACCTATAGAAACACAACACCAGAAAAATTTCGAATTATTGACTGTGGTCTCCCATATGTTGGAGGTACTGCCTCAGTTCCGTCCAAATTCGAGCGGGTAATCCACCTTGCCCTACCCTACTTCGTCTTTACTATGCCTGTCGAAATATGTGTCAAAAACGCCTAAAACCTTACATCATCTTTGCCTTGTCTCTAACCATAGGTATATTACCAAAATTTGAGTTGCAAGAGCGCATGCATACTTGCTGTGTTGGCTAAACGACCGGTATCAGTACCCTTAGTGTAAGTTTTTTGGTATACAAAACGCACCGATTCTAGTTGCGTTAAGAGCTCAATTTGTATGGGAAACATGATTTGCGCTTCTCTCCGCTAGGGGCGCTGTTCGCGTTACCTATACAAATTGAGCTCTTAACGCAACTAAAGTAGTTGTGTTTTTTATACTAATAAACTTACACTAGGGGTACAGATGCTAAAGGTGCGAGTGAGTGAAAAAGACTCACTTCATTTAAGTATATTTCTTAACTGTATACCATCAGCAAGACAAATACTAAGAGCCAAATACTCTCACTCAATTAATGGTAAAATAGCATATATAATATATACTAAACAAGAGATAAGTCCGCCCTTGCAAACTGTGTGCTGTAATAATTTATAAAATGCAATAAAGAGTATAATAATAATAATAATAAAGTTATTGAATCTATAACGTCTCAAAGCGTACAATAAAAGAATTCAAAGATTTTTGAAATTCAAAACTCAATATTGGTCTGAATGGTCTAACTGCGGGATCGAAACCGCAAACTTCCAGTTGTAGAAAAATCCAATTTTGCAGTTTTTCAATCAACCATCGCTCGTTACAGCCATCCATGCCTCAGTCGAGCTATCTGGATGTTTTACAGCATTCTGGGAGTTATTAACTTGAGGCGAACGTGTGCACCACTCTGCTTTGTATCTCGCTTGGGATTTAATTAAACTTCACGTTCACGTGCATTCGCTGTTACGTATCCGATGTTCATTTACGAGATTTCGGGAACTACTGGACATTGTTGCATCATCATTCGATTAGATCGCACATGTGTATTTATGTAGGATTTTTTTCTGGTGTTTCCCGAATATCACTAGGTACCATAAACACTATACGTACTATCTGTCTAATGTTACATTATGTTAAGCCATGCATGGACGTCCCACTGTTCCCGGACGCATTAATACGGCTTAAAAGTCGTGTTAATGCGTCCTTAAGTGTGTGCACCCTACTTCTGAAGACCCCTCGCAGGTTAGACTCTGGACCCCTAAGTCGCCTATAACATTGTCTGAAATTGTCGCTCCTGGCCATAAACTATCGTGACCAATCTGGAAATCTTTGAACAGATTGAGAACACAGGTCATCCATAGTAAGGAAAATATGTGAAGGTGGGGCTATATACCTAACGACCAGTATGAGTGTGATGCCTTCCTGCAAACCATGACACATTTACTATATTGCTCCACGTGCCCTACTAATTGCAGGTTTGAAGATTTATGGTACGCTGCCGAATCTGCGACTATAGCGGCAATAGAATTCTGTGCGGCGAAAATTTACAGCAAAGTAAAGAACCATCAACACGATAGAAGAAGAATCATGTTGAGCTTTTAATGTATATCTTATGTGTTGCTATTTTAATAACTAACGAAGGAAGAGCCCGAGCTGCTGAGATTATCTATATTTCTCAGAGTTCGACAGATTCTAGAGAGTAGCATCTGTCCTTGTTGTTAGTTCACTGAAGGTTAAGTTGATCTTTGGGTTTTATGTCTCTTGAATAAATTAATGATATTCTGTGATGGAGACTATGATTTAGCCCTTGTCAAGTGCAGATTTATGCCTCTTATGAAGGCGACAGACTAGCACATACTGCCAAATGGGATTTTATGTAGGAAAATATATATAAAAAACAAATATTACCAAATACACTCGACCGCAAAAATAAAGGGTCACCTCATTTTTCTCAAATAAGTTTATACCTACACATGCTATCTCTTTGAAATAAAAAGAATCTGAAAGTAATTTTAATAACTCGTAAAATAAACCACAGTTAATTAAAAAAAACCTTTTATTTATTTGAAATGAAAAGATAACTAAAATTAAGGAACTTCTTTCAAACAAAATAATTCACTTTTTGTCATTTTTTTATTAAAAGACATGGGCACCTCATTATTTTAGTACCTTGTGTTTCCTCCACGGACTCTTCTCAAAGTGTGTATGCGATCAGGAATACTAAAACCTAAGTTCCTCAAGCGGTATTGAGGTATATTCTCCCACTCTTCAATAAGGGCCTGTTTTAAGGCTGCAAGTGTCAGAGGTGGTTGGTTTCGCTTCCTGAGTAGCCTTCACCTCTGACACTAATAAACTGTAGTTTATTTTACGAGTTATTAATATTACTTTCAGATTCTTTTTAATTCAAAGAGATAGCATGTGTAGTTTTAAAGTTATTTGAAAAAAATGAGGTGACCCTTTATTTTTGCGGACGAGTGTATTACCTAAGGTGAAACTCAATGTCGAACAAAATTATTTCAAGCAACTTACTTTTTAACCACTGCGAATGTTAAACAGCGTGGAGCGGTGGCTATTAACTATAATTACGTGCGTTAAGTAGCTTGCTTTTGCGTTTATAACACAGCATAAAACTGCTATAACTCCGCAACTTACCGCACTAGAATCTGGAGGAATTTTCATGAACCTTGTAGTATCATTAAGCACCAGAATAAGATAAGGAAATGTTGTTTAATAAACTGTCCCAGTCAAAAGCCTCAATCCTCATCAGACCGGGTATTATGCATGAGCTTACGTAGATAACGCTAAAGCAAAAAGCCGCCAAGCGTCAGAATAATGATCACGTTGCCTAATCCAGGATTAATTCTATTAACAAGAGTGACTTGATTAGCGATTTCTACAAGTAAAACTGAACTAATAGGTACAGTAAAATCGCAATTACACAGCCCCAGGTCTGCTAATTAATATAATAATAATAATAATATATTTTCACGCTCACACCAATTATCTAGCCCGAAGTAAGTATCATTAAGAACTTGTGTTACGGATACTAGATAACGGACTTTTTTTTTTCTTTCATATACATAACAATTTTAGATATTTTTTATAAATAAACTTAAATAAATATATAAACAACCATGACTCGCCAACAAACATTCGTGTTCGTCACACAAACATTTGCCGCTACCAGGATTCGAACCCGGACCGCTTGATGTGTAGCCAGCTATACTGACCACTCCACCACGACGGCGTCAATATCATTTGAATCTCAATCAAAGTTTTGATCCTGCTAGTAATTTATGATCAATCGTATTCCAATGACTTTCTATGGTTAAATGAATACCTTCATCATTACAAGAAAAAATTCGCGTTTGTAAACGCAAAAATAAAATTATTCCTTCATCATTAAATAATGAGAAATACCTATCACATGTTGTGATGTGATGTGATGTGATACCTTCATCATTATTATATACCCTAGTTGGAGTAATTTTTACAGGTTGCGTTCAAATCCGCGATTTACGTTTTCTTTTTCAATTACAACTACCATCTTCAGAAACAAAGAAAGAAAACATTAAATTAATCAGCACAGAACATTAGAATTTCATATTAATCTTAACGCAATAATCCTACTAGTGATTCTGCGACATAGATAATGCCGAAAAAACAGTTATTGCTGTAGTATTTTATCGATAGCGAAACAAAAATATCAAATTCCTCTGATAACTGAGTCCAACATAGCCAGGATTATTTCAGTGCTATATTGTACCTCGACGGTGACCTTTGACTTAAATGAATTACTAGTCTAGTACATACGAGACGATATCTCACAGAAACTAATCACGATCCGACATATTTCATCGAATATTGAGGACACTAATTGATAGTCATTGCTGGCAACCATTGTGGTAGAGTAAAAAATTCAGTACAACCATTGTGTTGCTCAGTAATAAAACAGTATAATTTAATCTGAGATAAGTACTGGATTGGTCGCTTTTTGTGATGCCGGCAGAGTAGAATAGCATCACCGAATATCCTTCAATGGGTGTCGTAGAAGGCGACTGATGCATCAGCAAAGGGGTATTAATCACCTTATACTCCGTCCTATGGAGAGTTCTCGAGTACTTCGGTCACATTGCCAGGAGGAACGGAGATAACCTCGAGAAACTCATGGTCACTGGCAAAATAGAAGGTAAGAGACCGAGGGGTCGCAGCCCGATGCGTTAGACAGACCAGGTTCGCGCCACTATGGACACCAATCTGCACGATGCTCTGCGCAGAATCGTCACAGAAAAGATAGCACCAAAGGGGAGTCACAACCCTCATCACTGAGGAACACGACGCGAAGAGAGACAGAGAGAGAGACTCCGTCCACCATTCCGCATCAGGCAAGCGTAGTGGACTACTGCCATAATGTCCTTCGATAACAAGGAGTGGCCTTGTGTCCCAGCAGTGGATCGAATTATAAAAGCAATTATGATGATTATGACATTATAAAATACCTATATATATTTATGTTATGTTCATAGTAATTTGCGTTGAGATCTATGCCGCTCAATCTAATACCGGCAAATGTGTTCTGACACAGACTGATAGCAAGAAAGAAAGACGTTCCAATTGGGACGTTTTCGAGAATCATAACTAGCGCGCCTATGACATATCTGTTTATTTTCTTTAATATGGGTAATATCATTTATCACAGGTATTTCCTCACTATAATTTCCGAACTTTATTTAATATTTTTCAAAACGCAACATCTATGTTCATCTATCTCTTGAGCAGCGACGAAACGTGGCTTTTCGGTCAGTCATTAACTACTGATCTCCTGCGCGTGAGACGAGGATAGAACTCAAATCGCCATCGTAATGGCCGCATACGTGTCTTGTGTGATTATGTGTCATTCAAGTCTCTAAATAAATCGTCATAAGTTCGTGCAAGAAATGTAATCCCCGGTTGGTGAAGGAACGAAGGTGGAAGTAGAAGCAGTAGCAGCATAAAGTGACAATGCACTGCTTCATGGAAAATGACATTGCGCTGCTTCATACAGGGTGTAAAAGCCATGAACAGTCAAACGAGAACCATGTATTCTGCTCATCATCATAACATTTTTTTTCCTTTAGACTATACGTGGGAAATTGATAGTTACGATTTTATTGAAGGTCAAAGTCATAATTTTTTTTTTAATTTTTTTATGTAAACGTATTGTAAACATTATTTCTTAATTATTGTCCAAAGAAACATTACCATTTTTTTTAGTATTTCATAACAAAAAATGGCTTCAAAACGTTAACGTTCAATGTAGGTCGCTCGATGTGCACGGACACTAACGAACGGGGCCGCCTTCTGGCAAAATTATCGCGGTTTTGCGAGTTGCATGCGAGTTGAGCCCTTTACATTGCGTGGTACAATTTGCAATTTATTTTAACACCAAAAAATAAAAATCATTTCCCAGCAATATTTTTTCTGAAATATGTCTTATTTTAATGTATAGAATACATGGTTTTCGTTTGACTGTTCATGTCTTTTACACCCAGTATATCTGGTTTTGTTATCGGTACTTTATCGGTACTTGTTTTTGTAGGTTTTAGGAGATTTTACCGAAGTTATTCAAAGTTATGACCTAAATATTAGCATCAATACACAGATACGCCCTGTTACCGTACCGTACCATACCTAAACTGAATATTTTAGGTCTTATATGATAAGTTTAAATTAGTTATTATGAATTTTTCATGATGTTCAATTTGCACACCTTCAGAATATGTTTAGGACTCAATATTTTTTTTTAGTAACACCATTAATTACCATAATCTGGAATAAAGGTGATTTGATTTGAAAGTACGTAGTAAGTAGTTGAACATCTATTTTTACATGCACAAATCCTGGTACGTTTGCTACAACAGGTATACTCAAAATTATCTCGTCTGTATACTTGGTCCAGAACCCATTAGGTCTTCCTACATCCTGAATACGAGTGGACGATTTACGGCTTGCTTCATATTGGCATTTTTCATTTCCATTTCCCGTCACCACACATGTTTTTTCATAGGTTTTTGCCGCGGACAAAATGGGGCCATCTATTTTTTATGGCTTTGACAAAGCCATGTCAATCAACTTGCTGGGAAATGCCGCACAATGGAGGGTAGATTTTTAAAAATATTCACGTTTGTAGATTTACTTAGCTAACAGTTTTGATTTTATTTAAACCATAATCGCTATCAAAATTAGTTTTTCAACCATTTATTAGTCTTTGGCTGCTAAGAGCGATAGCACACGGCGTATCAGTGACGGCGCTAGACCACATAGGCGCTAGACTATTTTACTTCGCAGTCAAAAAAACGTTAAATAAAGTGGACCAAATTATAAAGTAATGTATGAGAAAACGAATTTTATTGTTGATAATCAAATGATGACAAAAAATAATTACACACATAGAAATGAAAATAGTCGAATTTTCGGCTTTTAGCATCACTGATTTTTTTCAAGATTGTGTCGTAGCTAACACTAACCGTTATTTCAGCTTCGATTGACAGAACTGATAACGCGGATAGTCTGTCTTGGCTCATCGCTCATTCTAAAATGGGTCTTTATCGATTTCAACTTTGAGAAGCTCTCAGCGGAGGCTGTACTGACCGGAACTGTGAGCATGATTCTAAGATGTAATGTAAACATTTGTATATAGGTACTTACTTCTTCAAAATTATTTTCTAAAATGTATTGATTGATTGATTGATTTTATTTGATTGATTCTAGTGAATTAAATTTTAGAAGCTGCAGTTCTTTATTTAATTCGAAAGCCTGTATGTCACTGTTTTGGCTTTCCCAAGGATTGATATCATAAATAAAATTAAATTGCTCAAAATATTCATAGAGCGCTTTAAATCGACATTCGGTGTCGACTATTCTAGCATCTATCATTCTGTTAAAAACGTTGACTCTGAACTGCATCTCAGGAGATTCAAATGGTTCGTCAGTATGTTCGTAACTTTTTTTTCGTTCGTTTACTTTTTGCGAGGCGCCCTCAGGCGCGAGGCCGACGCCTAGCGCCGCCACTGCGGCCGCCATTTTAAAAGCGCAGACTACACTCGTTTTCGGTAGATGCTGATTGTTGAGTTTATATTGATGATACAAACGCGCACATGATGTGCGTATACGCACGTTTGAGGCTCTACATAGCCCATGCTAGTTTTTAACTGTTACCTAAGACATACATCTACTAACTATACATCTACTCCTTTTAGTTACATCTGGCAGTATGGTCCATAAAGTACCCCCTCAAAATAGTGACTGGTTACCAGCATGTCGCCTACACCAAAGGGGCACCAAACCCAAAAAGTTACAATCCTTCAGTAAACAAACAAAAGTCAACGACCAGAACAGGTGTTACACTCAAAATCATCTCAGCCCGCCTAGCATGACCACCGAAACACGATATTAATATAGCCATTTATCTATTTTCGCGCGTTAAACTGTCAAAAATTATTGGAAATAACCACCAACATGAAATTTTATCGAAACTGCAAACATGTATAAGGCTTATAGATATTCGCAGTTTTGATAAATTTTAAAGATTGCGGTTATATCCAATAATTTTTGACAGTTCAACGCGATAAATGGCTATATCATGTCGTGTTTCGGTGGTCATGCGGGCAGCAGTCCAGATTTGGGGTTGGAATTGTGATAAATGTTGCATGTGAAATAATTTTTATATTGCAGTTCTAGGTTCTAGCACAAATGTGTAGGGCTAATTTTTACCACTATTTTCATTTTTTTAGCCGCTCCTTGCCGTCATCACGCTTGCAAAATCTTACTCAGAAAATCATCAAAATCCGTTTAACGATGCGTGAAAACGTACCTAACAAATGAATACTCTCTTTCGGATTTATAGTATTAGTTAGAATGATACTTAATTTGGACAAGATCCTTGGAGTGATCGTGAAAATATAGCTACCTACTTATACTTTTGTTAAATTAAACCTTATCGAAATTGTAAATTTATATTTAATAATAAAACTTCCATTAAACAAAAAGAAGGTTCTTGTAAATAGGCAACTGATTCACCGCGTCAGAGATATGGATGGAAGATATTAATTTATCTTCGAACGCCAGTTGATTGGGCGACCAATGAAAGCGCGGAGAGGCAACGGAAATTGAAAATCTCGTGACGTAATAGAAAACTCACTAGGTATTCAGCGCACACCTCAATATGAAAAGGTACTGTACGTACAAACGGTATGGTAGTAAAAATCAAACTGAATTTTACGGAAACAATTTTTACTGGCATACCTACTACGTGTGTGTGATGTCTAACTAAATATGTGGGTAGTTGTGGAATAGACAATAAAGGTATATGCCGTAATGGCGGTGACGGCTCGGTTGAGTCAGTCGTGTTCCGACCGCCGGACCGAGCGGACGTTTGCCACCACAGTGTACAGTGAATCATAGAGTGACTTAGTGTTATAGCACAACCCTCTCCGGACACTCCGGAGGACACCACAAATGGCGACGAGGATAAAAAGTGAGTGAAATACTTGCACACAAAAAGTGAAATAAATTAAAAAAATTGTTTCCTACGACTACCTACAATGTTACCTGGAATCATAAGAAAAGTTGAAATTTACATTGTCGTATTTTAGTTAGCATAAAAATCTCAATTTTACAAAAGAAGGTGGAATAAGTGTAGATGAAACACGCCTGCCTTTGTAAATAAAACAACTTTTACGATTTAAATTTGCATGTAAGTAATTAGTTCCACGTGGTAAATCTAAGAGAACATTCCATGTTTAACTATTATTATATTATATCAATATCCTTGGTGATCGATTATAATTTCAATGGTGACCTACTTAGAGAAAAAAAAACCTAATTTGGACGATATGATTTTTCTTTTCAAGGCGTCATATTCTCATGTAGCCTGTATCAATGGCCTGTATATATTAGTCAAATCGGGGGGGTGTTTTGACCCGACCGAGTAAAGTATACCGTACAAGAGGCGAATGAGTGAAAACTCATCAAGGTTACCTACATGGATGGGCATTTTTAACGTGTGAGGTACTAGCACCTTTGAAATGTTTGTTTATGCAATTGGGTAGTAACATGGCCCAATATAAGGTCGTAAATTTGTTAACATATATGGGCGGCTTTGCTTAAATTAATGACCAGAAGTAATGAACAATTACTTCTTTACAACACAGAACACATGGATTCAACCCATAATGCCAAATATGTATGAAATCACATATTCTTGAAAAAATTGTATATTATATACATAATACTAGAAAATTAAAATGAAACCGCATGAAACCGGTCGAACGCAAATTATTTAATGGATACTTGCGAGAATGAAGGTAGCATACGTAGTTAAATTGGGTCGAGTATTTCTGTTGTGCGTTTTCTGTGTATTTCTTGTTGAATGTTTAATAAACAGTGAGTCAGGACAGTACCAACCAAAATAGTGATTTAGTTTTTTTATGTGTCAATTGCACGTAAATTGTTTATTGTGTCACGGGGTAACTGCGCTGCGCCAATATGTATTTTAGAAGTATGTATAGCTATTTTATCTCATTTTAAGTGAACTATCATGTGTTATATGTAAGTTCTTATGAGAAATAAATTTCTTTAAACCTAAAATGTATATGCGATTTTATGTAGTTACATAAATGTAGTAAGTAGCAAATTGACAACGTCAATGGTGCTAGAGAAATATAAAATATGATGCGTATTTATGTACATACATAGTAGTAAGTTGACAACGTCAATTGGTACTAAGAAAATATAAAAAGTTTAATATGAATTTATGTTCATAATATAGTAGCAAATTGACAACGTCAATCGGTGCTAGAAAAATATAATATATGATATGAATTTATGTACATACATAGTAGTAAATTGACATCGTCAGTTGGTACTAGTAGAAAATATACCTATATACATATTAATATATATTTAGTAGTAAACCGGGTGTGTCGGTTGGTACTAGCAAAGTCAATTATCGTATTCAATAGTAGTAAACTGGACTGTACTAGTACATATTATAATGGAAGCAAACTTTCTCAAGACAGTCGTCAGGTGGCTAAGACGCTGAATTTCAAGGTAATCAAACCTCGAGGCAAACACAATTGGATTGTGATTGGAACTAGACAATATATTAGTATTGACCAATATCCAAAATGCTAAACGAGGCAAGCTGTGAATTGTCAATCGGAATATGGTATTATGGTGGTTTAACGTCTTAATTGCCGAAAGTTAATAATCAACTATGATAAAATTCGTAACGATTTCTTATAGCTTTATATAGTAATAATGATTAAATTAACTTATAACAATACCTAGCCACATAAGTAAAATCTATGATAATGTGATACATACATACATGCCTTGAGTTGTTAAGTTGGTACAAATGTACCGTGGTTGAATGTCCCATGGTTGAGTTGGTACAAATGTACCGCGGTTGAATGGGTTCAAATGTCCTATGGTTGAGTTGGCACAAATATACCGCGAAAAAAAAGCGCTGAAAGGTGCAGTGCTGAAAATTGGGTGTGCTAACCTATGTCATAGTAAATTGACTTCACTGGTAGGAATAGCACCAAAGGATTAACAACGTAACAAAATTAAAGTTATCTCCACGTGAAATCAAGGTGCTGGCAAAAGAGACAACAACCGCAATATGCCAATGTTATGGTACATTGTACAGTAGTAATGCAGTATACTTATGATTAAACAAATAAGAACAGGAATTAACGGATTCCTTCCTTTAGTACAATATATAAAGCGATTCCCACACTAACACCAATTACTCATTAAGGTACGTACCTATTAGCCTACTTCATAAAACTGGGCTCGTGTACCTACCGAGTAGTAGAGTACCTAGTGAAAGTTACCAACACGGACTAGCAACGGTAACACTTATTTAATTTTGTTTACATACATATATACATGCTCGTTGTCCCAAAAGGGGTTGAGCGGAGCTTTGGGTGACACATGGTTGCACATGAAGCCGTATTTGGCGGTGTGGACCATGCAGTGCCTCCAATAGTGACAGAATATTATCACCTATCTTTATGTATATTTGTGAGTACCTATGTACCTATTTGTTAATAACTTGAATATTTACCTATTCATTTAAATCATTTGTTCCTATCCTGGTGACATACTGTTACCATATTATTGTTCCTCACGAATATTTGACTAATTTAGGTGTTATTACGATATAGTCAAACCTACTTGTTGTCCAAATATCGGACGACAATACAGACAAATACAGAGAATTGGTTCAAGAGGCTGGTTATAGCTTTATATTCCATTGAACCACAATTATTACTCTTCAAAAGATATAATTAGTAAATGGAGACTGATAAAGATATTTACTTAGCGGAAATATTTTAAAGATGACTATAGGCATTAATGAATCAAGTATTACCTACTGCTAGTGTATGTACCTAATTTGCAACAACCGTATAAGTACATATTTTATGGTCATGAATCCAAAACATTCTGATTTCGCAGGCTTAGGAATCAGATTTTAATATCACGTTGTGTTGCGGCAGTGCGTTAACCGCTATTTGAAAATAGTTTTTGAGGTGCAGTTACTGGAGTATAAATGAGATAATGCGTGTACTTGATCAACTTGCGTGTTTAATCGAAGTGACATGAAAATTCGGTTACAAAAATTAACAATTAAGCTAGAAACAGGGAGAGGGGGCTTATGTCCAATAGCGTGGTAGATCATGCTGGTAACTAGATGTGGTGGTCACCCATTGGCACGACGCTGCGACCACGTAGTTACACGACGTGACGTCATTGGGACCCGATACTACACGAGGACGTTGGATATACCCAAGGTATACCAAAGTTAAAGGGTTCCAGTTATGCTCGATAGATAGCTCCATAGGTCTCCGCGCGAACATGCCCCCGGCCTTGAAAGCAGTGCCTTTCAAAATTATTGTCAGTCCGTTGCAACGAGTGGACAGATTTTGGTGTAACAACGTCGTACAACTCCTGAAGATGTGCGTAGGTCTGCCACTCGTGAGACACCATCTTTGCCCGGTATGGACTGTAGAACACGTCCCAATTGCCATTTCAACGTGGGAAGGTTGTTGTCCTTTATGACGACGAGGGTGTCGGGCTTGAGTTCATCTTGATGCTCTCTCCACTTGGTCCGCGCCTGCAGTTCGGAGATGTACTCTTTGGCCCAGCGAGACCAGAAATGCTGTCGCATATTTTCAATCATCTGGTACCGCTGCAGTCGATGAATGGGCGTATCTCGAAGGTCATCAGTAGCAGGTGAAGTCAGTGGGCGACCAATTAAAAAATGACCAGGAGTAAGTGGAGAAAGGTCTTGAGGATCTGCCGAGAGGGGAGATAGGGGTCTGGAATTTAGGACGGCTTCTATCTGCGTTAACACCGTACTAAACTCCTCAAAAGTGAGGTGTGCGTTACCCACTACCCGACGTAAATGGTATTTGCAGGATTTAACTCCCGCTTCCCATAAGCCGCCAAAATGTGGAGAATACGGTGGTATGAAACTAAACTTAATGCTGTTATTATGCGCGTATTCTAAAATATCGGGACTACAATTTTTTAAGAATTTAGAAAACTCATTCATGAGACCAACAAAGTTACGACCGTTGTCGGAAAATATTTCGATAGGTTTACCACGGCGTGAGATAAACCTATTTAGCGCTAACAAATATGCCTCACTAGAGAGATCGCTGACTAATTCTAAGTGCACTGCGCGGGTTGTAAAGCACACAAACAAACAAACGTATGCTTTATGCGTTTTTGCACCCCTACCTTTGCGATTCAGTACTAAAAATGGACCAGTATAATCTACTCCACTCCTTGCAAACGAAGAACTTGGAGTTATACGCTCCACAGGTAGGTTTCCCATCAGTGGTGTCAATGTTTTACCCTTAATGCGCGTACAGGTGACACATTCATGTACAGTTTGCCTAGCTAAGTTTCGACCTCCTACAGGCCACCACAGTTCGCGAACTTGATACAACAAAGCCTGTGGGCCAGCGTGTAGCAGTCGTGCGTGTTCATGTCGAAACAGTAGCTTTGTAAAATAGTGTTTACTTGACAATAATATGGGATATTTTTTATTGTAATTAAATTCAATTGAGTTGCCTAAACGCCCCCCAACTCGTATAATCTTGTTGTCATCGAGAAATATATTTAATTTTAATAAATTACTATTCTTAATAATTTTTCTACCTTTCTGTAAACAATCATATTCATTTGCGAAAGTTTCCATTTGACAGAATCGAACTAAAGTTTGCTCTGCCTGTGCCAATTCATCAACAGTAATTTTACTAATCCGTTTAATTTGTCGGCTTGACACATTATTCAAAAACCGTAATACATAAGCTAGCGCTCGCTTCATGCGTCTTAATTGTGAAAATCTGGTAAATGGAAAGAACGAAATGGACTTAGATTCCTGAACGGGACACGAAACAATAGTTGTCTTGACTTCAGGTAGATCTTCTGTCAAGTACTCAGAAGAATCGGTACAGGGAACTTCAAAGTCACTATCCTTTAAGAAGGTAGGTCCTTCCCACCATAAATTAGACGAAGAAAGTTCCTCTAATGTACACCCACGCGACGCAAGGTCGGCGGGATTATCCTTTCCCTTCACGTGACGCCACGAACAACCCTGCGTTAGTTCATGAACCTCCGCAGTTCGATTCTGAACAAACGTTTTTAATTTGTTCGGTGCCATACGTAACCACCCTAAAACAATAGTGGAGTCTGTCCAAAATAACACATTATCAAAGGTCATGTGCAAAGAATGACGCACCTTATTATATAGCTTGGCACCAATTAAAGCACCGCACAGCTCAAGCCGTGGTATACTCAACGGCTTTAACGGCGCGACCCGGGCCTTCGAAAAAAGTAAGCGAACGGAAACATTACAATCTTTACCAATAGTGCGAACATAAACGCAGGCACCGTAGGCCGCTTGCGACGCATCGCTAAAAATATGAAGCTCCACAGTGCGAGGCTGACTACCAATTACGTGGCGAGGAACATGAATGCTATCTATAATGCGCAAAGAAATAGCAAACCGGTTCCATGCCTGAGCAACGCTAGATGAAACTGTGTCGTCCCAACCTATCTTCAACAACCACAGTTCCTGCAATAGAATCTTTGCGACGATTATTACAGGGCTAAGAAGTCCTAATGGATCAAATATTTGCGATATATTTGATAAGATAAAACGCTTAGTGATTGAATTATTTTTATTTTCGATTTGCGTGTTAAAATAAAAATAATCTCTTAAGTTATTCCAACCAATTCCTAAGGTTTTGTTTGAAATATTTTCATTTAATTTTATTTCTTTGTACGTACTATCAATGTTAGTGCTATCCTCAGTAGAAAAATTATATATCCACTTTCTAAGAGGAAAACAACCTAACTGTAAAGTATTTTTTATTTTATTACATAATTGCAATAATTCCAATTTATTATTTGATCCGCATAACAAATCGTCAACATAAAAGTCTTCATTAATTACTCGCTTTACGTCGGGATTGTTAGACTCCAATGCCAATTGTTTTAAGCACCTTACGCTTAAAAAGGGAGCCGACGCGGTACCGTAGCTGACGGTATTCAGCTCATACATGCTCAGTTCGTGTGATGGATCTTCACGCCACAAAATCATTTGTAGGTTACGTTGTTTCGGGTCTACCAAACATTGCCTATACATCTTTTCGATGTCAGCGCAAACGACAAATTCATGTTGTCTGAATCGTAAAAGAATCGATATCAAATCTCCCTGTATGGCTGGGCCGACTAATTGTAAATCGTTGAAAGACTTTCCGGAGGTAGACGCTGCGCTTGCGTCGAACACAACACGCAACTTAGTTGTGGTACTATGCTCGCGGAAAACACCATGATGCGGCATAAAATAACATGGCGATTGACAATTATCTACTCGAGACATGTGACCTAAATTCTCGTATTCCCGTATAAATTCTGTGTATAACGATTTGTATGAAGGCGATTGTAATAAACGTTTTTCTAACGAAAGGAATCTGCGTTTTGCTAGTGCATACGAGTCACCTAAGGCATCAGAGGACTGCTTTAGAGGTATAACAACACTGAATCTACCATCAGCAGTGCGCGTAGTGTTGCTAATGAAGTGCTCCTCACATCTACGTTCCTCTTCAGTCAATACGTCATTAACATTGGGTAATTCCTCAATTTCCCAGAACAGTTTAAGCTGCGAATGTAAACTGTTAGCTAAATTACATTGAATGTATTTAGAATTTGGAATGTTATTATATAAAGGGCCGGAAATAATCCACCCCAGCTGCGTATTTTGTAAATAAGGGCCACACGGTAGTCTTATGCTTCCAACAGTCATAAGATCCCAAAACCTATCGGCACCTATCAAAATATCTATCACTTTGGATTCTAAAAACTGTGGGTCCGCTAACTGTACGTTGTCAGGAACATAACGTTGTAAACTAAGCTCGCGAACAGTAACACCGGGTATCGTGGATGTAATTTGTGGTAAGACGTAGCAATGAATACGCGTCTTATAAGTGGAATCAACACGAGACTTCATTTCAATAACAGAACTTTGCGAACAATGTAACACTGAATCACCTATACCTTTTATGCAATTAGTGGACTGTAAAATTGGCGTATTTAATAACTGGCATAAAGACTCGGTAATGAAGCAACGCTGGCTACCACTATCGAGCAAAGCGCGAGCCCTGTGATAACCACCACATACATCAGCGACATCTATTATTGCAGTGGATAACAAAACGGTGCTACTATTTTTTGCGTCATTTACCTGGAAGGAACAAGTGGCGGGGAATGTGACGTCAGCGCAAGGCGACGAGATACACGCTCCGTCCACACTTCCAGTCCCAGCTGTCCGCTCAGTAGCTATCACGGAAGGCAATGATAATGTTTTATTGTTTAGGTTTGCGTCGTGGAGCAACGAGTTGTGCTTTTTATTGCATTGTCTGCACGGCCCAAATCTGCAACTATCCAAAGCATGTCCCGAGCGTAAACAGTTTTCACATAGCTTATTTTTGCGAACAAGTTTTAATTTCGATTCTAAATTACTATTGATAAATTGAACACAGGAATAAAGTGGGTGATTTCCATTACATTTGTAACACGGCTTTCTAGTGCGGTTCATATTATCTTGCGGCTTATTGGTGGAAAAATTACAGTGCGATGTAGTTATATTTTGTGATTTTGTGTATGTGTTTTGTTTTTTGTTATTGAACGTGCGATTATCTGTGTTACGTGAAAGCTGTAATGTTTCCAACATATCCGCGCGATCTTTTAGAAACTTTAATAAATCGTCTAGCCTAATTCGCCGTTGAGCAGTGTTATCACTCGATAACAAAGTGCACTTGTGAGTCTCCCACTCCCTTTCGGTAGTTTTATCTAGCTTTGACACTATAATATAGTTTATTAGGGTATCCCAGGTGTCTGTAGGTTCACCTAAGATTTTTAATGCGCGCAAATTTTTTAATATAGTGTCAATAAGTTTTCTAATTAGGGAGGGGGACTCTTTACATAAAGAATCTATTGTGAATAGCGCTTTAACATGATTGGATATTAACAGTCTAGAACTATTGTACCGCTCAAGTAACAATTCCCATGCAACTATGTAGTTATCAGACGAAAATTCTATGGAATCTATAACTAATTCAGCACTACCCTTTAGTGACGATTTTAGGTAGTGGAATTTCTGAATGTTAGTAATTTGTTTGGAATTGTGCACTAACGACAAAAATGTGTCCCTGTACTCCAACCAATTTTCGTACGAACCATCGAAGGTAGGCATAGAAATAGTGGGCAACTTAACCGATTGTAATTGAGCGACATTTTGTGCGTTATTAGAGTAGTCAGCGATCTCACCATTGTTAAGCATACATTCGGCTTGTGCCATGGTAGTATAATAAGAGTCCTCAAATAGTTCTCTTTGGTTTAACTGGTCAGGTAGTTCGCTATCAGAAACATTTTCCTCGATCTTAGTTTGGATTTCTGTGAATTCTGTAAATAGCGTAGTAGCGCCTTGAACTCGCAATTTTAAATCTATGCGATTCTGCGTGGAGATATCGCGCTGTCTATCAGCTATTGATTGCAAATAATTGGCGAACTTTGTAAGTCTACCCTTAATGATGCCGCGCTTTCTAGTTAAGTCTCTCACTAGACTATCACATTCTACACTAAGAACATTAGGGGACTTATCACGAGATTTCTCGATAGGCATTTTGGCGGTTTATGAAAATAAAGTACTCACGGTTTACGAAGGCTGTGCTAGCAAAACGACACCAAAGTTAGCACGGGCTAAAAACAGTAGAATAAGGAGATGGGAAAGGTATTTAGAGAAGGGATTGGTCCCACCAGACTGCGTACGGGTATTACGGCTCCAACACCTTCGATTCCTTGCGCGTAGATGATTCCTAGCCCAATCTCGTCTTGCGTAAGTTGCTCCAGAAGTGGCTGCGTCCTTGGATCCAAATCGCTGATTTCGCGTAGAATCCGGCTCGAAGGACCAAAATGTTGCGGCAGTGCGTTAACCGCTATTTGAAAATAGTTTTTGAGGTGCAGTTACTGGAGTATAAATGAGATAATGCGTGTACTTGATCAACTTGCGTGTTTAATCGAAGTGACATGAAAATTCGGTTACAAAAATTAACAATTAAGCTAGAAACAGGGAGAGGGGGCTTATGTCCAATAGCGTGGTAGATCATGCTGGTAACTAGATGTGGTGGTCACCCATTGGCACGACGCTGCGACCACGTAGTTACACGACGTGACGTCATTGGGACCCGATACTACACGAGGACGTTGGATATACCCAAGGTATACCAAAGTTAAAGGGTTCCAGTTATGCTCGATAGATAGCTCCATAGGTCTCCGCGCGAACACGTTGTAATCGATGAATTCCCGTGAATGAGAGGTTAATATAACTCCTCCAGGTTAATATATTGAAGATTAGAGTTTCCTTAACTAGGTAAGCTGTAGTAGCTAAGGTACTATCACATACTAACGTGTAAAGCGCAAGTAACCCCATCACGTTAGATATAACAGAAAATGTGAGAAAATTGCAATGATTATTTTCTCATTTTACAATTATTATTATTGTAATTTATCTATGATTTAGCATACCTAGTGATGCGGGAATGACACAAATAGACAAGATAAAAGGAGCTAACTTTTATTAACACTCATTGTGTAAATTATATGACTATGTTGTCCAGCATCCTAAGCGGTTTTTTTTTGTAAAAGTAATTGTCAACAAAAGTACAAGGCTACAAGGAAGCCGTGTCGTTAGGAGCTCCTAGGCGAGGAAGTTAAGTGGAACGGTCTTGTTTGTGAATATATCATTCGTATTAAATAATGGAAGGAGGCAGTTATGACGCTGCCTAAACAATCAAACAATAGAACGCTGCTGCGTTTAGGAATTACTTTATGCTCACGAAAGAGTCTTTAAATTTGTGTGTGTGTGCAAATTCGCACACGGCAGGGGTGAAGCTTCTAAAAAGTGGCAAGGGTGATTTCGGAAGTTCCCAAGAAGCTCATATTTTGCTACTTATATCTCCGTGGAAGCAACAGATGATTATTGGTTGTCAAAATGTTGAATAGCAATCTCTATGCATCAAAATACTATTGGTAAGTATCGCTGTTTGTTTCATCGGATTTTCAAATCACAACGGTGTTATGGAAGTTTGAATTAAAAAAAAAAAAAAAAAAAAATAGTATGGCATAATTTTAGTAATTACCATAACCCAATATTTATTTATTTTTTGTTGTCCTAATATGTTTTGTTACTTAAATAGCTGTAAGTAATAATAATATGGACTATTAGCAAGTGACTCACTTGTTGATCTTGCAAAGAAAGATCATTGAAAAACGTCATGTATATGCTTACCTAATTCTTACCTAAGTGTGACTTTTGTCATAAGTTGAAAGTTGCAAGTTGTTATAGATTTTATCTAAAAAAAATATATATGTATGAAAAAAGGGGGATATCGGTAAGACCTGTGACCTGTTGATCCAGAGTCACAGAAAGTTATCTTTAAAAAGACTTAAATAAGTAAATTAGTTAATTATTGCTTATTTTAATATTGTATCCAATGAGATCACAAGTTATGAATTAAATCAAATCAAATTTGGTTTCAACAGACAATTAATACATATTCCTTGTTTAAAAAAAAAAACGACAAAACAAAAAAAAAATATACACATAAGAATAATTTAAACCAAAAAGGCCGCCACTCAGCATTATGTTGCAGCATGCACAACACCTGCAATGCTGGTATTCTAGTAACTACAATAATTATTCGTCGACATATTTAATATTCATGTCATGTGAAATAAAATGAGACATTGAATATTTTCCTACTATTAAGTGGATGTAACAAATACATCAAATTATAAAAAAAGGAAGAGATGTGATGTCTAACTAAATATGTGGGTAGTTGTGGAATAGACAATAAAGGTATATGCCGTAATGGCGGTGACGGCTCGGTTGAGTCAGTCGTGTTCCGACCGCCGGACCGAGCGGACGTTTGCCACCACAGTGTACAGTGAATCATAGAGTGACTTAGTGTTATAGCACAACCCTCTCCGGACACTCCGGAGGACACCACAGTGTGTGTTGTCAGTGATCTATGGAACCGAAACGTGACCGCTTACAATGGGCCTTATAAGGTTCATAGACACTCAAAAGGCAATGGTCGAAGTTTCTCTGCGCGATCATATCAGAAATGATGAGAACTAAGGTCATCGATATAGTCCAAAGAGTTGCGAAACATAAGTGGCAGTGGGCAGGGCATATTGCGAGGAAGACTGACGGCTGCTGAGGCGGAAAGGCCTCGACTGGCGACGGCGTACCGGGAGAGGACGCCCTTACAAGGTGGACCGATGATCTGGTAAAGTTAAGGGGAAGCCGCTGATTGCGGGCAGCGTAGGACCGATCGGTTTTGATAGTGTTGAGGTTGTCGTCCTATAATGGGTGTCTCTTTGCTGACATTATTTTTATAAAAAGGTTAAGTTAATGACTCCATCCCACCTAATGGTAAGCAGAAGTGGAGTCCAAATGCGAAATGAATTCCATTTCTTGTTTGTGCGAGAAAGAAACGAGTTGACAAACTTAAAAATGATGATGATTGTTCATATACGACCCGTCGAGCCTATGTCATTCGACATTGTCATGTATCTATGTAGGAACTGTCGAGCTCATACAGATTTTATTGTTCTTCGATGAAAGGTTTACGGTCATCAACAGCTCATATAATGTCCCCACCGACGGGCTCGAACCTACCCCACATTAGAGGCGATTAGGCCTTAGTCAACCACGCTGGCCTAGAGCGGGTTGGTCGACTTCACACACAACCTTAAAATTTCTTCATAGGTGTGTGTGCAGGTTTCCTCATGATGTTTTTCTTCACCGTAAAAGCGTCGAATAAACGTACATATTAATTCAAAATTTAAAAACACATTGGTATGTGGCGGGGTTCGAACCGGTGCCTCCCGGTTGGGAGACAACGCGCTACGCCACCGACCTGGTTTAAAAGGTTTATGGTACTTTAATATTATACCATAGGGCATTCTAAGTAAGAAACCCTTCTATTCATCTAGACATTGTTTACCTCAAACTATTTGGTTACTCTAGCCATAAACTCGATTCAGTTATAAAATAATTAACTGATAGAAGCATCGTATTAATTTCGTGCCAAGAACACAAACGCTTGACTGTCAAAATTAGACTTCAATTAGGTATGCGAAATTCAATTTACGCGCACTGGGATTGGTATCACAGGATCATGTGTTGGAGATAGAATAGATAACTAGTCAGTTCTATCTATAAGATCTAGAATGACATGTTGTCTATCATCTCAATAAAATAGGTAGACGTAGTATTGAGCTATCATCTCAATCACATCTCAATGTATGTCATTAGGTATGATGGAAGACATTATCAATGGTACAGACAACAGCACGTTGGGTTACCACAAACTGTCAAATTTTCCCAATCGATTATGCACTTTATTTTGAATAGTCTTAGGTTGAAAATCGTTTGGAGAATATGATAGTTTTGTATAGCCCGACGTGCTGTTGACTGTACCTACTGTGTCGACTGCCAGGATCGTCTTCCAGCCGTATTTACAAACATTACTACCTATATGGGTTCGTATGAGTAAGGGCACTCGCCGACGGTGACTTTTTGTAGTAATGCCACAGTCGATATTTACACTGTGGTTATGCTGTCCCACGTTCGCATCGATATAGTAGCGATGCGGTGGCTAGCTATGTGTCCTCGCCCACATAACCAGGGTTCAGTCGCGATGCTAACGCAATATTGTCGAGTCCCATATTACAGGAGAGTTGTGAATCGCCATAATAAATGTTTCTGTGTCGAACGACTCCATTTTGCACACGTGACGGGCAACAGCACTCTCGACCTGTCTGTGTTCCACTGATCCTCAGTTCTCCCTCGACTCACACGCCACCCTCCCCCGTTCTCATCCCAAAGTCGTCCGACACGATACAGTCGCGATCATGTCGCGATGCTGTAGCGCGTTAGTAGCGCCACAGATAATATAATACTAGTAGCGCATCAATTGGCATCGATTCCGTAGCGCGTTGCGAATGCGACTAACGCGCGTTAGTAGCGAAACCATCGCGCGTTAACGAAACGCGCGACAGCATCGCTACAAAAGCTCGCCGTGGGCGGGAGGCTCTAATGATCCAGTCGTAGTTGAGGTAGTTAGGTACCTATCTACTTAACTTTCCTGTTCTTTCAATAATTTAGTCTTTTAACATTATAAATAGGTATCTAATCAATTCTGTACCTATCTCAATAAAATAAAATTAATTCCGTAATTGCGGAAACAATACTATCATACAATTCGCACATTACCCTAGAGCTATCTACTAATCACGCAATATAAAAAATATTATCCAAATATACAAATCGCCTTCCGATATGACAAAACTTTTAACATCAATAAGACGATTCCCTGGATCTCTTTGTTTTGATAACTTTCTTGGATTTACTGCAGAATCTTCGACCGTCGATATATTGTTTACGGAAACGTTTCTTCGCGAACTGTCGCAAGTTATTTTGCGGAAAAACTATATTTCAAGTCCATTTTTACTTATTGAAACAGTGAAAGGTGTCATGAAGCTTTTCCGGACTCATCTGGGATTTGAAACTACCCACAATAGCTAGGTCGAGCAAATATAGTAGGTACCTAGGGTAGGTGTCGTAGGAAGAGTTTATATCTATACTTTGATAATCTCACCTCTTTGGTTGTACTATAATAATTAAGAATAATATCAATAAACGTCACTTTATGTCAGACATGCTAAAATGGTAGTTTTATTTAGATAAAATATATTTCTTTAAATTATTACATGGTGTCAGGTGTTGTTAATTTGTAATAAGTAGAAATAATAATAATAATAATAATAATATATAATAATAATAATATATTTTCACGCTAACACCAATTATCTAGCCCGAAGTAAGTATCATTAAGAACTTGTGTTACGGATACTAGATAATGAACATTTTTTTTTTTTTTTAATATACATAATAATTTTAGATATTTTTATAAATAAACTTAAATAAATATATAAACAACCATGACTCGCGAACAAACATTCGTGTTCGTCACACAAATATTTGCCGCTACCAGGATTCGAACCCGGACCGCTTGATGTGAAGCCAGCTATACTGACCACTCCACCACGACGGCGTCAAAATGTTTTTATAAGTTGTGTATTATAGTTTAGTATGTCGGAAAGAAGTCAACGGGGAGTAAAATCCGAAAGTAAAATGATGTATACGGCGTTGCAGCAGCCGGCTGCAATGGAAGAAGACGGCAATTTGGCGACGAATTGGAGAGAATAAAAGTCGGCATTTGATTATTATTTGGTGGCTACTGGTAAGGAAAATGCTAGTTCGCGAGAGAAATGTGCGCTGTTTATGCATGTGATTGGAAAGTACGGGCGTGAAATTTTAGAGGAGCTTGACTTAGAGGAGAGTATTAAGACAAATTATGAGGAGCTGGTCTTGAATTTTGCTAATCACTGCGATCCTACACTTAATGTTAACTTTGAAAGGCACTTATTTTTCGAAACTTATCAAAAGGAGGAGGGTTTTGATAAATTTTTGAGCACACTAAAATTAAAAAGTAAGGCTTGCAATTTCGGTCATTTGAGAAGTAGCCTTATTTTAACGCAGTTAATAAGAGGCATAAGCGATTCTAAAATGCGTGAAAAATTATTAGTGAAACCTAAATTAGAGCTAGAGGAGGCAATTTCATGGTGTCGCGCGGCTGAGACCGCTTGTCGGCAGGCGGTGCAGTGCGTTGGTGGCGGCGGCCGGGCCGCGGACACTGCGGCGCTGGAAGAGGTGCACGCGAGGCCAGCCGCAGTGCGGGCGGTGCACCAGCGAGGTGAGCGACGACCTTTCGTACATTTTTCGCAACAGCAGCAGAGTCGCGCTCGTGATGTTGTGTGTTTTAAGTGTGGGCGTAAACATAATATGAATGAAAAATGTTGGGCACGGAATGGGAAGTGCTATCGTTGTAATAGAGTTGGACACTTTGCAAACATGTGTAAAGTGCGATATGTCAATGAAGTTGAAGTGTCGGAAGAGCAAGATGAATGTGCAGAGTTAAAAGAATTGTTATTATGTACTTTGTCTCTTGATGAAATTGGTAATAACTCAAATTCATGGTATTGCGATGTTTTAGTGGATAATTGTAAAGTTAGGTTTAAGCTTGATAGTGGCGCAGAGGTCTCAGTTATGTCATTAAATGCATATAGGGAGGCCGGTTTTTCCGAATTGTTATTAAAGAAAAATAATTCAGTAATTAGAGAAGTAAGTCAGTCAAAACTGCCGGTCGTAGGTTACTTTGAACCTATTTTATGTTACGATAAAAAAGAATGTCAACATAAAGTATATGTTTTAGATTTAAATTGTAGTAATTTACTAGGCCTGAGAGCTTGTCGTGATCTTAATCTAATAACAAGTAATGTTATTAATGAATTGTCACAATATAAAATTGATGATTTTGTTTTTGAAGGTATGGGATGCTTACCGTATGTTTACAAAATTGAGATTGATAAAAGTGTAACTCCTGTGGTTAATTGTTCTAGGAAAGTTCCAATTAAAGTGATGCCTAAGTTGAAAGTAGAATTAGAGAATATGGAAAAATGCGGTATAATTGTCAAAGAAGACGCTCCTACCGATTGGGTTTCAAATATTGTAACAGTGGAGAGACCAGGTAAATTGCGAATATGTTTAGATCCTTTTCATTTGAATAAAGCAGTACGTCGTTGTCACTTTCAATTGCCTACATTGGAGGAATTATCAAGTAATCTTACCGGTGCCAATTTTTTCACTAAGCTAGATGCAAAAAACGGGTTTTGGATGATGCAGCTGGATAAAGCTAGTTCTAAGCTCTGTACCTTTTCTACGCCATTTGGACGGTACACATTTTTAAGAATGCCGTTTGGTATTAATTGTGCACCAGAAATCATTCATAAGGAGATGTATAAAATATTTTCTATGCCCGGAGTAGAAGTATTTGCGGATGATATTTTAATTTGGGGCAAAAATAAACAGGAACATGATTACAGACTTCAAGAGGTGATAGAGAAAGCTAGAAAGTTTAATGTAAAGTTTAATAAAAGCAAATGTGTATTTGGTGTAAATGAGGTGCAATTTTTAGGACATACATTTAATAAAGACGGTATTAGTCCTACAGATTCTAGAGTAAAATCAATTATTTGTATTCAAAGTCCTAAAGAAAAAAAAGAGTTAGAGCGTTTCCTAGGCATGACTAATTATTTATCTAGATTTATACCTAACTATTCACAAGTGGCTGCTCCTTTGCGAATGCTTTTAAAGAAAAATATTGAGTTTGAATGGTTAAATGTTCATGAAAAATCGTTTAATGAATTAAAAAAGCTTATTGTTGTTCTGTTTTGAAATATTATTCATCGAGAGAACCGGTAACACTTAGCGTGGATGCGTCTAGTGAAGGGTTGGGAGCATGTTTGCTACAGGATGGAAGACCAGTTGCCTATGCTGCGCGAACGCTCACACCTACAGAAAAAAGATGGGCGCAAATTGAGAAGGAAATGTTAGCTATTCTTTTTGGATGCCTCAGATTTCATCAATATATTTATGGGCATAGTATAGTAAATGTAGAAAGTGACCACAAACCTCTCGAAGTAATATTTAAGAAACCTTTAAATGAAACACCAGCGAGATTACAGCGTATGTTGTTAAAATTGCAAGCTTATAATTTAAAAGTTGAATACAGACCGGGTAAAGAGATGCATATTGCAGACGCATTATCTCGTGCGGCCATTGGAGATGAAATTAATGACTGTGATAGAGCTAATACAGAGGATATTGTAGTGCACGTAAACGCATTATTTACAAGTTTGGATGCTTCTAATGAAAAACTAGAACTTATTAGAATTGAAACGGAAAATGATGAGGTTTTAGATAAAGTGATTGAATATTATTACGTCAAAGAAACAAGAGATTAGTTCACCCTGGAGCCAAAGTATATTGGTTTATGAGGCATGATTTACATGTTATTAATGGAATTTTATTTAAAAATAATCAAATTGTTATACCGCAGAGCTTACGTAATGAAATGTTAAAACGTATACATGAAGGACATTTGGGAATAGAGAAGAGTAAGAGACGCGGGACGTAATTTGGTGGCCGGGAATGAGTGCTCAAATTGAAGAATGTGTACGACGCTGCGAGCCGTGTCAGAGGCATCGCGCGGCGCTACCACGAGAACCACTCTTACCGCATCCAATATCACAACTGCCTTGGGAAACATTGGCTGCGGATATTTTTGAATTAAATAATAGTATGTTTTTATTAGTAGTAGATTATTATTCTAAATTTGTAGAGGTCATGTCGTTAAGTAATCTAAAAAGTGAGACTGTTATCAATAAACTTAAATGTATCTTTTCTCGATTTGGTATCCCTAATAAACTTATAACTGACAATGGAACTCAGTTTACATCGGCAGAGTTTAACAAGTTTGCTAAAGTTTGGGAGTTTGAACATGTGACAAGCTCGCCGATGTATCCACGTTCTAACGGTTTGGCGGAAAGGAACGTGCAAACGATTAAGCGGTTATTGAAAAAGGCTACGGAAGATAATACTGAGTGGACCTTGGCGTTACTGAATTTTAGAAATACAAAAATAACAGGAGAGAAATATTCACCTGCTGAGTTGCTCATGGGAAGATCGTTAAGAACTAGGTTACCAGCGGCTCCTACTACATTGAAGCCACAGCAAATTGAATTTCATTCTTTTAGGAATGATCGTCTAGAAAGAATTGACAAAATGAAGTATTATTATGATAAAGGAACAAGAAGAGCTCCAGAATTAAAAGCTGGACAAAGTGTGAGGATGAAAGAAGGAAGCGAGTGTAGGAAAGCAGAGGTAGTTAAGAGGGCAGAAGAACCACGGTCGTATTGGGTGAAAGTTGATAACGGTACCACCGTTATCAACTTTCATATCGTAGAAATAGGTCACATATTATAGATCCTAATCATCGTAATGGACTTGGTCTCGGGAGCTATGAGTCTAATTTACCAAGTAACAATGATTCTTGTAGACAGTCTTCTCAATCGCAATATTATGTCAGAGGAGGAATAGGGAATGCATCACATTATGTTTATCTTATCTTATCTTATCTTATGTAGGGGCCGTGAGTTTCCCCACGGTGCACTTCGACCCAATGGGATCTTTTGTGTCTCCCCAGTCTCGTTCACTCTTGTCGCTCCTTGAATAAGCAGGCCATTAGTCTAACTATATCCATGAGCTTGAAGAGCCTGTAGTCTTCTGGCTTTGGGTAAGCCAATCCCAGGATATTTAATCTAGTCCTGGCTATGGAATCACAGTCACATAGTAGGTGTTCCATGGATTCCTGGTTATGTCCACATGCTCTGCAATTCGGTGTTGTCGAGATTTGCATTTTGTTGAGCATGTGGTTTGTGGCGTAGTGCCCTGTGAGTCCACCCAAGATTAGGCGGGCCTGTTGTCTGTTGCCTCCAAATATGGATTTACTCCATCCTCTTGGGCATTCACCTAAGAAGGATTTGGAGTGTTTCATACCAGGTGACAATTTCCATTCCATACAGTGTCTTTTGAAGACGTGGTCTTTTATGGCTTTGCTGATGTAGCATTTGGATAGGGGGATGAATGGTTCAGGGCCTACTAATGGGGTTTCTGATCCTTTCCTTGCCAGTTCATCAGCTTTCTCATTACCTCGGATCCCCTCATGTCCTGGGACCCAGATTAGTTGTACCTTATTGCATTTACCGACCCTGTTTAGGGTTTGGACCGCATTGAGTACTATACCTGAGTCGACTCGGGGGTTCAAGAGGGCCTTGAGTGCTGCTTGACTGTCACTTAAGATATAGACAACTTTGTTTTTAACACGTTGTTCTATGATCTTTAATGCGCAAAGGATTATTGCATAGATCTCCGATTGGAAGACCGTTGCAAGTTTTCCCATGCTTTGATATATTTCGAGATCGTTGCAACAGATACCTGCTCCAGTACCAGAATCCATTTTGGATCCATCAGTAAACCAAATTAGGCTGTCCCTTTTCGGGGTCGGTGGGTGGTTCCTCCACTGCTCCCTAGTTGGAATCTTAACCCTGAATTCCCTGTGAAACATGATCTTAGGGTGTATTTATATCACATTATGTTACTCGTAGCGGCAGGGTGGTACGACCACCAGCAAGATATGGATATTAGTGATTGTTAAACTAATGATTTGTTATTTCAGAAGTTCTTATGTTTTTTATTTGTGTTTATTTAGTAATAGTGTAATTAATAAAAATGTATTTTAAAAGGAGAGAGATGTCGTAGGAAGAGTTTATATACTTTTATAATCTCACCTCTTTGGTTGTACTATAATAATTAAGAATAATATCAATAAACGTCACTTTATGTCAGACATGCTAAAATGGTAGTTTTATTTAGATAAAATATATTTCTTTAAATTATTACAGTAGGTATGGTTTTTCTGTGGTTTTCCTACTATAGTAGGTATTTATTACCTAAGTTTGGCCACGGTAATGTTAAAATAACAATACCGGTGGTTTGACAATGAGTGCGCAAGCGATTATTAAAAAAAAACTCTTTATTGCACTTCACAGTTAATATTTAACAAACATAAGGTAACAAGGTTTGCAAGGGCGAACTTATCTCTAAAAGAGATCTCTTCCAGTCAACCCAGAATGTATGTAAGAGACTACAAAAATAATAAGCGGGTGACATCAAGTGCACGGTTGTAAGTAAAAGAATGCTAATTTTCCTTTATATAACTAATATAGCATACCTATATAGGTATATGAATAAACATTAACATAAATAATCATAAAGTACACACATAATTAAATAAATACACAAATACATATTAAAATAAATACATAATGATAAATAAATATATAATAGACTATGAAAGACTGTTTGAACCAGAAGAAAGTTAGTCACGACTGTGAAAGAAGTGAGAGGTAGTGTTTTTTTTATTTTATATTTAAAAGATTATGTTCTTATGGGTGCTCTAGAACGTGTGTCCGCGGCAGTACCTACTTAGGTATTTACTCTTAAATTGGTCCACATGTCTTTCAATAATTTAGTCTTAAGTATAAGGCAGAAATGAGATAGTGCGATTAGAGTAAATGCTCCGCAGAACACCAGAACACTCGCGAGCGCTGTATTGTTGTTAGAAGGTGCTTAATAACGCCACCTATATGTACAGATATTAATTGTACATTCAAATATTAAGGTTCATTCAAATATGACTACGATAGCTCTACCAAGAGTAAAGTTTTTAACCGCCTCCGTGGTCTAGTGGTTGGCGCGCCGGAATTAAGATCTAGAGGTCCTGGCTTCAATCACCAGGGGAGTACAAATTTGTAGTCTTTGGTTGGTGGTAGGACTGGTAGGACCGTTTTCAAGTCCGCTTTGACGCGATAGATTATGATAAGACGCTTGTAGCTAACTAGCGAATTATCAAAATCTGTCACGTCTAATCATAATAATAATTTTAACAGTATTATTCTGTTCCGACAGTAATGTTAAGATAGTGAAATGCGAGAAAACGTAATTTATATCACGTGCCTCTGTTTTGTGAATTATCCGATATTTCGGCGCATTTTCATGCGCCATGGTCATGATTGAACTTAACAGAATACAATCCTGCGGTCCAGTCTCTCTGTGGTCCAATCTCTCTGTGGTCGTTTCTCTGTGGTCCAGTCCCTCTGTGGTCCAGTCTCTCGGTATTCCAGTCTCTCTATGGTTGAGGGTTCCAGGTGAAGCTCGATTCCATCTTCAGCTTTATCGTCACTTACCATCAGATGAGATGAAGACCAAGAGCTTCTTTCCATGTCAAGCATAAAAAAGCGACTAAGAAAATTAAGAAGATTCTCCCAACCGTATGACAATATCTCGTTTGCAACAGTAAATAATATTGAACTTAGAGGTTATCTAAGATACTGATGCTTGCAGAATCTGTGGACAGGAGCGTGAAACACCAAGGCACCTCCTGTGCTCTTGTGAACCTCTCATGCACTAAAAAAGCCGACTCTTGGGGAGACATATTCTCGACCCACACGATATCAAAACAATCCAAGCTGGGAATGTCGTATCATTTTTAGATAGTAGATACCCAGCTAAAGGAGTAGTACATGTAAGGCCTCAATAGGACTTACTTGGAGGCTAGTCACAATAGATCTTTATTGGTCGCAGTGACGCAAAAAGCCCCGAATTTACGAAATAATAATAAAAATAGAGGTTATCTAAAGACAATAATGTACCCCAACATAAGTACCTACCTACTTTAAGTATTTATAAATGAGGGTCGTAAAACTTTACCCGCTAAAGTTTTCCTAAGTGCCTGCCTACCATAATGTATTAAAGCGTGTTCTTTGCAAAGGCATCAACTTTGAAACTCTCAATTGAAGCTCTTTAAAGCCTGCGTCTTCACAAATTGTTAAACATCGAATATGGAGATCGAATATCCTGCCCGAGGAGAGATCAAATCAGCGGTGCATAGCAGAAGTTCGAAGGGGGTACCTACTCGAGTTGTCCCGTCTTGTTGGACTTGCTAACATGTCGTTGAAACTTCAAAACTTTACCGTGGTATTCGTAGACCTACTTGGGCATAACTGCTGCCTCAATATCTAGACCATTAAGAAGTTTTATTGGTAATCTGATTCTATGTCTTACGCTGAATACTCAACATCTCAGTTATGTTACCTACAGTTTAAAGTTCAATTCGTCTTACTACAAACAAGGACGAGTGAGATGACATGGGTTTTAAGCGGTCACTTAACGAAAAGAAAGATCTTGAATTCAGTTTTTATGTAAGTAGGTATAGTATAGTTAGTTAAAGATCCCACGGCTTATTTTCTAAAAGACGTAATGTAGTGTAAAACGCTCGTATCTAGTCATGTGGGGCAACTAATACGCATTTTTTAGTAAGTTGCTTCCAGAACAAAAGTTTAAATTAATTAAAAGAAAAACAACATTTATTTTTACGTTATAAACCTTGGACAACAATAAGAAAACATAATTTGTTAACTCTAATAATAATTGTAATTATTATTGAATTTTTTAATCAACAAGGGAAACGCAGATTGCAGGCACTTACCCGCATCGGTGGGAAAGTGTCCGCACGCCTTCGGTTAAGTAGGTAGGTATAAAACGCAACGATCGGGTCCATCCATACTTCCATAATCCATACTCCTGTTTTAGCTTCTCGAATTAACTTATTGCAATCAAATTTAACATGCATGTATGACATCCAAATATAAGGTTTCTATCAACTTTTGAGTCGTCGATCACGAAAGTTGAGCAACCAAGTGCGCGGTCGGTACTCGGATGGGTAACCGAAAATTTAACATGCGTGTTTGAATTCAAAAATAAGCTTTCTATCAACTTTTGAGCCGTTTTTTTTTGGCTTGCTTTTTTGTTTCTATATTCATCTTTGGTTTTTAAATTTTCTTGGTTTTTGGGATTTCTTTTTGTTTCTCTTTCTAACATATTTTTAAACAGACTATTAGTGATTATTTTCGATTTGCTTGCATTTTTACGTCGCGTCTGTATGTTTGTTGCCTTTGGTAATGGACTTATATTGATGAAGGGAATATGAGACTCATGAGTATTCGAAATGTTACATAGAATAGAAAGTGTAATTGGTTGTTTCTGAAATTATTTTAGTATCTGAAAGTGAGAGTTATTTTTCATTGGCTTAATTTATTTTAGTTGCAATAAGGTCACTTATCAGCTCGTAAAGGACTAAGTGCCCTTTACCTGCTAATAAGTGGAACATACGTACCGTATGGCCTCTTCTTACCATAAAAAATAAAAAACACGCTTATAAGTTAAATAAAAAACTAAAAAGTGAAAAATAACTTTTTAGTGTAGAAACTAAAAGATGAACGAAAAGTATAATTACTATTTACAGAAAAGCGTGGGGTGCTTAATTACATTAGTTCTTGAAAATATTCGATCGGTACAATTAAATTGAGCACCCCACGCTTTTCTCTAAATAGTAATTATACTTTTCGTTCATTATTTAGGTTCTATACTAAAAAGTTAGAGTTTTTAGTTTTTTATTTAACATAAAAGCGTGTATTTTAGTTTTTTTAAACTATCATTTTTCCACTTTTTAGTGCGAATTATAACCGTCGATGAAAGTAATTACTTAATGACAACGCCATCTAGTGACGTATAGCTGAACTAACATTCCAAGCGTTTAATTTATTAGTCCTAGCGATTCTAATCAGGATAATGGGATATTCGTATGGAATTATTGTAATGTCATCGGTCTTTGATAAGTCTGTAAAGTTTTAATGAAATCTGACCGTTTAAAGTGGGTCAAAATCGAGTCCAAACGAGTCAGTTACATACATACAAATAAACAGAGATGCGCTATGTAATTCAGTAACTTTGTCCCCTGAAAGTATGGAGTAGTATGCATCAAATCCGGTACTTCTGATTTTTTGCAGACTTGTCTATGATGTTGGCCTAATGAATAATCCAAGTTTGTGACCTCGAGAGCCGAACGCAACTTTGTCAAAAATCGAAGTAACCGCGAGTCTTAATTTTTAAAATTTTGGCGATTATAACCCCAAAGGACTAGTTTTTTGAAAAAAAAAAACACCATGGGCGTTTGTCAAGTAGACCGAATTTTCTACAATATGATACTAAAATTGTGACGGAACCTAGGGGTTCCGTAAAATAGTCATCAGGGGTCCGCAAAAATCCGAACTATACTTAAAACAATTTCATTCTTCTCATTAAAACTTTAAGTTAAGAATAATGTGTTTCCATAAAAGGTATTTGGTTGGTGTTCTATTACCTATCTTTAAAGTTTGGGAGCCCCTGCTCTAGGGGATGAAAGGTAGCCTATGTGGATTCCTATCATCTAATCTATTTTTTACCAAATTTCATCGATCGTTTTAGCAGTTTTTGAGTTACAAATCGTTCCAAATCTTTCCCCTAGGGTATGAAAGGTAGAGTATATGGATTTCTAGCATCATTATATAGGTAAGTACCAAAGGAGATTGCTCAGCTCCTATACATGTTTGGCCTAAGAACCAACAATCATGAAAAAATATTTTCTAGGTTCGAAATTATAAGAGAATGACTGTAGAAACAATAATTATTAACGGACACTTCTGAGAACTTAATTATTAGCATACTACTTACACTAGTTAGTGCTATTTAGTATGGTTACCCATTAATACGGTTATGAATACTAATGAGTAATAAAAAATATATTTTCATTTTAATCAATCTCTACAAATAAATGTGTTTTTGTTAAATAAAAGTCCAACACCCCAATTAAAAAAGTCATTTTACGGTTTCCAAGCCGGTAGAATGTTAAAGTCCTTTTTAAAATGATTATATTACACAGCAGTGTCCATTAGAATCTAATTACTGTTAATGAAAGCATAAATTACACCAAGAATTATCATATATCTCATTATTTTGTTGGTTATTAGGCCAATTTGGGCTTCGATCAAAATCGGTTTAGTGGGTTTTGAGTTTATTCATTACAAACATACAAAACATTCCTATTTATAATATTGGTATAGATAAACCAGTAATAGGCACGGTAAGTAAATTCTTTGACGATTCCACTTACAGAATTCGGGGCATTAAAGGATTATCAATGAATGAACCGACATATTGTATAGATATAGTCTATTTCCATATGCATTAAAATTATATTCTTACAATTTAAATTTAATTACTTCATAGTAAATAGTCCATCTTCAGTCACACAGTTGGCAATATGGCAGTAGGTACAACTACCCGGCTTATTAATTCGCCACATACGACCAATTAATTTAGGCATTTAGTTATAAAGAATAAACATAATTAAAAAAACTACAAGAATAATATTCTCTGAGATAAAGTGTAACTAAATAATTATACTAATTCACAAAAAAAATTAAACCAAATAACTAGTAATAATAATTGTATGATAATAATCTCCACACTAATAATTAAATATGCAAAATTATGTACCTACTGTTGCAGGCATATTGTATTGTACAGACAACAGCACGTTGGGTTACCACAAACTGTCAAATTTTCCCAATCGATTATGCACTTTAAATTGAATAATCTTAGGTTGAAAATCGTTTAGAGAAATTTGTCAGTTTTGTATAGCCCGACGTGCTGTTGACTGTACAACACGCCGTATTATGAGTGACAATAATTCTACTCCGCTTGGTCATAAAAAATATACTGAACCTACCAAGAATAAGCGATCTCCATTCGCCATTAATATTCATAGAATCTAATACGGATTTATCAACAAACGGTTTTATTTGATTAAAAATTCACACAGACTACAATACGCCGCGCTGTTTTGTAAACGGCGTTTTGTACGATATGGCTGCGACATATCATACAATGAAATGAAGAATGAGAGCTATTCGCCGCTAGAGGCGCTAGTGTATCGTGAGATCATCGAAATAATGTCTCTGTTTGTGTGTGTGCTAAGCGGGTTTATTTCTATGTTGTGAATATTTTGCAATACCCGAGATTAACTATGGAAAATGTGTGTTACGGGCAATGATATTATAAACATAGTTAAGTGATGTTCATAGTAATTTACGTTGAAATCTGTGCCGCGCAATCTACTGTCAAATGTTTTATTGTGCATAGAATAACACTTAGATATGAGTTTCTCCCGAGTTCTTGTTGTAAAAACGTGTTAAGAGACTTCATTTTGAACCTAAATCAACGTACAATTTTGGTTACCTACTTTAGTTACATTTTCACTTGACATTGGCAAAATGCGTACGCTTAATGCGACGCAACGCCATTGAGGATATAGAATAGAATAGAACATTTAGATATAGAATAACTATTAACGCCCCTATTCATAAAAACAAGTGTATTTATTAGAGATTTACAAATCGTTTGTCTCTGTCACTCTGACACGAGATGAATGAGACAAAACACTTTTTAACAAGGTAATAACTAAAATTTGTTTATTGAGTGCTTAAGAAAAAGGCTGTAACTTTTTAGTAGAATGGACACATAGATTACCTCCTGTGGTTAATAAGTGGAGAGTAACTTCCGAAACACACGAATAATTAATGTTGGTAAGCAGTGTTGACAAGGATACAAGTACCACGACGAGAGCGGCTCGTGTCTGCGCTAGACACAGAGATACTACACAGACTGAAAAAGTCCCAGTTGCGACGTTTTCGAGTATACGCAACGCGCGCGCCTGTGACATAATCTGGTTCTTATAATATCATTGGTTACTGGTCAATTAATATCAGTGCTTTAAAAGCTGAGCTAAGAAAAAATAACTAATATCTTAATGTTATTATAAATTGTTGTGAGCGTGGAAATATATTACATACATATATTATTATTATTATTCTTATATAAATTATGTAAATCTTTTTTAACTCTGATAATAATTGTAATTATTATTGAATTTTTTAATCAACAAGGGAAATGCAGATTGCAGGCACTTACCCGCATCGGTGGGAAAGTGTCCTAATGTGTTTTCTCTAAATAGTAATTATACTTTTCGTTCATCATTTAGGTTCTATACTAAAAAGTTAGTTTTTAGTTTTTTATTTAACATAAAAGCGTGTTTTTTAGTTTTTTTAAACTATTATTTTATTTTCCACTTTTTAGTGCGAATTATAACCGTCGATGAAAGTGATTACTTAATGACAACGCCATCTAGTGACGTATAGCTGAACTAACATTCCAAGCGTTTAATTTATTAGTCCTAGCGATTCTAATCAGGATAATGGGATATTCTTATGGAATTATTGTAATGTCATCGGTCTTTGATAAGTCTATAAAGTTTAAATGAAATCTGACCGTTTAAAGTGGGTGAAAATCGAGTCCAAACGAGTCAGTTACATACATACAAACAAACATACCAGGTGAAACTAATATAAAAGCGTGTGTTAAAAAGTCGATGCGCTATATAATTCAGTAACTTTGTCCCCTGAAAGTATGGAGAAGTATGCATCAAATCCGGTACTTCTGATTTTTTGCAGACTTGTCTGTGATATTGGCCTAATGAATAATCCAAGTTTGTGACCTCGAGAGCCGACCGCAACTTTGCCAAAAATCGAAATAACCGCGAGTCTTAATTTTTTAAATTTTGGCGATTATAACCCCAAAGGACTAGTTTTTGAAAAAAAAACACCATGGGCGTTTGTCAAGTAGACCGAATTTTCTACAATATGATACTAAAATTGTGTCTGTAGACCCAATAGTTTCCGAGATTAAGCCTTTCAAAATTTATCATTTTTTGCGAATTTCACAATTTTTTGCAATTATGTCGTTCTGAATGAATTTTGACCCTGATTATACTACTGATACTGAAGCCCTGTACTTTTATGGTGATATCTACTGCTGCAACATCAGGTATGTGCTGCAATCTATGTTTGTACTAATTTCATCAAAATCGGTCTAGTAGTTTTTGAGATTATTTGTTACAAACATACAAATCTTTCCTCTGGAGCAGGGATTCCCAAACTGGGTTCCGCGGAACCTAGGGGTTCCGTAAAATAGTCATCAGGGGTCCGCCAAAATCCGAACTATACTTAAAACAATTTCATTCTTCTCATTAAAACTTTAAGTTAAGAATAATGTGTTTCCATAAAAGGTATTTGGTTGGTTGGTAAGTTTGGGAGCCCCTGCTCTAGGGGATGAAAGGTAGCCTATGTGGATTCCTATCATCTAATCTATATTTTTACCAAAATTTCATCAAGATCGTTTTAGCAGTTTTTGAGTTACAAATCGTTACAAATCTTTCCCGTAGGGTATGAAAGGTAGAGTATATGGATTTCTAGCATCATATATAGGTAAGTACCAAAGGAGATTGCTCAGCTCCTATACATGTTTGGCCTAAGAACCAACAATCATGAAAAAATATTTTCTAGGTTCGAAATTATAAGAGAATGACTGTAGAAACAATAATTATTAACGGACACTTCTGAGAACTTAATTATTAGCATACTACTTACACTAGTTAGTGCTATTTAGTATGGTTACCTATTAATACGGTTATGAACTAATGAGTAATAAAAAATATATTTTAATTTTAATAAATCTCTACAAAATAGATGTGTTTTTGTTAAATAAAAGTCTTTGAGTGAATGTTAGAACACCCCAAGCCATTAAAAAAATCATATTATGGTTTCCAAAACGGTAGAATGTTAAAGTCCTTTTTAAAATGATTATATTGCATAGCAGTGTCCATTTGAATTTAATTACTGTTAACTAAAGCATAAATTACACCAACAATTATCATATATCTCATTATTTTGTTGGTTATTAGGCCAATTTGAGCTTTGATCAAAATCGGTTTAGTTGGTTTTGAGTTTATTTATTACAAACATACAAATCATTCCTATTTATATTATTAGTACTTATAGATAAACCAGTAATAGGCACGGTAAGTAAATTCTTTGACGATTCCACTTACAGAATTCGGGGCATTAAAGGATAATCAATGAATGAACCGACATATTGTATAGATATAGTCTATTTCCATATGCATTAAAATTATATTCTTACAATTTAAATTTAATTACTTCATAGTAAATAGTCCATCTTCAGTCACACAGTTGGCAATATGGCAGTAGGTACAACTACCCGGCTTATTAATTCGCCACATACGACCAATTAATTTAGGCATTTAGTTATAAAGAATAAACATAATTAAAAAAACTACAAGAATAATATTCACTGAGATAAAATGTAACTAAATGATTATGTCATATACATCAATTTCACAAAAAAAGAATTCAACCAAATAACTAGTAATAATAATTGTATGATAATAATCTCCACACTAATAATTAAATATGCAAAATTATGTAGGTACCTACTGTTGCAGGCATATTGTATTGTACATACAACACGCCGTATTATGAGTGACAATAATTCTACTCCGCTTGGTCATAAAAAATATACTGAACCTACCAAGAATAAGCGATCTCCATTCGCCATTAATATTCATAGAATCTAATACGGATTTATCAATAAACGGTTTTATTTGATTAACAATTCACACAGACTACAATACGCCGCGCTGTTTTAGCGTAATATACGGCGTGTTGTGCTGTGCGATATGGCCGCGATATATTAGGTTGGAGAAAAAGTCTTTTCGCATTATAGTATATATAAACTTGTAATAAAATCTCTTTGGCTATACTATTTGTATCTGGCTGGTTTTGGTATCATTGTAAGTTTAAATTTTAAAGAACATAATTCCAAATTCAAATTAGGAAAATGTGTGATTTTCATTTGTTTTTCGTACCGCCAAGATGAGTGAATCTAATGAAGAAATTCGATACATTTTAAAATTTTACTACAAAAAAGGTAAAAGCGTTAAGCGTTTTCAATCCGGAAATTTTGATGTCAAAGATGCACGTCGCTCTGGTCGCCCTATTACAGATAAAATGGATGTCATTTTTGAAAAAGTGGAGCAAGATCGGCATGTCAGTAGTTACGACGTAGCTGAAGAACTGGGAATTGACCACAAAACAGTTTTGGCGCATTTGAAAAAAACTGGGTACACAAAAAAGCTCGACATTTAGGTACCTCACGAGCTCACTGAAAGAAACCTAATGAACCGTGTACTCATTTGTGATTCTTTATTACGACGTAATGAAACCGAACCATTTTTGAAGAAGCTGATAACTGGTGATGAAAAGAACGAACACGAAAACGTCACGTACGACAAGAACGTGCGAAAAAGGTCGTGGTCAAAGGCCGGTCAGGCTTCACAGACTGTGGCGAAACCCGGGTTAACTCGCAACAAGGTGATGCTGTGTGTGTGGTGGGATTGGAAGGGCATTATTCATTATGAGTTGTTACCACCAGGCAGGACCATCGATTCTGAACTCTACTGCGAACAACTGATGAGATTAAAGCAAGAAGTTGAGAGAAAGCGGCCGGAATTAATCAACAGAAGGGGTGTGGTTTTTCATCATGATAACGCTAGACCTCACACATCTTTAGCCACTCAGCAAAAATTAAGAGAGTTTGGCTGGGAGGTGTTAATGCATCCGCCGTATAGTCCTGACCTTGCACCTTCCGATTTCCACCTGTTTCGGTCTCTTCAGAATTCTTTAGGCAGTGTCAGGTTAACATCACGAGAGGACTGCCAAAACCACTTATCGTGGTATTTTGACCAGAAGTCCCAAAATTTCTATAGCAATGGGATCATGTCCCTACCTACAAGATGGCAAAAAGTTATCGAACAAAATGGTACCTACATACTTTAGTTAAATGTAAATAAACTATATTAAAAAATGTGTGCGTGTACTAGTGTACACACTTAAGAAGTGAAACTTCTTTATGGCCTTACATAGACATGAATACAAAAAAGATGGCGGGTAACGGAAAAATGTGACGGTAAATTTTTTTCCAACGCCGATAAAGAAGTTTCACTTCAAAAATGTTTTGAATTTTCTTAAAAAATGCGAAGAAACTTTTTCCCCAACCTATTATGTACAGTACAATGAAATGAAGAATGAGAGCTAAGACCAAGTATCATGCCTTGGTCGTAGTTGGTAGAATGGAATTCGCTGCTAGAGGCGCTAGTGTATCGTGAATCTCCGAAATAATGTCTCTGTTTGTGTGTGTGCTACGCGGGTTTATTTCTATGTTGTGAATATTTTGCAATACCCGAGATTAATTATGGAAAATGCGAGTTACAGACAATGATATTATAAACATAGATATGTTACGTTCATAGTAATTTGCGTTGAAATCTGTGCCGCGCAATCTACTGTCAAATGTTTTCTTGTGCATAGAATAACACTTAGATATGAGTTTCTCCCGAGTTCTCTCCTCTAAAAACGTGTTGTAGACTCCATTTTTAACCTCAATCAACGTACAATTTTGGTTACCTACTTTAGTTACATTTTCACTTGCCATTGGCAAAATGCGTACGCTTAATGCGACGCAACGCCATTGAGGATATAGAATAGAATAGAACATTTAGATATAGAATAACGATTAACGCCCCTATTCATAAAAACAAGTGTATTTATTAGAGATTTACAAATCGTTTGTCTCTGTCACTCTGACACGAGATGAATGAGACAGAACACTTTTTAACAAGGTAATAACTAAAATAGGTTTATTGAGTGCTTAAGAATAAGGCTGTAACTTTTTAGTAGAATGGACACAAAGATTACCTCCTGTGGTTAATAAGTGGAGAGTAACTTCCGAAACACACGAATTAATGTTGGTAAGCAGTGTTGACAAGGACACAAGTACCACGACGAGAGCGGCTCGTGTCTGCGCTAGACACAGAGATACTACACAGACTGAAAAAGTCCCAGTTGCGACGTTTTCGAGTATACGCAACGCGCGCGCCTGTGACATAATCTGCTTCCTATAATATCATTGGTTACTGGTCAATTAATATCAGTGCTTTAAAAGCTGAGCTAAGAAAAAATAACTAATATCTTAATGTTATTATAAATTGTTGTGAGCGTGGAAATATATTACATACATATATTATTATTATTATTCTTATATAAATTATGTAAATCTTTTTTAAATTATAATCAATACAATATTAAACGAATAGTAAATGACTCATAAAATGTATCAGTCATTTACTATTCATACCCGTGCTTTTAAAGCTATATTTCAGAACCCTACTCGACAGTGGCGCCAACTGGTGAGCACAAATACAGTAGTCCTCATTGTCAACCTGTGCCCTGAGCACGAATATTTTCCAAAAAGTATTTGTATCGCTATCCTCAAAAATTTGTATGAAAATTTTGCAGCGCCTATATTGGAAGTAATAGGAACTAAAAAGCTACACGCATACATTTTTTGAAAATATTCGTGCTCAGAGACTGTATTGAATCATGGTCGACAATTCCCATCAATTTTCCAAATAAACAATGTCATGGACGATATGTATAAGATAGCAATAGAAATACAGAAATTGGGCTTCTAAAAAACAACCCCCATTATTCTACAAACAATTTCCTTTTCAAATATTCAACAAATATTCGTGTTGCACACACCAACATTAGCCTGTACTATAATTCGAATTCAAAATCTCTCGGTTTGGAGTTACTAACGACTCAACAAAATTAAAGAGCACATTGGAAAATCGCATTGAATAACGATTCTTAAAAGGCTATACCTAGTATGTTAAAAATATTGTGATCATTATAATATAATTTACATGATACGAATAAAGATTTCTGCCCATTAAGTACCGTATTACCTGCGGTGTAGTCGTAAGTATTGTCCAGCCCGCCTAGTATGACCACCCAAACACGATATGATATAGCCATTATCGCTTTGAACTATTAAAAATCATTATATAAACACCAACTTGAAATTTTATCGAAACTGCGAACATGCATAAGCCTTATACATGTTCGCAGTTTATATTAAATTTCAAGTTCAAAGTTTCAAAGCGATAAATGGCTATATCATATTCTGGTGGTCATGCTAGGCGGGATAATAATTACGACTACATCCGTAATGGGAATTGTAAGGCAAAAAACTTTTAAACAATTAGGTAAGTACAACTAGAATTTAATCATTATTTATATAAGCATCAAAAGACAATAATTTTACAAAATATAACATAATCTTAAACAGACGGGCGTGTTTAATAACAAAAGTTACATAATATAATACATTAAGGGTAAATATTTGCGCTAACAATTTTACCTCGGTAATTCAGGTAGGTAAATTAGAAATTCTACAAATTAATTGTTCGTATGTGAATATACACTAGACGCAGCTATCACAAATACATTACTAACTTCGCTAAAATAAGCTTACAAATAAATTGACTAGGATATTTTAATAAGTTTGGCGACTACTGAACCACCCTAATGGATCCTATAAAAGGTCAAAAACATTTCATAATAAATAAGTTATATTTCATTGTAAATAAAGTCCAATATAGAAAACATCCTATGAACACAAATATCACTACTAAAATATACTTAATTTCTAGAAACAAAATAAGAATTACTACAAACGGAATGCAATACTGAGATTCTTTTGATTTTAAACGCGCTACGTAGATCGAAAGATACATTATAATTGGTAATAGAACATTATAAATTCTTTACACACAAAAAATTACAAAACATAAACAAGAAAGAGCATGTACAAAGGTAAGCTTATCTCTAGCAGAGATCTCTTCCAGCCAACCCTAGCGATATTTTAATTTCTATATGCGGGATATACCTAGTGTATACAACAAAACATTACATAGAAATATAATTTGATAAATATCTTAATACTTCCGCATATCTAAAAACATTTAACACAAAAAAATATCGTTTTCTTATCTTGTACATATTATAATAAAGTCTATTAGAATAAGAATTTGAAGCGTAAAATGTGCTTATCTTTTCGCAAAATTCCTATTGAATAAACCTTAATCTAATTACAAAGAGTCATTTTTAAACTCCATTGTTCCAATAATTTTTCTACAGACACTATAAATCAAATTATTCATAAGATGGATTCCTAGTTTGAATAGTTCATTTTTTAATTCCTACTGAATAAAACTACAAAAGCTAAAAATACAATGGTATTTGTATATTAGGTATATCTAAATATAATTTGACTAGAACAGGATTAGGTAAAATACTGAATTCCTTAAGTATACAGTATAAGGCTGAGTAAAAATACTTTTCTAAGACACAGGTTTCAGGATAACATAAGAAAGATCATTTAGACTCCATACAGTTTAGAGGCCCTTCTGAAAGTGCCGGCTAACGAAAGAAAATTATACATGTGGTTAGTACTAGTCATTAGGAGCAATAGTTAATATACCACAAAAGTTTTAGACCTTAGAGCGGTATCTCGCCGTACACGACTTGGCGCGTGCTCACCCTTGTAGTATAAGTGTAGGTAGAGCTCTTGCCAGACCTCTAGTTCCCTCTGAACACGAGGCGATTATCTGAGCAGTGCGAAATTGAACCTTGTTGGTAGGTGATACGGCTGTGCGAACGAAGCGGAAACAACTTCAGAGCGAACTAGAAGTTTGGCACGAACTCTACCGCTCATAGCGCGGGCCGTGTGCTACTATGACTATAGTTATTTCTAATATTCACTACACTTTAATTATTACGTGGCAGTTTTCTACTATTGTTCAAGGATTCAAATGTAAAACTTCAGATGAAGATAATCACAGATAGGAATGTAATTTTTTGTCAATCTACTATTTACGTAAGTATAAGGCGCACACCACACCACTAAGTAGCTAGCGAGCGAGCCGGAAGAACATCGATCACCTCTTTTTTTACTGCAGTTAACAACGCTAATTACAAAGATGGCTTATCACTTTATTTCATGTTGTTAGCTGAAGTATGAAAAGAAGTGAAATCACACTGAACGATGTTCTCCCGGCTCGCTTACTAGCTCTCGGTATGGACTGCGCTTATCATACCACAAACTAGAAAAGTGTATGGAAGCTCTAGCTAGAATGTTAAATACAGGTCATTAATAACTGCTTTATCTAGTATACGTAAGAACCTTTAGTAGCTCAGACCAAATAAAAGTGACTAATACGGAGCTGAGACGGAGGCCGGTAAAATAAAATTACGCCTCGAGCCTCGACCGCCTATCGTATCCATGTTCTTATACAGTTTCGCACACACATGTAACTACGCCTTGCCTTATACATAAAAAAACACCGGCGAGACAGTGTTACTACTACATACATATTCATAAAACCGGCCTCAGAACGCTCTGTATTCACTTTTGAATTTGGTCTCAGTTTAGTACATAATGACTGTTAGAGATTTATTTTCCGCTTGTGGTCCCAAAAAGAAAATATTACAACATTTTTTATTTGTGCGCAAACAGTGTTCAGTACAGTTGTTATTAAATGTTTAAGATTCCAAATAACATTGTAACAAGTCCAAATAGTTTATCAAAGTTCTATAATCAATTTTATTTTGAAGAAATATAAGTTAGACAGTTTGTTGAGCCATTTTTCTTCTTATAACCAGAATATTTTCTTAAGATAATGTTGTTAATGATTGGGCCATTGATAACCAGATGTCACAAGCAGTAATACTGGAAAATCAGTTTATAAGCTCTGCTATAATCCCGATATGAATCCGTTGAGCTGGTTATTTTTATTGTATATTGTTGACATTCACAGTGTAACCGGGTTTTTAGTAGACAAGAACCTTAGTGAGTCTTCTACCCTGTAAAGCTCAGCTGTAGGTGAATCTTCCTAGAGGATTTCAAGTCGGCATATACCGCGGGAAAGTCTCGCAACAGATCTAGGGCGTTCGATTTATATGCGGATTAATATGCGGCACATCTGTATATTAAAAGGCAACCTTAGTGGGAACTCACGGTCACTCCATTTCCATCAGTCGAAGCGATGTGGATGTCATTCAATAATTGATCAAACACACGAGCGCTCCATTTGCGTCACTTCAATTCTACGATTTCTGACACTTCACGAAATGGACGTGGAATCGGCAACACGAGAGCGCGCAGATTTGGAGTTTCGAGCGATGGATTTGGGTATCCAACAATTTTCGTCACTCCATTCAAGCCACGTGAGATTCCGAACACACGGAACGATTTTGGCTTATTTTGGAGTGATGGCTTGGCGTGATGTGGCTTGGAGCGGAGCGATCGTGAGTTTCCCACTTTACTGACTGATCTAATAAAGAGACGATATGGGGCATGGGGTAACATGCAGTTTTCATCAATCACAAGTTAACAATAAAAGCATAAATTATAAAAAATATACTTATGAAACTAGACACCTTACACAACAAATTAATATGAGAACATTTTAACATTTGTACATTTCAATGTAAAATTAAAAAATCTTGGAAATAGGTCGTACCAAAAGAAAAAAGTGACATCGCTCGGAAACTAATGGAGCTATTTTGATAAAACTTTATTCATCTTGTAGGTAATTTGATAATCTAAATATTCATATGAGAAAAGTAGCATCTTGTTAAGAAAAATCAACAGAGTTTTAGTTTTTTGTGTGTATTTTACGCACGCATGGAACACTCCAATTAGTATGGCCAAGATCGACAGCCCATATCGTCCCCTTAACACACAGTTCATACCACCATTCGTGGTTCAAACCACTAAACGGGTTACGCTCTTTGGCACGAAGATAGTTATTAATAACGATTTTCCAAAATTCACCCCCTAAGGGGATGAAACAGGGATTACCCCGAAAACTAGTTAAAAGGGGGCAAAAACTAGTTAACTATAAATATTCTATTATAATTTACTAATATAAAAGGAGTAAATAGTTAGATACCCTAAAATTTTTTTATGTCCAGTCTGCTGAGACGTTTTAGGCGCGGTATATACAGAAGAGACGGGGCGCGGACATGTGGCGGTACAGTGGCGCATAGTCAAAGAAACATCAGTCCTGGTCGATGGTTTTTGTTTGTTGGTGCACTGAACCAAATTAATTACTTTTTGGGTTTAATGCCCCCTTTGTGTAAGGCTGGCAACCTCTCCCTATCTTGAGGCATATTTGCATGGCCAATATTGCGACTTTATTTGTAACCAATAATTATTTATTATTAATCAAATAAAAAATTATAAGTATCTGTAGAACTTAAAATTAAAATTTTAATTTACTGTTATCACTTAAAACTGAGTGAGATCAAGTTTCCAACAATTTTAGTATTATGTATATTTAAAATCTTTCCTTCTTTCAGAAATTGGCAATAAATTATTAAAGTTTAAAATTATACTTAGATAAAATCTACTTAACTTATAAGACCTCTATTTTCAGTACCACTTATATCAATAGTTTAGAATTATTTCAAATATCGGAATTAAAATTAATTTTGAGACTAAAGGACAGGTCTTTGGCGCTTCTACATACTTTTCAAAGTAACTAAAGAATTATACCGACATCTGGTATCATTATAGTGCAATTCTCGTTTGCATGAGGAGACGAGCAAGTATTCTTCGGATCCAGTTCATCTACATCCACCTTTATTCCTTTTTTCTTTGCCAAATCCACCAGATAACACTTCATCTTCAGGTCACTGGAATTACATTTTGAATTGCTGTTATAAAGTATATTTACTAATACAGTCACAAGTGATATGTTCATTTTCTACAGAATAAGAGTCGTGAACTGTTAAATATGTATACATATTATAGCTTGAAACTATACTAAGAAGAAGAAATAAAGGTATATTAAATTAAAAATGTAGACTTTGCTTATTGCTTCCTGAAGCTGTTTTACACACAGGCCACACAGCCAGCTAGCGAGCTGGGAAGGCATTGATTCACCTCTTATCATAGGTACTTTGTTTCACACTGTATACGGAGATTCTCCCGAGTTCTTGTCGTAAAAACACATGTCGAGAGACCACATGTTTTAACCTCAATCAACCGAACAATTAATTTTGTTACTTTAGTTACATTTTCACTTGACATTGGCAAAATGCGTACACTTAATGTGACGCGAGGCCATTAATTAAGAATAGAATAGAATAGAAACTAATGAGATAAGTCTGTTAGTTTGTGGTGTGAACCGAAGTATCAAAAGAGGTGAAATGATGCTCAAGTTAGCGGTTTAGCCTGCACCTTAAGTTGACCAATGAATAAACATGGTTCACAAGAGAAGACTGTATTTGTATAGTACTGTAATTGTGAAACTCATACAAAATGTTTTCGATGTTGGCAGGGATGGGTGATAAGGAAAGGGGAAGCACAAAAGATCCCATAGGGTCTAAGTGCTCTGAGATACGGCCTCAGCCTCTTGCTTAAGAATAAGAATAGTACTATATGTTGATAAGAATAGTACTGGTGTGAGCTCAAAAAGAAAAAAACTAAAAGAGAAAACAATATTTTTTTAAAACTTTTACAGCTATGTTCCTGATCTTCACTCTCAATGACAAAGATAAAGGGGGCTTCACATTGTAGGTGACAGTGAACTGCACCCAGTATTGTCCACTACTGAGAACAGTTTTAAATATAGGAGAACTAGAGTAATGAAAGATATACAGGGTTCACACAGAATGGAGTCTAAAAATTTGCAGAACTTTTTTGCTGTATAAGCGTGAACCTGTCTGAATTATATAGGTTATGATTACAAAGAATGTTTTAGTTAAGGTAGGGCTCAGTAGACTAGTAGAGGGTGGCCTAGCACACACGGTCACCCCCTGGCCCCTCCCTGATTGAGGGGTGGGGGCGCGATTGCGGACTGGAAATCCTCCACCATGTATGGCGAAGAGGGAGTGCCGCTAGGTTGTTTTAGTGGGTAGATCCGGGGTTCAGCCTCGGGGAGTCCCACATACTGCATAAAACAGCATGAACTGGGGTACTATCTCCACCTTACAGACGACCCCAGTCAAACCACACTACATTTTTGTAGTATTGAGTTTCTATTGGTGAGTCGCCAGAGCTCCATGGGGTAGGCAAGGAGACTGGGGCTGACAATGCGCAAGTGTCACATCAGTCTTGCAAGTGTCTATAGTATACAGTGGATGCTTACCACCGGGCAGGCCATATTCTTGTCTGCCAACCACTTAACAAGTCAAAAGTATAGTCAGCAGAACTGAATAAGAAATCGTAAAAAGATAGTAGATTACTCTACCTTGTGTTGGATGGATGAAAGTGATTTTACCCTCGGAATTTAAAGTAGCAGTCAATGTCCAACAAAATATATCATTATTTTACTATCAGATCCAACAATACATCAAACTTATTCAAAGACATGTAAGTAGATACTCTTGCTGGGGGTCTATTATAGTATTAAACTGATTCCAGTCATAAAATAAATAGAAAAAAGATTTCAAGCTCATGCAGTCATAGATTAATTGCTCAAAATTACGTAAAAAGGTATATACAATTCTATTTTATCTGTAACAATGACCTAAATTTCTGCTCAAATAGTGTATCGTGGTTTTACTCACCTGAACTTCATACACAAACAACATATACAGCTTAATAATGCCATTGAAATCAGGACACCCATAGTTGCTATCACTAAATCCATCAGACTCCACTCAATCATCATGCTTATTAGAACGTAGTGATTATATTCTCTTTGATGATTATTAACTTTTATTGGCCTGTAATCGGGAAACTAAATTAAAATATGCAGTTTAGAATTATATATGAATTTAACGTCGTCATCACTTACAATAAAATTGTTATAGTCTTAGACTTAGACTAACAATGGCAGTCAAATCAGGTACAGATTCTATTCTAAATTTTGAGAAGTTATGAAAAACGTTAGCAAAGAGCTTTAATAATTTTATTTTGTTTACAATTACAAAATAAAAATAAACAAGTCCTCAAGCAGGTGACTTTTTTCTTTTTTAGTGCGAGCGATGGCAAATGGATGAATTGGATAAAACCATACAGCCATAATAGCCCCCCATCCACTAGCGTTTATTACGTATGACTTGTCGTCATAGATAAACTGTAAAGATTCATCGTAAGGATAAATAAAACCGCTGAAGCCACCAACTAATGTCCTCCCTACATGTTTTCCTGCTACTTTATATGTAACTAAGTAAAGTGTCGCGTCGTGCAGTCGTGACGGAAAGGAACAAAAAGATTTTGACACCGTCGTTCTTTCGTACTTTGTTAATCCACTAGAATTCATTCCTTACAGATTGGACATTCCGGCAGGACTAAACGCTCATGGATGGGGGGGCTATTGGCAAAATGCGTAATCTTTATGTGTCGCGAACGCCATTAATTTAAAAGAAGAAGAATCCATGGGCTTGAAAAGAGCAAGGAGCTTATAATATAAGCTCCTTGGAAAAGAGTGACGAAAAAGTCAACTGCGTGCCTGCTTTTACTGTTACTGTAACGTTACCCTTTTGGTGCGCTGACGTCTTGGCTCTCATCTCACTAGTTCTACCTATCGCTTTTAAATATTTTACAACCTTTGAAATGCAAATAAACATTACATAAGACCATGCAAGCGGGAACAACCTCTGAGGGAAAGTCTAATATAGGTGATACCTACATTTATTTATTTTTAATTATCTCTTGTTGACGTACGGAATAAAAGTCTCACTAGTTCGACGGTTGAAGTACCTAGTTGAACGAAGGGAGTCGGCGGCCTGACCACAAATGAAAACCGCCAGAGAAGGCAAACCATGGCATCCGCGGGCTGTGTGGAACTGTGAGGCTGACAACCTGACACTATTTTGAAGTATTGTATGACTGAAACTGCTAGATGTGGCTTCGCATCTTTGGTGCAACCAAACCTCAGGCTCTAATCAACCCTTTTTTGGATTATGAGCGAGCGTGATTGTATGCATTAATTAGGTTCATAATAGAAATACAGTCTATAAATTTAAAATCATTTTATTCAAACAACAAAGACACCGGCATCTTCACAAACAATGTTACAACTTTGACCGGCAGGCCCTGGCAGTGGCCTTTTGAACGACTTCTTCACTGTCTGGCTATTTGTCTTCTTTGCTAAATCTTTGAGTTCTCTCTTAAGTCTGTAGTCACTAAAACAAAAAACCAGTTACTAGTCGTTGCAATAACAAAAAAATCTTAAATCAGTTGGTAAGGAAACATTCGTCGTTGCAACTTTAAGGCTTTTTAGACCTCCTATCTGTAAAATGTCAATTTTTAGAAAATCGATAAAATCGTTCAACTGACAAAATTAATTATCTTAATTGAAATTAAATTGAAAGAGTAAGTATTATTAAATTTAAAAAAAAACCCTAATTAATACAGCTGTGGTGGCACTTACGTGTAATTAATCCGGAAACAATATAAACCAGCTGATACGACGCATACCACTGAACATAATATAAACAGTAGCACTGATATTAATAAAGCGTTAAATATTCTCTCTGCTTCCGTTTCGATTTTCTCTGAAACAGATAAAAATAATATTTTTTATTAAATAAATGTAGCCCGATTTTTTTGTAGTTCACATACACAAACGTTATAATTTTAACCATTTTAGGTTTGTTTGTAGATTTATAACAGTTGCAAAGAAAGAAGACTACTGGCCTATAAGAAACCGTTTATTTTTTTCAGCATGCAGCTATCAGCCGTCTTCAGCAGCAAACTGCATAAAGAAAAAAAAGATAAAAGGGAGTGTTTGGCGGGTAATCATGGCGTCTAGATGTCTATCTTTATTTCGATAATTCAAAATTGCTTCGGAGTGGATTTTGTGCAGTGAAAGTGGTGTCGTTTTGTTGCATAAGCATCTGTGTTGACGAACAGTTATAAGGAATCATTGAAATAAAGGTTTTGTGTATGTGGCGTTGAGAATTGTATAGTGGTTGGAAATCCCACTATACAATTCTCATCAGTCACCATCACGAGGTCTGTACTATGCATTTCTCGCCAAGCACTCCCTAGATGCATTAAAAAGTGTGGCACCCACATTTTAATGCAAAAATCAAGAAAGAAGATGAAACTAAAGACTTGGCTGTATGGGCTAGATCCCTTTGCCGTCCCGTAACAGGGAAAACTTAACCAAAAAAAAAAAAAAAAGATAAAAAGAAACTCACGCGACATCCCTTGTTCGTACGCCAAGTCATTAACTGAAAAGTAATAATGTCTTTACTTATTAAAATTCAGAGATACCTGGATCATTGCTCAAGGATCGAGTCATGGGGAGATAGGGAAGGTCAATCATGCCTGAGGGTCAAAAATATGTATTGCACAAACGACAATACTTATTTGGGGCGTTTTGTAGCTCGAAAACTATGTCTAGGTACCCGCGCCGGACGTTCGCGTGGCGTGCTGTTTCATGCAAATTCATAAAGCAGCGCTGCGTCGCTGCCTACTGCCAGACGGGTCGCCCGTGGCGCGGTTGACAGGGCACATTGGCAGGTCCACGTGACGGAATACGCGAGCCATTTGTTTTTTGAAAATGCCGCTGTGTCTATGTTATACGAGCCGCGCTTCACCCGCGATGGGCTTAAATTGTCCGCGACGGACATCAGGCATGTCCCTAGAGACTAACCTACCGATTAGCCTCTAGGGCGTTCATGTCATCCTCGGGTCACCACACCACGGTAGAACAAGGGCTTGCGACGGTGCACCCTGAGCGTCTGTGTAAGAGTATCCAGAATATTGTCTTAGTATATAGTCTGGACACATATTACGCAGTTGGCTAGATAGGCGGTCGACACGGAGGTTCCTGTGCGGTTGTTTTTGGGTTGGAGCCACGTGGACAATGGAGCAGCAGGTTTGTCCGGCTTACTTAGTCTCGGTTCCCCTCGAGGCCGAAAGTGTCAGGGCTCCACTGAGAGGCCAGCACCGGCCTTTGGGACGGAGGATGGTGACCTGCAAGGCCTTCGGGTGTCTTTGGGGAATTGTCTCCTGTAAGTCAAAGGCCCTCTTCGCGAGAGTTGGGGCGTTAGACGCCAGGCACACGGCGCCGTTTATGATGATAATTAAGGCCCTTTTAAGGGCCAGCGGTTCCTCGCTACCGTGGTATTTGGCCTGCAAGCCAATAAATCGGAGTGGGGCATGGGCGCCAACTGCAACCAAGCGCCTTTGCGAGAAGGGGCGGGACAGGCCTTTTTTTATTAAATTAAAAAATCAACCATCCATGCCTTTGCCTTTTGGAGAGCCAGCCATGCCTTTTGGAAAAGTTGTGGCTTAGCGGCTGCAGCGGGATGGGCGCAGTGTAGATGATATAGTGGTACTCAGAACCGATCAGTACGTTTTTAGTGGGTATAGGCCCAGAGAGTCCCACATAAACCCGATTCCCGCCCACGGACCAGGGGTATTCGTAATTAATTTTCACACTATAAAAAAGAACGTTGATGTCGTAAGTGTGATTAAATGCTGTATAGAAAGACGTGAGTGGGTCCAGCAACTGGAGCACTGCATGTACTATCACGAGCCATACGCGCAAACAACCTGCGTGGTCTACGGCACGTGCTGGCCTCTCACGCGAGTTTAAATTTAATAGCTCTGGTAGAATGATATGTTTAACAAATCTTTAACAGGGTGTAAGGGAAACGCTCCCTAAAACGAAAACAGGAGGTAGTCCTAGTGTTACTGAATACGATGTCATAGGTATAAAATTTCCATGTCACAATGTAAGTTACCGTACTCCTCCGAAACGGCTTGACCGATTTTCATGAAACTTTGTATGCGTATTCAGTAGGTCTGCGAATCGGCTACTATCTATTTTCCATACCCCTAAGTGATAAGGGTTGTTCACCCTTGATTTTTTTTTTTTGGACGAAATTTTTTGTTTTTATTTTTTTGTTATGTGGCATTAAAAAATACATACACAATTTATACTTTTTTTATCACCAACCCCTATTTTTTATAGCCATTTTAGTAATTTAATCATTTTTGGAAGGCAAAATAATGTTTGCCGGGTCAGCTAGTGATTTTATAAGAATTCGTTCATGATAATACAATTAATAATGCGACTAGCTGCGTTGACCAACCCAGCAAGCAACTTCTTTAGAATGCTCTGCAGCTACTTAACCTGTCTCTCCCGCGAGGAAGTCTCTGTTCTTAGGGCGTTCGAGCCCAAAGGGGGGCAAAATGATTAATTGTAAGATCATTATCATCTGATCAAAAAAGTTTTGCTCGTGTAATGTTTTATGTTTTTACATGTTTAAAAATCATTTTTTTAATTACTTAAAATAAATAATAAGAATAATACCATCTGTAACGTATTTCTTAAGTACAGCTCCCATCAGATGCTTGAAGCTGACCATACATTCACCGGAAGTTTCATTGTAATAAAAAGCCCTGAAAAGTAGGTACGAGTAAAATACATAACTTGGCAAACTTAGTATAATACTACATTGCTATTCTGAAGCTAAAAGCGTAAAATACAAGTTGTAGGGGATAAAAATTACTACAATAACAAACGTATTAAACGTGCGCACTGCGCATTTTGCCAATATCAAGTGAAAATATATTTTAGTATCTTATATATATATATATATATATTAGTAATTTAGTATCTGAATTGTCATTGTTATGTATCTTATATTATTATTTAGTATCTAAATAGTCATTGTTAATGTATCCGCAGCCTTAGAACGGTGACCTAGTTTAGTTGGACATCGGTAATGAGAACTTTTTAAAACTACCCACTTTATAATGTACGCACGCACGTTCCCTTACGTCTAGTTAACGTTTATAAATAATTTGTATTTTCTCTATAAGAGATTATTTGTAATCTTTTTGAGAAAAGAAATGTCTTAAACCATAAATGTAACTAAAGTAACAAAAATATACTATAAAAACGGTTGATTTCGGTTTAACAATGGAGTCTCTCTACACGTGTTTTTACAACAAGAACTCTGGAGAAACTCCCTAAAACCAAATCGGCAATGTGTCCATATGTGTTGACATCTGACATCATGACAGCTGTCAAGCCGTTGTTTTCTTTAAAAACAATTATGGGCCCTGGAGGGGAAGTACCTTAAATCTTTGAAATAGCTCAATTTACTAAATGGAAACATTCCTTTATTTTTAAAAAGACATATTTGCATTCACAGAATACTTAAAAAGCTTTCTCGAGCCGGGAATCGAATCAGCTAAAAAATCAAGAAAAATAAAATGGCATTATTTTACTAATCGATGCAGTCGATGTTAAAGATAAGTTTTCTCTAAGAAACACAGGGTCATTATGAAATCTAACATACATTTTACTTTTACTCTCGAATAATCTCGATACCTACTTACAAGAATCTTATTTTAGTAGAATTTAAAGACACATAACTAATATGGAAGAAAAATATCACCTGGAAAGGGGCTAATAAATTTAACTACTAAGTTGTTCGAAATGAGACCCCTCGTTCCGGATATATAAAGGACATTCAACCAGTTTGTATGAACTCTGGGACACATTAATTATTTTATAAAAAAACATATTTTTTACATTATTCATTTTCATACGTTAATAATATATTATCTAAAAGCTGGACCGGTGGATTAACATTTTCGTACCTCGCCCAGCTTAAATACCACAACACAGGCATTATGTGAGCGCAGCAACCTACCGTCCTTCAGCCGACTATGCTACTATATTTTTATATAGGTATTATGTAAATAATAGTTATTTGTTCAACAAGTGCGCAAAGTTCAGGGCCCATTTATTTCCACTCTGTATCTGAAAACGGAAGCATTTGGGATTTAGCACGATCAGGGGGTAGACATGGGTAGTATAATTATACCTAACTCATAGAAAGTACCTAGTCTGTAATTGCTTCAAAAACAAGGCGTAAAGTCGCGTGAGAGAGCGCGCGCTCCTAAGCGCGTCCGGGGCCCAGGGAAAAGTCGAAAGATTGACATAATAGTATATTTACCCAAGGAATGAGCCATGATTTGATGTGAGCCATGTTTGTTAGTGTAAATATACATGCACATTATTTATGTTCGCGTCAGTGCCGGCACGGAACTCAGCCACGCTGCCACTAACAACATTTATAATAGCTCACTCGCGTTCATATTGTATTATTCGTGACTCTAAATCATACGTGCAAAAAAATACGACATAATCGTACATCTGACAATACTGCAAAATCGACAGAAAACAAAAAGCCACTCACTAAGTCCCTGGTTGTCGCGTCATCGTGTAGGCGCGACGGAGGGGACGAAGCCTATAAGCTTTTTGGGACGAAGAGATTTTAACACCGTCATTCTTTCGCGCTTTGCCCATCCTCTAGAATTCATTCCATAAAAATTGGACATTCCGGCAGGAATAAACGCTAGTGGATGGGGGGCTATTATCATTTCGTTCGATAGAAACGTTTTATCTTTTGCCACTTGTATAGGCCCCCGGCAGTTCTTGTTGTAAAAACACGTGTTGAGAGACTCCTTTTTAAACTCAATCTACTGTACAATTGTCGGTTAGTTTAAGTAGGTATACATTTTCACTTGATATTGGCGCAATGCGTAATCTTCTGTGTCGCGATCGCCATTAATTTAAAAGAAGAAGAAAAGATTATGGGAATGGAATGTTCTTGGGAACGATCTTAGACCAAAATTGTCTAAGGGACCGATAACGATTTGTTTTCGCAAACGATTTCTTACAAAATCAATACCTAGGTCATTTTAAAATTGGCTCCCATACAACTGTATTTTATAAGAAGAAAAAAATAATTTTGATAGAAATCCAAAAAATATAAAGATTGCAAAGCGATACATACGCGAACCTGTCACACCCACAAATTTTATGGCAATTTTGTGTCCCTGTTGGGCAGTCGCCAAGATCACTGCATTCGAGTTGAATGACCTGAAAATTAATTTAGTTGTTTCACAACCTACCAAGAAAATAGGTAAAACTGGAAGCCAAACTACCAATAAAAAAGTAACGACAACTTTTCGACAAAAGTAACCCAAGGAAACCTTTGAATGTTATCGTTTCCCACCTGTCTCTTTCCAACTCTCCCCACAAGTAATGTGATGATGTATGTATGTATGTACGTAGATACTTATTAAGCCGGGTCCGCTGCTCCGTGCTTTCGTGATTGTTTGCTAACATTATTTGCTAACCAATTAGGGGCGTGGCCTAACAGTTTTGTTAGCAAAAATGCTTAACATGTTTCCCGCGACGAATGGTTACCATTCGCCGCGTTAACCCGCGGGAGGGGAAGCTAAGCATTATGAGAGCTTAGATTAAAGCAATCTTTAATAACGAAAATATCGTTATATTTAGTTCATGATAAATATTGAATAAACGTGAATGTAGATGGGGTCGAACCCGAAATCTATTCCTGTTTCTCCTTTGGAAAACTAAATTTACTATTGACAGAACAACAGCCATGCCGTCTTCGTCGGAGCTCGTTTTTGAAACACTTTAAAAACAGGCGCAGCGGACTGGTTGTTTTGCTAACATATTTTGATAAAATGTTTTGTTAGATAATTGGCGCAGTGGACCCGGCCACGGTAATGTTAACATTACCGTGACCCGGCTTTAGATGGTCACGTGACACGTGCTGTAGTGGTTAGAAAGATACAAATGGATAATAAGAAGTATCAAGGTCAAATTTTTTGTCTTCACTTTTTGTTCGAGTTGTGGCTTCCAGTTTTACCTATAAATTTCCTGCTACCTACTCAAATTTTTTCAAGTTCTTTTGAGATATTCTCGGTGGTGATTATGTTCCTTCTAGGTGAGCATTAGCATGCATGTAACATGTAACATCATCACACGTGAGAATGTGGACAAATGCTTGTTTTAAATAAATACTCATCGCCTTTCTAACAATAACAAATAAAAAGGTGAATAGGACACTGATTTGGTCTGCTCTGTGAGCAATCTCTCATGTAATCCCTATCTTTATTATACGCAATATCCATTAAGATATAAAAAGATTTCCTACTTTATTAAGAAGAAATGAATGACTGTATCAAAATATTTGGGTTCATCTACCTATGTTTTTAAAAATATAATTTACTGAGAAACAGAGAAAGTGACCAAAAAAGTGAATTTATTTAAATAATGTCGCTTAACACAATTTTTTATATGATAAAAAAATTCCATCTATATGAAGTTATTGTAAAAAGTAAATACCGATAATGATCGTCGTTGGAACTTACATTGTTTTTAGTGTTGGCAGATTCAGCAACTGTAAAAAAATGCAAATAAATACTTACTTCACAAGATAATCATGAACTTAATATTTTAAAAAATTAAAATACTGTCTACTTGATGTAGACGTGTGTGTTTTGAGGTGTGAATCCTCTCGTGTGCAGGTGCGTGTCAAGGATCCACACCTCACAACATTACAGGTTATGGGCCCACCTACAATAATGAGGGTTTTTGATAAATCATCTTGGTGCCAAAACACTAACTAAGGAAAGTCCCGCTCTAAAAACATCATGTGTGTAAAGAAGGTATTTACGAATGAAATCTTGACAGATGGACCTCATGTCACAGTGCTGCCACCTTTTTTTTTTGTTGACGGGGAGGTCAAATGCATTTACGCATCGTCCCTGCGGGGTGGTGCCAACCGCAGGGGATATGTGGGACTCGAAGTAAAGCCGTTCCCTCCATACCCACTAAACATCCTCCCCGGCCTGACTTCCAGTGCGCTATTGCGAGACGGCTCGGGTTCTGCGCACGTGAGCGCAACCACACCGAGACCGTTCCAACGCTGCCCGTCTAGGCACTCTTTGCACCAATTGGTGGCCAGCAGCAGCCCACAGGGACTACCGACTAACGCCAACCCCTGTGGGCCGCTGGTCGACGCCGGCCTTATAGGCCACCTCCTCACCGACGACTGCTCGACCTGGCGCGTCCTCCTGACGAGGACATCGGGAGCAGCCATCGGAACACACTTCACACACTTCGGGCGCGGTCGTGGCCCTGAAAAGGGCCGTCCGGAGCTAGCCATGGTGGAAAAACAAAAACAACTCGAATATGGCATGTGACTTCACGCACCTGCATGTATGCAGGTGCGTACCAAGATGTAAAACATTTTTCTGTTGTGTGATCTTACAGAATAATGAATATAAAACTCATGAATACTCACTTATTGAACTCAGGCCTGCGAGGGTACAATATAGTACCAATAGCAATTGATTTTCTTTAAATTGATGCATCACTGCTAACCGTAACACAGTGTTCCGTCGAAAATATTTACCCGAATTTAGGTAATTTGATTATATTTATTGATGTATGTGCGTAATGTTTGAAATTATAATCCTATTCTTCACCACTTCACACTTTGCTAAATATTAGATCCACGTTATGTCTGCCGATAGTGTTGAGCTAATTTATACATAGTGTGTTAGTGGTAACTCTAACTAAAATAGAATGACCTCGTAGCCCGTGGGAATGATGTTTTGTCTTTTTTATGGGCATTGTAATTATTTACGTATAATCGATTATTAATGACTTTGTGGGCATTATTAGTATTTATGTATAATCCAAATTAACCCCAGTATCTATATAAATGTAATTCGTAATAAAACAACGCCTGATAATAAATTTGGAAAAGAGGCTAGGGTTTTTATTTTAACTTCAAAACTTCTGGTCTGGAAAGCAAGTCTCTTGATTTGATAATCTATTTTGGTACTTATAAACTCCAACAGCATGCTTTATTAATAATAATCACCCCGTATTGTATGGATTTTGTAAAACTCTAATGTAATTTTGAATAATCTTATTTGCATAAATCGGAACGGTTTTCGTTTAGGAACTTACTCAAAGAACACGACGGATCTTAAATCATTTTAAGCGTTTTATAATATATGATTTTATTTTTAGTCAAAAATATCCTAATAATTTCGTAATTCTAACTTTATAAAATGGGCAAATATTGAATGGGGAAGTATAATATAATTCATGTTGTTTACTCTTGTCTTTGCACAGAGTCCACTTGGGAGTGAAAGAGAACACGATAGTTTTTTTCACCTCATTTTCACAAGTCGTGCATGCATAGTTCTTTCTTTCTTTGCTTTTTTGAACGAACAAGTACAAGTCAGTCAAGCAATCTCTAACTAGTCTGTGCAGTCAAGTCACCGAGCCTCTGGGTGAGGGCTAACTTCGCTCATCAAATTAAAAAACCAGTTTACTTACCGAACACATTCACAACGCGCGTGACCGTAGTTTTTGGTGTCAATAGATTAAAACTTATGAAGTTATTTACGGAAAATGGGACATAAAATGTATACTCGTTGTTATATATTTGTTTAATCAATTTGTGCAATAAATTATGTTACAAGAGAAAATAAAGTTTAGTGCAACTTGTATTGTTGTTCTTCTGTGGTAAAATAAGGTGTGTCGTGGTTTGAATTTTGAATTGAGAGTGTTGTGTTGTGCATTCACGTGAAAACAGGTGTTTTTTTTATAAATTATTGTTCGAATGGTCAGAATAGATCAAAATTATTGCAATTTTACCACGCACGGAGAAGTTATTTCTCTTGTATACTTGAGTGATTTCGTGAGACTTGAGGACTTACTAACGTGAGTAAAAGTAACAAATATCTGTTTCTAGCCTTTGTAAGTTTTATTCTTCATTAAACACTATACTAAGTGGCCAAATCTTATCATAATATAATAATAAGTCTCCTATAAGAATCTTATAGTACCTATTTACAACAAAGTTTTTTTACATTGTGCTAATATTAAAAGGCAAATCACATTTTCTTGTTCTGTGTTTTCTCTGCATAGGTATTGAAAACCAGCTAGTGTATTAAAAATTTAAATGATTAGGTACTTATTGTTATTATAATGTGTGAAACTTGTGTAAGTAGGTAATATAAAAAAATCTTAAGTTGACAAACAATATTTTTGGTGTAGAATAATTATTAATTCAATTAATAAACTTTTAATTGAAATTCTTTCAATTACAATTGACATTTTGGCCAGCTAGTAGCATATTTAAATTAGAAAATATTAATGTTAATACTTATTCATCATTGGCCCATAATATTGGTTATGATTACAAAACCTGTTTAAAATTGTCTAATCAAAGTTTGTAATGTGTTGCATAGTCTATGAAAACTTTGACCAATTTAAACAATTTAATGAGAGTTTTATATCTTCTTAGATTGAAAGGATAATGAATCCGTTTGTAAAAGAAAATTCTTGAGTCTGCAGACGTAGGTCACTAAGGATCCCATATTCTTATGTGTTTTAGTCTGCTGACCCAATGCATCTTCAATGTTAATAGCTGATATAATTATATAGTATCTTTCTTTTAAAGAAAATACAAAAGTGATTTTCTATTTCAGATGCCAAGAATACTAAAACAAACACATCGGACAACTATTAACCGATCCTGATGCACATATTGTCCCACGAGCTTGGCTGAGAAATGCAGTCATGGCCTGCAATAAGGCTCTGTATTCAGTGGGTGTTGTTGTTTTCGGCTTCATCTGTTTTGTGATTGGTGCAGTTGCTGTAGGACTTCCAAATTGGGGATACTTTTACAGCTGTAAGTTTGCCTCTTGAAATTAGTTGAAACGGACTCTGTGAACACCAAAATTAAAAATCATTATTCAGTAAGTAATTTTGATATTTAAATTAGTGCTTGACGTACCCTATTAAGTATCAAAAATACTTGTGCCCGGAGACTCTTAAAAAGTCACAAAAGTAGTAAAAATATTTTTACATTCATATTGATTGTTTTTATTTGGTGTTTTCATATTCCATTGCAGCCATAACTGTAATAGTGGCAACAAGTTCCAGTTTATTAAATTATGAGTTTCATATTTGATTTACTACTGCTCCATGGTCAGCCCCTAAAGTAGCTGAAAACTTTAGTAGTCTTATGTCGAGGTATGTATAAAAATTTGACTAGATAATACTTTTGCTGAATATTCGGCTTATGGACGAATATACTATTTTTGTATATATATTTGTGCTAGATAATACTTTTGCTGAATATTCGGCTTATGGACGAATATACTATTTGTTGCAAGTCTATTAATTTTACAGAAGAGCATAGATGTGTTTGTCAATTGATGTATGTCCATCGGCTATGTCATGCTTGCACTGCTTAAGTCTGAAATTTATTAATATTATGGTATTATTACAAGGTTCTGTGTGAACCAAGTTTTGGGGCTGACTGTACTTTTAAACAAAACTATAAGTTTTATTTTTTATTTTTCATTAGTTACATATTTTTAGTAAATTGGGACTACAATTATTTTTTTGTCAACTTTGTTTTAAGTATGCTACTAAAATATTAAACAATAGTACGTATAAAAATTTTGAGTACACACACACACACATTGATATGTGTAAGTGCACAAATTTTGAAATTACAAATCAGTAGTGTACCTCTTAATTATAATGACTGTTTATGAATCATTCCAATTACATTAAAACCTTATTTTTTAGTTTTACCCTCCAATCTTTTTAAATAACTCTTAGATTAGATTTTCTTTTAATATTTATGATTCTTTTAAAAATGTATTTTAATTCATTTCTATTCATTCTCATTTTATTTTTAATCATGGTGTAGACATGCCACAATATCATAAATAATTATATTTTTAAAAGGATCCTTTCTAAACTCATTATGTCGTAAACACACACATTTTGATTATATCTTTATAATATTTTAAAATCGTTTTGATGTAAAAATTAAGTAGGTAATGTTTCTTTATGAAATGAAAAACTGATCATACTGTAGGTAAAGGGGCCTAAGGTTGACAGCATTAAAGTGTTGCAAGTGTCTATTGGCTCCGTAGACTGTTTACCACCAGGCAGGCCCTATCCTTATCTCCCAACCAATGGAAATAAAAATAAAACTTAAAATAAGTAATAATAACATTATTTTATGTTGAAATCGAGGAAAATGAGAAAAATCTAGACACTGTGCAGTACAGTGTAACATACAGTGGACCAGCGTCTACCAAATGAGTGTATGGCAATTTGGTGGAGTCACCACACTCCTCTCATCCCTCGTCCCCCTCACGATTGCCCCTCTAGACATGCTCGCTGTTTGACTGTAATAACTTATACTATATATACACTGTGGTCAGGGCCCGATCTAGGGGGGGACAAGCCGGACATTTGTCCAGAGCGCCAAAAACGAGGGGAGCCACACTCTACCAACCCCTAAAAATTGGAAACAGGGTAGGAGGACTGTTTTAATATTACCTACAAATTATATTATTTGAAGTGTTTCAAAACTTAAATTAATTAAAATGTATTTGTCATAAAATTTTATTATTAAATTTTCAAAAGTTTTTAATAAACAAAGTTTGTCGGTACTCTTCACTGTCAATTAAATATTTTTTTCAAATTGTGTGTGGTTATGATAAATGTTATACTAAAGCACTGTATTTAGTCCCATTTAGAAAACTAGTATTGCACACATTCTTTCAGATGATTCCGACATTCAAATCTCAATGCAGTCATACTATTGTAAGTATTTCCTTCTCATATTTTTTTTTTTTTGCAAAATTTTGACTGCACTCTTAATATGGTGTGGATATCTTACACAGCAGTTATATGTAAAAAATGACCTATAAAAAGGCAACATTTGTGTTTGGTTTGCATTTTTTACATTCATACTCCACTTCCACCTACCATTAGGGCGTATACATATAGAAAGCCGTTTGCCAGCGTCCATCCACCAGTGCTTATCGCTACTAATAACCGCTACGCAAAGCAAGCTGATATAGGCTGGGGCTGCCTGTCTATAGTAGTCTGGACAAACAGCGCTGATCCGAGCAGTTCGGCACTTAACACAGCGACATTCGGAACTTATTGGCGCATTTCCGACATAAGTATAATACGAAATTTATAGGTAAAACTAGAAGCCCCAAGTCGCAAAAATTTAAGACAAAACATTTGACCTCGAAACTTCTCATTTCCTATTTGTCTCTTTCTAACCACTATAACTCGTGTCACGTGACCGTATTAGTCACGTGACCGTCTAATACGTCATACAACGTACTTACGTACTTCATCATATTACTTACTTGTGGCGAGAGTTGGAAAGGGGCAGGATGGAAACATAAAGGTTCATCGTCATCATCAACAGCTCATATAATGTCCCCACCGAGGGGCTCGGGCCTACCCCACATTAGGGGTGATTAGGCCTTAGTCAACCACGCTGGCCAAGTGCGGGTTGGTCGACTTCACACACAACCTAAAAATTTCTTCATGGGTGCATGCAGGTTTCCTCACGATGTCTTCCTTCACCGTAAAAGCGTCGATTAAACGTACATATGATTTCAAAATTTGAAAACTCATTGGTATGTGGCGGGGATCGAACCAGTGCCTCCCGGATGGGAGACGACGCTCTTACGCACTACGCCACTGACGCTTATTCGACGGCGATTTAAAGGTTGCTTGTGGTCAAAAAAGTTGCCTTCACTTTTTTAGTGGTAGTGTGGCTTCCAGATTTATCTATAAATTTCTTGAGTATGCAGAACACCTGCACTAAACTGCGCCGACTACCAGTGCGGACCAGACCGAAAAGCGTTTGCAGAACGGCGCCCCGCGCCGGTAACCGGCTTTCTTTGTGTATACGCCCTTAGGTATGTTGGGAGTCATTTGCTAGTTTTTTTTTTTATGAAGACTGTCGCTGTCTACGGAAAACATTTCATATAAATACGTAGAAACCTGTATGTAAATACATAGTATGTCGCGACCAATGTCACCTTGCCGCTGTAGTGGTGGGAAAAGTTCGTCTTATTACCCACAATAACTGCTGTGTGCACCTTTCATAACATTTGATTCTTAGTCCTTAATTATATTGATATGTAGTTAAAAAATTTGTCTAACAATAAAAGTTCCATAGATATCCTAGTTGCTATTATTGTTGTAGTGATTAAACCTACTAACACATTTTTTTCTGCATGTCGTAGGTATACACGCATTATTATTAAAGTAGTATTTATTTTTAAAAACTTTATTTTAAAATGTATAGCCTGGTATAAATATGGTTGGATGAATGCTGCTGCAGGTCCTAAATACCAATAGGAAAATTTCACTTATTTCCTTCATTTTCAAATATAATTAAAGTTTTGATTAATCATGTGTTTGAACTGAAAATAGAACCAGCTGAAAAGAAACAATAACATCCTGTAATTTTATGCTACCAATAATATTTGATAGGGTTAATTATGACGATATTTTAATACCTAGCATAGACTGTATCTGTTCTGGTATATTACCTATATCTGCACGAAACACCTACGTTGCATTAAAATATTTTAAGATAAAATTACTAAAAGTTTAATTTCACAGTGTTTAAAATTCACGGAGCAAAGACTCTTGGGATTTCGTTTGTTTATGTTATTGTTACGGAATAATTTGATTTTAGTATTTGTTGAAAAAATTAAACATTCCAAACAAAAACTCTTGTTTAACTTCAAGTTTACATGCAAAAAGAAGAGAGTTATTTATAAATATAGTGGAAAAAACCGGACCCTATGAACGGAAGTTACACTCACTGGGGCACGGTGCGCCTGCTCCAAAAGTAGGGCAAACCGCGCAATAGTATACTGTTACTGTCTGTTACCTTTGCCTTTCTAAGTCCCTACTTTTAAGATGAGAAACAGATAGGGTTAATCACTTTAAATTATATTAGGTACTGTTTAATAAGTAAAAAAAAAAAAACAATAATAGTCTCGACTCAATTTCTGTGTGAATTCTATTTTTACATAGAAAAACCAAAAAAATATGAATAATGTTGGAAAATGTAATACTTAACTAGTTTTAAATTTGAAAGGATATTTATCTGAGACGCAATCTGATTTACAATATCCGGGCCAATCAACTGCTGCCATAAATAAATTACTTATATTAATGCTTTTTTTTACACGCAATTTGTATTATAATATATATTTTTACAGTCTATTTGTTACCTTAATGCTAATGAAATTACTCCAATTTTACAATTAGGTACTTGATTAAGCTTTATAAGACACGTGCCGCGCGCGAACCCGCGCTGCATTAAAAAAATGTGGCACGCCCGCCAAACGGGTCATTGACCCGCGAGACCTTTGTGTGACAAAACTTGTGGGAGATGTACCAGTGGTCGCAGTTATGGTCTGTTTTTTTTAAATTCGTATAGTCTTCGAGCATTCACCTCTTTAGCTAGAATTATTAACGCCAGTCGTGAATACTAAAAACTTTTATGCAATCATTTTACTACCAAATAGCTGTTATCAATATTCTAAAAGCAGACGCTTTTTTACAAACTAAAAAAGATAAGAAATTTACCAGTAATTGCTTTTTCCTATCATACGATGCTTTTTCTACGAATTTTTCTCTGGTTTAGCGCTTTACCGCACAACTTCATTTATTTAAGTTAAAAAATGTGCAATATTTCTTTGGCTATTCGTACGTGTCCTAATATCGTACCTATGGAAAATTTTGATTACAATAATACAAGCTTCCAAACAAACGAAATATTCTCTTTTGTTGTAGAGCATAACTGTTTCTGAGGTTGTTCGTACCGATACCATCAATGGTCAAACATGACAATGCCATTTTTCGACTGACAGCCAACGACCTCGGACGCCAATGCTTATATAAAGGTCTGTTTTTTCTTCCCTTCCACGATTAGTCTTCAGTGTCTTCATTGTCCGTGACATTGATGCTAAATGAAGTGTCAGGTCTAGCAATTCATTAACTGTTCATTTTGTAACGCTATTATGCATTGAACTTTTTGCTGGTATACGTTAAATTAACTGTCCATTGACTGGGCACGATAGTAGCATCTAATGTTCCGATCTGTTTATTTAAAAACAAAAAACTTTATCCCACGGATAGCTAACTGTACTGTTATCTGCCATCTCTGTTGTAGTCTCATGTTTATTACGTTAATGACCAAGATGCTAGCAAATAGCAAATTGGAAGGAATTTTCCTTGAAAAAACAACAACTGGCTATATTAGCATTATTACGCGGCGCACCAAGACGAAATACATTTAAGGTCAATGCTAAAATGATGAATAAGTAACGGCAATCGAATACTAAGGTTATATTCAAAAATTCACTCAATATAAATTCTGCACAGACTAAATTAACACTTCTAGTTGCATATTTCCATCTTAATGTGCTTGAATGTCAGTAAACCCATATAGTAAACCCAAGCACAATCTGAATAGATTAAGAGAAGCATTATTTTATCAAGAATCTAGGTGTTACTAAGGTTTGCTTCTAGATATACCGTAGGAACACTGCCCCATATCTAGGCTATCGGTTTACCGGGACTGCCTAGAATCGTAAAATTTATCGCTCCACACTTTATGACTTATTGTTCTGCCTTTCTTAATGATTTAACAGTTAAATCGGGCATGAGACAGCAGGTAGAGTAACGGCAGTCACGATTGCTTTAAATATTTACTCAACACTTTCCAGATGTTAGAGATTACTCAATTCCATTACGAAATTTGATTTATTCGTTTCTTAGTCAGCCATAATAGAATCTTCAATACATCCTTTGACGTCAACGGCAAATCTCTCATCAGGGGCGTTTTCCTTAGATAATAAGAAATACAATGAGATTGAATCACTAGTCTTTGAGGAAGGAAAATCGCCTGCTGCGTCATAGCGTAAAATAAATATACAATGTGTAGGAGGCAAAGGCAATGATAATTTTTATTAAAATTTACATCTGTTTCCGTGATTTGATTACTTTAGCTGAACTAGGGGACATCGGTCACGAAGAAGTCAATTGACAAGGCAACGCGGGTGATCTGACTCACTGTGGTATTAATGAGGTGCAAATGTGAACAGCTATTAAGGTTACTCTGTGACATCTTAACTTTAACATTTGTCTTGTCGTAGTTGAAAGCATGAAAGTAAGAGGAGAATTGAAAGAAACAAGTATTCATTCTCTTTAGAGACGAATTACACACAGCTTTTGTGTGCCTTTTGTTTTTGAATTGGAAGACCTACATTTGTCGTCTGTGTGATTAATTACACTACCATTATTATTAATTAATGTGGCTATTACGAATTTGTATTCAATCATTAGTAACTTATGTATTAATGGGAAAGTAACTAGTTTGAGGAGCCGGAATATTAACTTATTAATTATTACTATACCGATATGAGTAAAAGTAAAATTAATTTCAATATGACTTCTATAAAAGCCATTAAAGAGCGTATGGAAAGTAACGAGTGTTTCTGATTTTGACAAAGGTGATGGGAATTCCAAAAATATTGCTGATATATAATGAGTATCATTGAGCGTGTAAATTGAATTTCTCTTTAGTGAAATTCATGCCGGAAGAAGCAGACGAAAGTCTCGAAACAGCGCACAGTTCGCAAGGCAGTGTTAATTCAGTTAGTACGCAAGGAAGCCGTGACAGGACTCCGTCGGTTAACGCGACTGCGACCTTCTCCACGCCTCATGTTTTCACATCATAACCTTCAATTTTCACTTCCTTAATTGTTTCCACTTGATTAATAACCACTTAAGAGAGTGTAGGAGGATCACATGTTACTTGGCCCAATCATAAATCTTGATATATTAATCGAACATAATATGTTATTTCGTAATGGGAATCGTAATTGGGTTGGTAATATCGCATAGAAATTCAAGCAAATGTCTCGTCATTTAGTATTAGAGGATTTTGTGATCGAGTATGTTTTAACTTCGTTGATGTCATTGATCGCTACATATGACTCAAATACTCATATGAAGACATCATCAACCTGTAATTCGTAATTTTTACTTAGTCTAAAGTTTTGCATATCGTTAAATTGAGACATGGTCTTAAATGCTACCTTATATTTATGTTCAGTACACAAGCTGTTATATGAGAAATCCTTAAGGGCGTGCACTCGATTTATGTCAAAATTGTAGGGTCGTCTGGGTAGGTACCACCGCCTTTCTTATTTCTGCCGTGAAACAGTTCGCTGTGTTTCGGATAGAAGGGAAAGGTAGCCAGTGTAATTACTGGGCATGGAGGGCATATCATCTTAGTCCCCAGGATGGCAAACACACTTGCGGTGTTAAGTGATTTACACTTAATATTGCAAGTGTCTATAGGCGGCGGTGACCACTTAACATCAGGTGGGCCGCAAGCTTGTTTGCCATCTCGTAACATAAAAAAAAAAAAAAAAAAAAAATTGTGGATTTCTCAGACCCTAAGTTCAGACCTGATTTTAAAACGATGTGAACAGACTTTGCAAAGAAAATATGTATCATAGGAAGATTATGTCTTGATTGAAACCACTATAGAGAGATATTTTAATTTACACTTATAGTTTTGTAAAGCGAGGAGAATCTTATGTCGCAGTTTTACGAAAATGTAGTTTGGAGCTATCTTTCAGATAAAATATAATCATTATATATGCCATCTATAGTACTTTGCGAAAATTCTTTTTCTAATAGAAGATATACTATTCTAAACCACTATAGATAGAGCCTAAATAAGTAAAAAATTAAGATAACGTATTAAAAATTTATACAAAAAAATTCTAAATTGGTAAATTTTAATGGGGATTTTTACAATGTTTTTAAAATTACATATACTTACTCATTTAATACCTATACCTGTTTACTACAATGTTATATGCAAGCTATATTATAATTGTCAAACTTTTCGAAAATTGTTTTTCCAATAGAAAATATACTATTCTAAACCACTATGAAATTAAACTCATTTAATGTACTTATTATGTTTAAATACATATAATGCTAGACATAATAATGATATTATAACATTGTTAAATGCACTCAGATATTTTTAATAATTTAATGAAAAATGGTCTAAATTCGAGCTCGCGGGCATTTTTCTATCGTACGCCCCGGGTCTTCCCAGCTAGTGGACTTATCGCTCTGCGAGCAATGTCTATGTGTGTATGGGGTCACATAGACATTTGTGTATCTAACAACAATAGCTATATTGTAAAAATATTATTAATCCACCGACTGGCATCTAGCAATCAGGATGAATTTCTCTGTCGGTTGTGACCAGGGCGCCCGAGGGTCTTGGCAAGGCTACATAACATATTACGACGGTAGTTAATTCAATAATTCCAACTTCCTATCACGTGGTGTATGACTATGTTCAATGGAAAAATGAATTTTCCAATGAGTAACTTAGAGCAGTATTGCACTATTAACTCTGATTTAGCCATGATAGTATTTTATTTTATCAAATGTGATTACATCGTGAAAGAAGTATTAAGTATTATTTCCTTTTATGTTTTTTTTTTGTCGTTTTTTTGCCGTGAAATTAGAAATTTATAGGTGTCTATAAATTTCTAATTTGGCTATTAAAACAGGCACAATTTTTGAATCCTTTAGAAGACCGTAGTCAAATACCAAACTTTTGTAGAGTTTCTGGCTTTTGGCGATTAAGCATCCTTAACTTTATGGGGTCAGGGGCGAGTAATACCATGGTAGTTTTTTTTTATAGAAAGGTCTAGCAAATAACTCCATTCAATCTAATAGCCCCAGGGATGAACCTACTGCACTGCGCTAACCACCCTCGCCTTGCCGACCTGGCTTCTTCTTCCTCTTTTGAATGATCCAGGCTTTCAAGCGTCTATCTATACTTATGGCATACAGGTGCCAAACATAGGGTCAATTGAAGTCAATATATTTTCATTCATCAAATTCTTTGAAGGTTCTAGGCCCTTTGACACTTTCCATTTCACTTGTTTAGCAATACAACTTTTTTACTATAACCATACAGTTCAGTATTGTATGATTGTATCATGCATGATAACGGTTATGAAATTTTAGCAGCGCTTCTAGATGTATCGATTATGTAAGCCTCGAAACTAACAAACTTGTTTGTTTATTAACGTATTGTCAAGCCGGAATGTGTTGTAAGTTGTAGGTAGCTCGAAGGTCGTACTGACACACGCATCAGCAAATATCTTACGTAATCAAGAAAAAATTAAACAACTACGCTCCATGTAATGTAACTTATCGGAAAAGATTTAAGATAAGACCAGTTTGAGATGCTCAAAAAAATTTGAATTGAGAGGATTTATAGTACTAATATTCTTGTTTCTGGATATTTAAATATTCTATTTATAAAAGCTTTTATTTAAAATGCAATATTTGTATGTATGTTTGGGTCAAAGCTTGCAACTGAATTTAAAAGCAGTTATTATCAACCGATTGTGATAAAATTTTGCATGTTTACACGTTTATTTAGGATGAAAATGCAGGCATAGCTAATACGTCGTTCTAAATCCAATATGGCGGACGGCCCTAGATGGCGGATTAGTTATTTTTTGTGCACTCGTATGATATGGGTAGATATCAAATGAAAGGGTTTGCTGCTGAGAAGAATACGAAAATTCAAATGCTCTAAAAAGAAGAAAATAAAATTATTTAAAGCTTTTATTAAAAGCTTGTCGCGAGATTTACTTGTGTAGACAAACAGCGATAGAATCGGCAAAGAGATAGATGTAAATAAACGATGATCGAAGTAAATCTCGCGACCTATTATAACCTTTAATTATTTTTTTTATTTTCTTATTTTTAAAACAATAAAATAAAATTTATTTTATAGAAAAATATTTAAATGTCAGCCCAAGTTTCTTCTTTCATAAAACCCTGGGTCATTCAAAAGAGGCGAGAATAATCATCTTGCAGGTGCGAGAGTGGCTCATACATCTCGCATTAGCTATTATTTTTGCATTCAGATTCCACTTTTGCTTGCTAGCAAGCGGGATGTGGGATGATGTGATTTTTACATAAAAATTCATAAGGAAATGGTAGTTTGCACATAGAGTAACAATGTACTGCGGACTTGTTTCTTACGACTTCCACCTTCAAAATCGAATTAGCATATTTTAGATCACCCGTCCGAGTATGTACGAACCTGTGGTACCAATACCAACCATGCACTTAGTTGCTTAGCTTTTGTAAACACGGCGCCCGTCAAGCCAATTTGTAATACTCTTTATTGCAAAAAATTCACTAAATGCACAAAAATAAAATACAGGTAAATAGATATAGGTATATTTAGGGCCTGTTTCATTAGATTGACAGTTTTCAAGTAAATGCTATTAGAAACTTACACGGACATTGTGAAACAGACGCTTATAGTAGGTATTACAGATCCATAACAATGCTGCACACAACAAATCAAATAAAAATATTACACCATATCGTTGTTCGATCTACACTTATCTGGTATGGCGCGAAAGTGTTCATTTAGCACCATATTAAATTACATTTTCGTTGCTTTTTACGATTCCGTACCCAAAGAGTAAATCGGGACCTATTAGGTAGGTACTAAGACTCCTCTGTCCGTCCATCCATCTGTCATCAAGCTGTATCTCATGAACCGTGGCAAACGATACAAAACGTTTTGACCAGACATAGAATTTTGTACAGTGACTTCCCTATACCTATCATACACGAAGTGGGGACTCGCTAAGCTCAAGTGGCTGCCGCGCCTGGATATCTTCAAATTTTCTTTTTTTTTTGGAGCCTTTAAAACTGTCTGCCACGATGTTAGCCGCGCGATAATGGTCAGCCATTCTTATTTTTCACTTGTAATAATAATATATTTTCAAATCTCAAGATGGCAGACGTGGTAAAATACTTTGAAAATTAGTAAAATTTTGGTACCCGTCTTGCCTGATATCCAGGTGCGGCAGCCACTCTGGGCTTAGCGAGTCCCCACTTCGTTTATGACAGATATAGGCGAGTCACTGTACAAAATTCCAGGTCTGGTCAAATACATACTGGTAGCCGTTCACTTGCTCTTAGGCTATTTCTACGAATAACAACATCAACCTACGCGTCCTATGTGCGTTGCTCTGTAGGGACGCGGTGTTGCGCTGTTTATAGGCTATGCTTGCTGAAACTTCGTGCTGACATTTTTAATATTACCGACGCGGCGCGGAGCAGGTGGCAACCGCCCCGCGCCGCGTCCTATGTGCAGTGCTTCCTATACACGCATACAAAATTCGCCAGCCGCGGTCGCCACGCCCCGCGCTGCGACGCGCCGCTCCGCGTGCGTTGTGCGGTGCTCCTAAGAGCTGGCGCGCATTGGTGACTTGTCACCATGACTTTTTTGTCATTCTTATCAAGCCCATAGATATGTATTTAGGTGAGCGCACGTTACGACGTGACAAGTGGGTGACATTTGTTGCATCTCTATACATTCCACGTGAGTGACAAAAGTCGCCAATGCGCGCCTGCTCTAACATTTGAGACGACGGTCGCCACGGCGTTTTATCAGTAGGTACCTACGTAATATGTCGTTTCATATATTATATCCTTTTCGTTAAGTGTTCGATGCAATCGATTGGCCATTTGTCTAGACACCCAGGTAACTCCAGTAGCTTGTGCAATAGTAACTAAAATAGTTGTCGTAAATGCATGTTTGTTATAATCATAATTGAATAAATGTTCTCCCCTCTCCTTTGGTAACGGTTGCAATGGAATATTGATTTCTTTATTTCCTTGTCAACAGTGGAGAACCCGAACTTCGAGCAGGGCTACTTCGGACCATGGATCATGTGCAAGAAGATGTTTTACAACCGGGAGAAATGCGGCGCGGACGTGTCCAAGTTCAGACCTTCTGGTGAGTTTCTTAATCAAAATCTGATGAATCAAAGATTAAGTTATAAGATTATGGGGGGTTTACATGGGTCAATTTTAGCCGTGAGTCAAGTCACCAGTCGCCTCGTTTGTTAAAATCGAATCGCTACGCAATTTGCACCATTCGACAAAAATCGCATGCGACTTCTTCATTTCCAAAGAAAATATTGAGCAGAGCGGGTGTTGAAGTTGAAACACACCTCATGCGGCTGACTCCGCGCAAATTGGCCACCGAGCACCGCCACCGGTGGCGGCCACTCACGCGCCACGCCCTTTGCTTGGTACCGCGGTTTTAAAAAGTCTTCTTCGTCGTACGACAAAGGCGATGTGTTGACTTCCTTTGAAATTTGCCACGATATAACTGACGATTTTGTACGAAAACGATTTTTAGAACTTCATCCTCGCGTAATCGTCTCGTACTATAGATTATATGTCACATGGTGTACCTACGAGTACTCTGACGCGAAGAACCATGTGCGAAGGCTCTAAGACGATTAAATGCCATCTCAATGCCCCCTAATTTTCTCCTGGGTTTTCTTCTGCCCCCCCTTTATTAAGTCTCGCCCACTCGGCGTATCTCACACGTTGAGAACTGATGGGTTAAAGCACACGTATTAACAGATCAAAATAGATGCTAGAGGTAAGGCGCTCTTCAAGAAGCAGGACGGGGTTCCGAGCGCATCCGCTTAAATAATGCTCTTCCAGCCGGTCTATGTAAAACGGCTTGGTCAGTTCCAAGCGTATAATCTACGCCGGTCTTTGTGAAAAAAGAACGCTGATTCGATGCTCTCCGAGCTGCTCTGTGTGAACGGACACTAAGTTCTTAGGCCGCGGATCCGAAGCCAGCGACGAGCGAGCCGACCCGGCCTCGAAGCCAGCGGGCAGATCGCGCGCTGCTTGAGCGGGGCGTAGTGTTGTGTTATGAGAAGTGTGTTTGTCCTATCAAAAATAATTGAAATAATTTTCTCCTCGACTACCACGTGTCGTCGTCGCGTCGGCAAATATTTTGAAACGCCGGTCGATATAAAGCAATTAATAAAATTGCACAACACTAATACGTTAAAACAGACGCGCGGCCTTACAGTTAGCCAACGAGCACGTGTAGACAGAGCAATCATGAAAGGGGGCGCGGGACGAGAGTGGCGCGGTGGCGCCACCAAATTGCCATACACTGGTTTGGTTGACACTGGTCCTCTATATGTAGGCTTGCCATAATAATTATAATATTTTAAAGTAAAGTCCGGACGTATAAAAGGAAGACGCGAAAAATTTATGATTGGGCGAAATTTCCAGCCCAAATTTCAAAATATATGGAAAGGTAAAAGATGGTGGCTATTTGTATCCTGTAGCGCCCCTTTGTATGGACGGTGCTCAAAAGTCCTGCTACTACCTGGACCCGTATGCGACTGCGATCTGGTGTCCACAAATGTTTCATGAGAGCGCGCTGACAAAAACACATAAATATAATAAAAATCCGGACCTAACAACAAGTTCGGACATGGTTGTCAAATCCGGACAGTCCAGACTAAATCCGGACGTATGGCAAGCCTATCTATATGTCTACTACACGCTCTCTAGACAAAAGTGGCTTTTCTCGACTTCAAAGGCGTCCAACCACTCTGTTTGTTTTTACGCTGTGGTAGTAGGTAGTTTGTCTCTACCTTTAGCTGTAATATTCAAGTGAGATTTGAATCGTCAAAACATGTTCAGTAGCATTTATTTTCATGCTTTCACAAAGCAAATTTACAAAACATTCAACTTTTACTCCATTGTATTCAAACTCGTACCAGATTCGCTTTGTTCGCTAGAAAAAGTATGACACATGATATAAATAACTTTGCAATTGCCCTTGATCTCATTTCGATGGAACATCATTGATGTCTGTTCTATATTGGGAAAAAATATTGCCCGCACGTAATGAAAATATTGTAATCTATTTTGATTTAATACCTACTTTTTATTTTTCTTTTCTTATCGCCTCGGTTTTTATAGTAAATTGGTGTCTTTTTTATGGAGGTAGGCATGGTGTACCTATGTATATATTTACGCGATTGACAATGGTTTGCCAGAGAATGAGCTTCGCGTATGTTATTTGTGGGCAAATACTGATTTGACAGTCGCTAAAGCAAGTTGGCCTAGGCGAAAAATAATAATTTGATTGTTCCTTATTTACTATTAAGTTGAACGTCATCTTCTTTCGTTTCGTTTTAGTTTTTCAAACAGAATTCAACTGTTTCTCTATAAAGACAAGGAACTACCTATATAAACCCGAATAAGTAGGTTTGTATGTTTGTATATACAAGCTTTTCCCCTTCGTGTCCCAAATCACAAAACTACAATTCCCTTCGAACCCCAAATGTTACTAGTGACCTATTTTTGTCCCTCTTTTAAGGGAAACATTACCAGCCGTAATTTATTGCTTTCTACGGTTGAATGTTTCGAAACTAAAATAACCACTAACTGCTACTTATAAAGAATTGTTTTCATGAACCTCGGTAGATATTTTTTTTATTAACTTCGATTTTGTCTATATTAATATTTCCACAATAAGTGAAGTGACTTTGTTTTTAGCCCCCGACGCCAAAAGAGGGGTGTTAGGTTTGTAGGTTAGTTTGGCCTGTCTGTGTATCTGTGTGTCTGTTGTCTGTCTGTCTGTGGCATCATAGCTCCTAAATGAATGAACCAATTTTGACGTTTTTTTTGTATGTTTAAAAGCTGATATGATCGATATGATTCTTAGGTATAAATTTAGAGGTAATTTAAAGTACATATATATTTATTAAATTTTAAATTTTGTAGTTTTTATGTGTGAGTTTGTTTTTATTTTCATCATCATCATCTTAAGCCGTCTGCAACTAATTTGGTATATTAGATTTTGTGGTGATTGAGGCGGGTCGTATACTTACTTGTTTCTTTCTCTTATCTTATACAAAAAAAAATTGGTTGTCTGTAAAGTCGGTTTACTGACGATAGTTGAACGTGACAACGTCTTAAGAAAATACTGATGGAATGATAGCATTTTTCAAAAGAAAAATTTAATTTCATTTGTTTAATAGATTTCGCATTATAGTATGAATAAACTTGTAATAAAATCTCTTTGGCTATACTATTTGTATCTGGCTGGTTTTGGTATCATTGAAAGTTTAAATTTTAAAGAACATAAATCCAAATTCAAATTAGAGAATTTGATTCAGAGCGAGGTAACGCCGCATGACGTCATGTTTTTTCTTGCGTGCAGCCGGCTCTATCGAATTATAAGACGTTGTCACGTCAAAAATCATCCTTTAGCTACGAAGCTTAGCACGTTTCTCTGGGAATAAGTCTCACCCTGATGAAACGTAACGTAATTTTACTGCCAGCATACGTTTGCCCTACAATCTTGGGTCATTCAAAAGAGGTGTGAAGAAGCACCTTGTACGTCGGCAAGGCGAGGATAGCTAGCGCGGCAGTTTAGCTCTCACACTAGCTATGTTCGCACTTCTGTCTTCGCATTTGGATTCCACCCCGGTGCAATGGAGTCATTTTGTCAATCTAATTTTTAATGATAACTTTTTTATATAGGTATGTAAAAAATAAATCGTAATAGGCAATCCTCGGCGGAGACATGGACCCTTAAGAAAACTGACCGCCAACTTGACGCGTTTGAAATGTGGTGCTGGAGGAAAATGCTCGGAATTCATTGGACAGAACACCGAACCAATGAATCGATTCTAGCCGAGCTGAAGGCACCAATGAGACTCGGTACCACTTGCTTGCGGAGGAGTTTTGAGGTCTTTGGCCACATTGCTAGAAAAAGAGGTGACAATTTAGAAAAGCTGCTTATAACGGGCAAGGTGAGCGGCAAGAGACCGAAGTTCAGTGCGCTCGCTCGGCCTTAAACTCCTCGGTGCACGATGCCATCCACGCCGCCGAAGATAGAACGAACTGGCGTAAGGTAGTCCAGGACGTTATTCAAAGAGGCCACGACCCTCAGCATTGAGGATAAACGACGCAAGGAGGAGGGGGAAGCAATCCTTAACGTGGTACAAAACGTTCGGTGTTATAGCGACGCGTCTGTTTGCGTGTTAAAAGTGCGTTTGAGCCTTAAATTAATACCTTGCAAAGAAAGCTGACATTATAAGGAAGCAAATTTTCCAAACGACATTTCTTTATTTCTCTTTTGTTTTTATGTCGTGTTGTCGAGCTTACAGAGCACAGTTAAAAGGTTACTACAATATATTCTTCATTGTCGTCTACTTGTTAGCGACTGGGCTTTCGTACGGTCGGCTGCACATTCGTATAATCCAAACTGTTAAATTTCTTCAATGAATTTTCAACCTTACGTTGTCGTTGATACATTGATATATAGTTCAAGATTTGGTACTTGTCTCGTAAGAGTAATCTAATGTGTAAGCGTGTATTCATAGATTTTTAGGCGTATACATGTATTACCTACTGGTCGCCCGCGGCTTCGCTCGCGTTAATGTATTATATAGCCTTTAGCCTTCTTCGATAAATGGACTATCCAACACAAAAAATATTTTTCAATTTGAATCGGTAGTTCCTGAGATTATCGCGTTCAATCAATCAAAGTCTTCAGCTTTATAATATTAAGTATAAATGTTTAACTGTGGTCAAATTCTATAATAGAAGAAGAAAGAAAATACTAGATATAGTAAGACTAGAACTGTAGTACTAAATAATACAGTAGGTTACATGAAACTATCCCTTAAGCAACCCTATACAAATCGATGTAACAGTATATTTTGCTGCGAGGGGTGCCGTTGGCAAGGACTGTACTAGAATTAGTAGCAGGTGCATTAACTTAGTCTAATACAGTGACAATATTGACCTATTTACTTCAAACTTACTTAAATAGGCACTCGGAATCAAATTTTCCTTGTAAATTGAACTCTACAACACTTAAGGCAAAATAATACGCTTATTATTTACTTCTGAACAGTTTGGGATAAATTATTGCACATAAAATTAATGAACCTAATCTCCAAATAATTATCTTATCTTTTCACGGGGTTTTGAATCACCTCACGGTCCACTTCGACCCATCGGAATCTTATATGTCTCCCTTTCGTTGTTGCTCCTGCCGCGCCTTGAATATTTGGGCCGTCAGCCTTACTACATCCCATTGAGCTTGAAGATTCTCTAGTGTTCTGGCCTTGGATAAGTCATTCTCAGAACACCCAATCTGTAGAATCACAGTCATACAGCATCACAGCAAGAGTACTACATTGGGTAGCTCGTTTTGCAGTATATGGTTTTGGCAATGGTTTTATATTGATTTTGAAAACAAAAGCAACGCGTCGGTCATTAAACTTTCTGCCTCCAAATTTGCCATAGTAATATGTTTACGAATGCACAGAGCATGAATGTGGATGCAAGGGAGAGCGAGACTGAGAATGAACTCAAAACTTCCTCAAGTAGCTCTTCTTCGGATTTTATTTCGTCAACGTAAAAACCACAGTAATGAGAAGTATCAAAAACAAAACGAGTACAAAAAATATTAAAAAGTAAGTTCTGTTTCATTTGTGTATCAAAAAGGATTGATAACATACAGTCGAATAGAGAATCTCCTCCTTTTTTGAAGTCGGGTAAAAATATCAATTATTATTATTTACTTAAACAATCGACAACAGGTGCACTGTGTGACACATGATATGATAATATGATAATATATATAAAAAAGGAAAACAATCAGATTATAATAATTATAGGCCAATAACAATATTATCTTGTATTGATAAAATAATAGAAAGATTCCTAGGAAATCAAATAAATTCTTATTTACGAAATAATAATGTAATTAACTCCCGCCAATTTGGTTTCCAAAAAGGTAAAAATACAACGACCTTACTAAGAGATTTTACGGATGAAGTTAACTTGTTTTTGAATAGGAAACTACACGTACTTGCCTTGTTTATTGATTTTAGTAAAGCTTTCGATGTGCTAAATTATAAACTGCTGTATGAAAAGTTGTCACGAAGTGGTATACAGGGGCCCTTACTCGAGTTAATAAAAAATTACCATTCTGACCGCTACACAGCTGTCAAAATATCAAACCAGCTAAGCGACTTGATCCTAACAGCCAGAGGTACAGCACAGGGGTCGATCCTAGGACCTTCGGAATACTTACTGTACGTAAACGACATGTGCAACATACTCGAGGGGGTCTCTGTGTATCAGTTTGCTGACGATACATGTTTATTAGTAGCGCATGAAAGTGTTGCGGAGGCACAAAAATGCTTACAGCATAATTTTGATCAGCTGTGTAGATGGGCTCACGACTCAGAACTTGTGATAAATACAAAGAAAACTAAATATATGTACATACATTCATCGCACAAATTCACGCCATCTGAACCAGTGCTGTATGGTCATGAGCATGCGTGTCTGCACGCTGCTTCAACAAGCTGTAACTGTCCTAGGTTAGATTTGGTTGATACACATTTGTACCTAGGACTCATGATAGATAACAGGTTTAACTGGCGTCCTCACAAAGACTATGTTTGTAATAAATTAAGATCTATCATTGGTAGGCTAACCTTACTAAAAAATAAGTTGCCATATAAAACACTTCGAATCTTGTACATGGCCCTCGCTGATTCTGTGATTAGTTACGGGTTGAGCAGTTATGGTAGAAGTTTTAGTACTTATATACACGACATATATCTATTGCAATACAGAGTGTTAAAAACTATTGTACCTAAACATATAAAAACACAATTTTGTAATAATCCTAAAGGCCTATTTGAGCACTGTGGGATCGTTAATGTATTCGATAAGATTAAGCTTTGCATTCTTAAAGAAGTAAATAACCCGGAGTACCTAGTTGAAAAATCAAGACCTAGTAGGTTAAGAACCATTAAAAATAAAGACAAGTTTCTCCTGCCTAAAACTAACAACTTTTATGGATGTAGAATGTTAAATTATCTTATCCCTAAGTACGTTAACGATCTACCAGATGAACTTCAAAACTTGTATAAAGAGGGGGGCAAGTACAAGATTAAAATGAAAGTGGAATTCTTAAATAATAAGGAACTAATTAAATATGTATAACTATTTATAAGAGTGTCTCGCTGTTCTCAGATAAGCCCTAGAGGCTTGAGAGTAACAGCCTCATTGTAAATTGTATGTATACGCGCAATGTATTGAACAAATAAAAAAAAAAAAAAAAAAAAAAAAAAAAAGAAGGGTGTATTGGGATGACAACTGATCGTTGAAAGAACATGTTACGCTGACCCCTCATAAAAGTGGGTGCAAGCAAAAAAAAGCAGGCAAATGATGCTGATTAAAGTAAAAGCCACTAACACGTTAGACTACTAAAAGGTATGAACTCAATTGCAGAATTTTGTACCACAGGGATACTAATTAGGGTAATCGAACCAAATATACTTTTAGTAAACTCGTCTAGGATTCCCTAGTGCCCTTTTCCTGAACGTATCCATTTTTTACGATCGCGCTCGGCAAAATACATGTCCGCCCTTTAAGACTTTATTTTATTTATAGATTATACCGCGCTGAAATCGTCGGTCGATCTTGTGGGGGATAGGGTCATAGGGTATGATCAACCAGAGTGGACCTATTAGTTTAGTGTGAATTTTTTGTATAATAATTCGGACAAATGATACAAAGTACACAGCCAGCCTGACGTTTAAAAGTATCGTAGCCTTAAGAACCAATCTTGACCTCCCAGTTTTTTACTTTTACCGTCATTACGAACTTGTGTTATGCATAACATAGTATACAAAATAGGTATAAATAAGAAATTAAATACTTTTGTAAGTTAACTTAAATAAATACACAGAGAATGTACTCTTTCTTATCAAGGTAACAATTACATTATGTAAGTCATAAAAAGTAGTAAAAAGCAATTTCTTTTCGATTAAGATCTAGCGATGCTTGTAGCCGAAGCAATATAAACAACTCTATTGATACATAATTGTATAAAGTCTTTGTTCCTCATCGATTTTCTTTTTCCGAAGTGAATGAGTCGTCGACAGGTCAACCGATAAAAGTAAAATGAATAGAAAGTATTGGCTGTCTATTCTATGATGCTGAAGAAATGCATAATGATTCTATTACTAGCATTTTTTGTCATATCATTTGCACATTGCTAGCTTTGTTGGCGTCGCATTCATGTATTTCTGTCAGCATTAGAATGATTCCACAACATGAGCGGGAAAGCTCAATCAAACGCCAAAGAATGAATTTGAATTGATATTGCAAATAACTTTGGAAACGAGAAAAGAGGTGCTATAACATCTCAATGTTACAAGTACCACGTTACAGGAGGATGAAGAATATATTCGACATGACTAAGAGAGCAATATAAATTATCACATCACAGCCAAATTTTACATTATAAAAGAAATTTTCAATTTAAATGGTGATAAACCAAATTCCTGTTCGCCTTATGATAATTCAATCATTCCCAAAAATTATAATGTTATGTTCCGTTCTATTATGCTTTCGTGGCCTCCAAAACTTTGAAAAGCAATTAAAATTAACTGTATTTAATTCATTGCCACTTTCTTTTACCTTTGATTAATTTAAAGTTTGATAAATGACTTATTGGGTCGCTTGTGCTCATTCCCTAATTGATTCGCTTCGATTCGTGTTACAACCACGCCTAAATTCAGGTTTTACGAGTATTTTTCTATATCAGGATATCTCAAATAGCTAGAACCCCAATGACGTCATTAGAAACACAAGCAAGAAAGCAAACACGCAATGGATACTAGCTCTTAATGCCAGACAGTAAGGTTCTTCGACATAAGTTTTGTCTTTTGCTCTTGTTACGTAAATAGAATACCGCAGAGTTGTACTATATGTATAGAGTCTTTTATTAAATATATTTGATATCATGTATCCTCAAAATTTAATGCAAAGTTATATTAATATATCACCAGAAGATCAGTACAGAATAGTATTTTATTATAATACACATACACTAGCGGACCTGACAATGTTGTCCTGTTAAAAAATCATTTTCTGTGGGATCGTAAATGACTGAGTTGACTGACTGAACTGAGTGACTCTAAACCATTCTAGAATCCACTTACACGTATTTTTTTTGCATAAGTAGTATTTTCACGCTCATAATCCCAAAAAGGGTATTCAGAGCTTTGGGTTATAGTTAGTTATTAATAAAGCTACATCCAGCAGTGAGGACCATCCAGTGCGTCAAAACAGTGTCGCGTTGACAGCCTGTATGTCTACATAAAAGGGGTCAAGTGAAGAAGACGACAATCAGTACAGATACATTCTAACTAAAATATCTGAGAATTCGTGGTTATTTATTAGCGTTGTATTATTAAATAATGTTAATTTATTATTGGAAACTTCCTCGCCATTCGCGCTCGCTGTTTCGAGATCATTGAGTTTAACAGCACTTCCTTTGAAACCCCTCTTTCCTGTTTGTTTGATGTTCCTCTATATTATATTATTATTATGTTTATCAACTTCATATGTTCGGAAATTTTATAGTTCCTTTTGACGCTAAAATTTTATGTGCTATACGTTCATGTTAACTTCTGGTCACTCCCTTTGCGGTTATCTCAATATTATTTTATGCTATTGAAATCGGTTTCTGCACTTCCTGCAGTAAAGTAATAATTGGCAATATTGAGAATAACGTTTAATACAAAAAGAGCAAATTGATGTACTCCCTTTATTAAAAAACTGGTGAATTTGACTTCGTATCAGAAAGTCGCGAACTATTCATTAAATAAAATAATAGAATGGGGACATCAAAATAAACTATCATTTAGCGCAAACAAAACACAAATAATTTCATTTACAAATAAATCAAAACAGCTAAATATACACTTAAACAACAAAAAGCTTGAATTCACCAACGTCATAAAATATTTGGGTATATACATAGACTCCAAGTTATCATTTACACATCACATTAAAGAGCAAATCGTCAAATGCAAAAATATATACAATAAATTAAAAATGTTCGTTCGCCCTACTTGGGGAGTTCACCCCGAAAACATAAAAACTATATTCAACCAGTTATTAGTACCTATTATTTCATATGGGGCCTCCATATGGGTGGAGGTCCTGAAACTCAAATACATTCAAAACTTGCTACTATCGCTCCAGAGATACTTTTGTATACAGATCGCCCGCAGTTTTAAAACTATAAACACTCCACTATCCATAGTAATTACAGACTTGCCTCCTTTACCATCCATAATCACAGCTATAGCTAACAACGAACTCACAAGGATTGTACGCACCTCAAAATATTTACCAAGCGACATGATATTAGAAACTTACGCACTTCCAGAAGACCGTCAGCATCCATCTAAGAGAAAACCTATAAATTACTTTACTGCAAATAACAACACCGAGCTACAAAATATATTAACAGAACACTGTCACATAAAATATCATTTATATACTGACGGCACGGCAGTAAGTCAGACTCTGGAGTGGGAGCCGCAGTAATTTTGCAGGATCACACAAACAAAATCATTACTAGAAAATTAAACTTCACAAAGCCTGCTCCAACTACCAAGCCGAGCAAATAGCAATAGAAACAGCCTGCCAGATCATTCTTGATAGGGGAATTTCTGCAGTAATCGTCACGGACTCTCTATCAACCTTACAAGATCTCTCTGACCCATACAGCTACAACACTCATACAGTAAACACTTTTAAAATAATAGTGCAAATCGAAAACAAAGGACAACAAATTGTATTCGTCTGGGCTAAAGCACATAACAACATTCCGGGAAATGAACTTGCAGATCAGGCAGCCAAGGAAGCAGCAACTTCGCACTCGGCCATACAATATGCTCGTTTCCCGTTATCTCACATAAAAATTATCAATAGAGAACTTGCAAACAAACAAAAATCAGTACTATACAATAATCCCGACAATTGCCTGTACACCAAAACTATGTTCCCCAATTATGAATCTTTATCCAAATTCCTATCCAAAGTTCCAATCACCTTTCAAACTTCCCAATTCCTATCCGGTCATGGTTACAATAAACAATATTTACATAGATTTAAAATTACCACTGACCCTTTTTGCCCCTGCGATAACACCACAATTCAAACTTTCGACCATTTAATTCACCACTGCCCCAAGTTTATTAACACCCGCAACGACTTAGAAATCGTTTGCAACATACACAAAATAAATAAAAGCAACTATCAAGATATCATTAAAAAAGAAGAAACTACAAACACCTTTATAAATCACATAAACAACATAGTAAACAACCTTAAAAAATTTAACAATACATAAAACACAATATCAATAGTAAAATATCAACAATAGAAATATAAGTTAATAATAAAGCTAAAATAAAACAAATAACATAATAAACCAAAATCAATTACTTAATAGCCCATAAAAATCAACACTCCCATTATATTAGCGTAGTCCAATAGCGCTAATATTATTGTGGATAACAACAAAGCCACTAGGTAAAAAAAAAAAAATGTCAAATGAGTCTCAATGTGATGGAAAGAAAATCTTACTTATTATCTTCCGACTAAAAATCCTAAACGATATGTCGTTGGTGAATCAAGAATCCTATACCTTCTATCTATGTATCTTCAACGGCTAGATGGAAAGGTAAAGGATGGTGAAAGAAAGATGAGATGGCATTACGAATTTGTCCCACGAATGGGTCATCCGTTTAGAAGTTTTACGCCTTCTAACATGGCAGTAATATCGGATTTCCAAAGCTCCATAGGTTACGGTAACCGATTACAACCACGCGGACCGTATTGTATGCCACCCTTATGACACAAGAAAACGCAAGCAATACTTTTCTAAGAAATAAATTAATCGAACCCTACTACACAATGTTAGCTATAAATTCGCAGAAAACATTTAGCGTATTAAATCAAAAAGCCAACCATTCCATAACGCGTACGGTCTTTCATAAGCAATTAACATACTTGACACTGACGTATGCCTACCTTTCGCATGTCAGAAAAAGTTAATTCTATCGAAATTTGGGACGGGTTAAGGGTAAGCTTGCTCTTTAGTTCTACGTGAATATTTTAGTGTGTATATCCCTTTATCTCTTAAGTTGTTGTTCTGAAATGCCATTGTTATGAAGTCATCAAACGGTTCGTTGACCTGCAACAAACCTCAGTCGTATCTTTTAAAGAAAAAATCACCCGTGAAATGCACACCTTGTTTTTAATACCGTAAGTCCTTTAGTGGTCAAGATCATTCACGCATTCTTTGATAATCTTCGCTTCGATGTTAATAGGTTTATAAATAAGTTAAACCATTTACAAACTAATGAAACTAATATCAAACAAATCACCGTCTTTATCAGAAAGCTAAACTTATTTACTTCGATAACGAAGTTTCTAATGAAAACCAGTATCAAAGACTTCACCAGTTTTCACTACTTGCCTACTAAGACGTTATGTGCCTTTTTATTCCCACACTTGTGTGGTTTCCTTTCGTCCATGCTTGTAAAATGCGGATCCACTATTCCGGTGATGTGTCTTATTAATATCAGGTTTAACGATAAGAATATTATCAAGCCGAAGCCAAGAGACTATGTGTCTCTTAAATGCGTTTTAGTTTTCATCGTATTTGGGACTTCCCTATACTTAATTACGTAATTTAATACCAAGTTTTTAAAAACTGATTCTTAGCAATTCAATTATGCAAGCACGACTCATACTGATTGGTTGAATTACTTTATTCGAGAGCGGTTAAAGGTAATTTCACATAAAATTCGACAAATCGATTATTTCGTCTTCATAGACGTCAGTAGATTCCTCGACAAATTCAATTTAAGTTACTAAATTACTCGATTATGTTGATTAATGTATTGATTTCGATATATACTCGCATCTGATTTCAAATGCTTATGACTATGCTTGGTAGTAGAATTTGTTTTAAATTCGCCAGACTAGCTTTTAGCTACCTGTTCTGTGTCTTATCAGCCTGTTCCCATAACAATATTCGTTGTTTCGACTGTAAGTGATGAGCTAGTCAGTCCCATCGTGGTTCCATCCCTCAGTGGTTTACGGGTGAAGCTCGCTACCTTCGTCATTATCATTTCTTACTCTTCTTTCCTATCTTGGGGTCGGTCTAATATGTTATGATGACATTACTGCTACAAGTTATGGCTTTAGATGTTTATGGCCGGCCGCCTGCCTGACACCAACCGTCCTTGTGAACTTATCATCACTTCCTACCAGTTGAGAGGCAAAGAAAGGCAAGAACTCGTATATGTGTGTATTTAGTTTTATTCCCATCCTAGTCTGACCCTTAAAAATTTAGGGCTCGTCTAATTAAGCCTAATGCGTTTGCCGTTTCCCCAGTTCAACATTCGTCGCTGGCTGTGATAACTAGACGTGTTAACTAATCGCTCCAGTCTGGTATTCAGTGCTCAGTATTTCGGAATGTGGTAGTTTAACATTTTTAAATTCTCCACCACTTCGTTATGTTTTTCCTTGACCAGGTAAGGCGTTCTTCTAATTTTTTGTCTCGGTTAAGTAATTTTGAAGCATCATTAGCGATGTTACGGTTTCAAGGGAAGCAAACAAAAACCTTGACCCATTCTTAGAAAATAATTGTTTATAGTTAATAAATTAGCAGCATTTCTAGATAATTAGAACAATATTAGCAGGGATTCTAAAAACCGTTATTACTGCAATGAGTGGTTAATGAGACCATAACTAAAAATTGTGCTCATTTACATTAAAAAAGTAAAACAATTCGACTGTATGTTTTTTTTTAATATTTGTTACCTCATAACTCGTTACTGGGTGGACCGATTTTTAAGATTCTTTTGACCTTTGGAAGCTAGTGCTTGTCATGGGGTCCCATTTAAATTTTATCGACATCTGACAAGTAGTTTTTGAGTTATCCCTAATAATACCTATTTAATTGACATTGATGATATCGTAATTTTATCACTTGTGTGTCTAAAAGATCTTGAGGTAGTTTCCTGAAAATTTCTGTACTTAAAACACTAAAAAGCAGGAAAAAAAAATTAAATAAAAAAAAAACCGCCTTCAAAACTAAAAACGGGAGAAATAAAAATTTTGTTTATAAAAATCAAAATGTTTTTTCGAGGTCGGTGCCAACCTCAATATTTGTAAGAAACGTTGTCACTTGTATTTGGGACCGACCTCAAAAACCATTTAGATTTTTATAAACAAAATTCTTATTTCCCCCAGTTTTGAAGGCGGTTTTTTTTGTATTTAAAATTTTTGTTATGTTTATTTTGCAGGAAATCTTCGGAATTTCTAATGTTGTCTTCATAATTAACACACAAAATTCCGTGGACTATTTTAGATGCATCTTTTAGTTCAGGGATTTCATGTATGGGCCATGGGCAAAACTGTGTTTAATTAAGCGTACTAACGAGTTATTAGCTATTAGAACTCTGTTAGAGGAAAAATTCGAGTAAACTTATACCGGTAATCATTGGCCTTGAACGCTTCCTCGCCTACTATATTTGAAATTAATTCTTAACTTTTTTAATTTCCACAATAATTGGTTCTTGTTGCATCTGTACCAAAGGCTTTACCTACATTTTCAAAGACGTGTGATTCGAAAGCGGTCACGACAATGTAGAGTCGTGATCGCTTCAGACTCGCACGCGCCAGTTAAGTTACCATAGATAAAAGAATAAAATTCGCAAAGCACGTATCTTCGTGTTTTAAGCACATATCTATAATGCTTACTCGCTATATTAGATTTTGGTAACGCTTTGTTATAACTCGTCCCTGTTACAGCTGTATCTGTTTTTGGTTGAAGACGTTTCCATTATTATAAATTACAAGATCGTTGTTAGCGAATGATTTTGTTAGTGCTTACCTTATGAATTTAGTCATGTCTTTCGTTTCTGATTACGTCATCAAAAAGAAAAAAAGGTGGTAAAGATTTAAATCTGCAACATTATTAGGCATTTGGTGACACTTTATCCATGACAGGATTTTTTTTTCGTGTTTTTCGTTTTCTATTTGATTTGGTATCAATACTGTAATCATATTAGATCTAATGTAACTTCGGCACTTCAGAGCCACCTGTCAAAAACAGTCAAAAACAGACGAGTGTATTCATTTGTTTTGAAGCCATTGAAGCACATAAGTGTTGAAATGAGATCTGAAGTATCGAATACTCCTATTGTCCTGTCCGTTGTTTTTTCACAGGCTACCAACGGCAGATTCTTTCCAATTTTGATTCCCGATGTCTATGCGATGCATGTCCCTTGATGACAATGCATCGCTAAATTAATATAGACTTTGTATTCTTCGTAATGATTAAGTTAGTTGCCTATACGTAACGCTCAAACAATTCTATTGTACACTCTAACTACAAAATAAGGGAATACAGTAGGTAAACTTCATACAGTACGCGCTGGAGTAACACACACATAGTCATCTCTCACGGACACGGGATCGTAGAACGTCTCAAAAAAGTCCGAACACAAGTGTCGCGCGCTGCAGACCTGTCGACCGCGTCAATGTGCTTTAGTATTTCACCAATTTTAGAGGTGGTCCCGAGTTTATTCCTCAGGGGTATATTCAAAGTTAGCGTTAGTTCTAGTTTTGAGCCCAGGCTAGCACCATCACCATAACAATAATGCTAAAAAATTTGTGTTGCGATCCAATAGTTAATTAAAATACTATACTAATTCCTTTCTGGTTTAGCTTCAGGGCTAAGATCGCTTCCACATTCATCCTTATCACTTACTATCATGAGACGAAGGCCAATAGGATCCCCGTAAAGAAGAATCAAGTTCATTGTTAGTTTTGAGTCAGCCGGGTTTACTTACAAATCAGATTTGACAACCCTGGTATAATGGTCGAGCGGAGGTAAAAATGAAGAACATACAAGAGTTTACCCTACTGTTTTCTCCTTTGTTTGTACACCATCGTACCTTCATTACGCATTGTTTTACAAACAACACATACCGAGCATCATAATGCGGTTACGATTTAATAAAACCGTGGAAAATTTCATGGATTTGTAACACATTGTTCCACTCATTACTTTTATTAGATATTCACTTGACTCATAAGTAAGTATAGTATCTTTGAAACTTATATATTTACCAAAAAAACTAAATTGGTTGAATGAATAGTATGAGATCGTATTAATAAGAAACGCATCTGCTCAGCAATAGAACGTATAATGACCGATGATATTGTATATACACTTGGTGCAAATCTTCACTCACGCGCCGATAGCGTTATCAAAGCTGTCCTACAAATTACCTCAAGAATGCGTTCTGCAATCTACACCTCATCTAATGCAGCGATTAATAGAAAATCCTGTCACGTCTCAGTACTCATGCGCTATCAGACACTTTGATTGCATTCAACGTGAACCACATATTGAATTCAATACATCAACAAGGGCATCGCAGGTGTGCGAACAATGTAAAAGTATTAGGATTCGAAACGAACATCCATATCCATATTGAGGCACGGCCGGCCGGTCAGAACCTAAGAAATCTGCTCTAACGCCCAGTAATAAGAATTATTTTTTCAACTACAATTTACTCTATATTGTCACTCGTTTATATTTTCCTCAATATTAGTAATGCGTTCATAATAAGTGTTTTCGAATACATTTTTCTATTATGATCAATATTTATGCTTAATTGAACTTCGTGTGTCCTGCTTGTTTTGTGATAAAACAAAATGTAAAACAAAACAAAATTTTGATCCAATGCAAAATATTTAGTTTTCTTTCAACTTAATTTCAGGTATAAAAAGTTGGAGTTGCTTATTCTTGATTCAAAAAATCACACTCGTGGGTTCTACCCACGGGTTTGGTTCATCTTGAATCGGCCTATGCGAAGGTTCTTTGCTTTCGAAATCGAAACAACAGTCCATATTACCTCTGAGCAAAAACCGTAATGACGTAGACATTCATCAAGGTATTTTGACGGAACCATTACGCTAAAATGCTTTGGACTCTTGTAAATCATAGGTGATTTCCGCTTATTGTGTATACAAATAATCGTCTAGAAGATTAGCTTATGATAGGACCGGCAAAACTCTTGAATGGCAAAGTCCTTAAATTTACAACTAATTTCTTACTATTCTTTACTAGTATTTTAACGTCTGTCCTGGCGTCTGTATTGGCTTAGTTCACTGCAGCTTTAATTGCTTTTGGGTTTGATGCCCTGTCAACATTTTGAGGCACTGTACGGCCCATACCTTTTATATGACTGTATTGAAATGTTACCTAAATCTCTATTCAACCCCTTTTAGGATTTAAGCGTGTTTGTAAGGGCATGTGTACTTACAAAATTTCATGATGAAGCGTAACAAACTCACATCGCATTGATATTAGTTACCAAAGGTTTCCGATGTGAATTTTCTATTCTTGCTGCACGATATTGATTGCTTTTACGAACGTAGACGTGATATAAATTGCACTGTTGTCAGAACTATGACTATCAAGTCTGTTTTGTTATTGGAGTCACGAATTAGTGTGCTTGAAACCTGTTCGAAGTTTGCTTCCATTATTACAAGACTGCCATCATCTTAACATTTCATCGCAAGGGCGTTAATCTAAATAAAATGTTATTTAGCGTTTTATTTGTTAAGCTTATGAAAGTGTTTTAAGCAGAATATTTTTTTTGTTACTTGTTTGGGTTGGTTCTCTTTTATGTGACAGGCGTGCAACCAGTCGCACATGTTAAGGCACTGCATGCCCTCTGGTGTAGTTTTAGTTTAAATGTTATGTTACCTATTAGGACTGAGCTCAACCCCTTTTGACGATGATGTTGATTGTATGCATGTATTATATTTTAACGCAAGCATTAAACTGCGTGAAAGAATGATGTCTTCTAAGTGTCTTCTACACTAAACAATAACATTTTTGATCCCAGCCCGTTCGAATGAATTCGTTTATGTCGATGAAAAAGATTCACATTAAAACCAGTTTAACGTATAGACTTGATTCATAGATCGCCTACGCCATAGACATACTCGTAACAGGTTTGCAATAATTTAAATTTGTCGTTATCGTCCTTTCTCCAATTTAGTCTTGAAATAAATGGAGCTGTTTAAGTTTTATTTTTAGAAATGAATCGACTTTAAATATTTGAGATAATATTGACATTGTTGAATCTTTTAAATATTAACGTCTCAGTATACGTAACGGTTTTTTGTCCGAATGGGACGGGATTATTATTTTTTTGACATCGTTGCATTTAAAAATATAGCAACAAAATACACACGCCGAGAAAAGATCATAGCACACATATCAACTCATACACATATAACCGTATCGCTTTTCGCCTCGCCGTTCACCAGGCGTCCAGGCGACCTTACAAAGCACGTAAGGTTGACGCCTGTTAGATTTTCTCCTTTTTCTTGGCGCTCATCCTGTGGGGTATCATAAAGCCGACTGAGGGAGATTCTGAACTCCGTCTAATCATCGCACCAAGCGGACACTCGCGCAGTGGCGAGTAAAACCAATTCCACAACAGTTTACTCCTAAAAAGTATGGTAACATTATCCCAAATAAAGTAGGCCACATTAGGAAGAAAAAAGTACAATTAAACATTACATTTTAGTTTACATTACTATTAGTATTATTACTATTAGATTACTAGTAAAAGGTCTGGAGATACCTCTCGACTAACTGTGGCTACCATTCCACGCGAACTAAGAAATTTGGCAACTCGTTTCTTTGTAGCCCAATCAAGAAATGGAATGCACTGCCAGCACACGTGTTCCCTCCTTCCTACAATCATTCTAAAAGAGGCGTGAAGAAGCACCTTGCAGGTCGGCAAGGCGAGTGTGGCTAGCGCGGCATTATCTCTCGCTGTCTTCGCATTTGGACTCCACTTCTAACCATCAGGTGGAATGGAGTCATTTGCTTGACTTTTTATATATACAAAAAAAAAATACCATAATATTACAAAAGCAACAATGACTCGCCTTGTAAGATCCCTAGTGTCCCTTCTTTGATTCGGAAATGTGGACGGTGAAAGAGAGTGAACGGAAACGAGTCGATGCCTTGGAAATATGGTGCTCGAGAAGAATATTGCGCATATCATGGACTCAGCGCCGCACTAACATTTCTATTCTCCAAGAGCTTAATGTCGTCCAAAGACTTTCGGCAATCGTTCACTCTCGGATCTTGAGTTATTTTGGCCACGTTATGCGCAAGAATACTGACGCTATAGAGACTCGTTGTCCAGGGTAGAGTGAATGCCTCAAAATCCAGGGGGCTGCTCTCTGCGATGACCAAATAAAAGACCTCTCAAAGTCGCCCTTAAATATGTGTATGCGAAATGTAGCGAATAGAGAGAGATGGCAGGAGACAGTGAAGAAGGCCGTGCTGCGACCCCCATGACCACGACCATTCTATACCAAGAGTAAGTGATAAAGAAGAAGATTTGTAGGTCACCAGAGCTAGACTTGTACTATATAGAACTATTGCATTTGCAATGTAAAATGTGCACTCTTACAATGACGAGTTAAAGGAATCGTGACGTGCCATTAGTCACCACACCGTCAAGGCAGACGTGTAAAAATGTCCGCTCGTAGACTATGCATGCACATTATAATAATTGTGCAAATTTTTCCGTTTAACAATCGATGGTCACGTAATAGCTATTTTGATAGACTCAGCCTAGACCTGGTGTAATTTAGATAATTATACATATTTAATATTATAGACCCTAATTGCTTGACAATAATGTCGCTAATTACAGTCCAAGCGACTGTAATAAGCATTTTGTAATTAAAAAAAAATTAAAAACTAGTTAAAATTTTGTGTGGTTCGTACGTAATTGATTTTCCGATATATTTCTATTGGTTATGGATTGCCAAACTTTATCGGGATTTTGCCACTCTATCCCCCATTTACTTCGTTTCCCTTAAGGCGGCGGTGAATTCTCCATGGATGGATGGATACCTATAGTACGGTTATGTCGGACTCCTACCGACTAAGCACTGCCTTATGCTCAATCCTGGTGAATATCAGAGCCTTAATGGAAACAGAGATGCATACGCTGCCTTAGACATTAATTTTTCACTACAATCACTAGATGATTCTAAAACATTTGGTTATATCATTGTCAAGATCTGTGCCACCATCAAAAACTCATCACAAGCTCCGACCGGGTAACATTTTGTAGTACGCGACTATGTAGTTGCGATACAAATCCATAAGCAGACATACATTAGCCTTTGTTTATCAAACAAATATAACACTGACCTTTAAAGCACTAAAACGATAAGATAAAATCCGTTTAAGAAAATTGTAAAACCCTCCCAAACAAATACGTAATATCACTCAGAGCCTCGGAGCCAACAAATTAATAGCTTTAGTTAGATGATTCACAAGATAAAAGATTCAATACATAAATTGCAATTTGAAATCCCATACAATTGTAACGAGTGGATGCAGTCTCAATGTCGTCACGCCATTGTAACACGAATGCTGTTTTGTTTTTACCATCCTCGTGTCACAAAACAATGAGCGCACAGAAAGGTAACACTTTTTTTTATAAAAGATCAAGCAAATGACTCCATTCCGCCTGATGGTAAGCATAAGTGGAGTCCAAATGCGAATATAGTTAGGCCGAGAGCCACCCTGGAATCTTTCTAATATATTCTTAATTAATGGCTGTGAAAGTGTACGGCAGATTGTGTAAAAAATGGAGTCTTACAAACGTGTTATTACAACAAGAATGCGGTAGAGACCCCCCCTAGAATTGACATGCGTCATGTCTCTCTCAAGTCAATAAAAGACAGTTTGATTATGACAAGCTACTACATGGTCCAGGATTCTATTTTCTCGATCGTAATCTACTTTTAATACTGCTCGGAAAGTGTTAAAATTGTCAAAACTCTTGCTTACTTAAAACTTTTTTTCTCAAAATTAACTGATTTGATGACCCCTCTAACTCGAACTCCATAAAGACTATTCTATTCTATTCTTAATTAATGGCGTCGCGTCTCATTAAGCGTACGCATTTTGCCAATGTCAAGTGAAAATGTAATTATAGTAACAAAATTGTACGGTTGATTGAGGTTAAAAATGGAGTCTCTCACGTGTTTTTACAACAAGAACTCGGGAGAAACTCCTCTAAAGACTATACGGTGAAGAAAAGACTCCCCTGCGGAAGTTGCTCGCTGTCATGGTAATATTATTCGCTGTCGAGTATAATCCTAAGGAGGTTCGTATTGCAGGCTAAAGGACTAAGGCTCTCGCCTTGAGATAATCTACGATAACGCTGCGAAGGCCATCAATGACCACCAGCATTAGCCAGCCAAAAATAAAGTTTTTATGACACGTTCACAAAACTCCGTATGTATACTTTCATACATTACGCAATATAGCAAGCGATGCACATTGCTTGCTATATTGCGTAATGTATGAAACTTTACTTCTGTATTATCTTACTTTGTGTCAGTGTATTGTTGTCGTTAGAGTTCCGCTGTCTTGATTGAAAAATCACACAGTTGAATTGGGATATTCCTCACGGGTTTCATGTTCCGCATTTCTTCATCTAAATTACAATTATCTGTGTAAATGTACCCTAACCTAACCTTAAAACCTAAGTTGTTTGAATTTGACGGGTGGAATAAATACATATGTAAGCAAACTATTGACAATTTTCTGAACAGTTGTTTCAAAATATATTTACATGTTTATTTTTTTTTATTATTTATTTTATTGCTTATTTGCCAAATCTTTATGAGAACGTTAACGATTTGGTCGTGGTTTCTACGACCGTAAATAACGCGAAAAGGCCCCAGCTCTTTATAATTACTTAGGTACCTACTCAAAATTCAAAAGACACCAAAAAAAGGTTTCTATTTTTCTGAAATTTACCAATTGCAACCGTACAGACTCACGTGAGAAGTTTTAATGTAAGATGCAACGTATTTAGGTGCTACTGTTACTAAACTTCTGTTGTCCTAATAATGTTTCTCTCTTCTCTCATATTCAATCAAATTTGTCGAATCTTTCGAAATCGAATTCCAAACCAGAGTGCTTAGACAAATGGCAAACGATACAAATCGTTTCTACAAATTATAACGCCAACTCTAACACGACTGTGAGTGAACACGACGCTTGCCATGGTGTTTTCTCCTTAATAATGCCAGTTTCATACATTATATAATTTTCGTTAACCGTTCGATGGAATCGATTAGATACTTGGCACTCTTATTCTACGATTCATAGAGTACAGTCATCAAAGACTAGGTAGGTAATACTGTTTGTATCGCCAAATTACCGCCTGACTTGCAGTCGTTTTGCGTAACATTGAGACCTCAACTGGATTCAATAAGAATTTATTTAATTTCACTTTACATACCTACATTTCACGTTATTATTTTCAAACCTTGAAAAACTGTAAGGAACCTTCATATAAAAAGGAAATAGCAATTACGTCATCAACAAAGTACCTGGATGTAACAACACGACAAGGATGACCTGTCATTTTATTAATAGTGTAATTTGATCCCAAACGTTTTGCCCTCTAACAACAGCCTTCTGCATATCATGTAACGTTCGCTAATCAAACTAGGTAAGCGATTTTAGTCTTTAACAACATAAGCTATACTCAAGTCGTGTACAATCTTGCTTGCACATTAGGCACCGTGTGAGAGAGAACCAGTGATGCCTTTCAAGTTAGTTTTTTTTTATGCCATCAATGTGCCAACAAGCATGTGGCTTCGTCTCCAATCTGCCTAATATACAGACGATAGCAGATCAGGCTACCCAGAACTGCAAAATGTCTTCAATAACTTTTCAACCTTACTCAATAATTCATTGATTTCAAAGGCGATTGAAGAAATTGAACAGTTTGTCGAGGCTTGATCTTCCGTCACATTGTCAGTCACCTGAGTCTGCATAGGTTTTGTCCATGCCCTGAAATACACTGGTAGCTTGCCTTTCTGTACTGCCTTCACTATTTTTTATAACATGCACAATGCGCATTGTATATCTGTGTGCGACACTGAGACTGTTTATTACGCTGTGCTGAGACCTAAGAGCTAGGCTGAGACTATGAGATATATTGATAATAATATAGTTGAAACGTATACAAACAGTCATGGCTCACGCGCGGTGGTGAGATAAAATTACTATATCTGTTTTGATGCAAGGAAGACATTTTTACTATTTACGTTTTCCTCTCTGACTGGCAAAAGTTCAATCAAGTCGTTTATATTATTACATTTTACTTTCCTCTGTGAACAATGTAATGAAACATTTTTTTTTCAATTTTGAAAATTTGATAATTGTAGCTCTTGTTTCGCACAGAAATCAAATGCAGGAGAATTAACTTGAGGTTTATTTGCACTGATAATTAATTAACTACAATTGCGACACTTATCGCTGCCGCGCACAATGGAGAAGAAAGGGTTACCAACCAGAAATTTTTAATCACCAAAAAAAAAAATTGGTGGCTATGTTGCCAACAAAAAAAAAACAGTTTTGCTTATATTTTATAAACAGCTTCTGTCCCGACTTCGTCTGCACAGGATTCATCATCATCATCATCATTTCAGCCAAGAGACGCCTACTGTTGGACATAGGCCTCCCCCAAGGATCTCCAAACCGGTCGGTCCTGCGCTGCCCGCATCCAGCGGCTTCCCGCGACCCTTACTAGATCGTCAGTCCAGGATTGATGCTTACTCAATAGCTTTATTAATTAGAGCTTATTTGTTGTTCGGATGTCAGCTATATTTTTGTTAAGTTCAATTAAAATTCATGCAGTAGTTTTTGCGTGAAAGAGTAACAAACATACATCCATACAAACTTTTGCGTTTTGTGGCGAGTTTTGTTTCATAAATCTAACATAAATATTACATCCAATACAATTTTCCATGATGTAAAAACATGTCATAGTAATACATTTCAATTGATCGACTTAACAATAGTACCTATTTCATGAATTAAACATATTGTACCCAAGTTAATGAATGGTTACGTTATTTATAAGTCGTTTACAGTGGTTTGTAGCTTTATAAGTATTTATTTCTGCATTTATAGGTACTTGGCAGAAAAAAAACTTAGACACCTATATACTACCTATATTTTGGTTTCCCTATTACTTCAATTTCTTAAAAACTATGATATTCGTGAATGAAAAAGTGGATTTTCTTTCTTTCTTTCTAATTATGTATACATGTTGTTGTAATAATCAAAACTCTTTGATACAAAATCTTGTTAATAAAATTAACAAGATTTAAGATTTTTTTAATGATAGAGATTTCCTTTTATTAAATAATTAGGAACGTCTATCGTCTCTCAAACGAAGTACCTACCTATTAAAAAAAATATGGTTATTAAAATAAAACTTAAGTTATCATTTAATTTCTTTTATGTTGTACGTTAGGTCCTAAGTAAAAATCGAGTTAAATAACTGCCGTTTATTTTATAAATTAAATTAATTTCGTGATCCTTAATGTAGAAAAAGATTGGTAGATTGAAAAGCAAGCCATATCAAAATAACTATATAATATAAAACATAACACGAAAATAAATGACCCCTACTGTCCATTGGACAACTAAAAACAAAAGCATTTTGCTTTGTTTCATGGCTCACATAACGTGTGAACATTATGACAACATGTTATTATTTACATAATATTGGGGTCGAAACCCAAGGCTGTCTATACAAAAAGTTTCAGGCCACTTCTAAAGCTAAATGGTTGTCTCTTTAACTAATGGTTGCGTCATTTCACCGGGGACCTACTCTCTTCGCATGCAATTCGTATTTTGTCCAAGTGGCGTATTGCAAATACATTTATCATCAACACCTACTACTGACTATAGACTTTCCTACTTAGTAGAAACTTTTTTCTTTAATGATAGGTTAGCTGGTAATGATAGTTTGCTCACTCTCTCACCTTTGCAAACTACGATGTTATTTGCATCCCTAGAAGTAGTCTATTCCCTTTTACTTTGATTCCTGTAGGTTACATTTTCTTCCACACGCCATAGAAGAGTGCTTATTTGAAAGGAAGTAAATATCACTTAGTTCCCTGTGCTAGTTATTTTTATATCGCAACTGTTTGCATAGATATGCTTGTGCTTAAATTAAAATACATATTAGAAAAAAAAAATGTGTCTCACCTGTTTCAATAATCAGCGCGGATGTAACACGAACATGCGAAGATTGCGAAGCGGCCCTGTTTATTTAAAAAAAAATACAATTCGGAAGATACACGGCGAATATATTTGTATTAGAAAAGATATGAAGAGTTAAAAGTATTTTTATAAACAGTTAGTAAGTAATTAATTTTATTTTACTATCAATACCTCATCCGTGTTTTAGCGGTTCGTCCACCGGTCACAGCCAGAGGTTCCGGGTTCGAACTAAGGATGTACGGCTTTGTGTTCAGTAATGTTGACAAAGCTTATTTTCAAGCCAACTGGCTAGCTACCACGATGTATTAAGGGGACGATAGGGGGTAAATTGAAAATAGGTCTTACCAAAATATAAAAGTGACATCGTTTGGAAACTACTGGATTTGTTTCCATAAATTTTTGTTCATCTTGTCGACCATTTGATTAGCTAAATATTCACATGAGTAAAAGTAGCATCTTGTTAAGAAAAATCAACAGTTTTTAGTTCTTTTTAGCGGGACACTATTTAGCATGACCAAGGTCGCCAGCCTATATTGCCCCTTAACAGATTTGTTGTGTACCAACAGCTTAATACATAGGTTCTCTGCAGTTGATGGTGGCTGTTAAAACTTGCATCCTCCTTCGGCATTATCATCGTCTACCAAGTCAGACGAAAACTCTTAGCATTCCATGGAGTCACCGTATCCATAGTTTTGCAGAGAGCCAGGAACAGTGCCTGGGATTTGTGACCTTAGTGTAGGTCGTTTCTTTGGCGCACAATCAAGGAATGGAATTCGAGGCAAGGGTGAAGAGGGCGAGAGTGCCTAGCGCAGCGGTTTATCTCTCGCACTAGCTATCTTCGCATTTGGACTCCACTTCTGCTTACCATCAGGTGGAATTTAGTCAATTGCTTGACCTTTTTATAAAAAATGGTTTAAGGAGGCCTTTATAATGCATCAACACTCTTCACTGCTCTGACTTCTCTCTCTGCGAAGTCATATTTGGTAAGATTCCGCGAGAGCCGCTTTAGATACGCGTTCCAGTACAGAACTTATTCTAATTAATATTAGGTACTAAACACGACAGACTGATTACAAGATTGCTTTATGTAATTCAGTTAGTGTAACCAGTAATCCAATGAGCAATGAGTCATGATTAACAGGACTAATCCAATTAGCGGTGATGTTTATAGTGGCCTTAGCACAGATGACGTTTTACATAGCTTTTAATGTCACACATCCTGACCGCAAAATTCGCAAAATAAAATGAGTAAAGACACGAGGAAAGTTCGGTTATTGCGTGAGTCAAAACATCAAACCTACAGTCACAGACTTGCTAGCGAATAGTAATCACCTTCATTTCAAGTACTAGAATAATCCACAGGAAAAAGTAAAAACAAATTCTAAGTTCTACGTCTAAAATGTATATGTGTGAGGTGAAATGCAAAATGAGCAATGAGAATTGAGTGTACTTAAACTATTACTTTGCCAGATGAAGGAACGCTTGAATTTAGTAAAATTATTTTCTAATTATACTTAAATTTCTGTGAAGAAGCTTTTCTCAGGACTTTCAAAACAAAACAAGTGCATGTATATTATACAAATTAAGTATCATTCATAACTTTTTATCTGGATACGAGATATGTACGTACTAGCACGCTTCACTTTTGTAAAATGGGTGGTGCTTCGGGCACGGCCCTGCAAATTCGATTGATCAGTCAATATGTTCAATATTTCTTAATAATAGAACCTTACAAAGATAATACCATTTGGATTCCAATGCCTTGAAGACAGGATAGAGATTACTTTCCTGACTTGATGCCCAAGGGTGACTCTGTACTAAAGGATAGAGAGATTTGCTTACAAAACTTTAGATCCAACCCCTCATTTAAAACCTTGGTGACGCTATAAAGGCTCTTCTTCCTCCTACCCTGATGCCATTTTATTTGGAGTCGGTGCAATATGTCTAACGAGACATCCGGTTCGACGGTTTTGGTATTGGATTTTTTCGATTTTCCTCCTTGAGAATGTTATTAAAGGTGGTTTACTCGCCACCGCGCCACCGACCCTGGGTGCGATGATCTGCTCAGGGTTCAGAAACGCCCTTAGTCGCCTTTAACACCCACGGGATGAAAATCGTTAGCCCTGTGAAAGTTCAGGAACTACACTGCTGTAAAAGATAACTCAAAAAGGTCCGGAGAAAAATCAACTCCCTCTGCAAATCGAAATTCTACAATATAGTAACTTGTACTATTAATCTTTCCACAGCGGCAGTACACATAGCAGGCGTGGTCGGCGCAATAGGAGTGACGGTGCTTGGAGTATACTGCGTGCTGTCTGTACTCCAGCTAGCCATGATCTCGTCGAAAGAGCGCGTCGGGTTCAAGTATACACACCTGGTGATGTTGAAACTCGCGCTGGCGTTACTGGCTGGTAAGTATAGCATCTTCTTCTTTTGTATGTACTCCTTTTCTAACATGAGATTAATAAACAAGTGTACGGTCCACCTGATGAATGAACACATGTGTGACACTCGCACGTTGCCAACCCTGGCCCTATCTCCTCCCTATGGAACTATGAGAAAAACTTCTTCTTTTAAATTAATGGCGATCGCGACATATAAAGATTACGCATTGCGCCAATATCAAGTGAAAATGTTATTGAAGTAATCGACAATTGTTCCGTAGATTGAGTTTAAAATGGAGTCTCTCGACACGTGTTTTTGCAACCAGAACTCGGTAGAAACTCCTGAGAAAAACTTATTCAACGACAGAAACACAGCACTGTCAAAAGCTGCGCTCTTCAATTTAGCGGCTATGAACTCTAACTGTTGCCAAGAGAGATATTTCTTGTTGAAAAAAAGAACATCTTTTCTAATGGAAGACGAACTAATATCATTGTTTCCTACCTCTTCTTTGAGACGAGTTTATTAAGACGATGTGTACAGAGGAGAGTTTCTCAGTGTTATTGAAAGACGGCAGGCAAGCAGCTTTTCCAACCGAAAGCGTAACTCCCCATCAATTGCCTTATTTGTATCTTTCCCGTTGAGACGCCGCGCCATAACAGAAGCAAAAGGTATCTAAAGCATAAAGAATGATGTCCATGAAGCTGTACAGGAGTTTCATGACGAAAAAAGCCTAAAGCATTAATATAAAATTTCAGCGTTGCTGTCAATAGCAGCTGCCGGCTTGTTCGCCGTTCAGGGCGATGACAGGGGATTTTATTTGACGAGAGGCGAAGCATTCTACGTCCAGGTAACAGAACAACATTAAATTATTACATTATAAATCCATTCAATATCATTAACCTAACCATCACTATTATTAAAAACCGCTGATTTTTATAAGCGTTTTTAGGGCTTACTTTCTTTCAAAATATTTAAAAGATTAGGTATATCATCCATCATCATGTTAGCCGAAGGATGAAGGTTGGACATAGGTCTCCAGTCACCACCAAGGATCTCCCTCAGTCACGGCAACCGTCTCATCTCATTTCTGTAATAACAAATAGTATTGAATTATAAGTTTGAGGTCGATGTAACGATCACGAAAGCTACACTAAGCTACCAAGTGCGTGGTCGGTACTCGGATGGGTGACCGAAAAATTTTCAACTCGATTCTCCTCCGTGCTTCGTCGGCACGTTAAGCTGGTGGTCCCGGGTGCTGTCGAAAGATAGCAGTCGTTCCCAAGGACGGTTGGTGTCAGGCACACGGCCGTAAAAATCTAATGCCAAACCCTTTAGCAGTATTGTCGATATCAAGATATACTGCGTCGCAGGGTAGGTGAATTGAATTATTTTTGCGTTTACAAACGCGTAAATATTAATACTAGAAAAATGCACTGAAAAAAATCGACTTGTCTCAGGCGGGACTCGAACCCGCATCTTCCACAATCCGGGCGGACGCGTTGACCATTACGCCAGAGACGCTTTTCGCTGTCGAAATTTGTCAGTGCTTGGTGCTTATGTTTTTATGGTAAACATTGTTTCATCAAATCTTTGAGATTTGCACTTCTAAGACCCGAATGAAATATTTTTGCAAATATTTGACGCTCAGTTAAGATGAAACTACCTTACATTATGAAATAATTTTATTTTTGCGATTACAAACGCGTAAACATTAATTGCAAAATGCACTGAAAAAAAATCGACTTGTCTCAGGCGGGACTCGAACCCGCAACAATGTGTTTTCAAATTTGGAATTCATATGTACGTCGACGCTTTTACGCTGAAAGGAAACATCGGGCGGAAACCTGCACACACCTATGAAGAAATTCTTAGGCTGTGTGATTGTGTGTGTAGTGGACCAACCTGCACTTGGCCAGCGTGGTTGACTAAGGCCTAATCGCTCCTAATGTGGGGTAGGCTCGAGCCCCTCGGTGGGGACATTATATGAGCTGTTGATAATAATAATAAGAGAGATGATTTTGGGTGTAACATCTGTCCTGGTTGTTGGATTTTGCGTTTGATCGTTCACTGAAGGATTCTTACTTTGCGAGTTTAGTGTACCTTTTATGTTTTTTTTTATACTTACAACTACATGACAAACAAGCTGACGGCCCACCTGGTGGTAATTGGATAACGTCACCTATAAACACCTCCTCCAACAAGGAAAAAATCATATAGTATTGTAGGTGCGTTGTCATCCTGAGGCCTAAGATGAAATGCTTTCCACGCCCAGTAATTACACTCGCTGCCTATCCCTTCAATCCGAAACACAGCAAACTGTTTCTCGTCTGAAATAGGAAATGCGATGGTACCTATCCAGACCACCCTACATACAGGCCTACCGCCTAGTATGTAGACGACAGGTTGGCAACCTGTCACTACTTGGAGACACTGCATGACCAGGGGGGCTATTCACTAACTTTTTGACAGTTGAAAGTGATGATCACCGAGTTAATTACATACCTTTGCTGTTTTCACACGACAAGTGCTATAATAGCTTGTCGTGTAAAACGTCAATGGATATGTAATTCACTCGATGATTATCACTTTCAATCAACTGACAAAAAAAAGGTAGCGAATATTGCCAGATGTGGCTTTGTGTAACAAAATCTTACCTAAGGCAAGATCAACCCTAATTACGAATGTATGTGTGTATAATAAATCTTTTAATTTTCAGATCGTGTGCATAGTAATAAACTCCCTTCTATTCATAATGTCTCTGTACGACGCGTTATTTTCGCGGCGAACGGGAGGCGACCCTACGAACGCTACAGGCGAACCTGATGGCACCACCATTAACAATCCAGGATTTAAAGAAGGAAGAGGTAGGTTTCTGCTACTTTGTATGCAATTAAATTTAAAGCATCGGTGGCTGAACGCGCAGGCAGGTGGATTCGGTTTCTGTGTGAACGGAGATCGATTCTCGGCCGCCGTTCGACTCCTAGCAGAATCGCATAGGCTTAGTTGGAGGGGTTAACAGGATTAATTTTAAGGTATTAGCAGCACATTAATATTATACTTTAAAAAATAATAGTTTAAAAAAAACACGCTTTTATTTTAAATCTGACTAAAAAGTAGAAAATAACTTTTTAGTTATAGAAACTAAATGATGAACGAAAAGTATACTTATTAATTAGAGAAAAGCAGGTGCTCAATAACATTGGTTCTTGAAAATATTCGATCGGTACAATTAAATTGAGCATTCTATATTCTAAACTCGGTGGACTTTGTTCAAGGCCGCCTGGCTAGCTACGTAGCCACCATCATTTTATCAAAATCTGTCGCCATAATAATAATATCCCTCGTCAGTCCCTCTTTGGTCTTTATACCCTTATATCACTTACTATCAGATAAATAAATAAATTTATTATTATTATTAAATTAATTATCAAGTAAGATTTCTTTTTTTCTAATTTATCTGCTATCAGCCCTTAGGCTATAATCCGATTATTGGTCTATCTGTGTCATGTTGAGCTTATTCACATCCATTGATGCGTCATCTCGTATTATACATAAAATTCGATAACTAGTAGCACTTCAAATTGCGGCTATTCGCTTTCGTTTTAACCGGAATATACTGTCCCCATCCTCTAGTAGAGATTGTGCTAGTTTGTTTTTATGACATTCCAGTCTGTGATTGAAGATATGTATAATACGAGATCAAGATCAAGTAAGATGAAGGCCAAGAACTTCCCTGTCAAGAATAAAAAAATAAATCTCAAGCTTATACTTAAATATCTTGATAAATAAATTGTAATTTTCCAGGCATATCAATGACAGACGCATCAGGCAAACCGTACAGCTCCAACGGCCACGGTAGCGTGGGTTCTGTCAACACAACAGCGACAACCCTGACAGGGCTGTCAGATGCCAGTACCATCACCAGATCTCCACTCAGGTCGTCGTTGAAGAAACCTAGAAGGGAAGGTGACCCCGGAGGCCTGGGTATACAGAACCCTGGGTACTCCGGGCATTCCCCACCACTGAACAGGAATGGAAGCCAGAAGAAAGTGCGAATACAAACTCATAGCACAGAGGTGTGATTTTATGTGAAGTAAGCTGTGTGGTGAAAACTCTTGTGATAACCTATTTGCCTAATTCCATTGTATATCGTAAAATACATAATGTGAGAAAAAAATGGACCCACCTCGTTGGTGTCGATTCGGAAAATATAAGTAGGTATATAAAAAATCAAATAAGGCTAACAAAAACTGCAAATATCATTTGAAAGTATATGTTATATATATAAGGTTTATTTTCAACGAAACGTTGCTGGCAATAGACTAATTTCTTCGCAAACTCCCGTTTCTCATGTTTACATTATACATAATCTATGTGACTGTGCACAGTATTGAAAGTTAATTGAATCATTGTTTATTTATAAATTAATCATTATTACACATATAATGACAATCAGTTTAATTCTGTAAATAAACTGAGCTATTCGGTTTTTGGTTATCCGTTTGTCAAATCAATAAAGCAAAATCTGTCACAGACTAACTGGTGCAATGGAAACTCAGGTTCTTTTTTTTTTCAAACAAGTTTTAAAGTTATTATTTATTAATTGTACATATAATCATGCTCCTAATCCCATATTTATTGTATTAAATGTAGATTGTCATTTATAAAGTTTTGAACCAAAGCATACAGGTGGGTTGATTTTAATGCATGAATTGACATAGTCGATTTGACCAAAACCTTGTGTGTAATCAAATCACAAGTTAATCATTGTGATATGCGATAGAAACGGTAACATACATGAATTTATTTAGTAATTTATTTTTGTTAATTTTGATATTGAAAAATATTTCGTTGCCAGAACTTTCAAACACATTAACATTTCTCGTTGATCTTGAACAAACCTATACAATACAAGTTTTGCGTTTTACAATTTTGCAAAAAGTGACATACAAGTCAACAAAATTTATTGGAATGAGTGCTCCCATTAATTTTATGTTATACTGTTTAAAAAAAAATTAAACAGTATAACTTGGTGTAACCGGTCAATAGTGTTGTGCAGAAACAATATCACTCATAAATTACTGCAGTAAAAGTATTATATTACCTTAGAATACCGTCGATTTTTCATTGACAGATTGTGGCCTGAACCTAACTTTTGACAAACAAAATGTAGGAACTATGAATCTCATACTTGAATCTCAATTTTTTTATTCAACAGTGCCTACAATTTACCGTTTATCTTTTTATTCGTCTCTTAAGCTTATGAATCTGTCTCTCTTTCTCTCTCTCTCTATGTTAAATATAATTATTATTAGGGTTATAGGTTAAAGTTACTCGACGTTTGGTGGGTGTTAACCAATAACTCAACATATGTGTTTATATGAAAGTTATAAATAAAATTAGACAAATTGGTTATTCACAAGTATTAGTTGACACACAGTAGTGGACTTAGTCAATTTTAATACTTACTATGTCAATACATGTTTTGTCACATAATATTGCCTGACCTACATTGCCTGTTTATGTGTTGGTGAACGCTCTAGCCTTAATGTTCTAAACAACATTACAATAAAAGAAATGTATGGTGTATCTACAATGTATCATTGTTAATAGTGAGGTAATCTAGCCAATTTTCTGCCATCTTTGATTCTCACAGAATGAATTACAAATACTTATTTGTAAAAAAAAAATGTTTTTTTCAAATATATCATAAATTTAAATTTTATACATGTAATGGGAAATTTAACTGTAATTTCTCTACTCTTGAACTACAATGTACAAACTAAATGTGACATGTTTTCTATTAGTTATTGTTTTTATATGAGAGAAAAATCTGAAGTGTGATAGTGCCTAAAATTTTCTTAAAGCATTCTTACTTATAGTATTATATAGTATCCTGTGTATAATACTATATGTATGACTGACTTGAAAAATTCATCCTGTGTCCCTCACCCATGACTGTCGACATACAGATACAATACAATATACATGGACAATGCACACACAAAAGTAGTTTGTTAGGAATCGGCTTCTAAATCGTTACAATGAAAAAAAAAATATTACAATTTGGACATAAATATGTTCCAAAAAAGAAAAGAATGAAATCGGGAATTACAAGGTAAAATCGACCTCTCATAGAATATAATACAATATTACATTTCATGTGGTTAAAGTCGTTTAAAATGTATCCTGTTACCTGGACTATAGTAACGAATCGATGAACACTTTATTCATCGAAATCGAATGAATAGTTTTGGTTATATGGAAATGCAAAATACATTCATAGACTGCTAAAATCATAACCCTTCATTTTGGCTTCGCGTAGTGGGGTAAAAATAGCCCTACCTTAAATAATCTTACGACTGAAATTGAGTTTTATGTCATAGCAATAAAGTTTACTTTGTAAAAACGATACGATGTAGGTTTAGAAAACGTTTTTTCCTCATAAATATCTACAAAGACATCACACGAGGACCTATCAATCACCCCTTTCATAAGACAAAAATACTTTACTACTTTTGCTTTTGAATATTCTAAGATGGAATTTAATAAGACAAAATAGTCTTATTAAATTCCGTTTATTGTTTGCCGTTTTACAAAGGAAAAAAATGTTCAGCTCCCTAAATGACCAAACTAAAAAGACAATATTTCGTTATTAATTAAAATAATATTTTTGTTTGACTAAAATAAATAAGAATGATCATTCTTACTCATTATAGTCAAGCATTATAATATGCAAACTAAATTACTTTAAGTATATCAATTCATAAGTATAACGAAACTATTAAGAAAAAACAATAACAATTATTTAACCTTAATTTGCAAATATTAATATCCTATATTAAACAATAAATACTTAACTCACAATTAAATTATATTTTAGGTAAATAAATAAAATTTATTTCAATTGCATGTTTAAAACTGTTGCAATTGTTCTATAGCATGTCTTCGATTTGGTGTCTTACACTTATTGACTTGGTGACATCAGAGATATTTTTTCCTCGTTGTTCTATTGTATAGAATATAGAGGGAAACTACCAAAAGTACTGAAATTTTTTCTGGTTGCTTTTTTGTTGTGTTCTATAGAACAACTTTGAAAAATAAAAGTATTATAATGTACTATAAGTATTATTCTATACAGATAAAAAGAATAAAATACTTATCTTGTTTTGTCCGAAGACTATACCATAGAACAAATGTGCACTTTCCATCTAACATGGTCACTTTATTACTTGAACAAAGTTCTGTTACTTAATGCTGTTGTTACACAAAATTGTATGTTTGCGAGTAACTCGTGTTCAGTCATTATGAATAATAACCAATCAAGTGGGCAATGTAATGATGCAAATATAATGCATACCTGGTCATTGTTCATAATGAAGACTTCTCAAGTTGCCTGTAACATATACACAATGTATATAAACCAGCACAAAGTGTTGTATAAAAATAACATATAATATTTTATTGTTAATATACAGCTTGTTGTATAGTTCACGCATTTTTATCAAAATGATATTATTTACTATGTTAGTTGCAATATAGATACTAAGTTATAATAATTTTTTAGATTATAAAATGTTTGTATTGTAAATACACATTGGTATTATAAAATAATTTAAAAAAGAACCCACCAGACTTGTAACAAGTCTACAATTAGCGTTATGGTATTTTTTGGTACCTATATGACTTTCATAAACCCTAAATAAAAATTAACAATATTGTCTTTCTGTAAATTTGTTACGATAAGGCATTCATTTTTTTTAAATCCTGTATCACATTTTATCTCTTTTGAGGAAATTTTGTGCCTTGTCCTTTTTATCCCAAAAACTTGTGCCTTACGGAAATATATTCCAATGCCTGAAAGTCTACCCGTGGTATACCTTAAACACCATATTTTATTTTAAACTTAGTTAAATAAGTAATATTTTCTATCCGTCCAAACTCTGGTCTTAAATATAGTTTTGAAAAAAATAATAAATAGAAATATATTTAGTGTAATATAGGTAAAACAGATTGTTTATATATTTGTTGTTTTTGGCTCTGATGTTAATAGTGTCTGATGATTTATTCTTGCATACATTTAAATTACATTTGTAATTATGTTTTAAAGCGATATAAACTTAAGCATTATGTTATTGAGAATAATTTTCAAAAATTCTTCAATATTATATATACTCTAATTTTCTTATTATTGAATGTCTACACTCTGTTATACTTAAAGTATCTAACATATCAATTTTGTATTATATATTCGAAAGAGTAAGTAGGTGGTATTTCAAACTGCACTATGATGAGGCGTACAGGCTACAAGAAAAACTACCTAAAATCAAATATGATTTCGAGCCGACATAAGGCGACTTGGAAAAAGTTATTACTTATATGTAATATGTATTTGTAATTTTTACTTTAATTCTAAAGTCTCGGTAAACTATTGACAAACTGCAAAATTATTGCCTGCAAGAGTTATAAATCCGTCCTTTTTGTTATTTTCATTGCCGTCTTATCAGAAAAGTATGTAAGTTTTGCTGATAAATATAATTTATAAAGTTTTTGACTTTTTTATTTAATGTATTTTTTACTTAGATTATTTTTTATGTTAAATGGTTGGAAGACAAGCATAAAGTCTGCCTGCCTCGAGGTAAGCAGCCACCGTAGGCGTAGCCCATAGACACTTGCAACACTGACAGAGGCGTCCAGTAAACTTGATCGTGTGTGGCTGTGGGTGTGTAAGACAAGTCTATTTGAAGCGAAAACGCTGCCTGCGACATTCAAACTTGATCGTGTGTGGCGGCCATCAAGTATACATGACGTCACTGATGCTAGTTTTGGGGTGATACTTCTTTTTTTGTTGACGGGGAGGTCAAGTGCATTTACGCATCGTCCCTGTAGGGTGGTGCCAACCGCAGGGGATATGTGGGACTCGAGGTAAAGGCGTTCCCTCCATACCCACTAAGCATCCTCTCCGGCCTGACATTTAGTGCGCTATTACGGGATGGCTCTGGATCTGCGCACGTAAGTAACTACACCGAGGCGCGTCCTCCTAACGAGGACACTGGGAGCAGCCATTGGAACGCACCCGGGGGGCTTCGACCGCGGTCGTGGCCCTGAATAGGGCTACCGGAACTAGCCGTGGTGGGAAAACAAAAACAACTCGACAATGGCATGTGACTTCGAATGCCAAGGGAACACTTGACATCAAAAACCACACACTAAATTCGGGTTTATAGTTTTTAGGGATAATTGGAGTAATAGTTTGCTTGGCCAGTAACTGGCTAACGTATCGTCGTCCGTTACTGGTGACGCCATGGTTACAACTGGTGCAGCATCATGCAAAATTGACAGCGAACTTGATCGTGTGTTGGCTATATCGAAGCGCTGAAATTTTGCCGCCACTCCAAGCGTGCTACAAGTTTGTCATGCAAAATTGATCGGGTGTGGCGTCCCTGACACTCGCGCGCTGCCAACCTTTAGACATATTCTTTCTAATCTGTGCTGCCAACCCTAATGCGCTGCTCCTCTTGTGCTCCTCGCGCTGCCGACAATTTCTCGAATTATCCCCGAGGCATGATCGAGAGAAGTGTGTGTGTGTTTACATACTGCCTGCTCTTCACTCTAGTATCTCTAACTAGTCTGTGTTCACTCCGCTTTTGTCTTGGTAAGGCACAGGGTTAGATTTTGTACTCTCAATAATATTATATAGTATACAGTATATTTTTTTTTAACTGGTACAGTACGGGGAAATCCAAAACCATAGAAGATACAGGGAAACGGCCTTAGAAACCATTTATTCTTTTTATTACCATTTTATTATTACCATTTTTTGGTCAAGCGTGAGTATAAAATATAAATACATAGAAATGAGTCATTTTGAAAAAAAAAATTTTGATGCGGATCGACTTAGTTTCTTATAGGAAATATTTTCATGTAGCGAAAGAAAAAAAATTGAGCAGCAGAAGTTGTCAAATTTAATAAAATGTTACTCATACAACAGGTTAGTTCAGTTCCAAACGAAGGTCCAGTTCCAATTCTACAGTGCAAATAAAATCTCATTTTTGAATATGGAACGCTTTTTATACATGTAAGTATCGACTGTGATGCAATAGATGGGTACTTTCGCTCTAATCTGTGGGTACTTTGAACTAACCTGAATGAGAAACATTTTATTAAATTTGACTAACTTTTGCTGCTCAGATTTTATTCTTACGATACAATGAAATATTCCCTATATGAAATTGAGTCGATGGCATTTCAAAATGACTCATTTCTATGGACAACTCACGCTTGACCAAAAAAAATACTATGTCAAATTTTGTTTCTCAAAAAAATAATAAATGGTTTCCAAGGCCGTTTCCCTGTATCTTCTATGGTTTTGGAATTTCCCCAATACCGTCCCAGTTAAAAAAAACTCTACTATACAGTAGAGTAATTTGATTGCTTATACTATATACTTACTGTCCAAAGTCATGGATAGTACGATAATGTATAATTTTACAAGTCTGTATTGCGATGGTAATACCTAGTCGCCTCTACTGCAGCTACTAAAAACTTTGAACATTTCTATTTTTTTGGAAGATTAACCAATAATAATGGCAAAACTCACGGGTATTGCTTGATGTTCTCATTTTAAACGAATGGTACAGTGACGTACCTACACAAGTAATTTAAATGAGTTATTTGAGTGAAATCCTCGCAGTGTTTTTATCAAGTAAGTGGGTACTGTACCCCTAGTATGAGTTTGTTAGTTTTCGAGCTCGATGAAACGTACCTATCGTCTCTTTTCATACATTGCCCACTAGTGCATCTAGCTTAAACTATCAGAAACAGTGGGCAATTTATGAAAAGAGACTATGCGTTTGATCGAGCTCGAAAACTATCTAAACTCATACTAACGGTACTGCTAGCTAGTCGCCTCTACTGCAGTTACTAAAAACTTTGAACATATCTTTTTTTATTTTTTGAAAGATTAACCAATAATAATGGCAAAACTCACGAGTCTTGCTTGATGTTCTCACGTAGTATCTCCTACTAGTCTGTGATGTTCTCATTTTAAATGAGTGGTACAGTGACGTACCTACATAAGTAATTTAAATGAGTCTGAACGAGATGCAAGACTACCGTTATTGGAGTGAAATCACTGAAATCCTGGCAGTGTTTTTATTAAGTAAGTGGGTACTGTACCCCTAAAGCAGCGTCCCCACTAGAGCCGCGCGGCTTCTTGTGGCCGCGCGGCCCGGCCTCGCGAGGCTTTTTTGTCATATTATTTTAGGCCTCGCTCACGTACACACTCACGAGGCTTGGCCGCGCGGCTGGGCCTCACGGAGCCGCGCGGCCCGGCCTCGCGAGGCTTCTTTGTCATACTGTTTTAAGCCTCGCTCACGTACACACTCACGAGGCTTGGCCGCGCGGCCGGGCCTCACGGAGCCGCGCGGCCCTAGTGGGGACGCTGCTTAATATGAGTTTGTTAGTTTTCAAGTTCGATCAAACGTATCGTGTCTTTTCATACATTGCCAATTGCTCAATCACAGATTAGAAAGATGCTCAATTGCTCAATTCATACAAGCACAAACTATTTAGAGATACTACGTATGCATGCATACATATGCATACAAGCATACAAGCGAGATACAAGCTATAGGTTGACAGTTAGACAGACATATTCTTTCTAATCTGTGGACATATCTCTATTATCTCTTGCTCAGACCAATAATCATAATAGACGGAGCATAAGACGTTGCCGCTCTTCATAGGTGTATATGTCAAATATCTTATATCTCTGTCTGTCTTATGTTACACTGATAAGAGTAAAGGATCAGTGAATGTAGGTTTGACAACGACGCTCTATCGCGTGAAACGTGCCATGTCGTGTCAGCGTAGTTGGATCACAACATTTCGGTATTGTGAAATATTATTTTATTTTACCAAGCAATCAGTTGTTTAAGTTTATTTAAATTAAAAATAATAATAATAATGTGTTGTGCAGCTGTTTATTGTTTGTCAAGAACAACGAAACGAGGAGTGATAGTCCCGGAATTATCATTTCATAGGTGAGTTATTGACAATACTATTTTACGCTTTACGATGATTTTCATTTCATAAAAAACAGCAAAACATATAATTTTACTTGTTACAAGTCACATAGTCACATACAATATTGAAGAGTATCACGTTTTAACCTTTAAATAAACATAATTAAAAGGCTTTGTTTTTGACATAATTTTAGTGATGTGATTTAGTTTTATCGACAACATTAATCCTACTACAATGAGAGTGAGACGGTATTGTTGACGTGATACCATCTTATAAATCGATAAACGCCGGCTGCATGCACGATGAAGCATGACTGATTGCCTTTTTAACATCCAGTTTCTTCAAGCCAATGATATCATCGATGTTAGATATTAAGCCGCTCTGGAGGTGCAGGGGAATCTTGTGTATAATATCTGCTTCTCGAAATATTGTCCGCGACCAACCAACTGCTTATAGCAGTATGTGATGCTGCACTCACTCTTCTTTGTGTAGTAATAAATTTACTATACAAATTTCTATTTTTATGATCTAGGTAACAAAGACTACATTTTAATAATTTTTAATAATAGGAGGAGTCGATTTTACCTTTTAATTTCTTTAATTTTTCCTTAGTCGGGTTACAGTTTTTTTTTTACTTTTTGTTTGTTAAGAAGAACTTTCAGTTCCGGTTTCATCCTCATGTAGGTAGAAAATTAAGAAACAAAGTTTCATGGAACATTCATACAAACTTTCAACCCCTAAAATCGAGCCTATGTACTTTTGCAAACTGTAGTCTATATTTGTACCAAACAATCAAAATCAGTTCAGTGATTTAGGCATGAAAGCTTAACAGACAGACAGACTGAGTTACTTTTGCATTTATAATATTAGTAGAGATATTTTTTCTTATAATCATCAAAGTAGGTAGTCATAGATACAGACGACGGCAGATCTGATCAAACTGTCAAATAGATTTTGAACTCTGATTATCGATAAAGGTTGAAAATATTTTTTTTTTACTGGGTGTCTGATCTGCTGTTGTCTGTACATAATCAACTTAATGGTGCAGAGCGCGGCAGATCATAGTATCAAAATCGGTAAAAGGTACTTATTTCTTCAACAGACTTTGAAATCTATGATTATAGAATAATAAAATTAAAAGTTCTGGAAAGCCCCATTTTGTATGTGGACATGTGTACAAATGAGCGCGAAACAATCATCACGTCTACACAAGTTTTGGTGTCACTCACCGGCAAAATACTATTGGGCTATTCGGCCAAGCACTTCGTCAAATATTCGGTATTCGGCTTATGGCTGAATATACAATTCGTTGCAAGTCTAATTTTCATGTACCTAATTAAATATTTTTATTTCCTAGTAAAGAAAACTTTGGGTTAGGTTAGATTAAATTTTTGACCGCTCACAAGGGCAACCGAAGCTAACGCGAATTATTTGTTTGCTTGCTGTATTCTTGCTTGCTTGCATACTGTAGGTATGCATGCTTCCATTGCATGTTTTTTTTAGTTTATTTTCCATACATTATTATAAACACTCATAATACATAACCCGTACACGTAAAGCTGTATTGTCTGTGTATGGCGAGTCACTAACATAAATTCAGATTTTATTATACTACTAGCTGTCCCGGCCACGCGTTGCTGTAGTAATTTCATATTCCTGTCCTATAACTTTGAATTTGCAGTTTAAAAAAAAATGAGGAATACAAGATAAAAACTGTCCTATTCTCAAGTTGGAACAAAACACACATTTGAAAACAAAAAAAGATTAAATCAGGTTGCTAGTTTCGGAGTTTATACCGGCCAAACATCGTGAGACGGGAATTATATACAACATGTAAATTAAATAACCAACACCCTGAATACAGGTGGTTTGGGCTTCTGAGTTGATTACAATTTTTTTTTTTTAGAAACGATTTTCTTTTGAAAAAAGATTTGTTATTAAAATAAAAATTATTGAAATCAACTCAGAAGCCGATCCCAAACCACCTGTATTCAGGATGTTGGTTATTTAATTTACATGTTGTATATATTAAAGATAGTGTAGCAGTAGCCAGTAGCACGACCAAGGCAATAATATTGCAAATAGAATTACTTAAATTTGTATTTTGTATTTAGTTATAATAGTATATTCATATACATACATGTTCTGTAGGTTATTAGGTGCTGTATGCCAGCATGTGCTTGTTATACATGTTGTATGCCTGCCGGTATTTTAAGTGCTAAAGAAGAGAAAACTACCTCAGCGCCAAAATAAAATTTAAATGATATCTCCTAGGAAAGTGAAGAGAATACAAGAACAGAGGAATCAATGCAAACCAAAATTGGTTTTCGTTACACCGTTTATGGAAACATTTTCGTAAATATTTTCTGTAAATTTATAAATAAAAAAATTACAAAAATAAATTTTTAGTTCTATTTGATGTTTTGTGTTTGATTTGCTCTTGAAAGCTCTAATAAATTAGAATAGCAAAATACTTATACAGTTATCGATACTCAAATGATTATTATACATTAGTCACATCCCTACGTCAATCGCAATGACGTAATCGAGAAATGTCAAATAACAGAAAACGGCACGCTTCAAAATGCTAAGGCGGAGTCTATTATGATTATTGGTCTGAGATCTCTTGTCTTAATTTTTTAATTTTAACTGATTCATACAGTTTGATTAAAAGTTTAGAGGGTAATAAGGTACATTTTAAAACTAATTATATTGTACACAATATTAAAGAGTTGCTATTTCATTTTTCACAAAAAGGAATTGGAATTTATTTCATGTGGATTCCTTCACTTAGAGGAATAACTGGAAACGAGATAGCTGATAAGACTGCATTTGAAGGGATTAATCGGTTAGGTGTTAGAGATGTAACTGGCATACAATTCACAGACTGTTACTCAGTTATCGATAAAGATGTTCTTATGGTTGAAATTTTGGAAGAAGGATCAAGACATAAAAGGAAAGTGGTATGGTAGTATACAGGTTAGGATACCTATCAAACCATTGTATCACAAGTTGGAGACAGCAAGCCGGGAGTTTATATCTGTTATTAATAGACTGAGATTTGGCCACTCGAAAACACCTGCTCATTTAGCGAGATTAAAGATTAATCAAACTGCCCAGTGTTTACATTGTGATCATGAGTTCTGCGATGTCAGCCATTTGATTTTCGACTGTCCGATTTATGCAGTGGACCGTATAATTTTAGCAAGTGAAATTAGTGATATTAATGCATTCAGTGAAAATAGTTCCTCCCACCGCTTGTCCGACTTATTAAAAGTTCAACAAACTTATCGGCCGCTATTTAAATACGTTAAAATGACTTTTGGGAGTTTATAATTACAAGCACCTTGGGAAAGAAGAAATGGCTGAAAAGCCTAGAAACCAAGCCAAATACATTACAAAAAAGATATCTCTTGATACGTAGTATCTCTAATTAGTCTGTGATCTCTTGTCTGTGGTTGATTGATGACATTGACATATTTTTCCTAAATCTGTGCTTTTAATTCTATTGTTTTACTTTACAGTACAGAATAAAATTAATATTTTTTATATTGAAATAGAAAATAGCAAATTTTATAATTTAAAGAAATATTATTCGGTACGGGTTACTAGTGTCATTAATGTATATTAACCACGTACTATATAATTATCTCTTTGCTAGATGGATCTTGTATTTTAATTCTGACTTTCTAAACATCATATCTCTGTTTTGAATTTTGTATTCGTTCTTTTTCAGTTTAGCTTCAAAATATTTTATGTGTGGATTTCTGCTGTGGAATCTTTTTGTCTTGATAGTGTAGTTTTGCTAGATTTAAAGCATGTGGGAATTATCAATCAGTGTATTAGGTATATCTTTTTCTTCTTCGTTGAATGGGCTGTTTCTGCTACTCGACGACTATTCGCCTGTTTTGCGCCGGTGACTGAGAGGCTGGATCTCTCCAACCAGCCCAATTCTTCCAAGGAATAGACCTAGATGGCCCAGTAGGCCTATTTGCTAACTTTTTTGACAGATGCAAGTGTTAATCAACGCTAATATTGCACAATTTTGTGTAAAAACAGCAATGGATATGTAATTTACTTGGTTATTAACACTTTCACCTGTCAAAAAAAGTTAGGGAATAACTGATAAGTGAGGTGTTTTGCCACTGTGCCACATTCCGTTAGAACTTTAGTGGTTGTTATTTCTACCTTCATGCATCTTCAGCATAGGGGGCTGTCCTTTTAACCTAATGTGAACTGTGTTACATTTAGAAATCCGCTTTATATTGTTATTAAACCTGCAGTGGTCGCTCGGACTACAGATGTAGTCCACTTTTAAATTGAAATAAAATAAAAATTAACCATAAAACAAAACTTAATCACAACCTCTGTTTCATAATTAAGAAAATATAAATTAAAATCCCTGAAAATACATGCAAAAATCACAGTTTTCCGTCTAATTGAGATCACAATATAACTATTTATTAGAAATTAGTTACTTATAATATTTTCTGCTCAGGAAAGATACTATTTTTGAATGATCCTCACAAATGAACATTTTTTCATGCTGTAGATGACTTTCTGGTTTTTTATTATGCATTCTTCTACAATCATGGTGCACTAAATTAAATTCCTCTTGGAGGTTAATGGTTGTTTTTCTGCGTCTATAAAACCTTTTTTTTCGCATCATCCCTGCGGGGTGGTGCCAACCAAGGGATAACCAACCATATGTGAGACTCGAGGTAAAGGCTTTCCCTCCATACCCACTAAACATCCTCCCCGGCCTGACCTTAATTTGTTCTTTTATTGTTTATACTACTACATCATCACTCAGTTTATTACATGGAGCAAGCGATCCGCGTTTGTCACAGCTTGTAAGTCCAGATATCCTCTTTGATTGTTTCTTGATAATCACCTCTACACATTTATTAGAAATGGCAAATGTGTTCACAAAACAAATTTTGCAAACTTCAATCAATTCACCATTCACTTTTAAATGATATTTGTGGTTTAAAGTTTTTGGTTTCGGTTCTCCACAAGTATTCCGTAGGGTTATTGCGCTGGTTATCGTCCAGTTAGCTGAGTTGCCAGCTTTGTGACACGAAAATAATATTTTGAAAAATCTCAATTTATACAGGGTTACAGTAAAAGTCGACCTAGATCCGTTAAGGGCGTGTAGTACACATCATTTCTGAATGATTTCACTATGGAACCCCCCATCCTAAACTTAACCGTTTTCGAGATATTCGTGTTTTAATTTTTTTTATGAAAATGCCCAATTTTTCGGCTATTCAATTGAATATTTTGAATTTTTTTGATTCTAATGTTCGGTTTTTTACATGAAGAATGAGATGTTTAATGACCTCAATGCCTAAAATTGCACGTAAGTTAAGTAAATAGGTCATTGTAGACGATCGAAACTTAAGAAAATAAGTACAAATTATAAAAAAATATTTTTCTTTTCTGCAGATGTGCTTAAAAACATCTACATTTTATCAGCTATCCAACGAGGTATAACAACCTAGGGTTGTATTTAAACTCATAGAAAAAAACATAGTTGAAAAGGTTCAGGTAGTAGGTCTAACGGTGAAACTTAGTTTCTAAGGCTACATGGGGCAGTCAGAATAAATAGCGCTTATTTAATCTAATTAATTTGACTTCAGTTCAGCATCATAATTTCAGCCTACTGGCTTCCACTACTGAACGGCCTCCCTCGGCTAGGTACAGTCAGCTTCATAAATATCTGAGTGTCAAGACTGATCAAAATTATCTAACAGACAACAATTCAATTTTATATGCGCTGCTAGAGTATCTTATTGTTGTAACCATCCAGAGTAGTCAATATTATCTAAACAACGCAATTCCAATATTATGTGATGTGTTAAGATGACCAATAATATATTCGCGAATAACTATTCAATGGTATCTAACCACGCAAAGTTATCAAAAATATCTTGGTAGTAAAGAAAAGTAAACGCTAATTTGGGGTATTACGGTCCATATACTCCCTTCCTGTAAACAAAGGTAAACTAAGCAGAGCCCCTGCATTTGTCATATGACATATGCACATATGACAAATGCAGGGGCTCTAAATCTAAGGTATTAATTTTACCAAATTCTACAAATCATTATATTTATTACTATAAATTAATTGCTAAAATGATGAAATTAAATGCTTAAAAAAATAAATAAAATAAAATTATAGATTAAAATGCAATTTTCTGTTGCAACTTAGACATGTTTTTGGATAAAAGGCTGCATATTTAATCGAATTTAGTATGTCATGAATAAATCATCATTAACAGCTTATATAATGTCTCCACCGAGGGTCTCGAGCCTACCCTACATTAGGGGCGATTAGACCTTAGTCAACCACGCTGGCTAAGTGCGGGTTGGTCGTTTGCGTTCCCGTTGAGAGTCCACATTGGAATTTTAAGCTTTTGAATGCGTCAGCTTATAGTAAAAGTTCTCAAACACTTGTAAATTCAACCTTTCATTTGTAAAAGAAGACACTCAAAATTTATAATCGGTTGAAGATGGTCCCTCAATCGTGTCTGACAGGTATCCATTTCTTATAATCTAGGCATTTCAAATATTATTGTGGTTCCCACTTAATATGAACTTATGGCGTTCGATCTAGAGACCACCTTCTGCATGCTACTTCTTTTTAGTCAGTAAACAGGAAGGTGTGATATTTAATATAATTATTTTTACTAATATTTTACTAAGAGTAGTCAATCATAGCAGTTTTATAAGATATGGATACCTGACAGTCACGATTAAGGGACCCCCTTTAACCGATTATAACTTTTGAGTATCTTCTTTTACAAATGAAAGGTTGAATTTACAATTGTTTGAGAACTTTTACTATAGGCTTAGTTTATTTTATTATTCCGTACCTATGTTAAATCATCAATGCAATTACTACATACATTTTTTCGTCTCTTTCTTTTTGCTCACAATAATACTATCATCTGCTATGATACTGCTGAGAGTCTCAATTAAAATATTATTTATCTCCTCTAGTTTTAACTATTTAAAATAATATTGAAGATCTTTTTTATTTCTGTTGCGTTATATTTTGTTACCTTTGGTTATCAATCTCTGATAAAATCAATTCAAAATCGTTTAGGAAGTTCGTCCACTAGCGACAATCGCTGAGCAATTTTGTTATAGAATATAAAATATTCAGAGTTCAATACTGAAACGCCTAGTTGCTACAAAAAGTTGCTCATCAGTAAAGTCGGTCTGTATCCCGGGCGAAACGATAGTCACTGTAAAAAGGAACGAGTAGAAATTAACTTCCTGACAAAATTGCTCACAAAATTGCTGATAGAAGTTGTCATAAAAATTCGTTGTTACCGTGGGCGAGTTCCCATAGCAAATTTTCCGTCTGAAAATTGTAACTAAATTAAAACATAACAAATCGCAAAAATACCAATATAAAGAAAAATCTGTGAAGGCCCTTAATGTCTAACTTTCAATCTATTGAAAATGGAATAATCTATGTAAGTGAAGATATTTATGAGTACTCTGAACGCTTAGATACCAATGAACAGTTACGATGCGTACATATAAAAGATCATTTTAATCGTGTATATGTAATTGGAGATTTATGCTATGAAGATATTTATGACTGGTTGTTTGTGTACAATATTTTGATAACTTTGAATGCAAAGATATTATTGAAACTTTGCTCCTAACATGTTTTTGACTACCTTGGCACCTCATATCATTATGAAGCTGACTGTACAATCTTCATGCATCCATCGATGTCCCGCTATCCTGACCTAGGAGATCATTCAGTAATTCACCTAATGTTTTTGAATAAAATTTTATAGTTCATGTTCTACGTGTCCACCTCTATTTCGCACACATTTTCTCATTCTTTCACGTAGTCCACTTTTCACTACACCAGTGGTTAATGTTCTTCTTATGTCGTTAGCAGCATTAATTATCCTTTCTTTGAGAACCTCCACTGACTGTTGTATATGTTATAGGCTGTATGAATATGATCCCTTTGTCATGTGACAGGACTGGATTAAAAACAATTGTAATTACTCTCTCTCTTCCGGTGTCCATCAATGAATAAATGATTAAGTGAATTAAATGTATTTTTAATTGCATTTAACACAACATGGCGCTGCGAAAATAAAGGACAAACAGTGTAAAAAACAAAGAAGAATAGCCGGTGAGTCTGTCAAAATATAAAATAGACCATGGAGAATTGTGGTGTAATGGGATTAAAACCCCCTCAACCTTTATCGACTTTAACATCGGAAGGTTACACAAAATGGATGCAATTATTTGAATTGTACAGAAAAGCATCAGGCATTAACAAAAAAGATGACGATACCCAAGTCGCAACTTTATTACATTGCATGGGAGAGCAATGTATTGAGATTTTTAATACATTCGAGATAGATGGAACTTATGACAATGTGGTCAATTCTTTTAACAAATATTTTATACCACTCAAAAATGAATGTGTAAATTCACATATTTTCTTTACGAGAAACCAGAAATCTGGAGAAAAATTAGATCTGTATATTGTGGAATTGAAAAAGTTGGCATCCGAATGCAACTTTGGTGAATTAAAAAATAGATTAATAAGAGATAGAATTGTAGCTGGAATAAATGATAACAAGTTAAGAGACAGATTACTAAGGGAAAGTGAGTTAACGTTAGAAAAATGCATCAATATATGTAAATCCAGTGAATTAGTTAACGAACATTCAAATAAATTCCAAGTCGGAGAATCGGTGGAGGTAAATGTTCTAAGGAAATTTTCTAAGAATGGCAGTAAAAATTTTAATAATAATCGTGTATACAAATATCAGAGAAATGAACAGTATAATCAACAAAAGACTTCGAGGCAAGGTGAAAATAATTACAATGGAAATATTCAAAGAAGCGGTAAATCACAAGTAATTTTGACAAATAGAAGAGAAGTGGAGACATGTTCAAGGTGTGCAGGCCAACATGCAATAAAGAGATGTCCAGCATTCAATAAAAAGTGTCTGAAGTGCAACAGGTATGGTCACTATTCTTCATTATGTAAAAGTAAACTCAGGTCAATTAATTGTATACAAAATAATAGTAGTGATGAAGATATTTCTAATAATTTTCAAAGTGCATCATTAGGTTTAGTTCATATTGGTAGTATACATCAAGATGACAGTAATTCATGGATTGAGAATATTAAATTTGTAAAGAATAATAAAATTTTAAATGTAAAATTAGATACAGGTGCTCAGTGCAATGTCATTTCAAAAATTGATTGTCAAATGTTAAATTTAACACAACTTATTCCTTCAAAGTTAAAATTATGTAATTATGATGGTACCAATATTGCAACTATTGGTAAAATTTCTGAAAAATGTCAGATAGGTAATAATAGCATGGAAATAATTGAATTTGAAGTATGCAGAGACAAATGTCAGCCTGTATTAGGGTTACCTACAATAATGAAATTTAATTTGATTCAAAGAATTTCCAAAATTACATGCACTAAAGATATATTCGTACAATATAAGGATTTATTTAGCGGTATAGGTAAAATAAAAGGGCATGAGTATAAAATAAAATTGAAGTCAGATGCTATTGGTAAAATAGAGCCATGTAGACATGTGCCATTTAAGTTAATGCCTAAATTAAAAAATGAGTTAGAGACTATGACCAAAAATGGTATTATTAGTAAAGTGAATGGTCCGACAGAATATGTAAATTCTTTAGTAACTGTTGCAAAGCCTAATGGTGATATAAGGGTATGTTTAGACCCCCAACATCTTAATTGTCAAATTTTGAGAGAACACTGTATGTTACCCACATTAGAAGAAATTACTAGTAAATTAAAAGGATCTCAAATATTTAGCACTCTTGATGCTCATAAAGGTTTTTGGCAAGTGCCACTAGCACAAGAATCTAGAGAACTTACTACATTCAACACACCTTTTGGAAGGTATATGTTCAATCGCTTACCTTATGGTTTGAACTCGAGTGCAGAAGTTTTCCATAAATTGTTTACAGAAATATTTTCTGACATAAATGGTGTAGTTATATTCATCGATGATATTTTATTATATAGCAATACAGAAGAAACACATGATAAAATTTTAAAACAAGTATTAGAAAGAGTTTGTCAATACAATATAAAACTTAACAAAGAAAAGTGCCAAATTAAAGTAAATAAAGTAAAATACTTAGGTCACATTTTATCTGGTAAAGGAATAGAATTAGATCCTGATAGAATTGAAACAATTAAGAAGTTAAAAGAACCAAATAGTAAAAAAGAATTAATGAGATTTTTAGGAATGACTAATTATGTGTCAAGGTTTATACCGAATTATTCAGATATTACAGCCCCTTTAAGGGAATTACTTAAAAAAGATGTCTCATTTTTATGGAATAAATTACATCAATCAACTTATGATAAATTGAAAACTAAGTTAAGTGAACCACCAATACTGACTTATTTTGATATAAATAAACCCATTATTTTAAGTGTAGATGCTTCAAAGGATGGTTTAGGTGCTGTTTTATTACAGGAAGGCAAACCTGTAGCATATGGTTCTAGGTCATTAACAAGCACTGAACAAATGTACAGTCAGATTGAGAAAGAAAGTCTTGCCATACTTTTCGGTTGTAAAAATTTTTATCAGTATGTATATGCACAAAAATTTATTGTAGAGTCCGATCATAAGCCACTTGTATCAATATTTATGAAACCAATGAATAAATGCCCTCCTAGATTACAAAGAATAAAATTAGCGTTACACTCCTATGATTTCAAAGTAGTATATAAACCTGGTAGAGAGCTAGTAGTAGCTGACCATTTGAGTAGATCATATTTAACAGAAAATTCTTGTAGTAACGATGAAGAAATAGAAACATATGTAGCGATGGTTTTCAAAAAATTTAAAATTAGTGACCAAAAGTTAAATTTAATTGTGCAAGAAACAAAAAAGGATTCTGAATTACAGTCAATTTTGTTTTATATAAAAAATGGATGGCCTAACAATAAATCTGAAGTGAATTCTTTAGCGAAGACATATTTTTCATTTAAACATGATTTAAGTGAATATCAAGGAATAATTTTAAAGGGCACACAAATTTTAGTACCAACGACATTAAGACGTGATATGCTTTCTAGAATACATTATGCACATTTAGGTATATCAAAGTGCAAATCTCTTGCTAGAGAACTTCTTTACTGGCCAAATATGAATAAAGAAATTGAGGATTTAATATCCAATTGTGATACATGTAAAAAATATCAAAATAATAATAGTAATGAGCCAATTATTAATAGAGAGATACCGGATAGTGCTTGGCAAATTTTGGCAACAGATATTTTCTTTTTAAGAGGTGTTCCATATATATTATTAGTCGATGCCTATAGTAAATATGTTGAAATCAAAAAATTACTTGATTTATCTGCACGAAACACAATAGATTCATTAAAAGAAATGTTTTCAAGACATGGAATACCACAAGTACTACATTCTGATTCAGGTACACAATTTACTAGCTATGAATTTAAATCTTTTGTAAAGCAGTGGTATTTTACACATAATATAAGTAGTCCTAAGCACCATCAAAGCAATGGTTTGGCAGAACGTCACATACAAACAGTGAAAAGAATGTTGAAGAAACTGACAGAAGAAGGTAAAGATATATATTTAGGGTTGTTAACCTATAGAAACACACCTATTTCTGAAAATGGTAAATCACCAGCCGAATTATTATTCAATAGACAAGTAAATAATACTTTACCTAGTTTAAAGAAACAAATTAATATTAATCATAATCAATATAGGCAGGAATTAAAAATAAAACAAAGAAAACAGGCAAATTATTTTAATAAAAGAACTAAAAACTTAAAGGAGATACCTAGGGAGACAGTTGTTAAAATTACAGAGGATAATTGTTCTGGACCTCACAAGAGTGGAATCGTTGTAGGACGAGGACAGGTTCCTAGATCATATAAGATTAAAACAGAGGAAGGTAATGTAATACAAAGAAATAGAAAAAGTTTAATTATGAATGGAAAATATAACGATAGGACAAAGATAAATGAGGAATATGAGGATATGTGTATTAAGGATAGTGTTAGTAATGATCAAAATAAATTGTTAATTTCGGAAAATAGTAATAGCTGTAACAATGTTAATGAGGAAGCAAATGTAAACCATAATAAGAATTATATTACTCGGTGTGGTAGAGAAGTTAAGAAACCATCTTATTTGGCTGACTATTGTAATTAATAAATATTATGAAAATTAAAATAAAATAATTGTATAATTAGTAAAAGTTTAAGTTTCATGTTAATTAATGATAAATTACAATGGTGACAATATTGTTTGATTGTTTTTGTTATCTTATGAAAAATGTTTAAAGAAGTGAAATGTTTAAGTTTGTATTTTTCATTGTAAGTGTTACAAACTTCGTAAAGAGGGGAGATGTTGTATATGTTATAGGCTGTATGAATATGATCCCTTTGTCATGTGACAGGACTGGATTAAAAACAATTGTAATTACTCTCTCTCTTCCGGTGTCCATCAATGAATAAATGATTAAGTGAATTAAATGTATTTTTAATTGCATTTAACACAACACTGACGATATGGGGTTGAGCTCACTGTAAACGAGGCTCTTCATGTGCCCCCATACATAAAAATCCATGGGGGTCAGGTCGGGAGATCTGGCTGGCCAGGGTAAAGGCCCACCTCGTCCAATCCATTTGTTAGGATAGTTAGTGTCCAACCATTCCCTAACGCTTCTTCTGAAATGAGCAGGGCAGCCATCATGTTGAAACCACATGTCCCGCAGTAATTGTAATGGGAGATCATCTAGTAGGTCACCTAAGTCACCTCTTAAGAAATTTTCATAAGTTTCACCATTGAGGTTATCTGAAAGAAAGTAAGGCCCAATCAAATGGTTGGAAATGATGCCCATCCACACATTTACACTAAATCGTCGTTGTGACCCCTTTACTCTTTTTTTATTTGGATTGCCTCGTTCTTTAGGAGCCCAATGGTGTGCGTTATGGTAATTAGTAATCCCGTCCTTATCGAATTTGGATTCATCTGTCCACAATATTAATTTTAGGAAATTCGGGTCCTCGATATCTGCATTGAGCATGAATCTGCAGAAGTCCATGCGTCTCGCGGGATCTCCTTCTTCAATTACATGTACCGGCGTGTAGTGGTATGGATACAGGCCTGCCGTATGAACCGTAAACCACACTTTCCACTGAGTTAGTCCAGTTCACGGGCAACAATATTGGTCGAAGTGGTTGGGTCTCTTCTGAACCGTTCTACGATTTCGTTGTCTTGTTCCTCGTCGTCATCAATGACACGTGGTCTTCCTAAGTTCGTACGTTGTCGCAAAACAGAGCCAGTTTCACGAAGTCTTCGGTAAACTCCGTCGAAAACGCTCACATCAGGAAGAAAACACAGAGGATAAGCTACAAGGTATATATTATGAGAGTGACATGACACGAGAGAAGAGAATGAGTGACGTACAAACTGACATACAAAAATATAATATTTATAAAATTTAAATGTATGTCAAAAGACGGCCAGGGTGTTAATATTAAAAAGATATAAAAAAGGTTTGGTCGAACACCTCTACCTACGGAACTGAATTAAAAAAATAAAATTTAATGTTTTAAGTACTTACTTAACTCCATTACAAAAATTGGTTGTCTGTAAAGTCGGTTTACTGACGATAGTTGAACGTGACAACGTCTTAAGAAAATACTGATGGAATGGTAGCATTTTTCAAAAGAAAAATTTAATTTCATTTGTTTGATAGATTTCGCATTATAGTATGAATAAACTTGTAATAAAATCTCTTTGGCTATACTATTTGTATCTGGCTGGTTTTGGTATCATTGAAAGTTTAAATTTTAAAGAACATAATTCCAAATTCAAATTAGAGAATTAGATTCAGAGCGAGGTAACGCCGCATGACGTCATGTTTTTTCGTGCGTGCAGCCGGCTCTATCGAATTATAAGACGTTGTCACGTCAAAAACTCTAAAATTTAAAAAAATAGAATCTTTTGTAGGTTCTTGACTTCATTAAAAGAACCTATTAATATTTTTTAAATGAGCGTCACCGCGCTCCGCGCCGGCAACCGCTCAGTAAATAAAATAAAACCAGAATACAAATAAAAATAAAAATATGTATATGATAACCTACAGCTACGCCTAAACTCAGTAGACCTTGTAAGATAGATTAATGTACAAAACTAATTCTTTATATTTATTTACTTAATATACCTAGTATACCTACCTAGTTACCTACTTATCCACATAGCGGTCCTCCGACGACGCGGCGAACGGTCATGTTGAAAATATTAAAAGTTTCCTTTAATGAAGTTAAAGGCCAAGAGAGATTTTTTATACTTTTTCCAGTTCTTTTCTTGTGTCGGGATTTTGTTCGTCGAGATTAAGAACTCGTCTATGAATGTTGATAACTCACCATTTGCTCGGCAATAGCGTTTAAGTCCACTGTTTCATGTTGCACTGGACGTCGTCGAACGTTCACTGGTTCCTCTTCTTTCTCTGTATCTGTATTGTCTAGCATGGCTCTAAGTTCGTCATCGGCCGCTTCATATGTCACAATATTCCGTCTCTTAACTATGCAAGTTATATTTAACCACTCGGGGTCAGGAATACGGTTCGGGTCTTTGGACAACTTTTCCGCACCTTTTTTAGGCCATTTTAATATGCCTCCCCTTTCCCATTCAGATGGCACGATACACAGCGCTTGTTTTCCTTTTTCGACAGTCCTCACAATTTTGAAAGGCATTCTGAAAAGTAATAATTATGTATTAAATAAATATTCTGACCAAAAGATTGAAGTAAAATCATATAAGTAATATTGTATGGATTAATCCGGATTATATAGCTTTATACCTAAACAAGTCCTATATGTTATTGTTATATTAATCGTGCTATTAATAACCTCAATCGGTACGTGTTCAATGCCTCGTTCACATTTTACAACTGGCTGGCTGGAGTGGATTGACGCGCGTGTAAGATTTTAGTTTGGTTTAAATCGTTAAATCCAACATTCTTTAATTTTATAACGTTAGTTTACTTATTTACTTAAACCTTGTAATATTCGCCAATCTGCGCTGGGTCTGAGTGGTGAGTTATGGCCAATTCTCCCAATAATGTTGCTAGCCATACGAAAGGCTGTACCCCCGTAGGGATATAAAAAAGTCTGATGATGATGATCATTCATGATGATGCTCAGGTGATGATTGCATACTGTATCGATCGTATCAGACCGAAGATCCTAAAATTTCACTAATTTCAATCCTATAATTAGTGTCAAAATGGACTTACCTGGAAATGCAGGTCATACTTTCAGTTCCTAAGTAATTTAGCAATATCTTCAATCATATTTTATTTTTAACAATCTTTACCACTATTAAATTTTTACACGCCACCTTTAATGCGGCGCAGTTTGAACTGAAATGACGAGAGTGAGGCAGCTTTTTTGATGACTAAGACAATGGGTTCAGTTTCTGTTGCGAAGCGCGAAGTTTGTATTACGATCATACAGACAATCACGACGAGATAGTTCTTGTTGACATAATAAATTAACTTTTAAGTTAATATGAAAACAACTTCACGTCATTGAAACCATGTAATTTATATTATTCACCGAACTAGTTATTGTTAACTATACCAAGAACTATATCGTTATGGTTAAAAAGATTGGTAATGTGCTACAAATGATAAAGTTTTACTCAAAACAGAGTATTTAGTATCATAAACAAGTTTTATGATACCCAGTACTTAAAAACATATAGTTTAAATCACCATAGGAATATTTGTAATGAAAATACATTATTCTAGTAATCCTTACATAATGACTCGAAAGAAATACTATCAACAATCGTAATAGTTAACATAATAATTCTTGTAGGATTACAATTAAGTATACTTGACAATATAATATATTACGAATACAGAAAGCTAGTACGATTAATCAGAATATTGTATTAAACACAATAAATTTGTTAAAACAACAAAAAATCTAGTAATAAATTTTTACTAAACACTTCTTGTAAATATTTCGGTCACTGATTTTTCTCCGTGTACTTCACGTCATCATTTCTCACCTATAATCCTAATGAAACTACCAAGAAACCAAAAATACTATCTTTATCTAAATGCAGATTTAACACTCTCTAATATAAATTTACTTTAAATGTTAAAAACTGCATAAATAACAGGCGCGTGAAAATTTTATCTAAAACATATATATTAGGTTGGGGAAAAAGTCTTTTCGCATTATAGTATGTATAAACTTGTAATAAAATCTCTTTGGCTATACTATTTGTGTCTGGCTGGTTTTGGTATCATTGAAAGTTTAAATTTTAAAGAACATAATTCCAAATTCAAATTAGGAAAATGTGTGATTTTCATTTGTTTTTCGTACCGCCAAGATGAGTGAATCTAATGAAGAAATTCGAAACATTTTAAAATTTTACTACAAAAAAGGTAAAAATGCAACGCAAGCCGCGAAAAAAATTTGCGATGTTTATGGACCTAGTGCAGTGTCTGTGAGAGTAGCACAAATTTGGTTTAAGCGTTTTCAATCCGGAAATTTTGATGTCAAAGATGCACGTCGCTCTGGTCGCCCTATTACAGATAAAATGGATGCCATTTTTGAAAAAGTGGAGCAAGATCGACATGTCAGTAGTTACGACGTAGCTGAAGAACTGGGAATTGACCACAAAACAGTTTTGGCGCATTTGAAAAAAACTGGGTACACAAAAAAGCTCGACATTTGACTCGACGAGCTCACTGAAAGAAACCTAATGAATCGTGTACTCATTTGTGATTCTTTATTACGACGTAATGAAACCGAACCATTTTTGAAGAAGCTGATAACTGGTGATGAAAAGTGGATCACGTACGACAAGAACGTGCGAAAAAAGTCGTGGTCAAAGGCCGGTCAGGCTTCACAGACTGTGGCGAAACCCGGGTTAACTCGCAACAAGGTGATGCTGTGTGTGTGGTGGGATTGGAAGGGCATTATTCATTATGAGCTGTTACCACCAGGCAGGACCATCGATTCTGAACTCTACTGCGAACAACTGATGAGATTAAAGCAAGAAGTTGAGAGAAAGCGGCCGGAATTAATCAACAGAAGGGGTGTGGTTTTTCATCATGATAACGCTAGACCTCACACATCTTTAGCCACTTAGCAAAAATTAAGAGAGTTTGGCTGGGAGGTGTTAATGCATCCGCCGTATAGTCCTGACCTTGCACCTTCAGATTTCCACCTGTTTCGGTCTCTTCAGAATTCTTTAAGCAGTGTCAGGTTAACATCACGAGAGGACTGCCAAAACCACTTGTCGCGGTATTTTGACCAGAAGTCCCAAAATTTCTATAGCAATGGGATCATGTCCCTACCTACAAGATGGCAAAAAGTTATCGAACAAAATGGTACCTACATACTTTAGTTAAATGTAAATAAACTATATTAAAAAATGTTTTGAATTTTCTTAAAAAATGCGAAAAGACTTTTTCCCCAACCTATTATATAATTACAATAAACTGGTACTCGCACTGATATTTTCAAACATAAATGACAAAAATTGATGGTTAACTTACCCGTACTTTAAATATTTAAATCTTCTGTTTTATCACTTCACTACTGTCACAAATCTTAATAGTTAAATAAGTATTTTGTTCACTTTCTTCTGATTATCGCTATTGTAATTTTAATATAGAGTCTTCATATCTAATTCCGAGATAAAAACGCGTCAAAATACTGCAAGAGCGCTATAGATGCGCTGTAATAACTTATTATAGATACTGTGGCGTATATTCCCGCTTTCATAGCATGGTAGTAACGCCGTATTATCACATATTTGTGATCATTGCAGATCAACTATAAAACAAATAGCTGTATAATTTGTGCCTCTTTTAAGGGTAAAGCAGCGCTGTATCAGTCTATACAATTAATGTAGAACTTGCCTATACCGTATTTGAAAACTTCTATTCGGCAACTGTAGCGCTAGTTATAGAGCTTGTGTGCTAGTTGGGTATTAAACTATATTTTACATAACATAAATATAAATATTTTCTTTGTTAAGAAAAATATTACAAAAAACTAGTAGCAAAATCGCTGTAAGTATTTTATTTACAACAAGCAGTTCTTTGGCTAGGTATAAGTCCTGCGCCTCTATCAGGCAGTCAAATTGGACATTAAGCAATGGCAATTTTTAAGATCCCCTTTTTGGAGAATCCCTTGGTGTGTACTGCGTTAACTATGATACTCTGGTCAGGAAATGCACCATTACGGCATTAGGAACAAGGCTGTCTACCTTATGACCTCATACCTATGCAATAGAATACAGAAGGTTGATATAAATGGTAAATTTTTAGGTACCTAATTGCTATTAGGTACTTAAAAATGTCATAAAGTTTTCCCTTATTTCATGAGCATTGCCTGTAGCTCTACGGGGTAATTGTTGAAGGGGAATAAAACCGTTAATATTATTTGTTCTCCAAGTACCGGGAGAGACTAATTCTGCATTTACATATGTGTCAATTGTACCTGGAGGAGTATAAAGATCTCTAGAAGTATCACTTCTTCTTAAAAAATTGTGTAACAAAGCACAAGTCATTGTAATGATAGATGCCTTAACATCGCTGAGTTGTATAGGAGATTTAAAAATTCTGAACCTACTGGTCATAATACCAAAAGTATTTTCGACAACTACTCGTGAGCTAGACAATTGTTGGTTTACTCGTAATATTCTTTGAGGAGAACCTAATGGGTGATGTCCAGGAAAAGGTTTCATAACATTTTTGCTCAAAGCGAATGCCCCGTCGCCCAAAAATACATATGGTATGTCAATGTTACCTGCAAGTGGACTGGGTGGTGGTAAATTCAGAGTATTTGTCGAAATTTTTTCCCATAGTACACTGTTATTAAATACACCACCATCACTTATACGTCCTTTTGCACCAACTTCAACATACATGAAGTTGTAATTACTGTCTACTAAAGCTAGCAGAACTATACTAAAACCCCCCTTGTAGTTATAATAGTCTGATGCACTATGAGGTGGCGGCAATATGCTTATGTGTTTTCTATCCAAAGCTCCAAGACAGTGAGGGAAGCGGAATTTTTCTGCCTTTATAAGCCATTCGGTCGCAGTATTAGGCAACTGAAAAGAAAAATTATGCACATTAATACATTTTACATAAATATCTTTTACAGATTCAAGGTGAAGATTCAGCGCACGGAGCGCATCTTCATCTTCACATATGAGCGACGAATTTACTACTGGAGAAGACAGGGAGAATGCTGCTCCGATTTCTATTCCTTTAATAAAACGCCGGAGCCATAAGCCACTAGACCTACACGAGACAAATTCTCAAATTAAAAACGCATTTTCCACATTAAATAATGTTTTAAAAGAAAATAAAAAACAACCAACCGAGGAGGATTGCGACCTATATGGTAGGCTTCTGGCCAAAAAATTAAGAAAGTACTCAGAATTTGAGAGACCGGCTATTATGTATGACATTGATGGCATGTTATTAAAAAAACGTCATTCCCTAGACAATCAATCAATCCATAGAAGTTATGTTACATCACCATCACAAATTATAATTAGCAGTAATCGGCCATCACACATCACACATTCCAACCGTTCGATGCATATAGATTACTCCATAAGAGTGCCTTCCCCTGCCGATAATGCTATGAGTTATCGGCCATCTTCGAAATTCAGTAATTACTCTGCTACTTCGCCTACCTATCCTTATCAAGCCTCTCCTACCGACACTTCACCTCCCCAATATTTTATAAATCAGTCTTCATCTGCGCAATTGCTACATATACCAGATGAATCCCAAGAACCCTACCATCATCAGTCACAGACTGATGATATTTTAGTTCAGGCTTTAGAGGCTATTAAGGATTAATTTAGTTAATAAAAATGTGTAGATTCAGTCAAATATGCTCGATAATCAATTAAAAACTTGTGAGATGTAAATGTGTTCAATTTTAATACCACTGACATTATTGTAAGGAAATACGTCATAAATCACAATTATATAAGTAATTTAGTTTTACTATAGAAATGTAATTATTAGGTAGTCTTTTATTTTTATTATATCATTATGATTAATTATAGAAGACTTGTACTTGTGAATCATGACTCTATCAAAATCAACACTATGTAAATATTGCCATTTGTTCTCAGAACAAGCTGTCTAGTAGGCCTACTTGTTTTGACAGTTGAAAGTGATCATCACTCAGTGAATTACATATCCATTGCCGTATTACACGACACACTATTATGGGCACTCGTCGTGTAAAAACAGCAATGGATATGTAATTCACTCGGTGATCATCACTTTCATCTGTCAAAAAAATTAGCGAATATCCCCTCTGATGGACTCTTGAACCGATGGCATCAACATTGACTTTCAAAAGTGTACCAATTGTATTGAAATGAATAAAGAAATTTTAAGTTTGATTTTTTTTTACCTAATAAATAATATATTTTTATGTACAACATTAATAAAGATTTTTTTCTTCTTACCCTAATACAATTTTTCAGAACATTGTTGAGAGCTAAACAGACTTCAGGAATTATTTTAGATATAATTTGACTGGATATTTTGAATAAGTAATGTAAACTTCTATAACTATCTCCGGTAGCCAAAAATCTCAATGTAACTGCAAGTCTTATTTTGACTGGTATTGAATCCCTCCACAGTGTGTCTTTCTTCGCAACAATTGGAAATATTTTTTGCACAAGATATTCAAAGTCGCTTGATGACATGCGAACAAAGTTATTAAATTCTCTTGATGGTTCTGCGAGAAGTTCTGCAAGTTGCATATTCATGGTTTCTCTGAAATTAAAAAACAACTCATCTGTAAGTATGTATGGAAGGAGACGTGTAAAAGAAATCACAGACAAGAGCTGCGCAAATTACAATAATAATGCTTAACTAGGCGACGCCGCTTAAGGAGCACCGCACAACGCGGGGCGCTTGCAAAGGCGTGGTGCGGCGCGGTTTATCGACAATGCTTGCTGACTTTTCGTATTGACTTTCGGAGCACCGCACATCGCACGCGGTGGGGAGTGGCGTGGCGACTGCGGTTGGCAAACGTATGCGTGTTTATGGAGCACCACACATCGGACGCGTCGCGGTGCGGTTGCCAGGTGCGGATGGTTGCCACCCGCACCGCGTCGCGTCGGTAATTCTTAACGTCAACACGAAGTGTCACTAAGCATTACCGATAGCCGCGCCGCACCGCGTCTCTGCAGAGCAACTTAAATCGGACGCGGCGCGACGCGGTTGGCAACCGCCCCGTGATGTGATGATGTCCTGGTGCTCCATATACACGCATACAAAATTCGCCAATCGCGGTCGCCGCACCGCTCCCAACCGTGTGCGATGTGCGGTGCTCCTAAATTATCTCAGTTGTCAGATAATATTCCTAACAAAATAGCTTGCATCAACAACACTAGGGTTGCTTGCTACCCATACTATAATAAATAGTATTGTATTGTTAAAAATATTGTGAAAAATAATATATGATTGAAATTGATACCAAATTAAATAGAAACGAAAAACATGGAAAAAAATCCTGTCATGGATAAGTGCTGAGACGGGACTGGAACCCGCGACCTTTCGCTATCCGGGCGACTGCTTTTCCAACTGAGCTACACAGGACTGTTTGACCACGACGCATTTATCCATGTCTTTCTTCTTTTATTTTTTATTGCGTCATCAAGCTGACGAAAGCACATTGAAAACTGAAAACACATTGGTACGTGGCGGGGATCGAACCAGTGCCTCCCGGGTAGGAGACGACGCCCTTACGCACTACACCGACGCTTCACGTGGTAGGTTTTGAGGATTTAAAAGTACTTAGCAAAGTCCATTTAAAAAAAGAGCTTATTAATTTCATTTCATTGCCGCTATTCTAAGGGTTTATGCACTTCCAAACCCACCGCTCGCGATGAACTTATAGTGCAGTGCATACTTTAGTGCTTCATATACTGTTTGTGAAGTATACGTTTTTACCATCCGCTGTCTTGGCTGATACTTGTCGAGGTTGATCTTTCAAAGATCTCGCTCTATCTTTGTGGGCTATTGAGGACGAGGAAGAGATCTGCAATAAAATTATCATGGTACTGCTGGGGCGGTGCGGCTGCTGAAGGTGAGTTGCTGTTTTACTTTCGTAGTTGTAGAATACAGCGATTCCCTAGGATATCTATCTCCACTTCGACAGATGCTAGCAAACATTACGACCTATGGTGATAGCTAAGTTAGTGCTGGGTAGAATCTACGAACCTTATTGCTAGGTTTAGCGCCTACACACTATTCTTTTGTCATTATAAGATAAGATAAGATAAGATGAAATTTATTTGTTTATAATCTTAGTCTAGAGAACATAGTTAACATCTAAATAATTTATATAAGTATAGTGATATAGAAAATAATAATTAATGCTGAGTAAAGAATTACTTACATAATAAAATTAAGGTCGAGGAGTTCTTAATTAATTTGACACCTAAACTAAATAAAACTGTTTACCTGTGTCTTAGGCGTCTAAAATAATATAAGTACGTGCGTTAATGTAGGTTAGTGTTTGGCTGACAAGATTAATTTATAACTATTACATATACATTTGTATGTGTATGTAATATAGGATATATTACATACCAATTTTTATTTTTATATGATATAACTACCAAATGCAAATGTACATTATTGATTCTTGATTAATTCAAATTTCATATTTTAATTAAAATTTCACTACCTAAAACATGTTCCTTTTATGTATTTATAAAATATATAAAGATATATTCTATTCTATTCTATTCTATTAATATCTAAAATATCAGTTTGGAAATGAGACGTCAGCTATTACTGAGCTGACGTACAAGTATTTCATGTATCCCCTGTTTCCTTCGTTTATCATTCTGCAGAGATAACATTTTCAGTTTGTTCTCTTCATTCACAAATTCATGCTCCTTAATTGCAATTTCTTTTTGCAGCTGTACTAACTCTAAGCGAGCATTGGATAATGAATCCAGTTTTGCAGTCACTCTCTCTTTCAATATTTTCTGATACCCAGGTTGCTTTAACTTCGGATTGAACTTTGATGTCAATGCCTTTGGATTCCACGAAGACCAATTATTCTCGGCAAATATGACGAATTTAAATTTATCTTTTATATCAATGTTCTGTGAAAAATCTCACCGCTTGAGTTGATACCGTAAGGAAGTCTTAAGAATTTGTATCTACCAAAAAGAGAGATGAATACACATAAATCAGTACTAGTAGTATCTAAAGGAATAGTCCAATAGCCTGAACTAGCGTCTAGTGTTGATAATATTTGTGCTCCGGCAACTTTAGAACGTAAATCATCAAAGGATAATAGTAACGTTTAATAGCTGCATTAAGATTTCTAGGGTCTAAACAAATTCTTAGTGATCCAAGCTTTTTTCAACTAATAATAATAATAGTATTAATAATAATAAATATTAGTAACGCTTATTAACATGGTATGATACTTGGCATAAGCCCGTATCCTATCATTAAAACCAACAACCAGTTGTTGAGATAAAAATTACATAAAGTAATAATAATAGTTATGATTGAAATTGATACCAAATTAAATAGAAACGAAAAACATGAGAAAAATATCCTGTCATGGATCTAGTCTTATCCATGACAGGATTATACTTATACATACTTTTAATTTATTAGTTGAATTTTATACAAGTTGCACAGTTACACAAGACTTCTTCACTTTCAGGTCATCATCAACTTTCGAATTATTGTTTTTGTTACTTATTTATTGATAATTCTGACGGCGAATACAATCTTTTGGTGTTTCCTCTACAGTAATGTGGTTCCTGGCATGATACCTTCTCTTTTCGCCGCATTGAAGTACGATCGCCCATTACAGATTGAACCCTGTACTTTGTAATACTGTTAAAAATATCGTTGACACACTTTTACTTTTTTCTTTGGCGTTTTGCTGTAAATGTAATATTTTTTTGAAAACTTTTATTGTATATTTTGATGTGCTAGAACGTCGACGCGATGGGGTCCACGTCCGGAAGTGGTAACGTGGTGGGGAAACTTTCTCGGCGGGTGTGTGGCTTTTGATGTCAAATGGCATTCGAAGTCACAGTTGTTTTTGTTTTCTCACCACGGCTAGTTCCGGACGGCCTTTTTCAGGGCCACGACCGCGCCCGAAGTCCCCCGTGTGCGGTCCGATGGCTGCTTCCGGTGTCCTCGTCAGGAGGACGCGCCAAGTCGCGCAGTGGCTTCTGGCCACCAATTGGTACAAGGAGTGAGTAGACGGGCAGCGTTGGGACGGTTTCGGTGTAGTTACGCTCACGTGCGCAGATCCCGAGCCGTACCGTAATAGCACACTGAAGGTCAGGCCGGGGAGGATGTTTAGTGGGTATGGAGGGAACGCTTTTACTGCTTCAAATCAGACATACATAGTGCCATACAGCCAAAACCTTTCTTGTGCCGACATAGCAACCGTTGTGGAGGAGTCTTCGCAGAATGCCTAAAACAATTAAATAACATAATATAAATAAAATTCTACAATATCGACTTCAAATCCATTGGTACTACCTACATCATATTCCTCCAATCAAATTAGATTGACAGAAGCCCACCTTAAGTACAAAAAATATTAGGTATCTACAACAATCAAAAACTACTACAACAAATTAGTGTAGCGTAGTGCGTAAGAGCGTTGTCTCCCACCCGGGAGGCACAGGTTCGAACCCTGCCACGTACCAATGTGTTTTCAAATTTTGAATTCATATGTACGATTAGTCGAAGTTTTTACGGTAAAGGAAAACATCGTGCTCACTTTGTTAAAGACCAAATCTTAATTCTTACTTCCATTTACATCCTTGAGTCTTGTAAATTTGTTAGTACACACTCAAATATGTACTCCCCACTCAGGAGTCATAAATTTTGAAAACAGATTTGTATAGTCTGACCAGGAGTCTGTGAATAGGATTTCTGTAAAATTTATTATGTATGCTTTGCAACATTACGAGAATGCTATGCCATCGAGAAGCGGTTTTTATTGAAGTAACAGAAAAGTTGTTAGCGTTTTCATTATATTCCTCAGTGTTTTCTTTGAAAGGGCTGATCTCGTCTAAATTATCTGTGGCGAACTTTCGTTGTACTTTCAAGAATATATTTTTACAACAGAAACAACAACGTTTTTGTAGCTTAGCAACAAAAACCCAGCACCATAAAGCGTTACAAAAAAGGTGTTAACACTACTCGCCTCATTAGCCACACATCTATATCTCCAGCTTCGTCTATACCGGTCAATAGGCCCTTTTGGGCCACCATGTTGAATTTGCAAAATCTTGGATTCTTATGATGTTGAATTCTTAAAAAGTTTATTTGTTCTTCGTCTGCATCTTTTTTAAGTTCTGGGAGTTTGTATCTGAAGGTGGTGGTTCGCGCCGCGACCGCGACAGGAGATCTCCTAGATCACGCCAGGAGACTGCGAGACCGCAACCACCTCAGTATCGTATAGTCTCTTGATGGAGTGAATTGTGTTTTAGTGTGTCAAAAAATACTGTTATGGAACGCCACGTAGAGTTATTGGAGGAAGAGGTAGACTATGATTTGCTTTTATATTATTAAGTACTACAAAACTAAAAAGAGATTATCTATTCACGAATTATATTCAACTAGAGGCCAAGAAGGATCATCAATTACCTTTCATCAGAAAAAGCAGTAATTTTTTTTGTAAAAACAACATGCATTTCGGGCGCGGCACGAGACACTACTGGTCCGGGACGGCGACCGTCTCGCTGTCTTCGGTTTCGTGTCTCTGTCTCCTGTCTCTCTCTCCTGTCTCTGCGCACGCGGAGCTGACGCCCCTACAAATCTAAAGAACAAGTGCCAGTGGTAGTCTCCTGTCACTGTCTCTCGTCTCGGTCTCCTGTATATGTTGTTTAATTCTATCTCCTGTTTTTTTCCTTCTATCATTTGAGTTGCTAAGATCAAACTTTCAAACTCAAGGCAAGAACTAAGAAAATGTAATGTGAACGTTATGTAAGTAATTATTTAATTTATTATTGAAAAGCATCGCTCCACTGATCTGTCGTTAGCGCTTCACTACGAGGACTTGTATGTTTTATAAAACCTTTGATATGCGTCTTCATATTATCGTATATGTCTTCTACAGCCGTCCTGGAAATATTAGTTCTGCTAGGTAAATTTTCTTTTTTAAGAATCACATTTTACTTTAATAAAATATCAGTCATTGCCTGGTCAGATACCATATCAAGTAGTAATAATCTGCATATCCATAAAGTTAGATGTCGTGCAAAAAGCCATTTTTTATTTGAATTTATCGATGGGCTGATGTCTGCCTTTTGAGGACGTGTTTGGTCGAAAAATGTAGGTATTCTTTGACTACTTCCGCCAGCTTTTTCAGATTTTTTTCAATTGTGCTCATGTCTTAGATGGCGAGGAAGATTTCCCGTGCTTACTTTTGCACTGTAAGATTAAATTTTACAGCTGAAAAAAAATAGTCAATCAATACTCCTTACAACTCACATCATGTAAGATAATTCAAAAAGTTCAATCACAAAATGCAAACTAACCTCAAATACATTTTCTTTTTAAAATATAGACAAGAAATCTTACCATCCCATAGGATCGTTTTTATGGGCTATAGAATACATTGTCGGGTAAAACCAACTTCTTCATGCCATCTTTCTCAAATATCAATGAGCCAAAATATTTCCAACTGTGACTGTTTTTCGATGACAAATAGAGGGTTTTGATAGAAGAATATTTTATTTCGATCTTTTGTATCGAACTCCGATCTACGTAGTCTGACATGGTACACGCACTCACAGTTTACCATTTAAAATCAAAAAACCTGTAAAAACTTCTTTTTTCTAAAGATTCTGAGTAGTTTTGTGCGTGCATGTTTAGTGCCCGACTGACAAGTGACAAAGAAATGCTAATGGCGCCAATTAAAAACATCAACCGCGCGTTCAGAATCTATGACTGCCCTAACGTGTCGGTCCTCTTGACACTCAGATATTTATGAAGCTGACTGTACCTTCTAAGTATTTAAATTTTTATATGGTTATAATACGTTTAAACTTATACTGATTCATGTGTTTTTTAGGTTGTCGATGTGAATTGCAAAATTTCGAGCATAAATGCTCGGTATCCAGGTCGTGTACATTTTATTTTCAATAACAGCAATGTGAAGGCTGAAATGCGCCGGCTATATGACAACAGAATTGGCAATTATTATCTGTTAGGTATAAAAACATTAATATAATTTTATTTACCTACTATAGGTACTAGCAAACGAATGAAACAAACAAAATACATTCCATTTATTAAATGTTAAAATTTTTGTGTATTGAATCGGGAAACTTGTATTCTATACCTCAAAAGTAAAAAAAGAATTTAAATAGAAAATTCATTTCCACAATGTTTACAGGTGATTCAGGATATGCTCTTGAGCCTTGGCTTATGACTCCAGTGCTGGATGCACAGGTGGGATCTGCAGCTGATGGGTATGCACAGTGGCACTGCCAAGTACGAAACTGTGTGGAGCGTACAAATGGGTACCTAAAAGGAATCTTTCGATGTCTAGGCATTGATAGGGTACTCCATTATGCCCCTGAAAAGGCATCCAAAATGATTTATGTGTGTGCTACCCTATATAATATAATGCAGCATTACAGGTTAGCATTATGAATAATATATCTTCCTACTTATCTAAATTTAATACTGCAATATATAAAAAAATTTTGGGAAACATTAACAAATTAATTTAATTATTTTCAGGATTCCCATGGAGCAGGTTGTACATCAGATTGAGGTGAACAATGTTGAAGTTCCTAATGACCAATCACCTAATGTTGGAAGTTTTCTAGCAATTGCTCAACAAAAGAGGTCATTAATATTAGATCCTTACCTATGAAATTAGCTCTCCCCCTCGGACCTCTGAGAAGATCAGACGTATTAATTGTTGGTCCCAGTTTGTTTGTGATTTATTTAAATTTTTTTATTCTAAATTAGTACGCGATTATTCACCGAAACAACCAAGCGAGCAGAGAATTATGAAGATCTACGCATAGCGTGTGAGTGAGACATATACCTGTTAGAGCGAACGCGATATCATACTGACAGTGCCGCACTAGCTTCAAATCTTCCCACCGATTAATTCAGGCGTGCGCTTGCGCTGACCACGCCCTAAAACGAGCAAGACAACTATATTGTTCGCTGTTGCGAACGACTTCAACTAAGCAAAGTGGGTGCGCCCGCGCAGGCCTCGCCCCTTACACAGTTTGATTGACGTCGGCATCTTGAGCTTCATTTAGGCCTACAGTGAACTTTGCAATACATTAAACTATGCCTAAGACACAACGTTCGCCGCCACAAAGTTTCCGTACGACGACTACGGGCACGTCTGATAATTCGCCCACTTTTTATGGGTCAGACTCCGATCTTAACCTGTCTTCCACTGGAGCTGTGAAATATGATAGTGTAATAAACATTACAAAAAGAGCGAAGCGTAGACTTGCCGACACGCCTGGGTGCTCGGATGAATTTTTGAATGAGTTTAAACTAATGTTTGAAAAACTACAATCCCACCAAGAGGCCAGATTTGCAACACTAAACTCGTCTATAAGTACCCTTATTGAACAGAACAACGAGATCCATAAAACAGTGGACTTTATGTCCTCTCAATACGACTCCCTAGTAAATAAGATTGAGGCAGTGGAAGGTGAGAATCGTCTTCTAAAATCCAATATCAGGTCTCTGGAACTAAAAATTTACACACTGGAGAAAGACTCCAGGTCCACCTCAATTGAGATAAGAAACGTACCGAGGTTAGAACAGGAAGACAAACATTCCCTCTACAACACTGTCAAAAATATAAGCTCTGCTATTGGCTCCACATTACTAGTGCAGGAAGCTGAGATACGTAATATCTATAGAACCAAGGCTAAGGCGATTGTAGTGGATTTTACCACAAATTCGAGGAAAGAGGATTTGGTCCATAAATACAAGAAGTTTAATAAGGATAAACGACTTTCCAAGCAGCCCCCCCTCAACACTGTTACTCTCAACATCCCCGGCCCGACCAAGACGGTATACTTATCTGAGGCACTAACATCCAAGGCTCGCCGCGTCTATTACTTGGCTAGAGAGCTTGTGAAAAACCGCAAGATAGGGGCTACCTGGACCTCCTACGGTAAAGTACTCATCAGAACCGAAGAAAATAAACCCCCAATACGTGTGTACGACGAGGAGGAACTCTTAAAAATTACCTCGAAATTGTAATATAAGTAAATTTAGCCTGTAATTCTTTTATCTAACATACATTCCTATATCTTTCCGATTAACTACACTACTGAGACTAATATTAAAGTACCTCACTCAGGTTTTATAATCAATATCATATTGTAATATATAAAATTCTACTAGATATAAATAACAAATACCTAATAAAGTACTTAAGCTACACAGCTAATAACTAACACAGTTACACTAATATTAGGTGCTATTGTTTGATAATCACTTTTAAATTAATAGTTACCAAATATAAATAGAAAACCATAAATACTATCCAGCTACATTTTCTTAAAAAAAAAAAGGTAGTAAGTAACATTTATATTGCACTGATAGAAAAGGTGTTATTGTGTGATATTCACTTATAACTAACTTAAATATAAATAGCAAATAATAAATCCTTCCCAACCTATAGGTACCTACACTGCTAAAAACTAATAATATACTGATGAAAAGAGGATATTGTATGATATTCATTGTAGGTAATTTATATTCTGGTTCATACGGATAGTTATACCTACTTTCCACATAAATATATAATTATAGATTTTATATACCATATTATTTTCTGTAGAACCGCCCTGCAACATGAACCTTAACGATGAGTTAGATAGTTTTTCAATATCGCAATCGTTCTTAAGTAGCCCAGATAATACCAAACAATTTATTCAGCGACCGGCTGAGTCCCTCAATATATTAACGCAAAACATAAGGTCAATAAACAAAAATTTCAACAACTTTGAAACTCACCTTGCACGTATTCCCTTCGAGTGTGATGTGCTAGTCTTGACTGAGTGCTGGTTATCGTGTCTAAGTAACACATATATTCCCACACTCCCCAATTATACACTAAGCAAAACATCAAATTACCTTAATCAAAATGACGGTGTTGTTGTCTATGTCAAATCAAATTTAGTTACTATTATTGAAGAACCCGAATTTGGATCCTCTGCGTCCGGACTTATTGTAAAAATGGGTTCGGATGTGGCGGTACTCTGTATATATCGTTCACCCTCAACAATCAGTGTAGATACATTTCTTTCTTCCCTATCAGACATATTAACTCGTTTATCTAACCTTAAAACTGTAATTATTATCGGTGATATCAACATAGATATTAAACCCTTATCCTCAGATCCCCGCCACCAAGATTGTCTAAACTGTCTAGCTTTTTACGGCTATTTACCGGCCCACACTTTCCCGACTAGAGAGAAAAACTGCCTCGATCACATTTTTATCCGGTCAAAACTCCCTAGTACAACATTAGTACTAGAGACAACTATCACTGACCACTACTCGCCATTAATCTCCATTAACAACAAGCCCCATAGAAACAATGCTACAAACACAATCCCAAAAATCAACTACAACACCTTAGATGAAACTATTAAGAATATCGATTTTTCGTATATTTTAAACTCTGATGACCCAAACACGGCTACAGATGATTTTATTAGTACAATCACAACAGCAATTTCATCTAATAGCTCTCTGAATAAAATTTCCTCTAGAAAGAGAGCCATTAAGCCGTGGATAACATCAGGCTTGTTACGATGCATAAGGACTAGAGACAGACTTCATAAAAGCTATAAAAAATCCCCAGATAATGAAATACTTAAAATCACTTACACTAGATACCGTACCTTCTGTACAAAAATTATCAAAAAAATTAAACGCCAATATGACTCACATGAACTAAGCAAAGCCGATAAAAACCCCAAGCACTTATGGGAAAACATAAAAAGAATCACAAATGCAACCAAACAACCTGTAACTTCGACCAAATTACTAAACCTAGCTTCGACACCGTTAGAGTCATGTAACCAAATAAACAAGTACTTTGTTAATGTAGGGGATGAACTGGCTAAAAAATTTACAAATGGCTCATCAGATCCACAGACTTTCCCCGTGAACCACCAGCCTAACTCCTTTACATTGGTAGAAACTGACGCTGAAGAAGTCCTTAAGACTATCATATCATTGAGATCAGATGCTGCGACTGGTGGAGATGGTATTTCTCCTGTGATTTTAAAAAGATACGGCGCTGTCTTTTCACCAGTACTTACTCACATTTTTAACTTGTGCTTCCTCAAAGGAATCTTTCCAGAAGCACTAAAAAAGGCTGTTGTTAAACCAATTTTTAAGGGAGGTGTCAGCAGCAACTTAACTAATTATCGTCCACTTGCCATTCTTCCTGCCTTGTCAAAAGTACTTGAACGTATAGTAAATAATAAACTAGTTGCCTACCTTGAACGCTTTAATCTTCTATCGCCAAAACAGTTTGGCTTCAGAAAAGGGAGATCAACTTCTGATGCTACCCTAGAATTGCTTAACAATTTAGTACAATCTTTAAATGCTAACAGAAAAGTACTTACTATATTTCTAGACCTTGCTAAGGCCTTTGATACTGTTCCAATTACAGCTCTTAAATAAGCTCGAAAGAAAGGGCATCAGAGGTCTTCAGCTGAATTTTTTCCAAAGCTACCTCACTGGCAGATCTCAAACGGTCAAAATCGAAAATCACACAAGCAATGAGCTAATGATCGACTATGGGGTGCCTCAGGGCAGCATTCTTGGCCCAACTCTTTTCCTGGTATTCATTGATGACCTTAGCAGCCTTGAATTACCAAGTTGTCGTTTGGTCTCCTTTGCAGATGATACGGCAGTCTCGTTTTCTGCCGACTCCTGGTCTGAACTACAATCAGTAGCTCAAAATGGTTTCAACATAATCATCAAATGGCTAAAATTTAATAAACTAACGCTGAATATAAATAAAACCAAATATATTACCTTTTCAATTAGTTCATGTTCGCAACCTCAAAATTCCTTATCTTTAAAAGATCATTCTTGTCCAAACAACTCAAACTCATGTTGTCAATGTCCTTCAATCTCTCAAGTTGACACAGTCAAATATCTAGGCATAACTCTTGACAAGCACCTAAATTTCAAGAGCCATATACAAGAAGTACGCAAACTCATATTCGTTTTTAAAATCCTAAGACATGTTGCCAACCCTACAGTTTTACAAAGGGTTTACTACGCCTTATGCAGGTCAATAATATCTTACTGTATCGTATGCTGGGGTGGTGTCCCAAAAACTACACTGAAACCTCTCGAAGTTGCTCAACGTGCAGTCCTTAAAGTAGCCACATTCCGTAATATACTTTTCCCAACTGATGAACTGTATAAAATCTGTAAAGTATTGACCGTTCGCCAACTCTTCATCCTGGACGTCATTCGACTACAACACCGAAAAACTCCCTTTACAGAAATTACAAAACGGCGTAAGGATAAAATTTGCATTATTCCCTCAACGTATTACACTTTTACTAATAGATTCTTTTACTACCTGGGCCCGTTACTATACAACAGATTAAGTGCTGAACTACCTATTTATAATCTCACTTCTTTTGAATGTAAAAATCGTATACGTTCCTTACTTCTGACCAAAAATTACGTTCAAACGGAAAACTATTTAACTAGATATTTATAACTATATATACAACTGAAAAGTTTACTTCTAAGTACACCAACACTTCATTTATCTGTTAATATAATAGGGATAGTACCAATATATGTATTTATACCTATATATCTAACAATTTAATAAAAATAATAAAATTTAATAAAAAAAAATAAAAATAAAAATAAAAAAAATATATATAAAAAAAAAAACTGATGTACCTATATACTTAAATTATGTACCTAATAGTATCTTATCAATACTCCTACACTTATTACTCCTGTCACTAACCACTCCATTAAAAATCTATTTAAGTTTTATACCTACAGTTCGCTCTCCAACTATATAGTAGAAGCTTCTTGTTCATTACCGAGGTGGTGGGAGCCTGATGACCTGTACTACAGATATATAAATATCTATCACAGGCGTCAGTCTCACACAAACTATATTTATATAGCTCCTTACTACTATTGTAACTAAAATTGTATACATGTGTTTGTGATGAGAAAATAAATATTATTATTATTAAATTGGCGTTTTATTATCTTGTACCTAAACTTGCAATTTCTTTAATTCAATAGTTGTTTTAGGTTCTTATTATTATTATTTTTTGAAACTACACTCATTGCAAGATTTTTGTCTGTAATTAAATTATATTTCAATTGTTAAATTCTGAAAAGAAAGTGAAAATGACTCTTCAATCTCTTCATCGGAATTGACTATTTGATGCCTACTATCTCATGGACAGACTGGATTTTTTCATAATTTATTGATGCTAGACTTAGCCGAGGGTTGTTAGATTATTTCCTCCAAATTTTGTAACATTAGGATTTATAGTAAAAAAAATATAGAAATAGTAGGGAACAACGCCAATTTTTATGTAGATTTTCAAAAAAATATGTATTTTCATACTAACTGTAATTAAAATTTCTCAAAAACTCCGTTGCCAAATCTTTTGAAAATTGGAGCGTATAATTAGGCAAGACTTAGTTAAATATTGCATCAATAATTAAGACAAAAAATAATCCCGTCAATAAATTACAACGATTCCAAGAGTTGATTCTGCCGACCAAATAAAACAGCCACTTTATTTTTATTTTTTTTAGTTAAATATTTAAATAATCATAATTTCACTACATGCAAATTCGTAACAGTATAGTCCTTATTCATAATAAAAATATAAAACTGAAACAGCGACTTAATCAAAGAAGTTACACAGCTAATAGTGTGTAAGAAAAAAACGCCAATTTCATAGGTAAAGACCTAATAATAGACATTTAATTTTAAAGGTTAAACGTGTTTTTATTTTTCAATATCCTGTTTCGTTTCCTTAAAATACAATTTTGCTCTCGCAACAGACTATTACGCTCTTTTAAAAGCTCAGTCACATTCTGAAACAAAAAAGTGGCAATAACACATCATAATTGTTATTGTTTGCTGCTAAAACATTACTTCTATAATACACTACTATTTCAGTAAAACTTAATAAATCAAACTAATATTAGTCTGGTTGTCTATTGACATAACCCTCTTCCAAATAATACTATTCCCTTCTGTTATGCCACACTCTCCTTCATCCCTTTGGAATATCATCCTCCCATCCCAACATAACTGAATTACCTACCTAATAATAAAAAAAGCATTAAATAAAACATGCAATTTACTTTCAAAAGAGCGTTATTCTCCTTTTGGAGTGCTGCAAATTCATTTGCTTGATGCAAAATATTTTTGCGTTGCGGATGTGGTTTTCTCAAGCGGCGGTGTGCAGGTAGGTGATCAGATTGTATATGAGTAGCAGTAGCAGGAAAAGGGGCAGCTGGAACTTCATGTGAAGTCCCTGCATCTGCATCTATATTTACAGTGGGCATGCAAGTCTGCGGGGGAAAAAAACATATAGAAAAACATTCTGGACACAATATTAATTATAATTTTTGACTATAATTTTATAAGAATAAAATTATAGTCAAAAATTATAATTAATCCATAAAAAGATCCTTTAATAAAATCTAGCAGATTCATTTTGGTGTAACATTTAATGTTTTGTAGGAAATTACATTATAATATTAAATTATATTTGAATACAAACCAGAATAGGGGATTCCTGAGGCCCAATTCCTAGAGCACTTTCATGCCCAATGATGTCTAGCACTTGCTCCGACAGCTGAGACACTTTTGGCACCACAGTCACTGTGGTGTAGTATATGAGTACCTACGTGTTTACAGAAATGCAATTAGGTCATGTCGCATACCTATCGCTATTGAGCAATCAGCAAGTATGTAATTAGTGGTTTTATATTGTTATAAAATTTGATTCTTTCAATAAACGGACTTCGAAGATAAAATATGTTTTATTGAATCACTATCAAGACCTTCAAGAACCCTCATATATTTCATGGCGGCCCTGCCTTTGGAACCAAGACAGAAGTAAAAAGATTTGTATTTTGAAGAAAGAATTTTTTTTTGAAGAAAGAAGACTAAGAATATATAGAAGAAAGTAAAGAAGACATCAAGAAACAAATCATGGGAAAATCAGCGTCAAAGGAACAAGTCGTGATTGCACAGAATGCAAACGGGGAGGCTTCTGCTTCGACATCTCAACATCAGCAAGAAAAACTGGCCATCATAGAAGTATTGATTACCGTAGCAGTTGCAATACTAGTAGTAATCAAGAGTAATAAATAGTGTAATAAATAGTGATCAAGAAATGCAACAAACAGTTCGTACGCACTATACAACGAGAACTGAACCGCAACAATATCGCTACTATTTCCCGTGCCGACCTCACCACCACTGCAGTCTAAGAAGGATAATCAAGAGGAGTTCAGGGTATAGCCCGGCCCAGGTGTCCAGGGTATAGCCCGGCCCACACGTCGCAGTCATCAGCGCCAGCCTGAGTCAACCACGTGCATCAGCAGCGTCAACGAGCGCCAATGCCAAGTGCCACCCTGTACAAGCACATCTGGACCTTCCTCTCAGCTTACTTTTTTTTTCATATGCGTAATTTTAATTTATTAGGTAGATTTGTTAGATTATGTCAGGAGTAACATTTGAGTTACATGAGCTTCATAAGTCGTTACTGCATATTAAAGATTATTTAGTCAAATTAGGACCTGTACGAAGGCAACAGGATCTAGGATTTAGAAAAGTTACTGAAGCAAAAATTTTGTACTCGAAATTGGGGAGAGTATTTTGTCTGTGTTGCACACTCAAATTGAGACATAAATTAATTACTGAAATACACAAATTTATAGTAAAATTACAAAGTTTGGTAACTTTAACTGAACAGGAAAATATTGAGTCATCGAAAATGTGTACTAAAAATTAATTTGATTTAAAAATTGCTATAGCATTATTACCGGTGATGACAGAACAGGAATCTGTTACTAATTCTTTTATCAACAGCATAGATTTGTATAGTAAAATGATTTCGGATACATCTAAATCGCCTGACCACGTGTTGTGGTTGTGGTTGTCGTGTGGTTGTGGTACGTGTGAAAGAACCCATACAGTCTGCCGCAGAGTTTTGAAAACTTTCGAGGCGAACCCAGCATTCTCCGCAATCTGTGCGGCTGCGTTAACCACTACGCTACCGGGGCACTCTTTTTGCTGTCGAAATTCGTCAGTGCTTGGTGCTCTTTTTTATGGTAAACGTTTCATCAAATCTTTGAAATTTCCATTTCTAAGATCCGAACGAAATATTTTTGCAAATATTTGACGTCCAGTTAAGATGAAACTACCTTATACCGCCCGGATTGCGGAGAATGCTGGGTTCGATTCCCGCCTGGGGCACATCGATTTTTTTCAGTGTATTTTTTCTAGTTTTAATAAATGTATTGCTTATCTAAATCCGGGTGAAGCGGCCATTCACTGTGATTTCTCGCAAAATTTAGAGTGTAAGTTGAGTTCAGAAATTCAGTCAATGCATTCTGGTGCTTCGGAAAATCAGGTGACACTAGATACCGGCGTTCTTTATTTGAATGGTAACAAACAGTCGTTTTGCACTGTTTCTCCTTCAAACATTCATCAACCAAGTGTGATATGATAAGGGCACATTTAATGCCGATTTTAGAATTAGCAAAATCTTTGGAACCTAAATTAAAAGTATTACATATATTTTCGGACTTGCCAAGCACCCAGTACCGTAGCAGAAGAATAACTTTTTTTTGATTAACCATTCGCAACGAAGAAAAATATCACCACGGAAAAGACGTGGCCGATGCAAATGTAGTCAAAAGAACATTGGACAGACAAATAGCTACGGAAAAGATGTGGCTGATGCGTCTGATGTATATGTTACCGGCCGAATTTAGGACGAACAAGTTTTTCCTAGGCCAAACCAATTAGTCCTTTATGCGATTTGGTGATATCTAGTAGCTGAGTGATGGGTAGGTTAGGGTTATTTTTTATATGACCAGGCGGAGTGCACAGTTTTTTTGGGAGAGTCTGGTGTTTTATGCACCTACATGGCTGAGTGATGGGTAGGTTAGTGAACTGGTTTGGCCTAGGGAAAACTAGTTTATCCTAAAATCGGGTTTGGCCTGTAACATATACAGGGTTACAGGAAAAGTCGACCTAGATCCGTTAAGGGCGTGTAGTACACATCATTTCTGAATGATTTCACTATGGAACCCCCCATCCTAAACTTAATCGTTTTCGAGATATTCGTGTTTTAATTTTTTTTATGAAAATGCCCAATTTTTCGGCTATTCAATTGAATATTTTGAATTTTTTTGATTCTAATGATTATTTTTTCGGTTTTTTACATGAAGAATGAGATGGTTAATGACCTCAATGACTAAAATTACACGTAAGTTAAGTAAATGGGTCATTGTAGACGATCGAAACTTAAGAAAATAAGTACAAATTATAAAAAAAAAATTTTCTTTTCTGGATATCTCAAAAATTTATCATGGCACTTGCTCTGCAGATGTGCTTAAAAACATCTACATTTTATCAGCTATCCAACGAGGTATAACAACCTAGGGTTGTATTTAAACTCATAGAAAAAAACATAGTTGAAAAGGTTCAGGTAGTAGGTCTAACGGTGAAACTTAGTTTCTAAGGCTACATGGGGCATTCAGAATAAATAGCACTTATTTAATCTAATTAATTTGACTTAAGTTCAGCATCATCATTTCAGCCTACTGGCTTCCACTACTGAACGGCCTCCCTCGGCTAGGTACAATCTTCATGCATCCATCGATGTCCCGCTATCCTGACCTAGGAGATCATTCAGTAATTCACCTAATGTTTTTGAATAAAATTTTATAGTTCATGTTCTACGTGTCCACCTCTATTTCGCACACATTTTCTAATTCTTTCACGTAGTCCACTTTTCACTACACCAGTGGTTAATGTTCTTCTTATGTCGTTAGCAGCATTAATTATCCTTTCTTTGAGAACTTCCACTGACGATATGGGGTTGAGCTCACTGTAAACGAGGCTCTTCATGTGCCCCCATACATAAAAATCCATGGGGGTCAGGTCGGGAGATCTGGCTGGCCAGGGTAAAGGCCCACCTCGTCCAATCCATTTGTTAGGATAGTTAGTGTCCAACCAATCCCTAACGCTTCTTCTGAAATGAGCAGGGCAGCCATCATGTTGAAACCACATGTCCCACAGTAATTGTAATGGGAGATCATCTGGTAGGTCACCTAAGTCACCTCTTAAGAAATTTTGATTTCGTTGTCTTGTTCCTCGTCGTCATCAATGACACGTGGTCTTCCTAAGTCCGTACGTCGTCGCAAAACAGAGCCAGTTTCACGAAGTCGTCGGTAAACTCCGTCGAAAACGCTCACATCAGGTACTCGACGGTCGGGATAGCGTCGTATGTACTCAGTCCGAGCTTGTGCGAACCTTTTCAACTATGTTTTTTTCTATGAGTTTAAATACAACCCTAGATTGTTATACCTCGTTGGATAGCTGATAAAATGTAGATGTTTTTAAGCACATCTGCAGAGCAAGTGCCATAATAATTTTTGGAGATATCCAGAAAAGAAAAATATTTTTTTATAATTTGTACTTATTTTCTTAAGTTTCGATCGTCTGCAATGACCTATTTACTTAACTTACATGCAATTTTAGTCATTGAGGTCATTAACCATCTCATTCTTCATGTAAAAAACCAAAAAAATAATCATTAGAATAAAAAGAAATCAAAATATTCAATTAAATAGCCGAAAAATTGGGCATTTTCATAAAAAAATTAAAACTCGAATATCTCGAAAACGGTTAAGTTTAGGATGGGGGGTTCCATAGTGAAATCATTCAGAAATGATGTGTACTACACGCCCTTAATGGATCTAGGTCGACTTTTCCTGTAACCCTGTATAACACCCTCTTAGCATGTGTGAAGTATGTTCGGTGTTTCTATATAACACAACAAGGTATTGGCGAAATATCTCGATTGCTACCACCAACACTTAAAACTATTCCAGGTACAAGATTAATTCACCAAATTGTCACTCTACAAGATATTCAAATGAAACACCGAATATTTAGTTGCTTTTGCAGTTTGGATGATTGCCCCTGTTTCATTCCTAAAATACATACTTTTGAAAAGTGGATCTGTGAGCGATGTTTAAATGATTTCCAATCACGAATTTGATGAATTTGACCTAAGAGAAACTGAGAATGTGCCTATAGCTTCTACCACTTCTAATATAAAAACAAAGCTTCCACGTGAAAAATCACCAATATCGAAGACTGATTACAACATTGTAGAGTTTCTTAGTTCCGAACCAGTGTTGAACTAAATAAATTTAAAAGCTAATAAAGATGTGCCTGAAAATCCCGTATATTAAAAAAAAATTACAAAATTGGTAGGTCCTAGATTTTCCGATTTTAAATTATATGATAAAATATGCGTGAATAATGGTCCTGTAGGCCCTCTGTTAGTTATGGTCGATTGTGACGTTGTCACTCGGACTCGGTGATGTATAGAAAAAGTAATGTCTCGTAATATTTTTACCTAAAATAAATAATATGCACACAAAAGCTGTTCATCATTAATAGGTTATGGGCCGCATCACCCAAAAAAGTGCATAAAGGATTAAAAAAAAGGTAAAAAACAAATATACGTAAAAAATATTTAGTGTAAAATTTGAAAAGAAAATTCGTTACAAAATGGCTGCTAGTACGACAAATTTTCCGCAGTTAAAAACGGACAATTACAATAATTGGATTTTTAGAGTACGTTGCATACTAGAAGAAAAGGGTCTCTGTACAATATTAACCGATACAGAAACTAAAACTTTAGATTTTTTGAGTAAAGATGCAAAAGCAAAGAATATCATCGTACATTGTCTGCCGGATAAATATTTAAATATTATTAAAGACTGCGCTACGGCACGCGAAATGCTAGACAGGATAAGTGAGACATTCCATAGAAAAAGCGTCATAACGAAAATACACTACAGAAGAAAGTTATTAAATATAAAACATAGTAATACGGAAAGATTAGAAGAATATTTTTCGAGATTTGATGATATAGTAAGAGAGCTAGAGTGCGCGGATGAAAAGATAAGCGAGATGGATAAAATATGTTATTTGATGATTGGATTATGTGAGAAATATGATAATGTAATTACGGCGATCGAAACATTGAGTAATGAAAATTTAAAACTAGAATTTGTAAAATCGCGACTATTAGACGAGGAATTGAAAATGACAATGACAAATGCAAATGACAACTCCACATCAGATGACGCAGCTTTCATCACATGCTATCGATGTAATAAGCACGGACATATAGCATCCCAGTGTAGAGGCAGAGGTCGAGGTAGATATATCGGACGCCGGATGAATCAACGCGGTAGAGGACAGCACGAGCATGTAAGAGCTCAGGATTCATCAGCAGCTACCATCGCTTTCAGCTTCATAACATCTACAGAATATTGCAACACGTCTTATAAAGTCGGAGAGATTGAATGGGTAATCGACTCAGGTTGTACGGATCATCTAATTCAGGAAAATTTTGAAAATAATATGAGTAACATCCAAAATTTAGAAAAAGAGGTAAAAATTCATATTGCTAATGGAGAGTTTCTTATAGCTAAAAAGGTAGGTGAAATTAAATTGTTGGCAAATGGTCATGTTGTAGCTCTTAAAGCTTTAATTGTGAAAAACTTAAAATTTAACTTATTGTCTGTAAATAAAATTCTTGAAAATGATTATACTGTAAACTTCAACAAAGATAAAGTATATATAAATGATAGGAAGTCTGGTAAATTTCTGGTTGGTCTAAAGCAAGGTAAATTGTTCACTTTAAATACAGAAATTGCTCTTAGTGCAGGAACTAACTCTGACTATCTATGGCATAGGCGCTTAGGACACCTTAACCGTCGTGGACTGAAGATTCTCAAACTTCCCGTAAGCAATGAGGTATGTGGACCATGTATGCAAGGTAATGCTACTAGATTGCCTTTTGTTCCAGTAGCAAGACCAAGATCTCAAGCAATAGGTGAATTGATTCATACTGACGTAGCCGGACCAGTGAATGTTCCAGGAATATTCGGACATATCTACTATCAAGTAATTGTTGATGATTATTCGCATTTTTTAGTGGTAAGTTTACTGAAACATAAAGGAGAGGCAACAAACAATTTGATAAATTATATAAACAAAATTGAAACACAAAATGGAGCGACAGTTAAGAAGATAAGATGCGACAAGGGCAAAGAATTTAGAAACAACACTTTAGAAAATTTCTGCAAAAATAAGGGTATAGATATTCAATACACGCAACCATATTCACCACAACAAAACGGAGTCTCGGAACGGATGAACCGAACACTGTATGACAGAGCTAGAACTCTAATGGTAGAGTCATGTTTACCTAAACATTTATGGAGTGAGGCAATAATGGCATCGGCATATCAAATTAACAGATGTCCTTCATCGACAATAAATTTCAGGACACCAGCCGAAATATTTTTAGGCAGTAACGATCTAAGCAGGTTACGTGCGTTTGGAAGTAAAGCATGGGCTGTAATTCTACCTAGAAAGTCTAAGTTTGAGCAAAGAGGGCGTGAGTTACGTATGACAGGTTACTCACACAATGGATATCGTCTATGGGATCCAACGAATAACGAAATCGTAGAATCGCGTGATGTTCGTTTTGATGAAAGTGATGTCACATTTAAGGAAAACAAAGATAATAAGATAGAAGAAATAATACGGTCTGAGGAAGAAGAAAATGAACAGTTAAGTAAGGAAGTAACTACACATGAACAAGACAAAAGAGAAAATGACAAAAATGTTGTTGAAGAGAGAACTGAAGAAACTGTCAGTGAAAATGAGTCAGAAAGAGAACAATCAAAGAGAACAAGGTCAGGAAGAATTTGTAAGACGCCAACATATCTACGAGATTACGAATGTGAAGAGGATTTAGTAAATGAATATGAACTGAATATTGCATATTGCTTATTGACAGATCCTCAAACATATGAAGAAGCAATTGAAGGTGGAACAGAATGGCAAGATGCGATTGACAGTGAACTAAATTCTTTGAAACAGTTAGAAACGTGGGAAGAAGCCACATTACCAAATGGAAGGAAAGCTATTGATACTAAGTGGGTTTTTCGAACTAAACAAGGAGGAAAGAAGAAAGCGAGATTAGTGGCTAAAGGTTTTCAAACCGAAAAAAGATATAATGTGTATTCCCCTGTAGCCAGACTGTCTACTTTAAGGATGATGTTTTGTTTAGCGGTACAAGAAAATTTACCTATGAAACAACTCGATGTCCCCACAGCATTTTTAAACGGATATTTGTCAGAAGAAGTGTACATAAAGCCACCAAAGGGAGTAAAGGTTAATAAAGATAAAGTTCTAAAATTAAAACGTTCATTGTATGGTCTTAAAGAAGCACCAAAATGTTGGAATGAGAGATTTCACAACTTTATTATATCACAAAATTTTGAAAGCTCGAAGCATGATTTCTGTTTATATACAAGCTCAAAAACATGGATACTGATCTGGGTGGATGATATTATTGTGATGGGGGATTATGAACCAATAATTACTGAACTGAGGAGAGAATTTAATGTGAAGGAGATGGGAGACATAAGCGAATATTTAGGAATGGAAATATCAAGAAAGGAAGGAGAATTAGCGGTCAAACAAGAAAAACTAGTGAAGAAGGTATTATCGAGATTCGGTATGGAAGATTGTAAGGGAGCATTGACACCTATGGAAACTAACTTCAATGTAGAAGAAGAGATAGTAAATGATGTGCCTTATAGGGAACTCATAGGATGTCTTACATATATTTCATCTACTTGTCGTCCGGATATAACATTCGCAGTATCGTTTTTAAGCAGATATCTGGATAAGCCTACGAGGTCTCTATGGACCGCAGCAAAGCGTGTACTTCGCTATCTGAAATCTACAGCTAATAAAGGGTTGACATACACGACAGGAGTACAGGACAAGAATAAGCTCGTAGCTTATAGTGACGCAGATTGGGCATCCGACAAATGGGATAGGAAAAGTGTGAGCGGGTGTGCTATATTCTATTCGGGTAATCTTATTTCCTGGTTTACCAAGAAACAGAACACGGTTTCCCTGTCATCGGCAGAAGCCGAATACATAGCGGCAGCAACAACGACAGCTGATATAATTTATCTTCAGGGAATTCTGGAGACATTTAAATGTAAGGATGTTCACACCTATCTGCTCATAGATAGTCAAAGTGCAATTAAAATGATAGAGTGCAACGAAAATAGTAAACGCACTAAGCATATCGACATAAAGTATCATTTCGTCAAAGATGCTTTTGACCAAAAGAAATTTATTATGTCCTATGTTTCTACTAATGACAATGTGGCGGATGTATTTACAAAACCTCTCAATTCTGTGAAGCATGCCTACTTTGTTAGAAAGTTAAAAGTTGAGTAAAATAACTGTTGTATATAGGTTGATTTAATTTCATGTTTAAATATAGGGTGTAGTTCATGAATTGTGTTATGTAGGTAGTGTTAATTGTATGTTAGGATTTTTATTTGAGAGGAGGCTTTGTTAGCTTTTGTTATTTGTAAATATTAGTTGTATTAGCAATCTTAAATTGTTTGAAATTTAATATTGAGAGGAGGTGTTAGTTATGGTCGATTGTGACGTTGTCACTCGGACTCGGTGATGTATAGAAAAAGTAATGTCTCGTAATATTTTTACCTAAAATAAATAATATGCACACAAAAGCTGTTCATCATTAATACCCTCAAACCTCTAAAATTGATGATTTAAAGTTAGTAGAACATTATCTTCTACTAACTTTAAATCATCAGTTTTATCGATCGATAGATATTCAAACAGATAAAGAAAATATTGAAGAAAACTCCAATGGATTACAGCACAAAATAGCACGCACACCCTCTTCAAAAACCTGCATAGGGGTAAAAGTAATTTCAGATATAGTTATAAAAATAGCGCAAATTGTTAAAACATCCGATTCAAAGTTAAAGTTAAAATCACTGCGAACTGTTGTGCACCGTCAAATATCATGTAATCATTGTAAAATGCCCATGTTGATAAATGAAGTCTTCAAGTGTGTGTTATGCAATTTTAACTATTGTCAAGCGTTTGGTGGTGGTGCTGGTAGTGGATTAGCTTTGTTTATTTGTCCATCTTGTCTTGAAGTGTAATTTTCTGGGCAGCATCGAAAGGAAAGCTTACAGCATTACTCACAATGTAAATACAAACAATGGTTTACTATGAGCTAATTACAAGCCTCCACTATATAATTGATAAATAACGGTACTACATTGAATATTACTGTTATACTGTAGCCCTACTGCGGAACTAATTTAAAATATGGGCTTTATTTGTCCATTTTTACCTGTTTCAATTGGATTACTTTAAAACTATTCAAATAATGTATTATATTACTATTCATGAAAGTATTATAGTACTATTCAAGAATGTCGTTATTGCAATGAATAGTTTTAGTGCATAAGTAGTTGCAATTCTAACAATGATTATTTTCTAAGATGTTACTTTAATTATCGTAAGTATTATTTACCTAAGAATCAAATCATTGATTCAAGTGACAATTTCTGTTGATTCTATTAATAATTCATTATATTAACTATTTATAAGCTACCTCATTGAGTACCAAAGTATTATTTGTTACAAATTTCAAGTTCAAAGATTGTTAATGATTAACTATTATTTAGTAATAACCTACAAAGAATAGACTGGTTGATTATCCAAAATGATTAGATTCCCCAAGTTACTTTAATGTAAGTACCTAAGCATAATATACACGGTGAGTTTTTTTTTCGGGTCAGTATGGGGAAATTCTAAACTATAAGAGATAGAGAAAAACTCTCTTAGGAACCGTGATCTTAATTTTAGATAAAATAAAAATGGTATTTAAAAAAAAAATCTTAATAGATTTAAAGATATTGGATTGTTATCTAGTGTAGTCCAGTCGATATGATTGGCATCCTCTCGGAGTTTGTCAACGTCCATTCCACTAAAATTGCGCAGCTGTAGAATTATAGGCTTAGTCTTAGGAGGACGAATTTTTTAATAAAGCTCAATTCTAACAATGATTATTAATTCACAAGTTTAGATAAAACAATTATCTTTGTTCTCATAGGTTTATTATATTAATAATAAAAAATATATTATAAATTTTCGTTTGTTTAACTTTTTGTACCACAGCTGTCTCCTTCTAGACTAAAGCAACCAATAGACCGACTACATTGGAAAGAGCTGGAGAAGGCCTTTGCCAAGAGGCACTTCGAAATTAGAGACACAATATAATTAATACACATTTTTTTCTGTAAATAATTTATATTTTAAATAAAAGGCTTACCTATTATTATTAACTTTTTATAAGTAAATGTGATCCACATAGTAGGTAATAGCCACCACTTATTTTAATTAAATAACCTTTTAAAATACAATTAACATAACAAGCAATGAAATATGACAAGATTAAATAAGAGAAAATCAATTATTTACCTATAGATAGAGGCACAGAACACAGATAGAGGTACCTACTTAAACTTTAAAGCTAGGAAAAGAGTTTAACACTTAATACAATATTTATGAACTACTTTCTACAATAATCCTAAAGCCCTTATCCTAATCCCTGCCAGTCCTTCTGCACTTGCAGTTCCATTTCCCTGATTCTATATTGCTCTAGGCCTTTGCCAAGAGGCACAATAAATACACATTTTTTTCCTGTAAATTATTTATGTTTTGAATAGAAGGCTTATTATTATTAACTTTTTGTAAGTAAATCTTATCCACATAGTAGGTAATAGCCACCACTCATTTTAATTAAATAACCTTTTAAAATACAATTATCATACAATATATCAACAAACAAAGAAATATGACAAGATTAAATTAGAGAAAAACAATTATTTACCTATAGATATAGGTACTTAATATTTAAAGCTAGGAAAAGTACCTACCTAGAGTTTAACACTTAATTGTAAATTATGAACTACTACACTTAAATATTTATGAACTACTTTCTCTAATAATCCTAAAGCCCTTGATCCTAATCCCTGCGAGTCCTTCTGCACTTGCAGTTCCATTTCCCTAATTCTATTTTGCTCTCTTCTTAGCTCCATGTTATCTTGATTTTCTCTGCATCTAATTGCCCTCCACTCAGCATCACACTGGAGAAACATTTGCGATGTTTCCTCCACATGAGTAGGCCGTGCTAATCGCCTTGTTGAGCCTCTCCTAGTATACCGTCTGCCACGTGGAGTATGTCCGACAGATGAAGGTTCAGCCCGTACATGGGCCTGAGATTGAGGCGAGGAAATGGCCTGGGTTGGTGTCACTATACCACCTATAAACAAAAAATACGTTATAGATACTCACTTGTTTGCTTTGACTTATTCTAATAACAACTTATACTTTTTTTACTTTCATACCTTCTACTAACTCTTCTCTAAATATGGGTGGAGTGGGCTCAAGCCTCAACTGAGAGGATGTAGCATTGGCATGGTAGTCTATGATTTGCAGGGAATCTGAGTCTGGAACATAACAAGCACTGAGTAAGTATAGGTATAAATATAAAACAGGTTCATCACGCACGGGTATATTGTGAACACAATATTATTAAAGGAAACATATGGGTAATAAATAAATTACCTTCTCGTGTGACTTCCATGACTATTGGAAATTGTGGTGTCATTTGAGATGCAGCTGCAGTTGAGGGAGCATGGCTTGAAGGCCCAGTCTCATCCAATGAAGGTTGATCCTGCACTGGGTTCTCCTATGAGATAAAAGACAAAAAATATTTTTACAAACTATTATGAAAATAAGTACCTACAATAAAATGGGATTTTAATAATTAACAAACCTGTGATAATCCTGCTTCTGGAATCGCCATGCCAGTAGCAATTTGCAGACCGACCAACTGCAGAACTCTCTGTTCCACATCATTTAGCATGGCCATTATAGCCGGGCCACCGCTTGTGCTCCCTATAGATCTGTGGATCCGCGCTGACTTTTTTTTATATTGTTCTTGAAGTCGCTCCACACCTGGAAAAAATGCATTTAAAGTCGTCGTTCCTAGTAGGTATAGCCCAGTATATGTTGAAGACTCAGAATAAGTAATAAGTATATTATAGTTTAGGTACTTACTTATTTCCATTTTTCAGAAGTTTTTGTGTCACCACTTTCATCACTATTTAGTAAATCGGCTAATTCCTCCCATAGCCTCAATGCTGCGACTCTACCTCTAGCATTGGAGGTAGGTTTATTAAGATCTCCATGTCTAGAAAACAATAAAACGCATTATACCTAATTTTTATAACGAATTCATTAATTTAAAATACAATTGTAAGAACTTACTGCTCCATAAACGAGACCATTAATTCAAACTGAGACGCGCTCGTTCTCATTTTTTTTAACATGTTTGCTAGTCACAACAATTAAACAACACAAAGACAACAGACTAATCACAACTTTTAAAAGTTTGGCAAATGGCGATAGAAAAAACATATCATAGTACTTTGTTTAACCCTACCAAATTCCAAATTCGTATTTTCCATATGACTACATGTCATAAAGTGCCGTCTTTAAATTAGTCGGCTTTTATTCTCGCGTAAACGTAATGCCAACATAAAAAATTAGTTCTCACCTTAGACAAAGAATCCTGTAGACTTGGCATGAGTTTTGACAGCTAAGTGTAAGAAGGATAGGTGTATACAGATACCCATAAGAGTGAAAGAGTACCCATTATAATTTTTGTCCTTGTCAGAGTTTCACTTTTCGCTTATTTGACACAAAATTTTGGTGTCAAAGAAACGAAATAACAAACTGTTGGTGATAGTAAATATTCAAAATATTTGTGTTTACAAAGTGTTGTTAACAGTGTGTATAACGTACAAGTGTTGGACACTATATCCTGCTTGTGATTGTTACAAAGCATTGTTGTGTAATCGGCTGTAAAAGCCGTAGCTACCGAAATTGCGAGAAAATAAGTTATTACTCGTAAGTATGAAAACTACTTTAAATTAGTATTTTATTGGCATTATACAATAAAGTTTAGATTAAAATCGTATAATATAGGATCTCAAACTTTATAGAAAACTAAAAAAATCAGTTTAGTTGTAGTTGTCAATTGCTATATAATTTGACTGTCGGAGCGTCATTTTGTAGATTTCTTATTTTTCTGGATTATACTGCATTTTAGGGATACCAGTAATATAATTTGAAGCTGTCCTTGTTGTTGGGTAAATACAAAGATTTAAGTTATCTTAATGTTTCAGATTTCTAGGACATAATATTCATGGATATTCAAGCACGTACTGCTGGTCAATCTGTAAATACCATGAAAAGGACATTGCCAAAAACGTATCATACTAGGTATTTACGTTTTACCGCGCTTTATAAACCAGTAAATTCTTGGAATTAACGTTGTCGTTATTTATTTACATTCACGGATATTCAAGCACGTACTGCTGGTCGAGCTGTAAATACATACCATGAAAAGGAGTACCACCAAAATCGTATTATACTTTGTATTTACGTTTTACCACGCTATAAAACGTGTGTGTATGTGTGTGTGTGTGTGTGTGTGTGTGTATGTGAGTGTGTGTGTATGTGAGTGTGTGTGTATGTGTGTGTGAGAGTGTATGTGCGTGTGTGTGTGTGTGTTGTGACTTACTGTCAGAGTGGATTTCTATATTATAGCCACTCATCCTACTCGATGTTATAGCTTCGGCTGCGAGCAAAATACCAATACATTCTGCTTGATATACCGTGTTATTACAACCTAGAGGTACGGAGATTTTTATGTTCAGATCCTCTGAAAATACTCCCGCTCCTGTGCCCTCTTTTGTTTTAGAGCCGTCCGTGAATATACTTACCGCGTTGTGCTCTAGGTGGCGGTCTGTATTCTCAAACAGATGTACTCTGTATTTCTTATCGAAGATGAAAGTGGAGTACATTTTGTCGCTTACTGCCTCTATCAGTGGGCTATCCACCCATTCTTCAGCTAAGTTGTTGAAGTGTCTGACCCTGCTAAATCTTACCAGGTTGAGTTGTTTCATGCGAAGAGCTGTTGATGCCGCCTCCTGTTGGATATAGAGGTGTAGTGGCGGTATGTTTAGCATAGCTCCCAAAGCTGCTGTTGGTGTGGTTCTCATACAGCCTGTAATGGCTGTGAGAGCTAGTCTCTGGAAGAGGTACGCCACAAGCTGAGTTGCGGGTCGAAGGCTTCCCATACCTTTGCAGGTATATAGTTGCGACATTTCGCCGGAAGTCACAGTAGGTCCAGTTGTTATCGTATTTTGTTGTCAGTCATGCGTTGTGGCATGATGCATCTAAGCCAAACGCAAATTAAGGGAACCACCACTTTTTGCCGCGAAGAGCTACCCTCATGGAGTTAACGTTTTCATCGAAACAATCTACCCCTTGTATTTAATATGTATTATCTTGATAATAGCTGGGCAATCTACTCGAATTTTAGCCCGTTGCTTATCCACAAATCTAATGCGATCCACTTTTGTGATCTAACATGACAATTAGATGCAATGGCGAAGATACTATTGTCGTGCCATTTGGCTGCAATAATTTCCTTAGATAATTTGTGACATAGCTTACCTCTTGGCCCTTTTTTCGTGTCCTTTGAATTTGGCATATTGCAGTTCTCCAGACGGTTTTCGCAAATAGTACCTGTACCCACAATATTTTGCTCTCGTCAATTCTTTAGCAATGGTAAACCAGTAAAAAAAATTATCGAAGTACAAATTTTATGGTCCGAACTCTTGAGGTAATCTTGAATGGAGCTCCAAAATAACGGCAGCTCCTAGCACCAAGTCAGACTGCGTCTTGAGCACAGACCCAGACGCACCCTGGTAAGGCTCACAATTTACTAAATATCCTTGGCGAGTAGCTGCTGACCAGAGCTTATAACCAAACCTTATTGCTTTCCCGTGAATGTGTTGTTTGGTTCCGTGCTTTCCGAAGTATGGTACTATAGTTTTGTCTATGGAGATGTGTAAAGAACTAGCTCTATTGAAGTTTCAATTTAACTAAAACGTGTGTTCAATTTTGTAAAATATTAATGACAAAATTGCTAAAGTACGAGACTTTAACGAGGCAATGATGTGCTGTCGGAAAGATGTAGGTATTGTTGAATTAAAAAAATCTATTGCGTATGAGACTTGATGCTATTTATTAGTTCATTATGCGTATCATTTTTACTTCCCAGAACATTCGCATGTATTTCGGCGTTAAATATATGGTAAGAAGTAGTATTGCAATATACACCCGAATTTCTTCGGCATTTACATTGAGAAAATTATTTCTTTGTAAAGCTTACTAATTGCTCATATCTGTAATAAATTGTATTATGTCGTCCTATAAAGCAATCTAAAACATTGCACTGCAGACAGGTCCCCCTCAGTGTTACTGAAAACTTCTTTATCACAATCTCCTTTACCACAAGAAGTAAAAGTATTGCTGACATTACCGGACCATTTTTTTTTTACAGTGTTCTCTTTTCTCTTCTTTTTCTTCTTATTGTGATGAAGTGTGGCAATGTATTTACAACTTGTTAAGTGGCAACACTTTTTGTCTATTACCTTTCTTTACTCTGCTCTGTGTCTCTGTGGTTGTAAGAATTAACCTCCGAACTACCACGGGCGTCGATCGCTACCGCCCAGTAAAATAAATAGAAAATTTAAAAATAAATAAAGAGGCAAGTGGTACTCTTAATTACGGAGACATAGGGGGGGGATATATGTAAAGTTTTAATATTTATTTATTTATACATAACGGAGCAAATTGGCGGGCATCTATCGATGCCCGCGGTAGTTGAGAGTTGGAAGTTAAGTTTGAGGTTCTAATAAAAAACAATTATAATTAAAAACTCTGTTCTTTATTTAAATCCAGCATGTTATGGGTCCAGGAACATAATCCCGCGCAGGAATTATATAAGGAATAGAGGAAGTCAAATTAGAAATAAAAAGTCTAAGCCGCGTGCCATTGACAAAAGTGAGGTTAAGTCTGCTTAGCAAAAGAAAAAACGTGGAGCAAATTTATTTATTTATTTATTAGGTAACACAACAGACATTAATCAATACAAAACATACAATAATCTTTTGCGTACATTAGTTTTATGCTAGACTTACATCCTTTGGTGTTTATACACAGCAAGTTTATTATGTACCCTAGATAGTTAAATATATAAAATAAAATATTATATAAAATACTCGTATACAGGGTGGAATTTTGTAATGCCACCTGAAGGGAAAGTATTCTTAATACTGTAGACAGAAAATTTTACTCAAAGGAAACATTACTTTATTTTTGAAAAGAAAGAAAACTGCATTCAAAATTTTTCGAAAATTCGCTTGCCACACCCGGGAATCGAAGCAACTAAAATCTGTAAAAATTACACTATGTACTTTTATTGCATCGATCGTTAGGGTCATTTATAAAGACGAAATCTCTCCAACAAACTTGATAATTGAAAAGGAAAGCCATCAAAAAGGACTTCTAAATTCAATGGGTCAAGTTAAAGCACTTTTACTCAAAGATCCATGTTAGTAGTTAATAATTATCATTGACGACATTTATAAGTACATTAAAATGACGAACTGGATCTCTTAAGAAATGAGTTAAATGGTTTCCCCGAGGAAGAGCGAAACCAAATTATTTTACAGCAAGATGGTGCTCCAGCCCATAACAGCAGAATTACTACTGCCTACATAAATAACCATTTTAATACCTCAATAGGTACAAACGGCACAATCAGATGGCCAGCGAGATCACCAGATCTCACCCCTTTAGATTTTTTCTTATGAGGATATGTAAAAAATCAAATTTACCTTAAATCTTATGCTAATGTAAATGAGTTGAGCTCAGCACTTATCCATGACAGGTTTTTCCCCATGTTTTTCGTTTTCGATTTAATTTGGTATCCTCTATAAAACATTCTAAAACAGCTTACTGCCAACATTATAACAACCAATATCCTAGTAAACATTATATCATCCAAGCGGATGATATAATTATAATGTTAGGTTGACTAAAATTTTATAATATCACTCCTTCGCTTTTTCGATGAATTTGTGTCATCCACCATAGCCGGGGCCTTCTTTTTTTTCTTAATTTTATTTTTGATTTTGACATTTATAACATTGTGATAAGCTAATGCACACAATACCAAAGCTGCTGCACTGTCAAAGTCATTCATTTCAAGTCCAATTCGCATTACGGTCGAGAACGCAAGTGAGAAGGTTGCGTGAGTGTAGATACCATCTCGTTTCTCGGGTCAAGTCTCGGCGAGACTTCTCGCGTGAGTCTGGAGGGCGCATAATAAAACCGTAAACAAAAACATGAAACGAGCATGTCAATGTCAAAAGAGACGCTAGATGGGAAAAAAAGGGCACGAACGTTCAAAGTGATTGTAGGGAAAATCTTAAATAATTGAAATAATACTCTCGCAGTAGCCCTTTTTTCACTAGTTTCTATTTAAATCGTCCCTAGTAGTGACCAAAAGTAACAAAATATAAGTTATGAACGAAGATAGTGGTGGTAGAAGCTCTGCCGCCAAACGAAAACTTATAGGAGGAGAAGACTCTCCTCCACTCAAAATGGCGGCAAATTTTATTGCTAGTAAAAGGGGTTTGTTCAAAGATTATGTACATATGTATACGGAGGACAATAAAAAAGACTACCCAATTTTAATTTCTTCTGTAAAACCTGGCATCAAGCTTGACCTCATGAAGTCAAATACAGTATTAAAGTTGTGCCCAGGTCTCTTATATGTCAAGCATATCGGCAACTTTTTAGTTAAAGCTTTTTTCTCCAATAAAAAGGATGCAAATGCGTTTTTACTTTCAAAGAGCTTGCTAGAAAAACAGGAGTGGCAAGCAAGAATCCCGTATGACCACCTGGAAAGCTTAGGTGTAATAAAAGTGCCCATTGAAATATCTGAGGAAGATTTATTAACTAATATGAAGTCAAGCAGTGATATAATAGGAGTAAAGCGCTTCATGAGGAAAAACACTGACGGTTCCTTTTCTCCAACTCCTACAGTTTTAGTTACGTTCTTGAGTTCAACACGGCCAGATCATATTACTTATGGCCAGATCATATTACTTATGATTACATTTGGTTTGATGTGAAAGAGTATATTCAACCCATTAGACAATGTTTTGTGTGTTACAAATTTGGGCACGGCCGTGGTTCCTGCAAAAGTCAGCAGGTCTGCTCCATATGCTCAGGAAACCATTTTTTCAAGGACTGCAAGCAATTCATGCCCAGTCAAAACAGCCAAAAATCAACAGCTCAAGGACAAAATAAGTGGAAAGCTAACCTATGCAACCGTAACTTCGAAAGCAAATTCTACACCCACTGAAGTTCCAGCTTTTAATACTGAACCTCTTGCTTCCCCTTCGAGACTGAGAAATTTGAAACTCCTAAATGTTCCCCAAAAAAGAGTATTGTATACAGATATTATTAATTCCGATGATGTATTAAATGTTCTTACTAAAACTCTTGTAGATTTAAAACTAAAACCAAATGGAGATGCTATTTCATCCAAAACCATAAAGGAGTTGCTTATTGCTAACTTTTCATCTTAACTTTTATGGATAATAATTGTAGAATTGGATATCTTAATATTGTTCACTGGAACTGCCGTAGCATTGTACAAAAATTAGATCAGTTTAAATATTTTATTTCTTCACAAACATCTGTTATTGATATAATTTTACTAAATGAGACCTGGTTGAATTCATCCAAGTCAATTAAGTTGCCAGGATTCAAAATTATACGTTGTGATTCTGATTCCCCACATGGAGGTGTAGCAGTAGCTATAAAAGATAAGTATTCTTATAAAACAATTAACACTCCATCTAATTATCACTTCCAAAACTTATTAGTCTCTGTAAAAGTTGGCTCTATTTATGTTGACATTCTCTCCGTATATATACCTCCTCCTCCTAATGGTAAATTTAAACTGCAAATGCTTTCTCATTCTTTTTCTTGTTTAAAGAATAGGAATTACTTGATCATTGGAGATTTCAATGCTCATCATACAGCTTGGGGCTCCAGATTTAATGATAGAAGAGGTAATATGATTTATAACTTTGCAGATGAACATAACCTTGTTTGCCTGAATGACTATACTGTGACAACTGTTGCTTCGTATGGACAGAATGGTAATGTTTTGGACTTAGCTTTTGCATCACCCGTGGTGAGTTCTAGTTGTTCGTTTTCTGTGCATGATGATCCTTTAAGCAGCAATCACTTTCCTCTTTTTGTATCTGTTATGTTTAATATTATTTCTTCAAATACTGGTAACGAACCCTCGTCAGCAAGTAATAATAATGCAGTTCTTTCCTCTGATTTCACGAGTTTATCGGATATAAACTTTTATAAAATAGACTGGTCAACTTTTTCCCGACTTTGCAATGATAGTTTCTCTTCTTTCTCTTTAGATTTGGACCCCCTAAATAGTTATAACTCATTTATTGAAACTTTAAGTAGCGTTTTGTTGACATTTCCTAAGAAAAATGATTGTTGCCATACTAGAAATAAAAAACGCAAAGCTATTATTTGGTGGAATGATCTATGTTCTCAAGCGGTTAACGAATCTAGGCTTGCCTTAAAATCATATAAAAAATACCCCACTTTGGAAAATTACATTCTGTATAAAAAAATTGACGCTAAAAAGAAAAGAGTATTATCTGAACAAAAACTTTTAAGTTGGGCCAATTTATGTAATTCTTTTAACAGAAGAACTCCTTTAAAGTTAATATGGGATTATGTGAAGAGATTTAAGTTTGCAAAGTTAGGCGTTAGTACTAAAACACGTTTTTTCGAAAACTCTTCAAATGCTTCTGCTTACTTAAGTAAATTAGGCTCTCCAGTCTGTAGAGTCTTTTCTAACAATTTAGATTCATTATTTTTGTCTGCTGGGTCCGAATCTGCTAAATGGATGAGAGATCCCTTTAATTTTTTTGAATTTCAAATGTCTTTAGATAAGAAAAAGACACCTCTCCTGGTCCTGATTGCATCCCCTATTCTGTAATTAAAAATTTTCCTAAAAATGTTAAACTCATTCTTTTAAATATTTACAATCAATTGTGGTTACATAATAAAATTCCTCCTATCTGGAAAAGGCAATTTGTAGTTCCCATCCTAAAACCTAACAAGGATTGTAATAGTTTAGATGCTTATAGGCCTATTTCTTTAACTTCGTGTTTTGCTAAACTATTTGAAACTATGTTAAAGAATCGTTTAGAATGGTTCGTTGAACACAACTCACTTATTCCAGATTTTCAATTTGGGTTTCGTAAAGGTAAAAACAACATGTATAACTTAGGTTGCTTATTGGGTGATATTCAAAATAATCTTAGTAAAAATAAAATTACTATAGCTGTTTTTTTAGACTTAAAAGGTGCTTTTGATAACATTAAACATGAGTATTTGATTGAAAGTTTACAAACTTTAGGCATCCCTGGTCCTGTTTTATCCTGGATATTCAATTTTTTGAACGGTCGTACGATTTCTCTTAGGGTTAATAATATTTTTTATGGTTCAAGTACTTCTTTTAGAGGTACACCACAGGGTTCAGTAATTTCCCCCCTTATTTTTATTTTATGTCTTGTAAACTTTATGAAGGATATTCCAGACTCTATAAAATATTCTTTTTATGCGGATGACCTTGTTATTTATTTGGATTGTGATGATCTTTCACTGGGAGAGCGTAATATGAATAGTTGTCTTACTTACATAAGTAACTACCTTAGTAATCGCCTTGAGCTCGATGTAAATGTTCAAAAAAGTTCAGTTATGGTCTTTGCCTATAGTTGTCCAGTCAGTCCTCGTATATTTTATAATAATGTTTTAATTCCATTTAAAACATCCGAAATGTACTTGGGTGTCATGCTTGATTCAGAATTGTCTTGGGCTCCTCATATAGATTATTTATGTAAAAAAGCAGAGCAACGTTTAAACATCTTGAGATCTTTAGTTGGGGTAAGTTGGGGTTCTGATCCGAAGACCTTAAAGAATTTATATATTTCTTTGATTCGTAGTCAGTTTGATTACGGATGTATGTTTTATGCTGACGCATCTAAACAGTTCCTTCGTAAGCTTGATGTTTTACAAAATAAAGCTTTACGTGTTATCACTGGTACCATGTTGTCATCTCCTATAAACTCTTTAGAAGTGGAATCTGGAGTGCCACCATTAGTCATTAGAAGAAGTTATTTAACAGAAAAATTTTGTTTAAATTTAGTTAGTCGTGACAATGTTGTAGTATGTCGCTACCTGCAGGATTATGATATTCCTGACTTTAATAATATTCCCTTGCCAGCTGCTCCTAATATCAGTGAAGCTATCGCATATTTAAATTTTAAATTCCAGGACACCGTACATTGGGTGAATTTAGCCCCATGTTTTTCATATAGCTTTCAGTCAATGCTGCGAGACATTACGGTAACCTTAACTCGCTTTAGCTCCAAGCAGCACGTTTATGAGTTTTTGGATGAAAAAAGCGATTATGTAAAAATTTACACAGATGGGTCGAAAACAAATTCCCGTACGAGTTTCGCTTTTTATGACTCATTTAATAAATACGGTAAAGTGTTTTCTTGTAATAATAATTTTTCAATATTTTCTGCTGAAATACTTGGCATGATATATGCTATGGAATAATTTTATTTTTGCGTTTACAAACGCGTAAATATAATACTAGAAAAATGCACTGAAAAAAATCGACTTGCCTCAGGCGGGACTCGAACCCGCACCTTCCACAATCCGGGTGGACGCGTTAACCAATTTCGCCACCGAGGCACTGCTTTTCGCTGTCGAAATATGTCAGTGCTTGGTGCTTATGTTTTTATGGTAAACATCGTTTCATCAAATCTTTGAAATTTGCACTTCCAAGACCCGAACGAAATATTATTGCAAATATTTGACGCCCAGCTAAGATGAAACTACCTTACATTATGGAATAATTTTATTTTTGCGTTTACAAACGCGTAAATATAATACTAGAAAAATGCACTGAAAAAAATCGACGTGCCTCAGGCGGGACTCGAACCCGCACCTTCCACAATCCGGGTGGACGCGTTAACCAATTTCGCCACCGAGGCACTGCTTTTCGCTGTCGAAATTTGTCAGTGCTTGGTGCTTATGTTTTTATGGTTAACGCGTCCACCCGGATTGTGGAAGGTGCGGGTTCGAGTCCCGCCTGAGGCAAGTCGATTTTTTTCAGTGCATTTTTCTAGTATTATATTTGGTATGTTGAGTACTGAATTAGTGGACTGTATTTGATTTTAATTTGAAAATGGGTTCTAACACACCATATAATAATATATGTACCCTTAGGTCCAGTCGGAAACCTTTTCTGCGATAAATACGAAAAATACGCTTGTATGGAGTAATAGGAAATGGTTTGGACTTACTGCTGGATATTCAGGAGGATCTAGGCGGCGAAGCCAGCCCAGAACGCATACACTGCACACCACGTTTGTTGCACTTTGTCTATAATTAGCCTACAGGCCTGCAGCTGCAATATTTATTTACCAAATTGTCCTTGCGTGATTGTACATATAACTTAGCACTTATATTTACGAAACAAACTTATGATTGCGATGATATAAATCGATTTTAGCCGCACACACCGTGAGAATTTAACTTGTCAGTCAGGTGACCAGCAACGAAGTGGCCAACGTCACCTTCTTCTCGGGTTGACAGCGCATCGGCAGATAAATGAGGGTAGGTAGGATATAGGAATACCCTCATACAAGCGTGTAATAAAAATATTAAATGTAAAATACCCGACACGAACTATAAACTTAAAAACAATACTCAACATTCCCCCCACTTTGAAGGAAACCCTTCGAAAAAAAAGAAAATACTTAAATTAAACTACTCTACGACTCTATCCTATTAGCCTATACATATATGCTGGTTAAACTTACTTTACTGCGTAGGTAAAGGGCATAACTTAACTATAGGTCGCTTGAGAACACCACTCTTAGTTTTGACGTCGACGACACGTATAATTCCGTCTTTACCAGGATACAACTTCGTAACAAGCCCAAGAGGCCATTGAAGAGGTGGTGCGTTATCAGTAACAATTATTACGACGCGACCGATAGCAATCGGATTAGAAGGAGTATTCCATTTTTCTCGCGTTTGAAGATTGTGGAGATACTCCTTTCTAAAACGAGACCAGAACGATTGTACCATAGAGTCTAACAACGAGTAACGAGATAAAAGGTTAGTCCTTTCATTGCTAAGGTTCGCCGCAGGAATAAATGTTAATGGTGATAAAGTTAAAAAGTGCGAGGGAGTCAACGCGCTTGGTTCCGAAGGATCAGAACTTAGTAAGTAAAGAGGACGACTATTCAAAATCGCCTCTATTTGTGTAAGTATAGTTAAAAACTCTTCAAAAGTTAATAATTGAGCTCCAACGGCTTTATTAAGATGCGATTTGACGCATTTTATATTAGATTCCCATATGCCCCCAAAGTGAGGTGCACTGGGCGGATTAAGCTTCCAATCTATACGGAGTTTAGCAAGCTCATGAGTGAAAACTTCAAAATAATCATCCGATTTTAAAAATATGTGTAATTCGCTTAAATACGATCTAGACGCTATAAAATTAGTGCCATTATCACTGTAAAGGCACTGACAGGGTCCGCGACGCGATATAAATCTTTTAAAAGCATCTAAGAATGCCGATGAACTTAGATCTGAAGCGAGTTCGAGATGAACTGCTTTTGTGACGAGACAGACAAACAAACATAAGTATGCCTTTTGACTTCGAACGCCGCGTTTACGTGTTAACGTTATGTAAAACGGACCTGCGTAGTCAACACCGGTATGTGTAAAAGCTTTACTCTGTTCTACCCTGCATTCGGGAAGATCAGCCATATTAGGAAACGAAGGCTTTGGATTAATACGAAAACAAGTATTGCATCTATGAATGCGCATGCGAACGATACTACGGGCTGATAAAATCCAAAACTTTTGTCGTAATATAGACAATAAAAGTTGAGGCCCAGCGTGACAATTACGAACATGATAGTTATCAATTAATAAGTTCACAATGTGTCCTTTACTTGGCAGCAAAGCTGGGTGCTTATGTGAAAATTCTAATGATGAATTAGAAAGTCGACCTCCTACACGCAAAATATTATTATGAAGAAATGGCGAAAGCTTACGTAACGCTGGTGAACAGGTACCAGAGTGCTCAAGTTTATTAAGATCTAGAGAAAATGATGAACGTTGGAGAGCCCGTATAACGATCAACTCTGCTTCATCCAAGTCCATTGCAGTGATGAAATTATTACGAGGAACCTTCTTAATGAATCTTAAAAAATAAACTACGCTGCGAAGGTATTTTTCCCAATTCGAAAATCTTAAACTTAGTGCAAGAAGCGGGTGTTCCGTGGTACTAGTTACAACATACGACATGCTTTTTTCCTCGGCGATGGGAGATGGAGATACTACAAAGTCTGAGATTGGCCAATCGCGAATAGGAAGCGACATCCACGGCGGTCCCGTAAACCATAGCTCATGATCTAGAAGTCTATTAGGTAAAAGACCACGTGAAACGCAGTCTGCTGGGTTTTCAATACCCGAAACAAAACGAAAATGATCCTGTGTAAAATTTGATTGAATTTGTGCAATTCTATTTGCTACAAATGTATTAAATTTGTGTGGTGATGAATGAACCCAGCATAAGGCTACTTCTGAGTCAGAGAACGCAAAGACATCAGCTACATTAAATCTACCTGAAATGGCATCATAGACGACGCGTAATAACTTCGACATTAATAGTATAGCACAGAGCTCTAGTCGAGCTACAGTGACCGTTTTGACAGGTGCGACCTTGGATTTTGAACACAAGATTCGCACGGTAGATCTGTCATTATGAATTACATAGGAGTATATAACACAACCGTATGCTTTCTCTGAAGCATCTGAGAAAGCCACTAAATAAAGTTTTGAACTATTAGTAATGCCTAGATGGCGTGGGAAACTAATACGAGAGATCAAAGGGAGTTCCTGAATAAACTTATGCCACATATCTATAATAAAAATGGGAGGCTCGTCATCCCAGTCGAGTTTAAGAAGCCATAATTCTTTAATCAACAATTTTGAATAAAGGATGACGGGGCCCACGAGACCAAGTATGTCATACAAACGAGCAGTCGCAGACAAAATAGAGCGCTTAGTACATTTGGTACTCGGCGTAGTGATGGTAAATTTAAAACAGTCTGTGGAGGGAAGCCACTGTAATCCCAAAATTCTTAAAGTAGTGTTGTCTTCGAAAGAGACTGATCCCTGACGGCGATGTGATTCGGGAATGGTACTTAATAACTCAGGCGAGTTACTAGTCCATTTCATCAACTCAAAGCCACCTGCTCTGAAGATCTGTATTAATTCAGCTGCTATCACTACTGCTCGATCTACAGAAGGAGCAGAGGAAGCCAGGTCATCAGTATACACGTCTCTTTCTAAAACTTCTGCGGCAAGCGGATAATTATCTCGTTCGTCATTTGATAGTTTCCTTAATGTACGAATAGCTAAAAAGGGCGATGATCGCAAGCCAAAGGCGACCCTATTAAACTGATATGTTTCTATGGGAACGTCAGGAGAAAAACGGTACAAAACCCGCTGATAAACACGATGCGCAGGATGCACTTCGATGCACAAGTACATTTGCCGAACATCGGCGAAAAAAGCTATTTTAAAAATACGAACGCTCAAAATAATATTAAAAATATCGTTCTGTAAATTGCAACCGGTATGCAAGACGTCATTGAGTGATAGACCGGAGTCGGTTTTAGCACTGGCGTCCAGAACAATGCGAAGTTTGGTTGTTTCCTTGTCATCACGAATGACAGGATGATGGGGTAGGTAAAACCCTGGTGACAAAGCGTCTTGTGGAGAAACTAACGAAATAATATTGTTATTTATATAATCGGCAATAACTGCATTATATTTTTCACGTAAGTCCGGTGACTTTAAAAACTTATGTTCGAGAGAGAAAAAACGTCTTTTTGCAGTAGCAAAAGAATTGCCAAGTAGGCCTAAATTATCTTTAAACGGCAAAGTAACCGAATACGTACCACTAGCACTACGAGTAGTAGTAGCTATATAATTGTCTTCGCAAGCTTGTTCATCAGGAGATAGGAATTTTTTAGTAGGAACCTCTTCCAACGTCCAAAATTTTTGTAATGTTTGATCCACAGATTCGCGTGAAAACGCACAAAAGGAACGTGTAGAAAAATGTGTACATGTAGGCACGTCACCCATTAAAATATACCCCAAAGTGGTCTCTAACGCAACAGGTAAATTATTTCCCGGTACTATTTTATTAAATAATAAAATTTCGCAGTATTTATTCACGCCTAATAACATTTCAATTGAAGCAGGTACATTAAACTAGTCGTCCGCTATAGGTAATTTTTCCAAATACTTGAAGGCAGTTGTATCGACACAGGAGTCGGGTAACTGTGACGTTATTTCGTCAACAACGAGCGGCCGAGATACATAGCTCCCGCTATTATCAAATCGAGAAGTGAATCTAACTGTAGTTATACCTAAAATACGTTGAGATGTACCACCTATGCCCTGTACTTTAGAAAATCGATTTTGCGTTGAAATAGGAAGCGATAAGCGTTTACAACAAGACTCTGTTATGTAATCACTCTGCGAACCAGGATCTATCAAACACCTGATGTAATGAATGCGATTACTACTATCTATTATTTTAATTTTCGCAGTGCCCAATAATGTAGTAAATCTTCTACGACAGTCATCTGAATCTCGCGACATATTGCATACAGAAGCACTTTGTTCAATGTGAGTAACTGGAGTGCTACTATTTTCGACCTTCTCACTAACGACAGATGAATCATTATTCTTTGACGATTGAGTAAAATTATTACGATTGCTAGTCGACGGCTGATTAGCAGGAGACTGATCAGAAGGCGTATATCTTTCACGCTGCGTATTTTGATGCGAATTTGTAAAATGTAACATCGAGTGATGAGTTTTGGAATTACAATAACGACAAGTGCCATTTGAAGTACATGAATATAGCTTATGATTTGAGCTTAAGCAGCCGTTGCATAACATGTTAGATTTAACAAAATTAAAACGTTCAAGTGGCGACATTTTTATGAAACGTGGACAAAAATATAGTTTATTATTATGATTCTTTGTGTTACACAAAATACAAATGTTTTTATTATTTTGTTGCGATACTTGAGTATTAACAAAGGATTTTGTATGCAATTGCTTAGGAGCAGGATTAGGTCTATTTTGCGAATTTTTATGGACAACCAACTTCGAATAAGACGATGATCGAGATATAATTTTACTTTGTTCATTAACAAACTCAATTAAATTATCGTATGAGGGGGTACCTTGCGAACGATATGACATTTCAAACAACTTAATAGTTTCAGGTTCTAATTTTTGTAGACCTAAATGAAGAAGTATAAAATCAGAAAGGTTTTGTAAATTAAGTTGTTTTAAGGCTCTTACAGACGAGTCAAAATTATTAATAAAATTATCTAAGCCCGTTGTGGAGTTGCACGAAACAGGTTTAAAATCTAAAATTTGATTTATATAGGATGCTGCTAAGGATCTAGGATCATCATATTTTTTAACTAAGGCCTGCCATATAATGTTATAATTCTCCGCAGTAAGCGGTAGACCCGCACAGACAGACGCAGCCTTATCAGTAAGTTTACTGACTAGATAATGTATACGCTCCGAGTCTGAAAGCTGTGGATTATTATGTACTACATTTTTAAATTGATAATAAAACGCAGACCAGTTCCTAACATCCCCATTAAATGAAATTAATTCTATGGGTGGCAAGGAAGGTAAACTATGCTTGAACTTGGGAACAGAAGGTTCACTTTTAGTCGTTGGTTTTTCTAACTGCATGTCTTTTATGACACGCTTGACATGGCAATAAAGATCTTCAAAGGCTATCCACATCTGATAGTTGACCTTTGCTTTCGGATTTAATTTCAAAAATAATAAATTGTAAGCGTCAAGAACGCTCTGATAACTAGCATACAATTCCTCGAGAGTTACAATATTATTTAAGAATGTTTCAAGAGTACTATTATTAGCCTCGTGTTGTAAAACACCACTATTAGCTATATCGTAAATAGATTGCATACGCGTGAAGTATGCACTGCGTTTGGACTCCAACAATGCTAATTGCATTTTATCATCATTCTCCGTCATTTTGGTGTAAATAAAAATGAATATATTATTGTAATATAGAACAAATGGGTGTGTCTTGTCTTATATATAAGTATAGAACGTTAAACAAAGGAAATATAACAAAGTGCAATCGGTAACTAAGTAAGTAACTATTATTTCACCGGTAGCAAAAGATAACAATATATGTATAGTAATACATTATTTTATGTTTCCCAACACTAAACACTAACGGTTATGTTTATGTATAGGAGTAGCGAACTTACGAATCTTAGACAAACGAATTAACGATAAAAGATTTCTATGCGAATAAATTATTTATAAAATTTTCACCCATAAACTGTTTGCTTTGATTATATCTATGCAGAAGTATCTGCAAGTAAATAACAAACGAGAGCTTATCACTATCTGTCGCAGAGTACTGCTAGAAGTTAAAATATAATATTAATAATTAACAAGACACGAATAAAATAAATTGATACGAGTGTAAACAGAACACGGGCGGCAGCCGGCCGGGGCGACGGCACAGCGCGGCGTGATGTGCGCGGCACTTATGTAGCAACGAATAACAGTATTTACACGTTATGCCAAACAGTAAATAGCGATATCTATTGATGTTAAATGCGATTATGATACTTGTAATTTTAGTAAGTACGATCACCTCGGACAACCGTTTAATTGTGTATGAATAATAAGTTAACCAGCATATACTCGTTATAGTATGTAAAACAAAATAAGCAATAATTAAGCAAGGCACCAACGGATCCGGCTCGAAGGACCAAAAATATGGTATGTTGAGTACTGAATTAGTGGACTGTATTTGATTTTAATTTGAAAATGGGTTCTAACACACCATATAATAATATATGTACCCTTAGGTCCAGTCGGAAACCTTTTCTGCGATAAATACGAAAAATACGCTTGTATGGAGTAATAGGAAATGGTTTGGACTTACTGCTGGATATTCAGGAGGATCTAGGCGGCGAAGCCAGCCCAGAACGCATACACTGCACACCACGTTTGTTGCACTTTGTCTATAATTAGCCTACAGGCCTGCAGCTGCAATATTTATTTACCAAATTGTCCTTGCGTGATTGTACATATAACTTAGCACTTATATTTACGAAACAAACTTATGATTGCGATGATATAAATCGATTTTAGCCGCACACACCGTGAGAATTTAACTTGTCAGTCAGGTGACCAGCAACGAAGTGGCCAACGTCACCTTCTTCTCGGGTTGACAGCGCATCGGCAGATAAATGAGGGTAGGTAGGATATAGGAATACCCTCATACAAGCGTGTAATAAAAATATTAAATGTAAAATACCCGACACGAACTATAAACTTAAAAACAATACTCAACAATATTTACGCGTTTGTAAACGCAAAAATAAAATTATTCCATAATGTAAGGTAGTTTCATCTTAGCTGGGCGTCAAATATTTGCAATAATATTTCGTTCGGGTCTTGGAAGTGCAAATTTCAAAGATTTGATGAAACGATGTTTACCATAAAAACATAAGCACCAAGCACTGACAAATTTCGACAGCGAAAAGCAGTGCCTCGGTGGCGAAATTGGTTAACGCGTCCACCCGGATTGTGGAAGGTGCGGGTTCGAGTCCCGCCTGAGGCAAGTCGATTTTTTTCAGTGCATTTTTCTAGTATGATATATGCTGTTAAATATATTAAATTAAATTTTGATTCCTCAAACTTTTGTAAATTTATAATAATGTGTGACTCAAGGAGTGCTTTACAAGCCTTAGAACAAAAATGTATTAGTAATACGTGTAATTATTTGTTGTACGAATTGAGACACCTCGTATACTTACTTCTTAGAAGCAATTTTTCAGTTGAGTTTTGTTGGGTTCCGGGACATTCAGGCATTCTCGGTAACGATCTCGTAGACAAACTTGCGCGGTCAGCGTCTAATATCTCTACTATTGAAGAGTACAAGGTGCCTCACTCTGACTTAGTTACTTGTTTAAAGAATAATATAATTAAGCGTTGGACTTTATCTTTAAATATTTCTCGGTTAGAGAAGGCCAAGTGGCATGCTGAAATTGTCCCTGTACCCAGCACTAAAGCCTGGTTCGAAAATCCACCATACTTGGGCAGAAATTTTATAACTAGTTTATGTCGAATAAGAATAGGTCATTGTAAATTCCCATCTCATCTCCATCGTCTTAAATTAAGTAATAATTCTATTTGTAAATATTGTCAAAATGATCATTGTAACCTTCAACATTTATTTTTTAATTGTACTTATTTCAATATTCAACGTCTTCTATTTATATGCTCATGTAAAGATTTAATGGAATTAAAAGATTTTCCAGAGAATGTCCAAAATTTGTTAAAAATTAGAGAATTGTATAGTGCAATTTATGACTTTTATATCAATACATTCGGTCCCCTATAAATATTTAATGTTAATGTGCTAAATTCTTAGTTTAGGTAGTTTTCTTTTTTTTATATTCTTTAAGTTCTATTTTTATTGTAATGTTCTCAGATTAGAAAGAATATGTAATGTTGCTGCTTAAGCTTATGGCCCTAGAACGCTAGATGGCGCTAGCAACCGGCGGTGGCGTGAAGGTGCGGAGGATCTGTCAAAATCAAAAAAGTGGCATAGACAAAGCCATAGACGTAATTCCTAGTATTTTTTTTTTGGTAAAATTTTCCCAGTTACGGGACGGCAAAGGGATCTAGCCCATACAGCCAAGTCTTCAGTTTCATCTTCTTTGTTTATTTTTGCATTAAAATGTGGGTGCCACACTTTTTAATGCATCTAAGGAGTGCTTAGCGAGAAATTCATGGTACAGACCTCATGATGGTGACTCATGAGAATTGTATAGTGGGATTTCCAACCACTATACAATTCTCAACGCCACATACACAAAACCTTTATTTCAATGATTCCTCATAACTGTTCGTCAACACGGATGCTTATGCAACAAAACGACACCACTTTCACTGCACAAAATCCACTCCGAAGCAATATTGAATTATCGAAATAAAGATCGACATCCAGACGCCATGATTACCCGCCAAACACTCACTAGTATTTTTGTTATGAAGATAGCCTGCCATGACTGCGTCTTGAATATTGGAACCAGTGTCAGGGTGAGGTGATCCTGTCTGACTGTGGGTCGATGTCAATGGTCGACATTTTGCATATTCTTCAATCACTCCTGATTTTATTAGTTCACGTTTGCGTTGGCTATGACAACCTAATAATTTTTCCTGTGCAGAAACTTTTTGTTTAGGAATGATACTTATATAGGGAATGAAATAAGCAGTTTTCTTTTTAAATTGTTTTTAGTATATTGAAGGCCAATTCATATAGTCTTTTACTGGTAATTTTCTTCTGTGGGTCATCTTATAATTCATAATAATTAATTATAATATTACACAAACGTCTCATGTCCCAGGTAGCAAAGTGACGTCGGTGACGAATAACGTACGTCTTTATAGGGTTATTTTAAGGTCAGTTTTTTTAAGGTCGCAACGTACGTCAATCTGACGTCATTCTATGGTCTGATTTGGGACAGTACTGTATTCGTCACAAAGGTATGTCAATCTGACGTCATTCTATGGTCTGGTTTGGGACAGTACTGTATTCGTCACAAAGGTATGTCAATCTGACGTCATTCTATGGTCTGGTTTGGGACAGTACTGTATTCGTCACAAAGGTATGTCAATCTAACGTCTTTCTATGGTCAGCTTTGGACAGTAACAAAACAGTACTGTATTCGTCACAAACGTATGTCTATCTTACGTCATTCTATGGTCCGTTTAGGTAGTGATGAAAGACTCAGTATTTTAATGCTTATAATAAAGACTTGCCTTAAGGCGTGTGTTGGTATGATTTAAATCATTCTCTAAACTTTCAAGGCTGAATCTATTCATGAATACAAACAACTTTTTCTATGGGACTAACATTCAGACTCGAGAAAAGCAGAAAAAATTTACAATTCTTATTTTCATTGGTTTTGTACTGTACTAGGCTTTTTGGTAGACACGGGTAGGTGATGCATGTAACATGACTCGGGTTACATAGAGAGAAATGTAAGATAGGTATTCTCAGTCTACGAGATGGAACCTAACCAAAAGAGAAAATACAAGATCTTGCGTTTAGTTTCTTACTGCTTAATGTGACAATAAGTATTCTTTGATAAATATAATCAGTTTTATTTTCAATAAAAAATCTGTGCATTAAATAAAGGGGTTAAATTACTGTTGCTGGATTATTGATATTCCAACCTTTGCGTCTTTTAAATAAACAATAATAATTTATTAAAAATGCACGGTAAAACGAAACGCATCAACGTGTTTTGTCGTATGACATAGGATGACCAGTGCTACCAACTTAGCGCTTTTAACGTCGTAATGCCTTTTATCTACACTCATGTCATAATATTCGAATTACGATATCAAAGGTGAACATAAAATGACATACTTTTTAATACAGATAATCAAAATTAAAATTAAAAAAAAACAACCTGTAACATAATGACCATTATAACACCGGTTCGACTCATTATGATACAGTTATTTTTCTTAAATACTCGGGAAGGCAAAGGGATCTAACCCATACAAAAAAATATTTGTCTTTTCTATTGTTTTATTTGAATTTATGTATGAGTGTAGATAAAGTAGTGTATGCAACTGCATATAACACGGGTATTAAAACACTCGTTACTATTATGACTCACACTCGTGTTTTAATACCCTTCATTATATGACAGTTGCATAAACTACTATTTTGGTCTAAAGCGCGTTATAACGAGTAGCGCTAAATCTAGCGCATTTTTGAAATAATGTTACAATAGGTAGCGTAAAACTGAACGCGTTGCTATCTTTTACAAACTGTCAACACTGGAATTCTAATGATAAGCATCGAGTTTTGGCGCCATTTAATTATGACGTATCTGAAATGTCCAAGATCAACCAACTACTTCGGCCGAAGCAACTGTAGAAGTTGATGAGTAAGACGACGAAGCTGATATGATTTTACCCACAGAACATAGATATAAGAGGTTAGAAGGCGTAAGTGGGCGGGGTAGGAGCGCCGCACAGAAGAGCGAACGCTCTTCTGAACCCATTTGCATGTTTTGGCACTTCTCAGTCACGATTTGACGTTCGCCTCGCGCTGTAGGTGTGATTTTATTTAAAAATTGTGACAAAAATGCCTTCCTGTGCCATTTTGAGTTGCAAAAGGCAAAGTAGAAAGTGTAATCTTTCTCGTGACAACATTTCTTTTCACCGGTAAGTAGATATTTACTGTTAAAATCGAAAAAATCATGAAGACGTCCAATAAATATACATTGCTTGCTGAATACGTCACCTATGTGTGTGACATAGTGTCCAGCTTGCAATCTTTAATGTTTCGTGCAGAACAGTGACTTAAAACAAAGTGTTGTACTAAGTCAGAATCATAATTAATATATCGATAAACCTCCATTTGGAAAATCTATTGCAGTAACAGTATCAAACACAAAAAACATGATAAAAATTTGCATTTAAATGAATAATGTTCATTTAAAATAATTATAACTCTGAAGTAACTTTTATACAAAAATATTGTTTGAATAGGTATATATAAATTATAAAAACAAATAGTTATTATAACTTGTTTCTTTAGCTTTCCCTCGGAACTGAGTACAAAATTAACCTGGATAAATGCGACAGATCGCATAGATTAGGTACCTACTAAACTAAGTACTGTGTTTTCCATCCATTTTGAGCAAAATATGTTTCTAATAAAAAAGGCTGGAAAACGTCTTTTAAGACCGGGGGCAGTCCCAACTAAAGGAATCATACGCCTGATTTCTGAACCTTCACAGGTACGTATTTTATGATAAATATTTTTATGTGAATAAGCAATTCTCATTTGATTCCTATTACTTACTATATTATTATACTATCAAAGTAAACACACAAATGTATTGATGCAAAAACATATTTTCAGACAACAACGTCGATTCAATCGCCACCTCTAAATCCGCCGTCATCAAAAAGTCTAAGTAACATGTACTTTTTCGATCTTTTATGCGATTTTTATTTATTAATTTAGTTTATTTGTTTTATAAATATAATAAAAGGGGTGTAAGGGGTTCCGAACAACATCTGACGGAACCCAAGTTAACCTCACCTGCACGCGGTACACCCTGCCGAACAAGAGACGAGGCTCTGGCGCTCCCCACCAACCCGCACTGGGCCAGCGGGGTGGGAGAAGAGGCTCCGCCCTGAAGCCATCCAGATCCAAAACCCCGAGCGCTTTCAACTCGAACTGCAAAATCGCTTCCAATGCCTGGAGGACTGCATAGATGTGGACACTTACAATGACAGGTTCGTGGAAGCTGTTCTTACGGTGGGTTCAAAACTCTTCAAACCCAGCCGTACAAAAAAAGCGAAGAAAATCTCAGAGCCCACATTAAAGCTGATGGAGGAAAGACGAGGGATGGTTCTGCAATCTTCTGAAGATGCTCGTTGGCGTCGGCAGCTCAACAAACATATCTCCAAGTACTTAACTCGCGACATACGCCAATTTAATACAGAACGTATTAAAGAGGCCATTGAGCGGAACAAAGGCTCCAAAGTGTTCCCTAGAGATTTGTCGCTTGGAGAGAGCTTGCTGACGAAGCTGAAGACAGAGGACGGCAGAATCGTTACATCACGACCTGAGCTTTTGGCCGAGATTGAAAACTTTTACGAACAGCTTTACGCGACATCACACACACCTGTCATTCAGGCCACTGATCCAAGAGCCAAATTAACCCGACACTATACCGAAGATATCCCGGACGTCAGCCTGTACGAGATTAGTGTAGCTCTTTAACAGCTTAAGAACGCGCCACTATGTCAGTTCGCCTTCAGGACCAGAATTCAAAACCCATACAGCTCCAGCGAGGCGTGAGACAGGGTGATGTTATATCACCGAAACTGTCACAGCTGCGTTGGAGGACGCGTTTAAGCTTCTGAACTGGAGAGGACTTGGCATCAACATAAATGGCGAGTACATGACTCACCTTCGCTTTGCAGATGATATCGTGGTTATGGCTGAGACCTTGGAAGAGCTGGGCACAATGCTCGACGATCTCTATAGAGTCTCCCAACAAGTGGGTCTTACAATGAACATGGATAAGACGAAAATCTTGTCTAATATCCACGTCGCACCCACTCCTGTAAAGGTTGGAAGCTCTACACTGGAAATTGTCGACGATTATGTTTACCTGGGACAAACAGTCCAACTGGGTAAGTCCAACTTCCAGAAAGAGGTCAATCGACGAATCCAACTCGGCTGGGCAGCGTTCGGGAAGCTACGCGGCATATTCTCGTCCCATCTACCGCAGTGTCTCAAGACGAAAGTCTTTAATTCGTGTGTGTTGCCAGTGATGACTTATGGAACCGAAACGTGGCCGCTTACAATGGGCCTCATAAGAAGGCTCAAGGTCACCCAAAGGGCGAGAATCATATCAGAAATGATGAGATCCGCAGGAGAACCAAGGTCACCGACATAGGTCAAAGAATTGCGAACCTCAAGTGGCAGTGGGCAGGGCACATTGCGAGGAGGACTGACGGCCGTTGGGGCGTAAAGGTCCTTGAGTGGCGACCACGTACCGGGAAATGCAGCGTTGGTAGGCCCCCCACAAGGTGGACTGACGATCTAGTTAAGGTCGCGGGAAGCCGCTGGATGCGGGCAGCGCAGGACCGACCGGTTTGGAGATCCTTGGGGGAGGCCTATGTCCAACAGTGGGCGTCTCTCGGCTGAAATGATGATGATGATGTTTTATAAATAATATTTTAACATTCATCTGACGCGTTAGTGAGGAAAACGAAAACAAAAAACATTGAACTTTTGTTTAGTAATAAAAATGGAACCAGCTGGGTTTGCAGATCCTGTAAATAATTTGTGTTGCTTAGACTTTTTTGACGAGTGTAGTTTTGATTATGAAGGACACGCTTTATATCGTTATTCAACAATAACCGCTGGAAAGCGCCAAAGCTGAAGTAATTTGTGTACCTTGAAATTGTGTTCTCTTGTTTCGCAGACAGAAATTTTATAGAATTTCGTTTCACAGTAAATGTCCCATAGAATGTTTAGTTTAACCAAGTTAAAATTTTTAATAGTGTATCATTTAGAGCAGTAGCATGTCTTTCAAAATTGTTCATTCGTATGAAAATGTGCAACGAAGCTAAGGACATAAATATTATAAGAAGCAATAAATTTATTTTTGATGAGTCATAGTGTTTTTTCTTATTTAACCCTACTATATTATTTATTATTAGGATTATATATAAATATAATAAAGAAATAAAGAGACTATTAATTAAAATGTCTCATTTTAGTTTCAGACATTGGTTAGTAAATCGTCCTTTTTAATTCTATCGACATTATTGATAATATCTTGATATTTTACCCCATCCCTAAATGTGCACGATTTGAATGTTGTCATCACTCATCACAAAATACCTTTAAATTTAATTTGCAAGGTAAATTTAATTTAAAGGTATTTTGTGATGACAGGTAAATTCATTTTCTTAGATTTGTTTATGAATATAATTATTAGTTTATATTTTAATATCTTTACCTGTAACTTGTTTGAACTTTATAAGAATGGAAATAGCTTTGTAATTATAACTTTCAAAAAGTTATATATTGTTGATTTGTAAATAATACTTCGTTTTAGTTTCTTATTTTTCGCACATATTAAAATTATCACAATGAACAAAATCTATTTACATTATAATGGAAACAAACAATACTATGTCGCTGAATTATTGTGATAGTCTTAATATTATCATTGTACTAGTTAAAATGTGACAAAATTTCTGACTAGTTTTAGTATTAGTGAGTGTAACATCTTAAAGGCGACTGATGGGCAACAGATTCTTTTTGTAATTGATTGATTGTAGATATGTTCATTACGATCGGAAAGCGTCAGTGGCGTAGTGCGTAAGAGCGTCGTCTCCCACCCGGGAGGCACTGGTTCGATCCCCGCCACGTACCAATGTGTTTTCAAATTTTTAATTCATATGTACGTTTAATCGATGCTTTTACGGTGAAGGAAAACATCGTGAGGAAACCTGCACACACCTATGAAGAAATTCTTATAGGGCCTCCAGACTCACGCGAGAAGTCTCGGCGAGTAGTCTCGCCGAGACTTGACCCGAGAAACGAGATGGTATCTACACTCACGCGAACTTCTCACTTGCGTTCTCGACCGTTATGCGAAATGGATGACTTTGACAGTGCGACGGCTTTGGTATTTACAGGTATTTACAGTAAACCACAGCAGTTTGTAGGATCGAAAAAGCGAAGGAGTGATATTATAAAATTCAGTACAACCTAACATTATAATTATATCATCCGTTTGGATGATATTATAATGTTTACTAGGATATTGGTTGTTTTAATGTTGGCATAAACTGTTTAGAATGTTTTATAAAGGATACCAAATTAAATAGAAAATGAAAAACATGGAAAAAATCCTGTCATGGATAAGTGCTGAGACGGGACTTAAACCTGAACGAATTGCTATAAATTTCGATCATAACTAAACATGCCATATAAAAATTAGAAACAAAATCAATTTTTAAATAGAAGATTTAAAGCATGAGTGTAGATAAAATTAATTATTTAGACAGGCCCTGGTTCAAAGCTCAGATTAATAAAATAATAAATGCAAAGCACACACATGCGAAGGAAATCACTTCCATACATCGCAGTGAGGCCGAACGAGAATGTGATACGGTTCTCTTTTCTCGCCCAAAAAACCCTTTGAAGCAGGTGAAAAAACCGACACCGCGCGGAGAACAGGCGAGCCCGAAAACGAGAACGCGAGAAACTAATCACATTCACGCTTCTCGGGTGTTCTCGGGGGTTCTCGGCGTGAGTCTGGAGGGCGCATGAGGTTGTGCGTGAAGTCGACCAACCCGCACTTGGCCAGCGTGGTTGACTAAGGCCTAATCGCCCCTAATGTGTGGTAGGCTTGACATTATGTGAGCTGTTGATGATGATGAGGTTCATTACCAATATTTAAATGTGGCACTAAATAATTATAGTTTGAATTACATTACAACAAAATCTGTAACACAAAGTACGAACCTATTAATGGCTACATAATAATATTTGAACAATTTTATACAGTGTTATATCTTGGCTTTTAGTTTTCCGAAATTAAATAAATAAATAAATTACATTATTATTTTACTCATAAAATATCGAACAATTATATTTTTTGTTATAGAAAAGGGGACAAATGATTGTCATGTCATATTTAATTTACATAATTATTGAAACGTCGTGCAGATTTTTGTTCTTTCTGGCAGCCCCGTAGACAGGCTTGTTCGAATTCCGTAAGCGTTGTGCACAGTCATGTAGTAAACTAAACCTAAACTGTTTGAAATAAGGTATGTATTTGAATATAATAATTTTTCACTTAGTACCTATTTTTTAAAGTTTTTCTGTAACGAATCGCTGGGCGATGCTTTATGTAGTCACAATATGAACAAAATGTGTCTTTGTGTGCGAGAGGCGACACCGGTCCCAGTACAAAACTGACATCATTATACTTCTAACCTCTTATATCTATGTTCTGTGATTTTACCTTTAACAATATAGATTTTACTCTGATTACTTAGATTTGTAAGTATTTATTATCCTTGGTAGGTACCTGTACTATTCCTGATGTATATAATATTAAACTACAATTATCGGCTCCTTCGTGCACCGCGTTCGTCAGGTTCCCCATACGTCGTATCTCTTCCCAAACGTCACTTCTTTATTCCACCACAGTGCGCAAAGGAGACGACAGCCATACATCCGACGTACACTACATCTCTTCCTTGTTTTAATATTTTATTTTCAACCAGTCATTAGTTTTCAAATAAAACAATTTATTTTACACAACTTCATTGGTATTTTAAACTTCCGTCTCTTATCAACAATATCAACAACAATAATTACAAACTGAAATCAGTTCTTACTTCGCTTCCCTATTTTCAACCTTTTATTAATATTTTACGCTTCCTTCTATGATCAACACTAACATCAACAATAACAACAACAATAATTACGAATTTAAATCAATACATCTTTATTTTCAATTTATACTTTTAGCTTATTAAAACCGTCACAAACTTTCATCACTTCACTAACAATATTATTCTATTTGTTAAATTTTACAACACAGAAATTTGGGACAAACTCTATTAACTATTTCCCATAATATCTTTTTCGTCCAATACTTCTTATTAATTTTCTAAATCATCCTTCATTACTTGCCATTCCCTTTCTACCTTTTTTAAAACGTACAATATTACGTCGCAGATTTTATCTAGTTTCGTCATTCTATATTGTAATGACACTCCTTGAAAGTTAATTTAACTTATAAGTTCAAAAATCAAAATACCTATTATTTAGTTAGTTTTGGTCTCTCGTCAAACTAAAACTTGCTACTCCCTTTCTCTTGTACGTATATTCACTATTTTTTCTTTATACTTTATTTTTGTGCTGTAGACGTTTACCGTTTTATAATTATTGATCATAAGAATCTTATCCCTAACTTCCTTCCGTAAACTTTGCAAGATATTCCAGATTTTCTTCACGTTTTATTTAGAGCACTGAACCTTAGATCTCATAGATCCTTTTATACCAACCGCTAACGCATGAACAGGATCTATCTTAGGCTTCAAATTCAAATCATTTATTGTATTTTACATGTCATGTAACATCTTTTTAAGTTTTCAGGAATTAAATGTTTATCCCTGTGATTCGGTCTGTGCCCAATGAGTGAAACATCCCCACGAAACAAAAATATTTGTATATTTAAACATCAAATTTAACTTTCATAGATACAACTTTTTACTTTCTGAATATCATGATCCTGTAGAGAATTTTCTTCAATATCCTTCAGTGGCGCTGTAATCTTTACTATAGCTATCTGCTATAGGTACATAAAATCACGCTCATAGCCCCAAAAGGGGCCGGCCGGTCAGAGCCTCAAGTAACACTCGGTCACACACAAAACCACATCTGGTGGCATGGGCCATACAGCAGTTGAAAAAATATCTTCACCATACCAAGTTAAAATGCGGCGCATTTTATCTAACCCACCTACTAAATTCTAATACTTCTTTTTTATTGGTAACAGTAATGGCGCTCACATTCCGATAGTTACGTTTTCAAACACAATTTTTTTTATTTACATTGAATTTTAACTAAGACATCATCTAAGGCAGACTTGGATCCACAAAACATTTTCTTTAATGTTCTCATCATAAACGCCTGTTAAATAATTAAAGGCATTTTTTATTGAATGAAAAATTTTCCTAACTTTCACTCTACAGTTATGAGATGTTACAACAAAATTTCCAACGAAGCCATTCTTTTAAATGAACATAATGTTACATTTTAGATAATGTATCTCATTGTAGGTGTACAATAAAGTGTCAATAAATAATTCCCCACATTCTTGCAGTACTGACATGAATGGTGGCGCTCAATCAGAAGCCTTTTATTATTTTATTTTGCCATTATTTTATTTTTAAACTCCTTTATTTGGCCTTAGCACCCATAGGAATCCTTTCAAATTGAGCAACATTGTTTACAAATTTCATTCATCTATAGCTATGTAACAAACCATCGGGATCTAGAATGTCATCGATATCTATCTAGATTTTTTGACGTGACAACGTCTCACAACTCGACAGAGCCGGCCGCACGCACGAAAAACATGACGCATGCGGCGCTACCTATCTCTGAGGCGTTCCATGTGAGGCCGGCAAAACAAATGAAATTAAATTTTTCTTTTGAAAAATGCTACCACTCCATCAGCACCTTCTCAAGACGTTGTCACGTTCAACCATCGTCAGCAAACCGACTCTACAGACAACCAATTTTTATGAAGAAGTTGAAAAGAGCGTCATAGAAAACCAAGGAAAGCATCGATACACATTTATAATTCTTTATTTATAATTCATACTCCGATATATTTGGAGCCGGTGCCAGCTAGTTTTTTAATTTTGGGAATGTCCTTACATTAAAGATTTTCGCCGTTTCCAATTCGATTAGAAAAAACCCTGAAAGTCACAGCTATGGTGATTTTGCCTAATAAATGCCTCGTACCACCGTCCACTACCTACATATAATCGCCAGGGATTTTTCTCTAGCTTTTTCTATATACAAAGGTCAAATAAATTACTCCATTCCGCCGCCAGCTTGTTTTGTGTACAATTAAGCCATACTTTGTCATATATTTAATTGATATTTGCAACCCTAATCATTAAACGTTTTCACTTTACTTCGTCTTACAAAGCAAATTACCAAAATCTCATCACTATCTAGGTTGAAAAACATAGGTAGTAAATATTAATATCAGTATACTGTTCATTAATGTTCCTTATCAATATTTTCTTAAACTATGCGCTTGTCTCAACATTCTTCCTTCCTAAATTCTGCATCCCTAAATTTATTTTAAGTAGGTACTTTTTGTCTTGTTTTTTAGAAATAACCTGCTTGTCCGCACTTCATACACGTCGTCCCTTTTGGAGGGCAATTCTTATTGACTTATGTCCTTAAGATCTGCTATCTATATCATTAACTTATTCGTTCTTCTTTTGTATTTTTTTTTTCTATTATTGTAGTTCTAAGTGTTTGCCTTTGCAATACTATCATCAAACTCTTCTACTTGGTCGAGCAGATATTTGACTCTCGACTTACACAAATTTAGTAAATGAGCTTACTGCGTTTAAACGCAGTAGAAACCTTTGAAACTTTTCTTATCTTAACGTCCTAAAAATATGTCCTTCGTCCTTCCACTCTCTTACCTTGCTTAGGTGCGGAATAATAACCTATCTTATACAGAGCTATTTTAAAACCATCCTTTCATCAGTAGAAACATCTGAATAAAAACCTACTTCTTGCAGTTCGGGTCCACCCCAATGCAATAAACTAGAACGCTTCTGACCAATACCCATATAAACTGCTTCTGAATATATGGGGTTCCAACTTCTTTTCCAACGTTCTCGCCTGGTAACTACATAAGTATTGAATTAACATCTATGCTACACGTCAAATGTGTCATTATTTAGCCTGTTCACCTGTTCACAAAGAAAGATGATATTTAAATACAAGCCAATAAATAGGCACCACCTATTTATGACCCATATCATCCAACAAACTTTCCATTCGCCATGCTTCCCATATCCTATTTTAACATCATTAACTTCCAATTTACAATTTTAGCGTCTTAGAAGTCATCAGCTTCCAATCAAGCTAATAAATAGGCGTCACCTATTTATGACTCTTCTCGTTTAACCACCTTTTCGTCCGTCATCCTTCCCATAACTTCCAATTTACAATTTTAGCGTCATTAGAAGTCATCAGCTTCCAATCAAGCCAATAAATAGGCGTCATCTCTTTATGACTCCTCTCGTCTAACCATCTTTTCGTCCGTCATCCTTCCCATAACTTCCAATTTACAATTTTAGCGTCATTAGAAGTCATCAGCTTCCAATCAAGCCAATAAATAGGCGTCATCTCTTTATGACTCCTCTCGTCTAACCACCTTTTCGTCCGTCATCCTTCCCATAACTTCCAATTTACAATTTTAACGTCATTAGAAGTCATCAACTTCCAATCAAGCCAATAAATAGGCGTCACCTATTTATGACTCTTATCGCTTAGCCACCTTTTCGTCCGTCATCCTTCCCATATTCTGTTTTAACATCATTAGCTTCCAATTTACAATTTTAACATCATTAGAAGTCATCAACTTCCAATCAAGCCAATAAATAGGCGTCACCTATTTATGACTCCCATCATCTAACCACAACATCATTACTTCACTTACCCAATTTTTACCCCACTTGCCTAATCATTCATTTCTTCATTATAAAGCCAAATTTAATGGAAATAATAAATCTGTACAAATATGATATTGTAAAAAAATAATAATTTTAAAACCACGCTTATTTATTACTAGCGAGGCAGTGGCTAGCATGTCACTCCCACTTTCCTGTATACGCAGCATGGATAGAGGAAGCCCAGCCTCCATCAAGCCCCGAGTCGTCTCCGGCACACGAGAAAGTCAAAAGGGAGACCACTCCCAATTTTTTCAGTTTAAATTAATATAAGCAAGTAGATAGTAAAATCTTTTTAGTATATTTTTGTATATGCTACTTTTTAGATTATAATCTACTAACTGATCAATTTATTAATTGTCTTTGGACTTCAGCAAAACATATTCAAATACCAATTTCACAATCAACAATCAGGACCCAACCAGGAATTGAACACAGGACCCAGGCTTTACCATAGCTAATAAGAACTACATTTTTCTCCTTGCAATAGAGAACAATTATACATGACATTAATTAAAAGGTCCAATCAAATACCATCAAAATGTAAACAAAATTATGAAAAACGTCACATAAATAGTACCTACAGATAGATAAATAGTAACGAAAAAACTATTCGATACTAAATATCATATTTTAATAATAATAATAATAATAATCATTTATTTCGGATCATTTTTTTTTACATCCATATTTTGTTAGTACAAATTCACTTAAAAACTAGTGTTAGTAATAAAATTCAATTCAATTACATGTCCATAAAATTAGCAAATATTCAAATTCAAATTGGAACAATATCAATAATATGAGAACAAATTTAATATATTATAGTACAAGTCAGCAATTTTCATTAATAGGATTAAAAACTTAAACTTTTTTTTTTAACTTTGTAATAAATTATTTCCAACTTCATCATTAACTGTTGTTAAATACTGTGTGTTATTCCTGCAGCCTGATACAAATTAATCATGATGAACAAAAACAACAAACTTCTCTTTCCAGGTAGGTACACCAAAAATTAGCTGGTAAGTATGTAATTTTGTTGGACACTTCATATTACCCCGACAAAAAAAAATTTCAAGCTGTTACAGATTTGACTTCTGCAACTAAGAAAATCCATTGATTTTGTGTCTATATTTAATCATTACTATTGATATTTGCGAATAGTACTTACAATCTCGTCGCCAAAATGTACTATTCCTGATGTATATAATATTAAACTACAATTATCGGCTCCTTCGTGCACCGCGTTCGTCAGGTTCCCCATACGTCGTATCTCTTCCCAAACGTCACTTCTTTATTCCACCACAGTGCGCAAAGGAGACGACAGCCATACATCCGACGTACACTACAGTACCTATTGATTTTTACATTTAATTTAATGTGTTGTTTCACAAAAAAAAAGTATTTTCTATTATATTGTTTCTTAATTTTCGTGTGTACCTACTTACATAGTTAGCTGGTTTTACCTACGTATTCACTGAGTTGCACCCTACAGAGGATATTTTTCGTAGATGCCATTTAGCGCTTTTCTGACGCGCTGAAAGCGCGTTTCTCCCAAAAGGAGTTGGCAGCACTGCATGACAAGTGTTTGCGCGCACGGCGAACGGCTGTCGCGGCTGTCATGCATCTCGCTCTCGCCGCTGGCTGACGTCACGGACCGCCCAAGTATCGCCAGCCGGCGCACCACTCGGCTCTCTCTCGCGGCGCGGCCGGCCCTCTGACAAGACGTGTGCGTTGCGTCACCTCTGATGTGTTTTAAATTGATTTTGTTCATTCAGTAAACGCTATATATATTATACCATCTTTAATTTTATGTCCTCGCCGACATAAACTGGCGCCCCCGGGTGGGCACGAGTCGCGTAAAATCATCATCATTATTCATCATAAATCCAACGCGTTCCGCGCCTGCCACGCCTGCTACTCCGCACGAAGATAACCGCATAGCAACAGGCACGTGTCCGTGTCTCGCCTCTTCGTGTTGATCATCTACGCATCTACGGGCGACGTTGAAGAGAAGAAGCTGCCGCCACGAGAAGTCCGACTACGTGGAGACCACCCCACGTGGTGCCTGCTCATTGAAGCCGCCTGCCAAGGAGAGTGTCGTGAGCCTTCCACCTTCTTATCCCTAAAATCCACCTTAATTTGAGCGAATAGGTGTCCTATTTGTATAAAAAATTAATTCTTTAATTTTCAATTTACATCATTCTGCATCATCATCTTTAATTTAAAAAAAAAAAAATTCATTACATCTTTGTAACACTACATAAAAATAATATTCCTTTTTAATTGCAGCGCGCATTATTACAAAGACGCAGCACGCTCGCCGCCATATTGATATTTGAGACGTAATTAATTGTTTATTTCCATTCAATAGAAAAATTCCCATCTGTCTCGCCCTTAAGGCGGTAGGCCTTTTTCATCTGCCTATTTCACGCATTATTTCATGAGTCTTTCAAATTAGCACTTCAATAATTATTAGTCAATTCTAGCAATCTTCGTTCTGCCTTTATTCTTTGCCTAGCCATCATAAATTTCGCGTACTGCCCCTTTGCCTCATCTGTCTTGCCCGCTTTGCATACACAATCTTCATAAAATTTCAGCGGGACACGTTTCCCCAGCCGCGCGGTCGCCGTGTGGTCAGCTTGCGCCCGCGCCCGCGCCCGCTCCGTCCGCTGCCCGCCGCCCGCGGCCAGCACGTGGCGCGCCCTGTTTCATGCGCAGCGTTTGGTGCCACGTGTCAGCATTAGCATAGAACAAGGAGCGTAAGCCGTTCGCAATTTACTTACTTACTAAAAGTCTCTTGTTGTTTTCCAAAGAATTTAGATCACCATTTTTGATATTTTTAAATTTTAGTTTAAAGATGACGGAATTAAAGGAGCTTAAAACTAAGCGCAGCTCAATCAAAGGTCAAATAACTGTATTTGGCAATTATCTCGAAAGCATCAAAAAACTTGACACACTAACCAATATTCAGATCTGTGATCTAAATTTAAGGCTAAACAAATTTTCCGAACTTAGCAACAAATTTGAAGGCATACAGACCCGCATAGAAGTCTTGAATGATCAGGATCTCGAGGCAGAGCTTTTAGAAAGAATAAATATAGAAAGTAACCTGTACTCTCATTTAGCTACTGCTCAGCATGTTCTCGAGGAGTCCAAGCCCAAGGATGTAGGAAAGGTCAGTAACTCGACTACTTCTGAGTGCTGCCATGGCGGTGCTCATGAATCACATATTGCTTCTATGGGCTTTAAGTTGCCCCAAATACAAATACATAAATTTGATGGAGCGTACTATAAGTGGCTCGAGTTTAGAGATACATATCAATGTCTAATACATAACAACGAGGCTATACAACCTATACATAAGTTTTATTATTTAAATTCATATCTCGAGGGAGAAGCTGCCCGAGTTATTTCTAATCTTGAAATATCAGCTGATAACTATCCGCAGGCTTGGCAACTTCTACATGATAGATATAATAACACACGGCAATTAATTACTAATCATCTCAATTCTTTACTTAATTTCGAACTCCAACGTGACCGTGACTCTGATAGGTCACTGAGGTATCTAAGTGATCACATTACTAAAAATCTAAGAGCGCTGAGCACTCTCGGATTGCCCACTGACAAATGGGACGCTATCATCATACACCTAGTATCATCTAAATTAGATAACATCACTAAAATCAAATGGGAAGAGCATAGAAATACTTTGTCTGATTTCCCCACATTTGAAGAGTTCAAAACCTTTTTAAAATCACGTGCTGATGTTTTAGAATCATTTTCTCGATCAAAAAAAGATATTAAATCAAATAAGCCTCCCTTTAACCATCATAAATCTGAAACAAAGTCCTTTGTGGTTACAGCTAATGGGTCCACGCTGCGGCTGTGCGTCGTGTGCCAGGGTCCTCACCGCATTTTTGACTGCGGGACCTTCAAATCCTTGTCGACTGACGAGAAATGGGCTCGAGTTGTGAAACTCAAGCTCTGTCACAACTGTCTACGGCCAGACCATGCCACAAACAGCTGTCGATTGAGCGGCTGTCGTGTATGTAAGAGGCATCACAACACTACACTACATAAGTACACTACAAACACAAACAACACAACACACTCTGTTTCTTTCAGTCGCACTGACGACAATGAAGAGCGTGTTGTGGGTACATCATCATCATCTGCTACTGTCATGACAGTGCTATCATCTTCAGAAGTATTACTATCTACCGCGATAATAGACATCATTAATCCACATACAAGAGGGGTAGAAACAGTAAAGGCACTACTTGATAGCGGTAGTCAGTCTTCTTTCATTACAACCAAGCTAAAGGCACGTTTACAACTGACATCCCAACCATCAAATACCACAACCATTTCGGGCATTTGCGATGCACCGGTTAACATCATACCACAGTATTGCTCTGCAATCATCAAATCTAAATGCACTTCATTCACACAACTTCATGACTTCTTAGTACTACCATACATCACCAGCAAGCTTCCCAAACACTCAATTAACACTCACCATCTTAACATACCATCATATGTCACGTTAGCTGACCCTTCATTTTATGAACCATCAGAAATAGATATACTTCTAGGTGCTAATATATTTTGGCATATCATTGGCTCTGAAAAGCAAACGCTAGGTCATAACCTGCCATTCCTCCATAACTCACAGCTGGGATGGTTGATAGCAGGACCTATATTTTTTAATCGTAATAAAGCCATATCAACGCAGTGTAACTTTGTATCTCAACATAACCTAGATGACTTAAATTCACAACTTACGAAATTTTGGGAGTATGAGGACTTTCCTAACCCCACCAATGATCAAAATAATATGGTTACCGAAAGTGAAACACATTTTGTTGAAAACACACATCGCTTACCAAATGGACAATTTTGTGTAAGGCTTCCTTTGATAGATTCTCCCACCTGTCTTGGTGATTCCTATTTCATTGCCAAGAAACAATTCATAAACTTAGAGAAACGTCTGCGGTCAAAACCTGATCTAAAGACTATGTACAAGGACTTCATTAACGAATATCGTGACTTGGGTCAGCTATCCGACTCAGACATACAAAGACCACACATATCATACTTTTTGCCACACCATCCTGTCATAAAAGAATGTAGTGAGTCGACGAAGCTTCGTGTTGTTTTCAATGCATCGTCTCGAACATCATCAGGGTACTCCCTTAATGACATTCAATTGGTAGGCCCTAATATACAAGACTCACTCTTTAATATTTTGCTAAGATTTCGTAGCCATAAATATGTTCTGTCAGCAGACATAGAAAAGCAATACAGGCAAATTGTCATGAATGAACTAGACAGAGATTTGCAAATGATTTTGTGGCGAGATGATGAAAGCCAGCCTATTAAATCATTCAAACTTAACACAGTAACATATGGCTTTGCTAGTGCTAGTTTTCTGGCAGCTCGATGTCTATGGCAATTAGCCAACGAATCAGCTGATCCTAGTATTAAAGACATTGTTCAAAATATGTGATGACTTGCTTTGTGGTGCTAACACAGAAACAGATTTATTGTATATAAAGCAATCAATATCTAAATTACTTCTCTCTGGTGGTTTCAATTTGAGAAAATATCGAGCTAACAGTCAAGTTATTATAGACTCTGAAATTGAAAACCACAAAAATAATAATTTATCTTTAAGTCAGTCACAACACACCCTTGGGTTGGGGTGGAACCCAAATCAAGACCTACTACACTTTGATATTAGTTTAGACACTAACAACCTCATAAAATCACACAACAATATCACGAAGCGCAATATTCTTTCCACTACATTTAAAATTTTTGATCCTCTGGGCTTAGTAAGCCTATGTACAATCAAGCCCAAAATGCTTTTGCAACAATTATGGACTTTGAAATTAAATTGGGATGAACCTGTGCCTATTGAAATTTTAAAGTTTTGGAAAAGGTTCTTAAACAATGTACACCTTTTAAAAAACCTTACTATACCTAGGAACACACTTGTGGATAATCCAGTACATGTAGAAATTCATAGTTTCAGTGATGCATCACAGAAGGCATATGGAGCCTGTATTTATCTAAAATCTCATTCCTCATCTGGGCATCAGATTTGCAATCTTTTATGCGCTAAGTCACGCGTAGCACCAATAAAAACCACAACAATTCCTCGATTAGAACTGTGTGCAGCCCTTCTTGCTGCTCGTCTGTGTTTGACAGTCACTTCAGCACTTCGTATCACTATTAGTAGATGTACATATTGGACAGATTCAACAGTTGTACTGTCTTGGGTCAAAATGTGCCCGAGCAAGCTAAAGGTTTATGTTGCCAACCGAGTTGCAGCCATTAAAAAATATAGTGATGTATCTTCGTGGCGTCATGTGCCAACCGATCTCAACCCAGCAGATCTCGTATCGCGCGGCGTAGACCCACAATATGTACATACACACTCATTATGGTGGCACGGTCCGCCCTTCCTTCTCGACCATGAAAAGGATTGGCCACCTTTGAAACTTAATGAACATGAAATAATACCAGAAGTTAAATCTACTACATTCGCGTTCCTAAATAGTACATACATACAAATTGTAAATTTCGATAGATTTTCTAATTTTAAACGATTACAGCACACCATAGCTTACATTAAACGATTTATAAATATGAAATGTAAAAAACAAATTTTACAAGGACCCATAAGTGCCACAGAACTTAATGAATCATTAATCACATTAGTAAAACTTTCACAAAAGCAATCATACCATAAAGAGCTATACATGCTTCAACATCATAAACAATTAAACACAAAATCACCCTTATCTTCCTTATTACCTTTCATTGACTCTCAAGGGCTCTTGAGAGTGGGGGGGAGACTACAGAAGTCAGATTTGGATCCTTCTGTTAAACATCCTATGCTTATTTGCGCAAAACACCCGCTGACCAAACTTATTTTCACATTTACACACAAAAACCTCTTACATGCAGGACCGCAGCTCATGTTATCTCATATTCGTGAGCAGTTCTGGCCTGTAGGTGGAAGAGACCTGGCCCGACGCACCGCGCGTCAATGTGTTATTTGTAGGCGCCACTATGGCAAATCAATGTATAACATCATGGGAAACTTACCATCGCAGCGGTTATCGCCGGACTTTCCATTTGTAACAGTGGCAACCGATTTTGCGGGACCATTTTTAATTACAGACCGACGTGGACGCGGCTGTAAAATCACAAAATGCTATTTATGTTTATTTATATGTCTAAGGTATAAGTGTGTTCACTTGGAGGCTGTTAGTGAGCTGTCAAAGGATGCGTTTTTATTATCATTACGTCGCTTCATAGCACGCAGGGGCAAGCCTAATGAGATTTTCTGTGATAACGGTAGAAATTTTGTAGCTGCTGCAAAGGAAATAAATATTTTTTTTAAAGATCATTCAGATTCTATAGCAGGGTTTGCAGCCGAGCAAAATATTAAATTTAACTTTGCACCGGCTTACGCTCCAAACTTCAACGGCTATGCTGAGGCAGGCATCAAATCTGCGAAATTTCACCTCAAACGCATAATGGGCAGTACCCACCTCACGTACGAGGAATTGTCCACCATATTTGCTCAAGTTGAGGCAATCCTCAACAGTCGACCCATCTCACCCCTCTCCCCCTCCCCTAATGACTATACCGCTCTCACACCAGGACACTTTCTCCTTGGCAGGTCACTGATGTCGCTGCCAGAACCATCGCTACTGGAAACCAAGAATGTTAACCGATACCAACTTCTGCAACAAATAAGGCAACACTTTTGGAAAAGGTGGCAGTCGGAATATGTTCTGGAGCTACAAAGTAGAATAAAATGGAAAAGTAGACTTCAAGATCTGAAGAAGGATGATCTTGTGATTATCAAGGAAGATGGACTGCCACCCCTTCTGTGGCGTCTAGGACGAGTCTTCAAACTATACCCTGGCGCGGATGGGGTGCCGAGGGTAGCTGATCTCGCCACACAACGTGGCATTATTCGGCGAGCCATCACCAAGCTGTGCCTCCTCCACGAAAACTGAAAGACACTGCTTTCAGGGCCCCCCAGGATGTTTGCGCGCACGGCGAACGGCTGTCGCGGCTGTCATGCATCTCGCTCTCGCCGCTGGCTGACGTCACGGACCGCCCAAGTATCGCCAGCCGGCGCACCACTCGGCTCTCTCTCGCGGCGCGGCCGGCCCTCTGACAAGACGTGTGCGTTGCGTCACCTCTGATGTGTTTTAAATTGATTTTGTTCATTCAGTAAACGCTATATATATTATACCATCTTTAATTTTATGTCCTCGCCGACAACAAGCTTTTTCATTTTCCCTCTGTTTATTCTAACCGTTTTTGCTAGGTAACATACTTTGCAAAATGCTTGATGGTAGTGTTGGTACTGAAATTTCTTGTGTGAAATTGCTGTTGTCTTGTCAGGCGACAAAATTAACTATTTCAAACATAAATTAAAATAACGTGCTGTGTGAAATGTACTCATTAGTGCAATTTAAGGAGAATGAAGGTGGAACTCTATCAATTGTGAATTCAGAATGGTTAACACCTCGTAAAAACGAGGTTTACTGGCCTCCTGTGAAAGGTACTAAAGCCTTTGAACGACTATTAACAAGTTCACCAAATGAAAAGTGGCATCTTTACGGCGTGCAGCGTGTTTTTTGTGAAACTGGTAAGTATATATTTTTTGACTAAGCGTTACCTACTTCAGAGACTGCAGAGCAGATGATGGTCAAAATGTAATTTACAATTCAAATTAACAAATTGGCTACATTCTTCGCACGTTTATTTATCTAATTCACTCAGACCACTTTTTTATTGGTCTGAGTCTAATTCAGTGTTTGGTTTGATGGTATAAGGTTTTTCGGATTTGTTAAATTCTAAAATCAATCAGCTCAATCAATTTAGCCCTGAAAAAATAACTACATACTTCTAATTAAGTTTCTGCGATCTTTTGTGGCATGTTATTTTTGCATTTGTGCATGAGTGCTTTTATTTTCTACAGACAGCTTAGAAAAAGCAAAACAAAAGCTCAAGTTGGCAGAGGTGACTTCTGATTTACAGACAGAAGAGGAAACCGAAGTTCAAAGACCTACAAAGCGTAGAGCTATTAGAACTAATCGTTACATTTCTAGTGATGAACAGGATGATGAGAATGATAACTATATTCGTCCACCACCATTAAAGAAGCAATTTATCAACTGTAAGCATTAAAATTTAAAGTTTTAGATTAGGATGTATACATTCTGGTATTTAAGAATATTTTCATACTACACCCTATTTCATACCCCACAAGGACTGGGCCTTTTTTGGTATGTTGGCCCCACCTAGGAAAAATCCCTAGCTACGCCAATGATGTTTCCCACATGCATGCATTTACAATTTACTTTAATATACATTAGCTGTGGTTTGTTTATCACTACAGACTGTGTCTATTGCTGATCCATACTAATATTATAATTCTTAAGTGTGTTTGTTTATTTGCTTCAATTAATAGTTACTATAAATAAGTCAAAACTGCCAAGTAACTCCTAATCAGACATTGTGAAACAGGCCCTAAGTATATAAAACAATTGAACATTAATTAAAGTCAGTCATTAATTGTAATTAACTAACAGGTAGATAAATAATGAAATTTTTTGAAAAATTAGGCTGCCTCATAAAGGAGTGGTCATTTTGTATAGAGAAATTATTTAACATATTTTTAGGAACGCTGTCCCATAAAGTAGGTGTTTTAAAACAATTTATGATATCAAAGATGGCCATTTTTCTACACGGGATGGTGTTTTGATATTATTATTTATAGTCCCTTCTCTTGTCTTTATAGTAATATCAGCAAGAACTGAAGAAACTGCACCTAATATTCAAAGTATTCATTACCTATACAGTGGTAAAGAGGATGAGAATAAAAATGATAAAAACAATGAAGAAATTAGACCATTTACGTCTACACCAAAATGTAAGTAGTAAAATTAATAACTTTAATAGTAAAAGGGATCAATGCACAGTTAAACTAAGTTACATGTCTATTTAATATTCCCTTAATTTATCTATCTGTACTGTGATGTATTATTGATAAGACATGTTTTTAATTAATATTTTGTTTGTAGATATGACAACAGCTAGACAAGACAACAGCAATTTCACACAAGAAATTTCAGTACCAACACTACCATCAAGCATTTTGCAAAGTATGTTACCTATTATATTGTGTTTGATAGTTTACTATCATACACCTTTGGAATCTATAATGCAGTCCATGTCTGTGTGTCTGTCTGCAAAATTTGGATTTGGAACGTTATTGTACTGTAGTTCGTTAGTGCTTTGTGAATAATGTTATTCATTCAGAGACAGGAGAAGGGATAGAGTGGGAGAAAGGGAGTGAGTGAGTGCGAGAGAGGGAATAAGAGTGAGTGAGTGAGTGCGAGAGAGGGAATAAGAGTGAGTGAGTGAGTGCGAGTGAGAGCTGCAGATTCAACAGACTGTTGCATTCCGTCTTAATTTCTAATTCTTGTGATTTTGTTATTATATTATAAAATTTTGTTATTATATCATAAACTATCGAACACCCCGGATTGGCACGACAGTCGCTAATTCATAGTTTTTGTTATTAAATATTGTTTCACTAATTAATTCACACAACACATTTAGCCCCAAACTAAACTAAGCCTTTTGTACTGTTTTTAATTTAGTGTTTTTCCTGTATGTTTTTCTCGTGTACAATAAACTGTTAAATAAAATAAGCTTGTACCGTGTACTATATGGGAGAAATATGGCTGATATATAGTGTTTACAAAGTGTATAAATACTTTTCTTCTCCTTTAGTAAATATATACAAATAGATAGTAATACCCAACAATAATATTTGAAAATAGACTTATAATATTTGCGGTGTGTGGCCAAAGTCATAACTTTCAGCAAAGCAGGCACTATCACTACCAGCTGAACTATCGCACACTTAAAAATATTAAGTCATTATACACAATTTTACACATTTAACATGCTTTTATTACTACAAAAAATAACTTGTATGTAATTTTCAGATTTAGAACAAGGTTTTCTAACAAATGTGGAAAATAAAAGGCAGGAAAAGGATGATTTCCAATAACAGGTAATTTTCAATTTTTACTATATAGCTAGGTATATATGTAAAAAAATTATATAGTTTCTTTTCCTTCCATATTGGAATAGCCAAGTTGCTGTGTATGTGGCACGGTAGCTGTTAAAACAAGTGAACCGATTTGGATGCGAAAATTATATTATTCAAAATTGAATATAGAAAATAATTATGATGAGAAAGAAGGACTACCTATCTAGTTGTTATTGTCCATGTTTATGGATGGAGACACTTAGCCTTGTATATAATAAAATAATGTATTATATTCCAACAACAATTTTCATCCTACATTTTCAGGCTTCCAAGATAAGGTAGTGTCATTATTGACATTAATAAAAATACAAAACGAGCAAATACTATCCATCCTGAAACAGAAGAGGATGGGCGTAAATTTAAAACCGGTTTACAAATTTCCACTTAAAACAAATGAGGAATTGGAAAATACAGAAAAATTATTAAAAAATGTTGAAAACTATGAGAACCTGGTAAGAATATTTCGAATACCGACCGACGCTCATTGCATATATATATATTAATGTCATGATACCTGTTTTAGACCCAAACCTACTGCTTTTAATCTTATCCAAAATATTTTAGGTTTCATATTTAGAGACTCTGGGTGGAAGAGATACATCCAACAAAGTGTCCCGAATCATGAAAACATTGTTGACTGATGGTCTGTCAAAGGAATTTAATTTCTATGGGAAAAGATCACAGAAAAGACCATTCTGTCAACATCTTCTTCGAAACTGTATTGTAGGTTAGTAGTGCTTCATTTGAATTTTTTATTTTTCTTTGAATACAAATTATTTTATGAATTTATATCTGTCTATTGTAAAATGATGCTTTAATGTAAAGAAATTTAATTGTGCATCTTGGTAATTTTTCTTAATTTATTTACAGAGGCTGTAATTAAGAATGCAACAGGAGCAACAGAAAAAGAAATTGAAGATAAAATTAAAGTTTGGCTTAAACATGCACCTGAAAGAGTTCTGAAAAAGGAAAAGAAAGTTGATTAGACAATAAATATGTCTATTGAGAAAATTATACTTGTTTTTGAAATTGCTTTTTTACGGGCGTGAATTTTTATGTTATGAATCATTATTTGATTATCCATTTAGTTCGACAATTATCGATTTATCCCGTTTCAGACTTTTACCCGTAGATGACGTACAGACTAAATGTTTAGTAATTCCCAATGAAAATGATTCTAGATTTGCTTGTTTTCCTCTACTTAATGCATATGGTGGTGATAAATAAAGATAATACTAAAAATCTGTGAGCTCTTTATATTTGTGTCCTTTTCTATAACATGACAGTTCTCGAACTTGAGCCGCGCGCGGTCGGTCTCATGGTTTGCCTGGTCTATATATTTTGTAAGTCGACCAGCCGCATACAAGTCGACTTACAAAATGTATAGCCCGTCCGCAAGCGGCTCACGCTCGATGAAATAGACTTCTGCAGTACGTACTACTAAGCTAGCCTGATGACGTCCTGCGACGTCTTATGAGAACAGAAATGGACGTCTGCAGTACGTACTACTAAGCTAGCCTGATGACGTCCTGAGACGTCTTATGAGAACAGAAATGGACGTCTGCAGTACGTACTACTAAGCTAGCTTGGTGACGTCTTGAGACGTCTTATGAGAGTAGAAATAGACGTCTACAGTACGTACTACTAAGCTAGCCTTATGACGTCCTGAGATGACGTCCCATAGGCTGTGACAAATTAAGGTACTTTTCAGGATCCCCCGACGTCATATTCTGACGTCTGTTTCGTCCTTGACTGACTGTTTTTGGACGTCATTATAACGTAGGTTTGCTACCTGGGGTCAGCATTGTTTAATAACCCCCTATTTTTGTGTCTATACTGGGTGTAAAAGACATGAGCAGTCAAACGAAAAGCACGTATTCTATACATCAAAATAAGACATATTTCAAAAAAAATATTGCTGGGAAATGATTTTTATTTTTTGGTGTTACAAAAAATTGCAAATTGTACCGCGCAATGTAAAGCGCTCAACTCGCACGCAACTCGCAAAACCGCGATAATTTTGCTTGACGGCGGCCCCGTTCGTTAGTGTCCGTGCGCATCGAGTGAGCTACATTGAACGCTAACGTTTTGAAGCCATTTTTTGTTATGAAATACTAAAAAAAATGATAATGTTTCTTTGGACAATAATTAAGAAATAACGTATAGAATACGTTTTCATAAAAAAATGAAAAAAAAAATATGACTTTGACCTTCAATAAAATCGTAACTATCAGTTTCCCAGGTATAGTCTAAAGGAAGAAAAATGTTATGACGGTGAGCAGAATACATGGTTCTCGTTTGACTGCTCATGTCTTTTACACCCTGTATAAAAGAGCTTTACACTGAAAAAAATAATGGTTAAACAAGTTACAATCTTGCTTAATTGGAAAAAAATTGATTGGGTCATTCAAGAAAATATCACAAACAAATTATCACGGTATTTTGTCGCAATAAAGCTGAAATGTTTGAACGTGTATCAAATCAAATGTGTTGAATTTATTAAGTTTACTTTATTGATATCGAGACATGGTAAAATTTTATCATCAACTTATTTATATTTGTCAAGTTGCTATATTAATACTACAAATCACTAGTTTATTTTAAAAAGAATATTATTATTTTAAACAATATAGCCTATAGGTTTCAAATAATTTTATTATTGAAAGAATAAAGTTTCATAATTCATTCGATCACTCAACTTTATAACAATGAACGCGCGCTTTTTTGTTTGAAAGATGTACCTACGTTGACAGTTCAAATAACTATCTTCCTTCTCTATTTGAACGTATTTGATCCGTTGCACATGCACACGTTCAAACGTGTTCCAGTTCATTTTGATCTCCGAGCCGTTGGCGTGTGCATGTTTTGTAAATTCGTGTGTGTGGCTAACATAATACAAAGTGTTTGAGATTAAATTTGAAGTACCTACATGTTCAGTATTACCGTATAAGATGGACGAAGTAATGGATTTACTTACAGCCTGGGGGCTCCCGGAGTTGGGGCCACTTTTCGCAAGTAAGTACCTACCTATTTTCTGTTCCTGCTTCCTATTTACCACACGTGCCCACAATAGTGAATCGGTAATTAACTTCATTTTATTAATGAACTTCCCTGCGAATATTACAGAAAATGAAATTAACATTCAAGCACTAGCGGCTCTAACAATTGACGACATTAAGGAAATCATTCCTCAACTGGGGCCCAGAGCGCTGTTTGTTCGGTGCTGGAAAGCGTGGGCAGCAGACTTTTCAGACTCTGGCTTAAGCAATCGGAGCTCAAGCAATCAAAGCTCAAGCAATCAAACTTTAGATCTGAGCAATATTTCTTTTGTAAGTACATATTAACTACGCTATCTGGCCGACTGTCTCAAAGTACATGTGAGTTATATGTAGGTAAATTAGCCTGACCACTACCTACGCACTCATTAAACGCCACAGATCCGTGTCCATCGTGCCAATGGAATCTTTACTCAAAACCCGTGGGGAGCGATGAGGCAAGATCGCATCACTCTGGAACTAACGGCCTTTGAGAATGAAAAGTGAGTAGGTTACCACAGACATGCTAGTATATTACATGTCTGTGGTAGGTACTCGAATGACCACGTAACGAAAGGCGCAATGTGGGCCCCACAAAGTAGACAAAATGAATTTTGTGAGAATCTTTTGAATGCATACATTATGGAACTTTGATTTGTGGACATACCTACTTTGGAGAGGAATTTGTCCAGCAGTTAACCTATCATCAGCCTACAATCATGTCAGCCTTTTGGATTGTAGGTGATTGCAAGATAGTTAATATATGATTATGATCCAATCAACAATTTTTTCAGGATCTCCCTGTACTTATTGAAGAATTTTTACCAACAAGTGTTACAAGTATCACAAGAGTAGCAGAGAAAAACAAGCAAACTCCACCAGCACCATCTTCACAAATAGAAATCGAGGATAATGTATGTACAGACAACAGCACGTTGGGTTACCACAAACTGTCAAATTTTCCCAATCGATTATGCACTTTATATTGAGTGGCCTTAGGTTGAAAATCGTTTGGAGAAATTTGACAGTTTTGTATAGCCCGACGTGCTGTTGACTGTACCTATCTGCTTTTCTACCAGAGTTGATAATGAAACTTGTTATAAATTACACCTTATTAGGTTTTTATGAATATGTCTCATGAGTGTTTCATCCATACAAACATAGCTGCTGGCCTGTTTTCTCTCTGGATAGTTGCACTAGATGAGAGTTTTATTTAGCTATATTTGATTTTGGCATAAATTACAGAAAAATGTAACTTGTTTTGAGACATATACAACAGAAATAACGCACAACCTGATTAAAAGTGGTTTGGGATCGGCTTCTGAGTTGATTTCAATAAGAAAAAAATTTTGACAAAAAATTACCCAAAAAATATTTCAATTAGGTAAGTACTTGAACTACAATCACCCTTTCGAACAACAGTATAAAAAAATAAATATGATACGCAGCACAACTTTATAAGAGCTTTTTTTAAAAATATTTCTTAAATAATTTTACAACTAAAATTGAGTTTTATTGCATGGAAAAATTACACAGTTTATTAATAAAGCTTATTTCACAAAAATGTTACAATGTAAACAAACATTTACGAGGACATAACAAAAACCTCTTTCACAAACTAAAATAATACAAGATAGCAACAGGCAGCGCGTGCGACGCGGTGGACACATCCAAAGGGCCTATTCAGTGCGACGCGGATGACCTACGCGGACGTCCGCGACGGACGGTAAAATGTATGAAACCTTTACAGCGCGTTCAGTGCGACGCGGAGCTGTCCGCGTCGCGGAGAGCTATCCGCGCTCGGTCGAAATCGCTCCGCGCTGCTCCTCCGCGCCGCGGATGCCCGCGGGCGGACGGTACTTGGTCCCAATGTATTTGTTCAGTGCCCAACGGACAGTCGCGCGGAGCGGACGTAAAGTACAGTCTTTGTCACCATGGCTGCGTCAAATGTGCAAACCGAGAGGGTTATACAAGAAGTACGTCTTAAACCATGCCTTTGGAATCTCCGCGACAATTTATATAAAAATAAAGACGCAAAATTAAAGGCATGGATAGATGTTTGTCAAGCTGTTTGTCCGAATTTCGGAGATAGTTCAGGTGAAGAAAAAAAACAAATCGGTAAGTAATGTTTATTGAAACATCTGTGTTATCTAATAAATGTAACTATTTTGCCAAGGTACAGATCCTTCATTCGAAACAAAGTAATTTGCGAAATTATCTCTTATTGTATTGCCCGATCTTGTACTAATGCGAGCATTGTAATCTGTAAATCCAGCTACAATCATAGCGTCTTCTTCCGTATAACCATCGCGTACTCTAATGAAATTGTGTAAAATGCAGCACGCTTTGATTAAAATTTGTGCAAATGATGTTGATACATTGATAGATCTTTGGAATATAGCAAATTTGTTTGTCAATATACTAAAACTCGATTCTATGTATCGGCGTGCACGACTTAACCTGTAATTAATTTTTTTTTTTGTGTGTCAAATTTGTACGCACGTATGGGCGAAGTATAGTATTGGAAATGCCAAAGGCTGCGTCTGCTACAATGACATGTGGCTGTGGGTTGATAGATGTACCTGGTAATAATTTTGGAGGTGGCAAATTTAGATCATCTCGTTCAAGTCTATGAAATAACGAACTTTTCTTGAACACATTAGCGTCAGCTTCGCTGCCACAAGCCCCTACATTTACATAGGTGAAACAGTAATTGGCATCACACATTGCAAGTAAAATAATAGAATAAAATTGCTTATGGTTGAAAAATACGGATCCACTTCCGTTTGGGCACCTGATTCTGGTATGCTTTCCGTCAAGGGCACCTACGCAATTGGGAAAATTGGCATCCCTTTCAAAGCCAAGCGCTATTTTATCCCAAAAATTTGGATCAGGTTCAGGCAGACATTCGTTTTTCAAAATTTCCCATATTAATGAACATACTTCTTCAATGATGTATTTAATTGTCGATTGCCCCAATCGATAACTTAAATGCAAATCAGACATTCTTGACCCAGTAGTCAGGTACCTGCAACAACAAAAAAAGTGTGTATTAAATAAGTTAATAAGCATGTGTTGTTTTATTATTTATTTATATTATTTTATTTACAGAAAAAGCTGTTCAGTTAAGATGGAAGACCGCCCGTGATGCATACATGAAGTGTAGAGCAATTCTTAAGACATCAAAGTCCGGTTCTGCAGGGGGTGTCAAAAAGAAGTATATTTTTTACGATATAATGACGTTTTTGGGAGACACAAAGGACTTTGAACCCACACATGAAAGTATGGCTTCAACATCGTCACACAACTCCCAAAATGTCGCTTCAACGTCATCGCAAAACTCGCAAAGTATTTTACCTATTGCCACGACCCCGGACTTGCCGTCAACAGAAGAAACATTTCAGACACCTGTGAGGACTTCTCCAAAACCGTGGCAGAGAAAAAAAAAGAGATGTATGACAGAATTTGAGTCACAATTATTGAAAATAATAGAAAAGAACAACACTTCCACCACAAACTCTGCGTCGTCCACGGCTCTTAAAGACGATGACTGCAGTTTTTTCAATTCACTAGCACCCATTATAAACGATTTCGATAATTATAAAAAATTGTTATTCCGAACTAGAATACTGGAGCTAGCTATGGAAATCAGAGGTCCAGCTATGAACTCGCCCAGCACATCTGCAACAACCGCTAGCGCTACCAACGATTTACCACACTTATCAGGGAGTGATGTGGAGGAGTCTTTAGAAAGCTGGCAACACGGTGATTACACTGAATTGTAATTAATTACATAATTACAATTTAAAGTGAATAAACCATTTTTGTAATTAAAAACAATTATTCATTTATTTAAGTACCTACTTACCTAATTGTTACAGCCAATCTCTCCCGCGAACATATGGGTTTCTTGTATATATCGCAACGCATTAAAGAGGGCTCCAGTTTCGCATGCAACTCCTCAAAAGTCCTAACGGACATCTTGAAATATAAGTAGAATTTCATTTCGTCATTCTGCAAGTCCGAAAACAAGGATACAAATTCTCCTTTAAGAAGTCTTTTGTCAACCAGTGGATGCACATTAAATCTTCTACCATAGCGTCGTCTTCTGTTGTTTAATAAATAGGCCGCAATCACCAAATTCAAAGTTTTATCCATGACACTGTACCACTCTCGATCACGATCCGTAACGCACTGAACGACGGATTCATCCGCGACGGACGCATAACCTCATCCGCGTGCGGACGGTCCGCATCGCACTGAATACAGCCAAAGTGTGTTAAAAGAAAGTACGCCATAATAGTTTAAATTAAGTATGAGTTCACACACCAACATGACAATAGGTAAATTTTGTAAGGTGCGAAATTGTGTAGAGGTAATTAAACTACTCGACCAAAGGTGCTACCTAGAATCACCAGAAATTTTCCAAAACATTTTGAGTAAGCTCACACCTCTGTTACGCAGTAGATGGGCAGATTTTGCAATGTCTAATCTTTCAGATCAAGGGAAAACTAAGCTTGAGATGCTAGCAATATTTTTAGCTCGAGAAGTCGAGTTGCAGCTTAAGTTTGGTCTAATTACTGATCCCACATCTCACTTGAGAAAATTTGAAAAATTACATGCAGTCTCATCGTTGGAAAATTTTCGAAATACACAATTTACACAACCTTCTTTTTCATCAAAACATATTTCGGATTCATCTCAAAATAAAAATACGGAAATAAAGCCATGTCCAATGTGTAAACAAAAACACACTTTGACAAAATGTGACGATTTTGTGACATTGGCAGTTGTTGATAGGTGGGAATTCGTTAAGAAAAATAAAATTTATCACAAATGTCTTAAAAAAGGTTCGCATCAATATAGATTTTGTAAGTCATCAAAAGAGATTTGCAATGTTCCTAGCTGCAATCATAGACATCACAAACTTTTACACGATGCAAATATACAAGTAGCTCACACTACTTTAGAAAATGATTCTGAGACGAATAACTCGGATAACGTCGTAGATGATTCAGAAAAACAGGGTTGCGACTTAGTCGCACACACGATATCCGATCAAAATTTTCTAAATTTGAGACCTTTGTTAAAAATTATTCCGTCACCGTATTCGGGCCATTAGGTAGCGTTGACACTTACGCCTTATTGGACGATGGCTCCAAAATTGGCGAGGATAATTTGCTGCGCCTATCTGGACGCATCAGCGCTGTATCAGAAGTTTCTTCATCCACCAAGTTTCCAATTATTCTGGACGGGAAAAATGCTGCAGTTCGCCTCTTAGTACTTCGCTGTCACCAAAAGGTCGCTCACGCTAATACGGAGACTGTTGTCAACGAGCTACGCCAAACCTACTGGATCATTAATTTGAGAAGCACAGTTAGATCAGTTGCCAACAATTGTTTATTTTGCAGACACAGAAAAGCTAAGCCGTACAACCCTCCCATCGGGCAGCTTCCTCCCGCTAGGCTAGCGCACGGCGAGAGGCCATTCTCCTACACCGGGTTGGACTACTTCGGCCCCGTCCCAGTCTCTGTTGGACGCCGTCATGAGAAGCGGTACATAGCCCTCTACACCTGCTGATACAGCTATCATTTTCACTGCCAAGACATGGGAAGAAGTTTATAAGCTGGCACAGCATGGCTTCAATAGGGTACAGAATTGGCTTGAAGCAAACTTATTGACATTAAATGCTGAAAAAACCAAATACATTACTTTTGCAATCCGCAAACCTATCATTGCACCCAATCTAAAATTAACAGTGCATTCTTGTGGTTCTGTTGGCTGGGATGTGGAATGCACATGTGAACTATTAGAAAAAACAAAAGTTGTAAAATATTTGGGGGTAATGATAGATGAAAATTTAAACTTTAAAACACATATTGAAATACTTAGCAAAAGAATTCGAAAGTTATTCCATGTATTTAAGACACTTAGATATACATTGGATCCATCCTTACTAAAACAAGTTTATTTTGCACTATGCCAGTCATTACTAACTTACTGTATCTCCTCCTGGGGAGGAGTCCCTAAGACCACACTAAAAAGGATGGAGGTTGTACAGAGAGCGATCTTAAAGATATGTACATTTAAAACTTACATATTTCCAACAGCACAATTGTACCAATTTTGTGAGGTCTTGACAGTTCGTCAATTGTTTATACTCTCTGTATTATTGAAACAACATAATAGTATAAATTACAACACAAACAGGGCTGCAAAGAGAAGACATTATAATGTATGTAAGCGAAATATTAACCCCAAAACTACCTTTATTAAAAGTTTCTTTTCTTTTCTGGGACCTTATTTATATAATAAGGCAAATAAATATCTTGATATTTATCACCTTAACGCTTATGATTGTAAGCGCAAAGTGAGAAGTTGGCTTCTGGAACAATCATACGAAGCTACAGAGGGTTTTATTACAGTGACAAAATAAATAGGTATTATAATCGAATATTTTCATTAATGTCCCGAGGTCTTTTTGTTTGGTCTAAGATTTTTTGATCCTCATAACATCCGTATTGTGTCTAAAAATTTAAATACTGTGGCATTCAAAACTACACACCCTCTCTTACATACACACACATACACTACACAAAACACACACACACACACACACACACACACACACAACAGAGAGGACATTCACACCTTTCCACGTTGCAAGCTTAATAATAAATATGTGTTAATAATTGTTATTTTAAATTAAGCAAAGATAATAGGAGTAAAGCTATTGTGATAATAGATAATGTCAATATAAATCTCTCAATGAAGCTTATGTCAAAAATGTAACATAATCTGAGTCCGAGGTTAGGGGCGCTGGATACCGAAATACAGGTTTTATAACCTAGTTCGGAGACAGATGCTACATTATTATTTAATGTGTTACTTTTAGATATAATAGACTAGTAGTCAAATATATCATAGTGCTGTAACTGTTTCTGGAAATAAATATATATTATTATTATTATTATAAATAAAATTGGTGCATTTGAAAATTCGGTAAAATGACATTATGTCAAAGAAATAATTATGCTGAATAAAATTCTACCAGTTAAATATTCGGTCAAATGAATAATTATGCGAAATGACTTTATTGTAACTAAAAATAGCTGAAACGATTTTCGACTAAACGTTGTTGTACCAATCAAGGGTAAACCTAACTTTTTTCAGAACACATGATATCTGACTGTATATCATTTAGAGCCAACAAAATTGATCAATATCTATTCCTATTTCAAGAAATTTTCTATAAGTTTACTTTCATAAGAACCACAGTAACAAGTCAGGTGTTCATCAATATTTATATTATGTTCTGTCTCTTGTAAATCATGGAAAATATAAGGACATTCACAAGTTGAAGAAGAGGTGTGTAATATATGAATATGACTTTGTAATTCATATAAAAGAGTAGTTTTTTAAAGTGTGCAGTTTAAGTATGAATTTAATTTTTAATTACGTAAACCTTAATAACGAAGATGGAATATTGCATTCCACTTGCATGGAAATTATAGGGGTAGTGTTCATTGCCCCTGTGATAAGTCGGATATTTTTATTTTAGATCTTTTCCAGTTTATTTACAAGTACTGTATCAGAAGCATAACAGTGGAAATTATATTCAAAATGAGAACGAAGAATGGATTTGTACAAGATTATTAAAACTTTTGGATCAGTTTCCCAACATGTCCGAGCAAAGGATTATAAGATATTAAATGCTCGTAATGCTTTAACACAAGCTAAGCCACAAACATGCCTAGCCCATGAAAGATTCAGAGTGAAAATAAATCCTAGAAGTTTTACCTCCTTACTTATAGGAAACAAACTACCATCATACACAATATAAGTAAGTAATATTTTCTTTTTACTGAAAGCTACAATATTAGTTTTATTTAAGTTGACTTATATTTTTAAATATTCAAAATATGTTTTCATTTTACCATGGCATTATTTAATTTTTGTTCAACTTGTACCATATTTATGCCACAGCAATAAACTGTGAGGTCATCGGCATATTGTAATTTTTTAACATAATTTCCTATTATATTATTTAATTTATGTATGTATAGAATGAATAACAGTGGGCTTAATATTCCACCTTGACAAACGCCTTTACTAGATGGTTGTGGCCTAAATAAATTATTTTGATATTTGATGTAGACATATCTGTTATTTAAGAAATTGAAAATCCATTTTATTAAATTTTTAGGGAACCCTAGTGAAAACAACTCATCAACAAGGACATTATGATCAACATTATTGAAGGCACGTGTTTTATCAAAGAAAATACATACGTACCCCCTTATTCATAAAAACAAGTAAATTTATTAGAGATTTACAAATTGTTTGTCTCTGCCACTCTCGCGTGAGATGAATGAGACAAAACACTAACGTAATAACTAAATAGTTTTATTGAGTGTTTATGAATAAGGCTTTAAGAAATTACCACTAAGCAAAGCATTATAAATATCTATGTACAAATGATTCAAACTTTCAACTGCTGAACGGCCTCTCCTAAAACCAAATTGATCATAAGGCAATAAACTATAATGTTGTATATAGTACTCTAGTCTTTGTTTCACCAACTGTTCAAATACCTTAGCTGCACAAGATGTGCTTTTGGTTTAATTGAATCATGATGGTTTTTATCCTTTCTAGGCTTTAGAATGGGAACAAGGCAATCATTATTCCAAGATTTTGGAATTATTTTGTGTTTGCTCCATAGCGAATTAAAGATATTTAATATTATTCTATGACTTAATGAGCTAATAAGATTCTTGAACATTTTGTAAGAAATATGATCTAAACCAAAAGCAGTGTCTTTTCAAGAATAAATGGCAGCTAATAATTCACTTACAGTAAAGGGCTTCATGAATAACTGTTCAGCTTCAGGAATACTGTTAGGGTATTGTGGAATAATTTTTACGTTTACAAACGCGTAAATATTTTTAATACTAGACTTTTTTTTCTAGTATTAAAAATATTTACGCGTTTATAAATGCAAAAAATATTTCACAATATGAGGTAGTTTCATCTTAACTAGGCGTCAAATATTTGCAAAAATATTTCGTTCGGATCTCAGGCCCGTCTTACAGAAGGACTCAGTAATAAACCAAGTTTTAAAAGTAGGTTTAATACTACATTTAGTTATAGAAGCTGTCTTGAAACGAGATACATTGATCGGAGATCAGCTGAGTAATTGCTTATTATAGAACGACAATCATGTCAAAATCTACGCTCAAGCGGAGATTTGAACTTTGTTTACGTAAATAAGGCTCACACCAGTCTTGGGATGGAATACTTCCAAATCAAGTTGTAGTACGAGTTTAATAACTTTCATATATTGCTGTGTATTTTTCATTTGAACGGGTTATATTCGCCATTTTTTACTTTTATGTACCTATCAATTTGTTGTCACTTTGTAATTTATTTTGTATATTCTTGATTTCGTTAGTTTTTTCTAATTGGAATTTTTTGAAGTAATTGATAATTACAACGGCATAAAAAATATTTTATAGTATGCTGTAGGTACAAATCTTCTGATGTTTTATAGGTTGGGTTTTATCTTGAACCACATTTTCGCTGGTGTTTTGTTTCTGCCTTCTGTTGGACTTCTGTTAAGCAGGAAACTTGCTGTTAACAGTGCTTTACCTCACAGATAGTTTGGAACCTTGTCGTCGAACATTAGAGCCCTTGTTCTCTCCATTAGGGTTCTGTTTAGTCTTTCGGCTTTTCCATTTAGTTGAGGCGTGTAAGGTATGGTTGCATCCAGTACTATCCCTTTAGCCTGGCACCACGCATGTAGGTTATTGCTCGAGTATTCACCCCCATTATCGCATATAATTTTCTTTACTTTACTATTGAAATGATTTTCAGCTAAACACACAATTTTTGTGCTATTTACTAATTTCGCTAGACGAGGCACGTCGGATACGTAACCTAGTCTCCGATGCCAGATGTTAACACTCTCAGTGAGAAGCGCTTCGCGAGTATAGTTAGCCAAGAACTCTGTTTCATACAACCCGGTTTAAGTTTTATTTCCAATTAAAATTGTTTTATTAAGATAGCGAATAAATACCTTTTCTCCAGAGAAGTGTACAGTGCCTCCATAGTAATTGCGCTCACCGAAATCGATTCCTTGAGATTTCCGGGACAAACAGTACATATTTCAGCTGTCCAAAGTCTGTTACAATTTTTTCGGTCCCCTGCGCTGTCAGGTTCATAGCATTGGCACACCTAATTGGCACTACTACTTTCTCTCTAATTTGGATAATGTTTTTATTGCTGAAAAAATGTGATGAGGCACCTGAGTCAACTACTGCTTTGACTCGAAATTGAAATTGTTCACTTACCATGTTATTGAAATTGTTATTGCGGCAGAATTTTTCAATGTGACCCTTTTTATTGCACTTCCGAAAGATCTTCTCCAAGAATGTATTGTGACCTGTTTTATGACAAATATCACAACCTTGTCTACAAACCCTAGCAATGTGTCCTTGTTGACCACAGTTGAAACACTTTCTTTCATCAGACTTGAATGCTTGGTCATTGATTTCTGATGATGTAGAAAGCATATTTGAACTATTTATTTGTTTCTGTATCTATACTATATAATTTTTTGTATAAAATTAAAAATGGTCTTTTCTGATTTTGGAATGAAATTAAAAATGGTCTTCTCTGATTCCCACACCGTCTTGAAGTAGTTTAGATTTTCGGGCAGGATAGTTAATGCCTTATTTATTAACATTTCTTCTGCAATGCTGTTTGGTTCTACAAGGCTGATTTCTGAGAATAAGTTCTGTAAGTGGCTTCTATCCTCTATTGGGTTACTAGTGGGAATATAGCTGTAAAACTTCATATTTTTTTCATGGTTGTCTTCTTTTCTCAAAAATTGGAATATCAAATTTAGCTTTTCAAAGATTTCGTTAGTAATTATGTATAGATTTTTCAGGATTGTTTGTTATTTAATAAAAAAAATATATAATATATTAAAAACATCAGCATATGATTTCTTTTTGTATTTTAAATTATTTCTTTCTACTTCCTCTTTTCTTTTTGGACATTCTGATGAAATAGAAATGTGATTTCCATTGCGACGGCACACAGACGGCATCTTTTGCTAATTTACTACACTCCTTGTATTTTTTTTTTTCATTTATTGGGGTCAAACAAACAGTTACACAATAAATCTTAAAAGTACATTATAAGTCATATGACAATCTTACTAATTGTGAAACCAACATCGTTAACCACAGATAACATTTTCAGTTATTTAAGTAGGTACTATTGTAAAAGTTTCATTGGTTAATTTGAACTATTGTCAATTTCGCTCAACTTATTGTACACTGCTCTCTTAAATAAACTTATACTAGTCGCAAATATATCTATTTCATTAAAATAGCTATCATAAATATCAGTCATCCGAGCTATTGGTGAGCGTTTACCTGCATTTGTTCGTGATTTAGCAGTAGTAAATAGGTTAACAATTCGGCAGGCACGCCTGTGTGGTTTTACTGGCACTTGGTAATATATGTGATTTATTACATCAATACAATCATACTTATTATGACAAAAATCATAAAGCAACCTAGCATGCAATTGTAGTCTTCTAAAAAAAATTACTTTATCTTTTTAGATAAAGTAATTTATATTTGTCTAAAAGTATAGGATAGGATAATCGACTATGAGCACATTTGTAATGCATGTATCGTAAATACTTTTTTTGCACTCTTTCAAGTTTGTTTGAATATTTATTATAATAAGGGTCCCATATGGAAGTGGCATATTCTAATTGTGAACGTATTAAAGCATTATATAAAATTACATATGTAGTAGGCTGTTTAAAATCTTTACTAGCTCTAACAACTAAACCAAACATTTTGTAAGCCTTGTTGCAAATGTTTTCTATGTGTACATCTAATGTCAGCTTAGCGTCCAATATAACTCCTAAATCTCTAATGTTTTGTACCCTCTCAAGATTTGTGCTACACAAAGAATAATTGAATTGAGAAAATGACTTCTTTTTTGTAAATGTTATACATTTACATTTGTCTAAGCTAAGAGCAAGTTTATTTTTGATGCAGTACTCCGTCAATCGATTCAGATCTGCTTGAAATTTATAATGGTCGTTAAGATTTTCTATAATACGATATATTTTAAGGTCATCTGCATACAATAAAAACCTACAATTTTCAAAACATTCATTTATGTCATTTATATAAATGACAAACAACAACGGGCCAATAATCGAGCCTTGAGGTACACCTGATGTGACTGTGACCATTTCCGATTCATGACCATTTATGACTACCTTTTGCAATCTATTACTGATATAGGATTTAAACCACCTCCAGAGATTACCTCGAATGCCATTGAATGCAATTTTTTGAAGAAGGATTTTGTGATCCACACGATCGAAGGCTTTTTTGAAATCCGTATACACAGCATCAGTTTGTTTGTTTGCATCAACATTGTCAAATAACTCAGTTGCATATACCATAATATTTGTAATTGTGGATCGCTTAGACATAAAACCATGTTGCTGAGGAATTACATTCTTATGAATATGAGAGTATAAGGTACTGTGTATAAGTCTTTCAAAAAGCTTCGCTAAAACAGGAAGAATCGATATAGGTCGATAATTAGCAATATCAGCCTTTGAACCAGATTTATGTACTGGAGTAATTCTGGCAGTTTTCCATATCTTTGGACATACGCCCTCTCTGAGGCATTTGTTAAAAATTATATGTATTGGCTTATGTATGGTTACGGCCGTGTTTTTAAAAAATACTGATGGTAAACTGTCGGTTCCTGCGGCTTTGGTGGCGTTTAATAACTTAAGCTCATTAAATATACTATTAGATGATAAGAATATATCATTTATTATAATATCAGAGCGGGTTTTAAAATCTAAGTCACATATATCCCTGAGACCATAAGTATCGGATACATCAGATGGCTGAAATACAGACTTGAAAAATAATGAAAATAAGTTACATATGTCACTAGGAGTATCTGCTTTTGAGTTACGGTAATACATGGAACTTGGGATATCAGACTGATTTTTTCTATTTTTAATGTAGTGCCAAAAATATTTTATATTTTCTTTGATGCTACCTTCCACCCGCGCAATATATGAGTCATAACATTTGTTTGCTTCTTTTTTAAACCTAGCTCTGTATATAGAAAATACTAGATAGTCATTTTGGTTTTTATACTGTTTCCTATAAATATGTCTCAAAGAAGAATTAAACCAAACGGGAAAATTACATTTACTCATTTTTGAGGAAATGTGCTTACGAATGAGGGCATAAACTTGCTCATAAAAAATATCAACACATTGTTCTGCACTATTATTCTGAAATAATTGGTCCCAGTTTGTTTTTAATATGTCTTCATTAATATATTCGTAATTTGCGTTTCTAAAAATGGTGGTTATCACCACATATTGAACACTTTTGGGCATAATTGTAGAATTTGCCTATAGGGCCATATCGAAGGCAGCGTAAGCATTGTGTAACTGGAGGAACATACGCGCTTACCTCAAGGAACCAGCTGTTAATGTCCACACTGTCTGGTAGAGTTGGACATGACAATGTAATAGCGACTGTCTGGGTAGGAAGTAATACATAATTGTCATCTTCATCGCGCCCATATATGTGGGGACGCCACCAATGACGCCAGTTATCTCGGTCAGTGTAGCTGGTATAGTGCATTTAATTTATATTTCAGCCTGAGACTTCACACTATTCAAGGCTATATTAGCCAACCCTGGCCGCTCAAAAATAGCTGCTACTTTAAATCTATTTATCCTTTTAAATCTTTTCACTCCCTTATTTTGCCATTTCAAGACAGCGCCTAAAGACATTAAATCTCTGCCTTATAGGTTTCCCCTCAATTAAACTTTCATAAATTACTAAGTATTCAAAATTTCCACCATCTTCGAGGTATTGTCGAGTATAATTTTCAATTTTAAAAGGTCTTTACTTATCCGCTTCATTTTCATCGAAGTCCGATTCTGTGGGTAGAGGATCTGCACCTATTTTGGATTTCTTTCTCCTCCCCATTATGCCTCTTTTAATACTTTATGTTGGGAAATAATATATTTATTTACTGCAGTACACTAAAGTACGTTTTCCTAATAAATAAGTTAAAAATATTCGAAGGCGTGAAAACCTTCAAAGTTGTTGCTTTGAAGGTTTTCCCGCCTGTTACATAAATAGTTGAACGGATTTGAAAAATCAAATCGCAACACAAAACATTTGAACTCGGTGACAGTGACATGACAGAAAGACGATGACAGATAGCCGTGATATTTTTTCATTGTGTAAAAATGGTACCAGTCGTAATATTATAATTTCTTAGAGATGTTATTAAAAGAAATCTTTATTTTTATGATTATTTAGTAATATCTATTGCCTTAGATTTTTGACATTATTATGCATAAATGAATATATAAAATGTATTTATAATAATTGTTAAAGATAAAACTTCTTTGTCACGTTTATTAAATATGTTAGGTGGCAAGTTGTTTATTTTTCACTCCTTGTGCGTTTCGTGATTACATACTAAATTGAGTTTCGTTACACGTTTATAATTTTACGATTTTCTTATTACCCCGTTTTTGAAAAAAATATCTATTTAATAGAAAATAAAGTACTATAATTGTTTAATATAAGTCATACAGTCACACGTAGCTAAACGCTTGATATTTTAAGCGAAACTGAATCTGCCATTCTTCTTTAAGTACTTATATCTATAATTTCAAGGCAAATTTTGGAGTCTGAGGTTTAATTTCTATTTAACTCTAGCTATTTCCAGAAACAAAAGAAAGTTAAAAACCAACAAAAAATACCTTTACATTAGATTAGTAAAAATACCTTTACATAATTGATTCGGCCTCGAGATTTTGACGGATTTACACGTTTTAGACACAAAAATACCGTTTTTTGGAATTATGTCTCTCTGTGTATGTGTATCAAGATAGGTCTAACGTCATCAAAATATAGGTAGGCAAATAGGTACACTTACATCTAAATTTATTTGTTGATATGTCCTGAATTTCAGACGCTGCTGTTAGGGATTTAAGCACAGGAATTGTGTTTTTAGTTTTGCTCTGTGATCAATTACTGGTACTAATTCATTTACGTCATTTTCAAAGAGCATTTTTCATGTTTCGATGTTTATGGCTTGTTCTAAAATTATTAGGGAAATACAGTTACCTACTACGTAATATAATATAAATAATATACAAATATACAAATATCATGCGGCAAAGGTCTGCTAGTGCTAGGTATCTACCTAGCACTAGCAGACCTTTGCCGCATGATTCACATAAAATGAAAATTTAAATTTGTCACGGTGTCTTTGATTTCAAAATAAAATTGTAAAAAGGATTTTTTATGACCTGAAATGTGTTAAAAGTGAATACAATAGTGCAATTTCGGCGTACAAAAAAGTGCACTGCTTAGCTCGTGTCCCGTTTTTTTGCTGCGAAGCCCAACAAAGTTAATCATCATCTGTCAACATCACATTTGACGTGGAAATCTGTTGCCAAGGACGCTTTCCGTTGCCTAGACGACATTCTTGCCGATGTCTTCAATATCACCCAATAGGATTCAACTTTCCTCAGCGCGCGCATCATTGACGTTCATAATCCTCGAATCATTCTGCCCTGCTCCGGAACCCTAATTGACTTTTTTTGTTTATAGTGTTTTATTTATAAGTGTCATTTATTGTTTAATTTTATAGGTATTTTTAATGTTTAAGTTTTTTTTTAGCTATAATTTATGCAAAACGTAAGTGCAGTGCGTCCTAATCTAAGTCAGCCTATAGGGTCTCTTGAAAATAGCCTCGTGCAGTGTCACCTTTGCCCCCATCCTCGATATTTTAAGGGACAGAGAGGATTGAATATACATCTGGGTAAGTGTCACAAGGCTCTTAACCAAAGTTTTTTTGCTTGCTCTGCTTCCTCTACACCCAAAGACTCCTCAATCACATCGCCTAATTTGTTCTCGCAAACTCTCGCTGAGTAGAAATGTAAAATACCTTTGTTAAGACGCATCCCACGCGGCGCGCGTGTATCTGTTGCGAGGAAACTTGCAGAAGGGATACACGATACCGTGAGTGAGAATTCAAAAGCAGCATGGGAGCGTCTTCTCACGTTTCCTTTCCGCGTATTACATGTTTCTAAAGACCCCGCATCTCGTTCATCTGTTACATCTCGCGTTAAACAAAAATGTACATCTTATATCTTTCCGGCTTTTCAATCTGGTCCACGCTCATTTCACAATCATAACGTATATAGATCTGTTGAAAAGAAATTAAGCGATGGGGATATCAAGGGTGCCGCGCGCCTTCTGTTTTCGAGTGACTCTATAGCCCCTAATTCTGCCGAGACCCTGTCCACTCTCAAAAGGAAACACCCAGAGAGTAACATAAACCTCGATTTACTTGACCAGCCGAGCAGTAATGACACATCTCTTAATGTTTCCACAGATGTGATTCGTTAGGCAATTGCCTCATTTAGCAGCGGCTCCGCCGGCGGATTTAGACGGCCTTACACCCCAGCACCTAAAGGATTTGACATCTGTGAGCTGTGGTGATGCCGGTGAGTCGCTGCTGAAAGAGTTAACCTCACTAGCCAACATTCTGCTCGCAGGTACTGTGAATACTGAGGTTTTGTGCATTTTGTACGGGGCCAACTTTTGCGCTCTCAAGAAAAAGGATGGCGGAATAAGACCTATAGCAGTCGGCACCACCTACCGCCGCCTTGTTGCCAAGACATGTTGCTGGGAGATCATTGACAGCCTATCAAATTATTTCCAACCAACTCAACTGGGTTTTGGCTCGAAGTCTGGTTGCGAAGCTGCTGTTCATGCTCTCCGCACTTTCTTAGATAACGAATGCGGAGAGGTTGTGGTCAAAGTCGACGTTAAAAATGCCTTTAACTCTGTGGACAGGGGTGCACTGTTAAAGTTAAAAATAAAACTCCTATCTACAATTTCCTTTGGCAGTGCTACAGCTCACCATCAAATTTACAATACCGAAATAATTTAATCTCCTCTGAGGTAGGTTGTCAACAAGGTGATCCGCTCGGTCCGGCAATAGTCGAAATTTAACGTGTGGTATCTTGACGATGGCACACTAGGAGGCAATGCAAATTCAGTTCTTGATGATTTAAACATACTCACCAAAGAACTCAAGGGTATAGGTCTGGAACTGAATTTTTCTAAATGTGAATTATTTAGTTCAGACAATATCGCAGAATACCATAGGAATGATATAATTTCAAAATTTAACTTGTTGGCTCCCAATGTTTTAATAATCAATAAACAAAATCTTCGTCTTCTTGGAGCACCTATCTTAAACGACTCTATCACAGACTTTATCAAAAAAAAAATCCAAATTTTCAGATACATGTAATAGGCTTCTTAAAATTAACACTCACATGGCCTATGTTATTCTCCGTTTTTGTCTGTTCGTTCTTCAATTCACATATATCGTCCGTTCTAGCCAACTTTGGAAATTCCCCGGTCTACTTTTAGATTTAAATAACAAATTAAAAGAAACTCTTTCTTCTGTCCTTAACATTCAATTATGTGATCGCTTTGTGTGTCAGGTCTCTTTACCTGTACGCCATGGTGGTTTAGGTATAAGGAAAATTTCAAGTGTTGCTCTTCCAGCCTTCTTGTCTTCTATTCACAGAACAAGTAATTTAGTTGATAGGATTTTACTTAATAGTATCAGTACCTATGACGTGTCTCACTTAGTTGAGGCACAATCAACTTGGGCCGCGGCTTGCCCTGTTTCCGAATTCCCAGCCTCCCCTTGCTCCCAGAGATAGTGGGACGAGTCACTGCAAATTGGTGCGGGATGAACTTTTAACCTCTCGAGCGTCGGCGTGAAGCCCCGCATTCCCACGAAAAAAAGTACCGTTGAGCGTCGGCGGGAAGACCGGGCGTCCCGCAGATAGTCATGGTCTATAGTTTGTTTTTTACTACTTCAACTTATTTTAACCAATAGGAGTGTTTGACGTCAATAGAATCTGTGTTCAATGCTCTCAAATACTAAATTATGATTGGTTATCGTGTTCATAGAAAAAGTGTGAGTATTGGTCGTTGAAAAAAAATGGTGACGTATTTGGCATGTTGTCAGCCGGGGTGTGTTGAGGTGAATTTAATTCTATAGTTTTGTTTACAAATGCGTATTATGTATTGTGTTGAATGTTTTATGTCGATAAGTGTATATACTTGGTGGGTAACTAAAAAGAATGTGATTTTGAGCAAGTTTTACATGATTTCTGAATCGTCAAAGTTTGGGTATTATTAGTTTGTGTATTTTTTGACCGTTGGTGAAATTATATGCTATAAAATGCTGTAAAAAGGGTATGTATTTGTGATTACTTAATTTTAATGGTTAGACAATGTTTCTAGGTTTCTAAAAATGTATAAATCATAAAAAACGGATGTAAATTATTGGTTATATAAGGAAAACAGTAAAATACATCAGGTCATCTGAGGTCAACAAGTTAAGGCATCGACACTACACGGTATCGATGCATTTTGCCGCGCGACACTCAAGAGGTTAAACACGTCATCCAATTTTGCAGATCGGGCTCGTCTCTTGGCTGTGGTGGAGTGGGAATCTGGGCTTTGGCTTTTGCATGGACTGGCTTTACCATCGGCTAATATAAGGACACTTCTTGACCGCACTGCATTTCGGATTGCAACATGCTTACGCCTAGGTATCGCCTGTAATGTCCCACATCAATGCCGCTGTGGTATAATAGTCGATAACCTTGGACACCTTGGCCCCCCCACTTTAAGGGGGGGGGGGGGGGGGGTCTGCTCAGATTAATTATCACTGCGCAAAAAATCCCTTCACACACATGCGTTCGGCCCCACTAGGGGGTCCGTCCGCACTTCCACGCATTACGCCCTAGTCTTTATGACCCAGGCAGCGTGTGCACCTCCCTCTCTCTTGAGGGGGAGGCTGCTTCCGATAGCCTTATAGCCGTTTTGGCAATAGGCAAAGAGGGTGTTTAGTCAGTAAAAGTCTGACATAACCCTAGGGGCCGGCCCTTAGGGTATCCATGAGGATTCACCCCCTCCTTCCCTCGCTTGACATGGTGAGGTTAATGACATCATCCGCCGGGCTCTTGTCACTACCGGAATGCCCGCTGATTTGGAGCCTAATGATAATAAAGTACATGGCGCCCGAACATTAGGAGAGGTGGTTCTGTTATTTTTTTAAAATTTTGTTCTGGTCAAAAACGCTCAGAGGAGGCTGATCGTTGAGGGTGTGAGTTTGAGGTTTTTTTTTCTTGTTTTAATTTGTGCCAAAGGTGGCAATAAACTTTAATATTGTTTGTTCTCCAGTTAACTATTATATATTTAGGTACTTTTGCATTTATGTACATGGAGTTTTTATAAGCTTTGATCGATTTTGGAGTAGTTTTTTTTTTAATTTTATGGTTTTTTTTTACACTTTTGAATGCTAATAAGCTAATATTTTCATCAAAAATCACAAAGTGTTTGAAAATATAAATACAGTAGAATCCCGATTATCCGAACATCCGATTATCCGGACTCATTTGTCTCGGCTCTAACTGTCAATTTAAAAATGTTTTGACGGTATAACGCGACATGTTACGACAAGTTTATTCCCGCCTCCGACCGTGTACTCCCGCTGTCATTTGTTTGCAGGATAGTTTTGGTTATTGTTTCAGTTTCTTTGATAGCGTTCAACTGATAGGTTGTTTTTTATTTTTGTGTCTGTTTTGTGTTGGAAATTTAAAATGTCCAAGCGAAAAAGAGTAGTGTTGTCTCTTAAAGATAAAGTGAAGATAATTGAAAGTTTAAACAATGGTGAATCTGGTAGTAAGTTGGCACAAGTATATGGTGTAGGAACTTCTACGATATCAGACATTAAAAAGAATTCTGATTCCATAATGAAATTCACCTGCGCGCTTGAGAAAGAAGATGGAAGCTCGCAACGTAGTCATGAAAAAATCTCAAAATGAAATTTTAGAATAAATTATTAAAATTAACTCTACCTAATGCTTCAATTCATCTGCACGACGATTTTAATGAAATAACAGAAGCAATGAAAATTCTTAGCATTGGTGAAGGGTGCGATGAAGAGAGCATTAAAGAGTGGCTGAACTGCGATAGTGAAGACCCTGGATTCCAAATCTTAACTGATGAAGAAATCATTAAGGATTTGAACAGTAACGAGAGAGAAGATGAAGAAGAAACTGAAACTGGGGAAGAATGTCAAGTACCATCTCACGCAGAAGCTTTTGAAGCTCTAGATGTTGCTTTTAAGTGGCTTGAAAGACAGGAAGAATCGGATCCTATACAGTTGCTACAACTGAAGCGCATCAGGGACTTGGCTGCAATGAAAAGATGTGATTCATTACGTCAAAGATTAATAACAAGCAATTTCCAATCAAAATTTTAAATTACATAGGTATTATGTAATTTATTATCTATTGTTAAACTCGTTTTTTATATATCGTATTTTCTAAATGACACATGTAAAATCCGTTACATAATAAAAAAATATTAAAGTTTTAATATTGTTTGATTTGCTTTGAAATCGATTATCCAGATTTTTGATTATACGGACTACCCCTGGTTTCATTTGATCCGGATAATCGGGATTCTACTGTATATGTAAATTTGCAGTGTATTTTTTGAGCTATAACCAAATATTACACTTATTTTTTTTTAACTCTAATCTTTGCAAATACATGCCTATATAATTTTTTTTATTCTCCAAATTACTACATTACATACATTAGGTAACATAAACCTTTTCTTACTACACATTTTTAGGAAATTTCATACTATTTGTTTTCATAAAGTTGAAACATGGAACAACGACCTATTACATTTAATTTACTACTTAAAGATGAACTTGAATATGAAGTTAGAATTCGGGGTGCAAAACCTGCAGATACAGTAATTGCTTTGAAGGCACAGATTCGTTCTCTCAATAAGGACTTACCCTCTGATGAGATATTGGAGTGTGATTTGGATGTAGTTTCTGAGCTAAGAATGGTCCATAAAAAGCTAGATGACCTGGACAAGCTTATTTCAATATCTTCATCAAAGGCAGGTTCCCTCAAGTCTTTGAATAGAATTCAGACACTGGCTCACCACTTGTTTCACCGAATTGGTCGGCTTGATGTAGTGGAGGAAGTTGACAGCGACTTCTCCACTATGCTTGATACCTACCAGAAGCGTTTGGAAAGCGTTTTGGTAAGGATTGATAATATAATGCATACATTCAAAAGTAGCTTAGCACAGGAGAAATTTGGAGAACAATCCATTAGCAAGCCACAAGATATTGCTAGCCAAAACTTGGTAGGGGACGCGGCAGTCCATAAGCTTGGTTTGAAATTTGATGGCAAAACGTGCGTTAAGGCTTTCTTACAACGCTTGGAAGAGCTTTGTTTATCTAGGGGTGTATCGGAAACTATACTTTTTATATCAGCTTCAGAGTTATTTTCGAATGAAGCGTTGTGTTGGTATCGTGGTGTTAAGTCAGATGTTCATGATTGGTTAGGATTAAAGTCTTTGTTACTAGAGGAATACTTACCTATTGATTATGATAATAGATTGATACAGGAAAATCGTTCTATAACTCAAGGTTCTAATGAAAATATTATAAATTATCTCAGTATTAAGCAAAATTATTTTAGTCGTTTATCTAAGCCTTTATCTGAAGATGAAAGGTTGAATATTGTTTTATTTAATATAAGGCCATTTTACACAGCCCAGTTAGCTTTGACCCCTGTAGACTCATGGTCAGAATTGAAAAGGAAGTGTAGATTACGGGAGGGGGCACAGGAGAGGTGTAGACTCTTTAGGGAACCTAATAATACCCCATATTCATTAGCCCCTGATTTGAGTTATAGGGGTAAGCAAAAAGTTACACAACAACAGGTCGCTTCAGTTCAGCCTGTACAGAATGATTTCTGTGTCTGTTGTAGGATAAATGGTCACAGTTTAAGTAATTGTAAGGCACCTTTTGTTGTGATTTGCTATAGATGTGGTACAAAGGAGTTTACTGCTAAGAACTGTCCTAGTTGTAACACTAAGAAAAATTTGCCAAATATGCAGTCTAGGACAATTCATTCTAATAAAAGACAAGAGTATAAAATTAATACAATAAAGTCTACACGTGTTTCAAAGTCAATTCACTCTATTCATAGTGATGTACGCCCTTATTTAAAAGTAAATATTTATGATTTGGAATTCAGAGGGTTATTAGACTCCGGCTCTGAAATATCAATAATTGGAGAAGATTCAGTAAATCATTTTATTAATTTTACCAATTTACATACTTCACATAACCTACAATTTATTAAAACTGCGAATGGTTCCTTATCTCCTGTAACTGGATATATGTATTTGCCGGTAATAGTTGATGAGAAAACTCGTTTAATTAGATTCTTTGTCGTTCCTGGTATCACAGAGTTTATCTTCGGCATTAATTTTTGGAAGAAGTTTTCAGTAGCACCTGATGTTTTAGCGTTATTGAAAGGTGGCAAATTTTTTATCTGGAAAAGAAAAGGTAGACACTGTTGTGGCGGCAGAGGGGGCTTTGCATGATCTTGACTCGCTGTCCGAGGAAGAGCATAGCCAGGCTAAGAGAGTCATCTCTCATTTTGAAAACATTCCTGCTGAAAAGAAGAGGTTATGCTCTAGTTTTGACATATGCGAAACATTTACACAGTCCATAGATAATATACGACTTTCCATAGCCTATGGGTATCGTTCATTAACAGCTTTGGCTCGTTGGGGTTGCAAGCTACCATTTTTATTAGAATTTTTATTGTTATTTTCCCTGGCAATTCCAGTTGCACCCATAATCTCCGATAATTATTCTTGGTATAACAATATTATAAAAAGTTGTACGGATAGGCCACGAGCGTGTCCGAATTTTCATATGATGGATGGTACATTAATACGTTTCACGAAAAGCATTTTTAAACTCTGTGATGATACCCAATGGAACGAGGTACGAGTACCGTTAGAATTTAGGGAATATGAACTTTTACAAAATTATTCTATACTTACTGTTGCACACAGCAGTGTGACGACAACCGTACATTTAAAGTTACTTTATTTTTTTGTCTCGGTATGTATAAAGATGCCGTGTATTTTACTGAGATATTGTAATAAGAAACACCCGGCTGTATGGGTGAATCTAATTTTCTTTATTCTAACTTTTAACTTTTATTTTAATTAATTATTTAGTTTGCTTTATTTTCCATCACCGTGGGTTGACGGTCGAAGAATATCCACCCCGCCGTTCTTCCTGGCGTGTCGTAGAAGTCGACTGTAGGGTTTGCTCTATTAAGATCAGATGGGGCCGGTGGTGCCTGCCTGTTGCCTCAGTTTTTCGTTTTTCCCTTTCCCCTTAGTTTGACGTTTGTAGCCAGGATGTGCTTGGTAAAACTAAAGTAATGGAGTTTAGTTTACTTAAGCATATAATATTATTTAAGTCTGGGGATTTATTTAAATACAAGGGGAAAAGTTTGATGAGGGGCTGAGGTATTAGGGCAGACATTGTCGTAATTGAGTGTGAAATGTTGGTTAGCTCACAACACCATCTAGTGAGCGCATTTCATTACTATCGGAGGAGGGGTGAAAATTTATTGGGTAGCAATTGCCATCTAGCGACATAGTTACACATTATATCGTGCCAATAAGCATTGAATAGATAGCACATTGTCATTTTTTTAATATTTTGATGATTTTACTTAAGTGAAGATGCTTAATTTTTTGTTTTAAGATACTATTTTTTATTTAAACTAGTGCATAACTTGATTAAACTCAATTAAAAGTAGATGTAATTTTTTTTTTAATAAAATCAAGAATCTATAAATGTGTATGATTTTGTTTTTTGATAACTGTGAAAGCAAAGAAGTTTCACGGTTGCATCCATGATGTCCCATGAGACTTGATATATTTTTCACGTCTTTCGATAACATAAAATACCTTGATTTAGTTATTTCAATAAAAAAGGAAGGAAATGTGCGTTGGAAGATCATTCATTATATTTGTTTAATTTAAGTATTTTGTGCAGAGGTAACTTAGAGGCCTGACGGTATGACCCTCGTTTCATGGAAGAAGGGAAAATGTCTGGTATGGGACGCCACTTGCGCGGACACCTTAGCAATGTCCCATATTCCAGCTACCTCAGCAATGTCTGGATCTGCTGCAGCTTCCGCTGAATATCTCAAACGGCGCAAATACGCTGGTCTCTCAGGAGATTATTTATTTGAGCCGTTTGGTGTAGAGACTGGGACCATGGGGTCCAGGAGCTCACCGACTTTTTCGTTATATTGCAGAGCGGCTACGTGACACAGTAAGTGACAATAAGGCTGGTTAGTATGTCGCACAAAACTTAGTCTTGCGATTCAGCGAGGTAATGCAGCCAGTGTTATTGGTACACTTCCTGTTTCAGAGGACCTAGGCGAAGTCTTTTATCTGTAATATAGTAGTCTAAGTTTTTTGTATCTAGTTTTAGTATCCCTTTTATAACGTAGATTTGATTTGTTTTTTTAAGTAGTTTTAGTTTGTATAGTTATTATTTTTAATTTAGTCTTTTAATTTATTTCTTGTTGATTGATTATATTATATTTGACTTTGATATGTTGTAAAACATTAATGAATTCACATAGATTAGGTATAATACTTCTACTATTTGAAACAAATGAAGACGAATCGATGTAAGAGAAAAAAATACTTACCTCTCAATTTCCAGGCCCCATCGGGGAAGATACCAAAAATGTGAGATAGAAGATACCACAAATGCCCGGTATCTTTATTTTTAAACGCATTCTATGCATTTATGCACCAGTGAAGCATGCAAAAAATTGCCAAGACGATGCGAAGACTTAGCGCGAAACATTTATGTTTTTTTAAACTAAGTTCAAAACGTCAAGTCCAATATTTGGAATTTCAAGTATTCACCAACACAAAAATCCACAAGATTTTGTATCCATCGCAAACTCGGTGGCTTTCCCTGCTATCGGTTGTGAACAGGTTGCTTGAACAGTGGTACAGTCTTTCAATTGGTTTTTACGGAAAAATGGCTAGAAGAAAAAAACTGTAGCTGTAACTTTGCAGAGTTAATTTACCGTGAGCTGCATGACGAGTTTATGAAGCTTTATTTATTATTTCTGCAATGGACATTACCAAAATTTATAAAATCAACGACTACTTTCAAAGCCCAGACTCAAATTAGTGGAACTGGATGAACGCATAAGAGTAACGTACACATAATTATTTATGTGTTACATTTACATGCAAAGGGATCATGTTCAACAAAACAATATCAGCTTAATCGTCCCAGATGATTACTATACATTGCCTGTGATGCAAGAGGATACTTATCTTTATAAGTATCTGCTAATTTTATCAAACATCGTGTGGCTAAATAGGAGCATGATTTTAAACCATAGCTAATTGTAAACAGAGAATGGGTTTAGAAGGATCGTCACGCCAGAGTATATTTTGCAATGGCCGGTGATGATCATTAACATATATTCTTAACATTTTAGTTATGTCACAAATTAAAGTGTAAATATAAGTTCTAAAAAGGACTAAGATATCAAAAAGCTCAGATTGAACTATAGGTCCATTTAACAAAACTTCATTAAGTGAAATTTTATTTTTAGAATTATGCTATCCACTGGTACTGCAGTGCGTGTTGTGAAAGAGGATTCAATTCGATTGCCCAGTGGTATCGTTTGCTTATCTAATTCACTTAAATGCATTGATCCTACTTATGGATATACCTACTGGAATGACGCGAAATTGTACTCGTGTGCGGAAGATGCATATCACGTAGTGTATCAGGGACAAGCGTCTAAAGTAGTAACAATGATGGGTTAGATAGATTTAGCAGGACGTCCGAGATATCGCACTTTGTTCACAGTAACAGAACCAGAGCAGATATTTAAGTTATCAACCGTCGTAGAGAAGGAAATATGTAGATATACAATGTATCAAACCGAGCATCCACAATATATGATCATTGAAGTAGGTAAAGGTGCTTATCCCTTCATTAAGAAACCAATTCCAACAAAAGACTTTGATATCTTCATGTACATCAATGCCAAAATTGTACATGTTTCACGAGGAATAGAGTTAAGTTTGAAAAATTTATATAAGACGTTAAGCATGGAAATTTGTGATTTAGAGCGTCAACACTTAAAAAATTTGACCAGTTTAGCTTTCATCTCTCCGATTTCTTTTGCCTTTCATTATATGAACGGACCGGAATATACGGCAATTTCTTCCGGTGAAGTTATTCATATTATAAAATGTCATCCAGTACCGATCACTCCAAGGGAGGATCAGGATTGTACAATTGAACATCCAGTCTTTATATGAATGAGAGCTTTTATATCACTCCTTACATGGGATGGTCTTAATTTGGGTAATGTAATAAATGCAGGAATATATACATCTCAGCAAATTGAAAAGGTTCGCCATCAAATTATGTATCCTCAAGAGAGGAGGGCAATTGATGAAATCGTTACTGGAGCTCTAAATGGTGACAGTATCTCTCATAGTTCTAAAATGCATTAAAAACACAATTCCACTCATGGTGGTTGGATACATGTCATCAAGAATTGTTGCATCATGTGATCAGTACATGATGGCTGGATACAGGCCATCTAACAATCAACTCTCTTATTTTTAGAGGGCATTGCACACAGCTTGAACGTTAATTGAAAGATATCGTTTTCTGCAACGATAGAGTTCGGCTAATAATCCTCCTGGGATAATTATTTTAATATGGGTGCAATCATCCTGCTACTCTTAGAAAACCAGCAATCTCATAAACTAAATCCGCGACTATTCTCAATTCTTGCCTATCTGGCATTTTAATGTATATTGAGCTTAGATTTGCAAACTTGCGTGTCACTTTGCACTATGCGACATAAATCACCTAGCAACTGCTGAAAAGAACCCGTGGCAAAGAACCTCAGACAGATCAATAATTGTGTTATACCATCTAATCTATGGCTTTATTACGTTGAGTTTCAGGTTCGTAATCTAAAAGTTCTGAAAGCAGAGCCATTTCTTTACAAACGCGATATCGAACGCGGAATTTCTCACCATGGTGTTTTTCAAATATAATCACCCTATTTGGTATTCTACGTCCACTTGAAATAACTTCTTCTGGGTCAGAAAACAAAGATAGGCTTGAGAGCGACAAAATAGTGAAGTACGCAGAGCAGAATCAATCTGTAAATAACCTTTTAGCAAAATTAAAATGCATGTAATCCCACTATTGTCGCAAATTCATAGAAGCTGAACGAAAATATTTACCATCCGAATTAAAAATCAATAAATCATACATGATGTTCCTTGAAAGTGAATATGTTCTTCCAGAAGTGAAAAATCTTATTTCCGGCATATTTTTAATACTTGTTATAATATTGGATTTGGATTCCCAAAAACTGACGTATGTTCCAGATGCTTGGAACTGATAGAAAAATCAAAATAGGAGCATTGAAACCTCTAAAGCCTCTAAAGAAGAATGCATTGATGGTTGAAAAACGTATTCATAGCTTGAGAGGTAAAGCTTTTTTTGAAAAATTAAGGGAGGCACAGGACGAAATTAAAATAATTTCGTTCGACTGTCAAAAAAACTTGCCCCTCCCGTAGTTGTCGGATCCATCCACAAATTACAGTTGGCGAATGTACTATTATAATTTGACAATGGTACAGAGTACATCAAAAGATCCCCTTACTCCGCGTAACGTTTTTCGCATATTATTAGCACCTCAACCCTAACAGTAAGCAAAAAATTAAAGTTAAACTGGCAGCAGAAGTCTTAAATCATTCAGTGTCAGGAGGAATGTATGCGAAAATATCTACTGGTAAGTGTAATTATAGTATACACCCCGGAAAACTTCTTGAGCAACAAACGACTATAGACAAGGTAGCCTGCGCAGTAGCAATTTTACTTACAGAAACGTATACTGCGCAAGTTTATTTATCTGTGGTTTTGCTCAAGAAGTTTGCCACTACCTGTGCTAATATTTAAATAACAGATGTATCATTCAGTTTTAGTCAGCGTCACATACATTGCTCTAGTGACAAAGTAGCTGAAGCACTGTTTAGCCCTGAAGTGTTTTAGGAAAAATTAAACAAACTTCCGTCCATGACGTCCTCGTTATTATGGTTAGTTTTTAAGGAATCCATACAATTATATCAAAATTTATCCTTTTCCAGGGAAACTCTCTGCGGATGCAACTGTTAGAGCAGATTTAATCACGAAGATAGACAAATTATTTAATTGCCTGAATAGTGATTGCCCAGATTTAAGAAGAGGCAAACAACATGCTACAAATTTAAGAAAAAAATACTCTACATAAAAAAATATTTCGAAGAAATTAAATTTATTTTTCATGTTTAAAATATATTGGGAGCCCTCGTACTCCGCCTCCACATGAGTGTTGGATTTGGACATTAAATGCTGTTGGACGATTTTGGTATCAATTAGTTAGGACGCACGCCATAACTTGTCGCGGAATGACTATTTGTGCATATTATATGTGTTGTGGTTTTATGCAATATAAGTGTGGCCAGTTGCACCTAGCACAATGATTTATATTATGTACTACCAAATACGTATACATAATCTAGAGAGTGCAATGACTTATATTATGTACTACCAACTACGTATACATAATCTAGAGAGTGTAATGATTTATATTATGTACTACCAAATACGTATACATAATCTTACAGGTTCAACTCCCCACACAGGACCACACTTATGTCATCGTCCGTCTACAACCCACACCAACGAGGCGTACATTGGACTGAGACGGACCGCGAATATTGAGACTTTCGGCATTATAAACAATTTAACCAAGTTACTATTCTAGTGCAAATTATATCAATGTTTCATACCTTATTCTGTCTTGTGTTTAATTTCCTATATCTGCTTCGCTTTATTTAATTTATTCTCCTCCCTTTTGTTATGACTTTCAAGGCACCTGTACAAAGAAATTATAACATGAATCTCTGAGCCGAGACACTAAGTATCTTCCGCGCTAGGAATGGTACTTTACATTACATGTACCCATACACACATTGAACATTTTCATTTATTTTGATTTCGGTATAAGTTACATGACAACTCGTCATTGGCCCAAGACACCTTGCGTGTCTTGTTCGATTTTCATAAACATCACATCATGGAACGAAGATGTGTCGAGTTACAACCCCTTGTACCCTCGCACATACTCCTTCTGGTCTCTCAAAGGTTTCACATCATGGAACCAAGGTGTGTCGAGTTACAACCCCTTGTACCCTCGCACACACCCTGGTCTCCCATAGGGTTCAGACCCAGTGCACTGGTCCCCGACATATTCACACACCATGCCCGCAAGCACGGTGATCACTAGCTAGCCCCTGAACAATGTTAGAGCTAGACCTTTTGTTTTAGGTAGACCGTTCCTTCCGACCAACAGACCGTCATGCTTTTTCTATTGGCAATTCATTCTTTGACTCATTAATCGACACGTAAATCACATGATACACATTAAGAAACAAGTTAATTAATCAACGAGAAGATACTTAGCTCTCAATCCTGGATCACGAAGGAACCCCACTCAGATCAGCTACGCACAGGAAAAGAGCGGTTTTTTCTTAGCATGGAAAACCGCGGAAAAAATGACAAGCACAGAGTAAGTTTTAAATTCAATGCTACTCACCATAGATTAGAAGTTCTTGTTGCCATATACAATATTTACATTTCGCGACTTTGTTTGTGTGCCCGTCGCGACACTCCCACCAGGCAACTTGATGTTAAATTACAGGAGGTTAATCATCAGGCTGCGCGTCCATTCCTTAATTTTTTCAAGGGCTCGGACCGCAGCAACTCTTCTTGGTTTCTCCTCACCAGACTGATCGGCTAGTGATTTCTCATTTCCTGTACTGTAATCATCGGTTACCTCCTTGTCTATGTTAATATCTGATCCATCATTAATATTATCTATGCTCTGAATTATGTCTCTGCTCTCATTAACATCTATCGCTATCTCTGACGATTTACATTTAATCTTAGGTGCTTGTACATAATACTCTTCATTTTTGTACGGAATATTTCCATCTGGATCATTATTTTTAGAGTTAACGACAACATCTTTCTGATTATTCTCTTCCACATCATCTTCTACTTCTAGAGGGTACAAATGAGCAATAGACCTGATTAGCTCTGTTTTATTTGTCTTTACTTTGGCAACTCTGCAAAGTCCATCGTTTCCTTTTATTAGAGCAGTGATCTTGCCTACTCTCCAGTTGATTCTATTTTTAAAGTCATCTTTAATCTGTACAATATCTCCTATAGCTGGTTCTTTATTTGATTTTATTCTAGGCTGTTTAACTGAATGTCGATATCTTTCTCTTAAGCTGGCCAGATATTGATCACGAAACATGAGTTTAAATTTTTTCAATATATTTTGACCTCTCTTCCAACTTTGAATCAAATCCGTCTTTGTAGACGACTCAGACAGACTATCAACCTTGATAGTTGTAAGATTAGCTTCTAGGCATCTTCCTAGAGAGAGAAAATCACATGGTTTCAATACATGCTCGATTTCATTACCGACATTCACTAAAGGTCTCATATTAATTACGGCTTCAATTTCTTTGATGATTGTATGCAATTGGGTGTCATTAAGTAAATGTTTATCTAGTGAGCGTTTTAAACAGTGTTTTGCCAAAGCAACCAGTCGTTCATAAAATCCACCATTCCAGGGTGCTAGTTGTGGTATGAATTTCCATTTTATATTATTTTTTAAACAATATTCTTTTGACAAAATTTCACTTAGTAATTTAAACTGTAAAGCATTATCTGATACTATTTTTCCAGGTATACCCTTTGAGGCTGTAAATCTCCGTAACGCCAGTAGACATTCATCTGCAGTTAAATTTTTGACAACTTCCATGTGTATCGCTCGTATAGCTAGACAGGTAAATAAACAAATCCATCTTTTCTCATTACCCGTTGATGTGGTTACTATCATTGGACCAAAGTAGTCTACTCCGGTATATGTAAATGGTTTACTGTAATTCACCCTATCTACAGGTAAAGATGGAGTAGGGGGCAGTTGGTACGGGCCTCCTCCGTGTTTAATACATTGTGGACATTTCTTTAAAACTCGTTGTACCTCCGCTCTTCCTTGAGGTATCCAGTAATTTTGCCTTACCATACTTAGGGTCTGTGATACACCTACATGGTAATTATCTTCATGTATCCTTTTAATAATGTTAGTTGTGAATGGACAATTCCTAGGTATTAATGCAGGATGTTTCTTTTCATAGTGCCAATCTGTGTTAGTCATACGACCTTTGCATCTTAGGACTCCATCAACATCAATGAATAGGCCTAAATTCCGTGTTAAGTTACTTTCAATACCTTGTACTTCTTGCTTAAAATATTCCGATTGAACTTGTTTTATTTTTCTATTTGGATCATTTTCATCTATGTTTACATTTTCTTTTTCCTTGTCCTTTAACTCTTTCTGACCTGACTGAATTTTATTCATATCTGTTTGTTGCTCTTTGTCTATTTCTTTGTTTAGAAGACCCTCCCCCGCTAGAAGGGAGAGTTCTTTTCTATTAAATTTGGGCCACTCTTTCGGATGCTTAACCAAAAAATCTGGCCCATCAAGCCATTTTTGTGTTTCTTCAGTAGAGCCTGATGGTCTTGTAGCAACGTCAGCTGGATTCAAACTAGATGGAACGTACTTTATTGTTAATTCTTTATTTCTGCGTATTTCTTCAATTCGTCTTGTTACGAATGGAGTAAGCAACTTATTAGATGAGTACCAATCAATAACAATTTGACTGTCTGTCCATAGGAATTGACAAGTTACTTTATATTGTAGAAATCGAAGAACATATTGAATCAATCTTGCACCAATCAAGACTCCCAACAACTCTAAGCGTGGGATCTTCAGGTCGTCTTGATCCTTGATCGGTACTAAGCGTGATTTTCCAATAACAAAATTTTTATGATTTTTTACCACTATATAAACGACAGCTGCGTACGCTCTCTTTGAGGCGTCAGTAAAGCAATGGAGTTGACAGTCTTTGTTCTTATTGTTTGGTATGTAACATCTTGGTAAGGATATCTCTTTGATCTTTTCTAGATGTTTTTTAATTTCATTCCATTTATCTATAATGTCTTCATTTAGAGTTGCATCCCATTTAACTTTCATCTTCCATAAATCTTGTAAAAGCAATTTCGCTGATAATACTATGGGTACACTATATCCACATGGATCATAGATGGATGCAATAGTTTTCAAAATACCTCTTTTAGTAGGTTTATTATTTAAATTTTTTGTTTTAATATTAAGAGTGTCCATTTTTAGATTCCATTCTAGACCTAATACTTTTATAACTTCATCTTGAAGAGAATCAGAGATGTGATCTATTAATTCTTTACAATTTGAACTCCATTCTCGTAGGTTCATGGATATAGCATCCAAAGTGTACTTCAAGTCATCATATAGTTTTTTGGCGTCTTCTATGGAATCTGCACCAGTGACGACATTGTCAACATATATGTCTTGTGCAATTCGTTTAACATTTTCGTTGTTTGATTGAGAAAGATGATGTTTTATGGTAGCATTCAGAAGAAATGGACTTGATATTATTCCAAATGGTACACGTGTGAATCTTAGATGGATTATGTTCTTATCATCGGCGTGTTTCGTAGTATCTCTTATCCAAAGGAATCTAGTAACATCTCTGTCACGGTCATGAAGACCGATTTGTATAAATGCCTTTTCAACATCTGCAGTTATTCCAATAGAATGACATCTCCATTTAATTAATAGTCCCGTCAGATCTTCCAACATCATCGGGCCACAATACAAACATTCATTAAGACTCTTATTGCCTTTAGTCTTGGCAGAAGCATCATATACAATTCTAAGCGTTTTACCAGGTGCTGTGACTCCATGATGAGGGATGTAGTGAACAGGATGATTAACCTTTTCTTGAGAAGAAACTTCCTCTATGATACCTTCTTTCAGTTGCTGCTTTAACGTCTGATCATACATTAATAGAGTTTTTGAATCTAATCGTTTTAGTAAATTAATTAAGCGACCATACGCTAGTCCAAAGTTACAATTAAGATTAGGTGGGTATTCGTTCCATGGCCAACTCACATGGTATCTATTATCTTCAAATTGCATAGTATCGTTGAATTGTTTGATAGCTTCTTCATCTCTGTTAGCTTTAGGAGAATCAACGATTCCAATCGATTCTAAATCCCATAGTAATTTCAAACTGCCGTTGTCTATAGGCAGGTCTGGTTGATGCAACTTGATATCACAGGATGACTGAAAATAAGTTAACACTGACAATTTATCTGCAGATTTACTTTCCATGTTACCCGATAATATCCATCCGAATTCTGAATCTATTAGGTATAAATCTTTTCTAATCTCAATCTTCTTAGTGCAAATGAAGGTGTAGTAATAGTCGTTTCCTAACAAGATGTCGATGCGGTCAGCGAGAGAACCGTCATCAGCTAGTATATAATTTTTTGGTTTTAACCATTTTCTTAATTCCATTCCATGATATGGGATACTATTAGTTATAATCGGGACAACGTTGGCTAGCAAAGTTTTTGTTTCATTAGTTCTCATCTTGAATTTTAATTCAACCAATGGGCTTTCGAGTTCTTGTGGTGCTTTAGAACCAAATGTAAAGACAGAAAGATTATCAATTTCTACTATTTTTAATTTTAGTCGTTCTGCTATTTCCTTAGTAACATAGCTACGCTGACTTCCTGTATCTAATAATATACGGCATTTAGTTAAATTCTCTTCTTCATCTTTCAAATATACTATTGCAGTTTGTAGAACTGTGGTACCTTTATTGTTTAATAACATTGTTTTTGTAGACTCGATAAAGTTCCTAGAATTCTTCGGGCATAAGGCTCTATTATGAAGTCCAAATTTTCCACAATGTACACATTTCCTTTTACTAAAACATTTCTCTGATATGTGTCCCTCTCGGAAACACATGAAGCAACGTTTGTTTAATTTCGCCCTTCTTTCGGCTATAGTTTTGACCTTGTCAGATTTATCACTATAATGGTCTCCTTGGCAAAATATGCAGGAATACCTTGTCCTTTTACTCATCATTGGTTTCTTATCACCTTCCCTTTCAATATTGAATTTTCTTTTATTTTGTTTATTCCCTTTATCAAATGTCATTCGTTGATTTTTATTTTGTCTATAATTCTGTGGTTTTCTTTCTTGTTTTGTTTTAACTACTTCAATTTTATCATTTCTTTTAATGATATTATTATTAACATGTAAGGCTTCTACTGTACAATGTGGTGTATTCTCAATCTCCATTTGAGTAAATTTACCGGCGTATTCCCTTGCTGATACTATCAACGCTAATTGTTTACGCATGTCTTCGATTGTATAATTATCCCCATCCATGTTTAATTTAACTTTCATTTCATAAATTATATCCTTTGGAAATTTCTCCATGATGATGAATCGAAGGTGATTGTGATTTGTATCCTCACCCAACGACTTCAGCACTCTAAGATGCCTCTCAATTTCGTCTAATGTTCTACGACAATCATCTAAGCCCTCGGCTCTTCGTATCTTGTACAGAGTCGAGTAGTGTGCATCAATCAGCTTCCTTTCATCACCATATCTCTCCTTCAGTGTAGAAACAGCTAGTTGGTAATTCAGATCAGTAGAGTCAAACCCTTCTATTATTCTTTTGGCCTCACCCTTTAGAGTTGCTTTCAGATATAGTAATTTATCCACATTACGCAAATTTCTGCATTCTATACTAGAATTAAATTGGTCCCAGAATTGATGCCAATCGAGCAGATCACCTCCAAATTCAGGTAGTCCCAACTGTGGCAATTTACTAAATGACCCATATTCTACATTGGAAGATGATGTGGTTGGTTCGTTTAACATTTTAATTTTAACATCCAACTCGGCAACCATCTGTTCACCTCTCAGTTGGACCGTGGTCAACTTAGAAATTTCATCCGCATCAGGTTCTTTAGAGATGTTAAAGTAATTGTATATTTCAGTATTAAATCGGGTGAGTACATTGTGCAACTTTGCAGAAAGTACTCTAGCATTATCTAAATTATCAATCTTAGATGTAGCGCATAGACTGAGAGACTGATCAGATAAAATAGTTATTTCATTTCCAAAAGTTGATAATCTTTGGAGCATAACTTCCTCCATTTTGCTGGCTATTCACTTGGTTGTTCTTGCTACAATACAAAAATGTTACATTACTATCAAGTCAACTAGTAACACTCAGTACTATTATTATCATCTATAGGTATGGTATTGGTAAGTATGTATCACTTAAAGAGTTATAATCCTATTTTCCATTTTTTTTTTTTATTTTTTTTTTTATTTTTTTTTTTTATTTTTTTTTTTTTTTACGACAAATCTCAAAATTTTATTATACAAGTATTACATTAATAGTACTAATAAATCCACTCATTTATTCATTTTTATAAAATTAATTATTATAACAACAACTTGTGTTCATGACTGTACATATCGAAATCTCCTTGTATTTTCTAAGTGTGTATGAATGATTTCATAAACCCAGAATGATAAGGAATATGAAAAAATTATTCTACTTCCTTACTGTGAGTAGAAACTTTAGTGACATATATGCAAAGTTTAAATTTAATATAATAAATATGACAATAAGTAGTATTTTACATAACTGCATATTTTATCAAATAATTTTATTCAGGATTTATTATGACTAAGAAAATTATATGTAAGTACTTTACACTAAGCCAGTCCCCCTTTGCTAGTGTTACTTTATTAATAAGAGTAGGTATTTGAGGTCTCGCAGTCCCCCTTTATGTCAAAATATTTCTTCAAAACCATCAAACAAATTATTACGCTTGTCTGCACTTGTTAATTTCAATGCAGATCTAGGTGTAGAGGGGATTTTGTGATTGTTTCTGACAACCAACCTCTAGAGGTTAAGTTAAATCTCTTAATGAGTGTGATACAAATTCACCCTTTCTTTATGAATTTAATTTTAATGTATTCATAGGAATTCAAATTATCTGTGTTAAAAAAAAATGTTATTAACATACAGACATGATATGTGTGCTTGCACCCTAAGAATAAGTACATTAAAATATCAAATTAATGAATTTTCTATTCAATACCTAATTTCTTTATTATGGTGTATAATCATGTAAACCATGTAATAAGTAGTCTATCATTCTTATATCACATGAGTGTATAAATCCATAAATCAAACTTCCTCATGATGACAATGGATTCAATCTTAATAAATTTACCTATATGATTAGTGAACAACCAAGTGATACCATGATATCTTGTTGAGTGATAGGTAGTCAGAATAAATTATCTATTGTTGTCAGAATAAACTTTTACCATTTTAGCTATTATTAATTGTTCATTGTGTAATAAATAACTTTGTCATTTTTCATTTAAGTTACAAACACCTGTTCAAGAAATTACTAGAACTATTTTATTACTGATTGACAGAGGTATGAAACTTGCACTAGAACAAATCATTAATTTTATGCCGAGCCGAGTCATAGATTCCCTTCAAGAGAAATCCCAGCACCTCCACCATGTCGCGGAATGACTATTTGTGCATATTATATGTGTTGTGGTTTTATGCAATATAAGTGTGGCCAGTTGCACCTAGCACAATGATTTATATTATGTACTACCAAATACGTATACATAATCTAGAGAGTGCAATGACTTATATTATGTACTACCAACTACGTATACATAATCTAGAGAGTGTAATGATTTATATTATGTACTACCAAATACGTATACATAATCTTACAGGTTCAACTCCCCACACAGGACCACACTTATGTCATCGTCCGTCTACAACCCACACCAACGAGGCGTACATTGGACTGAGACGGACCGCGAATATTGAGACTTTCGGCATTATAAACAATTTAACCAAGTTACTATTCTAGTGCAAATTATATCAATGTTTCATACCTTATTCTGTCTTGTGTTTAATTTCCTATATCTGCTTCGCTTTATTTAATTTATTCTCCTCCCTTTTGTTATGACTTTCAAGGCACCTGTACAAAGAAATTATAACATGAATCTCTGAGCCGAGACACTAAGTATCTTCCGCGCTAGGAATGGTACTTTACATTACATGTACCCATACACACATTGAACATTTTCATTTATTTTGATTTCGGTATAAGTTACATGACAACTCGTAATTGGCCCAAGACACCTTGCGTGTCTTGTTCGATTTTCATAAACATCACATCATGGAACGAAGATGTGTCGAGTTACAACCCCTTGTACCCTCGCACATACTCCTTCTGGTCTCTCAAAGGTTTCACATCATGGAACCAAGGTGTGTCGAGTTACAACCCCTTGTACCCTCGCACACACCCTGGTCTCCCATAGGGTTCAGACCCAGTGCAGTGGTCCCCGACATATTCACACACCATGCCCGCAAGCACGGTGATCACTAGCTAGCCCCTGAACAATGTTAGAGCTAGACCTTTTGTTTTAGGTAGACCGTTCCTTCCAACCAACAGACCGTCATGCTTTTTCTATTGGCAATTCATTCTTTGACTCATTAATCGACACGTAAATCACATGATACACATTAAGAAACAAGTTAATTAATCAACGAGAAGATACTTAGCTCTCAATCCTGGATCACGAAGGAACCCCACTCAGATCAGCTACGCACAGGAAAAGAGCGGTTTTTTCTTGGCATGGAAAACCGCGGAAAAAATGACAAGCACAGAGTAAGTTTTAAATTCAATGCTACTCACCATAGATTAGAAGTTCTTGTTGCCATATACAATATTTACATTTCGCGACTCTGTTTGTGTGCCCGTCGCGACATAACTAGCTAGGCTACGAGGAGACTCCAACAGGACCCAATTGAAAACCTTTTTGAATAAAGGGAAATTTTCACAACTTCAACAACATAACAACAAAAGGAAATTTCAACATCCCACATCCACTTCTTTGGGATTGCCAGAAAGGACATTGTTTGATTTTGGCCTATGAATCGTTGTCAATATAAATTATGTGACAATTTTTCTCTTTTTATACTGCTTGAAACAAATTTTGGTATTCAACGGACACTTGAAATAAATAATTTTAAAATAAAAAGTTTGGTAACGATTGAATAGACGAGTTGTTTGATTGCCGACTTATGGAAATTTTTCCCCGATTTCGGAAAAAACGTTGTCGATATTATAAAGATAGAAATAAGGCAAGGCGGAGGTGTCTAGGCCTGCATGTCATTTAGTTGCCCTAGCTACCTTCGCATATTGACTCATCTACTGCTTTCCATCAGGTGGTGTTGAGTCATTTGCTGAGCTTTCTATAAAAAAAAAATCTTCATTAGTTTGACGCTGTCTAGCTAGTGTTAGTGAAGCTCACATCGCATTTTCATGTTTGTTCAAATTATTGATTATTTCTGAATTTGAGTTGACCACCAGATACATAAAAATATAAATTCAATAAACCAAGGCACTGTATCCAATTATTGACACTAAAGAACTGAATTAATTACTACCTATCTTTTTAATTTAATGAACAAGCTTAAACTAAAAAATAATAAATGATAATATACTTTAAGGGCCTGTTTCACAATGTCTGATTAATAGATACTTGGCAGAATTGACAGTTTTGTATGAATTATCTGTCAAGTAAACGCTACTGGGAACTTACTTGAACATTGTGAAACAGTCGCTTAATGTCTATTTAAATCTGATTTAGCTGGAAAAGAAAATGTATTCTTAATTTTTATTCTGAAATCAGGAATTTCTTGTATAGTATTGGGGTAATAATCTTTTCGTTATTGGCAACACCAATGTACTACTTCAACTTCACTTCGATACAATTTTTATTGTGACGTTCTTTTCTTTCCGGCTTACATTTTCTATGCGTTTTATGATTTTATTCTAACAACTTTGGCTTGATATTTGGACTCTTGACTGATCAGATTGCATACTTGGACTTAGTTGTGTTTAAAGGACTTTGTGAATCTTCTGACGGTGACTACCTGGCTATATTTTTCGAACTTGCGCGAGCAAGTCCGAAAAAAATAGCCAGTACTCGTGGGATACTAAGCGAGTTTACCCCGTATCATCTAAAAGACATGAACTCGGAAGGTTTTTTTAGACCATCTTTAATAAACGATGCTGATTTTCAAAAGCTCAATTCCAAGAAATCCTTCAAAGTATTTCGCAGCGCTATAAAAATAAAGCAGGCAGACCAAACTTCACACCAAACTTCACACGGGTGAGTCAAATAAGAGATTATCTCAGATTTTCAATATGTCAAGAAATACTTTAGAAAAAACTACCAGTTTCGTAAGACAAGACTTAACAAAGGAGTTTGTTCCACAGCACTTTGGCTTTAATTCATTAGATTCGTCAAGATGTTATATCGAGATATTTAACAATCCCCAGAACATTATTTGTAATTCTGATAATTGTTTGAGTCAAAGGAATGCCATAATCATACTAGATGGCAATACAATTTGTTATTTACCTGCAAAAAAAAATAGTAATTATTACTTTCAGAGAAAGTCTTATAGATTACACAAGTTCCGGCATTTATTAAAGCCTTTTTTAATTGTTTGTCCTAATGGCCACATCATAAGACGTATACGGTTTACATGAAGCAACTAAATCCGATGCGGAGATTCTCTCGGAGATAGTTAAGAATCCATGTGATCCATTTATCTGGTTCTTTCATGAGGACGATGATGACAGAGGATTCAGAGACTGCATCGAAGATGTAGAGTCATGCGGAAACCATGCATATATGCCCTCATCTATAGATGACAATGAATACCAGCTTACTACACAACAAGCAAACGATTCAAGAAAAGTAGCCATGTGCCGTTGGGTGGTAGAAACCATTAATGGTAGATTAAAAAATCAATTTCGTCAGCTTCGGTCTCAGAATTTTAATGTAGCTGTCTAAGTCCCTTACGTGAAGAAATAAAAATAGCTGCAGCATTATTGAATGCCTTTGGGGTACCACAGACTGATCATAGGCGTACACAGGAAATAATAAATCGTATATCTCACCATGGCCCTCGGAATCAACTAAGCGAGTATGTAATTGCGAATAATCTGAATAGAAGAAGGGTTGATTTTGAATACATGAATGCTCAAATTCCTGGACTAGATGACTTTCCTATTTTAAGTGCCGATGATTTAATTATCTATGCACTTCGAACTTATCAAGTACAACAAACACGCAGCTACTACGGGGAACATGTAAAAAATAAATTACGTGTAGTAGTGTAGTTATACTAGTAAAAAAAAGCTACACAAAGGCTAGATGCTATTTTGGGCCACTTGCTCGTGTATTATTGGAAAACGAACCTTAGATTGCTGTTCGCACGTAATGTCTATATAATAATGTTTAATTTTTTGTTTTTATTTCTTCTTTTTAATAAATGGCGATCGCGACACATAAAGATTACGCATTTCGCCAATGTCAAGTGAAACATATATAAAGTAACAGATAATTGTGCAGTAGATTGAGTTAAAAAAGGAGTCTTTATTTTTTTTTATTTCCCAAGACACTAACGTTACAGTGACAGATGGTCGGAAAACAGTAAAGTCAATCTCTAATATCAATCTTCTAAAAACATAAGTAAGATTTCTTTATGCAGGACAGTAACCTACCGTAACCGACCTGACTGAAATATTTGTATGCATATTGACGACATCTTATGTTCATATATAAAATCTTCGAATGCGAATGGGGCATATTATATTGTCAATAATATCACGATACCGTGGTAATATATTATTTAATATTGAATAAGCCCGTGTTTTTACTTCAGTTTCGGGCGGTAAATTTTGTTTAAAATGGGAAAAAATAAAAGTTGTGACGCGTCAACTCGGCAAAAAATTGTTTATTTGCATTTGGAAGGAAAGTGGACGTACAGAAGAATCGCCGACCACTTAGAATGCTCCGTAAAGAAGATATTTAATGCTATTGACCATTAAAAGACATGGAATTACTGAAAACAAAATAAGAAAGCCACGTCCAAGGAAAACGTCGCCCCGGGAAGATATGCATATTGTACGCCTTGCTAAACAAGACCCGTTTAAAGGGTCCAATGAAGTTAGAAATGAGGTTTCTCCACCAGATGACCCCAGCAACATATCGTAAAGACACTAGTCTTGACGAGAGAAACTCTTTGGGAGGGTTTCTCGAAAGGTCCCGCTTATTACCAAGCAACACAGAAAGAATTATTGTTTGCAAAGAAGTACAGCAAGTGGACAGCACAGGAATGGAAAAAAGTTTTATTCTCAGATGAAACTAAAATAAATATGGTGAATTCCGATGGTAAACGCTACGTTAGACGTCCATTAAACCATGCTTTCAATAATAAATATACAAGAAGTATGGTTAAGCACGGTGGCGGAAACATTAAAGTATGGGGATGTTTTTTCGGATACGGAGTTCCAACTCCGTATCGACGCCAGAAACGACGCGACAGAAGACGAAGATGTTTGTCCACCCAATTTTGTCACACAGGCTGATAATTTTGAATCCTAAGTAGCAATTCGGTCCCAATTTTTTGAAATAGTTCAGAATGTCCAGTTTTCCATTTCGGACGATTTAATAGCTGCTGGGTTGGATACCTGAGTTAACAATCGTTGTATACCAAATAAGATTGTAAGTGATGATTCTTCAGCATTACTTGGGGCTATAACTCGTCCCCTCCTGAAAAAAGACTGTAGCAATTACCAATATTTAAATACAATTATTATAGTACCGGGTCTTTATGCTACATCCGTCTAGATAAATCACATTTTATAAAAAAAAGTTATGATAACAACATTGTTTTGGTAAAACTGCAGAAAAGTGCAAATATTTTTATATTAGTTTCACAAAATTAATACGCCTTCAGTCTTATGAAAAAGTTATGTCAGTTATTAAAGATATTGTAATACAATGTAATGTCTTTATATAAGTATATTAGCCCAGACTTGACTGGTTGGAAACCAAATGTAAGGAAGCCTTAAGACACGTTCAAATGTCAAGCGCTCAACGCGCGTTTTGATAACGCCCGTGTACAGCTACATAATATTTTCTTCAGGACGTATAAATGCGAACGCGCGTTTTGACAAAGCGCGCGTTGAACGTTGCGTTAGCGCTTGCCTGTTGTCAGCGCGCGTCAGCGCGCGCTTTGAGATCATTGTTTTTCTGTTTCCGTTCAGTTGAGCGCGCGGATAGATGTATTTTAGGGTTCATCAGTTCGTCCCACATACGGAATTACAGAATCGGTTGTATTAAGCCATATAGAATTTACATATATAGTTCTTAATTTTTTTTGTAGTAGGGAAATCCAACATGGCTGTATAAAGTTGTAATCAAAACTTTTTATCTTCTTTAAAAATTGTTCACTGTTTTCTTTTGCGCTGTACTACTTCATAAAAATATTGTATAAGAATAACTCTGAAGCATGGAATTATCACTCAAACACGAATGAGCTCTTCAAAATATTGACATTCAATTTTGGACTTTATTGATATGACGTTAAGAACTAGAAAGTCCGATTTTGATGGGAACAAAAACTGCATCATTGGAAATGAAACACTGAGAATTTCACAAATATTTTTTTATTGAAAATTTAATACAAAAGTTTCATTATGACAGATTGTAAAAACAGCAGAACACCGATAGAGAATAACTGTGAAGCATGGAATTATCACTCAAACAGGAATAACCTCTTCAAATTTCGACATTCAATTTTGGACTTTATTGATATGATATTAAGAACTAAAAAGTGCAAAAGTGTGCCAAGAGAGATAGCAATAACTGTACCTTGTATCTCTTTCCGACAGTGTTACTGTACGAGCAAGCTACGTACATTTTGCCTATCGAGCATTTTCACATATTCACCGATAATTCATTATTAAATTAACTCAGTTCGCATTTCGTAGCCATCAAGAGCGCCGCGCGTAACTCATTTTATTCTATATCAATTTAAGTTAGTTTCTAAATAAATCAGTTTTTATCAGTATCAAGTTTTATCATTAATCTTCTATCAATTAGTTTGGCATACCCCAAACATTGGTCCTTCGAGCTTTCCGTAAAAAGCGGGATCATTATAACACGTGTATCAGTGAATGGTATTTGTGTCATTCGATTCCGTGCGACGAGGTTACTGTGCGATCAAGGCATTGTGACACGTCATTCATCACCAAGCAAGGAGCTATCAAGGAACACACTACTTCCCAAGTCAAACAAGGTCTTGGGTAATCACGAGTAACCAGGTGCAGGGAGTACGTGGACTCCGCAGATCATCATAACCAACAGCGGGCAGTAATCAAGTAAGACCAGTCCTTTTTATTCATAATCAGTATGTCTTCGATGGACGACATTTTGGCTACTCAGCAGCAAGTGGCGGCAGCCATCGAGCAAGTCTGGACTAACTTCAAAAAGGATAGCTCAGATAGAAAGACGCCAGAGTACTTACAGCGGCGAGTAGACTTGCTGGACAAGTACTGGGTCGAATTTGAAAGCAATCATAGTAGGTTATCAGAGTTCGGTGAACAATCGTCATATTTTGATAATAACGAGTTTGATAGAGTAGGAGAGAGATACGGTGCAATCAGGGCCAACATAATAGCTTATAAGCAGCCTACTGGTATGGAAAGAGCTAGTACGTCAATGCTGAAGCCAGCCATTTTCAACCCAACCTCCGTCGGCAAGACGGCTGAACAGCAACAGCCGCCGGCAGCACCACGGTCGACCGACGCCTATCAGTCTTCAGTATCAGCTACGGGGACATCTAGCAAAACAGATGACATGCTTAAAAAACAACAAAGCAACTTCAAAGCTTTTCATCATTCTTTGGCAAGTTTAGACATAGAATTAATAACAGAAAAATGGGAATTTGACGACATACTGCGTACGCTGCAGTCGCGCTGGGTGACCATTGATGCCTTACACTGGGAGTTGGATAGTGAATTAAATGGGTCGAACAAGAAATATGAAGAAGCTTTCATAAATTACGAAACGGAGTATACCAGAATCAAGAAGGAAATCAACAAGAAAATGTGGTCGTTGGCGCACAGGGAGAAATCTACGCCACAGATGGAAATACCAAATTTCAGTGGCAACTACAATAACTGGGTGTCATTCAAGGACCTGTTTACTGAAATTATACATAACAACCCGTCCATGTCACATGCTCAAAAAATGCAGTACCTTAAAACCAAGGTCAGAGGTGAGGCAGAAAGGTTGATTCATCATCTACCAGTAAGCTCCGACAACTATATTACGTGTTGGGAAATTTTGAACCAAAGGTACAATAACAAAAGACTTTTATTTACGTCACAAATCAATATTTTATTAAACCTCCCAACAGTCCAACAACAATCAGTTAATAATATCAAGCGTATGCATGACACTACTTTAGAAAGTCTCAATGCCATCAAAAACCTAGGCGTCGATATCAGTGCGTGGGACCCCTTAATTGTTCACATTTTGTCTCAAAAATTAGACACCGGATTGTTTACGGACTACTTTGAGTCAGTGAAGCAACCTAGAGAGCTACCAGTATTGAAAGAATTTTTAGATTTTTTGGAGGTGAAATTTACTACCCTCGAGTCATCACGAAGAAAGCAGGATAATTCTACATCAAAAAATCAAGCTCTATCACATCAAGGTAACGCGAGACATCAGGGTACCAATCAATTTCAAAAACCAAATTTCTATAACAAAAGCGCATTTTCGTCAAATCTAATTTCACAAGGACCTAATAGCAAATTTGGTGCAGTAACAACCAAATACAGGTGCTGGAATTGTAATAGTAATGATCATGGTATATACTTTTGTCAAAAATTTTTGGACTTATCATCTTACAACAAGCGTAAAGTTATTAAAAAATTAAATCTCTGCCCGAATTGCTTCAATAATCATGCAGGAAAACCTTGCCTCTCATATTTCCGTTGTCGGGAATGTAATAAAGATCATAATAGCTTATTACATGAAGCGTTTATACAATCAAGTAATGCAACGGAGACAACGAGCGCGGGCGCGGGCGCGGGCGTGGGGAGTGCGCCCAACGTCAATGCCTACTCAGGGAAACAAGTAAAAAGTAGTTCACATGTGGCACTAAATAACGAGCCGATCGAAATATTGTTACCAACCGTTATTATCAAGATACAATCGGTGGATGGTTCATATCACACCATGCGTGCCCTCCTCGACCAGGGCTCTCAAATCTCGTTGATCACGGAGCACGCTGCTCAGTTATTGAGATTACCAAGGAAGCGATGCAAGGGAATCATATCAGGTGTCGGTGATAAAGAGAGCAGCTGTAAATGAATGATAAATATTAAGTGCATGTCAGTAGCTAACGATTTTACATTTGCGACTGATGTATTAATCATGAAAACCTTAATCAAGAACCTACCAAGTTCCACGTTTCAAAACCCAAATTGGTCATACTTAGACAACATCAATTTAGCAGATCCTCAATTTTATGTTAATCGCCCAGTAGACATACTATTAGGAGCTGATATATATTCCACTATCTTAATGGACGGCATTTGTAGAGCAAATTCAACCTTACCTACCGCGCAGCAAACACGTTTGGGCTGGATATTAAGCGGAAACGTAAAAACATTCCAATGCAATATTGTGCTACACAATCTTGACGATATTCAAAAGTTCTGGGAGATTGAAGATATTTCAGAACCATCTGATATATCTTCTGAAGATCAACGATGCATTGAATATTATCAAGCCACTACCAGAAGACAGGAAGACGGCCGATACCAAGTCAGACTGCCGTTAAAGCCAAATTTTCAAAATAATTTAGGTACCTCAAAACACAAAGCTATTGGACAATTTTATACATTAGAACAAAAATTCACAAAACAATGCGATATTGCGAAAGATTATAAATTATTTATTCACGATTATTTAGCACTCGGTCATATGAAACCCGCAAGCGACAGCAATTCGACACTGGAATGCTATTTACCTCATCACTGCGTCATGCGACAAGATTCATCGACGACAAAACTTCGAGTAGTTTTTAACGCGTCAGCAAAAACATCAAGTGGCCACAGTTTGAATGACGTGATGTGTCGAGGTCCCAATTTACAACAGGATCTGCAATGTCTTATTATCAAGTGGAGACAATACAGATTCGCGTTTACTGCCGACATTGAAAAAATGTTTCGGCAAATATGGCTTAATGAGCAAGATCAGCACTTACATAAAATAATATGGAGAGATCACCAATTACAGCAACTACAATCTTATCAGCTAGCTACGGTTACTTGCGGCACTAAGGCGGCCCCCTTTTTAGCTATGATGACTCTCAAGCAATTGGCTAGTGACGAAAGGGCGAACTATCAAGACAGTTCGGCGCCCAATGTCCTTGAAGAGTGTTTTTATACTGATGACCTCATCCACGGTGAGCACTCCATACAAGCAGCTAAGAAGTTACAAGGAGACATGATCCATCTTTTGAAAAAAGGAGGATTTAACCTAAGGAAATGGAAATCCAACGTACCCGAGTTGCTCAAATCCGTTGAAGAAAATAATCATGACATTTTCGATTTTAAACAAGCGGAGAGTACAAAGACATTGGGACTTGGATGGAATTCCAAATCTGACAATTTTACTTTCCAATCAAGGATAAGCAGTACAGCAGAATGGCCCACCAAGAGATCGCTTCTATCGGAAATTTCCAAGCTTTTCGATCCGTTAGGTTGGCTCGCTCCTGTCACTACGAAATTAAAAATCATATTTCAAGATATATGGAAATCAAATATTGAGTGGGATGAACAAGTTCCAAAAGTCATATATGAGGAGTGGATCAAAACAAAGACCGACTTGGGCACAATCAGTGACTATAAGGTGCCTCGATGGCTCGGAACAATGGAGAAAGATCATGTTGAACTCCACGGGTTTTGTGACGCAAGCACTAAAGCCTACGCGGGTGTCGTATATTGTCGAATCAGTCGCGAAAACAGACAAATAATAACATTAGTCGCAGGAAAGGCCAAACTCGTTCCCTTAAACAAAGAAGTATCCCTGCCCCGACTTGAATTGAGCGGCGCAGTATTATTATCAAAATTGATGGCTAAAGTGAAGACATGTTTAAACAGCCATAATATCAAGATTTATGGCTGGGTAGACTCAATGGCGGTTTTAGGATGGCTCCAAGGTGACACTGAACGATGGAAACCTTTCGTGGCAAATAGGGTTAAGCTAATCACGGCCACAATACCATCAGACTGCTGGCGCTACGTTAAATCAAAGAATAATCCTGCTGATTGCGCCAGTAGAGGTCAAACCGCATCTCAATTAAAGGATCATACGCTTTGGTGGAAGGGTCCCGAATGGCTATCCACATATCAACCCGAAAAGCCGACGCATTATACTACTGATCAAGAAATGAAGAAGTTAAAATCTGTTAATGTTGCACAACAAAGCAATAATCATATCGTGAAGGATTTGATAGAAAAACAAAGTTCATTAGCAAAAGCGATTAGAATATTAGGGTGGATCATGAGATTTATTAAGGGAAATAATAGACAAAATTATTTATCCTGTGAAGAGTTACGAAAATCAAGGGAAATGATAGTAAGAGTAATTCAACGAGAGGAATTTGAAGATGAGATAAGGTGTTTAAAAGCAAGTAAAAGTATCAGTAGCAAGAGCAAGTTGTTTGATTTCAATCCTAAACTGGATGAAAATGGAATTCTTCGTATCGGTGGCAGACTGAGACACGCGAATATAGATCAAGAAACCAAACATCCTGCAATCATCCCAAGCAACTCCAGATTGGCAAATCTATTAATCGATGAAGCACATGAGCTCATCTTTCATGGAGGCGCACGATTAACCACATCATTTTTGAGACGAAAATATTGGCTCATCGGTGGCATTAGAGCAACCAAAAAACGCCTTCGGTTTTGTGTAAAATGCAAAAAGCACAATCCAGATCATCAGAGTCAATTAATGGGAGACTTGCCGCCATCCCGATCAAACCCGTCACGCCCGTTCTATCATACAGGGGTAGATTATACTGGGCATGTCCTGATAAAAGCCAACAAGGGCCGTGGTATAAAAACCACGAAGGGATATGTCGCAGTGTTCATATGCATGGCCACTAAAGCAGTCCATTTAGAATTGGTCTCGGACCTAACATCATCAGCATTTCTATCAGCCTTGAGACGCATGGCAGCTAGAAGAGGAGTGCCTGGCCACATGTATAGCGACCAAGGCCGAAACTTTGTAGGAGCTAATAAAATTCTACAACAAGAGTATGAAGAATTACGTAATACATTCAATGAACAACTTTTATCCGAAATAAACAGCATGGGAATCAAGTGGCATTTTAACGCACCTTCTTGGCCGTCAGCAGGAGGGCTGTGGGAAGCGGCTGTTAAAAGCTTAAAATATCACCTCAAGCGAGTGATTGGTGACCAAACACTCACATTTGAAGAGTACAGCACCATCCTAAGTCAACTAGAGGGTTGTTTAAATTCAAGACCACTTTGCTCTCTATCAGAAGATCCCAATGACTTGGACGCTATCACACCTGCGCATTTTCTAGCTAGTGGCCCCGTGTTAACTATATACGAAACAGAAACAGATTTGAGAACTAGATGGCATCTAACTCAAAAAATATATAAAGATATCTGGGATCGATGGTCTAACGAGTATCTTACTCAATTAGCCGCACGAAGCAAGTGGAGAAAACCACAACGGAACATCAAAGAAAACGACGTTGTAGTTATCAGAGACGACAATTTACCGCCAGGGAAGTGGCCCTTGGGGCGCGTCGTACAGCTTCACCCCGGAAGCGATGGTTACGTCAGAGTTGTCACGCTCCAAACTAAGAACGGACTTATGCAGCGTCCAATAGTAAAGCTCTCTGTACTGCCAGTCAGTGAAAATCAAGACGAAAACAGCAATCAAACATTAATCAATTTGCCCAATCAAGATAAACAAACATCAGATACAAAATGGTCAAGGTCACGTAGGAACAAAACATACAGCTTCACATCCCTAGCAATGGGATTATTATTATTTTTCACAACAATCGTATGCCCGGGACAGTGTTCGTACAATGTCACACCATTACAAAATAATAGCCTTTATTTCGATAGCATTACGAATATGCATTTAATACGGGACGACTGGCGCCTAGTCGTCTACTACGATACCCATCCTTATCAAGAAGGTAACACGACACTTAGTAAATACATACGCTATCTTAATGACGTGTGCTTAAATATAAAAGAGCAATCCCATTGTGGCGAGATTATGTTACAAGTGCAGCACGAGTTTGCGGAACTTCAATATTATAATAACATTTTGATGCATCAGAAATCGGATACTCGTTCGCGTCGCCGCCGTGGATTGATAGACGGCGTCGGATATATAGCAAACAGCCTTTACGGCGTTTTAGATCAACGTTTTGCCGAAAAGTACGAACAAGATATCAAACTCATCAAGGATAACCAGAGGCACCTAGCATCCTTATGGAAGAATCAAACCTCGATAGTAGAGGCTGAATTTAATCTTCTAAAGCGCACTGAAGGCGTTATGAACAAACACCACAAAATCATCAATCAGAAGGTTAATCAGTTAGAGAATTCGTTAAACCAAGTAAATATTGCCCTTAAAAATATATCTCTGATGAATGAATTTCTTAGCACAGCCATGATGGCAAACAATCTTTTACACAGCCTCACAAATGTCCAACAGACTTTATTAGATACAATTACGAACATTTACAATGGGAAGGTCAATTTTCACCTGTTGACACCGTGAGTTAAACGTTATAGCGGGTCAACTTCCGAAGGACTTAGCACTACCAGTTGAAAATAACTACGAATTTTCTAATATTTACAATTTGTTGCAAGTTCGGGCTCGAGTTACATCCAACTACATTGTATTCGAAATCAAGATCCCACTTATAAGCAGAGAAACATATGAAGTTCTGAAACCCATACCTATTCCTTACTTATTACATAATCAAGATCAGAAAACTATAATACCCATAGCTGAGTATGTCGCAATAAACCTAAGAAAAGATGCGTTTGTGCCATTTTCTGAAAGCGACTTCAATTCATGTATAAACAGAGACACAGAAATAATTCTATGTCGCCTTAGAAAGCCTATTTATCACATACAGGATGATCAGAGTTTATGTGAGAAATTGCCTAAATCAAGAAACTGCCACACAATTAGTAGATCATGTATTAATCAATGGACAGAGCTACACAAAGTTAATACATATTTTTATTACTGTTGCGAACGGTGTCAGTTGAAGTTGCTATGCGAAGATCAAGTTACCGTAGTGCAATTGTCCGCCGCTGGCCTATTTGTTGTAGATCAAGGTTGTATTAGGTTGGGGAAAAAGTCTTTTCGCATTATAGTATGTATAAACTTGTAATAAAATCTCTTTGGCTATACTATTTGTATCTGGCTGGTTTTGGTATCATTGAAAGTTTAAATTTTAAAGAACATAATTCCAAATTCAAATTAGGAAAATGTGTGATTTTCATTTGTTTTTCGTACCGCCAAGATGAGTGAATCTAATGAAGAAATTAGATACATTTTAAAATTTTACTACAAAAAAGGTAAAAATGCAACGCAAGCCGCGAAAAAAAATTGCGATGTTTATGGACCTAGTGCAGTGTCTGTGAGAGTAGCACAAATTTGATTTAAGCTTTTTCAATCCGGAAATTTTGATGTCAAAGATGCACGTCGCTCTGGTCGCCCTATTACAGATAAAATGGATGCCATTTTTGAAAAAGTGGAGCAAGATCGGCATGTCAGTAGTAACGACGTAGCTGAAGAACTGGGAATTGACCACAAAACAGTTTTGGCGCATTTGAAAAAAACTGGGTACACAAAAAAGCTCGACATTTGGGTACCTCACGAGCTCACTGAAAGAAACCTAATGAACCGTGTACTCATTTGTGATTCTTTATTACGACGTAATGAAACCGAACCATTTTTGAAGAAGCTGATAACTGGTGATGAAAAGTGGATCACGTACGACAAGAACGTGCGAAAAAGGTCGTGGTCAAAGGCCGGTCAGGCTTCACAGACTGTGGCGAAACCCGGGTTAACTCGCAACAAGGTGATGCTGTGAGTGTGGTGGGATTGGAAGGGTATTATTCATTATGAGCTGTCACCACCAGGCAGGACCATCGATTCTGAACTCTACTGCGAACAACTGATGAGATTAAAGCAAGAAGTTGAGAGAAAGCGACCGGAATTAATCAACAGAAGGGGTGTGGTTTTTCATCATGATAACGCTAGACCTCACACATCTTTAGCCACTCAGCAAAAATTAAGAGAGTTTGGCTGGGAGTTGTTAATGTATCCGCCGTATAGTCCTGACCTTGCACCTTCAGATTTCCACCTGTTTCGGTCTCTTCAGAATTCTTTAGGCAGTGTCAGGTTAACATCACGAGAGGACTGCCAAAACCACTTGTCGCGGTATTTTGACCAGAAGTCCCAAAATTTCTATAGCAATGGGATCATGTCCCTACTTACAAGATGGCAAAAAGTTATCGAACAAAATGGTACCTACATACTTTAGTTAAATGTAAATAAACTATATTAAAAAATGTTTTGAATTTTCTTAAAAAATGCGAAGAAACTTTTTCCCCAACCTATTATAATCAAGTCACCTGATTTCGTAGTTTATTCACATAAAGAAGAGACAAGCAAATTAAGTATCAGTTTGAAAATACTTGCACCAGAGATTTCACCCGTTAACCATATTTTCAACATATCTCTACCGGAAATATCCATAAATCCGAACGATGAATCTGATAACATGACCCATAGCCTACAATTACAAGAGATCAAGGAGCAGTTAGAGATCATGAAACGCAGTGATCCAATAGCAGAAACGATCTCGTATCACGATGTCCACCATTACGTGGCCATATACGTGTTGTTTGGTGTTACGGCGGTAGGAGCCGCAATGTTCGTGTGGTGGCGCTGCCGGCGAGCCCCGGCGGCAGCCACTGCCAGCAGCGTGAGGCCGCAGCCAGCGGCCCAAGCCAGTGTCAGTGCAGTGCAATGTAGTGTAACCGAATTAAGTGAGCTTCCAAAGCAAAGTGCGCGAGTGTTAAAGCAAAATAAAAGCACTTCGCCTGTGCTACGGTCAGTTTTTTCTATTCCTGACTCGAGTGATAGTTAAGATCAATATTGTTAAAATCAATAGAGTTAAGATCAATTTAATATCACCTTGTATCATTTGGGTAACTAATACAAATCATCCATTGCATGTTAGTCATAGAAAATATATTGTTTCACCTTGTTCTAGTTTTATAAGATCATGCTTATGGTCATCTCCACTAACAATCTCATCTCTCGCCCGGGAATATGTACGAGCAAGCTACGTACATTTTGCCTATCGAGCATTTTCACATATTCACCGATAATTCATTATTAAATTAACTCAGTTCGCATTTCGTAGCCATCAAGAGCGCCGCGCGTAACTCATTTTATTCTATATCAATTTAAGTTAGTTTCTAAATAAATCAGTTTTTATCAGTATCAAGTTTTATCATTAATCTTCTATCAATTAGTTTGGCATACCCCAAACAGTTACTACTTATAAATATTTTGTAATTTAGTAGTTAAGAAACAACAATTGGAAGATGAAGTTGTTTATTGTAACTGCTTTTAATTCTAAAAGTACTGAAATTATTTTATGTGTAATAATTAAGTAATTAGAACATAAAATAAATTAAATTTTCCATGTTACTGCACTATTAGTAATTATAACGATAGGATGTAACGGTCACGAAATGCTATAGTGGTAGTATTAAAAAGAAAAAAATTGCAACAACGATTCTTCATGTCAATGATAGGCTTCGTTTTCCGAACCAGCTTTAGCTTTAGTTTAGTATAAATGTTATTTAATTTAATTACAACTATGTATGACGTCAACAAGTACTTGTAAAAGTCTACGTTGAATAAAATATATTTGATTTGATTTGATTTGAATGTCGTGTCGTTGTTGTTTTGGTGTTCTTTTCTACGGTACTGTGTTTCTGCGATCTTTCGTTAATTCTCTGAAATAAGAAGTTTTCCTTCAAGTTTTTTTTTACAAAATGATGAGAACTTGCATCGTGCCGTCCTGTAAGCAGATATATTACCCCGATTGTGGATTATCTTTTCATAGGTACGTAATTTTCGTTGTCATTGTAGTAGGGTCACCACGCGTTGTACCTATTATCGTAATTTTTAACATTTTCAATAAAAGTAATTTACATTACATGGGTAATTCTTGTTTTGCTTACATGGTGGTATGGTAAGTTATTAGAATAAAGAATTGGCATTAACATTAAGCCAACAATCAACATCATAAAAATATTCAAATTAATAACTTTAAATATTTTCAGGTAGCTTCACAGAAAAATTAACTAATAAGTGGTATAAAATTGATACATCATCAAGTTGGTACATCGCAACTGCAAGATTCGTCCGAACCTCCAGTGAAGAAATTCTGCATGAAAGCAAACAAACACATTGGAGTTCAAACACATCAGTCTGATCAAAATAAGCATGAGTTACAAAGAAAAGTAAAAGTCTTAACACAAAAAGTACGCAGTCGTGATGGTAAAATTTCATGCTTAAAAACTCTTTTAACTATTATTAAAAAAAGTGTAATAATTTTGACGAAGTAAGTTTGATGGTTAAAAATAATTTTATAGATATTCACAAATACTTGTACAGTCAACAGCACATCGGGCTATACAAAACAGTCCAAACGATTTTCAACCTAAGGCTATTGAACATAAAGTGCATAATCGATTGGGAAATTTGACAGTTTGTGGTAACCCAACGTGCTGTTGTCTGTACAAAAATAAAAGTGATAAAGATAACAGGTAAAGTGATGAAATAGAACAATTTGCCTTGTCTTTATACTATTATTCGGCAAAAGCTTATATGTTTTTAAGGACTCATATTGCACTAACTCATCCTGCAACTTTAAGGAAAATGTTAGCAACCAATGATTGTAATGTTGGTTTAAGAATTTATTACGTTGAAAGTTTCAACTTATGAAACAATTAAAATTGTTTTGTTTTGTTTGATGCAATGCATATAAGGTCAGAATTGACATATAATAAAAACAGTGATAAATATTGGGGCTACACAGATTTCGGAGGTATTGTAGCTGTGTCACCTGAAGAATTAGTGACAGAGGTGTTATTTTTTCAAATAGTCTCATTAAAAAATAGGTTAAAATGTCCCATTGGATTTTTTTTTTAATAAAATTACTCCTTTACTTCAAGCACAGCTCATATTGACAGCAATTCGCTTGCTGAATGATATAAATGTGATTGTGAAATCAATGACTTGTAATGGAACCGTTTCAAATATTTCCACTTACCAGTGTTTAGGATGTGATTTTAATTCTTCTGTTATGAAAACGAACTTCATACATCCTACCCGAAATATATTATTATATATTGCCATGCTATAAACCCAGTCGCTATTACTATTTGTGATGGTTCGTATATATATATGTACAGAAAAGTATAAACTTTTTATTTCAAAAAAGACTTATAGCTTACATAAGTATAAAAACTTATTGAAACCTTATATATGTGGACCATACGCTGCAACAAAAACTGATGCCCAAATCATGAGTGAGATTATGATGATGAAACGTCGCCAGTGCACATAATATTAGAAACAGATGACGTTTTTATATTAGATAGAGGTTTCAGGGACTCTATACCAGATATAGAAAGTGCTGGTTATGTTGCCCATATGCCGCCAGCCAAGCAAAGACAGGCATGCAACACAGCTAACAGATTTTCAAGCAAATAAATCTCGACAAATCACATAAGTGCGATGGATCATCGAAGTTATAAACGGATGGTTCAAAAGGGACTACAAAATATTTAGGCATTCCCTTACAAATAAAACAAACAACAACTGCTCAGCAGTTCAGTAGCTGATGCTATTGACTTTCTCAAACTGAGTGGTGATTCTAAATTTAACAATAGTGAAGCAACAGTCGAGTATATCAGGATGCTTGACAGGCTAATTGATCTTAAGGTGGGTATCCACTATATTCGCGCTCCAGCAGCGCTCCTGCAACTGTTCCCGGTAGTGGGTACGTGCGCGAACACGGAGCGTGCAACGTTACACGCTCCGCGACAGGCGCTCCGACTCGTGTCTGTGGACGCGAGCACGAAGCCACGTATGTGTGTACCCTGCAACTCGCATCACGCAGTATGGAGTGGTCTGAAGAACAATCTTTATTTTTTTTGGCACTTATTAGAGTGTACAAAAATTATACCGTAATGTGGGATCCGAGAGACGAAAAATATTATATAATAACAAAAGTTTAAAAGAGGATGCCTGGACAGAAATTGGAAGAGCCATGGATCTACCCGGCGCTGTTTGCAAAACATCTTTATTTTTGCATTTTTATTCTTGTATTTTTCAATAATAAAATGCAAAAACAACACCATGGAAAGAGGTGTGCGAAAATTTATTTCCTGGTTTTCAAGAATTAAGTAATTAAGAAAAAACAAAATATGGTAAGTAATATCCTATATTTTATTTAGTTGCCAACTAAGAGGTCCCACATCACTATTAAAGTAATCACAAAATTCATTTCTTATGTCTGTAGCTCTTATTCTTGTTCTACCCTCCTGTGTGGCTTGTTGTACTTCAATAAAAGAATCATCAATTATCATATCTTCAAATGTTTCGGCTCCTTCACGGTTTAGAATGAAATTATGTAAAACACAGCTTGCTTTTATGAAATTTGTGCAAAGATCTAAAGAAACATTTAATGGTCGATGAAATACCCTCCACCTGTTAGCCAGGATACCGAACGCACATTCTACAAATCTTCTTGCTCGGCTCAAACGATAATTTAAAACTCTTTGTGGTATCGTCAAATGTTTTCCTGGGTATGGGCGCATTATATTATTTGCTAACGGTAAGCCTTTGTCTGCAATAAAAACTAAAGGAAGAGGCGTTTGGGAGCATGGTAAAGGCTTTGGTGTTGGTAAAGGAAGTTGTCCTTTAAAAGTAATTCATTCAATTTTGAATTATTGTAAACGGTTGAGTCACATTCCTTGCCATATGCTCACTGACATGATGCAGAACAAATTCTCAATAGAGTAAATGACTATATTCTAATAATATATTAGCAGACGGTGTCATTGAAATTAATTTAAATAGAAAGCGAGCACAATTTGTTAACCTAAACGCTACGGTAGGAAATGTTAATTTTCCGAGATTACCTTATGATCAGCTTGTGTTACAAGCATGTGGAACATACCAGATAAAACAGGCACGGTATTATTATGGGGAGCACATAAGAAATGTTGGTTCCTATACAAAAGAAGTGTGCACTGACAGAACCAGTGACCTCTTACATGGATTCCCTTCGGCTGATAATTGCACCTTATTAAGAGGTAAAATACAAAGTAGGCATATAAGCCGAAAGATATATTTTGTTTACATAATATATGAAAATAATATGGAAGGCATTCAAGCTATTAAAAATATTATTGTAACTGCATAGTCGGCCGAAGGACGGTAGGATGCTGCGCTCACATAATGTCTGTGTTGTGGTATTTAAACTGGGCGAGGTACGAAAACGTTAATCCACCTGCCTGTTTTTAGATAATATATCATTAACGTATGAAAATGAATAATTTAAAAAAAAAAATAATATTGTTTTATTTAACTTACTTGATCCTAAAAGTCTATTATATTATGTAATGTGTACATTACAGACAACTCTAATCAAATATATGAAAATATTTTAATGTTCAAGTCCAAGCCCAGAGTTCAAACAAAGTGGTTGACCTTTGAACAATTAAAGAAAAATTCAGCCTATCACGACGGTATCAAGAGAACACCCTACAAAGCGATGTTTGGAAGTGAAATAAAAGTTGATTTAAAGTCATCGTCTTTGTCTCATGAAGTAACAAACCAACTAACAACGGAAGAAAACCTACAAGAAGTGTAGATAACTTTAAAGAAAATCACTTGAACGATGAACAACAGGCCTCCGAACTTCATATCTCATAAAAATACCTGCACCCTTTGTGAAGAACATGGCATTTTAATTGACGACATGACATGCCCTCTTTGTTTAAAAGAAGCAGGTATTGAACATAATCATTCTGGAGCGAAATTAAATTTAGAGTACCAAGCCATTAAAATGAAACAATATTTTGCTGCAAAGTTTCAAGAACGTCATATAGGATATAGGCGATACAGTAAGAGTAAATATACCGGAAGTAGACCGAGGCCGAGGCGATTTTAGGAACATTTTATTGAGTCTTAGATAAAAATGAAGACGGAATTTATAAATTAGGCAACGAAAACGGTACAATCGAACAGTTTTTTTCACGAAATCAGTTTACAGTTTGTGAACAAATTTTCGTAGAATTGGAAAAAGTGTCGTGAATGAAAATGACTATTCGCCAGCTTGCTAATGAACAGTCAACATCAGGTGGACAAGGCTTTCAAAGATGTCATTGCAAGACAAAATGTGGTACACGCAAATGCCGCTGCCGAATAAATAATGTTCTTTGTAATTCGAAATACCATTCTAGTTTATCATGTTCCAAAAAATAGCTCCATATTATTTTATAATAATGTTTGGGCGGAGGGAGAAAAGCTGGGCATGGAGCACAAGAAGTTGGAACTTGTCTCATTGATTACATAAAAAATAAACTACCGTCAGACGTCACACAATAAATTCTTTGCAGTGACTGTTGTGGTGGCCAAAACCGAAATATAAAAATAGTGTTGATGCTAAAATCTATTCTTAATGGTCACTAAATTTGGAAACCATAAGTTTCAAATATTAAGAATCGGGTCATTTATTTTTACCCAACGATAGCGACTTTGCAAACATCGAGACGAGATGGAAGCATTACCAAAAATATATACTGTAGAAGAATATATTAAAATATATATAGTATAGATTATGAGAGAATGTAAAATAATTAACCCTTTAGTAGTATGTAAAATGGAAACGACTAATTTTTTAAGCTCTATCGAGTTAGAAAGAAAGATAGCAAATAGAAAAATATTTACAGACAAGACAAAAGTAAATTGGTTACACACAAAAGAAATTTTACTAAAAACACAAGTTCCTTATTCGTTATTTATGAGAACACCATTTGAAGAAGAATTTAAAGAACTTCAAATACAGAAAAAAGTGAAAGGTACTTTTTAGAGTTTACTGATAAAGACTTGAAGCCCCTTTGGCCTACGGGCAAACCGATAAATCAAAATAAATTAAATGATATAACATCAATACTTAACCTGATTCCGGAAGATTATATAAATTATTATAAATCACTCAAAGGTTCAAGTACAGTAACCGATGATGTGGAAGGTATAGGTGAACCAGGTTTTGATATAAATGATGATTAGATTTACAGGAGGGCACTGCATGCTTGATGATATTACAGTCTTCAGCAGAGCTAAGTGTTTCCTTAATTCCCTTCTTAAATATACCCACTTAGTGCATTCACCCCTGTGATGTGGAAATCAAGAGATTGAATAAAATAAGATTTGTAGTACAAAACTTAAAGTTTAGTTATACGTAAGTATTTGCAAAGTAACTTCTTAAATAGAACAAATTTTTATTATATATTTTGTTATTATTCTCATGTAAAAAAGTGTTTCTCCTGAATACTTTAAAATTTGATTAACAATTTCTGTAATATTTCTTAAGTTAAATAACTGTAGACTACCAATTTGGATAATATATAATTAGTAAATAAATTATAACTAGATATTTGAGTAGCTGTAAAAAGAAAAGGCCATGAGAGTTATGGAGTAAGTCGTGGTCAAACGGCTTCCCGTGGACTTTTCTATGGGAGCAACTTGTTTTCATGTCGACAATAAGATTGTGATGACAAGTGAGCCTTCGACCTTAGTTGCCGTACCTAATATCGAGATCGAGTCGGCGGTGCGAAAGCAAGACAAGGTCGAGGATGAATATTTGAAAGAATATTTTAAAAGAGCCTTGGACCCCACTTAATGATTGTAAGTTTCCCGTTTCTACAAAACGAAATTTGCGCTTTCAAACTAAATGAATGGAAAGATTCACCTGTTTGTCATATTCTAAATATAGAAGTGGAGCGTTCAGTAGAATTTGCATCGTAATGAGACGTTCGCTTGATGAAGGTAAAGGGGGCCAATCAACCAAGCCTTTTTGCAAGTGGAAAAATGCACTAGAAATATTTGAAATTCCTTCAAAATCAGGATACCACAAATGAAATTTGGAACTGGCAGATAACTTCCTTAAAGTAATGTCTTCTCAGGCTATTTCAGTCAATGAGCAACTGTCTTCCCAGAGAAAGAGACAGCAACAGAAAAACTAAAAACAATCCCTATCGTAAAAGATTTTTTTTTGCGACAAACGAGGCTTATCCTTAACAGGTAAAACTGATTCGGGGCGGATCCACATTACACCAAGTGTCTGAACAACCATTTCATAATGATGGTAATTTTTGAGCACTGTTTCGATACGCAGACGAATCTGGGGACATTTTCCTAGCATTTGGCCACATCTATGGTCGTCCGTCCGAATGTAAGCAGTGACACGTTAAGTTCTCTAAAGTAAATTTATTATTTGATACATTCTAAACTGTTGTTTCTTAGTGAAAATTACATAAGTTGTTAATAAGTGAGACAGTGATTACTAGGCTGTTATTATTTTCATGTTTCTTATTGTAATTGTTTATAAATCCACGAAGAAGAAATTGAATAAAAGAATAACTATATGAGTGCATGATACGGCGACCGGTAAGCGAACTTAAGCGATTTCATTCATTAGCGTAACTGTCGTAAAGTCTACAATAGATAGTTCACACCGGTCGGTCAGTGAGAGGTACGTCAACAGCGCGCTTGCCATTGATAAAGTATTCGTGGACAGGTGTTTACTTCGTGCTTTGCGCGCAGCCTCTGAGAAAATTTATTTAACTACATATTATATTACTACCTCTTAAAATGTCAAAAAACAGCTGGGGCTGTTGTGTTCCTGATAATGCGGATAGCGAAGGTAATGATAAGTTCATTACATGCTGTAGACTTCAGGGTGGTCACTGGGTTTAGTTAAGGAAAACTCGATGTACTTTGACTGATATATTTTGCACATAAAAGGTACAGAACCGCGCGACAGCTCGTTTGAGCGGGAACTGGTTTGTTGACATGTAATGATAGTCTTTATATCGAACAATACAATACGTTGCTGAACTTTTATAAATTTACCCACATTTAATTTTAATACAGCCTAAACTTTTTCTATGAGCACGTCGCTAACACTCCCCACCCCGAGTGCTGGAACAGCACTCATCACTTTCTAATAAAATAGGGGCCACACGTGCCGCTGAACGCCGATAGATGCCTGTAGCAGTTTTGACTTCAACAAGCCGCACGCGACCATCCTTGCCTGGAAAAACTTGTGTAATAACTCCCTTTGGCCATACGTTCCTAAACGACCCTGGGTCCACAACAAGAACTAGATCACCAATTTGCAAACGCCTATGATCAGTGTGCCACCTTTTTCTAGGGATAAGTTCAGGTAGAACTTCCTTAACCCACCTTTGCCAATACATGTCGGCTAACCTTTGTGCCTTTCGCCAACCTTTCCTTAGATTAAAATCAAAATCTTCAAATGTACCGAGAGAAGGCAAATTTGAAGAGGAACCCAGGAGAAAATGATTCGGAGTCAATGTTTCGATAACACCTGGGTCCACCGAAACGTGCATGAGGGGACGACTATTTATAATATTTTCAACCTCGGCTAGAAGGGTAGATAAAACCTCCTCTCTCGGTGCCCGCTCTTTAAGGACAACTTTAAGCGACTCTTTCACACTTCTTATAAGTCGCTCCCATGCCCCACCCCAATGTGGGCTGGCAGGGGGAATAAAATGCCACTCTGTTCCGTTATTAATTCCATAAGCCTTTAAAGCCTCAACATCCGATCCCTGTAGTGCCTTCTGTAATTCCTTTTCGGCCCCTCGTAGGTTAGTGCCATTGTCCGAATATAAGTGGCTCGGCCAGCCTCTCCGTGACGCCATTCGCCTTAACGCCATTATAAGATCATCAGAGGTAAATGTCCTTACAAGTTCGATATGAACAGCGCGTACAGTCATACAAGTGAATAAGACACCGTACCTAATCTCTCGACGCCTGCCCACCGTAATCCCTATAGGGCCGAACAAGTCCAGGCCACAGTGTGTGAATGGCCGCTGATGATGTGCTACTCGTGCTGGGGGTAAGTCCCCCATACGGGGCATCAATGGCTTACTCTTGCGAATTCTACACAGCATGCACTGCGATACAACACCTTTCACGGTGGGTCTTAGTCTTACTATCCAGTACCTTTGCTTTAGCTGGTTGATCACCGATTCCTGGTTGCCGTGTGCTAACATTTGATGGTAATGACGTATGAGCAACTTGGAGACAGGGTGCTTACCATCTAAAATTATCGGCCTCTTTACGTCAAGATTTACACCCACGGCAGCATCGATACGACCGCCCGTCCGCAACACTCCATCTTCATCTAAGTAGGGAGAGAGGGTAAGTAATCTACTATTTTTCCCTAAGGCTTTATTAGTTTTCAATGCCGCTATCTCTTCCCCAAAAGCCTCTATTTGAGAGTGTCTCAGAAGTAATTGCTCGGCGCGCTTCATTAATGAACAATCAATGTCACATACAACACGCCTACACCTATTGATAAACTTCAAAACTGCCGCTGTCGCCCGCAGCAACCGAAGCCAAGATGAAAAACGCGCCGGGTCTGGAACGCACAAGTCCTTAGTATGCTGTACAATGGTGACCGCAACGCACTCCAAGTATTCATCAGCTGATTCATTCTGAAATCTATTTTCTGGCCATGATGATTCAAAATTATATAAAAACTTAGGACCTGTAAACCATTCGCCCCTAAATAGCGAATAATCAAAACTATCCCTAGTACCTAGATCAGCAACATTAACTTTGGTAGAAATATAACGCCACTCCGTCACAAGCGACAACTCGTCAATCTCCCCGAGACGATTGGCTACGAACGCTTTGTAGCTGCGCGTGCTATTACGAATCCATTGAATTACTGTACTGGAGTCGCACCAGAAATAACGCTTGCATGGAGTTAGTTTATGTTCCCTTAAAATTGTGTCTGCCAGTCGTGCCGCTATTACGGCGGCTTGAAGCTCGGCCTGTGGGAGTGTTAAGGACTTCACTGGCATAACTCTAGACTTGCTTGCTATAAAAGAAACCTTTATTCCTCCATTGACATGCCAACGCCAATATGCCACAGCACACATTGCTTTACTCGATGCATCACAAAACAAATGTAATTGTAAATTATTTTATCTACACTCATGTCATAATATTCGAATTACGATATCAAAGGTGAACATAAAATGACATACTTTTTAATACAGATAATCAAAATTTAAATTTAAAAAAACAACCTGTAACATAATGACCATTATAACACCGGTTCGACTCATTATGATACAGTTATTTTTCTTAAATACTCGGGAAGGCAAAGGGATCTAACCCATACATTTGTCTTTTCTGTTGTTTTATTTGAATTTATGTATGAGTGTAGATAAAGTAGTGTATGCAACTGCATATAACACGGGTATTAAAACACTCGTTACTATTATGAAACTCGCTGCGCTCGTTTCATAAACTCACACTCGTGTTTTAATACCCTTCATTATATGACAGTTGCATAAACTACTAATACGACACTACAGCTGATGTTAATGCTACGTCATTCGTAGAAGGCCGCTCCGGCGTAGACGCCGGAGGGGGGGACCCCGGAGGGGGCGCGCATGCGCCAGCGTCAATAGCAGTGACGAAGTCTGCCTCTTTCTTACCTGTAGCAGCCAGCATTCTATCTCCATCGCACCCGAGTGGCGTCGTCGTAGCCGATTGATAATACCTAGGTATGCGTATATGGTGTATTTCTTTAAGTAGGTCAAGCCACTTGCACCATTTCTCGTAAATATCGTCGGGAATATATTCGTCCCATTCAATGTTTGTACGCCAGGTATCTTGAAGCATTATTCGACCCTGTATAATAAATGGAGTTAAAAATCCTAAGACATCGAATACAGACATAATCACCCTGAGCATAACACGTTTCGTGGGTCGTTCTCTGCCGTGAATAATACTTTCAGGTATACGTTTTAAAGACACATCGAAACCTAACATATCAACGGCTGGGTACCACAAGAGACCTAATGTACGCTCACCCTCGCAGTGTTGATCAATTTTGAAGCTTATGGCCGTAGCACTTAAGGTTTCATTTTTAATGCTGTCTAATACCGCTGTACTGTTACTCGCCCAGCCACGGATCTCGAACCCGCCAGACTAGTCCAGTCAACAAGTTCAAAAACGTGAAAAATAGAGATAAAGCTCCTAAAAATATGAGCAATAGCTCATTGGATTCGGAAATGAGTTTTGAGGATTTTACTGCACGTAAAAAATTGCAATTGTTATTAACAAAATAAGATGAAAAAAAAGAGGTATTTACGTTTTTGTTAATAACTCATAAACTATTAATATTTAAGATATTTGGAAAAAAGGTCCTTAAAGAGAAGGAAATTTCCGAAAAAAAAGTCCCAGCTCCCGGAACTCTACCTCTATTATTTATAATTTTAATTTAACGCTGAAAATAGGGCTCCGCGCAGCCATTACGGCATGGGCGCACTGCCGTTAAAGACAGTTTCTTACATAAAATTATTTTTTTATAGTAACAAATATGAATTTAAAAATTTAAATAAATTATGGTGTCATCCAGATACTTGAAAGAATATATTCCCGTTGGAAAATTTTTTTTAAATTAATTTTTCAAAAAGTTATGCAATTGTTAATTAACGAATTTTTTTCCTATCTCCGTTTTCATAAATGACGACATAAAAATTTAAATAATAAACCTATAAATTTTTGGCTCTGTGGAGCTCTTCTTATATATATACTTAACAAGATCCCGCGATAAAAGTTTATTAAAGTTAATTATTTTGTTTATTACAATTTTTTAAAGTTAACAAAAAATGAAAAGTCTAAGAAATGTTATTAAAAAATTTTTTTTAAACAAATGTTATATTATTGCTGCTTTCTTATCCAACAATGGCATTAAGTAACATCGGAAAAATTTTTTTTACATCATTTGTTAAGAAATTGTTTATAAACAAATAGACAAGTTTAATATTTAAAGAATTTTTTTTTTTACCATTATGTTGTCTTGGCAAAATAATGATTTTTAAAAAAAAAAATTTTCTTAAATAATTTTTTTTATTGTTTATAATCGTTTTTTTTATATTTCGATTGTTTAAATAATTAGTTAAGGAATGATTTTCTCCTTAAAAATCATAATTGGCATTTCTTCATAGGTAAATAGAAAAAAAAAAAATTATCAATAATTTCATTGTTTGTTAACTTAACAATTTGTTATAAACAAATTCTAACTACCGTTATATTTTTTTTCTAGAGCTAAAAAAATAACAAAAACAGCCATATATATCAAAATACTAAAAAAAAATTTTTTCGATTTTTTATAACGCTTTTATATTAAAAAATTTTTTAGTATTTTGATATATATGGCTGTTTTTGTTATTTTTTTTAGCTCTAGAAAAAAAATATAACGGTAGTTAGAATTTGTTTATAACAAATTGTTTGAGTTGTTAAGTTGTTAAGAGTTTGAGTTGTTGAGTTAACAATGAAATTATTGATAAAAATTTTTTTTTTTCTATTTACCTATGAAGAAATGCCAATTATGATTTTTAAGGAGAAAATCATTCCTTAACTAATTATTTAAACAATCGAAATATAAAAAAAAAACGATTATAAACAATAAAAAAATATATTTAAGAAAAATTTTTTTTTTAAAAATCATTATTTTGCCAAGACAATATAATGGTAAAAAAAAATTTCTTTAAATATTAAACTTGTCTATTTGTTTATAAACAATTTCTTAACAAATGATGTAAAAAAATTTTTTCCGATGTTACTTAATGCCATTGTTGGATAAGAAAGCAGCAATAATATAACATTTGTTTAAAAAAATTTTTTTAATAACATTTCTTAGACTTTTCATTTTTTGTTAACTTTAAAAAATTGTAATAAACAAAATAATTAACTTTAATAAACTTTTATCGCGGGATCTTGTTAAGTATATATATAAGAAGAGCTCCACAGAGCCAAAAATTTATAGGTTTATTATTTAAATTTTTATGTCGTCATTTATGAAAACGGAGATAGGAAAAAAATTCGTTAATTAACAATTGCATAACTTTTTGAAAAATTAATTTAAAAATTTTTTTCCAACGGGAATATATTCTTTCAAGTATCTGGATGACACCATAATTTATTTAAATTTTTAAATTCATATTTGTTACTATAAAAAAATAATTTTATGTAAGAAACTGTCTTTAACGGCAGTGCGCCCATGCCGTAATGGCTGCGCGGAGCCCTATTTTCAGCGTTAAATTAAAATTATAAATAATAGAGGTAGAGTTCCGGGAGCTGGGACTTTTTTTTCGGAAATTTCCTCCTCTTTAAGGACCTTTTTTCCAAATATCTTAAATATTAATAGTTTATGAGTTATTAACAAAAACGTAAATACCTCTTTTTTTTCATCTTATTTTGTTAATAACAATTGCAATTTTTTACGTGCAGTAAAATCCTCAAAACTCATTTTTCTAGAGGTCGTTCCGAATCCAATGAGCTATTGCTCATATTTTTAGGAGCTTTATCTCTATTTTTCACGTTTTTGAACTTGTTGACTGGACTAAGACCTGTGAATGTTACTTATTTGTTTGACCATTTCGATAGCTGTTTTTTCATCTGGTAAACTAGCTATATAATCGTCCACGTAATGGGACGAACAAATTGCATCGACAGCATCTGGAAAGGTCGCGGCATACCGGTTTGCGTTTTTATTTTTAATAAACTGAGCAATAAAAGGGGAACAATTAGCTCCGAAGATTAAAGACGTCATTACATAAGTTTTGACATCTCCAGCTGGTTCGTCTCGCCACAGGAACCTAAAAGCGTGTTGGTCTTCCTCTAGTATTTTAACCTGTAAAAACATGTCCTTTATGTCGCCTGTGATTGCTATTTTACTCTCCCTAAAGCGCAACATTATACCAAAAAGAGACGACAATAAATCTGGACCTGAGAGCAGATAATCATTGAGAGAAAAACCATTTACTTTAGCAGCGGCATCGAAGACTAGACGCAACTTGTTTTTTTTAGGGTTGTCGACACCAAAATGCGGTAGGTACCAAGTTTTAGGACTTGGTGCCACCTCTGTCAATTCCCTAGCAAAGTCATTGTCTAAAAAATGAGTGATGCGTTCTTTATATCTTTGAGCGAAACCAGGATCTTTGGCCATTTTTCTTTCGATGCCTTTCAGTCTGCTGAGTGCCAACGGATACGAGTCTGGCATGGTGCAACCCTTCACTTTCCAAGGTAAGCCAACATACCACCTGCCCTCGCTCAAAAGTGATGATTGCTCCATCAAATCGATGGCACGGACGTCATTCGCATTTTGACGAGGCTTACCTGACAATCCGACGCTGTCCACATTAAATGCACGACGAACTTCTTCAAGTAAGTCCGCCAACTGCTGCCGATCCACCGCGGGCGTAGACAGAGCCCCGCATTCCGTGACAAGGAGCGTCGCGGCGGCGCAAAGCGCACTATCAGCCGACACGGATCGCACGCGCAGCGGCACCCGTACTGACCCATGTAGACACCAGCCCAAAGGAGTAAGTGTAGCAGACGGCTCGTTTAACTTCCCTAGCTTACATTGTAAAGGTAACATTAAATTGTAATTATCTTGTCCTATTAACATTTCTGGCTTTAAGTCTGAATTACATAAATTATTTTTTATATCGTGCAAATAAGAATACTTGTTATAATCAATAAAAGACAATTTTTGCACAGGCTTATTTAACTCATTGATGCTACGAGCTCTCAGAGAATATACCCTATTGTCTGTACTTATAAGGTTCAAAGTAACAACAGTCGTGTTACAAACCAGTTCGTTATCCTTAAATGCACCGCACACACGCATTGTTTGACGTCGGCCGCGTAAGCCCGCGCGCTCGGCCAACGAGTTGCTTATAAGCGAAACGGTAGAACCATCATCGAGAAGCGCACTTGTACACACCACACCATTAGGCCCCTCTATACGTATAGGCACTACTTTTAATAACACATTGGCCTTATCACTCGCGTTAATATTCGTGACGACACTTTCATGATCTGTGGACCGTAGACTGGCCGCCGCCGGCGCCGCCTGAGCCTGCGCGGGGACAGCGGGGCGCGGCTGCGGCCAGCTTCGCGACCGCTCGCCAGCTACAGTGTTCGATGCGCCGTTTTCGTGATGTGTTGTATAATGGAGCAACGGGTGATGCGATTGGCCGCAGCCCTCTTTGTCGCAGGCAGGAGCAGTACACGTCGATCGCTCATGTTGTGCCAATAAACATTTGTAGCAAAGTCTACTACGTTTGATTTACTGCCAGCGTGTTTTTCGCAACGCCTTTTTAAACTTCTTACACTCTGTCAATTTGTGGACTCCCGCGCGACAAAATAAACACTTATTATTGCTTTCTTGTATAAGCAATGTCTGTGATTGATAAGCGTGTCTACTTTTGTTTGCATGATATTCACTGTGCATAGTTAAATAAGTGCTTGCGGTTTTAGTTATTTTGATCGCTTCTTGCGTTAGAAAATCAGACAGTATAACTAAACGTGATTCGTTGCATTCTGCCAATAACTTGTAACTATGATCAGACCATTTCGATACAAGTATAGTAGGTAATTTTGACATAATAATAGATGCGACACTTACGCCATTCAGATATTCCTCCCGACCAACAGCGCGAACTGCTTCCACAAAATTTTGAACTTTCACAGCGAAAGTCACTATTTCCTTCCGGTAGTCTTCATGTACCTAGTGGAGGCAATTTTTTGAGGTCTTGAAGTATTCTAGATATTATACAGTCTGGATCGCCAAATCTCAACTCCAGTGTAGACATGACCTTGTCAGGCGAGGTGGCACTGATGAGCAGTGAAGACACTGAATCTTTAGCTGGGCCTTTTAAGCATTTGCGTAGGCGCCATAAATTTTCCATTGCACTGAATTTGCATACTTCAGATGATTCTTCAAAAGCTTGTTTAAATTGCAACCACTCCATAGGGTCGCCTGAAAATTCTGGAAGATCTTTAGGCGTAGACATGCGACTGAGTAGACTAGCATGTGGTACGTTATTAGCGGTCGCGGTGGAAAGGTTATTAAGTGCATTTGATAACGCTTGTATTGTATTGTTCATCGCCAAAAACGTAGACGTAGGATCTGTAGCCGCATCACAGGCGTGCGGCGCAACATAGGCGTCGGGTAGTACTGGCGATTGTTGAACACCCATTATTTTTTCTGGTAGCCCGCCCGAAATAAAACCCTTTTCGGGGGCAGACTGACTAACTTTCTTATCTTCTAGCTGCTCCATCCATGACGAAACTTTACGTTTAGAGCATATTTCTTCATCCATTTGTGAACTGTATTCATCCATATCGCTGAGTTCCGCTATTTGAGCTTCCATTTCCTTATCAATGAGTGCCATTTTGATTTCTGCTTTCTTCTTTTCCGCTTCTAAAAGGATTTTTTTCTTCATTGCCTCTTTAGAACGCGAGGTTGATGCTCTAGAAGCTTTCTCGCTTTTTCGAGAACATTCCGACTTTCTACAACTACCTACTGTCGTCGTTTGTGCCAACAATTCGCGTTGTAACAGAATTGGTGTAAGTTTAGACGAATATTCAACAATAGGATTTGTTTCCGGGATAACAGAACCACTTCTCGGCAACTCACTAATTTGATCAGTTACTTGTTCACTTTCACTAAACTGCTTCTGTTCCTCACGCCCTTGGCCACGCCGTGTATTTACCATTTTCGGAGGCGTGAAAAACATAAATCCGACTCGAAGACCACTTTGTAGACTTCAGGGTGGTCACTGGGTTTAGTTAAGGAAAACTCGATGTACTTTGACTGATATATTTTGCACATAAAAGGTACAGAACCGCGCGACAGCTCGTTTGAGCGGGAACTGGTTTGTTGACATGTAATGATAGTCTTTATATCGAACAATACAATACGTTGCTGAACTTTTATAAATTTACCCACATTTAATTTTAATATAGCCTAAATTTTTTCTATGAGCACGTCGCTAACACATGCTCAAAATGTAAAAAAATATCATCTGGTGTGTATGTCTTTGAATGACTCACTGCTATCGACTGAAGTATGCAATGTCTGGTGTTGTCCTGAATGTATAAACAGGGTGCCTAAGTCTAAAAAAAATGACAGCACACCTATCCGCAACAAAGATGTTGCTTGTAGAGGACGCAGAGCTGATATGTTATGTATACCATACCAAAGACTGGCATTAAATTCTAAAAACGTGCACTGTATGGCCGTCAAAATTTATAATACGTTACCGACAGTAATGAAAGACTTGACATTAAATAAATTTAAATGTACGTTATTTAATTTCTTAATCGAGAAAATGTACTATACCGTAAGCGAATTTATTACTGACAATACTATATTTTACTAATTTTAATAACTGGACATTTAATAATTGTGTTTATTTTGACATTGTATAGGTATATCTTGACATTAACATTTTTTTAGTGACATTTTCAATTTAAATTTGACATAATAATGATAATTTGTATTTTTAGGAATTTTTGACATTGTATATGAAATAGCTACTTAGACAAAGAATCCTGAATAGCTATTAATTTTTGACATTTACATTTATATATTTTTTTTTAATCAGTGACATTGTGAATTTATTGTTATACCTAATTAATAATATGTAATAGCTTGATGTAATTATTTGCACGTTGATGTTATCAACAGAATATGTAGAATAATAAATATGTAACACCTGTGTAGTACCATATTCCTGCAAATAAAGAAATTGAATTAAAAAATTGAATTGAATTGAATTAAAAAACGCTGTGACTACCAGAGGCAATAAGAGACCGGCTCTCAACTCTAGTCTCTAGTACGTCCTCGAGTACACATTTGAACCGAGATGACATCAATGGCTATGACTAAGAAAATGAACGATAATTTTATAAAAATGCGCCAAGAAATGATTAATGTTTTCTGTGAATCTTTGAGACCTATAAAAACAGAACTATCGTAATTAAATCAAAGAATTTCTTCAGTAATCAATATGATGATATGAAGAAAGAAAACGAGGCTTCTAAACAAAAAGTGAAGGAATTGGAGAATAAGAATGAAAACCTAAAAAATAACGTCGATGAGCTTAATACTCGTTTAGCCCAACTTGAACAACATTCACGTCAGTGTAATATTGAATTGCAATGCGTACCGGAACATAAAAATGAAAACCTATTGAAAATTATAACAGAGCTTTCTAAAACGGTTGGATGTGAGTTGAATACTAGCGATGTTTTAAATTTTACTCGCACAGCAAAGGTGAACCGTACTAGTACACGTCTTCGATCAATTATACTCCAGTTGTCATCTATAAGACTTCGGGACCAGCTACTTGCAACAGTTATCAACTACAACAAAACTAACCCCAAGAATTAGCTTAATAGTACGCATCTTGGTCTGACTGGTAATTCAAGCCCGGTATTTGTTTCCGAACATCTCTCGCCAATAAATAAAACTCTTCACGCTGCAGCTAGGCACACTGCTAAGGAGAAAGGATACAAATACGCGGGATTTCGACAGCGAAAAGCAGTGTCTCGGTGGCGTAATTGGTCAACGCAGCCGCCCGGATAGCGGAAGATGCGGGTTCGAGTCCCGCCTGAGGCAAGTCGATTTTTTTTCAGTGCATTTTTCTAGTATTAATATTTACACGTATGTAAACGCAAAAATAAAATTATTCCATACTTTATTTTTAAGTTATATTAGGTAGTTGCATGTGGTCTGTAAAAAATTTAAAAGAGTTAAAAACACTTAATATATATTATCAGAATACGCGAGGTTTGAGAACAAAAACGCAGAATTTTTATTGTGATCTTTTGTGTAATGATTACGATGTTATAGTCCTAACGGAAACGTGGTTAAATAGTTCAGTTTTTGACAGTGAACTTTTTGATGATAGATATGTTACATATAGGAAAGATAGATCTCAAAATGAATTGTGTTCAAAAAAAGAGGGTGGAGGTGTTTGTATTGCTGTGTCGAAGAGATTTCACTCAAAAAGACCTTTGGGTTATTATCAATCATCCGGTTTCTCATGCATGTAATGGATTGGCTATTTGTGCTGTTTATTTACTACCTCCTGTGACCCGCTTAGTACTGGAATATTTTGTAGACAACTGTAGTAGGATAATGGAACAGAATATAAAACACTGCATTTTGGGAGACTTTAATGTAGGTAACATCGACTGGAGCCTATTGGGAGCTTCGAGTGACTATACCTCAGCATCTCTATATCAACCTTTAACAGATTTTTTATTATTAAATGGTTTGAGGCAGCATAATGACGTAGCCAACACACCTTGCAGAATACTTGACTTGGTCATCTCAAACTTGTCATTTTGTATTGTTAGTCCATCACTTAACGTTCTTAGTGTAATCGACAATTTGCACCCCCCATTGGACATCAGTATTTCGGTGAGTAATGAAGAAAAACTTCCATATAAAAAAGAGATTGTCAAGCTTGACTTCTGGAAGGCAGATTATAATGTGGTATGTAGGAAATTGTCGGAGTTTGACTGGCCTGTCCTTTTTGGTGATGTTCCTAATGTTAATGATATGTTGCAAATATTTTATACTAAGCTTCAAACTCTAATTGATGCACATATACCAAAGAAAAAGCTTAAATCTAAACATTACCCAAATCGTTTGATCGTAAGTTAAAGAGAGCCTTGAAAGAAAAATACAAAGGCTTACCTGACAATCCGACGCTGTCCACATTAAATGCACGACGAACTTCTTCAAGTAAGTCCGCCAACTGCTGCCGATCCACCGCGGGCGTAGACAGAGCCCCGCATTCCGTGACAAGGAGCGTCGCGGCGGCGCAAAGCGCACTATCAGCCGACACGGATCGCACGCGCAGCGGCACCCGTACTGACCCATGTAGACACCAGCCCAAAGGAGTAAGTGTAGCAGACGGCTCGTTTAACTTCCCTAGCTTACATTGTAAAGGTAACATTAAATTGTAATTATCTTGTCCTATTAACATTTCTGGCTTTAAGTCTGAATTACATAAATTATTTTTTATATCGTGCAAATAAGAATACTTGTTATAATCAATAAAAGACAATTTTTGCACAGGCTTATTTAACTCATTGATGCTACGAGCTCTCAGAGAATATACCCTATTGTCTGTACTTATAAGGTTCAAAGTAACAACAGTCGTGTTACAAACCAGTTCGTTATCCTTAAATGCACCGCACACACGCATTGTTTGACGTCGGCCGCGTAAGCCCGCGCGCTCGGCCAACGAGTTGCTTATAAGCGAAACGGTAGAACCATCATCGAGAAGCGCACTTGTACACACCACACCATTAGGCCCCTCTATACGTATAGGCACTACTTTTAATAACACATTGGCCTTATCACTCGCGTTAATATTCGTGACGACACTTTCATGATCTGTGGACCGTAGACTGGCCGCCGCCGGCGCCGCCTGAGCCTGCGCGGGGACAGCGGGGCGCGGCTGCGGCCAGCTTCGCGACCGCTCGCCAGCTACAGTGTTCGATGCGCCGTTTTCGTGATGTGTTGTATAATGGAGCAACGGGTGATGCGATTGGCCGCAGCCCTCTTTGTCGCAGGCAGGAGCAGTACACGTCGATCGCTCATGTTGTGCCAATAAACATTTGTAGCAAAGTCTACTACGTTTGATTTACTGCCAGCGTGTTTTTCGCAACGCCTTTTTAAACTTCTTACACTCTGTCAATTTGTGGACTCCCGCGCGACAAAATAAACACTTATTATTGCTTTCTTGTATAAGCAATGTCTGTGATTGATAAGCGTGTCTACTTTTGTTTGCATGATATTCACTGTGCATAGTTAAATAAGTGCTTGCGGTTTTAGTTATTTTGATCGCTTCTTGCGTTAGAAAATCAGACAGTATAACTAAACGTGATTCGTTGCATTCTGCCAATAACTTGTAACTATGATCAGACCATTTCGATACAAGTATAGTAGGTAATTTTGACATAATAATAGATGCGACACTTACGCCATTCAGATATTCCTCCCGACCAACAGCGCGAACTGCTTCCACAAAATTTTGAACTTTCACAGCGAAAGTCACTATTTCCTTCCGGTAGTCTTCATGTACCTAGTGGAGGCAATTTTTTGAGGTCTTGAAGTATTCTAGATATTATACAGTCTGGATCGCCAAATCTCAACTCCAGTGTAGACATGACCTTGTCAGGCGAGGTGGCACTGATGAGCAGTGAAGACACTGAATCTTTAGCTGGGCCTTTTAAGCATTTGCGTAGGCGCCATAAATTTTCCATTGCACTGAATTTGCATACTTCAGATGATTCTTCAAAAGCTTGTTTAAATTGCAACCACTCCATAGGGTCGCCTGAAAATTCTGGAAGATCTTTAGGCGTAGACATGCGACTGAGTAGACTAGCATGTGGTACGTTATTAGCGGTCGCGGTGGAAAGGTTATTAAGTGCATTTGATAACGCTTGTATTGTATTGTTCATCGCCAAAAACGTAGACGTAGGATCTGTAGCCGCATCACAGGCGTGCGGCGCAACATAGGCGTCGGGTAGTACTGGCGATTGTTGAACACCCATTATTTTTTCTGGTAGCCCGCCCGAAATAAAACCCTTTTCGGGGGCAGACTGACTAACTTTCTTATCTTCTAGCTGCTCCATCCATGACGAAACTTTACGTTTAGAGCATATTTCTTCATCCATTTGTGAACTGTATTCATCCATATCGCTGAGTTCCGCTATTTGAGCTTCCATTTCCTTATCAATGAGTGCCATTTTGATTTCTGCTTTCTTCTTTTCCGCTTCTAAAAGGATTTTTTTCTTCATTGCCTCTTTAGAACGCGAGGTTGATGCTCTAGAAGCTTTCTCGCTTTTTCGAGAACATTCCGACTTTCTACAACTACCTACTGTCGTCGTTTGTGCCAACAATTCGCGTTGTAACAGAATTGGTGTAAGTTTAGACGAATATTCAACAATAGGATTTGTTTCCGGGATAACAGAACCACTTCTCGGCAACTCACTAATTTGATCAGTTACTTGTTCACTTTCACTAAACTGCTTCTGTTCCTCACGCCCTTGGCCACGCCGTGTATTTACCATTTTCGGAGGCGTGAAAAACATAAATCCGACTCGAAGACCACTTTGTAGACTTCAGGGTGGTCACTGGGTTTAGTTAAGGAAAACTCGATGTACTTTGACTGATATATTTTGCACATAAAAGGTACAGAACCGCGCGACAGCTCGTTTGAGCGGGAACTGGTTTGTTGACATGTAATGATAGTCTTTATATCGAACAATACAATACGTTGCTGAACTTTTATAAATTTACCCACATTTAATTTTAATATAGCCTAAATTTTTTCTATGAGCACGTCGCTAACACATGCTCAAAATGTAAAAAAATATCATCTGGTGTGTATGTCTTTGAATGACTCACTGCTATCGACTGAAGTATGCAATGTCTGGTGTTGTCCTGAATGTATAAACAGGGTGCCTAAGTCTAAAAAAAATGACAGCACACCTATCCGCAACAAAGATGTTGCTTGTAGAGGACGCAGAGCTGATATGTTATGTATACCATACCAAAGACTGGCATTAAATTCTAAAAACGTGCACTGTATGGCCGTCAAAATTTATAATACGTTACCGACAGTAATGAAAGACTTGACATTAAATAAATTTAAATGTACGTTATTTAATTTCTTAATCGAGAAAATGTACTATACCGTAAGCGAATTTATTACTGACAATACTATATTTTACTAATTTTAATAACTGGACATTTAATAATTGTGTTTATTTTGACATTGTATAGGTATATCTTGACATTAACATTTTTTTAGTGACATTTTCAATTTAAATTTGACATAATAATGATAATTTGTATTTTTAGGAATTTTTGACATTGTATATGAAATAGCTACTTAGACAAAGAATCCTGAATAGCTATTAATTTTTGACATTTACATTTATATATTTTTTTTTAATCAGTGACATTGTGAATTTATTGTTATACCTAATTAATAATATGTAATAGCTTGATGTAATTATTTGCACGTTGATGTTATCAACAGAATATGTAGAATAATAAATATGTAACACCTGTGTAGTACCATATTCCTGCAAATAAAGAAATTGAATTAAAAAATTGAATTGAATTGAATTAAAAAACGCTGTGACTACCAGAGGCAATAAGAGACCGGCTCTCAACTCTAGTCTCTAGTACGTCCTCGAGTACACATTTGAACCGAGATGACATCAATGGCTATGACTAAGAAAATGAACGATAATTTTATAAAAATGCGCCAAGAAATGATTAATGTTTTCTGTGAATCTTTGAGACCTATAAAAACAGAACTATCGTAATTAAATCAAAGAATTTCTTCAGTAATCAATATGATGATATGAAGAAAGAAAACGAGGCTTCTAAACAAAAAGTGAAGGAATTGGAGAATAAGAATGAAAACCTAAAAAATAACGTCGATGAGCTTAATACTCGTTTAGCCCAACTTGAACAACATTCACGTCAGTGTAATATTGAATTGCAATGCGTACCGGAACATAAAAATGAAAACCTATTGAAAATTATAACAGAGCTTTCTAAAACGGTTGGATGTGAGTTGAATACTAGCGATGTTTTAAATTTTACTCGCACAGCAAAGGTGAACCGTACTAGTACACGTCTTCGATCAATTATACTCCAGTTGTCATCTATAAGACTTCGGGACCAGCTACTTGCAACAGTTATCAACTACAACAAAACTAACCCCAAGAATTAGCTTAATAGTACGCATCTTGGTCTGACTGGTAATTCAAGCCCGGTATTTGTTTCCGAACATCTCTCGCCAATAAATAAAACTCTTCACGCTGCAGCTAGGCACACTGCTAAGGAGAAAGGATACAAATACGCGGGATTTCGACAGCGAAAAGCAGTGTCTCGGTGGCGTAATTGGTCAACGCAGCCGCCCGGATAGCGGAAGATGCGGGTTCGAGTCCCGCCTGAGGCAAGTCGATTTTTTTTCAGTGCATTTTTCTAGTATTAATATTTACACGTATGTAAACGCAAAAATAAAATTATTCCATACTTTATTTTTAAGTTATATTAGGTAGTTGCATGTGGTCTGTAAAAAATTTAAAAGAGTTAAAAACACTTAATATATATTATCAGAATACGCGAGGTTTGAGAACAAAAACGCAGAATTTTTATTGTGATCTTTTGTGTAATGATTACGATGTTATAGTCCTAACGGAAACGTGGTTAAATAGTTCAGTTTTTGACAGTGAACTTTTTGATGATAGATATGTTACATATAGGAAAGATAGATCTCAAAATGAATTGTGTTCAAAAAAAGAGGGTGGAGGTGTTTGTATTGCTGTGTCGAAGAGATTTCACTCAAAAAGACCTTTGGGTTATTATCAATCATCCGGTTTCTCATGCATGTAATGGATTGGCTATTTGTGCTGTTTATTTACTACCTCCTGTGACCCGCTTAGTACTGGAATATTTTGTAGACAACTGTAGTAGGATAATGGAACAGAATATAAAACACTGCATTTTGGGAGACTTTAATGTAGGTAACATCGACTGGAGCCTATTGGGAGCTTCGAGTGACTATACCTCAGCATCTCTATATCAACCTTTAACAGATTTTTTATTATTAAATGGTTTGAGGCAGCATAATGACGTAGCCAACACACCTTGCAGAATACTTGACTTGGTCATCTCAAACTTGTCATTTTGTATTGTTAGTCCATCACTTAACGTTCTTAGTGTAATCGACAATTTGCACCCCCCATTGGACATCAGTATTTCGGTGAGTAATGAAGAAAAACTTCCATATAAAAAAGAGATTGTCAAGCTTGACTTCTGGAAGGCAGATTATAATGTGGTATGTAGGAAATTGTCGGAGTTTGACTGGCCTGTCCTTTTTGGTGATGTTCCTAATGTTAATGATATGTTGCAAATATTTTATACTAAGCTTCAAACTCTAATTGATGCACATATACCAAAGAAAAAGCTTAAATCTAAACATTACCCAAATCGTTTGATCGTAAGTTAAAGAGAGCCTTGAAAGAAAAATACAAAGTCAGATGTCGTTTTCAAAAATACGGCAATCCTAGGGATGAATTAGAACTAAAAATGTTGAGTAGGAGATGTTCACACTTAAGCTACAGATAGTTATAAAAATTACACATTGAATGTAGAATCACTACTAAACGAGAATCCAAAACTCTTTTGGTCATTCGATAAGATCAAACGAGGTGGAAATAGTTCTTATCCCAATCAAATGTCAAATGGTGCAGAATTTTCTTCGGATCCTGTAAAAATTTGTAACTTTTTCAAAACCCATTTCGCTGCGGTTTATGCTGATAGCGAAAATATTCAGAATTACAATCATACATGTTACCTTCATCATATGGAAAGTTCTAGTTTGCACTTGTTAATGCCACCACTCACTCGTGATTTGGTCTTGAAGAAGCTGGAAGGCTTAGACGTCACTAAAGGAGCAGGCCCTGATGGAATACCGACTATTTTCATATCAAAATGTGCTACACAATTGGTAGACCCTCTCTTATCAATATTTAATAAGTCGTTAAGCACTGGCGTATTTCCCTCTTTGTGGAAGATAGCTAAGATCGTTCCTGTGTTTAAGTCTGGTAATGAAAATATGGTCAATAACTATAGACCTATATCTATATTGTGTTGTTTTGCTAAGATTTTAGAATCATTGGTCTGCTCAATAGTTAGAGAGCCCACGACCAAAATTTTTGTCTCATAGCAATACGGCCAAAACCGCATCAAATCGATAGATACGATTATCCTGAACTCGAAAATACCAATATCAGACATTTTCCGCGTAGCGTTTGATCTGACCGAATTTTCAAAATTGTCAAAGAATTTTACCGAACTGCATCATAGCAATATGTCTGATTTGCAGACTGTAGTTGAATGATAGTTCTGAGATACCGGAAACATATTTTTCAGACGTTAGTGGTGTAGCGCAAACCCGTAAAATCACTTAAAAAAATTAAAAATGAGACAAAAAAAATGTCTCATAGCAATACGTCTGAAAATCTTTTTTATTAGTAAATTTTGGTTATTTGATGCTAACAAAACAATTTTCAGACGGAAATGTGAACGCATTAAATTTTGAGACCGTTTTGAAAATGTTAACAAATTTTACCGATCGGTATCATAGCAATATGTCTGAAAATTGTTGGACATGATAAAATAAGTTGTCCACATGTGCAAAAAATTTATATCAGACAAATTAAGTGTAGCACCTTCTCTATCAGACAACTTTTCGATACTCAGATATCATTTAAAAATCGTATTGAGGCATCTTGAATTTTCTGTTACAAACCAATGAATACGTTGCGACCCTGAATTTATTAGATGATAATTAACAAAGAATTTACCCGAAACCGTTTTGGTATGAGCGTTGCTCCAGACTTGTGCAATATATTTTGTTCGTAATAAATGTTTCTCCAATTCCGTTTTGCATGGTGGCAGATTGCAGGCGTCGTAATTGGATAACTGGAGATTCAGAGTTGTCGAAGCCTCTTCGTTTTTAATTTTATGTCTTCGAAAAAATGTTGAGTCGAGCTAAATCGACGTTATTAATTTTCGTTTTTGGGAGTATATGCTACACTTAAAGTGTCTGAAAACAGGTTTTTGGTAATCATGGCAGCAATACGAAAAGTTGAAAAAAAAAATTATCCGTATTGCTATGATACAGGTCGGCTAAATTTGTTGACATTTTCAAAAATGCGCTCAGGCTATATGCTACGCGCAAAATGTCTGAAAACAAACTTTTTCGTAATACAATTATAAAATCTATGTACATTTTCACTATCAGACGTATTGCTATAATACCGACTGTCTTTTTTTTTTGACACAGCAGAAATGGCCTCCCACGCAGTTGCTACACTTTCGACCGTTACTACACACCTAGTCGGGTTCAGAATCATACAATCTAACGATTTTATAGGGTTTTTGCCGTATTGCTATGAGACATGGTTTTGGTCGTGGGCTCTCGTACTACAAGTATACATAGGCATTCCAAACAGTTCGTAACCAAACATCAACATGGTTTTGTTCAAAATAGATCTACTAATACAAACTTAGTAGATTTCTCTGAGACATTGGTTGAAGCTCTGGACTCTGGTAAGCAAATAGACGTCATATACACAGATTTCAACAAGGCTTTTGATTGCGTTCCACATAGTATCTTACTACAAAAGATGTCAGCATATGGTTTTAGTAATACCTTATTGAAATGGATACAATCTTATTTGCATGATCGTAAATTTTTTATCGTCATTAATACACGGGTACCAGGTCGGATTTGAGTGCATAACTTCAGGTGTTCCCCAAGGATCACACCTGAGACCAGCCTTATTTAATATATTTGTTAATAATGATATACCAGATTTTCTATTTTCCACACCTTTCATGTACGCTAACGACTTGAAGTTTTGTAGGGAAATAGAAACTATAGAAGATTCTCATTTACTTCAATGTGATCTCAGTAATGTTGCTGAATGGTGCAAAATTAACGGTATGGCGCTGAATAGTAACAAATGCACTTATGTTAGGTTTGGTAGGAAACGGTAGGTTTGCTAAATTCGCTGACGATACGACTCACATTGCACATATGGAGCAATTCTCGCTGTGCTTGCGATATATTAATTTAAAAGATGTAAAACATCATAAAGGAAGATGTTTTTTGTTGAGGACATCACTATGAAGATGTCACATCACTAACTAAAGATTATTAAAAAGTCATCAGTTGTTGTAAGTTGGCTGCTTGTGAATTGTACTTAGTGTGTAATAATTAAATAAAAGATTGATTAGTAAATACAGTTTATTAATACCAATAACCATGCAAATCATGGTGTCAGGTGGACTCCCAGAGTTAGATTTCAGCGGAAATCTGCCTCTTAACTATGAGAGTTGGAGTCAACGATTCAAAATTTTCATTGAAGCTAATGACTGAAAAAAGAAAAAATAGTATATTACTGAATTTCATCGGCGAGAAAGGTATACAAATTTATAATTCATTTAGTTGCAATGGCGATGAGACTGTAGATAAAGTTCTTAAACTGTTCAAGACTTATTTTTCTCCCAAGAAAAGCTTAACAATAAATAAACAAAAAAAAGGACTCTTGGGGATTATTTTCAAGCTGTTATCAATCTTGGAATTTCATGCGAATTGAGAGAGCTCAGAGAAAGCCTTACAGTGTGCAAAATCATCTCCGGCTTGGACACTAAATATAATAGCCTTAAAGTTAAGTTAATGGCTGAAGAGGACAAAAAATTGTAATGAAGTACTTGCTCAGTGCAGAAAACTCTAGGATCTATCTAGAACACCAAAATGAAAGTGACAAGAATGAAATATGCTACATTAATAAAACAAACATTACAATACACCAGCAGCCAGCGAGCCGTCGCGCACCGCCGGCAGCGCTTACCCGTGCGCGTGATATGTGTGCACCCGTCGGCGAGGCACCACATCACCAATGCAGTAACATACACGCCGCGGTCACGTCCGCGCTTATGCCCACAGCGAGCACCTTTCTCAAGGTGTTACCAGTCATACTATCGGGATCCAAAGGTAATATAGATACTTACGCTTTACTTGACGATGGCTCCACAATTACGTTGCTGACGGACGAAACGGCGCGAAAAATCGGCGTAGAGGGACCGAAGGCATCGGCGGCGCACGCATAGATGTCTCAGGCTCTCAGCGTGTAAGGATTAATATTCGTGGTAGACATAATAATAATAGTTTAGTCATAGAGGCGCGGACTATCGACGGGCTAGACATATCGGCACAGTCAGTACCGATCGATACGCTTCAAGGTTGCACTCACTTGCAGGAGCTGACGCATCAGCATATTTACGACTCGGGTGTACCTTCAATTTTAATAGGTCAGGACAACTGGAATTTACTCGTAGCAACAGAAATAAGACAGGGCTCTTTCAACCAGCCAGTCGCGTCACTTACACCGTTGGTGTTACATGGTCAGCGATTAACCCGTGTACGCTCCCTCACTACCATGTACCGCTGTAGTCACATAAAACGTAGTAGTTCCCTTGAACAATTAGTAAAGGATCATTTTGAATTAGAATCCCTAGGAGTAGAACCACGCCGGCCACGTTCCGACCAGGAGCGTCGTGCTTTACAAATCTTGGAAAACACAACGCGCCCTCTGCCCGACGGTGGATATGAAACCGGTTTACTATGGAAATCAGAAGGGGCGCCTTTTCCAGATAACTACGCCGCCGCACTTAAGAGCGTTTACGCGTATTTTGCGAAAATCGGCACTTTTTGAGCTTCTTAATTTCCATGAATTCTTATTCTACCAATATAAATGTTATAAAAACTACTAGATAATATTCTTTCCCAAAAAGTTGTAAAGGAAAATATTTCATTTAATTCTTTATTCATAAATTATAACAAAATATATTAACAGCATTTTTAAAATTTTACGTTTAGATGCAATTTCGAAGCCCTTAATATCCGAAAAGGCTAATATTACAATGAAATAAAAAATACTGTGTAACTGACAATATCCCGAACAAAATAGTTGTAAAGGAAAAAAAATAAATTTCATCGAATTACTAATTAAAAAAAAATCAAATCACACTGCAAGTATTACGAAAATACGATTTGGAAAATTGCTATTTCTAACAATTAATATCCCTTATTTGAAGAAACGAATGATGTAATTTAAAAGAAGATTATATACTCTAAATTTTGGTATAAAAATGGTATCTGAATAAACTATAATATATTTATAACAATTTTTTAAAAATCAGTATAAAACAGTCCGCGCAATCGCTTTTAAATCAGTCGCCAATGAGGCTTGTCGGAGAGAGGTCACGTCGCTCGGTGCTAGCTCCGTGATCACGCGTAAATATTCGTAATGCTACTACAGAACGAACGATGGTGTTGATACTTTTAGTATTGATAACCGACTTCATATAAAGTTCTATGTTGCACTCTATGTATTATTTTATGAATGTTCACGAATATCTCTGTTAATTGTGGACCTATTTTCTAAATACTTCTGATATGGTGCTATTGTTACCAAGTCAGGATCTGATGATGAGATTCCGAGGAAATCGAGAGCAACTCTCAAATTTTATATGCAGGTATTATATGCTTCATATTTTATTTCCTGAAGCTATTGAAGTATTTGCGTCTGGTAGTCATCATATCATGTTAATGAGCTGGTGATGGCAGGTAAAACTCCTCCATGATTAGGAGTTGAATGACAATTCTTGAATTAATATATGTATTTATAAACCGATAGTTGTATCATTTTATGTTATTCAGGTGAGCTGATGATGAAAAAAAAACTCCTAATAGTTAGGAGTTGGATGATAATTTCTTAAATATTATGTGTACCCACGTATAGATCGACAGTTGAATTAAGTTTTTTTCTTTCTATTTCTATTCTATCAGGTTTTTCAGGTGAGCTGATGATGGAGGGTAAAACTGCAAAAGTTAGGAGTATGAGTATTATTCTTTTAATATTATGGTCCACATTGTAATATTCGGTAACGGTTAAGAGATGGAGAATAATTCTTTAAAATATCATAGGTATGTACAGAACGATAAACCCGTGGTCCTTGCTTTGGCTTCCCCTCCACACCTTGATTCTGTACAATTTTGTTGTACTGTTCGTTCTTGTCCCTATGTTTGTTTGTCCTTATTCGCTTCCCGGCAAGAAAAGTGTCACAACACATATTAGGTACAAAATGACATAATCACAGCACTTAATAGCGCATATTTCATTTGTTCGTCTCCAAAAACGTCACTATTATGTTGCGTATTGTTAACGCTAGGTGGCACAAAGTTCTCTTTTTCACGGACCCGTTTCGCTCCGATCACCGGCGTGAACAGTGTCACATTTGTGTTAATACAGAGTAGTAGGTGTACTGTGTCGCCAGAAAAGCGTATTATCGTGTGGTGTGACTTTTTATCGGTAAGTTTTACGTTAAAATATTAGAAGTATTACGAAAAAGGCGACACAATCTGTGTTATGACTGTATTGTTGACGACAAAACATTGAAAATATTGCCACATCATACAAAAAAGAGACATAAACTGTAAAGTGTCTCTTTTTTTGACTGTTTTTGATCTATATTTGCGTTTTAAATGATGTTTTAAAAATCAACACAATACGTGTTATGTCATTTTTGTTGTGTTGTTTTATAAAAATTACGAGTTATAATGTTGTGTTGAGTTTTTTATTCTTTATTAAATTGAACTCAATCTTAATGCCACGTGGCGTATTTTTTAATGTTTGTTTATTGAATAATGTAATTTTACTTACAGTGTTAGTAATAGAATAAATAAATAAATATAATATTACGCCACAATGTTTTAGTGGTTTAAGTACCAGGCCATGATCTTGGTGTCCCGTGTTCGATTCCCGGATCGAATAAAAAATATTTGAATATTGTGAACTTTGCTCTGGTTTGTGATAATGCATGATTCCATGATTGCAGTGTAGACATGAAGTCAATGATTGAGGGTTTTGTCCTGTAGTGGGACAGGCTGATACTTTACATTTAAGCATGTTTATCATCGGTCTGATTATCATAATACAGTGTGAAATCAGACGGCCGCATATCAGCTGTCCAAGGATTCTAAGGTTTCATTTTGTTTTTTAGGTCTCGATACTTCTACTTCAAAAAAATGTGAAAATAAGAAGTACGAAACTGAAGATCAGAACATAATGCATTCGCAATGTTCGAGTCCAAGCATAATTGCGTATATTAGAGAACCTTCTTGTACAGGTTTCTTAATATTGAAGTGATATTTAAATTATACTCTTAGTTTATGGTTTGATTAATCAATTATATGTAATTGTTTTAGATGGAAATACAGCATTAGATAATAAAAAAAATGTTTGAAACGTTGAAGTTATTAAATGCGCCAAAAAAAGGCAATCCCTATGCCGTGACAGAAATGTCAACTAGTGATTTTTATTCATTGAAACGTCTTTCTGAGGATATAGGGCTAAAACTACAGCAAAACCTTTTTAGATTTCTGAAAGATTTTCAAACTGTTGCAGGACGATCTCACGAGGATGTTGTTTAAATCGTAAAGACGATCAGTTCCCCGAAAGAGCTTTACGCGAAAAAAAAAACTTAATTTTTTGGTAATTTTTCATGTTTTAAGACCATGTGAAAGAGAAAGTATTAATTTACTTATTATTTTTTATTGTATGTACCTAAGTTTTGACAGTAAAGACAGTTTACCAATAAAAGTACGTATACCTACTTAATGGTGATGATTACATTAAGGTATGTTATAGAAAAATAATTCATCATCATGTTATTTATATGATTAATTCTTTAATTGTTTTCGGACAAACTGTAGTAAGACTGATTGTTCATTAGGGAAAAACTTCAGAAGGTCGTTTTTGATGTTTTTATTTTATTTTATAGAGAAGTTTATAATTTGGTTACTTATTCGTTTTGTTTTATTAATATTGAAGCCTTTTAAATAAAAAATAATGGTGATTTGATAAACATTTAAATGTGTATTATTTTTTAAACTACAGATATTTTAATCGTAAAAACAGTCATAATATACATCAAATTAAAAGTTTCTTGAAAGTTACTTAAAAAAAAAAGTGATTTTGTTATTCAATTTCAAGGCCTATAATAAACATATAAATAAGCTATTTACACATAAAATTTCAATTATCTTACTATAATAGTTTTTAAATTATTGATGTTTAAATGAACAAAAAAACATTCAAGTTACATTTTCTCGAAACAGCTATTTTTGTATTATGACACTTTTTTTGCCGGGAAGCGTTATGTATTCTTTCAGGTTATAAACGGTCTTCAAAAGGAGGTTCTATGTTCCAATCTATGAATTTTTTACTTAGCAAAGTCAATGGTTTTTACTAAATACTTTTATGATAAATAAAATTACTTTAAATGCAGAATTGTCGACTACCCAAGATTTGTTACTTTTAGCACTACCATAATATGGGTATCAAATGAAAGGCTCTGTAGAGAAAATGCAAATGAACCGTGTCAAAATAACTATACAAAAAATTACAGATAAAAAACTTTAAAAACAAAGATTTTACTTAATTGCTCCAAAAACAAGAAAGTAAACTTAAATTGCATTTTAAAAAAATCTATAGGTAAGTATGTACTAACATGATAAAGAGTTAAAGTTTGTAAATAGTTTATGTAAGTTTGTGAATAGCCATACGTGATACCGGCAGAGTAGAATAGCATCACCCCATATGCTCCAATGGGTGTCGTAGACGGCGACTAATAGGCCAGCAAAGGGGTATTGACTACCAATCCACATTATGCAAGCGTGGTGGACTACTGCCTATACCTCCTTCATTGAAAAGGAGAGGTCTTGTCTTCCAGTAGTGGACTGAATTATAAAGGCTGTGATGATAAAAGTTTGTGAATTGTTTTTTTGTGACGTTGTAGGAGGTAATTGCTCTTGGATCTACTGAACCAATTTTGAAAATTGTTTTTGTGTGAGGTAGACCATGCATACCTATATAATAACCAACAATACGCGAAAGAAGCCACGGGCTGAGCGCTAGTTATATGATATATATGCTTGTTACAAGATTTGCTCCTATTATTTATATATCTTTATTTATTTAATCGCTGATATACACAAGTAAATCTCGCGACAAGTATTTATATCATACTAGTGGCCGCCAGCGGCTTAGCTCGCGTTAATGTCGGTTATAAAATAGCCTAGAGCCTTCCTCGATAAATGGAATATCCAACACAAAAAAATATCTACACTCATGACATAATATTAAAATTATTATCTCAATGATGTACCTCAAATGACATTATTTTTAACAAAGATAATCAAAATGAAAATAAAGGTCATTTACCTGTTGCATAATTAATGACCACTGTGCAACATGTTCGGCTCAATACGTTACAGTTATTTTTCTCAAAAATCAAAAACTTAGAGCAAAACGGGACGGCAAAGGGAGCCAAACGGACGCCAAAGAAGAACATGTTTTTGAAAACTTAAAATTCACGATATTTTTGTTTTATTTATATTTGTGGATGAGTGTAGATAAAGTAGTTTATGTACTGCACATAATTAGGTATTAAAACACTTGCGGGATATTATTAAAAAACTCGCCAAGGCTCGTCTTTTAAAACCTCGCTCATGTTTTAATAAACCCTATTACGTGACAGTAACATAAACTACTATACCCATGTACTATGGTGTAACAATATGATAGGTGCGACAAGGGTGGCCTGTGGCCACCATATGTTATTATTACTTACATATATATTCAAAATTTAATTCATGTTAAATGTGTAACCGTTAATTTTCCATAGTATTCAATTTAAATAACTTGTATTGTATATTTAATTTCATTTTGTGAAAAAGTATCAATTTGTTTTTTGTGCTCTGTACCTGGACGGCAGCGCGAGTAATGCGAGAGGGAATGACCGCTCAGCGTGGAAATACCTAAACTTGGAGTCTGCCGTACGGCGTAAACGCTCTTAAGCGATTAGAAACTACAGAAAGGCGGCTTAATAGGGACCCTAGTTTTAACAAAAAATATAAAGAACAAATAGATTATTTACTATGTAATGGTTATGCCGAGTGTGTACCGCCGCCTATACCTGGCGACAATATTTGGTTTTTACCGCTGTGGCCTACATCCACATTAGTATTATTATTAATGTTATATATTTATTTCATATTATAAGAAATATTTATAACATTACATAAACACTATATTTAATTACATGTTTATTACTATTTACATATTTACACTATGTACTATACCTACTTAGTTATATTATACTTATTATATTTACATTACTTATATTCTAACATTTATTTAACAATTCACAAATAACATGCACACAATATCGTCAGCGTTGTTATCAGCTGATTGCCGTGAAACATAGGAAACGCGCAAACAACCGGTCGCTGTATTGTTCCCTGTATTAACAGCTGCGCACGATCAACTCGGTGCGCCGGCCGCCACCAGTCAGAATCTATGACCCGCTCTGAACGCACGCCGCTCAGCTATCTGGCTTACGCTTCGCGCCTTTATGCTTTTATGTTTCGTGTGACTATTATTCTAGTATTGACTGTTTTATTGTGTTAGTAACCTTCTGCTTGTGTGCTCTGTTCTCCTTCTTTCTCTCTTCTATAACTTAGCTTTCTATTGTGACTATCTTTGTGTTGTGAATTATACGTGCTATTATTACTGGACACTGGACTTTGCATTCACATCACCTCAGCTAAGTACAAACGATATTTATTCTACCACATAATATATCGCTAAAGTTGTTTGGCACATACCCGCCAAATTGGTGACCCCGAGTAGAACACATAATGAGCGACAGCAGTGACTCGCCTAAAACGGCCGAATCACGCAAGACCAGCGTGAACGTCACCACCCGACGAGCAAAAAAATCGCGCGTTTCCATTGACCCAAGCAATGACGAGTCGTCCGACATTCGGAAATATAATTTGAAGGTTCCGTCATTTTCGCCGGATGATCCCGAGATATGGTTCGCGTTGTTGGAAGGACAATTTGAGGTTTTTGGGATAACGGATGACGCAGTAAAGTTCAACAACGTCATCACAAATCTCGATTTGACTCACGCGAAGGCAGTGAAGGACATCATAGTCAACCCGCCGCTTAGGAACCGCTATGAGAAAATCAAGCACGAGCTCATCAAGCGTCTCACCGCCTCCCACGAGAAGAAGGTCAGGCAGCTATTGACGCACGAGGAGTTAGGAGATCGGAAGGCGTCCCAGTTCCTTCGACACCTTCAAGACTTGGCAGGACCTAACGTACCAGAGGAGTTCATCAAATCTATCTGGTGCAACCGACTCCCGAACAGCATCCAGACGGTACTCGCCTCTCAGCCCACCCATTCCCTGGAGCAGCTGGCTGACTTAGCGGACCGTATTCAGGAGATTTCATCACCAGCCAATGCCGCAGCAGCTTCCTCGTTTGCCGTGGCGTCGAGCTCTAATACCTCCAGCGAGATCAGTGAGCTACGGAAGATGGTGGAGCGCCTCACTACAAAATTCGATGAGCATACCCGATCTTCGCGTTGCCGTGACCGATCCAGACCCCAGCGCAGACATTCTTCCCGCTCATCGTCTAGATCAGCATCGACTTACCGGCGACACCCCTTGTGCTGGTACCACGCAAAGTTTGGCTCCAAAGCACAGAAATGCCAAAAGCCGTGCGACTACAAGTCGGGAAATGCCACAGGCAATCGATAATGGCGACAGACGATTGCCCCACTTCTCCAGGTCGCCTCTTCGTGACAGACCGTAGCACGAAAACGCAGTTCTTGGTCGATACAGGCAGCGACCTCTGCGTTTTCCCCAGAAGTCGTCTTCAAGAGCGTCGTGCACCAACGAGCTACAAGCTCACTGCAGCGAACGGATCGACCATCGATACCTACGGCTACGCGCACTTCAACCTTGACCTCGGACTACGCCGAAACTACCCCTGGCAATTCGTGGTTGCCGATGTTACAAGACCCATTATAGGAGTAGATTTTTTGTGCTTTTATAATATAATAGTCGACTGTAAAAGTAAAAAACTAATAGACAATACTACTTCTCTATCTGCTATAGCTTCTTCAGCAGGCAATTGTATTAATGTGCTTTCTGTCAAGGTTATGACTGGCGATTCGCGTTACCATCTTTTACTGTCTCAGGAGTTTCCCGAGATAACTCGACCAGCTGGTACACAACGCATGACACCACATAACACACAACACCACATTCGCACCACACCAGGTCCTCCAGTTTCGTGCACACCGAGACGATTAGCGCCGGACAAATTGAAGATAGCGAAGGCAGAGTTCGATGCCATGTTAGCTAATGGCACTGCTCGCCCTTCAGAGAGTCCGTGGGCGTCCCCGCTGCACTTAGCGCCGAAGAAAGACAACGGTTGGCGTCCTTGCGGCGATTACAGGCAACTCAACGCCCGCACAATACCCGACAGGTACCCAATACGTCATATTCATGACTTTGCGCATAACTTATCTGGTTGTAGAATTTTCAGCACCCTCGATTTAGTGAAGGCCTACAACCAGATCCCAGTCTGCGCCGAGGACATACCGAAGACTGCCATCACTACACCCTTTGGTATGTTCGAATTCCCATTTATGACGTTTGGCTTGCGAAATGCGGGTCAAACGTTTCAACGTTTTGTGGATGAGATCACTCGTGGGCTAGATTTCGTCTACTGCTATTTAGATGACTTCCTCGTTTATAGCAGAGATCCATCAGAACACGAGAACCACTTACGCCAAGTATTTTCCAGGCTCAGGGATTACGGCATGGTCCTCAACGTGTCTAAGTGTGTTTTTGGAGCTCCCGAGATAACCTTCCTAGGTTATTGCATTTCGGAGAGCGGCACCAAACCACTGGACACGAAAGTACAGGCCATACGTGACTACCCCCCACCCAAGGACGTTAGGTCACTTAGGCGTTTTCTGGGCATGGCGAATTTTTACAGGCGATTTTTGCCAAACGCCGCCCAAACTCAAGCGCCTCTCAACGCCCTACTTACGGGGGCTGTCAAGGGCTCCACACCCATCACCCTGTCCGAACATGCTCTGAAGGCTTTCAATGAGACCAAAGAAAGCCTCTCTAATGCAGCTCTTTTGGCACATCCAGACTGCCGAGCCAAGCTTGCATTGGTTACAGACGCATCAGATTCGGCTATCGGGGCTGTCCTTCAGCAGTTACGGGACGACGTGTGGGAACCCTTAGCGTTTTTCTCCCGAAAACTTAGCCCGGCTCAAACGAAGTACTCTCCGTACGACCGTGAACTTCTTGCGATCTACGAAGCCGTCAAATACTTCCGGCATATGGTAGAAGCAAGACATTTCACCATTTACACCGACCATAAGCCGATTAGTTATGCCTTTCATGAAAGGAAGCATAACTGCTCGCCACGGCAATTCCGTCACTTGGATTTTAAATCCCAATTTACGACGGATATAAAGCACATATCCGGCAAGAATAACGTCGTTGCCGACGCCTTGTCGCGAGTCGATGAGTTGGCTTCTCCAATTCGTTTCGAAGATCTCGCACAATCCCAAGAAACTGATCCCGAGCTGGCTACTTACCTGACTGACACCTCATCACTCCGTCTCAAAAAGATGGAATACCCCGGGAGCAGTCAGCTTCTTTACTGCGATGTCAGTACCGCTACCCCTAGGCCGTTCGTCACAAAAGATTTCCGGACGCAAGTTTTTCAAAGTCTCCATTCCCTAAGTCACCCCGGTGCCGCTGCAACCGCCCAGCTCGTTGCTGAAAGGTTTGTATGGCCCGGAGTTAGGAAGGACTGTCGAGACTGGGCCAGGACGTGTTTGGCGTGCCAGCGTAGTAAGGTCAGCCGCCATGTGTCTACCCCGTTAGGTACCTTTGATCTACCACGAGCCCGGTTCAAACATATACACATCGACCTTATAGGCCCTCTACCTATATCCGATGGGTATCGTTATTGTTTGACTGCGGTAGATCGCTTCACTAGGTGGCCAGAAGTCATGCCCATCCATGACATCACAGCAGAAACGGTGGCAAAAGCGTTAATATCAGGGTGGATATCCAGATTTGGCTGTCCGACAGATATTGTGACAGATCGCGGTCGTCAATTTGAGTCCGCCCTGTTCCAATACCTGGCAAAAACCATCGGATTCCACCACAAACGCACCACCGCCTACCATCCAGCGTGCAATGGACTTGTGGAACGCTTCCATAGGCAGCTTAAGGCGTCCATCACCTGCCACGCTCAACAAAATTGGACTGAAGTCTTACCCTTTGTGCTATTAGGCGTCCGTAGCGCTTTCAAGGACGACTTACAGACCTCCTCGGCAGAGTTATTATACGGCGAGCCGCTTCGATTGCCCGGCGAATTTTTCGAGCCAAGCGTACCCTGTACTTCAGATTTGTCTGATTTTACAGCGCGCTTACGCAACTTCGCCGAAAAATTAAAACCAGTCCCAGCTTCTCGCCATAGTAAGAACAAGGTATTTGTGTTCAAAGAGTTGGCCACCACCGAATACGTCTTTCTTCGAGAAGAAATGTTGCGTGCAACTTTTCAGCCAGCCTACACGGGCCCTCACAAGGTTATCGAAAGGGGTGACAAAGTGTTCAAAATTCTATTCAAGGGAACACCTGTTACTGTCACCGTTGAGCGCTTAAAACCCGCGTTTGTCCTTACCGATCTGGAAGACCTGCACTCACACTACACTCCTCACAACACTACACACATACCTCCACAAAACACACTACCACCTGACACTAATACCTTACCACCATCTCCTACGACAATAACCCATAGAACCACGCGTTCGGGGCGACGGGTAAGGTTCCCGGATTATTATCGCCCTTAGCTAGGTCTCTGGGGGGGAGTGATGTGGCCTACATCCACATTAGTATTATTATTAATGTTATATATTTATTTCATATTATAAGAAATATTTATAACATTACATAAACACTATATTTAATTACATGTTTATTACTATTTACATATTTACACTATGTACTATACCTACTTAGTTATATTATACTTATTATATTTACATTACTTATATTCTAACATTTATTTAACAATTCACAAATAACATGCACACAATATCGTCAGCGTTGTTATCAGCTGATTGCCGTGAAACATAGGAAACGCGCAAACAACCGGTCGCTGTATTGTTCCCTGTATTAACAGCTGCGCACGATCAACTCGGTGCGCCGGCCGCCACCAGTCAGAATCTATGACCCGCTCTGAACGCACGCCGCTCAGCTATCTGGCTTACGCTTCGCGCCTTTATGCTTTTATGTTTCGTGTGACTATTATTCTAGTATTGACTGTTTTATTGTGTTAGTAACCTTCTGCTTGTGTGCTCTGTTCTCCTTCTTTCTCTCTTCTATAACTTAGCTTTCTATTGTGACTATCTTTGTGTTGTGAATTATACGTGCTATTATTACTGGACACTGGACTTTGCATTCACATCACCTCAGCTAAGTACAAACGATATTTATTCTACCACATAATATATCGCTAAAGTTGTTTGGCACATACCCGCCAAAACCGCATTTTCCTGTTTTGAACCCAACTAAACCTGGGAAAGTACGCATAGTTCACGATGCTGCTGCATGTACTAACGGTGTATGTCTCAACGATTACTTGTTAACTGGTCCCGATTTATTGAAGTCTCTTTTAGGTGTACTAATGAGATTTAGGCAAAAGAAAATCGCAGTAACAGCCGATATAAAAAATATGTTTTTGAGAATAAAAATTAGACAATGCGATAGAGACGCCTTACGTTTGCTATGGCGCGATGATGCTAGAGCCACGCCTGTTCAGTACAGAATGACATCAGTACTGTTTGGTGCTACATGTTCGCCTAGCACAGCCATATACATTAAAAATCACAATGCTGTGAGGTTCCAACAAGAGTTTCCCGAAGCCGTAAATTCTATAATAAATAATCATTATATGGACGATTTTTTACAGAGTTTCGACACACCGGAGGAAGCAAACCGTGTTTCGAGAGCAGTAGACGCTGTGCACCGCCGCGGTAACTTCGAGCTGCACAAATGGGCGTCCAACGACTTGGCTGCTATCGTGGGACTTGCTTCAGGAGCCGCAGCAGTGTCAATCACAAGTGACCATCCTCAAACAGGAAAAAGTATTGGGGCTCGTGTGGCATATTGCTGACGATACCCTGGGTTTCAGTATTACCAATAATTTTAATTGTAAGACACCAACTAAACGACACCTGTTGAAGGCTGCGATGTCTCTCTTTGACCCACTGGGCATTCGAGCCAAACAAATATTACAGGAAGTGGCGTGGCAAACTTGGTTGGGACGACCCTCTGCCACAAAACATATGTCAGAGTTGGCTTTCCTGGTTAGTAGCATTAAAAAAATTAAAACAACTGTCTCTACCACGTTGGTACCCCATTTTTAGTCATTCAAAACAACTACAATTACATGTGTTCGTTGACGCAAGTGAAGTGGCCTACGCAGCAGCAGCTTATTGGCGGTCAGTGGATAGCGAAGGCAGAGTGTCAATTTCACTTGCGGCAGCGAAAGGCGTAGCGCCCCTTAAGATCGTATCTGTACCTAGACTTGAATTACAGGCTGCTGTACTGGGAGGCCGATTGGCGCGCACCGTCCTGGAGGAACACGAGCGGCGCCCCGACCGAGTTGTCATGTGGAGTGACTCGCGCACGGTGCTCTCTTGGCTGCGCGCAGGCGCGTCATCGTTCAAGCCCTTCGTTGCGCACCGTGTCGCCGAGCTGGAGGAGACCACCGCCACTGCAGATTGGCGTTGGGTACCTACGACACATAACGTTGCCGACGACGCCACCCGCGACGTGCCCCCTGGATTCACGGCATCACACCGCTGGTTTGTAGGCCCCGATTTTCTTTACGACGACGAACTATCTTGGCCGCGAAACGATAATCCGCTCACGCTCGCTGATACGGGAGAAGAACGCGTTACTACTACGAACACTATAGCAAAGCAGTTGACACAAGCCCTGCCTGATATAAAGCGTTTCTCATCATGGATACGTCTGATTAGAAGTACAGCTCGTGTGCTACAGTTCATCAACCACTGCAGAGCTCACAAGGCCACGACCACAGCTTCGCGTAATCACCACAGAGGAAGGGACGGTCCAGACTGGTTAGCCGCTCGCCGCGTTCATCGTAGACCACCTCTCAGCACTAATATGCCTCCACGTATAAACAACAATGCTTATGTCCGACTTCCAGCGCCCTACACCCGACAGGCGGAGCTACTATAGGTGCGCTCACTACAGGTACAGTGCTTTCCAGCGGAGCTACGTGATGTCACCAGCGGGAGAAGTGTACCAGCCCATAGCCGCCTACGCCAGCTCTCCATGTTCGTCGACACAGTGGGCGTGCTTAGATTACGCTCTCGGACCACGGTCGCTACCAACATAGCAGAAGAGACGCGGTTGCCAGCGATACTGGACGGCGACCATGCCTACTGCCGATTGTACATCGATTGGACACACCGTCTACTACACCACAGCGGCGTTGGATGCGTTACAAACGAAATACGACAAAGGTATTGGGTGCTACGCTTGCGGCCCACTGTGAGAACCGTTATCAAGAGGTGCCAACCATGCCGCCTACGTCGTGCAGTTCCACCAGAGCCACCAACAGGAGATCTGCCATCTTGTCGTCTTGCGCACCATCAGCGCCCTTTCACTCATACTGGAGTCGACTATTTTGGACCATTATCAGTGACTGTCGCCAGACACAATGAGAAACGCTACGTCGCGCTTTTTACTTGTCTCACCACCAGGGCTGTCCATCTGGAAGTCGCCTCTTCGCTCTCTGCCGACGCCGCCATACTCGCATTGCACCGCATGATGGCGCGTCGTGGCTGCCCCGATACGATATGGAGTGACAACGGGACTAACTTTCACGGAGCTGACGCTGAACTACGCAAGGCAGCGCTGACATCTCTCCAAAAAGAAGCAGACATTCGGCACGTAAATTGGCGTTTCATCCCGCCTGGAGCACCTTTCATGGGAGGAGCGTGGTAGCGATTGGTACGCTCTGTCAAAACAGCACTAGCGGCCACGCTGCAAGAACGTCACCCGCACGAGGATGTGCTCCATACACTACTTGTTGAAGTCGAGCACACTGTAAACTCACGGCCCCTGTCACACGTCTCAGTTTTATCGGAGGACGATGCTGCGCTTACCCCAAATCATTTTTTACTTGGCGGACCATCGAAAATGCCGCTACCGGGAACTTTCGTGAAAGCGGACGAGCTCAAGCGCTCACAGTGGAGAGCCTCACAGCGCTTAGCAGACCTTTTCTGGCAACGATGGCTACACGAAGTCTTCCCCCTGCTTCATAACCGGCGGGAGCCCCACGGTCGAAGCGAGTCTGTCAAAGTGGGCGATCTCGTTGTTAGAGTAGACAAATCACTTCCTATGAAGGGCAGAGTTGAGCGGGTTTATCCAGGCGCGGACGGGGTGATAAGAGTAGTAGATATCAAAACACAAAACGGTGTGATGCGTCGTCCAACGAAACGTCTAATCGTTATACCGGTAGATCAAGATAGATATTTAATAACATTTTTTCCCCTTGCAACTGTATAATTTCAATTTCAATTAGTATTTGCAGCTGGCTTCGGAAGTGGATGGTCGCGTTGGTACCATGTCATAGCAGCGCCAGCATTTGTGCAGTAAAAGTTGCGACAATTATGTACATGAATTATTATTATGACAGGGTACTAAAGTGATCATCTACTTTTGATGGTGACAGTACAATCTGTTTAGGCGATGTTAAATAACTTGTGTACTGCAATCTAAAATTGTGCCTATTGTGTTGGTAGTGATTTATTTAGAAACTATTATTACGTGACAGGGTGTTTAGAATTGAAATTACATAAATGTGTTTATTATGTAATATTTCGCTAATGTTAAGGGCGTTGCCAAGGTAGATACTGTCGATCACTAGAAGTAATTTCTCATAGCAGAATAGGTCACCTTAGCCCGTTGTTTTAATAAATGTTTTTTTTTGTATTCCTCTTCACGGATACCATTAAGTCGGGTCTAAAATTAGATGACCGCAAACTGGAGCATTATGCTCATTAGATCTGTATATAGAACGTTATTATTATTAATAATAATAATAATATATTTCCACGCTCACACCAATTATCTAGCCCGAAGTAAGTATCATTAAGAACTTGTGTTACGGATACTAGATAACGGACATTTTTTTTTTTAATATACATAATAATTTTAGATATTTTTATAAATAAACTTAAATAAATGTATAAACAACCATGACTCGCAAACAAACATTCGTGTTCGTCACACAAACATTTGCCGCTACCAGGATTCGAACCCGGACCGCTTGATGTGAAGCCAGCTATACTGACCACTCCACCACGACGGCGTCAATTATTGTTTAGTTTGTTACAAATCAAAGAGTATTGAGTTGAGCATATTTAAACTTTGTTTAAGAAATTGTAAATTTATGACGGGTTTCAGTTTCTGTAACCTATCTATCTGCACTTGCTTGTTCTACAGTTTCCCTGAAAAACTGTCGGTAGCTATGTTATTGAAGCCCGCCATTAGGTGTTCATTTATTTGTTTTAAGTTCAAATTGTTGTTGTGATCATGATAAAACCTACAGTCCACTTGATGTTCACTTGCAACTTGTTGTTAATCTGTTTAAGTAGTTATAATTTAATTATACGATTGATGTGATCGTGCGCATCAGTAACGCGTTGGCCATTGTATGCACAAGCATGTCCACGGCGGGAGTAATGTTACGGATGCGCGCGAAAAACGGCCGTTAGTATTTATTATTATGCATTGTTGTCTAAATTCCAAAAATAGAACGCCACGCCCCGTTTCGAGCTTGGGCACGACGGATCGCCTTATATGTTAGAAATGTTGTTATAATCGGTTAGAAATGTTGTAGCCAATAAGAGCACGGTAATAATATGGAATTTTAGGCGGCGACGCTGAAGCCAGTAGTTCGGTTTGTTCACCCGTCGCAGGCAGTTGTGATTTGATCACTACGGTTAAGAGCTGCTGCGGTCACATAGTATTAATCCTATCTGGCGTATAGTAGTGTTAAAGTGTTGTGATAACAGATATTAAGTCTTTCCTTTTCAATAAAGCGTCAGTGCGTATCACTACAGACTTTACAGTGGGCATACTGTGCACCATCGTCACCTTAGTACTGGCATTCGTCCTATTCAGACACTGCAGGAAGAAGTTTTACAAGAAGGTATTCGACAGAATTGATAACAGAAGCAAAAACAAAGAACGATGCTGTCCCGATGCCACCAAGATGCTGCCATCAAACTCCCGTTGCATTATGAGAAAACTTCAAACAAGGAAAAATGCAGTGAATACCATAAAATTCAAGTGAATTGCATAAGTTTTTTTTAATACATTTTATTTTGTAACATTTATATTAATTAATTTTTTTAAATAATATTATAATGTATTCAATTTAATTTAATTTTAATATTAATTTTGTTTTTGACATTATTGACTTAATTTTTTTTTTTTTCAAAAAAGGGAGATTTATTTAGGTACACAGTTTTATACAATACAATATACCATAACTAGGTTAATGCAATAAATTGTGCGTCACAGATGATTCAACATTGTAAAGTATTTTATTATTAATAAACCAGTGTGTATTGAAACGTGATCAAGTTTATTTGTCTCCTCAATTACATAAATCCAAAATCCTGAACACACACACACACATCCTAAATAACCTTTCCTCCTCTTTTATTTGAGCTCCGCACACCTTACCCGCCATATCACACACGCCACAAGGTCGCTCCCGATCTCCTGCTCTACAATACATAATTTGAAAACATTACTAGATATTATAAAGAAAAAATGCAACACTCACACCTTACCCGCCATTTCACACACGCCACAAGGTCGCTCCCGATCTCGTGCTCCACAATACATAATTTGAAAACATTACTAGATATTATAAAGAAAAAATGCAACAGTGACAGCGAATTAGAAGAAATAAATAAATAATTTTTAAAAACACTCATGAGCAAATAAACTCAAATAAATCTATTTGTGGAGCTAGATATAGCGACGACTTAAAATCTTTTGGTTTACAATCTTTTGCTTTTGTACAATCGTATCGATTAAATTGTATTGCCACACTCCGACCTTGTTAATATGCTGTAATAAATCACATAAATAATTGACTAGCTATTTGTTTTAAACAGATTGATTCTTGTTTGTATTAAAAGTCGCCCTATGGTCAAAGGTGGGCCTGATTCACTGTGTATGGATCGCGATTCAGTGTGTACTTTTTGTTAGAGCGGTGCGCGATGCATATGGTTTTTACTGCGATTAATTGTAATACAACTATTGAGGAAATAGCAATAATTTATGTGAGAAGTCAACTTTTTTATGAAAATAAAATGATTTTGTAACAGAAGGGCAGAAATAATAAGAACAAAAAGAAAAATATTCAGGATCAAATGAAAAAGGTAGATGGCATAAAAGCCGGAAAAGCATTAAGTAGATATAACAAGCATTACATTGACTTTTCCACTCTGCAAAGATACAACGGAAAAAATAATCAATTCTGTCTGACCCCAAATTATTCCGTCAAAAAAATATTTAGATCTCAACATGAGGTGGCCTTCTGTGATTATTACAAAAAACGCGCCTTAATGTTTAAGTCTGCGAACACAAATGTGTTTGCAAAAAAACAAAAACAACAGTGATAAATGGTGGGGAACTATTGATTTAGGCAATGATCGGGACGAAAAACGCGGTACACGGTTCGGTGCACGCGCACTCAATAGACAGTTAGTGCCTTTTCACACATACTGGTTGCCGAGTACCCGGCGGCGCAGAGTATGGCCATGTACTTTATCTTTCACATGTACCGGCGTAATTTGCCCGGCAAGCGATCGCCGGGTGCGCACCGGATCCACTGTGCGTCCGGTTGGCGCCTACCGGTTAGCCGGCGACCGGACGCGTAGTGCTGTATGGAAGACGCAGCATACTTTCATACGCACCGGCGCGTACTCACCCAGGTACAATCACAGGGAGAGCACGCGCACGTCGTTAATTTTCACACCCTCGTATCGTCCTATTATAGTATTAAAATTGTAAAATGGAGATAGATATTGAATTACTAATAACTTTAGTGGAAGCTAGACCGGTTTTATGGCATAAAACTTGTCTAAATATTGTAGCGCCTCTCCTGACTTAGCATTAAGTTAGGCTAAGGTACATTGTAATTAGTTTAAGAAATTAGTAATAAACTAGACGTAGTGACGAACACTTGTCGTTTTCTATTGCTCCCGGTCTCCACATTGCATGGCGACCCTGCCAGTGCTGCCTCGTGGCAGCGCTGTGTAGATGGAACAGATTTTTTTTTGTGCGTTAAGAGTGGTTTTTTTTTTTATAACAACATAATTATAACAATCGTGTGTGGACTGATTTTGCCGCAAGAAGGACAAGTTTTTTTTCGACAAAGACGATGACTTAGTTTAATAATTAATTAATTATTAACTATAATTAATTTATAGTTTTAATAAATGGATGTACTCTGAAGAAATTGACTTACAATACATATGTAAAAAGTGTTGTTTGATGATGAAAATGCCTAATTGTGAGGAAAACAAATAAATATAATGAAAACTACGTGGTCTGAAAAATATATTGGCAAGGGCAGAGATTTAAATAATTGTTTCACCTTGGTTGATGTAATTTTCGACAGAAATTTTCTTACAACTTGTTCGTGGGCAGGAAGTGCACGCCGTGAGGATAAAAAAAAATACCTTTTAAGTCTTTCGGTCGTGTCATCAAAATGTTTTTCTTAATCATCTTACAATCAGACAATAACTTCACAATGAAAGAGTGTGAAGACTTTTTCAAAAACATTCTTCGTAATTCAAATAGACGAAATGCTGCTAAATTGACGAGATCCTCAGCAACAAAAATAAGAGTAAAGAAAAATAAAAGAGCTCCAGAGGCTCTTAACTCAAACCAGGTCCAAGTCAGAATGACGCAGCAGCGCTTAAACCAGTACCCCTAGTGTAAGTTTTACGTTCATAGACGAAATCGAACACGTTAATCGAGCGTACTAATGACGCACCGTTTTTTTTCACTATCCGAGTGTAAATGTCAAATAACTGCTCACTAACTTTTACAATTGCTTACCTCGAATGCTTCGAATACGTTTAATTCGTTTTTGAAGGTTGGCAAAACATTGATTATACGACTTAATTTAAAAGTTAACAAATTTTGCCGTATTACATTACAATTAAATTAACCCCTGTGCAAAATACAAGCCGATTATAATACTTTATACGAAAATATTCGTTTTGTCACTAAACTATTTTTATTATTATACCGGGTGGAATTTTTCAATGCCACCTGGAGGGAAAGTACTCTAAATACTGGAGATAGAAATTTGCGCTCAAAGGAAACATTCCTTTATTTTTAATTAGAAACAAAACTGCATTCAAAGATTTTCGAAAATTCGCTTGGCACGTCTGGGAATCGAACCGGCTAAAATCCGTACCTGTACTATTATGGCATCGATCGATAGAGTCAATCATAAGGATCAAATCTCTCTTACAAACGTGGTAAATGAAATAAAAGGAATAATACATATAATACCTGGATTGGTTAACCATTCAGCTGTTAGTGAGTCTCTTTAGTCACAAGCAAAGTTATAGATGTTTTGGGCATCACCCCACAATGTTAGTAATATCTCTTTGGGGGGTGATGCCCAAAACATCTATAACTTTGCTTGTGACTAAAGAGACTTGGGAGGCAGAGTCGAGTATCGCCTTCAAATGAACTTCTCTGCCAGTCTTCGAGTATAATTTTACTCTAACTGTGGGTAATAAAACTTTATTAGTTGTTGTATTTGAAATGAGTGAAACTGGCTGCTCAGTGTCATCATGCATAAGAGTGTTGTGTTGCTTTTTACACAAATTACACCTAAAATAAAAGGACCATGGGCACAAATGTATGGAACCTGGTCCCAGCACCAATCAAAATGAAAAGTACATTGTTGAGAAGGTCCTTTTTTGTAGAATAAGAATAACCATAGCGCCAGTCTCATTTCATTGTCCAATTAGAGTAATCCTACCTTTAAAGTTATTTATTATTGATATTTTCAATTTGTTTATCATTCTTTGACATTCTTCTCCATTTTGACCTAGTGTTTTAATATTTTTAAACAATCTAAATTAATTATTATTATCTCAGTCAATAAAACAGTCTTCCTTCAAAATCAACACTATAGTCTAGATATCGATATTTTTTTGGTATTCAAGTAAGATTTTTCATTATTACATATTAGTAAATGAACCTGTATTAGAAAGATGATTAACGGAATCGGTTGGTCCCTTCCCCCACCCCGGAACATGACGCGGGGCGGACTTATGGACGAGCACGAGCACTTGCGCAGGTAGCTTTGTCAGTCGTTGGATGATATTGTGTTAAGTGACTACGTTATTACTGTTTTCATTACTCCCGTCGACTTTGACCCTGCTATCATTTTGGACTCTGTTACCCATTTTATGTGTTGACCGTGGCTTTCTATTTGGACTTGACTGCATAACGATTGGATTATTTGATTGCAATGGATCTTTACCATAACTGCGTAATGTGCTGAAGAGGGCTACACCGAGGCAGATATCAAACGCGTGTTCTCTCGGAAGACCTGCCAAGACTACGCCAGGAGTTAGCAACATTTATCCGAGAAAACGCTGTATTGGAGGTTAGTTATTGCTTTTTTTCTTTCTATTTGTATTTTTTTTACCTTTGTGGTGTTGTGCTAGTTCTTAACTCTGATTTTATAGACACTGGTTTCGTCGCCAGTCAGAGAAAAATAAATAAGATTTGGGTTATGTTTTTGTGCAGCTGCTTTTACATCTTCGTTGTTTGTTACGAAGCTGCCCGTGTCGCTTACAAACAATAATAGGTAGTGCCATTTACTATCGGGTCGTTTGCATACCCATTCTAAATCGGTCTTTCTTGTAATTCTGTGCACCTAAGTATTAAAAGTTATTTTCTAATGAAATCGGTTCTTTCTACTTGATGTAAGTAAAATAACTTCTAAAACAGTGGTTCCCAATTAGTGGTACGCGGAAGGGGTACGCCAAGTTGCGTCAAGGGGTTGGGTACCCCTTGACGAAACTTGGCGTACCCCTGCCTGAGCCAATCAAATAAGTATTTACTACCATTTTACACCACGTAAGTACCTTTGCGAGAGCGCTTTTTTGGCCATATCAAATACAAGAACTCAACATCGTCACAGATTCCTATTCGAACATACCTTGAGGCAGAAAGTAACCAATGACCACATTTGTCACAGTAAACTTATTTTCATCATCATTTAATTAACCTGTATTTAGATACCAATAAACGTCAATATTTATAGATTTATTAATTATCATTACCTATAAGAGTAAGCGAATTTTCTAATATTCTTGAAATGGTACGCAGGAAAAAGTATTTAGGAACCACTGTTTAAAACTTGATATCTAATTCACAGCTTGTTTGTTCGTTTAATTGTAAGAAAACGGGATTTATTCCACATACTTACTTCGGTTTGCTTTTTACTACGATATTTATTATAACTCACGTTTTCTCATATTTAAATATTAACGACCACGTTTAAAACAATACATTGTTTGTTCGTGTTTCACAGATTTTGTTTTGCTAACATGTTGGGTAACCATGTTTTGTTAGATTCTTTTGTTATTTTGGAGCAGGAGACCCGCCTTTATAGTGACGTTACTGTACCTGCACTTGCGCTAGACTACCTGCTTTGGGTATCTTTGTTTACATGCATTTAATGCGTTTTTAACTGAAGTGGTTTATTACTTGCGCTAGAATCCTTTTTTAGGTACCTATGTTGTTATTGATTACTTTTTTTTACATATTCATAACTATTTTCAGGTAGTGTTTGACAATACACGAAGAGTATGTTACCGATGCTGGCAAAGAAATGAAAATGCAATTAGAGCTCATCCACATCCTCAACCTGAGCCACAGCCACAAGAACAAGCAGAACCACAAGAACAAGCAGAACCGCAAGGACAACTAGACCAGCAAGGACAACTGCAACCGCAAGTAGAAGAAACGCTCCACGTTACTGAATATATGAGAGCACCGAATACCTCGAGGCATTGTATCTTTCGTGGCTGCCCTAGTACAACCCGCTATCGAATTCCAACTGTTATTAAAATCTACGAATTTTCTCAGCATAAATTGTATATTCCTGATAATACCAGAGTCTGCCTACATCACCTTAATGGGAATAATCGGGAAGATATACCCCAAGAATGCAACATTTCTCACGACTTCACGACCGCCCACTTCAGGGATCTTTGTGACCTAATGCGAAATGCCTTAAACTCACCCAGGTTACGTTTTAGCGAGCTAGGAGGCTTGAGTGAAGAAGAAATGCACTTTTGGGTTGGACGTACTAATGAAGAATTTAATGCCATCCTAGAGCAAAATCCTTCATTAAGAAATAGAAGCGCAAATCCCAGAATATCTTTGGGTATTTTACTAACACAACTACGCACAGGGGAATCCAACGTCAGACTCGCAACGTTGTTTAATATGTCGCGGAGAACATTAGAGCGCCAGTTAGCCATTGCACGAGAGTGTCTTAATACTGATTATGTTGTGCGTCACTTGGGAGTAGATCATATAAATAGAGAAGATATATTAGTGAGAAACCTGAAGATTCCAAGGGCACTGTATGGAAATGAAGACAACCGTAAAGCTATTATTATTTGCGATGGCACCTATATTTATATTCACAAGAGCTCTAACTTTTTGTTCCAGAGACAGTTCTATAGCTTGCACAAGTTCTAAAACTTGTTGAAGCCATTTTTAATTGTAACCAGTGACGATACATTATAGATGTTAAAGGACCATACGCAGCCACTAAAACTGATGCGCAGATAATGAGCGACTTAATGAGGAAAATCCCCTTCATAACGAGGAAAATCCCCTTCACATATTACTTCAGCCCAATGACGTATTTATTTTAGACCGCGGGTTCAGAGACAGTTTGGACCTTATAGAAGCATGTGGCTATGAATACCACGTTTCTCCGACGAAGAACCGGCAAGAGTCGCAGCTCACTACTTCTCAAGCGAATGATTCCCGATTGGTTACAATATGCCGATGGGTAGTGGAAGTGGTTAACGGACGCTTCAAGAGATTTTAAGCTGTTGCGACAAAAATATTTTAATAATACGATGGCAAATATGTTTGGAGATTTTAAGATTGCAGCAGCATTAATAAATCACTTCCACATGCCCATTGTAGATAGCCAATACGCGGAAGCTTTTTTACAAAAAATTAGTCAAAAAATCCATTCCTCAAACTTATTGTACAATTATGTCGAAGAAAAAAGTTTAAATAACAGAAGAGCTGATTTCCAGCGATTAAAAGCCAACGATATTCAGGGATTTCCAAGATTGAGGGAGCAGGATGTGTTGTTGCTGTCATTGGGGACATACCAATTAAAACTGGCGAAATCTTGTTGTAGCGAGCACTTAAACAACGGTTTATATAATATAGAAACGTATAGAGAAGCGGCATTAGAGGATATAATTGAATATGGCATTGACGAAGATGCCTGGCTGTTGCGTGTACGCATACGGTCCTGACATGTTAGAGCGGAACAATATTTTTGTTATGTATTATTAAATGTAAATGGAAACATTTTACAACATTATTGTACATGTTTGACTGGACGCCGCACGGTAGGTTCTTGTGCGCATATTGTATCCGTTGTATGGTATTTAGGATATGCTAGACATGCAGGCTTTACTGAACCAGCATTATTTTTAAATAATATTATTATAGACGAAGAATAATGTCATTTTTTATTCAATGAATGTATTTTATACAAAGCCATAGCACCCCCTTATTGCTTAGTGCCAAAATATCTATAAGGCTATCGGAGCAGCCGCCCCCTCAGGAGAGGAGAAGGTGCACTATAAGTAAGAATTTTCATAAATATTTAGAGCTAAAAATTCGGTATCTTCTGAAGAGTATATTTCAAAATAATCCATTTTTTCAGACTGGTCGTCACAGAATGTTCTTGTTTACTTAAAAAGAGCTATCTAACGATGTCTTATTCATCTTGATTGAACGTGGGAACAAAACGCCCATCGTCCTTTACAATGTCCTTTGTGTTTGTTTAAACATAAAGCATAAAGAGAGTTTTGTTTTGCAAATGTTATTCTATCTTTAGAAGGTAATATTTGAAATTACTTGCAAGAATATAATTTATGTTCAGTTGACTTACAGTATGAGCATGTTCGTTGACCAGCTGACATTGTAGTTACATTTACCACTGCCTTTGTTGCCTTCACTGAAGTGGTAGGTTCTGCAGTTTCCAATGCCAAGGCCCTTTTCTCCAGGTATTGAAGAAAATCTGCCACCGTGGAGTCCTTTGTCACATTCCGGTCCAATTGGTATGCTCTTGTAGTATATGAATCTATTTTACGATACAAAATAGCTAAAATTATTGGGTCCCATGTATCTATATTGACATTTAAATTTACTAAGGATGACAAACACTGTTTTATTTTAGAAACAAGATCTCTCAAGTTACTAGGTGTAGATTTAGACATAACATTCAAGTCAAGCAAGGAGTTGATATGTTCATTAACTATTTTGAACCTATGGTTATACCTCTCATCGAGAAGTCTGAGTGCATTGTCATAACTTTCTGCAACTAATGGCAGGTTTTTAATTAAATCAAATGGTTCCTCCTGTAGGAATGACCTGAGATAGTAAAGCTTCTGAATTTTATCTAATGTTTTGTCTTTGTAAATAATCGCATTAAATAAATTAATAAATGGCGTGTACTCACGATATTTTTCTGAAAAGTTTTGTATTTGTATAGTCGGTAATTTAGCAGTAGCGGAGGGTGCCGCTGCTGGGGTGTCTGATGATGTGATACGCAGTTGTTCATCTAATAAATTTAGTATATAAAAATATTTTTCCTCGCACTCATTTATGTCCTCTTTGTCGTTTTCGTCCAAAGCGCATATTTGCTTACAATAATTTTCATATTCTTGGAATAACTTACCGAGTCTAGCTCGTTTTGCTTGCAGCATACTAACATTATAATTTTGGATTTTATTTGCCACACTGTGGTGTAATCTAGTTAGGGAAGCTTTTGTATAGCCCCGTGAAATCACTAAACCTTTAATAATGCAGAATCTTCACGCGACATTTTGTAGGCAACTATTTACTATAAAACTTATACTGATTAACTCACTGTCTTTAAACTTCTTCTTCTATTCTTAATTAATGGCATCGCGTCGCATTAAGCGTACGCATTTTGCCAATGTCAAGTGGAAATATATCTAAAGTAACAAAAATTGTACGGTTGATTGAGGTTATTGAGAATGGAGTCTCTCAACACGTGTATTTACGACAAGAACTCGGAAGAAACTCGTCTTTAAACTTTAAATTAGTTAATAGTATACTTATAATTATCACTGACACTTTATTAAACACCTTTTTGCGTTAGCGCACCGACCGAGAAAACACTCACGCACACAAAATGGCGTAATGGCGTCGTCTTTCCTTTGTAGACCGTAGCTTTCGTTCGCTCGCTCCCGTTCGTTTCCGCGCGCCACGATGAATGAACCGAAGTCCGGAACGCGTTCATCTCGCTCGTAGCGTAGCTTTGTCTCGCTCTCGCAGACGTAGTTTGTTTGAAGTGGGAAAGTGACAAAAAAAATTTGTCTCTCGTGCCGAAAATTGCGCCTTTTTGAATTGCTTACAAGTAAATGGAATAGATTTTTCTTACTTGTAGGATTTATTTCGCGTATTGTTTCAAATACGTATGTTTTCTTCCTTTTCGCGAACCTTTCGCAGGGCAGGCGGCACCACGCTTGTATATTTGCTGTAGGCTTGTAAACGTGGTTGTCGCACCGACGCGTTGATTTTGTTGAACGCCTCGATGTACCGATCCTCCTGATCCTTGATCCTCTCAATTTTCACTTGCCGAAGGACCAAAAATGTGCCCACATTTCCTTCGGCAAGTGTTAATAGTTAGTAGTTGTTGTACTCGCTGGTGATGTTGTAGAAGAATCAAAGATAGGTTCGATGGAAGATAATTTATTTGGACACACAGTCACGTGAGTCACGTCACGTACAAGTGCTCGTTGTAAAAAGGGAAGAAGAATATGGCCGCAGTGATGGGGCATGTAGTGCATGCAATAATCTTTGTATTTTCTTAATAATTAAAAAATTGTTTTGATAAAATTCGTGCATAATTATCTCTTGTAATTATAAGTAAGTATATGCATACGCGTACACAGACGCACAACCAATTACTTAGAAACACACACTTCTTCAGGGAGGCGGCAAAAATTAGTTATTATTTTTTCGAATTAAGATTAGACATTATCTCACTGACAAAAAAGTTATTATGACGTCGAACTTCAAAAATAGAAGTAACTAAAAGACCTTTTGAGTGAGAATGACATACACATGCTTCTTGATTAATAACTGTGTGAACGAGTTACTATGACTATGAAAACGGTGGCTGATATACTGGCTGATGCTGGTACATCCTGTGATGATGATGAACTGAACGTTTTTGTTCCTTAATCTTTGTAATTAGTTGCCGTCTTGCGTCGGGTCGTTTCTTTACGTTCCCTAAAATATGGTTGAGTGAAGCGATGGCCTTGCGTCATGCCTGTGAACAGGTGCCGCCAACGTCAACTGTTTCTGTCGAACTTCTTGGTGACGATGTGGCGCGACCAGAGACCCCACAGCCTAGCACATCTGGCTTACAGAATTTAAATAATGTTCCTGACATTCCAACAATCCAACATTCTAAACTTTTAGTATCTTCAGAAATTGTTTCACCAGTACCAAAGTTCAAAAAACAAAGAGAATCAACAGTCGTGAAAGCAACCCTACAGTTTTATCAGCATCTCCATATGAAAAAGATTTAGAAACCCAGCATATGCAGAAGAGAAAGGGTTCACTTACTAAAACAAGGAAAGGCAACCAAGGTCAAAACATCAAAAACGAAAAAACCTGCTAAGACGAACAAAACCATGCGTAAAATTCTAGACTCTAAATATGATGATACAGACGTAGAAATGATTTTAGCAAGTAATGGGAGTGAAGAGAATGATGATGACGCATGTTAAACATATAGATATTAAATTTAATTTTATTTGTGAAAGAGTAAAAACAGGAAACATAATGATTAAATACATAAATTCGAAAAATCAAATTGCAATGTTAACAAAGGGATTGTCTAAAGAACGTTTTTATTTGAATTGTATAAGTGTTGGTTTAATTTCAGAGAAGGAAAATAAATAAGTTAATTAAATATTTGTGTAAAGTTGTTATAATTAAATAAACAAATGTAGAATGTGTAGTACTAAGAGAATGTAGTTAATAAATAAGAAGTTCTGTGATGTGTGTTAAATATATATAAGTTATGTTATGTTAAAAGATTACATAAATTTATGATAGGATCATATTTAGACATAAAAGTTTGTACCTACTTAGATAAAAGACAGAGAATTTGATGAGGTTTTTGCATTAAGATAAAATCACTTGTGTTATTTGTTAATTAGAAGACATAGTTTATTTTGTTAGTATGGAAGACTAATTATTTTTGTATTGATGTTTTATGCAAAGCATTAAGAGAGCGTGTTGTATGGTAATGCTTTCCTTATGATAGCAACACTATATGTAATGGAAGAGGTAAATTGTTTAGTAGAATGGTAACATTATATAAATCTCTCTATGGAAAAATGTGGTAGTAAATGGTATCGCTAAAATGTATCAAGGTTTTGTTAAATAGTGTAGAATAAAAGTGAGTTTGTGTAATTAAATAGAAAATAAACAAAACAAAGAAGAGAAGAGTTTTATTCATAAATAACACCAGTACGGACTGGAAATTGCAAACCAAATACGCCGGTTGGAAGATTTGAATACGAAGCGCGCAAGGGGTTTATCATCTTTACTTTCTTAAAGAGATGCCGTGATCATGATCTCATCCCGCCGAGTGTCAAGATATCTCCTAAGAAAGACATCTTCGGGAGCGCTGAAATCCTACACCAGGCCAGTAAAAAGTTGCTCCGTCAGCTTACACAACAACATCGTTTTGAGCTAAGTACCATAGATACAATGGGCCTCATAAGAAGGCTCAAAGTCACCCAAAGGGCAATGGAGAGAGCTATGCTCGGAGTTTCTCTGCGTGATCATATCAGAAATGATGAGATCCGCAGGAGAACCAAGGTCACCGACATAGGCCAAAGAATTGCGAACCTCAAGTGGCAGTGGGCAGGGCACATTGCGAGGAGGACTGACGGCCGTTGGGGCGGAAAGGTCCTCGAGTGGCGACCACGTACCGAAAAACGCAGCGTTGGTAGGCCCTCCACAAGGTGGACTGACGATCTAGTTAAGGTCGCGGGAAGCCGCTGGATGCGGGCAGCGTAGGACCGACCGGTTTGGAGATCCTTGGGGGAGGCCTATGAACAACAGTGGGCGTCTCTCGGCTGAAATGATGATGATGATGATGATGACCATAGATAAAAATATAGATGAATCATCTAATAAATTAAAAATACACCTGACCCTAGAGGATTTCAATAATTGAATAAGTATATTAAACAAACGCGCAAAATCCCAGTTAAATAACAGTAATTCACGATTGAAAAATAAATTTGAAATCTTACAATCTAAAACTAACGTAAAACGAAACGCATCTGAAACAGTCGAACCATCGACTACAAATACCATAGATACAAAAAGCCGGGCGGTTGTCAAATCAAAGGTTTAAATTTTGCTGTAACACTTCGTAGGATAGTAGGATACCGTATGAGGATATTATCTGCAATGTAGAGGAGTGCTTAGTGAAAAATAATATGAAGAAAGATGATTTAGAGGCAATACGTCAAGACATTTCGTCTGTGTTACGTCGTAGTAAAGTACCGTAATCGAATCTTTCTCGTGACCAATATATTGCTTTAAAAAACTTGCGATCTAAGCCAGAATTAACTATCCTCCGGGCAGATAAAGGAAACGCAACAGTAGTAATGGATACGTCAGATTATAATGAAAAAATGTTAAGTCTTTTATCGGATGACAAGACATACAAACATGTTAAAAACGACCAAACTAACAAAATATTAAAGAAAACCAGTGATCTTGTCAAAAAACACTCCGACAAATTAGAACTTTACGTTAATTACCTAATTCTTACCTGCACCAAACAACCAAAACTGTATGGGCTGCCGAAAATACACAAACAAGGGGCACCGCTACGTCCTATAGTTAGTCAAATCGATTCTCCAACTTACAGATTGGCTCAGCACGTAGCAAAAGTACTTTCACCACTTAGAGGAAATACCAGAGCATATGTGAAGGATTCCTATCAATTTGTCAGTGAGATAAAACAGCTACATCTTACTGAATATAAAACTATGGTTAATTTTGATGTACAGTCCTTGTTTATAAGTTTACCAGTCAAATAGTGCATTGAAATTGTCAATAAAAGGCTATTTGATGCAGAAATGCCAAGTGAATATGCTGACTTACTAGAACATTGCTTAACATCTGCCTATCTATTGTGGAATGATGAATTCTATGTACAAGTAGACGGAGTAGCCATGGGTTCTCCCGTGCCCCCCGTTGTTGCTGATATCTTCATGGAAGATTTCGAAGAAAGAGCTCTTAGCACAGCACCTATAACACCACGCTTTTACAAGCGGTATGTAGATGACACTTTCACAATATTACCAACCGATAAGGTTTCAGCATTTCTTAACCATCTTAACTCCATAAACCCTAAAATTCAATTTACTATAGAGTTAGAGGCAGATAATAAACTAGCATTTTTAGATGTTTTGGTTGTTAGGAATCCTGATCATAGCCTAAGCCATACTGTGTATAGGAAAGCAACTCATACAGACAGATACCTCAATGGTGACTCTCACCACCATCCTAGTCAGCTTGCTACTATAGGGAAATCTTTGTTTCAGAGAGCACACGACATCTGTGACAACAAACATCTTTCTGGCGAGCTTACTCATGTTAAGCATGTACTGCAATACTGCAGTCTTGCCGTACATGAAAGGAGTCACAGACAAGATTGGGAACATCTTGAAGCGAGCTTCGATTAAGACGTACTTTAAGCCGCTAAAGAAGATTAACCAATTTCTACGACCCGTCAAGTGTAATATACCCTTTCAAGATGCAGGTATATACAAGTTGGACTGTGACTGCGGGCTCTCGTATATAGGACAAACAAAGAGAAGCATAGGCACCCGGGTGAAGGAGCATATAGCTGACATAAAACATACGCTAGAAGAGCCCATCATTACATAAGGTTCGATAAACCACACATTCTTGCCAAGGAACATCGATACATCCCAAGGATGTCGTGCGAGGCTATTGAAATAAAGAAACACCCAAATTTAAATAGAGAAGATAGTTGGGCCGTACCACCTGCTTGGGATCCAGTAATTAAAATTATTAAAACTCAAGCAAACCACCAAGACCTAATGACACCGTGAGCTCCGTTTGCGTGAAACGGAACACTCCAAATTAATAATTAAAGTGACGGTAGATTTAACTATTTCATAAAATATGACAACCTACATCTTTTGTCATCCACGAACGCTGAACAGTGTTACGAAACGTCGGGCAAAAATTACAACATGTAAAATGAAATTACAAGCGAGTTAAATCCGTAAAAGTTGTTTTATTTATAATGTGCAGTGCTCGCGCAAATCTAAGAGAACATTACATAATAACTTATTTTCATGTTGCATAATACTGTCCACACGTGAACGCAAACGGTACGTTGAATGGCATAATACGATTTCGATTGTTTCACCAGTGCCAAGAACGGACTTGTTGCATTTGCGATTTTTAGAAGTGTTATAATTTTTTAAACTTATGAACACATATAATAATTTATTTCCTATTATAATCACCAAAAATAATAAGTGGTACCCAGAAGAAGTTTTTAAAATACTAATGGCAATGAATGGGTTAACACGTTAGACGCCATGAACGTTTTTCCATTTAGGGCATGGGGGTAAAGGTTTGTCTGACACATGGATTTTTCGTTCAGGACACGGGGGACAGCATATGACCGCGAGTTAGAAGTAATTGCAAACGTCTGTAGGGGAGAGACCCCAAATATCGGATATTTTTTGTAAAAATATAAAAATTCTTAATGACTCCCCAAAATCTTTGTTTTAGCAGTTTCTTTGGGAAAAATTATATATTATCCGAAATTAGTTACGATGCCATTGTATCTAATAAAAAAAAATATTTGCTTGACTTTATCATTCGTAGCCGAAATCCTGTTCTTTAAAGAGGGAGCATAATGTCAGGTCTCCGATATTATGACACCTTTTAGTAAATATTAGGGCACTTTTTTTTAAACAATCAGCGTTACTTCGTTTATTTCGTAATTCTCCAAAAAAAATTTTTGATAACTTCTGCGGCCATCACAAAAACAGATACATATTAAACCAGTATTATTATGCTGTTTCAACATAACTCATTAATTCAATTACACAATAGTTCGAACGAAGGAAATGCCGTTCACTCAGTAATAAAGAAAAATATTCGTCAAGCGAAAAAATTTGGACTAATTTACACCCCAGAGCAGACATTAATCAGAAATGCCAAAAAGACTGGTAATATGTTCATAATTTCATTGTTAATGAAATGAGATTTAGTGACTTCTATGATTTGAAATTATTATCTACTGATATTAACCCATTAGGTGCCAATGTTCCCCTTTGGGACTACCCACATTTTAGCGATTTACTATCGATTATTAGCGATATTGTACAAATTATTCACTTCACTACGATCTACACTCTGGGGTGTTATGATTTGACCCTGTTATTTACTTGACGTTTTTGTCAGTTGAGATCTATCAGCAAAAAAGTGTGCAATTTTTGAGTTTTAGATATTTAGGGTGTTTTTAATATCGTGCGGATTTCATCACGCACGCGGGATTGCCCCGCATGCGTTACATCCGGAAGTGTACTTTTCATACAAGTATTTATTGTAATGCGTAGGATACGCACGCGGGACGCGGGGCGAGATGCCCCGCGCGGGGACCCCGCGTGCGTGAGCAGTTCTATGAAGTCCAGTGTACATTTTACTGTCATACGGGGCGTCGTCCATTGTACACAACCACAACGCATAGCAGCCCGCAGAAAACTAGATCGCGGGCTAGCCTGTCTCACGCTGCGTGAAATTTTCCGCATGCGGGGCAATCCCGCGTGCGTGATGAAATCCGCACGATATTAAAAACACCCTTAATGTGTTTATTCTTGTATTTTTACCAGAATTCAAAGTATTTTTTTGATAAATATTTTAAATGTGCATGAATTTGTCTAAATAACTGAATGTTACAAGCAAAATGGTTCAATATATTTATTTTCTAATTGAAGTAGCTTATTTAACAATGTTCCCAAATGGGAACATTAGACCATTAGACTATGAGTTTACTATGTTTATTGTAATAACAGGAATTAGTTTTCTTCGAATGAGATTTCAGTTATATATTTTATATATATATTATATATTTTTTTAGGATTACGTTGTGGTAAGACTTCAAGAAAATTTCTTACTTTAAAGCAACTTGAACAATGCTTAGAAGAGGTGCTTTCTGAAGGCCTACCGGAGAACGAACCAATTGATGTAGTCCAGTTACCCCCCAGACTTGATGAGCTGATAGATTGTGAGGAAATTGATGACGATATTTTGGCAGAACATGCCTCATGTTCTGCTAAAATATCGTTGGTGCCTCCACCAAGAGAGGTATCAGGTGAGGTTGAATTACAGTACACTACGATGAATGTAAATGAAGTGCCATTACGAGAATAGTCGCCTCCCAAGAAAAAATCGCGATCTTCGACCAGCTTAGAAATACATAACCCACTATAGAAAAAGAGAGATACACTTTATATTAATACATTTTCTGAAAGTAACAGATGTGAGGCAATAAAAGCTGATTTGAAGAAAAAGTTTGAAACCATTGATGCTCACGAAATTTTAGAATATTTTTTTGACTAACCTCTGGTAGAAAAAATATTTCAAGAAAGTTTTCGCTATGCACAGCAAAAAAATAAGCATGACTTTGTGTCACACCTAATTGTATTCGTAAATTCTTTAGTATTCTGCTATTTACTTCTTACCACAAGAAAAAATGTACTGGTCAGAGGATGATGAAATGAAATGAAATGAAATGAAAAAGCTCTTTATTTAAATGGACTTTGCTAAGTACTTTTAAATCGTCAAAACTCGTAACAGATACTTAGAAATAAAACGGTATATTCATTTCAATAACACCAATAATATAAAAGCAGACAGTGAATCCTTCAAAATAAAACCTCTACTTAATAAGCCCAATGAAAACTTTTTGAGGTTCAAAATATTTTCGAAGCAATTATGAATAGATGAGCAGATGATTCGTTACTATGGTGGCCACTTCCTAAAACAGTTTATCCGAGGAAAGCTAATACTATTTGGTTTGAAGCAATGGTTTATGGCTTGTGCTAACACGGGATACTCCTATCAAATGGAACTTTATCACGACAAAAAAGATCCCTTGCAGAAGGATCTGACAGGGCTTGGCGAAATGGTTATAACATCGATGTTGAGTTTCTTAGAGCACCCAGAAGATCACGAATTATATTTCGACAACTTCTTCTCCAGTTTTCGCTAGATGACAGTTTTAGCTCAAATGAAAAAGGAAGGACCAACTCATGAAAAAGGAAAATCGTGGAACATATGATTAAAGATTTGATAAGAAAAACGAATTCTTAGCTTTCACTTGGACCGACCACAACTGCGTGAAAATGTTGACAAATTATCAAACTATACATCCCATAGCTACTGTTCAACGATACTGTAAGACTGAAAAAAGAAGTGTGACGTCCAACAGCCGCAGGTCATTGCGCAGTATAATAAATATATGGGTGGAATAGACAAATTAGACCAGATAGGATCAATCTCTGATTTTAATTTTGTTACTATAATTTAATATTTTTATGTTGAGTTGTGAGTGTCATTTTGTTTTTTCAATGTTTCGTAATAGATGTCACCCCATCATGCAGAGTTATTTAATGCTGCTTGTCTTTGTAAGTTGATCTTCCGTCAAGGTGCAAGGTGGGGAGGATGTTGAGGTTGTATACCTGCTTGTGTTTAGAACGGAATAAGAAGAAATATTTTTGTGGGTCACTTGTCATATAATTTTCTAATCGTCTTGTACGTGTGTTTGCTAAAGGTGTACCCTTTATAATAAATGTTTGTTCAATCGTTTTTCGGGTGATTAATTCCTATAATAAATATATAGTCCTCATAATATATGAACTAGCCGCTTACAGCAACATCCACTTCAATCATTTTAACCTAAAAGTATGCGGTTTCCGAAAGCATCTACGCTTAGGTATCTTCCTCTCCACGACCATGCCCAGGCTAGTCTGCGCCCACAAGTCGAGCGCAACACATGGCTGAAAAGGGGTAGCGAATGTTTTCGCGTGTCCTGTTAAACATAACAGCCATAATGGTCTATTTAATACTTTTGAGGTTTACTTTAATGGATATTCTTTCTCCGATTTTTTTGTTGCAAAATGCGATGTTCTTAATATGGAACATAGCAATGGCCCTATTGTGAAATACTATTCCATATCAGGGCCGTTATTTGTTCTTAATACAAATGTTATGTTTGTTTGTAGCATTTACGTAGAAAACAACAAATTAAAAAAAAAACGTAAATTATGGGATAGAAATAAAATGTCAAAGGCAATAGCAGCAGTTCACGCTGTATTGTTGTTAGATACACATGTCTATGCGACCTCATACCCACATAGACATTGCTCGCAGAGCGATAAGTCCACTAGCTAAAAAGGCCCAGGGTGTACGATCGAAAAATTCCCGCGAGCTCGGATTTAGACCATTTTTCATTAAATTATTAAAAATATCTGAGTGCGTTTTACAATGTTATTATGTCTAGCATTATATGTATTTTAATATAATAAGTACATTAAATGAGTTTAATTTCAAATGCACTCTAAAAATAGTCATTAACATTTACCAATTTTATAAATATTTTTGGTATCCGTTTTTAATATGTTATCTCAGTTTTTTACTTAAAACATACTCTAAAACACTATAGAACCCAAATAAGTTTGCCATTATAATGCTGGTATTTCATCTGAAAGATATCTCCAAACTGCATTTTTTAAAACTGCGCCTTACTTTAAAAAACTTATGTGTAAATTAAAACATCTCTTTACAGTGATTTTAATCAAGAATTAATCTTCCTATAATGTATATAAATATCTCTCTTATATGTGCAGTGCAGTTTTACTGCTATTGCTTGAGGATAAAGTTATGAATTTTTAAGATAAAGTTATGGTTTTACGTGGCTGACGAAAAGTCCTGATGACGAAAATAGTAAAAAATTTAGAAAATACATGCTCAAACATTGGATTTAAAATGATTATTATAAAAAATGTTTTTTTTTTTAGTTACGCCATGGATCTACAAACTTTTTAGAAGGTTGGCATTTTAGATCTTATTAAGATTCATAGAAATTTTAAAAACAGACTCCTGTTTTTACAATGCCAAACAAAGCGTATACAAACAGGAGTTACGGACAAACGGGTTCTCAAATCTATAATTAATGATGAGTTCATTGAAGATTGCCAAATTCAGCTCTTAAATGGAACTAACAGTTGGCCACTTTCTCAAAAACACCAAGTAGATGATTAAGGAGTTATTAAAACACTTTTTTATTTTCTAATGATAACTTTTCGACAAAACTTTTCTAATCAATATGACTATTCTGTGATTTTGCATGCTGTGATAAATATGGTTATTATTTTACCTATATAAGTTGTTGATTTTTCAAAGGTAACTCGTATATAAATAAAATACGATGAGTAGGCACTACTCATCGTATCGTACTCGTAAATAACGAGTGTAAGTAGAAGAGACTCATTATAAGATTTTTTTAGAAGAATCTTTTTATAAGAATCAACGATTTAGAAGATAGGTAACACCTATAATTGAGGATATTTTTAACTAATCTTAAGGTTGATTTCATTTTATTATATTATATATACCTATTGATTTGTATAATAGTTGATTTTATATAGTTATTGTTACAATGGTAAGACTGATCTTAAAGTAAGATCTGATAAATAAAAATACACAGATTTCGAACTTTTTTTTAATAAATCATAGACTGGTTTTAGATAGAAGGCATTGAAACCTATTTAATTAATTTTTAATAAGAATCGCTACACTATCAAAATGGAAAACACAGTTTTATTTATTTTAATAAAAAAAATGATAAGCAAACTTTTTTTTAATCATTCCTGTAAATACACTCAAGTTTATTTCATATACCAATAGGCAAGTAGCGCGATTTTAGTGCCCAAAATGGATTTATGAATTAAATAATGTTACGGGGGAATATGGGACCATTTTGTTCCCAGTTTCCCCAAATTATGAATTCGGGGGAAGATGCGACAAAAATTCCCCGTTTGGTGTAAAGCATTCAAGGGGAAACTGAGAATAGACGACTTCCTCTAACAATGCGTTTCTTGAATGTTGGGTCAGAATTGACTCGTTCTATCATGTCCTCAGCGACTCTCATGTCATTGAGTTTTTGGAGAAAATTCAGGTATTTTAGGACAAGCCGAGGCAACATGTTTCATACCCAAGTATCAAAATGGTACGGATCGACTCGTAAGATAGTTTGGGGGCTATCTCTCTCAAAGTTGAATGAGAACTTTCAGTCACTATTTCCTTCAGTTTGCGATGTTAACTTCAGTTGCAGACGTTGATGGCCTACCAGAGCGAGGCAAATCTTCCATCACATCTCGACCGCTTTTGAACGCTTTGTACCACTCATAAGCACGTGTGTTTGCTAAAGTCGAATCACCGTAAGCCTTCTGTAACATTTTCAGTGACTCCTTAAACGAAATTTCATTGGCGATGTAAAATTTAAGACATGCGATTCCATAGCCAGGATTAGAATGAATATCCTGGGAATGGCCTACCCAAGGCCAGAGGACTACAGACTCTTCAAGCTCATGGACAAAGTAAGGCTAGGCTGATGGCCTACATACTCAAGGAGCGATAAGAGTAAAGGGAAAGGAGAGAGACCGTTGGGACGAAGGGCACCGTGAGGAAACTCACGGCCCTATCATAAGATAAGATAAAGACAGTTTGTCTGTATGTTCGATGTTTTTGTCCATTATGTAATTTGCAATACACACTAGATATCATATAACTAAAACAGCACTGTATTTAATTTAGATAACAGATGCAACTCAAACTCCACGCCAAAATAGAAAACAGTTGTGCCAATCTAACAAAAAAAAACATTTTTTTTTATTTGAAACCGTGAACAAATCATCCATTGCCTCCCTCCATCAACACTTTTTTGACTGAATGTTAACCAATTTTTAAGGGTTTCTTTTTTTAAAAATGACGGATTTCTATACAAAACTTCATTCCCTACTATATACTATTTTAGGATTCCGTGAAATTCCAAAAATACATCATTCTTAATTTTTAACCGAAAAGCCATATACCAATTATTTTGGAGTTTAGTATGAAACTGACGGATTTCCCATACTTACAGCTTTCATCCTGTAATTAACGCCAATAGGGGTTAAATTTCGAAAAATCGTAACATAAATCATACTGATTTTTTAGCCGATAAGACTTCTACCAATTTTTATGGATTTTACTATAATAATGACGGATTTCCCATACAAATTTTCATCGCCTATTTTACCGTAAGTCCGTCAGATTTCCATGCAACTTTCATCCCCTACTTTACCCGCTTAGGGATTGAATTTCGAAAAATCTGACCTTACCCTTGCCTAGATAATAAACAGAACTTAATCATTTTATATAATAGATTACATTCCAGCATGTTATACCAACGATTTGCTGATGTTGTTGAAGCTAGGATGTCATTTGAAATTATGAGACTTGAGTCCGATGGAAGTTTAAATAAATTTTATAAGACTGAATGTGAAGTGATTAGAACTAAGAATAATAATTGTTTTTTAGAGTTTTGAGTAATTTTTTGTTAGTATTACATGTGAAGAAAATGTTTAAATTAAAAAAAAATAGTTGCCTAGCTACATGTTGTTATCCGTCATTGTTTTATTAAGTCAGTTTTCTATTAAATGTATGTTCAAGAATTCTTGCTTTATTTACGTAGCTATGACGAATGTCCATCTATACGGCCGTCGTAATCCGAGATCCAATTCTAGTGTTGTTTCCCCGTAGGTTCTAATTTCACTGCCGTTCGCTGCGTATAATTTGAAATCGCTCGATTGTATCGCTCGCTTTGTTCTCGGAATAATAGATATATTTGCTCCAGTATCTATTACAAAACGATACCGACTTTTGCGGTCGGTAACGCATAGGCGGCTAGATGGATATATAGCGCTGACCTCCGCCTCCGTCAATGCTATTAGGAGTTTTCCGACTTCGTTTTCCAAGCGCAAGGCTGCTCGCATTTATTCGCTTGACTCCGGAATCGGTGATGGTAATAACACAACCAATCAGGATTATTCGGCGCGTTTGGTCTCCTCTGCCTGGACCTGGAACGGCTACCAAATCTGCGATAGTTTCCACGTCCCCGTCCTCGCACCATGGAACGTCTGGTTTTCAATTCGGCGACTTCGAGGCAGAGTGTATTGATTTTATTGAGCAATTCATTCATAGGGAAATTGCTCGTGGTTGTAACTTCCGATACCTCTTGGAATCGTATGTTTTCCATAATTTTGTCGGCTATTGCTGCCAAGTTAGGGGAGGCCCGGGCAAGAAGCATAATGTGGGTAAGAAGAATAATCGATTTTTCTAAATAATCGCAATAGATGGCGCTTTGATCTGTCGGCCATGATTCCGGCACGTGTTCGGCCACGCCATGACAGTTTGACTAAAACAATACAGGTGCTCGTTTGTTGTTGAGACAAAAAAAAAGAATTTCTGCAGTTTTCTTACGATTTTTGCAAAGGTATGTGTATCAACATTTTTATTATGTATGTTTTGTTTGTTTATAATATTTTTTTTGTTCGACAGCATATTTGTTTAAGTATAATTTGTGATAATAGTTTTTTTCCTAAGCTTCAAATAACATTTGAATCATTTTTGAATCCTAATAATGGCATCGTGGGCAAAACGAATATGGGCAAAAGGAATAGTTATCCGTTTTGCCCGGTAAAAGAATGTTCACTTATTTCGGATATCTTTTTCAGATGGTATTCAAATATAAAAGAAAAACTGCGAGAGCATCGTGGTCAGAAGAATCGCTAGAGCGAGCTATAAAATTGGTTAAAGAAGAAGGAAAATCTATAAATTCTGCCGCAAAAGAATTAGGAATTCCTTTTACTACTTTACATCGACACCTAAAATCAGGAAGTGTCTCGAAAAAATTGGGCAGATATATACCTGTTTTCACGCCAGAACAAGAGGAAGATCTGTGTGCATATTTAAAAAAATTAGACAGTCTTTTCTTTGGATTGACTCGTTCAGAATTTTTAGGTCTAGTGTTTGAGTATGCCAGAAAAAATAATATTACTCATCCGTTTAAAAATGGCAAAGCTGGTGATGATTGGTTTGCTGGGTTTAAGCGCCGACACCCAGAAATTGTCCTACGAGCACCCGAACCGACATCATTGGCAAGAACTCGAGGTTTCAACAAGCCTCAGGTGGAATTATTTTATAAAAATTTTTGGGACTTAGTAGAAAAATACAAATTTGATGCGACTACAATTTATAACATGGACGAAACAGGTGTTAAGAGCAGCACGAGTCGACCGCCAAAAGTTTTATCGATAAAAGGTAAAAGGCAAGTTGGAGTAGTCAGCAGTGCCGAAAGAGGTCAACTTACCACTGTTATTTGCTGCTGTAATGCAGCTGGCACGTATGTTCCACCTTTTTTCATATTTGCCCGAAAAAGAATGCAAGAGAGGCTATTGGATGGCGCTCCTCCGGGCTCGCAAGCTACAGTCAGTGACAATGGTTGGGTAAACGGAGAAGCTTTTTTAAACTGGCTTAAATTTTTCGCTGATACAGTCCGTCCAAACGAAAACAGGAAGATACTACTACTGCTCGACAATCATGAGTCCCACAAATATTATCCAGCTTTGGAATTCGCATCGAAAAATAATATTATATTTTTATCTTTTGCACCCCACACCACGGATCGTATGCAACCACTGGATGTTGCCGTGTATGGACCGCTGAAAAAATATTTTGAGCAAGAGATAAATACATTTCAAAAATCACACCCAGGACGAATTGTGAACCAATATGACATGGCTAAATTGTTCGGAGGAGCATACGTCAAAAGCGCTTCAGTCCAGAATGCAGCAAATGGATTTAAGAAACCAGGAATATGGCCGTACGATCCGAACGTTTTTGGAGATGAAGATTACGCTCCTTCAACAATGACTGATCGTCCTCTGAATGAAGCTCAAAGCTCTTTGGATGATACTCCATGCAACTCAGCATCATCTGTTCTACCCCACTCTCCCACAGACCTTGTATCAACACAGAATTTGATGACGGATCTTTCTGCAAAGGAAAACCCCGAACAATGTACAACACCTATACCTGATCCAATCCTGGAACAAGGACCGTTGCAAGCTCCTGTAGCATATCTTACACCATTGCAGATCAGACCCATACCAACAATGGCTGCTCCCAAAACAAATCGCAAAAATAAGAGACAAAAATCGGAGATATTAACATCAACTCCAGTTAAAGCTGAGCAAGCTGCTAAATATATAAAAGTAAATAAAAAGAAGACCAATATATCTGAATTAGCAAGTTCCAGCAAAATTAAGAAGAATAAGATAAAGAAGACTGAATTACCAGGTCACAGCCAAACTAAAAGGACAAAGACATCTTCCAAAGCTAAAACTAAAGCTGATTTATTTTGTTTGGTGTGTGCCGAGAAATATACTGAACCGCTTGTTGAAGATTGGATTCAGTGTAGCCAGTGCCAAAATTGGGCACACGAAAATTGTACATCATACGCAGGTGTTGGAAGTTATTTCTGCGATGAATGCGAAGACTGATTGTTTTATTTTATGTTATTCTTTTTGCCCTTATGGCATATCCGTTTTGCCCGGAGGGGTCGGGCAAAACGGATAATAGATACTTTTTGTTTTTTCTCAATTTAAGAGGCAAAATCGTTAGAGTTTAATTTTTTTTTATTGCTGTTTCCAAAGATTATGAAACAAAGTTACAAATTAAAAGTAAAAAGAGTTACATTGATTATGAACTTGTATTTTATTTTATCGATTTTCCCTTAACATATGCGTTTTTCCCGGGCCTCCCCTATCTAATTTTTGATCTTGGCTGACTGTTAATACAGCTCTTACGTTGCCCGGTAGACGTTGTAGCCACAAACTATGAAGGGTAGTTTCAGCAACGTTCGCATTTCTAGCTAACTCAGACATCTTGCGTAGTAGCTGTGATGGTTTTTGATCGCCTAATTCCATCTCGCTGATAAGTTTTTGAAATTGGCGTTCAGCGGATTCTTCATACAGCGACAACAATCTTTGTTTGAGGGTGTTATATTTTTGTTCTGCCGGGGGACTTAGAAGCAAATCACCGACTTGTTGAATGTTGAATGTTGGTATCACGGCCTAATTTTGATATGACAAGGTGGAATTTACAATCGTCTCCTTGCTTCTGTGGTAACATAACCGACTCAAATTGCGTGAACCAGAGCCGGGGCATCTCGATCCAAAAATCGGGAATTCTCGCAGTCACACTGATGGTTGAAACATCTGGGCTGGAAGTCGCTGACGAAGTTGACGCGTAGGGGTTGATACTTTGTTGACCCATATAAGGTGTTTGTTGTTGTACATTTTGGTATGGGGAACTGGTCTGTGTAGCCGGAGCGTCGTGCATCATTGGCATTATTCTGTTCCGATGTTAAAACACGCTTCACAGAATTAGCTTTAAAGTTTAGGACTATTGTGCCTCTTGAAATTCCAACCGGTGAGACCCGCTTGTGGGAGGCCGATCGGAATGTGCAATCGCTAAACTTTAAACTCTTATTCTCTTCACGTGTACTTACTCAGTTTTTTTACTTCGGTCACTTTTTCAAAAAAATCACTTCGGTATCTCAAGTAAATCACGTCGGGGTCACCACTGTGGGAGTCTGGATTACGTTATAGGTAGTATTTTGGAGAGTTGTAATTGATACCACGAATGCCAGTAATAATCTGTTTATTATAATTACTTATTGATAAAATAACAACTATGTGTCACGTGCTGACACACGGGTACATAATTGGGGTCAGGTTGAATGACTTGAGTAGAAAACAATCGCTTAATAAATTGAAAAAACGATTTACTCAAAAACTACGTGTTGACGTTAGAGTCACCGAACGTCAATATTGATATCTAGGAATGTAATTTTCAATGAAGATAAAACTCCTGATATTAACTCTGATTTTTCACTAATATATCGCCGGGTTAGTGCAAAAACCAACTAACTGTCACTGTTATTTTTCGGATTTACGATGAATTTATCTGCCTTTATTCTACATAATTAAAAACATAAATATATGAGAATGCAGATGATCATTACAAAAATTACAAAATCTTCTATCTAGCAGAAGTTTAAGATTCCCAAACTTTAAAATCGCAATAACTCAAAACTACAATTCCATGGGTTAGTTGGTATTTGCATTAAACCGGCGATATATTATATAATAATAATATAATAATAATATATTTCCACGCTCACACCAATTATCTAGCCCAAAGTAAGTATCATTAAGAACTTGTGTTATGGATACTAGAACAACTAACAGACTTTTTTTTTTACTATACATAATATTTTTAGATATTTTTATAAACTTAAATAAATATATAAACAACCATGACTCGTCAACAAATACTCTTGTTCATCACACAAATATTTGCCGCTACCAGGACTCGAACCCGGACCGCTTGATGTGTAGGCAGCTATACTAACCACTCCACCAAGACGGCGTGGAAGAAAATATATTGTCATATTAGCTCGTTTTTTTAAATTAGTTGAAATTGTTTTTAGTGTATTGTGTATAATAAGTTAATAAGTATTTTTGTTTAAGGGAGAGTGTTTAAGTTAAAAAAAAATATTGTTGCCTAGCTACATGTTGTTATCCGTCATTGTTTTGTTAAGTCAGTTTTATATTAAATGTATGTTCAAGAATTCTTGCTTTATTTGCGTAATTTCCAAAAGAGTATGTAAATGAGGGACAGAAGTTATGGCATGACTAGGTACACACAATTTAAATCACCTTTCTATATTACGCAGTCAATACATATAAATGCAAAAGCCCTAGGTGGAATACTCCCAGTAGGTTCTAATGACACATGTGGAAACAGCACTAGTACTAGGATTTAGGCTGGTACTCGGTCCATGAACAGTCTTGTATCTGGTTCTAGTTACAAGATCAAAATTTAGGTAAATTATGGTAAATTGGCTCTTCTATTCCATCATTTGATTAATGAGCAACTCCCGAGTTGATTCTCGATTCAAGTTCCTGAAGAAAATACTATTATGTACAAGAGAATATATTAAAATTATAGGTTTTTAACCCTAGAAGATAATCTGCATAAAATCATGTCATGAATTTTGAAATGAGTCAAAATGACGCATTATTATCATTATTATCGTTTATAAAACTTTAAAAAAACATAATATATATTTCAAAGATAAGTAGATTTTTGTAGAAGTTATAATTTTTTTTCTTCTTTATTAAATTGTGATATTTCTTATCATAATAGTATGAAAACATAACTTAGAACTCATGAGTTAATTTTACGAATGATTAGAACAAAATATGATTATCTTTCTAGGGTTAAATAAAAATAACGAATATTGAGTACTGCATAGAATACAACATACCGTAATAACTACAGGCAATACTTGCACGCCAGGCAGTTCTGAACTGTTATTCAATTCTTAAAATATGTATCAATTTTAATTCTACAACTATATCAGCAACCTTTTGTCAGTAGAGGGTCACCTTTGATAATTCTGTTTTTTCTTCAATTTTGCTTTGAAGACTACCTAGTACTGAAACAGTGGAAGTTATCCTTAATAACTACAAAATTACATTTAATACATACTTTAGACCACTCATTCTTACCCAGATCTTCTTTGATATAACAGGTTAACTATCTGGTTCATTATATATCTCCTTAGGTCTATGTGCTGAAGATATCCCACTTCCTTCAACATCAGTGCAATTTGCTCTAATGATAGATGTTTCAAGTTGTTGGGTACATATTATGTCTTTTATATCCTCCTGTGAAAAAATAAAGAACAATTATAATTCTATTAAGAATAATCATAATGTGTAGTATGTTTATTTATAAGAATATTACAACTGACCTAATTTGATGCAACTTCTACAGAGGCGACTGGCTGACAATCCGTCACTTAAAACACCGTAACCCTCTTAAAAGTTTTTACAGACATACACTCATAATTATTAATTGGGTTGAACAGACATAAAGGTACAATTGGTGCCATGCTCAAATAGTGACAGGTCACCAGCCAGTCATATTATTTATGAGGGACATCAATCCCCAAAAAAACCAAACCCTCCGTAAACCGAACCAAAACAAACAAAAACCATCAACCAGTACAAATGATACACTCCAGTTAAAGTCCCGGGAATGATTTTAGATGTCACTAAAAACCTACTCAGATACAGAAACAGCCCTGTACATGTTTTTTTTCAATTAAAATGGTTGGCAGAAAAATATATGATCTGCCTAGTGGTTAGCAACCACCATAGCCTATAGGTGCTTGCAATGCTGCTGTGACAATCACGCACTGCCAACCTTTATCCCTTTACCAACCTATGAAGCGCTGGCGACCTTGCTCACCTACAGGAACACAACAAAATGTAGTGTTATTTGACTGTAATCTTCTGTGGAGGTACTACCCCAGATCTAGCACAACGGACGAGCAGATAGTCGGCTGTGCCCTACTTTGAATCCATAGTTACTCATTTATTAAATTATTTGGCTTCAGTAGAAACACTTCTTAGTGATAATTCTTTTTTTTTTCCTACCGTGCTCCCAGTTCATTTTATCGACATAATTATAACACATTTTTGTGATCCTAAACAGACTTTTATTATCAAGAATGTGTGCCTTGACTTTGCTTGATGTAGGAATCAATCAATGTGCGTGCATGCATTATTTTACATATCCGCTGCGTTAGTTGCTATGCTACCTGGATACAAATCACATTTCATCATTTCGGTCTCTTTTCCTGAAGAAAAACCGCTTCTCCCTGGACACATTACATTTCAACATTTCGGTACATTTTCCTGAAGAATACTGACTGCCTGTCATCAAACTTGCTTACTAACAATTATTGCTTGCTCAAATAGGTAGGTACCTAATCAAATCAACACAATTTTGGACTTGGATAGCAAAAAAGCTTGCGATTGCGACTGACTGACATCACAGATTAGAAAGAATATACTGACATGATATGAGAGCACAGAGAGTGTTTGGCGGCTAATCGTGGCGTCTGGATGTCGATCTTTATTTCGATAATTCAAAATTGCTTCGGAGTGGATTTTGTGCAGTGTCGTTTTGTTGCATAAGCATCCGTGTTGACGAACAGTTATGAGGAATCATTGAAATAAAGGTTTTGTGTATGTGGCGTTGAGAATTGTATAGTGGTTGGAAATCCCACTATACAATTCTCATCAGTCACAATCATGAGGTCTGTACCATGCATTTCTCGCCAAGCACTCCCTAGATGCATTAAAAAGTGTGGCACACACATTTTAATGCCAAACTCAAGAAAGAAGATGAAACTAAAGACTTGGCTGTATGGGCTAGATCCCTTTGCCGTCCCGAAACAGGGAAAATCTCAGACCAATGATTATAATAGCTTAGATTATATACCAGGTATATAATCTAAGTTATAATAGACTCCGCCTTAGCATTTTGAAGCGTGCCGTTTTCTGTTATTTGACATTTCTCGATTACGTCATTTTGATTGATGTAGGGATGTGAATAATGTATAATAATCATTTGAGTATCGATAACTGTTTATATATTTTTGCTATTCTAATTTATTAGAGCTTTCAAAAGCAAATCAAACACAAAACACCAAATAGAACTAAAAATTTATTTTTGTATTTTTTTTATTTATAAATTTACAGAAAATATTTACGAAAATGTTTCCATAAACGGTGTAACAAAAACCAATTTTGGTTTGCATTGATTCCTCTCTTCTTGTATACTCTTCAGTTTCCTAGGAGATATTTAAATTTTATTTTGGCGCTGAGGTAGTTTTTTCTTCTTTAGCACTTAAAATACCGGCAAGCATACAACATGTATTACAAGCACATGCTTACTATATACATATACACCATACAGCACCTAATAACCTACAGAACATGTATGTATATGAATATACTATTATAACTAAGTACAAAATACAAATTTAAGTAATTCTATTTACAATATTATTGCCTTGGTCGTGCTACTGGCTTTAATATATACAACATGTAAATTAAATAACCAACATCCTGAATACAGGAGGTTTGGGATCGGCTTCTGAGTTGATTTCAATAATTTTTATTTTAAAAACGATTCTTTTTTTCAAAAGAAAATCGTTTTTGAAGTGAAACTTCTTTATCGGCGTTGGAAAAAAATTTACCGTCACATTTTTCGGTTACGCGTCACATTTTTCCGTTACGCGCCTTCTTTTTTGTATTCATGTCTATGTAAGGCCATAAAGAAGTTTCACTTCTTACGTGTGTACACTAGTACACGGACAGATTTTTTTTTTTTAAAAATCAAATATTGAAATCAACTCAGAAGCCGATCCCAAACCTGTATTCAGGGTGTTGGTTATTATTTTACATGTTGTATATAATTCCCGTCTCACGATGTTTGTCCGTTATAAACTCAGAAACTAGCAACCTGATTTAATCTTTTTTGATAAGTATTCCTCATTTTTTTTTAAACTGCAAATTCAATGTTATAGGACAGGAAATTACCACAGCAACGCGTGCCCGGGGCAGCTAGTAGTATAATAAAATCTGAATTTATGTTAGTGACTCGCCATACACAGCCAAAACAGCTTTAGGTGTACGGATTATGTATTATGAGTGTTTATAATAATGTATTGAAAATAAACTAAAAAAAACATGCAATGGAAGCATGCATACAGTATGCAAGCAAGCAAGAATACAGCAAGCAAACAAATAATTCGCGTTAGCTTCGGTTGCCCTTGTGAGCGGTCAAAAATTTAATCTAACCTAACCCAAGGTTTTCTTTACTAGGAAATAAAAATAGAAAAATGCACTGAAAATTATATTTACGCGTTTGTAAACGCAAAAATAAAATTATTCCATAAGGAAATAAAAATATTTACATGAAAATTAGACTTGCAACGAATAGTATATTCGGCCATAAGCCGAATACCGAATATTTGACGAAGTGCTTGGCCGAATAGCCCAATAGTATTTGGCCGGTGAGTGACACCAAAACTTGTATCGACGTGATTGTTTCGCGCTCATTTGTACACATGACCACACACAAAATGGGGCTTCCAGAACTGTTAATTTTATTCAAATAATTTTATTATTTTATAATCTTAGATTTCAAAGTCTGTTGAAGAAATAAGTACCTTTTACCGATTTTGATAGTATGATCTGCCGCCCTCTGCACCATTAAGTTGATTATGTACAGATAACAGCAGAGGCTTTAGACAACATGCATTTCGACAATCGCTCTCGCTATCGCTAAGTAAAAAATGTATGAGATTGACATAAGCAATCGATCACTTTTCGATTGCTTATGTCAATCCCATACATTTTTTTACTTAGCGATAGCGAGAGCGATTGTCGAAATGCATGTTGTCTAAAGCCTCAGATCAGACACCCAATATAGTAAAAAAAAAATATTTTAAACCTTTTTCGATAATCAGAGTTCAAAATCTATTTGACAGTTTGATCAGATCTGCCGTCGTCTGTATTTATGACTACCTACTTTGATGATTATAAGAGAAAATATGTCTACTAATATTATAAATGCAAAAGTAACTCTGTCTGTTAAGCTTTCATGCCTAAATCACTGAACTGATTTTGATTGTTTGGTACAAATATAGACTACAGTTTGCGAAAGTACATAGGCTCGATTGTAGGGGTTGAAAGTTTGTATAAATGTTCCATGAAACTTTGTTCCTTAATTTTCTACCTACATGAGGATGAAACCGGAACTGAAAGTTCTTATCTAAACAAACAAAAAGTTAAAAAAAAAACTGTAACCCGACTAAATTTAACGGAAAAATGAAAGAAATTAAAACCTCCTCCTATTATTAAAAAATATTCAAATGTGATAATGGTATAATGTGATAAATGATCATAATAACAGGAATTTGAATAGTAAATTTATTACTACACAATGAAGAGTGAGTGCAGCATCACATACCTATAAGCAGTTGGTTGGTCACGGACGATATTTCGAGAAGCAAATATTATACAAGATTCCCCTGCACCTCCAGAGCGGCTTAATATTTAACATCGAGGATATCATTGGCTAGAAGAAACTGGACGTTAAAAAGGCATTAAACATTATTGCAAATAATTACAACAATCCACATAGAGTAGACGTAACAGTAATATTAACTTATTTGAGTGATTTATACCAACATAATAAAACTATAAAACTGATTTATTACCCAGAGGCTTTAGACAACATGCATTTCGACAATCGCTCTCGCTATCGCTAAGTAAAAAAATGTATGGGATTGACATAAGCAATCGAAAAGTGATCGATTGCTTATGTCAATCCCATACATTTTTTGACTTAGCGATAGCGAGAGCGATTGTCGAAATGCATCTTGTCTAAAGCCTCTGAAGTTATTTAATAGATCTTTATTTTCAATTAAATAGCACCCTAAGTTGAATTAAGACTTACTTCGTAATATTAATAGCTAATAGTCCATTAAACTTTTTTACTAGGTGGTAGACCCATATGTAGGGTCGTCTGGGTAGGTACCACCGCCTTTCTAATTTGTGCCGTGAAGAAGTTCGCTGTGTTTCGGATTGAAGGAAAAGGTAGCCAGTGTAATTACTGGGCATGGAACGCATATCATCTTAATCCCCAGGGTAGCAACGCACTTGCAGTGTTAAGTGATTTACTCTTAATATTGCAAGTGTCTATAGGCGACGGTAACCACTTAACACCAGGTGGGACGCAAGCTTGTTTGCCATCTTGTAGTATAAAAAAAAGTTAAATAAAATATTAGGCAGGTTCTTTGTCTTTAGATAATATAACTTTCCCTCTCCTTATTTACCTCCACCTTTTCATATCAACTATCATTACATTGACATGCAGCGCCGGTAGAAAATAAACACTTCTCATGTACCCTTTATAGTGAGTCAAGCGAAGATCGGACACCTAAATAGCAACGTTTTCTCCCCGAAGGGTAGAAAACGTATAATTAGTTTCCAGCGTAGCTTGACCCACTATACTCTTAAGGCTTGACGGCTGAGGAGCCACGCTAGTCGCCTGGCGCAGCAAGGTGGATGGAGAATAGCGCGTGCGCGGGGAGGGGCACGGCGCGCGCAGGATGATTTTGAGACCGGTTTATCATGCTGTCTCACTTAAAATCCAAGAGGTTATCTCATGTACCCTTAATAGTAGGTCAAGTTACGCTGGAACCTAAATATACGTTTTCTACCCTTCGGGGAAAAACGTTGCTATTTATCAGACAACAAAAATCCATATTGTGTTAGTAACTTTAAATCTTAATTACTAATGTTAGTACTTAATAACTAAAAGCGAGCTAGTTAGCCTGCATAGATGCTCAACAAGTGGACAGTCCCCATTGTCGGCTATGGCCTATTTTAAGTTAAAATGTCTGTATGTGTTTTTTTTTTAATTATTGTCTCTAAAGTTGCTTTACGGATGATAAATTTAGTGATAACGTCATACATAAGCCGATCGTGCCTCTCTATCACTTGTTCCGCGCTCTCGTTTCACGCTCGGCTCAGGTGGAACGTGACAATGAGTCATACTTCATCGTGCATGCAGCCGGCGTTCATCGATTTATAAGACGGTATCACGTCAACAATACCGTTCCCACTCTCATTGTAGTAGGATTAATGTTATCGATAAAACTAAATCACATCACTAAAATTATGTCAACAACAAAGCCTTTTTAATTATGTTTATTTAAAGGTTAAAACGTGATACTCTTCAATATTTTATGCGACTGTGTGACTTGCAACAAGTAAAATTATATGTTTTGCTGCTTTTTGATAAAATCGAAATCATCGCAAAGCGTAAAATAGTTTGTCAATAACTCACCTGTGAAATGATAATTCCGGGACTTTCACTCCTCGTTTCGTTGTTCTTGACAAACAATAAATAGCTGCACAACACATTATTATTATTTTTTAATTTAAATAAACTTAAACAACTGAGATTGCTAGGTAAAATAAAATAAAATTGCTCAATACTGAAATGTTGTGATCCAAGTACCGTGCCACGACATGGCACGTTTCACATGATAGAGCGTCGTTGTCAAACCTACATTCACTGTTTCTTTACTCTTATCAGTGTAACATAAGACAGACAGAGATATAAGATATTTGACATATACACCTATGAAGAGCGGCAACGTCATATGGCGCCGTCTATTATAATCATTGGTCTGAGGGGAAAATAAACCAAAAAAAAAAAAATGTGAGCACAGATTAATGCGCCCTCCACACTCTCGCCGAGAACCCCGAGAAGCGAGAGTGTGATTAGTTTCTCGCGTTCTCGTTCTCGGGCTCGCCTGTTCTCGGCTCGGTGTCGGTTTTTTGGCCCGCTTCAAAGGGTTTCTTGGGCGAGAAAAGAGAACCATATCACACTCTCGTTCGGCCTCACTGCGACCACCTGAGGCTTTAGACAAAATGCATTTCGGCAATCGCTCTCGCTATCGCTAAGTAAAAAAATGTATGGGATTGACATAAGCAATCGAAAAGTGATCGATTGCTTATGTCAATCCCATACATTTTTTTACTTAGCGATAGCGAGAGCGATTGTCGAAATGCATGTTGTCTAAAGCCTCTGTATATCTATGACTGCGACGTAGGAAGTGATTTCCATCATCTGTGTGTGCTTTGCATTTATTATTTTATTAATATGAGCTTTGAAACAGGGCCTGTCTAAATAATTAATTTTATCTATACTCATGCTTTAAATCTTCTTTTTAAAACATTGATTTTGCTTCTAATTTTTTTTTTTTGGTATTTAGTTAAGAACGAAATTCATAGCAATTCGTTTAGGTTTAAGTCCCGTCTCAGCACTTATCCATTCCATCCCAGGTTTTTTTTCTATTCTATTTAATTTGGTATCCTCTATAAAATATTCTAAAACAGCTCATTGCTAACATTAAAACAACCAATATCCTAGTAAAAACGGATGATATAATTATAATGTTAGGTTGTACTAATTTTGATAACATCACTCCTTCGCTTTTTCGATCCTACAAACTGCTGTGGTTTACTGTAAATACCAAAGCCGCTGCACTGTCAGTCGTCCATTTCGCATGACGGTCGAGAACGCAAGTGAGAAGGTCGCGTGAGTGTAGATATCTTCTCGTTTCTCGGGTCAAGTCTCGGCGAGACTTCTCGCGTGAGTCTGGAGGGCCTATAAGGAAAGTCCGCGCAAAGCGTAGACAGAGAAAACTATAGACTGCTGGATATTCTTTATTTCACTTACACTAGAAAAGGATGGTCATATACGCGTGGCTGATGAAAAAAAGAGACAGAATCATTTTTGTCCCTCACTGCGTGGCCGGATTTTTCAAGGCCAGCAACTCTTCTTCTTCTTCTTCTTTTATAAATGGCAATGTGTCATCTCCAAATTGGATAACAATTCTGCCAGCACAGTGTCTTGACCGCGCATGCCAATGGGGTTCAATGTAATTGTTTGTATGAGTATTGCCTATTGTGATAACTTTGATTAGTGAACCCAGCAACCTGTAAGTATTATGATTAGTGGTTAGTATCTAAACAGACGGAAAACTACTGAATTTAAAGGGAGATATTAACTTTTATAGTTTAATATTATTAGTTTTGATAAATTTCGCAAGGTTGTTAAATACCTCTGGGTTGGGGAGAGTCAAAAGGGAACTTAAGTTTATGGGGAGAGGTGTTTTAATTTTGGGTAGGGAATCATATAGACTAAAGTTTGTACTATACTTTGGACATTCAAAAAATATGTAGTCTAATGAGCCATCGGCTAAACCACATTCGCAAAGTGAATTATCCCGAACTCTTATTTTATGGAGAAATACTGGAGAACAGCAATGCCCAATACGGAGTCTACATATAACGGAGACAATAGTCTTGGGAAATTTTTTGAATTTATAAAACCAGGGATGAGGAGCGATGCTTTTCTGAACATTGTAATAAAATGACCCTTTGTTCTTACTCGAACTATCCCAATATTGTTGCCAGCTGTGTTCAAGATGTAATTTTGGTATGTTTAACAGATCATATACTTGAATGGAATAATGTTTCTGATGTTCTTGAGTTGAAAAAACCGGCCACGCAGTGAGGGACAAAAAATGATTCTGTCTCTTTTTTTCATCAGCCACGCGTATATGACCATCCTTTTCTAGTGTAAGTGAAATAAAGAATATCCAGCAGTCTATAGTTTTCTCTGTCTACGCTTTGCGCGGACTTTCCTTATAGGCCCTCCAGACTCACGCGAGAAGTCTCGCCGAGACTTGACCCGAGAAACGAGAAGATATCTACACTCACGCGACCTTCTCACTTGCGCACTCGACCGTCATGCGAAATGGACGACTGACAGTGCAGCGGCTTTGGTATTTACAGTAAACCACAGCAGTTTGTATACCAGGGGGGCTATTCGCTAACTTTTTTTGACATTTGAAAGTGATCATCACTGAGTGAATTACATATCCATTGCTGTTTTTACACGACAAGTGCCATAATAGCGTGTCGTGTAAAACAGCAATGGATATGTAATTCACTCAGTGATGATCACTTTCAACTGTCAAAATAAGTTAGCGAATAGGCCGACAGGCACTTGTCGTGTATTATAAGCAACAATGGATATTAAATTTACTCGGTGATCATTACATTCAAATATATAAAAAAAATTGCGAATATGCGCAGGAGATCGATTTTGTTTCGATGATTTAAAATTTTTCTGTGTAGATTTTTATGCAGTGAAAGTGGTTCTATTTCGATGTTTAAACAACCGTGTTGACGATCAGTTAAAAAAATGAGGAATCATTGAAATAAAAGTTTTTGGTGTTACTGGTGTGTATTATAGTGGTATTTTTAACTCATCCGTCGCCATTATTAGGTCTTATGATATACATTTCTCACCAAGCAAGCAAAGAAGCATTAAAATGTGGGCTAACATCAAGAAAGAAGACAGTAAACTGAAGACGTGGCTTTATGGACTAGATCCGTTTGCTTTCCTGTAACAGGGAGAGTTCAAAAAATATGAGGGGTGGTGTTTGGCGGGCAATCATGGCGTCTGGATGTCGATCTTTATTTCAATAATTAAAAATTGCTTCGGAGTGGATTTTGTGCAGTGAAAGTGGTGTCGTTTTGTTGCATAAGCATCCGTGTTGACGAAGAGTTATGAGGAATCATTGAAATAAAGGTTTTGTGTATGTGGCGTTGAGAATTGTATAGTGGTTGGAAATCCCACTATACAATTCTCATCAGTCACCATCATGAGGTCTGTACCATGCATTTCTCGCCAAGCACTCCCTAGATGCATTAAAATGTGTGGCACACACATTTTAATGCAAAAATCAAGAAAGAAGATGAAACTGAAGACTTGGCTGTATGGGCTAGATCCCTTTGCCGTCCCGTAACAGGGAAAATTTAACCAAAAAAAAAATATATGAGGGAGTGTTTGGCGGGTAATCATGGCGTCTAGATGTCGATCTTTATTTCGATAATTCAAAATTGCTTCGGAGTGGATTTTGTGCAGTGAAAGTGGTGTCGTTTTGTTGCATAAGCATCCGTGTTGACGAACAGTTATAAGGAATCATTGAAATAAAGGTTTTGTGTATGTGGCGTTGAGAATTGTACTGTGGTTGGAAATCCCACTATACAATTCTCATCAGTCACCATCATGAGGTCTGTACCATGCATTTCTCGCCAAGCACTCCCTAGATGCATTAAAAAGTGTGGCACCCACATTTTAATGCAAAAATCAAGAAAGAAGATGAAACTAAAGACTTGGCTGTATGGGCTAGATCCCTTTGCCGTCCCGTAACAGGGAAAATTTACTCAAAAAAAAATATGAGGGTGCTTGGCGGGAAACCCTGGCTGGATGTCGGTCTTTATTTCGATAATTCAAAATTGCTTCGGAGTGGATTTTGTGCAGTGAAAGTGGTGATGTTTCGTTGCATAAGCATCCTTGTTGACGAACAGATATGAGGAATCATTGAAATAAAGGTTTTATGTATAGAATAATAATAAAAAAAAAGGTTTTATGTATGTGGCGTTGAGAATTGTATAGTGGTTAGAAATCCCACTATACAATTCGCATCAGTCACAATCATGAGGTCTGTTGCCATCCATTTCTTTCCAAGCACTCCCTAGATGCATTAAAATGTGCGACGTCCATATTTTAATGCAAACATCAAGAAAGAAGACATAAATTCAGACAGGGCTGTATGAACTTGATATCCTTTGCCCGTCCCGTTAGGGACAAAAAAACAAAAAAAAAATGAGTGTTTGGCGGGAAATCATGGCGTCTGGATGTCGATCTTTATTGCGATAATTCAAAATTGGTTCTGAGTGGATTTTGTGCAGTGAAAGTGGTGTCGTTTTGTTGCATAAGCATCCGTGTTGACGAACAGTTATGAGGAATCATTGAAATAAAGGTTTTGTGTATGTGGCGTTGAGAATGAGGATCCGTAACGTTTTTAGTTGAGAATGCAGATTTATAGAGCTAAGGAATCCTTAACGTACAGTGCAAAAATTTTTGTTCTACGACAAAAATTTACGAAGTTATGATCAAATTACTAGCGGAGTTTACTAACCGGCCGGCGCTGTAGGCTGTGACGTCACTGTGACGGTCCATGCCAGTTATACGTTGGCAGCGACAACGCGACTAGACGCGCAGGTGTTTTCATTGGTTAATTGTGTCTTTGAAACAAGTTAAGTGTCCGATTTGCGTCTAATTCGCCTTTCTAACTATGTATAAATATTGTATAGTGCCGAAATGTACAAATACTTCTTTTAAAACGCATGAAAAACTCTTTTTTAACGTGCCGAAAGACCCAAAATTACGTAAAAAATGGTATGCCGTTGTGAAAAGAGATGAAAAACTCCACCTTCTGCCCAGGCTACAAGACATTGTTGCGAAGATCACTTCGATGTAAGTACCAATATAACTATACCTACTTATTATTTAGTTGATATGAAAATAAGTTGGTACCTACCTACTATTACGTGTAGTTTAAATAAGTGTTCTCTTATAAGCCTGCTGTAATAATAAAAACATACCTAGTTACTTTTTCTGAGTTTTGTGGATAAACTTGTTACGTACTTACCTATTCGCCTGACACAGGGACGTACTCGGGTAAAAAAACAAAGAGTAAAGGATAATATTTCTTAATAATTGACACAACCGCGGTGCAATTAGAAATCTGCCTCGGCATATTGTTAGAAGCAAATAAATCAACAATAGTTTTTTTTATTTCAGTTGGAAGAAGACATGGAAAATTACATAATGTTTAAGTTGGTTAGAGGAAAGCTGAAACTGAAGAAGGAAGTTTTGCCTCATAAGTTTGAATGTCAAAAACCTCAAAGAAAAGAAAATTAACAGACCCGGTTTTAAGAAAAGACAAGATATAGAATATTTTGCAAGAGTTTTAAGTAAAGATATTGGACACAAAGACCTGTTGTTGCATTCCATTGAAGTAGTAGAGTTTGAGAATCAAGACTCAAATATCATCCAAAACAGTGATCCCCTTAACATACCCGAAGAAATAGATGTATTATCCAAAAACAATGAAACGGGTCAAAAAACACAAGCAGTGCAGGTTAATATGAAACCAAAAATGAAAACTAAATCTAATAATACGCCAATCAAATGGAAACAGGGCACAGTAAAAAAGAAAGAAATCCATATAAAAAGAAGCATAGGGAAGTTGAGAGACTTTAAGATGATCGGACCTCACGCATATGTAGATATTTCATACATAAAATATTTGGATAATATTGTAACAATAGCCTGTGGTTTAGTTAATTTACAGGATTGTCTATTTAGTAATCAAGTGTAAAAATAAAAATGCTTTAGTTTCTCATAAAGAGTTTTATTTCTACAACCTTGCATAATAAAAAGCACATGTCATATTTAATAATAAAAGAGTAATTTTAAGTTTCGACCAGTTTTGGAAATACTAGGGTTTTCCAAAAATACGTGAATATCTCTAAAAGATCAGTACAATAGTTTTCATCATAATCTTCTTCGAATATTTCTATTTTATTGCTTTCAAAATTTTCATTAGCTACACAAAACAGTCCCTTGACTTTATTGCAAAAAAACATTTGAAGCTGAATTTGAGCTTTAGATTTGCTGCAAAGAACATTATTTTTTACGAAACTTTCCTTTCCTTTCTTCGTCGAGGGACATTTTATTTCTACTACGTATTCACTTGTCAATCCATCTGGAGAAGCACCTAGATGAGGCCAATCAGGTTTTAAAAAGAAACCACCATTTTCAAAAACTATTTTCCTTGTTTTGGCTACTTCTACTCTGACAGCGGATTCCAATAGTTCATCCTCAAAGTCTCTGGTACAGAGGCACCAAATATTTGTTCAATCAAAGCACCATCGGGAGTCTTACAATATGCAGCTTCGTGAACTTTAGACGCGGTTATTCTACAATACCTTAACTCATGCCATAACGGTGAACTAGCCTGACAAACTGTTGCTTCTTCTGCTTTGTGACATTTTTCCATGGTGATTTTGTTAGAGCAATAATCAATAAAATCATCTGCACTATTCATATTATTGCCTTCCTTTTTGTACTGATGAACAAGATTATGCAAAGACAATTTTTTATACTCATTCTTTGTAACATATACTGATAACTGATTTCTAACAGAATTTTCCTTGAGGCTTTGCACAACAGCTTTGAAAAACTGGTCTCCATTAGTGTTATCAGTGTTATTATCTACAATAGTAACTGAGCTGGGAACCATATATTTAGCTTTTATAAATTTCGCAGTTGTACCTATAGTAGCCAGTTTTGGTTTGGCCCAGTAGCATTTTTTTCTGTGGGAGATAGCTCCTCGCTGCGCCTATGGAGCCACGTCAAAAATGCTACGCTATGTTTGCAGCCTCCCTTTTGAGCCGCACAGTCATGACATTCCACGATCAGAACCGTCTCCTCTTTTCCATCACATGTAAATGTGCAGCAATACACTTTACTTTTTATTCTGTGTTCAGGCGTTATTTTTGCTTTTACCGTACATACATTTCCCAACCTCTGGACCTGAAAAAATCCTACAGCATCATCTCCATACGTTTCCCGTCCCGATTTGTAATAAATACATAAAACAGAATAAAAATATGCAAATAAAAATATAAAAAGAAAATAAATATGAAAATATACCTATACTATATTTATACATAAAATAAAAAAGAGAAAAAGAAGAATAATAAAAATTATTAAACAACATAGTTATATAAGTAAGAATGAACAAAAACAACATTCGTTCTTATGTTTTGAATACGTCCCTGTACCTATACTTTACATGAATGTAGGTATAGGTAAAGTAAAAGAGTGATTCCTTTCATAAATCTACTACTTACAGCTTAGATTAGACCTAAAGACTAAAAATAAGTACATAATTTATACACGTTGTTCATAAGTTCTGAATACGTCCCTGCTATATTTTACATTCATTCTTTCTTTCACATGCCTACTACCACCTACTAGGTACTAACGGCTTAGACCTAAAGTTTTACTAATAATTATCTACGTTCGAAGATAAATAAGCAGTCTTACCTTTGCAGTTTCCAACCACGGATTTCAGCGCTGGTGAAATAACAATGATTACTTAGGTAATCAAATACTATGAAAGAATCCACTTTTAGAAGGTTATACTTATACTTTTTTTTAAATAAATTGCATATAAAATGACTAACCGCGTCGCCGCCGCCGCTCCGTCGACTGCGCTGGCGCTCGGACCGTCACAGTGACGTCACACGCATCTCGCGTACACTGACTTAGCGGCATGAACGGCTTAATGTTTATAACTTAATATCTTCGTAAGTAATGGTCCGATTTGGATAATTCAAAAAGAAATATCATTCTTAAGTCATAGAGAATAACGTGGATACTAGTTCTATTGAATTTGCTATAACTTTACTGATCCTCATTGTATGGTGGTTGGAAATCCCACTATACAATTCTCATCAGTCACCATCATGAGGTCTGTACCATGCATTTCTCGCCAAGCACTCTCTAGATGCATTAAAAAGTGTGGCACCCACATTTTAAAAAATCAAGAAAGAAAATGAAACTGAAGACTTGGCTGTATGGGCTAGATCCCTTTGCCGTCCCGTAACAGGGAAAATTTAACCAAAAAAAAAAAAAGAAGTGTTTGGCGGGAAACCATGGCGTCTGGATGTCGATCTTTATTTCGATAATTCAAAATTGCTTCGGAGTGGATTTTGTGCAGTGAAAGTGGTGTCGTTACGTTGCATAAGCATCCGTGTTGACGAATAGTTATGAGGAATCATTGATATAAAGGTTTTGTGTATGTGGCGTTGAGAATTGTATAGTGGTTGGAAATCCCACTATACAATTCTCATCGGTCACAATCATGAGGTCTGTTGCCATGCATTTCTTTCCAAGCACTCGCTAGATGCATTAAAATGTGCGACGCCCATATTTTAATGCGAACATCAAGAAAGAAGACATAAATACAGACAGGGCTGTATGGACTTGATATCCTTTGCCCGTCCCGTTAGGGACAAAAGAAACAAAAAAGAGTCTTTGGCGGGAAACCATGGCGTCTGGATGTCGATCTTTATTTCGATAATTCAAAATTGCTTCGGAGTGGATTTCGTGCAGTGAAAGTGGTGTCGTTTTGTTGCATAAGCATCCGTGTTGACGAACAGTTATGAGGAATCATTGAAATAAAGGTTTTGTGTATGTGGCGTTGAGAATTGTATAGTGGTTGGAAATCCCACTATACAATTCTCATCAGTCACCATCATGAGTTCTGTACCATGCATTTCTCGCCAAGCACTCCCTATATGCATTAAAATGTGCGACACCCATATTTTAATGCAAACATCAAGACAGAAGACAAATACAGACAGGGCTGTATGGACTCTATATCCTTTGCCCGTCCCGTTAGGGACAAAAGAAACAAAAAAAAATGAGGTTTGGCGGGAAACCATGGCGTCTGGATGTCGATCTTTATTTCGATAATTCTAAATTGCTTCGGAGTGGATTTTGTGCAGTGAAAGTGGTGTCGTTTTGTTGCTTATGCATCCGTGTTGACGAACAGTTATGAGGAATCATTGAAATAAAGGTTTTGTGTATGTGGCGTTGAGAATTGTATAGTGGTTGGAAATCCCACTATACAATTCTCATCAGTCACCATCATGAGGTCTGTACCATGCATTTCTCGCCAAGCACTCCCTAGATGCATTAAAAAGTGTGGCACCCACATTTTAATGCAAAAATCAAGAAAGACGATAAAACTCAAGACTTGGCTGTATGGGCTAGATCCCTTTGCCGTCCCGTAACAGGGAAAATTTTACCAAAAAAAAAAAAAGGAGTGTTTGGCGGGTAATCATGGCGTCTGGATGTCGATCTTTATTTCGATAATTCAAAATTGCTTCGGAGTGGATTTTGTGCAGTGAAAGTGGTGTCGTTTTGTTGCATAAGCATCCGTGTTGACGAACAGTTATGAGGAATCATTGAAATAAAGGTTTTGTGTATATGGCGTTGAGAATTGTATAGTGGTTGGAAATCCCACTATACAATTCTCATCAGTCACAGTCATGAGGTCGTTTGCCATGCATTTCTTTCCAAGCACTCCCTAGATGCATTAAAAAGTGTGACACCCACATTTTAATGCAAAAAATCAAGAAACAAGATGAAGCTAAAGACTTGGCTGTATGGGCTAGATCCCTTTGCCGTCCCGTAACAGGGAAAATTTAACCAAAAAAAAAAAAGGAGTGTTTGGCGGGAAATCATGGCGTCTGGATGTCGATCTTTATTTCGATAATTCAAAATTGCTTCAGAGTGGATTTTGTGCAGTGAAAGTGGTGTCGTTTTGTTGCATAAGCATCCGTGTTGACGAACAGTTATGAGGAATCATTGAAATAAAGGTTTTTTGTATGTGGAGTGGAGAATTGTATAGTGGTTGGAAATCCCATTATACAATTCTCATCAGTCACCTTCATGAGGTCTGTACCATGCATTTCTCGCCAAGCACTCCCTAGATGCATTAAAAAGTGTGGCACCCACATTTTAATGCAAAAATCAAGAATGAAGATGAAACTAAAGACTTGGCTGTATGGGCTAGATCCCTTTGCCGTCCCGTAACAGGGAAAAATTAACCAAAAAAACAGAGAAGTGTCAGCATTATTTATTATTTTTTAATTTAATGATTCGAAGTGCACTACCTACATATTTATTTTATTTGGTTATTGTCAAAGCTTTACATTTTGTGGCAAAAACCACATACAAACCCTCTGTCAAATATTCTGCATTTCGTATTTTTGACCCGTGTAGTAGTTGCATCAGAGAACTAGACGGTGTTTTTCTAGTAGAGACGTTGTGTGTTAATATTGTTTTGTTGAAGCTGGTTTTTTGGAACGCGCGGCATGAGTTTTATTATATCTTAATAACAGAGCTGTTCTCTCACTAGGAACTTTTCGTCGGAAACGTCATGGTTTCTTATCAATCAACATAAACTTGGTAAAAGTTTTGTTTTTAAAGGCCTTTGGCATTTAACCTCATTTATAATTTGTATTTATACATTACCTGGTGCTGGTATCAGTTGTGTTGGTTTTACAGACCATTTTTCTTCTTATTTATTTAATATAATGGCTTAAATAAGGGAGTTTTAAGTGTTATGTTCAGTCATCAGGCAGTCTCAAATTGCTGTTTTATAGTTTAAAGTATCTGAATGTTAATGTTCATGCCATATCTAATCAAGCTACACATCCTAACAATAGGGTTATAGAAGGAAGGAAGATTATTTTGCTACACTTTAATCATATAGTCCTGGGATAGGAACAGCAAGGTCCTTGTAGTGTATTAAAATATGTGATGTTAGTTAAAAACACTATTGGATGAAGGTATTAACTACCATGTGGCTTATATTAATTTGAGGGAAAAATAGTCCATCTATGCAATATTGTCGCTCCAAATAAAATAAAATATCGTTTATTACGGATATCAAATACATAGTTACATTATTATATCAACAGGTGAAAGCCTATTTAGTTTAAGCAACATTTTTGGAACTTTACAGGAGAGTGTTTCAAAGATTTTTATTTATATTGAATATAAAAATACATTAACAAAACATGGTTTGGTAATTTTGCCTAAAAGTGTTACATACTAGTTTCCTTTTAAAAAAACTCTAAATCCGGTTACAATCTTCATTTTGTAATCATAAAAATTTTGGAAACTTTACTATGTATGTAATTATATTTTATATATAGATTTTATAGGTGTTAGGACATTGTATTATTAAAAGACATAGTTGCTTAATAACCAGTTATTTTTGGGAAAAAATTCAGACTTCATAAATATATTTGGTATTTGGCTCAGTTATGGCAACTTTGACGAAAAAGTACTAAGTATAAAAAAAACTTAATATTTTCTTCTTAATTATTTTAATTATTAAAAATTATCAATAAATTTTGCCATCTCAGAAGTCAGAAAAGATAAAAGAACGAAAGGATAAAGGATAAAAAAATCACTCTTCATTTCGTTCATTAGAACAGTTGACGCAAATGGAAGCTGCATGTCTCGGGCATATGTTTTGCTGACATGAAATGCATGCCGAATATTTTCTGTCGACATTTCGTGGGCAATAAGCGCATCACTTACTGGTCATTTCAGCTTTATTTTGGGGTTGTGTTTGTAGCACATTAGTGCCAGTAAAGCGCTTTATATTTCATGTCCCATGTGTCCCACAGACTTGATGCCGTACGAAGACCAATGTTTCTATTTTCTATTTGTGGTACCGCATTCACCTCCACTAAAGCTTCTACTAACTACCACTAAAGCTCTGCGTGGGTAGATTCACTATGCCAATCCTTATTCTAAGGGCATTTGCAGCTCTATCATATTTTTGACTATCGATAAAGCCGAATTTTTTGAATCTTGGGTCCAAAATGGTTGCTTCACAGAGCAAATTGTTTGAGTCTACATCAATAAATCGCTGACGCATTTGATATTTTAGCTTATCTAATAAGTTGACAATCGGTGGTAAAGAAGGTGCGTCATTTTGATATGCCTTCAATTTTTGTCTTATTAATTTATTGTACACTATATACAATGAAGCTGAAACATAGCTCTCCGCACAAACTTCCATTGTTACTTCATAAAAAATGTGAAGTATGGGGAGAGCCTTTGCCATTACGTCCCAGTCGGTTTGGTCTAAAGATAAGTCCGGTCGCATTAAGGCCAGTGCAAAAGTGATGGCTTCTCTCATTCGTAACATTCTATTTAACATATCGTAGGTGGAATTCCACCTCGTCGGTACATCTTGTTTTAGCTTAAGGGATTCGATACCCATGGTCTCTTAAAGCTCCTTCAATTTTTTCGCTCCAGGCGCACTGCGGTTGAAATATTCAACTACAGCTTTTACTTTGTTCCTATTGGCAGTTCTCGCTGCTGACCCTAGAGCTGTTACTAAGTTGTAAGATGACGATGGTTGCGTAAGTTGTTGCTGGTGCTGGCCGCCCTGTTTGGCTGAAATAGCAGCGGTGCCCTCATCAATGCCACCAACCTCCGCAATACTACGAGAAACAGTGGCTGGCACATTTGTATCCAAATTCATGGGTTCATGTCTTGGAGCTTTTATGTTGATAGTAGGATAAATATTCTTCATATGTCGACCCAAGCTGCCTATAGAGCTTGCCGATATCGCAAGTATTCTAAAACAATGCATACATTTTGCCCGCTTTGGTTCTGTTTCTGTAAAGTGATTCCAAAGAGGACTATATTTTCGTTTTGAATCCATTTTTTTAGCTAGCGAAATAGAAATTAGTTTTAAATAGACCGTTACAAACGTGATTTATCACCAACACTAACACAACAAAATAATTTGGTACCTAATATATTAGCTATATTTACACTTTTTACAATTTAGTTCAAACACTACAAAAATCGAATTTCTACACTCAGTCACGCAACGTACTTGCTCACAATTTAATTAAGGATAAACTTAAACAAGTAATTGCACTAATAGTTAGTTTCCCGTTAAAGTCAACAAACATTTAAACAACCATAAAAACTGTTTTTAAAGTCAGTAGAATTTGCCACCAACATAATGCGACCGCTAACTAAGGCGAGCGAGAGCGAGCACCGAGGAGAATCGAGAGTGCGAGTGTGAGCGGGATAGCAATAATGGCATGGCAAACCAACCAAACTTAAAAGCTTGGACGTCATTTATGTCGTCACTATGACGACATAAATGACGTCCAAGCTTTTTCCAATTCTTCAGACGGTACATACGTCATTTCCATAATTGTCATGAAGATAATCAAAATTATAATCATCGTTATTATGTAGATTATGTAGATATGATGTATCGTCGCTTAGTAACAACTCGTTAACTTTAAATGTGTTGAAAATATAAATTTAATAAATAAACTAAAATGCGTGTGTACAAACATATATTCGGTAACCAAGTAACAAGCTGTCATGAACTGACTTAGAACTATGTAATTTAAATAAAGATTTAGATTAATAAACTAGCCAGTATACAACATACGCCCCCTTAATCTAAATAATTTATAAAATTAACAATGAGAGCGTAAACAGCTTCCAAAAATAAAAGTAAAACTAAACTCTATCCTATATACACAAAAACTAAAAACACAAAAACTTAAGTTATGCCCATACTTTCAAGGCATCTTTTATGTTTGATTCGCCCTAACGGTTTGGTCAATATATCGGCAGGTAATTTATCTGTCGATAGATACTTTAACAATACAGTACCATCATTGACCTTCTCCCGAATAAAATGAAACCTTACATCGATGTGTTTAGTTCGATTGTGATGGATAGGGTAAGCTAACGCAAGTGCACTTTGACTGTCGGAAAACAAAACAACTTTGTGGAGTTCACCTGTAAGCTCTGCATAAAGAAGTCTGAGAAAACAGGCCTCCTTGACAGCGCTGGAAAGAGCCATGTATTCAGCCTCAGCAGACGAAAGAGAAACAGTTGGCTGCTTACGCGCTTCCCACGTAACAGGACCTCCAGCAATACTAAAATAGTATCCTGTATACGAGCGTCTATCTTCGGTACAGTTTGCCCAGTCTGCATCGGAATAGCCGCAAAGCCCCGTATCATTTGTCTTTCTGTAAGTGATACCCAAATCTTTAGTTGCAACTAAGTACTTCAAGCACTGTTTAGCACATATCCAATGACTTTCGTCATATTTGGTGTTAAACTGACTTAAGTAACTTACCGTGAACGCAATATCTGGCCTAGTGCTTACTGCAAGAAACATCAAGCATCCTATCAGCTCTCTGTAAGGACAATCATATGAACCTTCTCCCTTAGGTTTTTCCAACCTCTTACAGAGCGGCACAGAAACACTTTTGGCATCACTCAAGTTGAATCGTTTCGCGATTTTTTCAATATAAGTCTTCTGATAAATTTTAAGACTATTATTTTCGTATTTTAAGTTCATTCCCAAACAAAATTCTATTTCTCCCAAGTCTTTTGTTGAAAAACATTTTTGTATGTCACTTTTGAAGTTGTCAAAAGTCATAGACCTCTTAAAAATGCAAACGAGATCATCAACGTAGACAGCTAAGAAAAGAGTTTCATCGTCACTAATTTTCTTTGAGAAAATACAAGCCTCAGAAGGTGACTGTATGAAACCAATAGATGACAATGTTTGCTTCAATTTAATGTTCCAAGACCTCGGTGCCTGCTTAAGACCGTAAAGAGAATGTTTTAATAAGCAAACTTTGTCTTTCTGTGTGTCATCAATGAAACCTTCTGGCTGTATCATGTAGACTTCTTCGTCCAAGTCTCCATTTAGAAAAGCCGTATCTACATCCATATGACGGATTTTGTATCCTTCTTGGACAGCGAATGCTAACAAAATCCTTAAGGAAGAGTTACGTACAACTGGTGCATAAGTTTCAAAGTAATCTACGCCATATATCTGCGTAAAACCTTTTGCAACTAAACGTGCCTTATATTTTAAAATATTTCCGACAGCGTCTCGTTTGACTTTGTACACCGACTTGCATTGCACACATGGCTTGTTTTTAGGTTTATCAACCAAAATCCACGTACCTTTGTTTATCAACGCATTGTACTCGTCCCACATAGCAGAGATCCAATGAAGTTTTTCTTCACTCCTTATCGCATCAGCATAACATTTTGGCTCGTCGTCTAAATTAGAGACCAAAGTATTATACGAAAAGAAATCAGGAGGCTTACGATCTCTTTTCGGGTAACGACTCACAGTGTTATCACTATTCTCATGAGATGGTTCTGATGAAGACACAACATCTTCATGACTGCATTCACTTGTGCCTTCTGTTAAAAAATTTTCACTGGTATCAGTTACTACAGCACCTGACGACTCCAATAAAATATTATTACTTGAAAGAGAAGTACAAGGTTCTGATATGAGAGGCTCTGACAATGTATTTCTACCTGGTTTTTCAGCCTTCAAATCAGTAAAAATATTTTCAAAAAATACAACGTCTCTCTCTTTAATCAATCTTCTCGGGTACTGTGCATGCCTAAAAAAATAGCTCCTTGGGTCGTCAGAGTAGCCGACAAAAATATATTCTTCAGCTTTCGCGTCCAATTTGGAACGATGACATGTTGGAACATGCACAAGAGCCCTACATCCGAATACTTTTAAATGAGAAATATTCGGTTTCTCGTTATACCATTTTTGGTATGGAGTTTCACACACCAAAGTACGGTGTGGAGACCTATTTTTAATATACACAGCAGTTTCCACAGCGTCCTGCCAGTATGCTTTAGGGAGATTACTCTGAGCTAACATAGTTCGAGCCTTTTCGACAATACACCTTATACTTCGCTCGCTAACACCATTTTGTTGCGGGCTATAAGGAACCGTTGTCTCATGTTTAATGCCGAAATTGTTCAGGTAATTGGAAATTTGTTTGTTAACAAATTCAGTCCCATTATCTGTACGCAAACATTTCATTTTCAAGTTTAATTGTCGTTCGACAAGAGAATGAAAAGCTTTAAAAATTTCAAAAACATCGGACTTCAAAGAAAAACAATAAACAAACATCATACGTGTAAAATCGTCAATAAATAAAATGAAGTAACTATTTCCCTTAAAAGATGTAGTAGAAAACGGACCACAAACATCGGCGTGTATCAATTCTAGAGGACAACACGCACGTTTGTATTTAATTTTCAAGAAAGGTTTCCTGGCTTGCTTACCTTCTATACATGGGATACAGGGATCTTTATCGACAGCTGAATATGTTATACCATTTGCTTGGCCTCTTTTAAGTTTGTCCATCCCGATACGACATAGATGACCCAGACGCCTATGCCACAGTTGATATTCTGACAAATCAAAGTGCACCTTACGTTCTGTATTGTCAATCACATCTAAAGCTGAAAACTTATGTGGTATACTTGGATTTAAATTTACGCTATATAAACCACCACTATAAGTACCCTGTAAAATAGAATTGCCAGTTAAAATCACATCAATATTATTATAAAAATTACAACCATGTTTATGAAAAATTACAGTCAACCCCTTATCAACAGCCTTTTTAACAGAAATTAAATTACAATGTAAATTAGGTACAAAAACAACATCTTTTATTTTACATACATCTGGAATACCACTAATAGCAATATCACCTGTTCCAACAGCTGGTAATTTGTCTCCATTCGCAATGGTGACAGACCGTCCGTTATTGACCAAGGGCTTATAATTATCAAAATATTGCAAACAAGGACTCATATGACTCGTTGCTCCAGAATCAATGTACCATTTTTGACACTTATTTAAATTATCATCAGCCACACATGCAGTAATCAGTGTCGAGTCTTGAGCGCACAAGGAACCTTTAGTCTCCGAAGAAACAATCGCTTTCTTCTTGCCTTTCTTATATGGGCATTGAGGACTTTTATGTCCTGGCTCGTGACACTTGTAGCATATTATGGGCTTATTTTTATTATTTATTTTTCTTGAACTCAATGCTAATGTGTCATTTTGAGTAACATCTTCTTTAGCCATTTCGTTCAGCAATTTACTTTTCACCAAATCACTTGTTACCTTTACATCGGAGTTTTCCAGTGCCATTATGAGAGGCTCATATTTTACTGACAATCCTCCCAACAAAATAGCAGCTACAGAGTCGTCATCAATGACTTTTCCAATGTCGGCCAAATCTTGTACCGTACACATTACAGCATTTATGTAAGATTCAATTGTGGTAAAATCGTTTAAGGCATACCTATAAAGGCGTCGTTCTAATGACAACCGGCGACCCATACCTTTGTCTTCATAAGCATTTGCTAATGCATCCCATGCTTCCTTGGCTGATTTAGCAGACCTGACGTGAGTTATGGCCGAACCATCCAACGTGAGGGAGATCTTAGACAAGGCCTTCTGATCCTTTCTAATCCTCACATCCTCAGCAGTCAGATCACCGGGAGCATAGCCAGCAACAGACTGCCACAACTCCTCGTGGATAAGCAGAGCTCGTATTTTGAATTTCCAGATGCTATATCCATCACGATTTGTTAACAATTTAATGCCACTAAATTGATCACTCATTATTAACTCACTTTTACTAGAGTCTCGTGCTGATAACGAATGTTGAAAATATAAATTTAATAAATAAACTAAAATGCGTGTGTACAAACATATATTCGGTAACCAAGTAACAAGCTGTCATGAACTGACTTAGAACTATGTAATTTAAATAAAGATTTAGATTAATAAACTAGCCAGTATACAACAAAATGCTTCATTTTGTCTAGGCGCTACAGTACGCATAGACACGTCGTTTATTTGAGGTTTCGGTTTGATAGGGTTAGGTGTATATTGTTGTGCGTTTCCAACTTGGGGGCGGTAACCGAATTGTTGAGGGCGATAACCGTACTGTTGAGGGCGGTATCCGAATTATTGACGTGGATTAGCTAAGGCCGGTCTATATTGTTGTCCGAAATTAATATTAAACGGTTGATGTGTGTTTTGCGGCATTCTAAACGCTTGAGGTATACCAAAATTAAATTTGGGTGAATTGGTGTTCATCCCGAACTTAAATCTAGTATGTGGTTGGGCTTGGTTAATCCCAAACTTATTGGGCACTGATACTGAATTCGGCGGTTTAGATAAATTAGCGTTGCCATGTATGCGGTTACGTATATTGTTCGTGGAAGTTGACTTCCTCCAGCACTGCGCTGAGTGCATCTTCCAACTAGCAGGTGCCTTGAGTCTAACTACCCTAACTAAATTTTCAGGTAAATTATAAAGAAATACGTTAAGCGCTGTATAATTATAGATTGAAATTTTTGTTCGTTTTAACTCCTCATTAGGTATGGTGTTTACTTTTGAAATAAATACCGACCTAACACATTGTATTCTGTTACAGAATTCTAAGAAGCTCTCTGATTGTTTAATTTTTAACGATTCTAATTTAGTGTTTATACATTCTTCACTTCGCGGTTCTCCAAAGTGTTGTTCTAATAACGCCTTAAGTTCGGACCAAGTCATAACATCCTCTCGTTCCGATAAAAAAGCGGATGCGTCACCCGTGAGACGACTTGTTATTGCGTGATAAACATATAAGTTTTGGTCTTCACTACCTCGATATTTATTAATTATGTATTCACTCTTTCGTAAGAATAGATTTAACTGTCTTTTGTCTCCTCCAAACAAGGGAATTAATCTAATCATTTCACAAGGAATAGCGATGATTGGTCCAGCCATTTCATGCTCTTGACCTTCCATTTTTATGGAATAGATAATTAGTAAAACACGGAATACACAATGTAAAAATACGATATAAAACTAGAACGTACACAATAATTAAAGGTATATTTTATATTTATACTTAACTTACAATGTTGGTGTGATAACAATGGGATGAAGTTAAACATTAATAAATATTTTCACATAACATTCACGAGAAAATTAAAACCAATCTCATCAGAATACCATCTAAATAATATTAATCTTAAAAAAGTCACTGAAATTAAAGACCTCGGCGTTGTTCTGGATAACAGGCTCAAGTTAACTTCTCATATTGATGCTATAGTCAAAAAATCAGCTCAAATGCTGGGCTTTCTAAAAAGACGATTCTGGCACAAGGCTTCCTGGAGAATCATACGAGAATCCTTCTCTATAATAGTCTTGTTCGTAGTAGACAGGAGTTTGCTTCGGTTTCCTGGAACCCAGTATACGCCAATGCGTCTCAAAGAATAGAAAGCATACAGCGAGCATTTACGAGACACCTTGCATACATGACACCTGGAATACATCATAGAGCTCCTTATGATTTGAGATTGTCCTTCTTTGATATGACTACTCTCAAGAATAGACGCACAATGTTGGACCTACTTATTCTTTATAAACTCCTTAACCATAAGATATCAGGTCCCGATTTACTGATTGCCATAAATCTCAACGTTCCCCGTAGATGTCCACGAATACCGCTTGCTAAGACATTTGCAGTGCCTCGCCATAGAACCAACCTAGGTCTCCACGAACCCATAAGTCGAATCTGCACAAAGTATAACGAAGTTAATGCGAAATCTCCCGACATGGATATTTTGGGCGTATCACAATCGGTCGGTCAAGTCATATAATTTTTCCTTTGTAATTTAATTTATTCTCTATATATTTTTTTTTAATTTCTGTACTTATATACTATAAGCATTTAGTAGAGTTATATACTAATGTACCAATCACGTTATAATGAGAGAAGTCTTATCCAAAACAAAATAATATAAGGTACGAATTTGGAAAGGATGGCAAAAAGATTTACTCACCAGTTTCTTCCCATTTTCATCCCTGCGTTTCTTCCCTTATGACAAATTTATTTGGTTCGTGGATTCACTCTCTAGCTAATGTCGCGTCGTACTCGTGGAAAACAAATTTCGATATCGGGAACTAACACAATACGTCACAGCCTTGAGCGAATCCTACCGGCTGCGCCAGTCAAATTTGGGAAACGTTTATTTGTTTTTTTAAAAACTAAATACAATTGGATAAACTTAATTACTAAAGCCGATTCTGAGGCTTTCTAATCTACTTGATGAATATGTCCTGCCGATCTGGAGGCTGGAATATTAATGAATGCTCTACCTAGAGAAATCTTAGTCTAAACTTATCTTACGTTGCTTGTCAGCATTCACAGAATAGGGTGATGCAATGTTGTGTAATGCCGAATCAGTCCTCTCTAGTCTAAGGCGAAGGGAAGAAGGGCGAGGGGTATCCGTAACTACGTTCTCAATATTATCATTAAATAAAAATAATATAAATAATAATTATAGTATTATTGCAAGTGTATTGTGGGGAAACGTACGGTAGGTTGTTATGTCCAACCTACCGTACGTTTCCCCACAATACACTTGCAATAATACTGTTGGATAGATTCTCTTCCAGTACTATTATTATTTATGAAAATATATACATAATATATTTTTCGCCCAATATGTCTGCTGTGAAATATGTGTGCTTTCCCCCTCAAAATACAACAATTATTTTCTAGGAAATCGCCCGGTAGGTTGCTGTTGCCCTCTCTGTATATTTCAACACTGTATGTACGGTTGGCTCTGACACGTTCACCGCTATAAGATCTACTTTGCCTTATTTGGTATATCCCACATGAAATTAACATTAATTGACTCATTGTCAAACGTGGAAAATCATTTAAGTTGTCAGAACCAACAGCTATATTCACAAACAGTGCGCGTCTACGGTTTAAATTGTTTTGTATAACATATTCTCCCAAAGTGTTGCGTTGATTCATTTTCTCATTTATTACAGATAGTATCTGTTCAGCATCTTCCCTATCTGATATTCTTGTGTGAAACTTATAAATTAACGCTGCAGCAATATCAAAATCAGTTATGACATGCTTTGAAACTCTATTAAAAACTCCTGACGAAAAAGCTTTGAAAGATTGCTTGAAGACTCCGTTTACATATTCCACTATCTATCTACAAATAGTGACAGTCCTTGTTTTATTACCGGCAATGGTTGAAAGTTGTGTTTCACCTTCTTCGACAGATGCTGGCATTTGTGGAGAGTAACCGCATTCTTACAATAGCGGAATCGCGTCTCTCTCCCTATCTAATTTAAAAACATCACATGCAGTGAAAAAATCTCATTGGTTGATTCTCTTTTCTGAACTCATTAATTAATATGTCAGCATCAGAGGTTGTTGCTGGAAAGGGGCTTAAAACATCTAAAATGTATCCATCATAGCACGCTATAATGAACGGTTTTGTTAAGTTCCTATATTTATGTAATGAGTACGTTTCTTTTTGGTAACGATAGTTAGCACTTTTTTGAACATAAATGTATGTACCATCCATGACGACAATAGGTTTTGGCTTCTAAATAGCCCATTTGGAATAGTCAGATTCCTTCAGGCAATGTCCTCCCTTGTCATATGTTGCAACCCCAAGTTCGCAGGCACAAAAACTTCCTCGAGTATTTCTTTTGCATTATTCATAAGCCGTTCTAAAGTACTCCGAGGAATTCTAAACAAAGATGATAATCTGTTATCAGAGTCTCCTGACCTTAGCTTAGTTAAATAAGCAGCTAGCGCAGTGGGTCTACGATGGCTACTGTTCAAACGAGGAACTTCATGCAACAATGTAATGAATTGATTTTTGGACAGTCCCAGCCATTAGGAAACCAGTGGTCATCGCTTTCTTCAATATTTTCAAAATTCATATTATTATGCATTTGGCTTTTTAACCATGATGGAAAGACTTCTATTTGATCAACTGTGAACATGTGGTTCCCATTTTCAATATTAAGTAATTCATTCCATGCATTGCCTATCAAGTGAAAACTGCATATACGACAGTTTAGGAGGGACATAAAAATAATAGGGGTTAAAGTATGAAGTTGCCGTTGTATTGTAATAGGTACTTTGAATTGACATAGAACCTTCATGGTTTGAGATTTTTAAGTGAAACTATTTTCAAATGGTACCTACGAGGTTCTTCTTTTAAAAAATATGCAACATACGATTATCAACTTTCAGTTTTTTTTTTATTCAGCTTAGACAAGAAAGATGGATACTTCAAAAATTCGAGTGATTTTTGATACGAGTTCCAACGCGGAACTAACGCGGCAGAAACAGCTCGCAATATCAATGTTGCGTTTGGAGAGGGGACTGCTAATGAGCGCACCGTGCGATTTTGGTTTAAACGCTTTCGTGATTCAAATTTTGATTTGAAGAACGGACCACGTGGAAGACCGCCCACACAGGTGAATAACAATGAATTGAAAGAGATGGTGGAAGCCGATACGAGCCAAACTACCCAGGAATTAGCGGCATGGTTTAACGTTACCTTACCAACAATATTGACTCATTTGCGTCAAATCAATAAAATAAAAAAATATGAAAAATGGGTGCCTCATGATTTGACTGATCTGCAGAAAGATACACGATTGCTGATACTTGTGTTGCCTTGTTGAATCGATACAGAAATGAAGGAATATTGGATCGAATAGTGACATGTGATGAAAAGTGGATTCTTTACGATAACCGTAAGCGAAAAATGCAATGGCTGACCCCAGGTCAAACGCCGCAACAGTGTCCTAAAGCAAAGCTTACCAATAAAAAGGCAATGGTAACTGTTTTGTGGTCTCAGCATGGTGTTATTCACTATAGCTTTCTCCGATCTGGTCAAGCAATAACGGCAGATGTCTACTGTGCTGAACTCTGAACAATGATAGCAAAACTTGCAGTGAAACAGCCCCGACTCATGAATCGATCTTTACCATTATTGCTCCATGATAACGCAAGACCTCATACAGCACGAGAAACCGTTTTAACTCTACAGGAACTGCAATTAGAAACCATTCGTCACCCTCCGTATTCGCCAGACCTTGCTCCAACGGACTACCATTTTTTTCGTGATTTGGACAATTTTTTACGTGATAAAAAGTTTTCTTCCCAAGAGGCAGTACAAAATGCTTTTACCGAGTTTGTAGAATCTAGATCACCAGAGTTCTATCGCAAAGACATAAATGACCTTCCCATTAGATGGCAGCAATGTATAGATAATAATGGTAGATATTTTGATTAAATAAATATGTTAAATTAAAAAAAAAACGAATTGCAATTTTTCAGTAAAAATCGGCAATTTCATACTTTAACCCCTAATAATAGTCACAAAAAAGTCTTGCACGTATTGAAGTTGGTATACTCAACCGCTCAGTCAAATGACACCCAGAAAAAAAGCAATTTCTTGCTGTATCGAGGCTCTTGTGTAGCTTGGTAGGTAAACTTGTGTCTGATTGGCACTACGAGTGGTACTGTATGAAGACGATGTGGATGGCTGCGGTGAATGACCTGAACGTTGTACAGCATCAAGATTGGAAGCAGGATCAACTTGGTTACGTCGGACAGTGGCTCGATCAGCTCTTTGTCAACAAAGGTGGCAAATGCGACTTGTTTCGGTTACCTGTAGACATAAAAGTTATTAATTTACTATCACATTAGTATTCTATTTACCGTGTTCATGTTAATGGGAAATAAATTATTATTATTAGACAGGTAGTAACCACAAAGCTAGCAATGTAACACTAACAGCCTTATTCATAAACACTCAATAAACTATTTTATTTATTACGTTGTTAAAAGGTCTCCTTCTTTTCGTCGTCATTTTTCGTCGGCGCTTGTAATTGGATTAAAACAGGTGTTTTAAAATTTTTTGGATTCCAATTATCCCAGGCATCCTGCAAAAGAAAAAAATATTACAACTTGTATATCATATTATTGATCTTGAGGAGGTCGATTCTTTGTAACGATCACGGAAGTGCTTAACTTAGCAAGTGCACGGTTAGTACTCAGATGGGAGACCGAAATTTTTTAATTAGATTTTCCTCTGTGCCTTGGAAGGCATTTCAAATGGGTGGTTCTGCTGATGAAAGATAGTCAAAAATCTAATGCAAAGTCGTAAGCAGTAATGTCTGCTGACAATACTGCTTATGGATTTGGCATGCAGGCAAGACATACTGCACCGACCCCAAATAAATTGCCATCAGGGTAGGAAAATTGTTGTTTAAATACAGCATATATATACCAAAATTTCACATTCTTAACTAGTTTCGATTTTGAGATAGACCCCGTAACAAAAATGGTCTAAAAATTTCAACTTTGACGGCCCCTTATTTCTTTAATATTAAAAATAAAAAAATATAATAATTATATTTATATCCTACTCAACGAGCTCTAGACAATGATGTGTCACATGCTGGGGTACAAAAGTAAAACAATTTTCGTCTGCTTTTCATGTATAGGACCTCCCATGAAAAATAATTGAATTGAATTTTTAACTAAGTATTCGGATTCAGGCAAGCATTCTACATAAAATACCAAAATTTCAGTTCTGTAACTCATTCCGTTTACGATCTAGAGATCCGTGACATCCGGACAGACGCACAAACGGAGAGACAGACAGACAGACGACAGAGTGACAGCAAAAGGGTTCCATTTTTACCCTTTGGGTACGGAACCATAAAAACGAGCAAGCCTTACATTAGTCGTATATGATGTGTAACATTTGACATCTCACCTTAATAATAAGCAATTTTGACATTAGATTTTAAAATAAAATCAAATAGCGGGCGCTTCACCGACTGTTCACGAAATCATTCCCACAAATTGCAAGAAAGCGAGAGGAAATTTATGTTACACATCAAAAAATCATAACAATCTTTTTGCGGATTGGGTACATACCAAGTAAATTCACTTACCGATGACTGTCCAGAATATCCAATTATACTTTTATTGTGTTTCGCTGAGGTTACTTGATCTTTTAAAACAGAGAGACGTCACGATTTACAAAAAGTAGCATTGCCGTCATCCTTGAGCTCTTGATAGCCAGGACGAAAACATTGGATCCTGATCCCACTCAGAACGATAATTCTGATTATATTTTCTTTTCATTTTTACTGTACTTGCACAGACAACACAGCTGACTGCTAACGAACGACTACGAAGAAAATGTACTCTACATACGGTTCGAGAAAAAAAAACATGATCGGGGAGTTCCCCTAAAATAGATTATGTACTAAAGGGTTGCCAGTACAACAAGAAAAATCAGACGAATTGAATTCTGCCAAATTTCTGTTAAGGGTTTATTGGATTCTGCTAGAAACTGCCAACTTTTTCTAATCTGCGACATAATATGCTAAACCCTAAATTATGCTAAAAAGTTTGCCGTTTTATATTTTCCCAGCAACATTTTAACACTGTATGTGTTCGATAGCTGTAAGAGCTGATGGTGTTAAACTCCTCAGCAAGACGGATCCCGCCTTTCACCTTTACTGAATTGGTGGTAGCATCAGTACGCTTATTTTCTATGATGTCGCGATATTTTAACACCAAATCCGAAAGTATGCGCTTCTTGTCACTTGAAAAATTTACTGTTCGCTTTTTTCACCTTCCGACTGCATATTTACTTAAATGATATTATTATTCGACAAATCAATTCAAAACACAACTACAAAACTCAGAAAGATCGGTTGAAGACAAAAACGACTTTTGACATTGACACCATTTGGTAAATGGCCGAAATCAGAAGTACAGTTGTCAGTGAGCATTCATAACTCAAAATCATACTTTACAAGTTAACAGCATTTTACAAAGTGCTACTAAATTCCGATGGCAACGTAGATTCAGTCGCGTAATACGTTATTACGACTCCGAAAATAAGTCATGTTATACCATTCGTTCATTCACTCTAAACATCTGGTGACCGTCTGATTTAGTAATTGTGGTAAGAAAAATTGTGATGAACAGCAGATATTTAAACAGATGTTTAAACGATGTTTGGGAACAACCAACTGTTTACAAAACCGTTCTTTAAATAACACTTACGAACTCGGGCCTTTTAGAATCGTAAATATTGGGATCGAACCGTTCATTGTACATTAAAGAGCTTATGAAAGTTTAAGTCGCTGTCCAGGTATAATCTAGAGGTATCGTTTCGAACATAATGGGATTCTACCGGTTGCAAACGTTTAATATGACGTTATCAGTTAATTTACAGAAGTGATTATTGTATTTACTTCGGTTATCTGTTGTCACAGTGCCTGTTGAAGAGTCTGTTTTCTGTATCGCTGTATAAACGAATTGTTCACTAATCAAAAATCTAGCTAAAACGGCTTATAATAATAATCTTTATATGCTTTTATACTGTGTACATATTGATGGTAAGAACAGGTTATGAGGATTATCAGTATAATACCTCAATTATAGTAGGCATGACTTATTGACATAAATCTATTAAACACCACATTTTTGCTGGGAAATACATAAGCGTTTATCGCTTTAAGAACCGACTAATAATCATTTTCTGTTTCTCAGATATTGGAAAATTAATTAAAAATTTTGTAGCTTCCGATACTGCTCCTTTTTTAGGAGCAATGTAATAAGATTTCTCGAAATTATCGTACCTGTTGCCATAATAGATGTTTCTCTCCTTCCGCTACCTGTAGCGGAAGGAGAGAAACATCATACTTTTTTGCATTTGCTCTTAATTGAGATAATAGGCAACGTTGTCAAGTCAAGAAGACCGTTTTTGATGTCATTCATATACAAAAGTGGTGCAATAACATCATTCAGATCTTATTTATCGCATTGATTACACTTAAATGAAATTGGACAACTTGGTGTATTTTTGAACATCCGTAATACGATTTGCATGATACTCGTTGTGCAATTTATTAAAAGTGAACCATCCGGTTGTTCAACGGATTCCATAAATTCACAATGGAACTGAGCTCGAGTGGCATATAATTTAGGAAATGATATTGTTTCTTTATCATTATTTATCCCCAACGCCAACGTATACATAGTGTTGTCTAGTTTTTCAATCTGTTGGTTATAAAAGCATTAGTCATTAATATATTCAAATATGTACTAAATGAAAATACAAATATTGAGTTCAACTTTTATCGCAATTTCGTTCTATGTAGTGAAATAAAAAATTAACATAAGGACTCTTATATTTTTTAGCATTTAAAATTTCTAAAAAAAATTGGTCCAAATAATTGTTAAGATATAAATTTTGGTTAGTTTTTATTTTTATTTCCAATGCAAAGTCAGACAAAGGGCTTCTTTCCAAGATGTTAGTTTGATATTATATCAACACATATCTATAGAATATGTGTGGGTGTGTACAGGGGAATAAAACGACCGTCTTCTACCGCGCCAGTGGCGTAACTGTTTATTAATATAAAACGCTGACATGACATTTATTACATGACATTACAACCTACAATATTCCTCCCCTTGAAAAAAAAATTTTGACAATATTTTTGTTATTTTACGATGTTAACATAAGCATACAAATTTACGAGAAATTTACATTTACTTATTTAATCACAGGTAGGTATAGTATTAGAATAAGCTTACATTGCATATTGCGAAAACATTATCAGTTCGTAACTTGAGCTATTGCATTCTTACTAATTGTTTACATTCTCAGGCTTCTATAATACCAGCACATAATTTAATATAATGAAATGTTTGATATTTAACTGCTTTTAATTTTAATTCTGTACTTTAGATAATTACAACTATAATTGAATATTTTTATTTATGTATGTTTATGTTTAAATGTATATAAACCAATTTCATGATAATATTAGAATAAAGTTTTTTATTACAACAAAATTAGTTTTTTTTTATCTATTACCTACTTACAAAAGTAGTTATAAGCGATAAAAACGAACGTACACATTATTCCTAATTTTACAATGACGCACACATCACTTTTGATATTTGTTCACTTATTTGCACAACACTAGACCATTTGTCGCGGCAGCGCTAGCTGCTGCTGCTGTTGGAGACCGTACTCGCTACGTACTGTAGAGACTTCTAGCCTCACCACTTTACCGATTCTTTTCATGTACTTGTTGTTTCCGACTCCTCATATATCTGCAAAAGCCTATTTTTTAATACCTCAAATTTGTTTGTTTCAGGTGGGTTCGCCAGTATGTCTGCCACTTGTTCTTGCCGATTTTTCTTGGCGCACCTGGGGTGATGTGGCACAAGGTCCTGGCACGTCGTATTTCGCCGTGTACATAGCTCACAATTGTAACTTGATTCACTGCGCGCATCCGTGTGTGTGTCGGTCGGGGTCACCGATTTGTGTGGGTGTGTACAGGGGAATAAAACGACCGTCTTCTACCGCGCCAGTGGCGTAACTGTTTATTAATATAAAACGCTGACATGACATTTATTACATGACATTACACCCTACAAATATTATTGAGATAATTACCAAAAATTTCACTCATTCCTCAAGAGTATTTTACATAATAATCTTTATAATTTTCAAAATTATTATCAACAAGGCTACAACCAATAGAGTAATTGATTTCAAACAAAAAATTCAGCCCAGGCAAGGATCAAATATTTAGGGTAGTCGACATATTAACTGAAGGGGATGTCCTGCGTCGCCCTGTGAGAAAACTCACTCACACCGTTGGTCGTCTCCTAAGTGACTAGGTATCCATACCGCCGGGGGCCATGTTACGACCAACGTGTATGTAATATGTATATACAATACCCTTTTATATTATACCATTTTTTTTTTTAAATATACAATGTTTTATATTCATACTTTGTACATATCATAAACCCTTGTCATAGTCTTCATAAAACAAAAGTGTATATTAAATGTCAGTGTCCAACAAAAATTGGTTTCATTCACACCATCTATCCTAAACGTATACCGGTCTATTAGAGAAGTGTATTTTTTCTAAATATTTCTTTTTTTTTCAGAACTGAGAATTATACTGAGAATTTTTTCAGAACTGAGAATTATACTGAACATAATTTTTTATATAATTTAAAAGGAAAATTAGTCAATTATTTTGATACAGTCTAGTGCTTAGCTTATGGATAGTAATCTTTTTGGATTTAACAGTTAATGATTAAACTCAAAAAAAATTACTAAGATAATAGTCCCGAAAACCAAGTTGCAGTCCAGCAATGGGCTTTTATTTTTCTTTAAACAGATAATATCAGAATACTGTACTATATTTGTCAACTTTTGTATTTTATTTTATTTTTTATTTATTTATTTGTTTTTAGGAAGGTTTACAGCATCAATAAACAAAAGTATTGACTAAGTAACGCCTTAGAGCTAATTACAAACCTCCACATATACATAACAAAAATACGTAGTATGTAAACAATGATAAAAACTTATGTAGTGTACCAAAATAGCAGTGCCGTATGCCAAAAAGGAAAAAGTAAATAAATAATTATTGTGTCCCAAAATATTTGTGACATATAGTCCTCCTAATTGTCGAAGTACTAGTTGAAAACAAATCAAATTCATGTTCAGTGCTGTATCTGTTATAGGTGTCACAACTGCGTATTATGAAGGTATTTTGCCGGTATTTAGTATGAACCAATGGTATGTTGAGTAGTGGGCGCCGACGAAGAGACAACGTGTTTGTGCGAAGACCAATTTGCGATAATAATTCCGGACAGTCAATAGAGCCGTTAGCAAGCTTAGAAATAAAACAAGCGTCATTCACTTCACGTCGAATATGAAGAGGTAAAAAGTGATATCTTTTACAACGATGATAATAGTCACACGACCGTACTTTGGCTTTAAAGTCAAGATATCGTAGAAATCTCTTTTGTATCCTCTCCAAACGTGTAATATAGATGTTATACTGCGGATTCCATACCTGAGATGCATACTCAAGGTGGCTACGCACGAAGGCACAGTACAATACTTTAATCGATTTCAGGGATTTAAAATCACTTGACATACGCATTACAAACCCGAGCGCCTTGGACGCCTTACTAGCGATATTATCAATATGATTTCCAAATATTAGTTTTGTGTCATAAATTACACCCAAATCTTTCATATTATTAACTTTATTTATACTATGATTAAGGAGAGTGTACTTAGAATTAATTTTATTAGTTTTACGCGTAAATGTCATGTGAAAGCACTTTGATACGTTAAGATCTAACCTATTTAGAATGCAATACTGTTCAAAACGTAAGAGATCTTCTTGCAAATTGATCACATCCAAGGAGCTACGAATCACCTTTAGAATTTTCATATCATCTGCGAAAAGCAAGGATTTGGAATGCATAAAGCATTTATTTATATCCATGATGAATATAATAAATAGAAGAGGGCCCAGAATGGAGCCCTGAGGAACGCCAGATGGTATTTCAGACCACTTAGATACATAGCCACGCAAAACAACTGCCTGACTTCGGTTATCAATATAGGAAGCAAACCACCGATATAAGCTGCCATGTATACCAGCTGCATTTAATTTAGAAAGTAACACAGAGTGATCAATTCTATCAAAACATTTTTGGTAATCAGTGTACACCACATCAACTTGGGCTCCACTTTCCATACCGTCAGCAATAAATTCATTTGCAATAATGAGGTTGGTGCATGTAGACCGGTGCCTGAGAAAACCGTGCTGCTCATCACGGAAAGAGCCACTTAGACTGGAGTATACATCCTGATAGACTAACCTTTCCAAGACCTTAGCAAATAGACATAGCTTGGATATGGGACGATAGTTTTCCACATTGCTTTTGTCGCCTTTCTTAAGAACCGGTGTAACGAAAGCTGACTTCCAAATTTTTGGAACTAAACCCTCAGACAATGACCGTTTGAACAAAAGACAAAGTGGCATCGTCAAACTTTCGGCACAGTTAACAATAAATACAGGGGGAATTAAATCCGGACCCCCAGATTTAGATAGGTCAAGTGATTTTAAGAGGTTAAATACTTTAGTTGGATTAACTTCAATAGTACCAATATTACAAAAGGCGACATCAGAGTTCATGGTTACAGAATGACTAGAATTGTGGCTAGCAGTCAGAAAAGTGGAATGAAAATAATCCGCAAATAAATTACTTATACCTTCGCCGGTGTCAGCGGTCACAGATTCATAATTCATTACACTAGGGAACGTGGAACCTTTTCTTCTGGTCTTTATAAATGCCCAAAAAGCTTTAGGATTTTCTACAATTGATGACTCAACACGCTCAATATACTTGTCGAAACAGTCCTTTTCAAGATCACTAGCTCTTTTACGTAGCAGGGAAAAAGATAGATGATCGAATAAGTTACCGTAGGTTTTGTACTTCGAATGAAACTTGGATTTCTCCTTCAAAACTTTTATGAGGCTGGAGTTATACCATGGCGGATAAGAGTTCTGCTTAACTAATTTACGAGGTATATATTGGTCACGAAGCTGATATAATTTATTATAAAAATAAGTTACTGCGTCATCTAATGAACCTACACATAAACATTCGTTCCAGTTAATTTTACTAAGCTCAGATGTAATCATAGAGAAGTCACCTCGGTTAAACATGTATTTCATTCGGCTTGGGTTTTTTAATTCATGTATTTCAATAAATTCAGCGCATATTTCAAGAGACTTATGGTGTAAATCCTCCGGAACCAATGGTTTTTCACACATTTTTACTTCCAAAGTTCCATTCGAAAATACTAAATCTAACAATCGATTATTTTGGTTAAGTTCACCATTGTACTGACTAAAATTACATGTGTCTATCAAATCGAAAAAATTATACAAAAAGTCGGTACTATAGTTTGTCGGTAGCATGGTTATTCCATCACTTGACCTTACCCAATGCACCCCATTACTGAAATTAAAATCACCAATTACAATAAATTTATCCAATAGATGACTGCTCACTATATAATTAAGTTTGTCACAAAAGTTATTCAGTTGTTCTTTGTGTGAGTAACCACCCTCCTCGTTGCATAAATATAACGTACATATATGCATTTTATAGGTAATCTTAGGTCGTTTATGCTTCATCAACAAAGTGACCCAAATGTCTTCCGCCGAGCTGTTCCACTCTGGCCTACTTTGTACTGCAAGGTCACGCCTCACCGCCAAAAGTACCCCGCCACCCAAAGCCTGTCCCAATCTGGCGTAGTCCCTATCACGCCTATACACAAGGTACCTGTCATCAAAAAGCTCGCTATCTGAAATACCATCCAACAACCAAGTCTCAGAAATAGATATTATATCGAAGTTATTTATGCACACATTTCTGTAAAATACACCTACCTTCGTACGCAACCCCCTGGCATTTTGGTAGTATATTTTTAATGAATAACCTTTTTATTTAAACTAAAACTATATGAAATCCACCTACTTATATGACATTTTAGTAAATATTTGCAACTATGTGAAAATGTTATTGTTATTTTGCAATATATTAAATTTAATTTATTTATGTAATAACTATTGGAATAATCGCAATAAACACGGCAGTAGAATAAAACATCAATGCTGAAATCACAAATTGTGTCACCATACACAGTTACACTGAACAACACCGAACAATTCGAAAATAAGTCGTTTAAACAGAATGTAAGCAGTATAAAAGCATCCTCATCCGATGGTCTAATTATGTGGAAGACCATACTCGACATACACTGATCAATATTCAAAAACATATAAATGTAATTGTAGTAAACCACCGACAAATATTTAACTATAATTTTAAATACGGTATCCGAACAATTAGTAATACATGATATCAGTAAACAAGATGGGAAGTTCAACTTACGGCCCGCTACAGTAACACAATTATGGTATAACATATTATTATGGAAAAAATAAACCCGTCTTATATAACTAGCAATAATCCGAGAAAAATATAAAATTAGAGTACTATCACTAAACATAAATGAATAAACATGCAAATTATGATGCAGAGAACAAACAAAAATTGTAAACTTCAACAAACAGAAAGTAAAATTATATTGAATTGTAATTAAGAGGCGAGTCCAGTAATTTTCGCGAGATCCTTTTCTTTTGATATTATAAACCACGGCGAGGTCGTGTCCTTCCGAACAAAGATCTTCGCATGCTTGACCCAAACAAATTGAAAATTATTTGCACTTGCTAGTGACTTAGCCTTCGATAATAGTTGCTTCATGCGGCCAGTCAAGTGATCATTGACGAAAATTCGATGTGACCCTTGCAGACCAATATCAGGTGGCGTAAGAGATTTTTTTATTCTGGCTGCAGCTACAAAGTCTTCTTTTGTATATTTATTAACAAAAGATACCAAAATAGCCTTGGCGTTGACTCCTTTGTCTCGTGACGGGATACGTGTCACAAAGTTAATGCACGACTTGGATATAGGGTACGTAATTACAGATCCGATTTTATTAATTATTTCAAATAGATTCTCATTTGCCTTTTGTGGTACGCCTTTTATCTCAACGTTGTTTGCCCTAAGCCACTGATCCTTCATGACAAGCTCGTCTTCTAAAGATTCTACCCGCTGACTAAGCGAGACAACATCTTCCTTGAATCTGTCTACTTCCTTAATCCGTTCTTCTAATTTTTTTATTTGTGTACTATAGGATTTAGTGACTGCTTTGAGCTCGCCGACATCTTCTTTTATAGTCTGGATATCAGCAGCCAAAGATAGCAGCGGTGCTATTGTTGCGTGAATCTTGCTTAGTTCTTGCATTATGTTCTCTAAGGTTAAAGGACCTTGGGAAACAGGTGATACGGGAGCACTCACCGCAAGAGTTGACGGTTTATTTGATGACTTACAACTACTGCACTTCCACGAAGACTTGCGATCGCCCAATTTCCGATACCCTTGTTCGGTAATAATACCACACGCAAAATGGAAGTGCTTCGAACAAGAAGAGCAGTGCACTCCATCATCAACAGGGTCACGACAACGACCACAAGAATTCGTTGTTGAGGCTTGATCCATTTTGTTGTAAATGCAACCCCTCGGATTGATAACTCCTGCCTGACTGATATACACTCTTGTATCAATATACGTATATTAGCCAAACGTGCGAGACACCGGTAGCCAGCGTAAATGCCCGTAAGCCGAGTATCTTGTTATAATGGCCGGCGGGTTCGTCCAGCGGCGCAGACACCGAGCGGACCAAAAAACGCGGTAAGGCAGAGGTCTAGTTAACTGGTCTTACGCGGAGCAATGCGTTGACGCATGTATACACGCACAGGGACGACGATCGCGACTGATCGCGTATTTAAAACATATAACCAAACAAGTTTAGAAATTAAAATATTGAAGTATAAAAGGGAGCATACAGTATCTTGCTTCACTAAAGTTGAAAATTGAAGATATTAGTCTATAGTTTACTAGTTTTGATGCATCTTTATTCATTATTTTGATATACAAAGAACTCTTAACTTACTCCCAGCAAGAAGAAATGGGGGTTGCTTCATTAAGTAATTTATACTTGTGGTTAGTGCCACAATCATAGTATAAGGAAGATGACTTAGGAAAATAACAAAAATCTGATTTAGACCGCTTAAAATTTTACTAAAAAAAACATGTTAGCATTTTATCAGAAAAGTCGGTATTACAAAATAAAAACTTGGATTGTAATCAGTAAAGTGCGCAAAAATTGTGTTGAGCTTTTTGATCACTACAAGGGTGGCTCGAAATTAAGAGATACTTTTGATGGCCATCTTATATGAACACATTTTCCATGCGAATTTGAGATTAATAACGTAAGTATTTCTTTACACGTCAAATCGACTGACCAATCTAATACCTATCAACCAGGTCTTAGTTTGCCAATCGTGAACAAAAACTAGCGCATTACTTTTTGATTAAGCCTTGGATAGCCAATGTTACGAGCTGGCCATCAGGCCGGTGAGGTTTTATACCTATTATTTTATACCTTTTCGTAGTTTGATGTCTGTGACATCTGGTTGTCATGGTCTGGTTTTTGTCGCTGTTGGTCGATCCTATATTTTCTTTGTATTTTTATACATTACTGTAAGTAGCCTTAGTTTCATTAATATATTCTTTTACTTTGAGCTCCTCTCCCTTCTTTCATACAGTCCACTTTTCACACCAGTTCGTTACAGCCAATCTTAACCCAAGATCTGTCCAGTATTCACTAACTGACATGGTTTGTGTCAGTCGTAGTTCAAAAATCATGCTATGATGTAGATTGACCAACACTGAAAAAAAAAAAAAAAGAAAGGAAAAATTAAACACCTGATAGATGTTTCAACGCGGTGGAATTCACAATTGCATATGCTTGAAAGGTTTATAGCTATGAGTGGGACGGTGGGCGGCTTTTTGTTGAATTACCCTAATGCTCCTCCTATGATTCAAGCTAGTGAAATTGCTGTACTGAAAGAGGTCGTAAAAATTCTCAAACCGTTTGAAAAAGTAAGCGAGGAGATGTGTAGTGAAAAATATGTCAGCGCAAGCAAAGCTATTCCCATTATAATGTGCCTGAAACAATTTTTGAAAAAAACAGATCCATCGCATGATTTGGCTTTTCAATTAAAAAATGCATTAATAAATGAAGAAAAGATTTGAAAAAGTTCATTTATTTAATACGGCAACATTTTTAGATCCTCGTTTTAAAAAATTACACCTTGATGACGGAGCATCTTTGGCAAAAACTATGAACTACATAAGACGATCAATTGAAGAAAACCGAGAACCTGAACTTTCAATAACTTCGATCGCTGATGATGTCGCTAATGATGACAATGATGACATTTGGGATACCCACAACAAGCTGTTGTTAAAAACTATGAGACACAATCAAAATCAGAGTCAAACATCCGAGTTAAGCTTGTACATAGCTGCGCCTCTAATAGGGTTAAAAGAAGACTCTTTAGAATCTTGGAGAAGCTATGAGGGAGCTTATCCCCAACTCGCACCTATGAGGGAGCTTATCCCCAACTATGAGGGAGCTCATCCTCAACTCGCAACCGCCCAGTTGGCGTGTAAGCACCTATTGGTATCGGCTTCTTCGGCTCCAGCAGATAGATTGTTCTCGAAAGCTGGCGCCGTATTAACAAAGACCAGGAGCCGAATACTATCCAAACGCTTACCTAGGCTCTTATTCCTAACCTCGTTACCTACTGTGGTATGTTGAGGATAGGATACAAGAAAAACCAGTTGTTTATGTAGCCATGTTGTATTGTTGAAAGTTACAACACAAGAGAGTGCATAAAACTAATTACACTATATTTATACTAACTTATAATCTACGTCATACGTCACAAATCTTTAGTTTAACAGAGTTACAGTCATTTTTTACGTACGGACAACATTTAGTTTTCAACCTTAAACATGGGCATTGAACTCGTAAAGTAGGTTCAGTAAAGTAACTAACAAAAGCCAACTACCAGGACAGATGTTACACTCGAAATCATCTTAGTAGTCCAGGTACCGTTTAATAATTTTAGTAGGTAATTATCATACAAATAATAAAAAAACACAAATAAATAATCAAAGCGACGAGTAACAACCTTTGTCTTATTATTTTATACTTAGCAAAAAGCGAAAGCGCGCGTCATCAAATCAAGTAGTTACCTCAGATTTTATTTGGTCTGAGGTAGTTACCTACCTACCTTTTCACTAACTTGAGAAACACCATGACATGCTGAGTGAACGCGAAAAAAATAGAAAACGAAAATGATAAAAAATGATAAAAAGTGCTAAGTGTAAGGAGCTTGAATTGCGTCTTAATAAATTGCAATCATTGTGGGATGATTTTGATGAGCTACAGAATAAAATCGAAATGTTGCAAGATGATCCCACTGAACAAATTAAAGAAAGGGATGTTATCGAAAATTTATTTTACTCGCACTTAGCAAACGGGCAAGATTTCTTAGAAACGGCTAACAAGTCTATCGAGCCTACTCCTCATAATCACACATCAATGGCGAGTTGCCAATCTAACTCGTTTAATGCAATCAAGCTTCCCACAATAAAGCTACCCACATTTGATGGTAATTATTTGCGGTGGATCGAGTACAGGGATATGTTTGAATCCATGATACAAGCTAACGAATCAATACCTCCCATTAACAAATTTCATTATCTACGATCGTCTTTGGAGGGAAGCGCGAGTGTTGTTATAAGGACTATTGAATTCAGTGCGAAGAATTTTAGCATCGCATGGGAGTTGTTGTGCGATCGATACAACAATCCCAATATTTTAATCAACAACCATCTCAAAGCGTTATTTAATACTGAGAGTATAAACAAAGAGTCTCATAAGGCCTTAAGATTTATTATAGATCATTTTTCTAAACATTTACGAGCTCTCGAAAGTCTGGGGCAACCCATTGATAAATGGGACGCTGTAATTATTTTTATAATTAATTCTAAATTAGACATAAACTCAAGTAAAAAGTGGGAGGAACATAAGTGTACTCTCGAAAATGAGAAATTGCCTACTATTGAGGAATTCTATTCATTTCTTCGAGGTCGTGCTGACGTCTTAGAAAACTTGTATAACAACCACTATGATAAAAGTGACCACAAATACGGTTCACGAGAATATAAGAAATTTAATGACAATTATAAAAGTTTCACTGTGTCAATTGATAACAAATCTAGCCTATGTTGTTAATTTTGTAAGCAAAATCATCGTTTATATGAATGCAAATTTAAAGAATTATCTGTCGATGAAAGGATTAATGTAGTATCCAAATTATTTTTTGTGTTAAAATTGCTTTCGTGGCGGCCATGATTCGTTCAAATGCAATTTAAGAACGGGCTGTCGCATATGTAAAAAGAAACATAACACACTCCTACATAAGAATATATCAAATGCTAATGTTGCGTTTAGTAAAGTTTCATTACAAACCAATTCTCAAAATAATTTACAAAATAATAATTCAAACCCTGCTTCCAGTTCGCCCGTCACATTATCTGTGGTTACTGCAGGTCAGGTGTTATTGTGCACAGCATTAGTGAACGTAGTGTGTAATAATAATAGTATAACTGCGCGTGCACTGTTAGACACTGGCAGTCAATCGTCTTTCATAACCGAAAGACTACGGGGGAAACTGGGCATTCGTGGCCAGTCAATTGAAACTATTAATGTGAGTGGAATAAATAGCGTAGCTTGCGATATACATGAAAAATGTAACATTAAAATAGAATCACGTGTTGGGTCATTCGGATTGGATGTAAATTGTTTGATAATTCCGGTCATAACACGCACCCTACCTAATTCATATGTTGATATTTACGAATTAAATTTACCAAATTACATCATACTTGCTGACCCCACTTTCCATTGTCCTTCAGAAATAGATATTTTATTAGGAGCTAATGTTTATTGGGAAATTATAAGGTCCAAAATAGTAAGGCTAGGTACACACAAGCCTGTATTCCAAGATTCCAACCTACAAGCCATCCGGCTTGTAGCTGGACCTGCTGCGAAACAAAAATTGAACTCAAATGTTCATTGTAATTTTAGTCAAGAAATTCTCGATTCTTTGGAAAGATTTTGGTCAATTGACGAATTGCAATCTAACCACAAGACTTTTTCTCCAGAAGAAACATTTTGTGAACAGCATTTTGTGGGCAATTTTACACGTACTTCTGATGGAAAATTTTCTGTTAAAAATCCTTTCAAGGAGATACCTGAAGAGACAATTGGGGAAAATTGGCACATAACAAAAAAGTTTTTTGAAAATTTGGAAAAAAGGTTCTATAGGCATCCAAATTTATAAGAAAATTACAAACAGTTTTTGAAAGAATATGCTGAATTAGGACATTTATTTAAAATCGAACAGCCGAATTTCGGACATTATATTCCTCATCACCCTATTGTTAGAGAAAAAAGTGAAACTACTAAACTTAGGGTGGTCTTTAATGCATCGTGTAAAACTTCTTCGGGAAAATTGCTAAATGATATTCAGGCAATAGGACCGGTGGTGCAAAGCGACTTAATTTCTCTTTTGCTACGTTTTAGACAATTTAAATTTATTCTCATTGCAGACATAGAGAAAATGTACCGCCAAATACTAATTGATCCATCGCAACGCCATCTGCAATTGATTCTGTGGCGCGACGAAAAAGATAAACCTTTCGATATATTACAGCTAAACACCGTAACCTACGGTACAGCATCAGCACCTTTTTTTAAGCACGCGATGTTTGTTGCAATTAGCGCTTGAATGCTCTGACAGTACCATATCAAATGTCATAAAAAAATACTTCTACGTCGATGGTCTCAATACTGGGACAGATACTGTTCAAGAGATTAAGCATATCGCGAAGGGTGTAATTAATGTATTAAATTCAGCTTGTATGCCTCTACGAAAATTTCGTACTAATTGCGCTGAAATATTTAGTGACGATATTGATGCATCAGAGTCTCTTAATTTAAGTAAAGAATCCTCTGTGTTAGGTCTCAATCACTCACCTATCGCAGACATTTTACAGTTTTCAGTAAATTTAAATTGCGAACCAAATTTGTACACAAAGAGATCAGTTATTGCAACCACATGTAAAATATTTGATCCTCTTGGATTGTTAAGTCCATGTGTAATCGTAGCAAAAATACTACTCCAAAGATTGTGGAGTGCTAAATTAGACTGGGATGAGCCTATTCCAGATAGCTTAGTAAAGGAATGGGATAGAATTATTAAAGATTTTTCTCTTCTGTCTTAAATAAAAATACCAAGACGTGTTTTGTGTGACACTCCAAGCATTATTGATTTACATTGTTTTGTAGACGCTTCTCAGAAGGCTTATGTCGCTTGTGTATATTTGAGGTCTGAATGCAGTGCAAGAAAAGTTACGGTTCACCTATTGTGTGCTAAAACACGTGTCGCACCCATAAAACCGTCTACTATATCGCGGTTAGAGGTGTGGCATGCTTTTAGGTGCGCGTTTGTGTGATAAGGAGCAAAAATCATTACGTTGTACTATTAGAGATAAATATATTTGGACAGATTCTACTGTAGTTTTGTGTTGGCTCAAAATTATAGCTAAAGATTTGAAGGTATCAATGAGATAAAAGATCTCACAAAAGGGTATGCATATAAACACGTACCAACTAGTGAGAATCCGGCGGATGTTGCTTCCAGAGGGGTCGATCCTAAAGGCCTACAGTCCTCATCCCTGTGGTGGGAAGGACCCTCGTTCCTCAGGTTGCAATCTTCCAAATGGCCTGAACAAACCTTATGTACAAATGTGCCTGATACCTTACCTGAAATCAAAATATCCAAAGATCCCAACACAATTAAATGTAATATTGAAGTAACAAAATATAATATTTTTGTTCAGTTTGAAAAATATTCAAATTTTAATACAATTAAACGTGTCTATGCATATGTTTTACGTTTTATTAATAAGTCGCTAAAATAATACTAAACTTACTGGATCTTTAGATATTAATGAGTTAGACAAGTCTTTAAATATTTTAATGAAACAATCACAATTTCAACAATTTGTAATGAAATTCTTACTATTCTTAATAATAAATCACTTCATCCTAATTCTAAATTAATTTCACTTACTCCTTTCATTGATAATTTTGAAATTCCGAGAGTTGGAGGTCGACTCCAAAACTCTGAATATGAGTACGATAAAAAACATCCTGTTATATTAGATGCAAAGCATCATTTTGCTAAATTAATTATGAGATATGAACACTTACGTTTATTTCATGCTGGTCCGTTTTACGTTTTATTAATAACTCGCTAAAATAATACTAAACTTACTGGATCTTTAGATATTAATGAGTTAGACAAGTCTTTAAATATTTTAATGAAACAATCACAATATCAATCATTTAATAATGAAATTCTTACTATTCTTAATAATAAATCACTTCATCCTAATTCTAAATTAATTTCACTTACTCCTTTCATTGATAATTCTGAAATTCTGAGAGTTGGAGGTCGACTCCAAAACTCTGAATATGAGTACGATAAAAAACATCCTGTTATATTAGATGCAAAGCATCATTTTGCTAAATTAATTATGAGATATGAACACTTACGTTTATTTCATGCTGGTCCGCAGCTGCTTCTTTCTTCAATCCGCGAACGGTTCTGGCGAATAGGGGGTAGGATTTTAGCGCGGAGCACTGCCAAACAGTGCGTAATATGTACGCGATTGCGAGGGAAAACGTTACAGCCAATAATAGGCAACTTACCTGCCGAGAGGAGTAACCCATCGTTTCGTTTCCACTCTTGCAGGGTAGATATGGCTGGACCATTCATGATTTCCAGTAGAAAAGGTAAGGGTAATCGTATAACAAAAAGTTATCTCTGTTTGTTCGTATGCTTCAGTTCAAAAGCTGTACATTAGGGTGGGTCGAAAAAAAATAATGTTTTTTTTTCGAAACGCTATACCGCGGAAAACTTGCCTCTGGGGTAGGGAAGTAAAATGCAAATACTTTTTTATTTTTTTATTGAACCCCCAGCTAGCGCATTGTCATTGAAATTTCGATTTTTTTCGAAAAACAGGTCCTTTTGCATGTTTTTTTGCAATACTCTGTCAATAATATTTTAAACTGCTATAGTGAAATACTTTAATTAAAGGTTTCGTAAAACACAAAAAAAAATTAAAACAGACAAAATCTTTAAATCCATAAAAAGGACATAAATAAAATAACAAATTAATTTTTACTTTTTATTATGGTAACATATTTACTAAAAATACAACAACAAAAAAAATTGCTTCCAAAAATTGCACTTTGACATTGAATAATTGTAGGCCTGATTCAAAGTTGTGGGAATATTTCAGTTATTCGTTATATTAGTTGGTTTCTTTTGTTATTAGTTAATTTATAAAATTATGTAATTACTAAATAATTTTTTAAAAAAGTAGCGTAAATTACTACAATTTTTGCACGAAAATTGAAATTTGAAAAGAAACTGATTGCTTCAGGCTTTTAATTATATGCATTTTTTAACAAATATAAGTTCAGTTTTTCTAAAAACGCCTTTTCCTTATTTTTGGGTGGGTAAGTTAAAGCTACACTTGCTGGCAAACTTTGGCATTGAAGCTCTAGATGCTAGGGTGGATCTTATGAAACCATCCCGGTTCTTGGCGCCGACAACTTTTTGAGATGCTTCAGTCACTAACTTCACGCAGCGTTCAACAGCTTGAGTGTGACACGGAAATCTATCAAAGTTCCAGTCGTCAGCAGTTTCACCAGCAGTGATTTTAGCCCAAACTTCGTCATTAGATACTCTTCGTAACAACGGCGGTGGTGTAAGTGCAGAGGTGTTCCAATCAATTATTTCAGTATAGTCAGTTGCCTGAAAGTTAATTTTTGGAGGTCGAAAACACCTTATTGATTCTGTTTTGGAGGCTAACATTCTTGCTTTTATTATTCTTCTGAATCCTAACTCTCGGATGTGCTTCCTTTCATCCACTATCATTCTAAGGAGCAAGTTTTCTGGATGGGCAAAAAATGCGTTTCTTTCGATCACAGGATCAACCACTCGAACCAAATTCTCTGGTAGAAATCTTGTGGATTTGATAACCTCAAAAACGTGTCTAGGACCATCTGTTATGTTCTCGCTTGTCTTTATTTTGAACCATACAGGCATATATGATTTGAGAATGAAAGATACTAACATTTTATGTTCATCAGAAGGGGTTTTCACACTTACGTACAGTCTCAAAACTCTGTTAGCTGTTGTCAACCAACGGGAGTGGGAAAGTGGACCTGGTTCCCGAACAGATAAGTCCGCAGGGCAGTTGCCTGACTTTATAGCACAACTGACGTCTAGCAGGTACTGTTGATCTTTGCTCAAAATATTGCGATCAATGTCTGGTACATCGCAATCAACTCTTCTAAAATCCACTATTGGAAGCTTTTCACACTTACTAAGCTGGATGCCAATTGGGCCTCTGAATGACTTTGGCCCAGTCGTTTCACCATCCAATGTTTGAAACAAATGCCGGAACGGTAACTCGTTGAAGTGCAAAAGGCAAACTCCCCACTGTAGCGGTCTTTTAACGTGTTCTTCAATAGAACGTACAACACCAGTTCTCCAACCCGTGTTTGTAACAGTACCGTCACATCCCATTACATCAAGTTCGTCCAAGGAAAAACCAGTGTCAGTCAAATGAGAGATAATGCTATTAGCTATATTTTGAGCAGATCCACTTGAGGGTGTAACGTGTCCAATATAAACAGATCCAGGTTCTTGTATTATAGAATAATGTTCTTCTTTTATGGTTCTTCTAAAATGTTTTTGGTTGACATTCTCAATTACAAGGGTGTTATCCTTCCGTCCATCGAAGTAAAGTCCTTGGAGGGGATTGCGTTCTTCTATGCTTTGGTTTTGAAGTTCATTGCGTATAGCTTTTTTTTCCCTTCTAATTTTACTTTTGTCCACAACATGGGAGTGGTCATCATTAGTTATTATTCCAACATCTTTCAGCACGCTTGAGGCTACAGCAGCTGCTGCTCTGTCCGAAATTCCGAAGCGATCACAGGTCAATGCAGTATTTTTCAGTTTTATGCGCATCTGCCAAGGTGGTTTAGTTCCAGCTTTCGGCTCCGATTCTTCATAGATTTCATTGATTTCATTGTCAGCTTCTCCGGACGAACTAAACTCTATTTCAAAACTCTTCGAGCATGACGGCTGGGATATCAACTCAATATTGGATCTCTTTTCTTCAGTTAATTTTCTTTCATGTCTTTTAGTTATTTTTTTCGTTTCTTTAACATCAATACCTCCGATTTTACCTTTTCTAAGATTCCTTTGAAAATACATGAATTTTAGCTCAAGTGTAGGGATTTTCTTTGCTTTTTCGCACTGACAAGAAATTGATATGGGACATTCACATACCTCAGGAACCTTTTGACAGCTGCAGGAGTACGTCATTTTGCACTTACATGCGGCCATGTCAAACAGAAACTGTGCTTTGGTCTTAAATTCTGCAACTTTCTTCTTAAAGCTTTCTTTTTCTTTATCCCGATTAAAGGATTTCATCAACTTACGGTAACTGTCATGGTAAACACTTATTAGTTGAACAATTCTGTAGGTTGTCACAGTTGGTATGGAGGCCTTATCATACAAAGCTTTCACTTTAGGTGCTACAATATTCGCAATTTGGGAAAAACTAAAAGTTTTATTAGTCTCTAAGGAGATGTTATAGTGTTCATGAAAACAGCACCGAAGAACGTCCTCATATGAAGGAAGTTTACTCACAGGCAAGTCTTTCGGGGGACCGAATAGCGGACACTCAAACTCACTTCGAGTTAACTTCTTAAAAACAGCCATCAATCACGCAATGCAATCGAGGTTACTACGATAAAAATAACACAAACTCACAGCGCAACAAAACATCAAAGATTCACAGCCACTGTACGAGTGTACGTCTGAGCACAAACTGACACCGGCGAGCGCACGCGCAATGCGTGGGAGGTGTTTTGAAGAGCTTTATTGGTGGGAGGGGGAAGTGAGTAGTGAACTAAACAGAAAAGCAGTAATGGCTGCCACACGCAAGACGACGCGACGTGCCTGACTAGAGTTTGCCGCGCTTAAAAAATGCCATAATTTCACGATATTTATGTCCTTTGCGCCACCACAAATTAAAAGATTTTGTCTGTTTCAATTTTTTATTGTGTTTTACGAAACCTTTAATTAAAGTATTTCACTATAGCAGTTTAAAATATTATTCACAGAGTATTGCAAAAAAAAATGCAAAAGGACCTGTTTTTCGAAAAAAATCGAAATTTTAAGGACAATGCGCTAGCTGGGGGTTTAATAAAAAAATATAAAAGTATTTGCATTTTACTTCCCTACCCCAGAGGCAAGTTTTCCGCGGTATAGCGTTTCGAAAAAAAAACATTATTTTTTTTCGACCCACCCTACTGTACATCTCGAACTTGTAAGCGACTTAACTACGGAGGCTTTGCTGCTTCCCTAACGTTTGAGGAGCTAACGACGCTATTTTCACAAATCGAAGCAATTTTAAATTCACGTCCCCTCTCCTCTAACCCTACAGACCCTTCTCCTTTAACTCCCGGCCACTTTCTTATCGGGCGGCCTCTAACTTCGTTGCCGTCTCCACCAATCACTACCAAGCGTCCCACCAGATACGAACGCATCGAGCAGCTCAGACAACACTTTTGGCAAAGATGGCAGAAGGAATTCATCGCAGAGCTCCAGCACCGAACGAAATGGCGAACGCAACAGCGAGAGTTTCAGATCGGAGATCTTGTGATCCTGAAAGGGCGGCGGGCGCGGGCGCGCAGCAGCGGCACACGCGGCCCCAGTCAACAGAGACGATTTTAAGTGAGAGCACGCATCTCGTATAGTGCAAATTAAATTATTCAAAATTGTAACAGTTGTGTTAATTTACATCTTGAATCTACACCAAAACATCTTTAATTGTTCGGCTCGAACACCAGTAGTTCCTGAGATTAGCGCGTTCAAACAAACTCTTCAGCTTCACTATTAATATAGATTATCTTCAATTAATATACTCGCTATCACTAATTAAAAAATTGCGTAATTCACAAACGTCCAATTAAATGACAAGGCTCTTAACACCTATGCCATTACTTTTACAATAACCATCGTTTTTGTGTAGTTACAGAAAATATTAATTCAAAAATTTGATTTATAAATGAAAACGTAGATGTTGCTCAACAGACTGACAGCTGTCAGGTATATTCTACCGGTCTCCAGACACCGATAAAAATCGCCCCAACGGAGTAAATTATTACTTTCCCTAAAGTCGTTCCAAAATACTCGAGCAACTGTCAGAGTAAATGTTCGGTTACACTCGGGTTTGTTTTGAGTAAAATTCACTCTACCCCGAGTAAATTCAAATCGTTTTGGAAAGCACCCTTAATAGAATTCAAATCCGTGATGGTGGCCGAGCCAGAACGATTGACGTCTCTGCCAGATAATTTCAAAAAAGCATTGCAATAATTTTACAGAAAAAGTAATAAAGTTTAAAATTTAAGGGTATGGTTATCCTGTTGTTTACATTATTAAGGATATGTTAAAGGATGCCAATATCTTCCCAGTCACGCTGAATAAGTTTCAAGTAGTGTTGGGAACTTTTTTCCAATTATTTTTAAGTACCTACATACTTATTTGTTAGTTTGTGCATTCTGTAGAAGTTCTTGTTGGTGTTTGAAATGAATAAAAGCTTGATATTGATTTTCCATGTCTTTTATTAAAAATTATATTAAGGAATGACGAAGATTCAAAATTTGTGTCAAAATTACAGAAATCGGTTATACACGATTTGTACAAACTCGTTCACACATTTCCGTATTAAGCCCGGATATGTGTGAACACAGAATTTAAATGTCTTCTGTTGAAGAATTAGACATCTGAAACAAAGGAAAATTTATTGTGAGTAGCATCTTCACAAAATAAGTCTTGTTCAATAATAAGGACTGTACTAAAGGGCTATTTATTAATTATAATTTAAATAAAACAACTTGTACAGACTGTAGCGTCAATCGCCATCTTTATTCTGTATCTAGTGATGGGGTACCCACAGTAGAGCTGCATGTCCAGCTTGCGTGTAAGCATGCATACCACGATGCTGTTCCATGAGTCCACGGGTTCGTCAAGATTTCTTAGTGCAGCTAGATGCTGTTTTACGACTGAAATAAAGTTTCTTGGGTTAGAAGCTGTTGATCGCGTAATGGTAGGTGTGTCTATCAATGTATAAATGTGTTCGTGTACTATTTTTGTTTTATTGTCGTATCTGTCGCTGAGAAGTTTTAGTGCTTCTTCGTAACTTTCGTTTATCAATGGCAAATTGTTAATGATTGTGTGTGGCTCATCACTCAGAAAACTCTTTAAGTAATAAAGTTTTTGCACTGGTGACAGTGAGGCATCATTGTGAATCATGGCTGTATAGAGGCTGATGAACTCGTAATACTCTGTGTACTTCTTGTTGTATGAGGGCGCAATTAAAAAGACACGTATTTTGTGGATTAGCTTCTGTATTAATTATTAAACACTGTTTTACAATAAACTTCTGTAATATCCTTCTGTACGCACATAAAGTCATCAGGGAAGAGAACCATAGATACAAAAAAATATATGACAGTTAGGACAAGTCTGTTCTCAACGTTTAGGTTCGTTTTCGTTGCATTCTTAACACCCTTCCTCAACGAAAACAAACCTAACATCACAACACAATCACATCTTAAACATCTATACTAACACAGCTCTACAATACCAATAAACTAAAATAACATTTTAGATACTTACTAAAAAAAATTAACAATACATAACTTCTGCTTACTTTACAATTTTGAATAAAATTTCTGGAATTTAAATTTTGACAAAGGTTTAGTAAAAAGATCTGCAATCTGATTTTCTGTCTCTACATACTGTAATACAACTGTTCCATTACTAACTTTATCTCTTACAAAATGGTACTTTAATTCAATATGTTTTAATCTTTTGTGTTTTTCAGGATTCTTTGCTATATGAACTGCGGACTGATTATCAATAAAGATTTTAAAACTTTTACAATTTATGTGTATTTCATTTAATAAATTTTTAATCCAACATCCCTCTGAAACCCCTTTTCCTAGAGCTATACAGGGTGTGGCGTAAATAGTGGTCCAAAGCCAAGGGTTCGGCGTACTAGGTATTCAACTATAACATACCACTATTTTTACCCAATTTTACCCAAGGGTTTATAGAAAAACATATTTAAACCTTTTTTATACTTTTTTTTACCCTTTTTCATAAAAATAGATGCAGTTTTCACAATAAACGTTCTTTTCTTATTCCGTTTTCTGTTTCTTACTGCTGGATACATTAGCTATCTTAAAAAAATACTATCTTTGATGTAAATTTTAAGATTTTAATGCAAAAATAGCTTATTCTTAATTTTTAACCCAAACTTTAACTTATCATGGATAATCAGACGCGATTTTTGCAAAAAAAATGTACTACACGCTTAGTGCCCATAAACTTTAAAACATGCCTACTAAATAACGATTTCAAAATGGTATTACAATAGTGGATCCTAGTAATAAAAAAAAAGTTATTCGTAATAAAGAAGAAGTTCATCAAAATACTATGGAAATTTTGTTACGTTAATATTCATGTGAAATGTTTTAAGCACTCATAAAATGTGATTTAAGTTACTAACTGACTTTGTAAAACATGTCTCAGGTAAAAAAAAGGTCAATTGGTACCTCTACTTACTATTAATAAAAAACTCATTGTTGCGTCTGAGCGCAAGAGTACAGTCGTTGCTGCCAAGAGATTATCCGCTACGAGAAAGGTTTTGTAGAGAAATGCTGCGTAGGATTAGAGAGAACCCACAATTTTTTAATAAAATATTATGGAGCGACGAGTCATCCTGCAAAAAAGATGGATACCTTAACCTGCACAATCTGCATAGCTGGCAGCTGCAGAACCCGCATCTCATAAGGCAAGATAGGTCGCAATACCAATTTAAAATAAACCTGTGGACCGGAATAATTAACGGACAAATAGTCGGTCCACATGAACTGCCAGACACCTTAAACGCAGAAAGGTACTTAAGTTTTTTGCAGAATGACTTACATTCACTGATGGAAAATATTGCTCCAGAAGTTCGACAGAACATGTGGTTGCAGAACGATGGCTGTCCCGCTCATTATGCTCTTAGTGTTCGAGAGCACCTCAACTCAAATTATCCTAATAGATGGATAGGGCGCTTAGGTCCAATATTGTGGCCACCACGCTCACCAGACCTAAATCCACTGGATTTCTTTTATTGGGGTTGTCTAAAAGAAAAGGTGTATAAAGAAGAAATAACGAGTTTCGAGCAACTGAGGACTAGAATCCAGACAGCAGCACGAGAAATCGAAGAAAGCGGGGTTGCTCGTCAAATCAAAAGATCATTTATCCGTCGATGCAGAGCGTGTATAGCTGCGCATGGAGGACACTTTGAACATTTGGTGTAATTTGTTAACATTATGTCAAAAACATTGATTGTTATTAATGTAACTACATTTATTGCTATTTTCGGCTTTATTTCACAAATTATTAATGGTTGTTTAAAATTGTTATGTACTCTTACTATTTCTAAATGTAGCAATTAATTAAGTATTAGCGATAAGTAAAGTATTCTTTAAAGTAACATCATAAATATTATACAACACGATCCTATTAATGTGTAATGCTAAGCGTATCGACGACTCTGGTGTACGGTAAAACTTGAATAAGTTTATGTTTACAACTAATTAAAGAAATCACTACTGTAATGTTTTATTTGAATAAATAAATAAATAAATAAAAATAATGACATCGCCATTATGTTTTTTATTTATTATTTCAATTAAGTTAGGTCTCAATCACTACAACTTGGTTGTTATTTTCGAATTAAATAGCCATAACTATTGCTAGGTTTACTAAATAAAAATTTTATTTAGTAAACCTAGCAATATTGTAGCATTTTAAAATGTGTATCTTGTAAGGATATTTTTGAATGCATTGCCATTGCCAGTATAGTACATTTTTTTCAAATAATGCTTTAATATTAACGTAACTAAATTTCCATAGTATTTTGATGAACTTCTTCTTTATTACGAATAACTTTTTTTTTATTATTAGGATCCACTATTGTAATACCATTTTGAAATCGGTATTTAGTAGGCATGTTTTAAAGTTTATGGGCACTAAGCGTGTGGTACATTTTTTTTGCAAAAATCGCGTCTGATTATCCATGATAAGTTAAAGTTTGGGTTAAAAATTAAAAATAAGCTATTTTTGCATTAAAATCTTAAAATTTACATCAAAGATAGTATTTTTTTAAGATAGCTAATGTATCCAGCAGTAAGAAACAGAAAACGGAATAAGAAAAGAACGTTTATTGTGAAAACTGCATCTATTTTTATGAAAAAGGGTAAAAAAAATTATAAAAAAGGTTTAAATATGTTTTTCTATAAACCCTTGGGTAAAATTGGGTAAAAATAGTGGTATGTTATAGTTGAATACCTAGTACGCCGAACCCTTGGCTTTGGACCACTATTTACGCCACACCCTGTATATTCCGACTCGGTTGATGAGAGTGCTATATACTGCTGTTTACAACTACTCCATGAAACCGTGCAGCCAAAAACTTTCATTAAGTAACCTGAAGTTGATTTTCTAACTATTGATTTTCTATTGAACTATTGATTGATTGATATATTGATTTTCTATCTTTTACTAACAAAAAGTATCTTGATCCGCCAACTGAAGTTACCTCCATTGGCCCGCATAAGTCCATATGTAATAAATCACCAATATTTTCAGACTTATAATTACTATTTGAAAATGGTAGCCTATGCTGCTTGCCTTTTATACAAGCTTCACAAGTATCAGTCAGCCCTTCATATTTAATATTATTTGAATCCAAAATATCTTTACAATATTTAAAATTTTGGTGAACTAAGCGCTCATGCCATTCAGATAAAGAGGTTAATGACATGTTAATCATACTATTATTATTTTCATGATGGGTAAGGTGCATATTCATTAAATACAAATTCCCTACTTTATTTGCTGTACATGTTACTTTTCCATTTATACTAAAAACACAACCATCTTTACATGTATGCATTACATAACCTTTACTGATTGCACAACCTACTGAAAATAAGTTAACTGTTAATTCAGGTACATGTAATACATTTAAGAGACTTGAGGGTTCATAATTATGCCCATTAAATGCCAAAAATTTAATTACTCCCATTCCATGAACCTTCAACTTTCTTCCATCGCCTACTATTACATATCTTTCTGTAGGAATACAATTATACTCACTGAACAGCTCCTTAAATGCACACATATGATCAGTTGCACCAGTATCCATAACCCATTTATTTTTACAATTGATATTATATGTACTTATATATGCTTTACCCTTATAGTCTTTTGTTTTGTTAATTCTTTTTCGACAGTCTTTGTAAATATGTCCTGTAACTCCACAATAGTTACACTTTCTATTGCGACACTCTTTCTTAAAATGTCCTGGTTTACCGCACTGAAAACACTTATCCGCATTATCACTTTTGGATAACACTTTTTCTGTATTTTTCTTATGGGAATACTTATTTGTCACTAGCGCCGATGATATTGTTTGTTCCCCTTCCTTAATCCTTTCCTCCTCTATCAACAATCTAGCTGTTAACTCGTTCAAGTTTTGTTTGGTTACATCAACCGACTCCCATGCACTTACAAAGTATCTATATTCGCTTGGAAGCGACATCAAAACTTTTGTCATTACCATGGTGTTGTCTATATTTTGTCCCAGTTCTGTAGCTCTGCATGCTAGATCCTCTAAGCCAGATATATGTTCACTTATAGTTGTACCTGGTGTATAAGTGTATGCGAAAAACTTTTGCTGTATTAGATGTAAACTGCTGGCTGATTTTAGCTCGTAAATGGATAGCAATTTCGACCATATATCTGCTGCTGTTGTGCAGTTTATGACATGGACAACCACATTGTCTGATAGCCTCGACACTATGACTGATTGAGCTTTTGCGTCTTTCTGTATCCATTCTGTTAACTTTGTAGCGTCTTTAGGTTTGCCTTCAGTAGCAACCACCACGTCCCATAGGTCTAGACTATTTAGCAGCACCCGTAACTGGAATCGCCACACATTCCAATTGGCTTTTCCCTCCAACCTCGTGGCGCCGGTAACTGAATCCATTTTCAGTTTATAATACGTGTCTATTTCTTGCATGCTCTGGGCCCATAACCTCTTGTTGTATGAGGGCGCAATTAAAAAGACACGTATTTTGTGGATTAGCTTCTGTATTAATTATTAAACACTGTTTTACAATAAACTTCTGTAATATCCTTCTGTACGCACATAAAGTCATCAGGGAAGAGAACCATAGATACAAAAAAATATATGACAGTTAGGACAAGTCTGTTCTCAACGTTTAGGTTCGTCGTTGCATTCTTAACGGTACTTACCAGTGGCGTGCATTAATTTATACATTAGGTAGGCATTTAGATCGAAGTCTCTAAAACTCAATCTGAAACGCTACGCGGATATCTTTACATAGTATAAAATAAAGTCGCACCCGCGTCCTGTACCTACCTACGCTTATATCTTTTCCACGCAACAGATGTTAATGTAATTTTCAATACTTTTAATAGAAAGGTTTACATGTATAGTACCATGCATAGTTATCACAGGATGATAAAAATTCTAAAGTCCACGCGGACGAATTCGCGGGCGGCCGCTAGTAGAAAATAAAATCTTAAAAACAATTCGAACCCAGGATGGGTCAATTCGATGAATGTGTAATATTTTCATAGTTTTTTGTAAATAAATAAAAATGGCTACCTATCTTTAAATAAAAAAAATCTTACCTATGAAATCTGGGTTTCTTACGCAGTTTTTCTAAGCAAATTGAATTATCAGAACATTGGGAACACTGCAATTTTTCCATCGTCGTAAATGCGCAATACAACACAACACCATTAAAACACTTTTAAGTAGATAAATATTGTAAAGAAATTAAGATTTGCACTAAAAAAGTATTTAACATTCGCGCACTCTAGTGACATGACAGTCATAAAGATTTGGATTATAAAAAACGGCTGGCGCTCATGGCGCTGGCGTAGGTATTCATTCATTTTAAAACTATTTCCTTACTTTTATAAGTTAATCACGTCAAGGTGTGTATTATAACTGTGAAGTGAAATAACAATATATTAAAAGAATTTTAAAATTCAAATTAGTTAAAAAGATCTTATGTAAATATTAAGATTACAACTACTTGATTTGTTCAATAACGGTTCTCATTCATCGACACGAGCGCCACCTAGGGAGTAGTGGAGAATAATCTTGCAAATACTTTTATTCAATAAAATTTATTCCTAGTATTTTATGCGACGAAAGGTTACTTGAATTTCGTAATTCATTATTTATTGATGAAAGTACTTTAAAATAATCCTATAAATTAATCGCAATCCTAAACAATATCAAATTGATAATCACAGTAGGTCGAGTAGGTCAGCCTACTTAATACGGCTAAATTGAGAATGTCACTTTCCTCGTTATAATACCTGCTAGTTATAATATTTCAATCTTGTCGTTTAATACTGTCAATCGTTGTGTGTGTTCTGAACAAGTAAAAAATATTGTAGTGTGTGTGATTTTTACAAGCAGATGAAACTAGTGCTTACCGCGCATATTGGCACGTAGGTGTAGGTATGTATACGTTACACGCAGGCCTCCCGAAGCCTATAGGTTGCATTATTTTGTTGGTAGGAAGGACGTATAGTCTATAGTAGTGTATGAGTAATATATTGAGGTAGGCAGTGCTTAAATGCCTTTACTATGAGACCGCCCCTGGTACTTACCAGTGAAAGTCGGAATATGTATATTCGGTAGTTTAATTTTATTTGATGTATTAGTTGACGTTATCGTATTGCTATTGTTTTTATTTAATAATAAATCTAAATAAGTGACTTAGTCTATATACGTGTCTTCCATTTTTCCTAAGTTCTCACGATCATTCGGATCTAAACATATGATTTGTGCACATACATTATTATATTCCGTAAACACTTGTACTAGCCATTCGCGTTTGCTAACAATTTTTTCTTTTGTCATTGTTTCAAGTGTATCTAACGACGCCTGCAATCTGGAGATTGAGGCCTGGCCTCGGCTGGCTTTGCATGGCCTCGGCTGGCCACCAATTGCTTCAAATCTGGCATTATTACAATTGAGCACAACTAACAATTTCACTAGAAAACTGACTTTAAGGCAATACTGATAAATTATACGTAGTTACATAAATTAACTTATAATAAAATGTCTCAAACACTGCGCTGCAATGCGCGTGCACAGGAAGGAAAAGATGGCGACCGGGACACTCAATGCTCGCTAGCGGGGTGGGGCGTTCGCTCGTTGTGTTGGCTAGCTTGAGTAGTGATGTGACACGTTCCGTTTTGCGCGCTCGGTTTCCTGTTGCTTCACGATATTTCGCGTTGTGTAGTGCAGCCAAGCATGAGCCAAGCCAATGATGTTGCCGCGCAGGATCTGAACACGCGCTTCAAGGCGACAACTGATAAATAATTTGCACGAAGATTCGCTCGCATGCGATGCTGTTATATAAAATGGCCGACAATAATCTTGCCATTTGTCGGTATATACTCGATATGGCCTTTTTATTATTTGAATGCTCTTATTGCTCACCCACTGGAAATTTTCTCCACGTACTCTGCGTCTCTCAATGTGTCTGCACGCGGTGCTGATCGTCCGTATTTCTTGAATGTTTTACCGCTGACGCTGGCGATGATGGACCAAAATGTGGGGATGCCGTAGTGAACTGTAAGTTTTGTAGGGGCTATTTGTCCCAGAAAAACACTCGTTGAATCACAGGCACCGTTTATTGATGCAAATACACGTTTTAGCACTTATATTTTATTAATTAACTTAATTAATGCGCGACACAAAATTCGGTACATACAAGCTTCACAATGAACGGGGGCAGAGGGAGGCAATGTTGCCAGCAATTAAGAAAAAATACATATTTTTTATTATATGTTGCCAACACATATGTCAACAAACCGCTGCTGTCACGACTGGTGAGCAAGACAAATACGGAGTGAAAACGACTAACCTATACAAAAATACCTTTTGTTTATTTACATCAACTCATAATACCATTTGGCTCGAGTATAGAACTAAAGTCCTCTACTCCTCTACCACCCCTTAACCCTCTGTACCACTAGGATGAGTTTGTTAGTTTTCGAGCTCGATCAAATGTATAGTCTTTTTACATACATTGCCCACTAGCGCCTCTATCGCAAACTATCAGAAATAGTGGGCAATGTATGAAAAGAGACGATATGTTTCATCAAGCTCGAAAATTATCAAAACTCATACTAAGGGTGCTGGACATATTTTCAGTAAACTATATCCCAGATACTGCATCTGGGATATAGTTGCACACATGTGTAGTTACACACACAAAAAAATTACGATGTATAAGGTTAATAAAATGGGCTAACCCTATAATAGTGTTTGGGCCCTGAGTCTTTCTGCTTCCGCTGTTATTTTGATAGATTCCTCCCTGCGGAGTGCAGCCTCGGCAAGAAGACCCTCGTTGCGGGCGCGCATTTCTTCTATCTTCAGTACCATTAGTCTGCTCTCATGAAGAGCAGATCGGTTGTCTGTGGTTGATTGTTATATAACAATAAAGGGTTAAACATGAATATTGTAACACTTGTGTTTTTTTTATTTACTTCAATACTTACTTCGTGGAGAATCCATTCTTGTCGGTCTATGTCGCAGGCGGGCGTTTCGACGAAATCTCACCCGTCGACTTGGGTTCGACGATGGCGATTGAGGTGGCGAAGTTATTACAGTATTTGCCGTCGTTTCTTGCGGCGGCGGCGAGGGCTGCGGCGGCGAAGTCCTTACCCCAATTGGCAATTCCAGCGAATATTCTAGTATTTCACTGATCCTAAAATTCAAATAATACAAATAGAAATAACCATAGAAAGCACCTATTTATAATAAAGGATTATTGATTTGATTTTTTATCTAAAAAAATGCTATTTGTTGAAATGGAGCCAGTAAAGATTGGGATGCAGGCCCAGGAACATTTTCATTACTACTATTAACAAAGGCAAGATATCAAATTACAAATAAAAGGAAACCATGATTTAAACCTGAAGGTTGACAGAAAAAATGTGTAAGAAGGACCCAAGAAAGTTGTCTAAGATCGCCCGCAAAAATATCTCCCACTTTCTCTAACGTTCAGCTGGACCTCCTCACCGTGACTCTCAACAGTAAGAGATGCCATGTCCCTCCAATTCACTGTGCCTTGTTTGAGATGGTCATCTTTCTTTGCTAAGAGGTCCACTTTTAGTTTTCTGTAAAAAGCGGCCAAGGCAGGGAGAGTTAACCCACCCTGTATAGTCTTGTTCACCTCGGCCTCCATGTGCTTGAAGAAGGAATCTATATAGTTGGCAGTCCTCCTCCCTGCAAAAACTTGCTTGCAGCGGATCTGGAATGCTGACTCCGTGAGCATCCCAGTCATATTTGCCTGCGCAAGTTTAGCGTAGTATTTTTGCTTAGGGAGGAGGACACTCTAAGCGCCTTGTCCTTGGACCTAAATTTATCGGCTATATCAGCTCTCAACTTCCAGGGGCTGTTGGAAGTTGTGATTGTCTGCAATATCCCAAGATCCTCGTTTTGTGTACCGAAGATCGTGTGGTAAACGATTTGGCCAATCGAGACGTCGTCCATAGCCGTCTCGATTTGCCACTTCATCTCGCACGCTCTTTTGTACACAAGCCACATCCCCTTGCCTGAAAAGTCTATGTTTGATGCGCATAGAGGACCTGACAACCTAGTCACCCCCGTGCCCCGCAGTTGGTCAGAGCTTGCCATCACTGCCATTACTACGTTGAGTGGGAAAAACGCTCTCTGGGCATTCCTCAATCCTGCCAAGAGCACAACGTCAGCGAAGGCCCCCAATGACGGTGCAATTTCCTCCGCTCTCCTGCCGTACATGGCGTTACAGAGGTCGATGGAGTGAGGAATGTGTGCAAGGTGCCTCTTAACCGCCTCTATCCATTTGCTCCTATATGGCTCTTTAAATTTGTAGGAGATCAGCACAGCTGTTAGAGGACCTAGGGACTGCGCCATTGCCGAGCGTCTTTCTGGTTTATAAGTTGCTCCCTCGAGAAGTATGTGGTGGGCAGGGGTCAATCCATATTGAGATACGTCCACATAGCTGGTCATGTCCCCCCTCTTCGCCACTGGAATCTTCGAAACTCCCAAGCGTATCTCGTCGTACCTCATCTTAAAGGCGGAAATAATGTTAAACAATGTGTTGGCAATGCCGTACCAATGGTCATTGTCCATTCTGTTTGACGGAGTGTATTCAAGCCCTACAGCTGCGGCTTCCGTTTTCATTATTGTTGTTACATCCTTAAAGGTGATGTTGAGGGTCCCATTCAGCCTTGTTATGGTAGCGTTCAGATTGAGACTTGGATGAGTGGTAGACCTGGCATTGGCCATTTTACGCAGGATGTTGTGGCCATTCTGAAGTACGCTCATCGCTTGATGGCCAGTAGTTATGTTTGACAGCTCGCTCAGGATGTTTAACTTCTCATAAAGCTTAAATGCGCTGTTAACGAGGTACCTAAGAACCTTGTCTTTCTTTGTGCCATCTATATTAATCCTGGGTCTTTTGGGATCAGGCACTTCCCTTTCTTCATCGTCTGCGTCAACTGTGCGTTTCCTGGCGGACGATGAGCTCTGGTTGTCAATTTCCATCTCCTTTGTGTGTATAGCAGCTTAGAATAAATATTATGAGTCTGTTTATACTGTTAATAGTTGAAATTATCATAAACAACATTATTACATTAGAATCAAATAGAGAACTCAAAATTTAGTCTCATTAAAATGTACTACACTTACTGTAGTTCACAATTATTATTCTGACGAATGGAAAAATTGAGAATGGAATACAATTAAAATTAGTTGAAATAATTTATTTTCAAGTGTTAATACAGAAGGAAATTTGCATATTTTTAAATAAATTGCCTTCAAAGCTTCGCCATTCAACACATAATATTTAATATGATAATAACAACATAATTATTTGTAAGTTTCTCTCAACAGGTAAAGAGAAGAAAAGGTCTATAAGGAGGGTGTAGGTATAGAAATATAATATAATTAGTTAATTGCATAGAATGAAATAAAAAGTAACATACTCATGCTGTGAATCTCTACAATCTGCGTCCCTGCAGCATCTTACACTGCAGTCTAATAGTAAACATAGAAATGAATAATGAAAACAAAGAAAATTACAGATTAGGAAAATAAATGTTAAGCTGAAGAGTAAAAATTTTTAAGAGATTAGTAATTTTAATAGAGTTCACCTGCAAAAAAGGGTTCTGTGCCACATTGGGAAGTGGCCCTATATCTCGACCAATAATGTCTGCCACCCTCTCATCTAATGGAGAGAGGGTAACAGTGGTAGCTGGTCCTCCTAGAATCAGTTATAATGTGTTGATGAGTAGGAATATGTTTAAAAATAGCATAGAGTGCCAAACTGTGGCAGTAGTACATTACAGAAGACCGCAGTCAAAAATTAAAATGTTTACCTCCAGTTCTCCTGTTTGACACTACAATTGTTGTCAATTTATTTCTAACTTTACTTTTCCAATCAGTCCATACCTAGAAAAACAATGTTTTTGTTAAAATATAATGAATGAGAGAAGATAATACTTACATACCTACTTATCATAACTGGTCAATGATATTTGGGTGTCCTCGCGGGACCCTCTGTATTCAGAATGTCACTACATTCCTTCCACAGACGTAAAGAGAGGACCCGCCCCTCTTTTGATCTAAGTCTACCGAGAGACAAATCCTTGTGGCTTTCGGCAAACTCCAGCAACATCTCCATCTGTTTGCATGTAGAGATGCGACGTCGCTCCATATTCTGGAAGATATACGTTTATTATAAAATACATAGGTACCTACACCACTAACTGGTATGGACATGTAATAAACTAATGATAAATTTATCAAAATTACACTTACACACGTATTTGATGTTTGTATTATTAAATAAAGCACTAATAAATTGTTTACCTATTTATTTAGAAACTTAACACTAACTGAAACTTAACAATAATTAGTTTAAGGTAATTACAATTGAAAACGAGACATTCTCCATCTTGTCTCCACGTCATAGACAACCTAGACTTCTTACCATAAAGTACTGTAAGTCTGTTTTTATAAAAGACAAAGACAACACTATGATACATCTTCCCCTTCAGACTCTCCTTCAAACCGCATTACATAATCTTTCAAATAGCTAGGAGTTTTTACATTTCTTTTAGGCCTATCTACATTGTTATTAGTATTCCTAGTAATATCTGTAACAGTATCACAGTCACTTGCATTTAAAACTCTAGACCTAGTAACCTGATTATCACCATTTGAAATTCTAGATCTATTATTATTTGGGACCAATTCAGGAGCTGGGATTGTCACTATCTTCCTATTATCATTAGATTCCTCACATTCATATGCCTTCTTCTGAGTATTATTCCTGACAGTAAATGGTTTCAACTGTGATGTATTTCTTCTTAAAATGTTACCTTTTTCATCCTCAATAATAATAGATCTTGGTGATACATGAAAGTCAATGACTTTCCCAGGCAACCATACATTATTTTTTAAATAAACAATATCTTGTCCTATACAAAATTTATGATTAGAAATCTTAGCAGTTTTATCATAATTTTCTACAATCCTGGGAACTAACAATTTATCATGAATAGGTAATTGAGAACGAGTTAAACGGCTAAATAAAAGTTGTGAAGGTGAGTATGGAGAGCCAAGAATGGGCGTATTTCTGTACTCTAATAATAAATATTGTATATCCAGTTTTTTTTCATTACATTTCTTCAACATATTTTTTGCAATTCCTACAAATCTTTCTACAAAACCATTTGATTTTGGATATAATGGACTTGAAGTTTTTACATCAAAACCCCAATCCCTGGCAAAACATTTGAATTCCCATGAATTAAATGGCATATTATCAGCCCTCAATGTTTTAGGTATACCATGTGTGGCAAAGAGACTCTTCAAAATCTTTATTACTGTAACAGAAGTTAATGCGGACACTTTAACCAACTCAAACCATTTAGAATAATAGTCTGCTACTATTAAGAAATTACTACCAGCTAAATGTAAGAAATCACAACCAATAATTTCAAATGGCAAATTGGGCCTTTTATCCAAAATCATGTACTCTTTAGCTTTTTTAACACTATATTTCTGGCAGTCTACATTCAGTTACCATTTTCATAACATCAAATTTTATTTTAGGCCAATAGAACAAGGACGCAGCTCGAGCTTGTGTTTTATTTACGCCAAAATGTGATTCATGGACTTTTTTTAGTAGCTTGTATCTTAGTGTAACAGGAATTATAATTATATGACCTAGATAGACAACTGCATTTTCACAATAAATATCTTTTCTTAATTTGTAAAATGGTTTGACAAGATCTGTACCCCTAGTATGAGTTTGTTAGTTTTGGAGCTCGATCAAACGTATCGTCTCTTTTCATACATTGCCCACTTGCGCCTCTAGCGTAAACTATCAGAGACAGTAATAGTACGAGAGCCCACGACCAAAACCATGTCTCATAGCAATACGGCAAAAACCCTATAAAATCGTTAGATTGTATGATTCTGAACCCGACTAGGTGTGTAGTGACGGTCGAAAGTGTAGCAACTGCGTGGGAGGCCATTTCTGCTGTGTCAAAAAAAAAAGACAGTCGGTATTATAGCAATACGTCTGATAGTGAAAATGTACATAGATTTTATAATTGTATTACGAAAAAGTTTGTTTTCAGACATTTTGCGCGTAGCATATAGCCTGAGCGCATTTTTGAAAATGTCAACAAATTTAGCCGACCTGTATCATAGCAATACGGATAATTTTTTTTTTCAACTTTTCGTATTGCTGCCATGATTACCAAAAACCTGTTTTCAGACACTTTAAGTGTAGCATATACTCCCAAAAACGAAAATAACGTTTCGGAGTCGCCTGGCCGACGCCTCTGTTAAATGTTTTTTTTAAATTTACAGCCTTCATAGATATTCAAGAATCTCCCTTGTCTATTATATGTACTTTGACAGATGACAGATGTCATTACTTATTTCTTTTGTAAAAGTTACTCAAGTGTGCTTTAAATAAAACCAAAACCGTTTTTTTTTCAACTTCATCCCAGTTTCCTTTTGTGCGATTTATTTCAGTCCTTCAACTTCAATGTTACGGTTTCGGGTAAATTCTTTGTTAATTATCATCTAATAAATTCAGGGTCGCAACGTATTCATTGGTTTGTAACAGAAAATTCAAGATGCCTCAATACGATTTTTAAATGATATCTGAGTATCGAAAAGTTGTCTGATAGAGAAGGTGCTACACTTAATTTGTCTGATATAAATTTTTTGCACATGTGGACAACTTATTTTATCATGTCCAACAATTTTCAGACATATTGCTATGATACCGATCGGTAAAATTTGTTAACATTTTCAAAACGGTCTCAAAATTTAATGCGTTCACATTTCCGTCTGAAAATTGTTTTGTTCGCATCAAAAAACCAAAATTTACTAATAAAAAAGATTTTCAGACGTATTGCTATGAGACATTTTTTTTGTCTAATTTTTAATTTTTTTAAGTGTATTCACGGGTTTGCGCTACACCACTAACGTCTGAAAAATATGTTTCCGGTATCTCAGAACTATCATTCAACTACAGTCTGCAAATCAGACATATTGCTATGATGCAGTTCGGTAAAATTCTTTGACAATTTTGAAAATTCGGTCAGATCAAACGCTACGCGGAAAATGTCTGATATTGGTATTTTCGAGTTCAGGATAATCGTATCTATCGATTTGATGCGGTTTTGGCCGTATTGCTATGAGACAAAAATTTTGGTCGTGGGCTCTCGTACTATAAGTATTGTATGAAAAGAGACGATACGTTTGATCGAGCTCGAAAACTATCAAAACTCATACTAAGGGTACTGGCACTTTATCTATTTGGTTTGGCCAACCATTTTTGTAAAAATTTATTATTGTTTGTAAGCTAAAATCTTTAACTGTTTCTGATTGGATCTCTTTCATATATTCATTACTGACATTTACTGTATGTACTACTTTATCTAATGACTTATCACAATCATCAATTTTTGCTTTGCTAGATGCCCTACTTATTGCGTCAGCAATTAACATAAGAGAACCTTTTATATATTGCAAATCAAAATCATACATGGACAATTTAATCCTGATTTTACGTAACCTTTGTGAACTAATCTCATGTAACTCTTTATTCATTAAAGCCACTAATGGTTGATGATCTGTTTGAATTGTTATATGCCTGCCATAAATATAAAAATGGAACTTCTGACATGCAAATAAAACAGCCAAAAACTCTTTGTCTATCTGTCCATACTCACATTCTGTTTTGCTTAAACTTTTTGATGCAAACGCTATTGGATGATCATCCTGAATAAGTACACTACCTATGGCATTTTGTGAGCTGTCTGTCTGTATTATAATTGGAAGCTTAGAATTAAAATTTTGAAGAACTGGAGGACTAACAATTAACTTTTTTATATTGTTAATGCAATGGGAGTGAATTTGATTCCACTGAAATATAACATCTTTTTTTAAAAGTTCCCTTAATGGACCTGTAATATCTGATAAATTTGGAATGAAATCTCTTAGATAATTCCCAAAAAACGTTGTAAACCCTTCTTATCAGTTGGCATGTCATAGTTTGATATTGCTTCTATTTTTTTACTATCTGGTAAAAGACAACCATCTACAATCTCATGATCAAAATATCTAACAGTTTTTGGTAGATACTGAAATTTCTTTACATTAAATTTTACATTCAAATCACTCGCACGTGACAGAACTTTGTTCAAAGCTACGTCATGTTCTTCTTTTGTATTTTTAAATATTAAGAAATCATCTATATATATAAATATGTTATCTATGTCACTAAAACATTTTTCACAATTTTCTTGGAAAATTTCTGCTGACACATCGAGACCAAAAGGTTTTTATGTTTTTTTTTAAAGTATTTTTTATTTATTGTAGGGATCTCATAATATTTCTTCAAGATACATTTATTTAAGGGCTTTGGGTCTAAGCATACACGAATAGAATTTTCATCTTTCTCTACAACAACAATTCTGTTTATCTATTCTGTAGGTTCCTCTTGTTTAGTAATAACACCTAGCTGACACAAACGATCCAACTCAATTTTAAATTTTTCTTTTAATTTTATAGGTACTCTGTGTGGAGGTTTCGATACTGGCACAGAATCCGGTTTCAACTTAATATCATACTTTTTAGGAAAGCTGCCTGACCCTGTAAAGACATTAAAAAATCTGTTTATGATTTTATGCTTATCAGTACATAAATCATTTTCTGTATTAATATTATTTACTAGTTTCCGTTCAATTAAACCTAGTAACACACAACTATCATTTCCTAGTGTAGGTGGGTATCCTGACTCTGTAACAATAAAGTCAATAAAACACGTTTTCGATCCTAATCTAATCTCTAAGAGTATAGATCCATGAGCTTTTATACTAGACCTATTATAGGCACTTAATTTTATTTTACATCTACTTAATTTGAGGTTTTTACATTTTAACAATTTTTCATATACTTGAAATGGAATCAGATTTACTTCGGAACCAGTGTCTAATTTGAATTTAATATATAGACAATTTTCAAGTAACAGCTTTTCTTCCCAACAAATATTAGTAATATTATGTAATACAGACCCACAGTAATACTCTTCTTCACTATTAGAACCACTTGAGCTTATGTTTTTCACGGCTCTAACATTATGAGATATACGAGATTTGGTGCGGCAAACTTTAGCAAAGTGATTCAACTTTTTGCACTTGGTACACTCCTTTCCCCTGGCAGGACATTTTTCTAACAATGCTATGTCCTGCTGACCACACCATTTACAGTTGATAAGCTTTTCTTCAGAAACCTTGTTCTTATTTACTGCATGCACTAGTGCAATAGTTTCTTTCAACTGGATTTCTTCTACATGTTTTTTATCAAGTTCTGCAATCCTTAGCCGCTTTATTACATCTTCTAAAGGTAAGTCACCTTCTACCAGCAGTTTACTCTGGGATTTTAAATCCGCTGTGCCTAAAACCAATTTGTCTCGTAGTGCCTCTTCTTCCGCACTAAAACCGCAGCTTTTTCTTAGTTTGGTAACGTCTGTCAAAAACATATCAAACGTTTCGCCCTCTTTTTGCTTCCTTTCGTAAAATAAATATCTACTATATAATAGTACAACGGGTAGCTGGAGATGAAGGTAAACATTATCCTATTGAAAAAGTTAGAAATGATTTCTATGTAGACAATTTCATGTCAGCTTGTAAAAATGTAGAAGAAGGACTAAAGCTATACACAGAAGTTAATAATTTAATATTAGGTGGCTTTAATTTACAAAAGTGGACTTTTAACATTGAAAAATTAATGAAAGCAATGGGAGGATATGATAATAATATATCCAAGGAGGAAAATCACGATAGCTTAAAAATAAATATAGATGAGATAATGAAGATTGTAGTACTTACCTGGAATCGTAGTGAAGACGCATTCCCCTACAAGGTGGAAGTGCCTGCATTAGAAGAACCTGCAACAAAAAGAAAGATTATATTGGAAATATCACGTTTTTATAACCCCTCGTCGGGTGGGCGGAGCCTAGTATTACAATTCCTAAAATAATTATACGAAAGCTGTGTTTATTAGGCATTGATTGGTATGAAGCAGTGCCAAAGGAACTTTTGAATTGATGGCTGACTTATCGTCAGCAGCTAATAATATTGAAAAATGTATGCGTACCGCGTTGGGTTAGTATAAGAGCTGTAGATTACGTAGAACTGCGTGAATTATGCGATGTGTTGAAAGTTGCAGCTGTGGTTTACTCACGAGTAGTGAACTGCAAGTGTGAAGTACGTGTTTCGTTGATATTTGTAAAGAAAAAGGTTGCACCTGTCGTTCTTGTGTGGTTGAATAGCACACCTACTCGTTGGAAGGCATTTATATACAAATTGTGTATATGAAAGATTAACTAATTTAGGTACTCACCATTGGTCACATGTGACGTCAAAATGCAATCCAGTTGATGTGCTTTTTCGTGGGTTGCATCCGTTGAAACTGTTGAAGAACGAATTGTGGTTTCCAGATCCAGTATTCCTGAAAAAGGGAAAAACATATTATAAAAACATAAGGATAATAAAACAGAATTAGTGTGTGGAAATATTTTCGTCACTAACTAAATTAATCAGGGTTGTACTGTATTGCAATTGTTTTATTAAATATGCAAGTATTAATAAACTTGAAATAGTTAATGGTTTTTTGGCAGAAATGTATTTTTGTATAAGAAAAGTGTCAAGCAAAATTCTATAAAGAAATAAATTTATTTAAAAAAAAGAGAAACACTTACCTGGCTGGTCGTTGGCTTTAGTGCAGGTCCACTAATACGTCCCAATTAGTGGTATCAACTCCAATATTAGTTAAGGCCGACAAACAATCATCTGTAGTATCAATTAATTCTTTAAGCTATTTGATGACTCATGAACAATATTTTTCTGACTTAAAAATTTCTTTAATAAATGTTGACAAATATATTTTTTATTATTGTACCTTTCCTCTAACAATTTCCAACACCTGTCATAATTACAGTCGGTGACGGGAATATTTGACAACAACTGTTCTGCTTCGCCCTGCAGGTAACCCTTTAAATACAACAATTTTTCTACGTTTGCTAAACTATTATTACTATGTATTAATGAATAAAACAAATCTCTGAAAGTATTCCATTCAGAGTACTTGCCAGAGAAACTAGGAATTTGAACTTTGGGTAATTTTACATTTGATGAAGAACTTGATGTCCTACTAGTTTGACTATCTAAATTCGCAGTAAATTTGGACAATAACCCTTTTATTTCTAGTTTATATTCAAAATAAACTTCTTCTTCATTATCGTAAACATTATCTTTAATATATGTGTTACCTACTAATTCTTTAGACGATACAGTACGCATTAATTCCTTGTGACCCGCGGAAAACTCAAACCAGATTTGCTCCAGCAACTCTAAACGACCGTCTAAATAATCTTTATTTTACAATCTTTAGGACTCTTTTTAAAATTTGCTCTTGCCTTAAGTAACCGGGAATACAGCTCATTTTGGTAATTTATTAAACACTCCATATTACAATATAAACTTTAACAAACTAAAATACGAATGTAGACTACACTAAAACTATCTTATACAAAATCACGAAAAAATTCTAAGTGTTTGAGAACCTGTCACTCAAACAAAAATCGGGCATAGGTTCCCCGTTCCCTCGTTTTTCTTAAAACTATTCTAAGTCCCTAACTACAAATTGTAAATGATTCCAAGTCCTAATTTAACTGCAAATTTTCTAAGTTGAAATTTTCTATGAAATAAGGTTGATTTTAGCTTAAATTTAAAATGTTCTTAAATAACAAACTTCAAAGTTCTTGAGTGTAAACAAAACAATATAAAAGTACTCACTGTTTCACCGATTCACTCACTCACACCAACTTTTCAATATGTTCACCGCCAGGTAGTGTCAACTCCTTCGCCAGCCAACAGGCTGCGCTGCGACAACTTCTTCCTCCTCCACCAGCCACCAAGCGGCTGCGGCCCTGACAGCTTCTTCTCGCTGTCTGACTGACTCGGCGTTCTTCTCCGCCAAGCGTCAGTCACGTTACGTTTGCGATAGCGATCCACTATCCGTACCTGAGGTGTTTTTCGGAATGAAACAGCAAGTGCAGGCTTGCGAGAGATACTTTAAGCAGGCCACCCACGTTAGGGTTTACCTGACAGTTTTAACTGTTCAGATAAAACTGTCATGTAAACCTGAGCTGCATAGAGACCATACACGTAGCGGTAAACCTGAACAAACTCTCAGTTGAAATCATGGCCCCGACAACGGCGCGTGACCTCGACACGGTTGCGTTATTAGGTTTAGTATTAATTTTATTTTAAAAAAAGAAAAGAACATCGCGTGAACAGTGGTGCAAAGAATGGCTACTGAAAAGAAGTAAATTTTCACACATCAATTTATTAAAACAATTCAAATTTGAGCCAAAAGATTACCATAACTATTTACGTATGGACGAAAGTACCTATTCTAAACTATTATTAGCGGTGACTCCCTTAATTGAAAAACAAGACACAGTAATGAGGAAAGCTATAACACCTCACGAACGATTGACTGTGACACTGAGATATCTTGCGACAGGAAGAACTTATGAATGCCTGAAATATTCTGCAGTAATTTCACCGCAAGCCCTTGGTAGAATCATACCAGAGACCTGTGATGCCATTTATCAGGTTTTACAAAAAGATTATATGAAGGTATGTAAAATAAAATGAAGCTTAAATAATTTAAATTTTTATTCTTGATACATAACTTGAAATTAATGACTTTTATATGTATCTACATAAGTAATCTATAATCAATCACATTTATATTATAACAATCATACATTATAGTATAATATATCTCTTATATGTACAAGTTATAACTTATTAACTTGTAAATATTATTACTAAGAAAAAATATGACTATTAGATTAGGTAATGTATAGTCAGTCACTTTTTATATTATTACAATCACAATATATTAAATAGATAATATTTCTCTTATATCTATGTACCTACCTCAGTAATGTATAATCAGTCTCTTTTTAAATTATAACAATCACATATTATATAATATTATTTCTCTCATAATTATGTACCTAAGTAATGAGTTTCATGTAACAAGTCACTTTTTATATTATGACAATCACTTATTAGATAATATCACTTTTATTTGTAAGTATTTAAGTAATAAGAACACTCAAAAAGTGTAGGTAACAATTTACCTTATATTATCTTGTTTTTATAAAAAAAGACACTAATTAAAAGAAAAAACAACAATGTATGTAAAGCATTCTCAGTTCTCATAAAATAATGTTAGACTTTTTTGATGTGTGTAGGTATTCTAAACATTAGTAGGTATTCATTAAAAATTATGAGATTCAAAAAATGTCAAAGTTAACATTAGAGTAATAAGTTGATGCTGTCATTGTATCTTCTGGGATTGACAGCACAGGTGGTGATTGCACGGGATAGGAATGTTGGTATGACCCTGAATGAAGTTGGTTGTATTGATGAGATTGTGTGTGCCTGGTTTGGCCTTGTTGCATCAGTAATGGAATAGGGCTCCCTGTTCTTGAGCTAGTGATGGGGCTAGGTGGTGAAATGTATGTTGGAGTTGATATATTATATGTGCCTGTGCGATACTGAGGCTTATTTTTACCTTGATAGCATTCATTATCTAAATGCCCCATTTCTGCTTCAAATAATGTGTCATTTATTATTTTTTCTGCCATGAGTCGCTGCTTTGTCTCTAGGACCCTCAATTTAATAGCTATGGTTTTTCCCAACAAATCATATCGGTCTTCTTGGGGCGCAGGACGTTTAAAATGATCATTTACAGAAAGTAAAACATCGTTAGTTAATTTATCTGAGTTATTCTTTTTTGGAGGTCTAGAACTATGTGTTTTGGTATGTTGGGCTGGCAACTGCTGGAGCTCTTCATCATCATTTAAAATATTTTCAAAGTCATTAATTTCTATACTGTGATTTTGTGTACTCAAGTCTTCAGAGTTAATCTGAAAAAATAAAATAAAAAGAATTAATTTTATTGTTACAGTTTATAACTCAACTGAAAAATGGAAGGAAGTAGCGGATGATTTTGAAGATCTTTGGAACTTTCCTCATTGCTTAGGTGCAATCGATGGAAAACATATTGACATAGTGCCACCTAGTAATAGTGGATCTTTTTATTATAATTACAAAAAGAAACACAGCATGGTTCTCATGGCAATAGTAGATGCAAAATATAGATTTTTACTAGCTGATTTTGGTACCAATGGAAGGATTTCTGATGGAGGTGTCCTACAGAATACAAAGTTTTTTGAAAGATTACAGAATAACAAATTAAATCTTCCAACTAGCACAACTGTCAAAAATAGCCATAGGAGCCTACCATATGTATTTGTCGCTGATGATGCGTTTCCTTTACGAGTTGATATGTTAAAACCATTTCGCCAAGCAGATTTAGATACACAGGAACGTAAAATATTTAACTATCGATTGTCTCGAGCGAGACGTATTGTTGAGAACGCATTTGGAATTTTATCTTCAAGATTTCGGATATATCATACCGCAATAAATGTGGACCCAGAAAAGATAGAAAAAATTGTTATGGCTACGTGTGTTTTGCATAATTTTTTGATAGAGCACACACCAAATACTTATGCACCCCGGAATTGCTGTTATCAAGAAAATTTTGACAATGGTACTATTATTACCACAGGCTATGATACTACAAATACAAGCATGGAAACTTTACAGAGACGAGCTCAGGGAAATATTATGAGAGATGCAAAAAATGTTAGGCTTGAATTTGCCAACTACTTCGTTAATGAAGGCAAAGTGCCTTGGCAAGATTATTTTATTTAAGGAAACACTCATTTCTATCCCTTTTTACTTGTAATAAATATAAATAAATGATTATCTAACACTTAAATATGTGTATTATAAAATAAACATGTTTTATTTACTTACCAAAGAGCTATATTCATCATGTTCATAGATATTAGACCTTGATTCGCGAGGAGTATCCTGATCCCCGAGAAAGTCAAAAAGATCGAAATACCACAGTGTTGGTTTATAAACTTCGTCTGAGGATGCTCCCGACTTTGTGGAATCTTCACATTTTTTCCTTTCTTTTCTGACGTTACTCCGTAGTGTGTTAATTTTTTTTAATACATCATCCTTTGTGGCATTGGGCTCTAATTCCTGTAATTTTTTTTATCAGTTTTTCATAGGCTGATGATCTTTTATTTTTGTCGTGATAGTCTTTAGATTTTACGCGCCAAAGACAATGCTCTGATTTGTATAGTTCTATAAACTCTTCCATAACCGAGTTCCGCTTACGAGACGCCATTTATTGTGTCGGTTTCTATATCCTATAGCCTACCTTTCTATTATTTAGTTAATAATTAAATTAGTCTAGGGATGGCGATCTGAGATCGATTAATCGAAGAATCGATTTTTCGAGCCAAAAAGATCGATTTCTTAAATCGATATGTGGTACTGTATCGATTCAGTGAATCGATATTTCACCCTTGAAAATCGACATTCGATTTTATTTTATTTTTTGGTATAAACGGTATAAACCAAAAAAGTATTTACAATTAATTGAATGTACCCGTATTATAAGAGTGCTGCCCGCTGCCGGTTAAAGGGTTAATTATTCAAAAACTCGCGAGATGGCTGTGTGTTTGGATTCCTTCGTTTCTCTTTAATAAAAAAAACGTTACGTTTGTTTGTAATCTTTGACTTTTTGTATCTGTGATTGACATTTCTTGTTGCGTCATCATTCATGAAAATTTATTTGTTTGTTGTTGTAGAACCTGTCTGTCGTAAAGCGAAATAAATACTGATTTTTATGTAGTGTTTGTCGCAGAATAATAACTAATTAGGACTAGGTAAGTAAAGCGTTTCTTATTTTTCACTTTGATGCTATTATTTTCAGTTTATTCTGTTAGTTGTGATCATTAAATCTAACCATGTATGTAAGTCATTTAAATGTACGTTTAGATACGAATAATTACTAATGGGCATCGAAATAACTAATAAGTAATTCGTGGAATTCTTTATGGAAGAGTTCATACTTTACTTGCTATTAATTTATGTCCACTCATCTATATAACCTCAAATTGTTTATTTTGTTTACATAGAAAATAAACAATTTGAGGTTATATAGATGAATGGACGGGTGATTCTTTCCGAAAAAAGTCGATTTTGAAATCATTTCGAATGTTAACCTGATGAATCGATTCTGGTTTAATGCTATCTTGTTTAATTTACTCGCTATAAAGGTTATTTTTTTTTTACAAAATGTTAAGCTATTATTTCTATTTAATTGTTTTACTATTTAAATGTTTTACTCATCTTTCATATAGACTATTCTTTTAAATTGTTTAAGAATTGATGCTAATTAATACTAATAGGATTTTGAATATTACTTAAAACTAGTCACTAATTACTAAAAATTTCATTTTTTATCATGTTTAATGAGGAAAAAATGTATTTTTTCAGCATGTCGGGTAAAAGTGATTTATGGAATCATTTCATAAAAATAGACTTAGGAGGCAAATGCAAATATTGTCACCAGGAAGTAAAAACTAAGGGGAACACAACAAACTTGCGTAATCATTTATTAAGACGTCATCCAACAATTCAGACCGTAAGTCTCAAAAAAAAGAGTGAAACTGGTGGTGGTAAATGTGGTAATGCACGAAATGGTGATGGAAATGAAAAAGTTAGTGGAACCTGTACCTGTATTTCTTATATCACATTCTTTGTTTTCCAATTTACTGAGTTTGAACAAAATATGAGTTAATGTTCAATAAATTAAAGTAATATGTTTTTTATTTTAGCTTGTTGATGACATGACTTTAGACATCGTGACAGTTCCAGATTTGCAAAATGTGGATAATTCGGATACTGAAAGCGTGGCTTCTTCTTCTTCTGCCTCTGTATCAGTCTTAAAACAGCCAACATTGACATCTTGCTTAACAAATATAAAATCATTTCGAGGTAAGACATGAAACTGAAATCATGTCTTAATTAATTTTCATGAAAGTGAGATTTATACAGGATCGTTAATAATAACTTTTTTATATTAATTTTCAGATAATGGTGTTAAGTGTGGTCAAATAACCAATGCAATAGTCTTCATGATAGCAAAGGATGGCTTGCCTCTAAATACTGTGGAAAAAACAGGATTTCAATATTTGATGAAAGTAGTGGCACCGCTATATAAAGTTCCAGCCAGACAAACAATTACCCACATGATTGATGATAAGTATAACATTCTTTCGGCACAGTTGAAATTAAAAATACAACAAGTAGAAGCACTATCTTTAACTTCAGATGTTTGGACCGACTCGCATAATAGTCAAAGCTACTTAGGCTTAACTGGTCATTGTATATATGAAACTAAATTGATGAGCATAATTTTTGGTGTAACTGCTCTATCAAAACCACACGATGCTGACTACTTAGCAGAAGTAATTATTAATATGACAGAAAAATGGGGCATCACAAGTGACAAAGTGACAGCGTTTATCACGGACAATGGCGCAAATATTGTTAAAGCTGTCACAAATGTTTATGGCAAAAATAAACACATGCCATGCTTTGCTCACACATTAAACCTAGTAGCATCAAAACCATTTAACAATAAGGATGGACTAGAAGAAGCCAAGAATTTACTAACAGCTGTTAAAGATATTACTACATATTTTAAGCAAAATACAAATGCTGCTGACTCCTTAAAGAAAGCTCAGGATCACCAAAGAAAGCCTTTGGGGCTTATTCAGTCTGTGTGCACCAGATGGAATTCTGTTTTTTATCAATTAGAACGATTTGTTGAACTATCCGAAATAATTGCGCCAATATTACTCAAGTATCCTAAAGCGCCAGCAATGCTAACTGCACAGCAGTTAGAATTCATAAAAGATCTTATAAATATATTGAGACCATTAGAAGTAATAACTAAAGAAATATCGGGAGAAGCCTATGTTACAGCCAGTAAAATTATACCAATCGTATCTTGTCTGACTGAAACATATAATAAAATGAAAACTTTATCTGATATTGGTGCTAAAACAAGAACTTTAATAGTGGACGGCCTAAAGAAAAGATTTGGAAGTGTCGAACAAGTTCATTTGTTGGCTGCTTCGACCATTTTAGATCCAAGATTTAAAAAAATTCATTTCACTGACCATCTCGTCTGTTCTCGAGCAATAAATAGAATAAACACTTCAATTTTAGATATTACACAGCAACAACTTCCACAAAATAACAATGAAGAAGTCGACGCAATAGAAGGGACTGATAATGATATGAAAAAAGGAATTTGGGATTTTCATAAGTTGCTTGTGAAAAAGCAACTCTCTATACAGGGTGTGGCGTAAATAGTGGTCCAAAGCCAAGGGTTCGGCGTACTAGGTATTCGACTATAACATACCACTATTTTTACCCAATTTTACCCAAGGGTTTATAGAAAAACATATTTAAACCTTTTTTATAATTTTTTTTACCCTTTTTCATAAAAATAGATGCAGTTTTCACAATAAACGTTCTTTTCTTATTCCGTTTTCTGTTTCTTACTGCTGGATACATTAGCTATCTTAAAAAAATACTATCTTTGATGTAAATTTTAAGATTTTAATGCAAAAATAGCTTATTTTTAATTTTTAACCCAAACTTTAACTTATCATGGATAATCAGACGCGATTTTTGCAAAAAAAATGTACCACACGCTTAGTGCCCATAAACTTTAAAACATGCCTACTAAATACCGATTTCAAAATGGTATTACAATAGTGGATCCTAATAATAAAAAAAAAGTTATTCGTAATAAAGAAGAAGTTCATCAAAATACTATGGAAATTTAGTTACGTTAATATTAAAGCATTATTTGAAAAAAATGTACTATACTGGCAATGGCAATGCATTCAAAAATATCCTTACAAGATACACATTTTAAAATGCTACAATATTGCTAGGTTTACTAAATAAAATTTTTATTTAGTAAACCTAGCAATAGTTATGGCTATTTAATTCGAAAATAACAACCAAGTTGTAGTGATTGAGACCTAACTTAATTGAAATAATAAATAAAAAACATAATGGCGATGTCATTATTTTTATTTATTTATTTATTTATTCAAATAAAACATTACAGTAGTGATTTCTAAAATTAGTTGTAAACATAAACTTATTCAAGTTTTACCGTACACCAGAGTCGTCGATACGCTTAGCATACACATTAATAGGATCGTGTTGTATAATATTTATGATGTTACTTTAAAGAATACTTTACTTATCGCTAATACTTAATTAATTGCTACATTTAGAAATAGTAAGAGTACATAACAATTTTAAACAACCATTAATAATTTGTGAAATAAAGCCGAAAATAGCAATAAATGTAGTTACATTAATAACAATCAATGTTTTTGACATAATGTTAACAAATTACACCAAATGTTCAAAGTGTCCTCCATGCGCAGCTATACACGCTCTGCATCGACGGATAAATGATCTTTTGATTTGACGAGCAAACCCGCTTTCTTCGATTTCTCGTGCTGCTGTCTGGATTCTAGTCCTCAGTTGCTCGAAACTCGTTATTTCTTCTTTATACACCTTTTCTTTTAGACAACCCCAATAAAAGAAATCCAGTGGATTTAGGTCTGGTGAGCGTGGTGGCCACAATATTGGACCTAAGCGCCCTATCCATCTATTAGGATAATTTGAGTTGAGGTGCTCTCGAACACTAAGAGCATAATGAGCGGGACAGCCATCGTTCTGCAACCACATGTTCTGTCGAACTTCTGGAGCAATATTTTCCATCAGTGAATGTAAGTCATTCTGCAAAAAACTTAAGTACCTTTCTGCGTTTAAGGTGTCTGGCAGTTCATGTGGACCGACTATTTGTCCGTTAATTATTCCGGTCCACAGGTTTATTTTAAATTGGTATTGCGACCTATCTTGCCTTATGAGATGCGGGTTCTGCAGCTGCCAGCTATGCAGATTGTGCAGGTTAAGGTATCCATCTTTTTTGCAGGATGACTCGTCGCTCCATAATATTTTATTAAAAAATTGTGGGTTCTCTCTAATCCTACGCAGCATTTCTCTACAAAACCTTTCTCGTAGCGGATAATCTCTTGGCAGCAACGACTGTACTCTTTGATAGTGGTATGGGTACAGTTCATGCCTTTTTAGAATTCGGTTCACAGATCTGGTAGAAATGCCGGTTCTGCGAGATAAATCACGGATCGATGACGTTGAATCTCGAGCAATCAAATTCAATACCTCTCCGTCATTGTACACCCGAGGTCGCCCTTCGCTCGCACCGCCTACGCCTGTTCCAGGTATCCTTCCCTCAGTGTAGGCGTTATGGACTCTCCCAAAAACCCGATGGTCCGGATGTCTTCGATCGGGATATCTCTCTCGATAAAGTCGAGCTGCTGCTCTACCGACGCCTCTGCATTCGCCGTAAATAAAATGCATGTCAGCATATTCACGCGGTGTGTATTGAGCCATTTTGTATCCGTCACTGCACAATAACCTTGTCCAAATCGTTGAGCAAATCAAAGTCCAGAAAACGTAGCCAGTGTCGTGAATATCACCAAAACAACAAGTCCAATCGGAAAGTCAATGTAACAGAGTCCAGGGAGAAAGCAATAACAAACGGCAGAGATAAACAGAACACACACGAAACGCAAACGACGCACGAGATCGTACTCATCATATCGAGATTTTTGCTTATGTTAACTTTATTAATAAAAAGGATAGCAATAGTAAACCATATTCTTTCTTTGTCGCTCGTATGGTGAGCATACCGTCGGGGTGCCCGCTGGAATGCGGGGTGCGGAGGTGCAGGTAGCGCTCAGACGCAACAATGAGTTTTTTATTAATAGTAAGTAGAGGTACCAATTGACCTTTTTTTTACCTGAGACATGTTTTACAAAGTCAGTTAGTAACTTAAATCACATTTTATGAGTGCTTAAAACATTTCACATGAATATTAACGTAACAAAATTTCCATAGTATTTTGATGAACTTCTTCTTTATTACGAATAACTTTTTTTTTATTATTAGGATCCACTATTGTAATACCATTTTGAAATCGTTATTTAGTAGGCATGTTTTAAAGTTTATGGGCACTAAGCGTGTAGTACATTTTTTTTGCAAAAATCGCGTCTGATTATCCATGATAAGTTAAAGTTTGGGTTAAAAATTAAGAATAAGCTATTTTTGCATTAAAATCTTAAAATTTACATCAAAGATAGTATTTTTTTAAGATAGCTAATGTATCCAGCAGTAAGAAACAGAAAACGGAATAAGAAAAGAACGTTTATTGTGAAAACTGCATCTATTTTTATGAAAAAGGGTAAAAAAAAGTATAAAAAAGGTTTAAATATGTTTTTCTATAAACCCTTGGGTAAAATTGGGTAAAAATAGTGGTATGTTATAGTTGAATACCTAGTACGCCGAACCCTTGGCTTTGGACCACTATTTACGCCACACCCTGTATGTAATGCACATGCACAAGAAAGTCAAGGCTTAAACGAAGAATTTAAACACTATTTATCGCAGGCAGTTGTGCACCTAAAGTATGATCCTATACTTTACTGGCAAGAACAAAAAAACTCTATTTATCACCACGTTCACTCAATAGCCATGATGTATATGAGTATCGTGGGATCATCTGTTCCTTGTGAGCGCCTTTTCTCAATTGCCGGAAACATCGCAAGCGATGAGCGAAACCGCTTGGATCCCGGTAGACTTGACAGACTGTTGTTTTTAAAAAGTTTAGATATTAAGCATTGGGAACTATAAGCTACATTATCTATTTTCTTAACTTTGTTAATCAATACATTTAAAAAATAAATGTCTTGTTTTATACCTGATCTGATGTTTTGATATGGTAATAAAAATATTTTTTATCATCTAATTACCTGATTTTACTGATAAGAGATCGTTAAATTATAATACGTATCTTGTTTTTAATAAAATAGATTTATATTACATTATAAACAAAAACTTGAGAAAAAGATCGATTTTTCAGAAATCGATCTTATTGGCCTCGATTTTTTTGTGGATCGATTCATTAGGTCACGATTCGAATCGATTTAAAAATCGATGTTTTTCGGAAAGAATCGCCATCCCTAAATTAGTCGTTGTATGTAAAAAACAATTATTAGATTATAGACAAATAAGTACCTAAAATTGACAGATGTCACATAGATACTGGGGCTCGTTCAGAGGTACAACTTTTTTATGCTGTTATTTGGTCGAATACCTAAAGTAAAAGTAGCTGGAAGTCTAATTATTAGAACACTATAAATAAGGATTTGCTCAACCCGTCATGGGATTACAAGCGTAATCGTATGCATGTGTGGGCCTATAGGAGTACTTACCTTTAATATTTAAATAGTTATTATCCAAGTCTTAACAATTAAGGAGATTTACCTTCCATCATCAGCTAACCGAAATAACCTTAAAAATACAACTATCGGTCTTTACGTACCTGTAACCTTTAAAGGATTAACATCCAATTCCTAACTGTTACGGTGCTTTGCCTTCCATCATGAGCTCACCTAATAAGCTGTAAGAATACAACTAATGGACTTTAGGTACCCTTAATATTTAAAGAATTATCATCCAACTCCTAACCATTAAGAAGTTTTCCTTCCATCATCAGCTCACCTGATTAACTTGAAAAAATACAACTACCAGTCTTTACGTGCCTATAATATTTAAAGAATTATCATCCAACTCCTAACCGTTAAGGAGTTTTCCCTTCCATCATCAGCTCACCTGAATAACCTGAAAGAATACAACTATTGCTCTTTCGGTACCTTTAATATTCAAAGAATTATCATCCAACTCCTAACCATTAAGAAGTTTCTCCTTCCATCATCAGCTCACTTGAATAACCTGAAAGAATACAACTATCGGTCTTTAGCTACTTTTAATATTTAAATAATCATCAACCAACTCTTAACAGTTAAGGAGTTTTACCATCCATCATCAGCTCATCAATATGAGATAACTACCAGGCGCAATTATACTGGAATAGATTTACAAAAAACATGAATAACCCTCCTTTTCCGTTGTTTTCCGAGGGTCCCCCTCGGTTTCCCTAGCTTTCCATCATCAGATCCTGACTTGGTGACAATGGGACCACCTCAGGAGTATACACTATCGAATAACAAAAGAATTTTGAATATCGGTCCACCAATGACAGAGATATCAGTGAACATACATTTACCTTCCATCATCAGCTCATCATCATGAGATGATGACTACCAGACGCAAATGCTAGTATAGCTTTAGAAAAAATATGAAAAACGTTATACATGCCTATAAAATTTGAGGGTTTCCCTCGATTTCCCTGACTTTCCATCATCAGATCCTAACTTGGTGACAATGGGACCACCTCAGGAGTAAACACTATCGAATAAAAAAAGAATTTTGAAAATCGGTCCACAATTGACGGAGTAATCGGTGAACATACATAAAAAAAATACATACAGACGAATACAGAACCTCCTTCTTTTTGGAAGTCGGTTTGCAACAGGGTGTATACAGTAGGTAGAGCATCGCAAAAATTAAAGTAATATAGGAGCGCTGTGCATCATTCCTCTCTAGCAATCACAGAACACATATATGCTAGCAATCATCGGACAACTGACGCCTGCGGCGCGACCGGCATACACGCTCAGTTTTACCTGAACAGCTAAAACTGTTCAGGTATACAATATGTAAATTCATATTTTTTCGCTCGCCTGAACAGGTGTGGAAACCTGCGCAGTTTTGCGGCATACACGCTTCTTATGTTTACCTGAACAGTTCACCTGAACGGTTAAAACTGTCAGGTAAACCCTAACGTGGGTGGCCTGCTTTAATTAATGTTATACCACAGTACTCATATAAACATGGCAGACCTTAATAGCGCCATATAAATTGTACCCTAATAGTTCAGCGCCATCTATTAACAACATTAGGAATTAAATTAACTGCATACAATAATTTGATTTGACAATTGTTAACAAGGTTTTATGTCTTTATGTTTTGTATCTTATTTCACTAATTTTATTATTATTATTTATATTACATAATACAGGCACCTATAATGGACTGTACAGGTACTCCACGCCTTTAACGGATCTAGCACGACTTTTCCTGTAACCCTGTATACAGGGTGTAAGGGAAACGCTCCCTAAAACGAAAACAGGAGGTAGTCCTAGTGATACTGAAACCGATGTCATAGGTAAAAGCTCAAAAATAAATTACATTTTTAACAATTGTTTTCCACTTGTTTTGTGTATTATTATGCCAGGACAACAAAATAAAACAATAATTTAAAATTTACAAACGCAAATTCATTTTTTTTACAATAAAAGCAATGTACTAAAAAATATCACGCAGTCTACGGGCCGGGCGGCGGGCGAGCGAAACGTCTAGCGCCGTTACGTGGCCTTGCCTGTATGCCATGAATGGTAAGACTGCAGGTTGACGCTCAACTGTGGCTGCTTTTACTCGGCATGGGTGACGTAGCCTTGTTACTTGCAGTTTATTAGCTTGCAGTACATGCTTAACATGAGTAAGCTCGCAAGAAAGATGTTTGTTGTCACAGATGCCGTGTGCTCTCTGAAACAAAGATTTCCCTACAGTAGCAAGCTGACTAGGATGTTGGTGAGAGTCACCATTGAGGTATCTGTCTGTATGAGTCGCTTTCCTATACACAGTATGGCTTAGGCTATGATCAGGATTCCTAACAACCAAAACATCTAAAAATGCTAGTTTATTATCTGCCTCTAACTCCATAGTAAATTGAATTTTAGGGTTTATGGAGTTAAGATGGTAAAGAAATGCTGAAACCTTATCGGTTGGTAATATTGAGAAAGTGTCATCTACGACCGTTTGTAAAAGCGTGGTGTTATAGGTGCTGTGCTAAGAGCTCTTTCTTCGAAATCTTCCATGAAGATATCAGCAACAACGGGGGACACGGGAGAACCCATGGCTACTCCAAATCTTATTACACGCTAGTTAAATCCGTAAAAGTTGTTTTATTTATAATCTTAATTATAGAATACTATCATTATTGTTGTACGGTCAACAGCACGTCGGGCTATACAAAACTGTCAATTTTCTCCAAACAATTTTCAACCTAAGCCTATACAAAATAAAGTGCAAAATCGATTGGGAAAATTTGACAGTTTGTGGTAACCCAACGTGCTGTTGTCTGTACATATTCATCTACAAAGTTTAATTTTTATTTTTTAGGTTTGAATAATAATTTACTGTTTAAATTCAACTAGGTAAATGTGTAAGAACCCTTCCATAGTATATATTGCCTATTTCCACACTGCAATACATCAAGAATATTCACTTCTTATAGTATTATAGCACTATAAGGTTTTAAATCAGACAAACTAGGATTGTTACCTGCCAGAATGACGTTGTAGCTGATAGGTATTTTCAGTTGGCTTGCTTTAACTTTAAATATACGCCATTCTTAACTATTTCAGCAACATTAAACAAAATCGACACCGTGTGTCTTTCTTTTCTTTAAAAACAGAATTTAGTCTTAGTTTTCTTTAAAACATTAGGTCGATTTTATGTACGACTTAGAGAATTAGTGTACAATTAACGGTGCGTTACAAAACCTATTTCTATAAGATAGTAGTGCTAAATATGGATCTGAACCATCAGCATGAAATTTATTCAATATATTTTTTATAGATCCAACTGTTTTTTCTACCATCCCATTTTAACGACTTTAATAAGGACTGGATCTTATGTGTTCAATGTCCCAATTTTTTAAAAAATTACTGAACTCTGCTACTAAATGGTGGACCCATTATCGAGTAATTAATTGAGTAATGACACTACTTGCAGAAAATTTTGACTTTAAAATAGCAATTTCAACATATTTTGATATGTAATCCACTACAATAAGATATTCATTATTGTTAAAATCAAAACAAATCAATACCAACTTTATGCCATAGCACCAATTTATAATCATGACGAAGTATTGGTTCTTTACTATTATTTCTTCTATATGATAAACAAACTTTGCACTTACCTATATATTTCTCAATATCAGTCAAGTAAGCTCAAGAATAGACTGTCTTAATGACTCAGGAATTATAATATTACTAGCTGTCCACGCGTTGCTGTGATTTTATACTACTGACCTATAACATTGTATCTGCAGTAAAAAAAATATGACTACTTATCAAGATAAAAACTATCCTATCTCTCAAGTTGGATCTAACTGCACACGTTGTACAAATTTGATTAAAATCGGCTAAGTAGTTTAGAAGCCCATCGCGGACAAACAACGTGTCACGCGGACAAACAACGTGTCACGTAATTTATGTATATTAAGATTACCCTTATACAGAATATTATCAAGAATTTCAGTTCTAATTGCAAAATAAGGTTTAGTATCTTGACTAAGCAATCTCTTGTGCTCTGGCCATCCATTTTGACAGTATTCAATTAATTTACACAATGACTTATTTATTAAAGTTAATTCTTGAAAAAGATAGTTGTCTGTGGGGATTTCAATTTAAATATTCTAGTACCAAGTCCATACACAAATAGGTTCATTAATTTATTGAGATCTTTTAATCTTTATTATGCTTTCTTTGAACCTACCAGAATCACCCCTACTACAGCTACTTGCTTGGATAACATTTTCTGTAATTGTAATATACTTGAAAAATCGATACTCAACTTTATAAACTCAGATCATAGTGGACAGAAAATCACTATTGAGCGCCGTAATGTTAATCTAGTAACAAAAATTACTTTTAGACCAATAACGGACAGTCGCATGAAGATTTTCGAAAATAATATTAACCATAGACTTAATTTCTTACAATATTGTGATGATTCAAATAAAATGTATAAAAATGTATTTAACCAAATAAATTTTGAATTTAATAGTATATTTAAACAAAAAACTGTTTCACTTAACTCAAAAAAGAAATTTAGTGATTGGGCTACCCCAGGCATATATGTTAGTAGAAGAAAATTATATGATTTATATTATGAAAAGTCCATGTCCACAGACCAGTCATTTATAAATTATGTCAGAAATTATTCTAAAATATTTAAAAGGGTTTGTAATGTTGCAAAAGCAAACTTCCTTCGTAATAAAATTAAAAATTCTGCTAATAAAATTAAGTCTACCTGGAAAACTATAAACCAAGAAACTGGTAAAACGTCATTAAAGATAGGTCTTTTGAAATTAATATTAATGGTAAAATGGTAAAAACGGATGAAGCAGTGGCAAATGCTATGGAGTGCTTTTTCTCAGATATTCCCATGAAAATCACTAGTAAACTGAATTCATCTACTGAATTTGCGGTTTCCTTTTTAGAATCTAAGTGTTGATAAATGTGATATTTCTTTTAACTTGCATGAAATTAATGACAATAACCTTTCTAAAAACGTTTAAATCTTTAAATAAGAAAAAGACGGAATATCTATGGAATTTATCGGTTACTGTTATAACATCAATAATTAAAGTAATTGGTCATATTTAACGATTATTTTTAATAAATGCATTAAAGATAGGGTTTTTCCCGATTTAATGAAATGTAGTAAAATTATACTTTTGTTTAAGTCTGGGGATAAATGTGATCCCACTAATTTTCGTCCCATATCCATTTTACCAGCGTTAAGTAAAATATTTAAGAAAGTTATTTACAATCAATTGCTTTCTCATTTTACATTGAATCAACTGTTTCATGACAGACAATTTGGTTTTACTAAGGGTAGAAATACGACAGATGCAGGTGTTGCGTTAATGAAACATATATTTGATGCTTGGGAAAACAAACAAGATGCTCTAGGTGCATTTTGTGACTTGTCCAAAGCCTTCGACTGTGTAGAACATAAAACTGTATTGGGCAAATTACAACATTATGGCGTCTCAATGAACTCAATAAAAATAATTAAATCATACTTGAGTGACCGATTACAAACAGTAGTTATAAATAAAGCGAAGTCTTCAGGGGCCCCTATTCTCATGGGCGTGCCGCAGGGTTCGATATTAGGTCCATTACTTGTTTGGTTTATGTAAATGGCCTGCCTTACTGTGTAAACAACTTATGTGAGACGGTATAATTTGCAGATGATACTTCCCTTATTTTCAAAATAAATAGACAAACAGAAAATGTTGAATAATGCCCTTTCCAAAGTAATGTGTTGGTTTACTAATAATAACTTGTTACTAAATTCAAATAAAACTAAATGTATTAAATTTTCGTTACCAAATGTCAAGCAGGTCAGTACAAATATTAAAATTAACGAAGAAATTATACAATGTGTTGACTCAACCGTATTTTTAGGAATAACTTTAGATTCACGTCTACAATGGAATCCTCATATTACTACCCTATCAGGAAGACTTAGCTATGCTGCTTTTGCTGTTAAAAAGATTAGATTACTGTCTGATGTTGAGACGGCAAGTCTTGTATATTTCAGTTACTTCCATAGTGTTATGTCATATGGTATATTGCTGTGGGAATCAGCAGCTGATATTCAAGACATTTTTGTATTACAAAAGAGAGCCGTACGCGCCATTTATGAATTAAGACCTCGTAAACATAAAACATAAACATAAAAATAAACTTGCTGTTCCAAGTTTCAGACTTCATAAAACTAGTCACTCATTCATGGGGAAATGTATACAAATAACGGGTGTAAAAGACATGAGCAGTCAAACGAAAACCATGTATTCTACTCACCATTATAACATTTTTTTTCTTTCAGACTATACCTGGGAAATTGATAGTTACGATTTTATTGAAGGTCAAAGTCACAATTTTTTTTTTCATTTTTTTATGAAAACATATTCTAAACATTATTTCTTAATTTTTGTCCAAAGAAACATTATCTTTTTTTTTAGTATTTCATAATAAAAAATGGCTTCAAAGCGTTAGCGTTCAACGTAGATCACTCGATCCGCGCGGACACTAACGAACGGGGCCATTGAACTCCGTGCGCGTGCATCCTGAGTGCAAAAAATTACCACGCGGGCGACTAACATTTATTACCCTTTAACAGTTGATTATGAGGAGAATGAGATCGATAGCGCCGCAGTCGTGCATTATTGGTAATAATCACGAAAGTTAAGCTACCAAGTGCGCGGTCGGCACTCGGATGGGTGACCGAAAATTTATAAATTTGGAGCAGGGTAGGCAAAATAATGATCAGCTGATGAGTTAATGATTAAATTACCTAATCAACGTGTTAAAACTTAATTTATTTAAGTATTGGACCCGCAGTCAGCTGACTAATAAATTATTAGATCTACCTAGGTACTACCTGGTTGAACAAAGTAATAAACGATCAACCATCCAATAACTTGCCGTCAAGCTCAGACCGCCAAGTAGTAAGCATCTACATTACCTGGTTATTAAGTCTTTTATCACTGATAAAGAATTACCTACGTAGGTACTTTGTTGATTTACCATACAAGTAACAGATAGCTATTGAATAACTACCTACATAAAACGGTGATTTCAATTTCATACACATCAAATAGTTACTTCTCATTCTTTTACATTTTTAAAATCACAGTGCCTGTAAAAAAATGAGTTTTCTTTTAGGATAGGACCCACAATTCCAAATTTATTCCATAATAATGTAAGAATTTACGCTTTGACTTTAGTTCCTACGTAGATGTGTAGGTATGTTAGTAAGGACTGACAATTTCTTCAAGTTCCAGAGACGATAACATTTGAAGAAAGCTTTAAATGAATTAAGGCATGATTACTTATTTTACACTTGCCATAAAATTTAATAACAAGGAAGAAAGGTACAGAAAATAAAATACCTACATTCAATAAAGCATTGCTTCGTAACCTAGCAACGCGCGGGAAACTCGTGTCGCGGCAGGCGCTTTGGCCGGCGACCGGCGCGGGCGGCGCGAGCTCAAAAGAATTACCTACGTACTGCGCTTGCATACAATGTTGCCAACTTAGTGTTTGCTCTAAACTTAGTAAATTTTTTTTTGTTCATTGTGTTGTTTGCGATAATTTAATTCAATGTTTACTGTTTAACGTCATAACCGAGCACCAAAGCAGTAATTACTTTTTACTTCGCGTTGCATGAATAAACGGTAATGTTAAAACAGGAATTAACACGATTTGTTACTCAATAATTATTAAATCAGTAATTACTGGTGAGATATGGCAAGTGTACTACACACACCATCACTGGTAAATTGGCACTCTGATAGCGATTGATTTATTTGGTTAAATGTTTTTTTTTTACATACCTAAGTTGAGTTATTTATTGTATCTGCGCCAAATCTGAAACGATTACGACAATTATTTTTTGTTATAAAGGTCGTAATAGCAGATTGGTTTCTTTTACATTAAAAACTGCCAAAGTACATGAATAAACGTTCATGTCAGTTTATAAAAAATAGTTCGCCGCGACGACCGACCGCCATATTGAATTCGTATCTGTCGCTAAGCGGGCCTCGTAAAAATTATTGGTTGCGGAGTGTTTTCTTGTAAACGACCACCAGAAACATTAAAGTTATCCTAAAACGGAGTTGCTTATCATACGAAAGTAATTTTCTATTCACATCAACTATTGTTTCACATAACAATACAATTTGTCATCTACAAATTTTGCGACAGAAACAACGATATAACAACGTTAGGCGATATGGTGGTACGCCGAGTGTGCGCTCATAATAGCGATTATAATTTTTGCAACAGTGTGCACTAGTGAATAAATGTGTGCTATGCGTGTTTGCCTCACCCCCCGCAAAAAACGGCAGAATGTTTTCTGTACTAAATCTGCGCTATGCCACGTCCCGTGTTAAATGGTCTAAGGTCACCGTCATGACGATGGGATTAGTAGATTTTTAACGACAATTAGCTCGTACATTGTGGTTAAAGTATTGGAAAGTTTTTCAAGATTGTCTACCACAAGTGTGTTTATTTTAGTTCCTTTTTTTGGTTGGTACTATTTTATTTTCAGATAAATTCAGATAATTAAAATGTATTGTAGTACTAAAAATAAGTGTTTGGTTGCGGAATTTTTATATCAGTAGCTGGCAACACTCCGCGTGATTTATTTGGAAGTTCTCTACCTACTTCGCTACCGCTAGTCGCTAGCGTAACGCCACGGTAGCTGCGCGCTTATGATCGAATGCTTTCGAATTCGCGTAAATGAGGTTGCGTAATCAAACCAGTTTTATGGTATAATATCGTGCCGTCAGAGTAATAAGCGGTTCTAAGGCTTCAGCGCAATTTTCAGTGCAGTTTGTGTTGTGATCGTGGTGATTTAGTGAGTGTTAGAAACAAGATCCCGGGCATGTTTATACTTAACGCCCGCGAATATGTGAACATGGTTTACTGTTATACTTGGTCCCGTTTTCTTGCCGCAAAGAATGGATGGGCGAGCTTACCTGGATCTGTTAAACGGGTACATTTCAGACGCTCTGTACAACATGCCACTAACTCAGCTGCGAGTACTAGCACGACGGCGACACCCCCAAACACACATTGTGAGACCCGTTCGGAAGCGGCTGACGGAGCTGTTCGGTGACCAAGGGATTGGGCGGTATGGGCCTATGCACGATCGCCAGATAACCCCTCTAGATTTTTTTTGTAAGGGGTTCGTTAGGGACAGAGTTTTTGACCGCCCTTGCGAAACGGCTGTCGAGATGCGTCAAAAAATCATTGACGTATTCGACGAACATAAGCATCGGTCACTACGAGAGGGAATCCTGGCGAGATCACGAATTAAGATACGCTGTAGGTATCGAGCGCGCATGTGTCTACACGTCGAAGGTCGCCAGTTTGAACCACACCTCACCCTTTCGGAAGGCCTATCGTAGATGAAAATTAATGAACAGTAGGTAAGTACCTAAGTAGCTAGATTACATTTATGTCAACCTACATTGTGAATTTCGTGGCCGTCTGGCAAAATTATCGCGATTTTACGATGCGTACGAGTTGAGCGCTTTACATTGCGCGGTACAATTTGCAATTTTTTTTAACACCAAAAAATAAAAATCATTTCCCAGCAATTATTTTTTGAAATGTTACTTATTTTGATGTATAGAATACATGGTTCTCGTTTGACTGTTCATGTCTTTTACACCTTGTATATAATAAAATCCCACATCATGTAACTGAACTTCCGTCACATAAATTTAAGCTTCACATTAAACAAATTTGAATGACGAAAGCGTATTATAAAGTTCAGGAATATATATATGATAAAAATGTGTGGACACATCCAAATGTGCTCGATTCTTCATTTTAATCTAGTGAGATATCAATATGTGTAAAATTTCAATTTTCTAAGTAAGGAAAGATGTCTCAAAACACACTTTTTATATATATTTAGATATATATGAGATTTATTTATTTTGAGTTTAATTATTAGTTTTTATTTTATTATATTATTATGATTAATTATTAAAGACTTGACAATGTGAATTTTGACTCTAAGAGCTCTTTTTATATTTGAGAATAGTTCTGTTGACATTTACTTAGAGATGCTGATGCATAAGCTATTGGCTGTTTACCATGTGAAAAAACTGCTCCCATTGCATCTTTGGATGCATCTACTGATAAAATAATATCTTCATTAGGATCATAATATGTAAGAACTGGTGCAGAACAGATTGAATTTTTTATGACTTGAAATTCTGACTCATGCCTTTCTGACCAATTTCTGAGTGACTAACCAAAACTTTCCATTGACCTATTGTTTGTATGATTTCACCACTAAAAGTTGAAATGGTATGATTAATTTGCTTTACTTCTGAGTTTGAAATACCTAATTTTTTGAATGTGTCATATGATAATATGTTTGTATTAGTGTTGCAACAGAACTCTGCTTCCGCTTCCGTTTCTGCAGAAGTTCCGCAAGTTTTTTCACTTCCGCTTCCGATTCCGGTTTGGTTTGGGATTATATTTACCATTTCAGTTGGTACACGGTTGATGTTTTCCATTTTAATGCAAATGTTAAACCCACAAACACAAAGTAGAAATAAATATATATAAAAAATGAAATCGCGAATATCTTCGAAATAATGCTATTAAATTATTATTTTGACTAAATTATTACAAAATCGTTTAAAAATGTCTACTAAATTAACGTAAATAGAAATTTGAATCCAAATGTTATAGAGGCGTTTTCTAATCCCTAATAACACATTTACTACGCAAGTTCATAGAGGAAAATGGAAAAGGATAGTGAAAAGTTTTACTCACAGTCCCGCAGTTATTCCCATGGTATGGAAATTATTGTATAGTCTTCCAAGCTGCTGCTTCTCGAATCGCAATACTCAATAAATTTATTTGTTCGGCGGTCCCAGATAAACCGTTGAAACGGACGTTAGTATACTACGTTAAACTAATACTTTTTAGTCTATAACGATCGCGAACCCAACGACTGGGATCCTACCGGCTGCGCCAATTAAGTAATGATCCTCGATGAAGTGGACTGTATTCTTCTAAATAAAATATCACTTGTACTGATTTATGGGATTTATTTAACTCACAAATTGTATCTCACTTTATATAAGATGTTGCACACGCTCAAGATCGGGCGGAAGAGAGGGCAGAGATTGCCATTATTACAAATGTTTTACCAAAAACTATAAATCTAAATGTTGCCAGCAACAATGACGACACGAAATTCTAATTGTAGTTATATCAAATAAATAATAAACTGTTATAAAATCAAATTGTGTTTTATTCAAAGAACCATATTCACATAGACTAGTGTGATGTCTAACTAAATATGTGGGTAGTTGTGGAATAGACAATAAAGGTATACGCCGTAATGGCGGTGACGGCTCGGTTGAGTCAGTCGTGTTCCGACCGCCGGACCGAGCGGACGTTTGCCACCACAGTGTATAGTGAATCATAGAGTGACTTAGTGTTATAGCACAACCCTCTCCGGACACTCCGGAGGACACCACAAATGGCGACGAGGATAAAAAGTGAGTGAAATACTTGAACACAAAAAGTGAAATAAATTAAAAATTTGTTTCGTACGACTACCTACAATGTTACCTGGAATCATCAGAAAAGTTGAAATTTACATTGTCGTATTTTAGTTAGCATAAAAATCTCAATTTTACAAAAGAAGGTGGAATAAGTGTAGATGAAACACGCCTGCCTTTGTAAATAAAACAAATTTTACGATTTAAATTTGCATGTAAGTATTTAGTTCCACGTGGTAAATCTAAGAGAACATTCCATGCTTAACTATTATTATATTATATCAATATCCTTGGTGATCGATTATAATTTCAATGGTGACCTACTTAGAGAAAGAAAAAAAACCTAATTTGGACGATATGATTTTTCTTTTAAAGGCGTCATATTCTCATATAGCCTGTAACATCCGTTCATACTGATAACGAAAGGTAACCAAGACGTAGTCGCAATCGCATTAATATATACGTATTAAACCGTTCCATTGTTGGTGGCCAGTTATTGGCCAGGTTATAGGTGAAAATAAAACAAGACACTATAAGTACATGTTATCATGAAAAAAAAAAATCATTACAAATGAAAATTATAATTTTGTCATTATGTAAATTGAACATCACACTTGGCTTGGAGCTCAAAATTAGGTAAGTAGGTGGAATTATATGTAGCAAGCAGCAATGTTGTTTACCTACCTTACCTATGCATGATATAGAGAGTAAATCTGCTAATTTCTGACTATCCATACAACAATATACTGTGCCTGTATCAATGGCCTGTATATATTAGTCAAATCGGGGGGGTGTTTTGACCCGACCGAGTAAAGTATACCGTACAATAGGCGAATGAGTGAAAACTCATCAAGGTTACCTACATGGACGGTCATTTTGAACGTGTGAGGTACTAGCACCTTTGAAATGTTTGTTTATGTAATTGGGTAGTAACATGGCTCAATATAAGGTCGTAAATTTTTTAACATATATGGGCGGCTTTGCTTAAATTAATGACCAGAAGTAATGAACAATTACTTCTTTACAACACAGAACACAGGGATTCAATCCATAATGCCAAATATGAATGAAATCACATATTCTTGAAAAAATTGTATATTATATACATAATACTAGAAAATTAAAACGTATATGCGATTTTATGTAGTTATATAAATGTAGTAAGTAGTAAATTGACGACGTCAATTGGTACTAAGAAAATATATAAAGTTTATTATGAATTTATGTTCATAATATAGTAGCAAATTGACAACGTCAATGGTGCTAGAGAAATATAATATATGATGCGTATTTATGTACATACATAGTCGTAAGTTGACAACGTCAATTGGTACTAAGAAAATATAAAAAGTTTAATATGAATTTATGTTCATAATATAGTAGCAAATTGACAACGTCAATCGGTGCTAGAAAAATATAATATGTGATAGGAATTTATGTACATACATAGTAGTAAATTGACAACGTCAATTGGTACTAAGAAAACATAAAAAGTTGAATGTGAATTTATGTTCATAATATAGTAGTAAATTGACATCGTCAGTTGGTACTAGTAGAAAATATACCTATATACATATAAATATATATTTAGTAGTAAACCGGGTGTGTCGGTTGGTACTAGCAAAGTCAATTATAGTCTTCAATAGTAGTGAACTGATAACGTCAGTTGGTACTAGTAGAACATAATATACCTATATACATATAAATATATACTTAGTAGTAAACCGAGTGTGTCAGTTGGTACTAGCAAAGTCAATTATCGTATTCAATAGTAGTAAACTGGACTGGACTAGTACATATTATAATGGAAGCAAACTCTCTCAAGACAGTCGTCAGGTGGCTAAGACGCTGAATTTCAAGGTAATCAAACCTCGAGGCAAACACAATTGGATTGTGATTGGAACTAGACAATATATTAGTATTGACCAATATCCAAAATGCTAAACGAGGCAAGCTGTGAATTGTCAATCGGAATCTGGTATTATGGTGGTTTAACGTCTTAATTGCCGAAAGTTAATAATCAACTATGATAAAATTCGTAACGATTTCTTATAGCTTTATATAGTAATAATGATTAAATTAACTTATAACAATACCTAGCCACATAAGTAAAATCTATGATAATGTGATACATACATACATGCCTTGAGTTGTTAAGTTGGTACAAATGTACCGTGGTTGAATGGGTACAAATGTCCCATGGTTGAGTTGGTACAAATGTACCGCGATTGAATGGTTACAAATGTCCTATGGTTGAGTTGGCACAAATGTACCGCGAAAAAAAAAGCGCTGAAAGGTGCAGTGCTGAAAATTGGGTGTGCTAACCTATGTCATAGTAAATTGACTTCACTGGTAGGAATAGCACCAAAGGATTAACCATGTAACAAAATTAAAGTTATCTCCACGTGAAATCAAGGTGCTGGCAAAAGAGACAACAACTGCAATATGCCAATGTTATGGTACATTATACAGTAGTAATGCAGTATACTTATGATTAAACAAATAAGAACAGGAATTAACGAATTCCTTCCTTAGTACAATATATAAAGCGATTCCCACACTAACACCAATTACTCATTAAGGTACGTACCTATTAGCCTACCCACACTATCTATCTTTGTACAAAAGGTACCTAGAAGGTGTATTATACCGTAATCTTGGGCAGGGGTAGGTATGTCGGTAATTTCCAAGCTTCATGTAAATAAAGCTCAAGTAAGCGGAAAATAAGCCAGGTAGCAATAGACCGGTCCCTACTAGTGCAGATCTGAGGCCAATTGACCTGAGTGCTAGTTACATATATCTATTTAGTTTACAAGCTGTTGGTCTTCCTAAAATTAAATAAATAAAAGAAGGAAACTAAAGATATTTTAAATACTTATCTAATGTATAGGCTTCAAAAATAGCTAAGGTAGTCCAAATATCGGACGACAATACAGACAAATACAGAGAATTGATTCAAGAGGCTGGTTATGGCTTTATATTCCCTTGAACCACAATCATATAAATCTTCAAAAGATATAATTAGTAAATGGAGACTGATAAAGATATTTACTTAGCGGAAATATTTTAAAGATGACTATAGGCATTAATGAATCAAGTATTACCTACTGCTAGTGTATGTAACCTAATTTGCAACAACCGTATAAGTGCATATTTTATGGTCATGAATCCAAAACATTCTGATTTCGCAGGCTTAGGAATCAGATTTTAATATCACGTTGTAATCGATGAATTCCCGTGATTGAGAGGTTAATATAACTCCTCCAGGTTAGTATATTGAAGATTAGAGTTTCCTTAACTATTATAGGTACTATCACATACTATCGTGTAAAGCGCAAGTAACCCCATCACGTTAGATATAATAGAAAATGTGAGAAAATTGCAATGATTATTTTCTCATTTTACAATGATTATTATTGTAATTTATCTATGATTTAGCATACCTAGTGATTCGGGAATGACACAAATAGACAAGATAAAAGGAGCTAACTTTTATCAACACTCATTGTGTAAATTATATGACTATGGTGTCCAGCATCCTAAGCGGGTTTTTTTTGTAAAAGTAATTGTCAACAAAAGTACAAGGCTACAAGGAAGCCGTGTCGTTAGGAGCTCCTAAGTGAGGAAGTTAAGTGGAACGGTCTTGTTTGTGAATATATCATTCGTATTAAATAATGGAAGCAGGCAGTTATGACGCTGCCTAATAGCGCGTTTTCCAATTGTTTTATTAAGTTCAAACAAAACTTACTATGTATCTACAGATACGTAAATTTTTCTATAAAAATGTAGGGTAAGCTAGTACTTACATATCAAGTAATTGGTCAAATATACAAGTTAATTAAACAATCAAACAATAGAACGCTGCTGCGTTTAGGAATTACTTTATGTTCACGAAAGAGACTTTAAATTTGTGTGTGTGCAAATTCGCACACGGCAGGGGTAAAGCTTCTGAAAAGTGGCAAGGGTGATTTCGGAAGCAACCAAGAAGCTTATATTTTGCTCTATCTTCGTGGAAGCAACAGATGATTATTGGTTGTCAAAATGTTGGATAACAATCTCTATGCATCAAAATACTTTTGCACTTGACTCTCTGTATGAGACAAGCTGTACCAACATTCACAATTTACAAGACAAGTAGCTCCATCGTGGGGAAATTTATAGTAGGTACATTTTTATCTGGTTTCTTATAAATGTTCTCCGGTAACTAATGACATCAAACGTTATTTTCTTCTTACCTAAGTTTGACTTTTTGTCATAAGTTCAAAGTTGCATATAGATTTCATCTAAAAAAAAAAATATATGAAAAAAGGGGGATATCGGTAAAACTGTGACCTGTTGATCCAGAGTCATAGAAAGTTATCTTTAAAAAGACTTAAATAAGTAAATTACTTAATTATAGCTTATTTTAATATTGTATCCAATGAGATCACAAAGTTATGAATTAAATCAAATCAAATCAAAATAAATTTATTTGGTTTCAACAGACAATTAATATATATTATTTCTTGTTTAAAAAAAAACAACAACAACAAAACAAAAAAAAATATACACATAAGAATAATTTAAACCAAAAAGGCCGCCACTCAGCATTATGTTGCAGCATGCACTACACCTGCAACGCTGGTATTCTGTGTAATTACAATAATTATTTGTTGACATATTTAATATTCATGTCATGTGAAATAAAATGATACATTGAATATTTTCCTACTATTAAGTGGATGTAACAAATACATAAAATTTTAAAAAAAGGAAGAGATGTGATGTCTAACTAAATATGTGGGTAGTTGTGGAATAGACAATAAAGGTATACGCCGTAATGGCGGTGACGGCTCGGTTGAGTCAGTCGTGTTCCGACCGCCGGACCGAGCGGACGTTTGCCACAACAGTGTACAGTGAATCATAGAGTGACTTAGTGTTATAGCACAACCCTCTCCGGACACTCCGGAGGACACCACAACTAGTTAGAGATCCTACAAATTACATAGACTATAAATCATACAGATTAACTTAAATTCTACAACATCTTCCCCCTAATAATGATATGTAAGTAACAGGCAATTGTTACTTATTGATTGATTAAAGTAATTAAACTTAGAAAAATTTTAAACTTGCAGAATATTTAAATCAAGAATTTAGTTAACAAAATAAAACATTAATCAGCAATTATCAATTTATACAATGTAAATGTTTTATGAACATGATGTTTCATAACCAGAATATTTAAAAGGTCGCCTAATTAATCTACCATATCTTGATGCATTTTGACTTGTCATTGTAATTTCAGACCTAGCATTGTGGTCAGCCACAGCAATAGGTGATGAATCTTTTTGTTCAGTATCTGCTGTATTCTGAACAAGTTCTGTATTTGTATCTGTTTCATGTGACAAAGTAACATCACACGGTCTTATATAAATTTCATTTCTGTTGTATCTTTTTCCTTCTTCATTTTCGACAATATAGGATCTAGGTTGACCCGTTTCCTTTACAATTTTACCCTTTAGCCATGTTTTGTCACCAGGATACTTTTTGAATCTAACTGTTTTTCTTTAAATCCTTGTCTACTTATTGCTGTTCTATCATAATTCATTTTTGTATATTCCTTATTTTTATTCAACATTTTTCTATCAGTATGGTAGGTGAGTTTAGGAACTAGTGTCTTAAACGAGCATGGTATATTTGTCCGTAGTTGCCTCCCCATCAACATTGTTGCAGGTGAATGTATTTGTCCTCTCGGAGTATTCCTATGATTTAATAGGGCGAGTTAAGGATCTTCGTTACTGTTTTCAGCCTTTATAAACATTTTCTTGACAGTTTTTACTGCGCTTTCAGCCAGTCCATTTGATTTAGGGTAATGTGGGCTAGACTTTATATGAGTAAAGCCCCAATCTTTTTCAAATGTTTTAAATAATTCAGAATCAAAACAAAGTCCTCCATCCGAATACAGTATTACTGGAACTCCATGTCTCGAGAATACAGATTTCAACTGACTAATGACTGTCGCACTTCGCAAATCCCTTAAAGTGGTTACATCAATGTAATTAGACAATGCATCTACTACAACTAAATAGTGTTTTTGTTGATACTGAAAAATGTCACAGCCAACTTCTTGCCACGGCAACATAGGAACCTTTTTATAATTTAATACACTTTTTTGCTTATTATCTTGATACTTTTGACAGGTTTCACAACTTTTCACAAACCTTTTAATGTCTTGTCCTATGCCTGGCAAATCCAATCTTGTAAATTTAATTTAATTATTTATAATTACAATTATACTATTTTTATCCACTTCTATATGGTAATATAAAGTACTCACTCGCCTAACATTTACTCCTTTCGCCAATCACTTTTTCACAATAAACTAAAATATGGAAGCACTCAAGCAATCACTTTCAGAAATGGAGGCTACATTTAACAGCCGTATGACACAATTTGAAGCATCTCTGGATAAAGCACCTCCTTCCACGAACACTAGTCCCAGTTCATTGGCCGCTGACTTTGCATGCTTCAAGAAATTCATCATGGAATCATTATCTACTCTTCAGCGCCAGATTCAACTACTTGCTCGCAGCATTGATCGCTTGGAGATGCAGGGAAGAAGAAAGATATTGCTTCTCCATGGGATTCCAGAGAAGGGCAACGAAGATATAAGTACAGTAGTGACGGAGACCATAAATACTGATATGAAGGTCACCTTCAAGGCAGAGTCCATTAAACGGTGTCACAGAATGGGACGTGTTCTTGACCCCAAGAAGTCCCGGCCAGTCCTTGTTAAGTTCCTCCAGGTTGACACTCGAGATAAGGTTTGGGCCGCTAAACGAAACCTCAAAGGAACCGGAATCACCGTGTCGGAGTTTTTGACTCGTGAACGGCACGAAGTATTCATGGCTGCACGAGAACGGTTTGGTGTCTCTAGATGTTGGACTAAGGGCGGTAATGTATACGTCCTCAGTCCTGATGACACAAGACATAAAATTTCGGCCACCAGCGAACTGAATGCCATTGATCCTGAGCTCCAGAAACCTGCTGCCTCTTCAAAGGTACCAGCCAAGTCCAAGCGAGCAGTTGCCACCAAAAAGTAACATTCCAATTCTTTTATCATAGTATTTCTTCATAATTTGTCTATAGTCGTTGCTAAGTGGTAGTTCTTATAATAATTTAATGGCTTTTTTTCTCTCTCGCCTTTTTATAAATAACTATTATTAATATACCTTCCTCTCTGCTTTTAATTTTGGCAATACGAATAATAATAACTCGATAATGTTACCTACAAAATTTGTTATAATTTTTAAACAACCTAGCTGTCACTGTGACTTTACTGACACTTATGTTTTTCTTACGTAAGGCAATGGGTCTAAGTTCATACAGCCCATGTCTCCATAATTATTATGATACGTAATGTTTATTTTTATTTGTGTTATTATTTAGTTTTCGATGTGTAACCTTAAAATTTATCATATGAATGTTTCTAGTTAATTAAGTTTTTGTGTAATCTAAATAACTGGCGGGTGGACAGTGCAAGGTGTAAGGACACCTACTTCGTTTATTAAATTGTTTAGTCACATATATATTATTTATAGTATTTTATATATTTTTAGCATAGGTATATATTATTAAATATTTATTATATATTTTATATTATTATATTGGTTTATTTTAACACGTTATACATAATTATATTATGGATGCACAGAATAACTTAGATGTTTACTATTCACTGAGCAGTGATAGTGAATGTGATATTTCTGACGATAGCTTTGGAAGCTTGCCTACGCTGGCTGATAATCTTGATACTGCGTTCTCCGATGTTCCAAAAAACTTTAACGTTGTCCATATAAATGCCCAAAGCATTCCGGCTCATTACTCTGATTTGTTAGCTACCTTTGATTGTAAGAATATTCACGCAATACTTGTATCTGAATCTTGGCTAAAGCCCTGTCTTCCTTCAACCTCCTATTCTTTGCCTGGTTTCAAGTTAGTCAGAAATGATCGTTCTCACGGAGGCGGCGGTGGTGTTGCTATATATCTCAGAGCACACATTCCTTTCACCATTATTGATATGTCGCCTCAACCTCCGCCACCTAACGCTGGTGAACACATGTTCCTCGAGCTAATCTTGAACCACTCTAAACTTCTTCTAGGTGTTTATTACTCGCCATCCTCTCACATTAACTTCTTTTCTTCATTCGACTCTATCCTTGAAAAATTTATTCCCTTATATAATCACTCCATAATCATGGGTGACTTCAATACTTGTCTTATTAAAAACGATTCTCGTGCTTCCACATTCTATTCTCTCTTACAATCAAATAACCTGCATATTCCTACTCTTAATGCCACCCATCATTTTCCTAATTGTACGCCTTCTCTCTTAGATCTTATACTTGTTTCCTCTTCCAATAATATTTCCAGGCATGGTCAGTTCCCAGCAGATGCTTTTTCTTATCATGATTTAATCTTCCTTTCCTATAAACTCCGCCCTCCTAAAGCAAAGCCCAGAATACTTCTACAGCGCAATTTTGGCAGCATGAATACTGAAGAACTTTGCTCGGATGCCTCGAGTATTGATTGGACCCCGTTTTTCTTGTCAAATTCTGTCGATACCAAACTTGACATTTTTAATACAAATATAAATGAATTATATAATAAGCACGCGCCAGTTCGTACAATAAAGTTGAAACATCTACCTTGTCCTTGGCTTAACGAAGATATAAAGTCTTTATTACTGAAGAAGGCTGCAGCGAAAACCCGCTATAATCGACGTCCTACTACATCTAATTGGGATAAATACACTATAATTCGTAATCACTGCAACAAGGTGTGTAGGAATACTCAACGCCGCTATTTCCACAGCTCCATCGAGAACGAAGAACCAGCCAAAGTCTGGAAGTTTTTGAAATCAATGGGGATTGGGAGACAACGTTCTACGCCTCCTTCTAATACTTTCGATATAAATTCCCTAAATAAACATTTTATTGCCGTGCCTAATTATGATGGCACAATTAAAAGTAATACTTTAAAATATCTTTCTTCGCTCCCCAACCCCAATCATGTCTCATTCTGCTTTCATCAATTCACCGACAGTGATGTTAAGAAAAGTGTGAGTGCGATGACCTCCAATGCGGTGGGTTGTGACGCCATAAGTCGCAAAATGATTATGCCTATCCTTGATGCTATCCTTCCTGTCATTTCCCATATCCTGAATTATTCTATTTCCAGTGGTATCTTTCCAACCTCTTGGAAGGACGCCCAAATCATCCCTTTACCTAAAAAATCCCACCCTGAATCATTTGCTGACTACCGACCTATTTCCATTCTTCCTTTCCTTGCGAAGGTGCTTGAGCGCTTAGTCCACACCCAAATCAATCAATTCCTTTGCAGTCATCGTCTCCTGAATCCTTTCCAGTCCGGCTTTCGTCAAGGGCACAGCACCACAACCGCATTGGTCAAAATTACCGACGATATAAGAGCGGGTATGGAAAACGGTAATCTAACAGTGCTGACATTAATTGATTTCAGCAACGCTTTTAACACTGTTGACTTTGACATTTTACTTGCTATCCTGCGCTCTCTTAACATATCTCCTGCGGTAATTGATTGGTTTCGTAGTTACCTGTCTGGTCGCCGCCAGCGGATATGTATTGAAGATTCTTTTTCTTCCTGGGGCAATCTATCCGCTGGAGTACCTCAGGGCGGCGTTTTATCTCCTTTGCTTTTCTCAATTTACATAAATTCTATCACTTCTCAAATAACTTCCGCCTACCACCTTTACGCAGATGATTTGCAGATATATTCTCAAGCTCCTGTTGACCAGCTAAGCAGTGCTATAAGTAAAATAAACCTCGATCTAGAGAATATTAGCCAATGGGGAAAATCTTATGGTTTGACTGTGAATCCTGGTAAGACACAAGTTATTATAGTGGGTAGTAGTAGAATGCACGCCAAAATTGACTGGTCGCGTTTACATAGTGTAATTTTTGATGGAGTGGCCCTAAACTACTGTGACTATGTAAAAAATCTGGGTCTCCTTATCGATAAGAATTTGTCATGGGTTGACCAACTCCAGAACATCTGTGGAAAACTGTTTTCATCGGCCCGATCATTAAAAAGACTCCAAAATTTTCTCCCTACTGCAACCAAAATTGCGCTAGCACAATCCCTTCTACTGCCTATCCTTGACTATGCTGATACATCTTATCTCGATGTCTCCGAAGAGCAACTTGACAAACTTGAGCGGCTTCAAAACTTTTGTATTCGATTCATATTTGGATTGCGTAAATATGATCATGTGTCAGATTTTCGCCGTAAACTCAAATGGTTGCCAATTCGCCTTCGCCGGAATGTTCATATCCTCTCCCTTCTTTACAGCATCCTTTTTTTCCCTTCTACCCCTCCCTATCTCAAGGAACGATTTACGTTCGTGAATGATACTCATTCTCGATCATTGAGATCATCGGAGAACCTAAGACTTGCTATCCCGATGCATTCCACCAGATTCTTTGGTAAATCTTTTACTGTTCAAGCAGCTCTGTTGTGGAATGCTTTACCATCTACTATAAGAAAAGCTCAGACGCGGGATGTTTTCATCACTCAAGTTAAAGAACACTATCTTGCAATGTAACTTCTCTATCTTTATTTATTAATTGTGTATACCTAACCTATATATATATATATATATATGTATACATTTATATATATGTATATATATTATTATTTATATTGTCATATTTGTATGTATTTTACTGTCGTATTTTGTATATATATAGTATGTATTTATTATTATTTATGTTAGTAAATAATACATATCTATTGATACATATTTGTATTTATCAGCCTGTTTTTGTTTTTTTTTTGCCATCGACTTATTTATTGTAAATTAAGTGTTATCATAATATTAATATTATTATGCATTTATAGTACACCTACAACTTCCCTAATAGTTAGAGAGCCCACGACCAAAATTTTTGTCTCATAGCAATACGGCCAAAACCGCATCAAATCGATAGATACGATTATCCTGAACTCGAAAATACCAATATCAGACATTTTCCGCGTAGCGTTTGATCTGACCGAATTTTCAAAATTGTCAAAGAATTTTACCGAACTGCATCATAGCAATATGTCTGATTTGCAGACTGTAGTTGAATGATAGTTCTGAGATACCGGAAACATATTTTTCAGACGTTAGTGGTGTAGCGCAAACCCGTAAAATCACTTAAAAAAATTAAAAATGAGACAAAAAAAATGTCTCATAGCAATACGTCTGAAAATCTTTTTTATTAGTAAATTTTGGTTATTTGATGCGAACAAAACAATTTTCAGACGGAAATGTGAACGCATTAAATTTTGAGACCGTTTTGAAAATGTTAACAAATTTTACCGATCGGTATCATAGCAATATGTCTGAAAATTGTTGGACATGATAAAATAAGTTGTCCACATGTGCAAAAAAATTATATCAGACAAATTAAGTGTAGCACCTTCTCTATCAGACAACTTTTCGATACTCAGATATCATTTAAAAATCGTATTGAGGCATCTTGAATTTTCTGTTACAAACCAATGAATACGTTGCGACCCTGAATTTATTAGATGATAATTAACAAAGAATTTACCCGAAACCGTAACATTGAAGTTGAAGGACTGAAATAAATCTCACAAAATGAAACTGGGATGAAGTTGAAAAAAAAAACGGTTTATTCAAAGTTACAAAATATTCTCGTATTCAATCGCTGTCGGATTCGGAATCGTCGTCTTCGAAATCACTCTCGACGTCGCTCGGGAGATCTTCAACGTCCTCTTCTGTAAAATAAACATCGTTAGTGAAAATCACGAACTTATTTATGAAATTAACAGCAAAAGCCATGTAAACTGTACCTGTTGTGGATGATGATTTGTCGTCCAAAATAACTTTGCTCAACTCAGGTAGTTGGTTGCCAGAGAACCACGAAAACTGAAATCGTCCCTTGTCTTCATACCATCCGCAATCTGCAGGGTTCAGTTCGGTTGGCGTTTTGGTATGAGCGTTGCTCCAGACTTGTGCAATATATTTTGTTCGTAATAAATGTTTCTCCAATTCCGTTTTGCATGGTGGCAGATTGCAGGCGTCGTAATTGGATAACTGGAGATTCAGAGTTGTCGAAGCCTCGTCGTTTTTAATTTTATGTCTTCGAAAAAATGTTGAGTCGAGCTAAATCGACGTTATTAATTTTCGTTTTTGGGAGTATATGCTACACTTAAAGTGTCTGAAAACAGGTTTTTGGTAATCATGGCAGCAATACGAAAAGTTGAAAAAAAAATTTATCCGTATTGCTATGATACAGGTCGGCTAAATTTGTTGACATTTTCAAAAATGCGCTCAGGCTATATGCTACGCGCAAAATGTCTGAAAACAAACTTTTTCGTAATACAATTATAAAATCTATGTACATTTTCACTATCAGACGTATTGCTATAATACCGACTGTCTTTTTTTTTTGACACAGCAGAAATGGCCTCCCACGCAGTTGCTACACTTTCGACCGTTACTACACACCTAGTCGGGTTCAGAATCATACAATCTAACGATTTTATAGGGTTTTTGCCGTATTGCTATGAGACATGGTTTTGGTCGTGGGCTCTCGTACTATAATTAGTTATAGTCTTTCCTGTCCATCCAAAGGTTGTCTGGAAGAGATCGCTCTTTTTAGCGATAAGACCGCCCTTTGTACATTTTATGTTTTATTGTTTTCATTGTTATAATTTTCTTTTCTGGTGTACAATAAAGAATATTCTATTCTATTCTATTCTATTCTACATAGTTAGTTCAGCTCTACATGTCATTCTAGACATACCAGGATGACCAGAATGAAGACTTTTTAACATATCCTTTCTCAATGCTTTTGGTATGATAATTCTATCACCTTTAAATAAAATGTCTTTGATAAGGACAATTTTATCTTGAATTTCATAATATGGTTTTAATTCATCATCCACATCTTTATAATATTTTGGCCATCCATTGAGGCAGGCACTTTTTATTTTACACATAATATTATCATTTTTGGCCGCAGTTGAAATTTTATTCCAACAGTTAGTTGTGACTGGTAAATTCTGTAGTAACAAACAAATTTGCAATTCTATGTCATTCTCAAGATTTGTGTCATAGTCACATCCAGTTTCAGAAAAATCTCTCGACAAGGTGTCTGCAATATATAGATATTTTCCAGGTGTATAAACCACATTCAAATCAAATGGTTGTAATCGCATCATCATCTTTTGCAGTCTCACAGGTACTTTGCACAAAGGCTTATTAATCACTCCTAATATAGGCTTATGATCAGTCTCTACTTTGACTGAATTTTTACCAATTATATATTGTTTAAATTTTTCTACTCCAAAACAAATTGCAAGCAACTCTTTTTCAATCTGAGAGTATCTTATTTGAACCTCAGATAACGGTTTAGAAGCATAAGCAATGGGTGCACCTTTTTGAAGTAACACTGTACCTAATCCTACAGAACTAGCATCAACACTAAGAGTTAGTTCTTTATCTGGGTCATAAAATGTTAAAACTGGTGCATTAGTAATTATTTCTTTAAGTTTTTCAAAGCAAATGTCATGATTCTTTTCCCATCTATAGTCAATATCAGTTTTTAACAGGTCTCTTAATGGTGCTGTTATATCAGCATATCCAGGAATAAATTTAGACAAATAATTAAACATTCCAAGAGCTCTTTGTAAAGATTTTTTATCTTTTGGAGATTTTAATGCAGTTATTGCTTTGACCTTTTCTCTGTCAATACACACCCCATTTTTATTTATTATATGTCCAAGAAAACTGATTTCATTTACAAAAAAGTTGCACTTTTTGGGATTAAATTTTATTTTATTTTCCTTAGCTCTATTCAATACCTGGGTTAAAATTGTTTGCAATTTGTCCTTTGATTCAGCCCAGCATAGCACATCATCTTGAAAAGTTGCTACATTATCTATGTTCTGAAATGTGTCACAGACCACTTTATGTATTATTTCGGGTGCTGGTGAGATTCCGAAAGGTAGGCGCAAAAATCTATATCTTCCCCAAGCTGTTTGAAAAGTACATAACCGTGAACTATCTTCATCTAGAGGGCACATCCAGAACGCTGACTGAGCATCGAGTTTACAATACAGCTTGGCACCAGCTAAACGTGCTGTTATATCATCAATTTTTGGAAAAAAAAAATGTACTCGTTTCAAAGCCTTATTTAAAGGTCTGGGATCTAAACAAATTCTTAAAGAGCCATCCTTCTTCTGAATAACAACCATTTGACTTACCCAGTCTGTTGGTTCGGCTACCGGCGTTATAATCCCTTTTTCAACTAAACGATTTAGTTCCTCCCTTGGCATTAGACTATAAGGCAATCTTCGAGCCGGTGAAACTACTGGTGTTACATTTTTGTCAACTTCTAACTTAACTATTTTTGGCACACATCCAATATTCCCATCAAACAAATCTTGAAATTCCTTTGGAATGACTGATTCAAAACACATATTTATTTCATCAATTCTTTTTATAAGTCCAAGGACTTCGGAGCTTTCTAAGCCTAATATATTGTGACAGTCTGAATTTACAATATAGAACTCTAATGGATACACTATTGATTTAAAATTACAATGTAAAGTACATTTTCCAATTACTGGTACTTTCCCATTGGTAAATGATGTGATCTTGATGTTTGTTTTCACTTAACTTTGTCACTAATACCTAATTTTACAAATTGATTTTTACTTAGAACATTACACTGAGCGCCCGAATCTACAAATTTCGAGACGAACCACTTTTTCTTAAAAAATTGTGAAGGTAAACACATGTCATTACAATTTTTGAAGCTTTTACTTCGTTAAGAGGTATAGGGCTTTTAAAAACTCTGAATTTACTGGACAATATTCCAAAAGTATTTTCCACTACTACACGAGAGCGAGACAGTTCTCGATTGAATATTCTCTGTGGAGTACCTAGTGCATGATGTCCAGGAAATGGCTTCATAATACGTGTAGTTAGCGCAAAAGCCGAATCAGCTAAAAATACGTAAGGCAAATTATTAGTACTATTAGTAACAGGTAAATTGATGCCATTTGATTCAATTTTGTGTTTTAAAATGCTTTGGTTGTATACCCCTCCGTCACTTATTCGTCCAGAGGCTTTAGACAACATGCATTTCGACAATCGCTCTCGCTATCGCTAAGTAAAAAAATGTATGGGATTGACATAAGCAATCGATCACTTTTCGATTGCTTATGTCAATCCCATACATTTTTTTACTTAGCGATAGCGAGAGCGATTGTCGAAATGCATGTTGTCTAAAGCCTCTGGACAACCTATGTCGGCAAACATAAAACAATAATCACTATCAACTAGCGCTAAAAGCACAATACTGAATTGTCCTTTATAATTGAAGTATTCAGAGCCAGTATGCGGTGGTGGTAAAATCATGATATGCTTTCCATCCATTGCGCCTATACAGTTGGGGAAGCTAAAGCCATCAGCTTTAGATAGCCATTCATTCTCGGTAGTAGGAATCTGAAAAATAAATTATTGAGTTAATACTAAATGTTAATTATTTTTTTCTAATCAAATTAGGCTATTGAAGTGAAAAAAAATAGTCCGTCTTTTAGATTTTCAATCTCTTTTTATTTAAAGCAAATCTCTTATTTTTTTGAAGATCTAAATGACGGATTATAGATAATAATTTTTTTTCACTTTAATAGTCCGTTCAAAAAAGGAGTTTAACCATTTTGCCGGTAAATTTGACAGTTTTTGCATATTACTATATTAGTTAAACCATCTTATAAATACGTGTAACAGATTTTAAATTAATTTTACATTATTTGTTCCAGGACCATGAAAGTCAGGAAACTGGCATTAGAGAACTCGATGATATGGAAGATAATGATGGAGTAGAGACAAGTGACTCAGGAAACATTACTTCATCACAAAACAATAATCTTCCGAAGTCTCAAGGTGTACAGAAACGCAGATCAAAAAATCCGCTGGAATTGCAAGAAGCCCGCAAGCACGTGAGCGCTGCATTTAACACATTAAATAAAGTTTTGCAATCTAAGAACAATAAAGAAGACAATAATGACGATGACGACAGCGATTTGTTTGGTAAACTTATGGCAAAACAGCTTAAAGATTTCCCTAAAGAAGAAAGAGAAGAGATAATGTACGAAATACACGGATTAATAATAAAAAGACGTCGTGCCTATCAAGAACGAATGTTGCTGCATAGTCTTTCGCCTACTATTAGACGCAATCGTAGTTCATCAGCACAAAGTTATTCAAATGAATCACTGCCAAAAAGAAACATTTGCTCCCCAGAGTCACCTTCGCCTACTCTGTACACGCGTACTTCTCCTTCGCATACAATCATCGGTCACACTTATTCACCAGGCACCTCCTACATTACAACAACACTTCCACAAAACTCAGCTCAAGAAACAGAATATCAGACTTCACTAGTTGATCAACAGCCTATATTATACTCTCATACTTCTCCATCGCATATAATCATCAGACGCCCTTCTTCATCATCTAACTCTTATAGTACAACAGCTCTATCACAAAATTTAAACCAAGAAACATCGTTTGATCGTCAATACGTATCAAACAATATCCAAGTACTGTCACAAGAAACAATCCAACCAGGAAAAATAAATAATCTCTTGCTTGAGGCATATGAAAAAGCGATGGAAGAACCAAAATGAAGAGATGGCGTTTATCATTCTGTTATAGAATAAGTTTGAAACATAATTTCGTTACATTAATTACCTGTGTAAGTTTATGATTAAAGCATTCGTTTTTTTACCTTACTTTTATTTACCTTCACTAAATCCTTCAAAACTTCAATAAGTGCAGAACATACTTCTACATCTTAGATATAATTTGAGCTGTCCCCTGTAGCTAAATATCTTAATGTCACGGCGAGCCGTATTCTCGCAGGAATAGCGTCTCTCCAATCAGTATCTTGTTTGGCAATGATAGGAGATATTTTTTGTAATAAGTATTCAAAGTCGTTAACTGACATCCGAACAAAATTATCAAACTCTCCTGATGGCTCAGCAAGAAGCTCATCTAGCTGTTTGTTCATACTGCTCCTGAAATTAAAGCATAATAAAGATTTTTCATTTTGATGCCCGATGGTCGAGATCAAGAATTAACGAATATACAGACGGGAACTTGATAAAGAACACTTAATGAAAGTAGACTCATCTGTGTGTATGCCATATTTCATGAGTAGATAAAAAAGAGTGAAGAGATAAGATACAAACAAACATAGCTACATTCTCATTTATAATACTACGTACGAGTACTCGTAGTTAGGTTAGTTTTGATTAGGATAAAAGATAGAATCATACTAGTTAAATTATAAATTTACCTTGTTCTGTTTCTATGTATGGACATCATCCACCACTTTCTTCTTTTCCATTTTTTTTTAATAACTCTTTTCTTATATACACTTACGTAGTAGCGGTATGCAGAGAATAAATAAATAGCAGCAGCCGTCAAAACCTCAAAGTCCATTTTTTCGTCCGCACATTGGCCCGAACCGAAGCAAACTGATCGACCTTCCAACGTGTGGACGCCATCACAATCTCTTGGCAAACATCTATGCCACAATGTCCGCCAATATCTTCGCCAACGTGTAGAGCCGCCATAACAAACAATAACAAAAACAAAGGCATCGCCGCGCATGCGCGCGCGTGTCTCAGCTCAGTTGCATCGCGAACGTCGTCCGCGCAACTACCTACGCAAGCGCTATCTTTGCCGCTAAAAAGGATCGCCATTACGTTTTTTCGGATGTGACAAATGAAACTCGAAAGCAACCTCGAACCAATAGTTATTATTTGATTTGAATAAAAAAACTGCACAAATCTATTTTACTACTAAGATTGAACCATTTTATTGCGGGAAAACAACCACTAAAATTTCACGGTATATAAATATCGTAATATATTTTACAAAGGTATCGCTCCCAGAGGTCGAAAACAAAAGGTTCCCCTCGAACAACCAAAACAATTATTTGCAAAATATGCTGAGCACTTACAAAGCCCGGAATTAAAATATAATGACCCGATTTTTATGCAAATCTGTCAAGAGATAGATTATGTAATGACGCCATTAGCATTGTTTATTTCCTTTCAACGCAACGGAGGGTTCATTTCTTCGTCGAGCGAAGAAATGACTTGTAAAACTAAATATAAATGGGACGATGATTCTAGTTCTCCACATAGTTATTTTTGATCAGAGACATTCTCAGATTCAAAGAACTGTGAAGATTTGAGCTGTGAAACGAAAATATTTTCATTTCATGTTGACACATATGATTTGAAAAAAATCAAGCCTCTGATTGGGTACAAAAAAAGAAGTGGAACAAATTATTTTACTACTTACAAAACTCTGCCAAAATATAGATGGAGTCATATGATAAAAGAAAAGATATGGCTACACTCACAACTACCCTGTACATGGACTTTAAAAAAACAAAGAATACGCGATGACAAAATTAAAATTATTGGTACATGTTCGCAATGAAATTCAAATATTGATATAACTAGTAATGAAATAACAGACAAAAATGTGTCAATATTTTGCAAAGTTTCAAATTTTGATAAGAGTTTCAAGCATAGTACTCTAAAAAAAACAAAATTAACACCTTTTAGGCGACCACAACTTGAACAAGAGCTACGTTGCAAGTCTAGTATTATGGTTCGCAATGAATTAGTTTCAAAACTAATAAACTGCCATGAGTCTGTATCTCCACCGGTATTGCCATCACCAATTAAAATAATGGAGAAATAAAAAAATAATTTCAAAAAATTTAACCGACTTCTTAACTGATGAAAAGGGAGACATAAATATAAGTTATATGTTTTAAACGATCTAAAAGTAAAAATGAGAACTATTTTTTGAGATCTTTAACAGCCTTAATTTAAAAGAAATAATTACATAATTAACTACTGTAGGTATATTTACAGTAGCTATGGAAATAAAAAGAAATCTGGCTTAACATGAGGCTGGCACCGACCTCCAAAAAATAACTTATATGTCTCCCTTTTCATCAGTTTAGAAGTCGGTTTAATTTTTTGAAATTATTAATTTACATTTGGAAGCTGCAACGGTGCTTGTGATGTGGTCCCATTTAAATTTAAAAAAAAATCTAAATGTTTGTAATAAACGTAGTCACTTGCCTTAAGGGACCATCCTTAAAAAACAATTAGTTTTTTTTAAACATAATTTTTATATCTTTCTTTTTTAGTTTAAAAGGCGATTTTTTATTGTTAATATATTTTTTTTAGGTTATTGTTTCTTTAAAATCCGATTGTAATGCAAGAATAAATAACTGTGATTTCTTGTTTATTGATTTGTTTTTCTTCCCTCCCTTCCTTTAAAAAAAAAATGTCCTAAGATGTTTTAATTTGTGTACACCTTACTTTGTGCATATTAACAGAAATAATCAAGTTACTTAAATTTCTTATTCACGCCATTAATTCGGAATAAGAAACATGTGGAATATCGAACATTTTTTCTACTAAATATTGGATGATATACCATCAATGTTAGGTATTATTTTGATTGTCAAACAAATGATTAGATAATTTGAAATGTGTGGATTGAGAGATCACAATTAAATATCACTTACATATAATAGCAGCATATTTTTGACGTCCTCTTTATTTTACAATATTTCTTAGAGTTATAAATAAAACAACTTTTACGGATTTAACTCGCGTGTAATTAGATTTTACATGTTATCATTATTGCCCGACGTTTCGTAACACTTTTCAGCGTTCGTGGTCACAATGTGTAGTGCTCGCGCAAATCTAAGAGAACATTATTTCTTAGAGTTTTTACTAAAAAGTGCGATGAAAATAATATTCGTGTAAAAAAGTCGTGGATAAAAAATATTAACAAAGGCGACAAATGGAGTCCTTCACAACACACAAGAATATGTTCCCTACACTTTGAAGATTCTTGCTTTCGTGAAGGATATGACCGCAGAACCCTACATTCTTTCGCTGTGCCGACGATATTTCCAAACCAACCATTATTGCGCCAACCCGTAAGTGCAAAATATTCAAGTGACTAATCACATTTCATACTTATATCACAGATAAATAAGTATACATAGATTGCTAATTTCCATACTAATGGCCGTGTCAATAAAACTATCACGCCAGGTGTCGCCCCAAGGCTCAGTCATAGTTGACTATCCGTAATTCCAAAATATCTTTTGTAGAGGTTTTACAGTGACAAAAAAGTTAATAGGCCCTCCAGACTCACGCGAGAAGCCTCGCCGAGACTTGACCCGAGAAACGAGATGGTATCTACACTCACGCGACCTTCTCACTTGCGTTCTCGACCGTTATGCTAAATGGACTTAGGAATGGAAAACTTTGACAATGCAGCGGCTTTGTTAGTATTTACAGTAAACCACAGCAGTTTGTAGGATCGAAAAAGCGAAGGAGTGATATTATAAAAATTAGTACAACCTAACATTATAATTAGGTATATCATCCGTTTGAATGATATAATGTTTATATACTAGAATATTGATTGTTTTAATGTTGGCAATAAGCTGTTTTAGAATGTTTTATAGAGGATACCAAATTAAATAGAAAACGAAAAACATGGGAAAAAAATCCTGTCATGGATAAGTGCTGAGACGGGACTTAACCTGAACGAATTGCTATAAATTCTGATCATAACTAAACATGCCAAATAAAAATTAGAAGCAAAATCAATGTTTGAAATAGAAGATTTAAAACATGAGTATAGATAAAATTAATTATAAATAATTAATTTTATGTCTAAAGACAGGCCCTGGTTCAAAGCTCAGATTACTTACTATAATAATAAATGCAAAGCAGACACGATGGAAATCACTTCCTACATCGCAGTGAGGCCGAACGAGAATGTGATACGGTTCTCTTTTCTCGCCCGAGAAACCCTTTGAAGCAGGCCAAAAAACCTACACCGAGCGGAGAACAGGTGAGACCGAGAACGAGAACGCGAGAAAATAATCACATTCACGCTTCTCGGGTGTTCTCGGGGGTTCTCGGCGTGCGTCTGGAGGGCGCATGACAAACAGTTTATTTTAAAAATAAAAGACTAAAATTTGAAAATTATCTAATGAGTATTATTTCATTAATATATGCACAATTAGAGTTAGCATATAGTTTGAAGCATCCAAAGTAGTCTATAGATATAAGCAAAATTTGTTTCAATCAATTTTATATAAGCTCTTAGAATGTTAATTATATGTAAAAAAAATTAAATTGCAAAGGAACAATTTGGAGTCAAAGCGTATCTTATTCCCGAGCAATTATGGTCTAAATTTCATAAAAGCGTAGATTTTCGACCTCTTTAAATTCTCAGATACCATTGAGTGAATTACATGCTAACATAATTTTGAACACTGACTGCGTAAACAATATTGAACTCAGTGTGTGCTTAGATCAATATGGTAACTTATGTTACCTAGATAAAATTGAATTTTTGCAGTAGAGATCTTTTTTGTCTCTTTGGACGCTAAGATGATTATAACGCGGACTGTATCAAAAAAATGTACATACATCGAAACATTTAGCACAGTATTATTTAATTTGTATTAAATATTTATCGTTCATTCGTTTCAGAAATTACCCAGAAAAAGAAAACTTGTAAAATACCATAGCGTCGATGCGTCGGCGCCGTCAATATCAAATTTTCCGAAAACTGTTGAAGACCGAGTTAGTGTTTGTATTTCCTAAACTCTTAAACAATTAGTGGTACTGATATAATTGCATGGAGTTTATTAGTCTTGTTTTTGCACTCTTCCAGCCTCACGGTTCACAAACGAAAATAGATGGTACTACGCAAACAGATAATGTTGATATTGATGCCAAGCGCCGAACAATGACTAATTTATTAAATAAAAACAAAGTATTAGCAGCAAGACGTGGTAGAAAACTGAAAAACGTACAACGCAAATGTTCTCGTCTCACAAAGAAGAATGCTGATTTAGAAAGTATTATTCAAGCACTTCATGAAAAAATGGAAAGTGAGCATATAAATATTTTGAGAAACACATATGATTTTGATAACCAAGTAATATCTAGGTATTTGATGAAATTGCAAGGTGCTTCCTTACCAAAAGAATATCCAGAAGAAATCAAAATGTTTGCGCACACACTCCACTTCTTATCACCTAAAGCATATTGCTTTGTACGCGATTCTTTTAATACAGTCTTGCCGCACCTTAAAACGCTGTCGAGGTGGTACCAGTCCGTTGACTGTAAGCCTGGATTTACTAAAGAATCGTAAGATATTTTGAAAATCCGCAGCGCCAATACAGATAAATTTTATGCTGTTCATCGTGCATTGATGACGTCGCTATTAGGAAACAATTGCTGTGGGACGGAACTAAATATTATGGTCATATTCATATTGGTTCTGAGGTTGTCGGTGACGATCTTCCGTTGGCATCCGAGGCACTGACATTTATGCTCACGTGTATTAATGAATCATGGAAGATTCCCGTTGAATATTTTTTGGTAAATGGATTATCTGGTCAACAAAAAAAGAAATTAGTGGAACAAGGCATTCGTTTAGTCACCGAACATGGTGTAACAGAGGTTTCACTAACATTTGACGGCGCAGCGTCGAATGCTGCAATGGCATCACATTTAGGCTGCGATTTAAGCCCAGATAATTTAAAAACTACATTCACAGTCGATCAGAATGAAGTTGTGATACTATATGACCCCTGTCATAATATAAAGTTGGTAAGAAACACTTTAGGCGAAAAGAAAACGTTACTAGATACAAATAATCAAGTTATATCATGGCACTATTTAGAATTGCTTCATAATTTGCAATTTCATGCTGGAAATAAATTGTCAGTTGCACATATTCAATATGAAAAACAGAAAATGAAAGTGAAACTTGCCACTCAACTCATGAGTAAATCAGTGGCAGACGCCTTTACATTTTGCTGCGAAATGCAAATACCTGGCTTCGAAAACTGTAATGCCACCATAAAATGCATCGAATATTTTAATGATTTGTTTGACATCTTAAATTCCCGGAACTTGGCTGCAAAAGGCTACAAAAAGCCATTAAATGCTAATAATATAGAAAAGGTAAAAGAAAAATTGCAAGAAATCGATGAATACATTGACAGATTGAAATTGGAGGATGGCACTTTATTAATTAAGTCTAGGGAAAAGACAGGATTTGTGGGTTTTTAAAACCCACAAATCCTGTCTTTTCCCTATTTGTATGCGATCAGTTTTATTTCTATTTGACAAATATATTTCTCCTACAAATCCACATCTCAAATTTTTACCAGTATATAAATTATCGCAGGATCATATTGAGGTTTTTTTGGAGCCATCCGATCCTTAGGTGGCTTTAATATTAATTCATCGGCAAAAGCCTTCATGACAGCGTACAAAAAATTGTTAGTGCATGCTGAATTTAAATACAGTAAAAATGGTAATTGTTTGCCTCTAGACGATATTCGGATTTTGCACACAAATAAAAAACAGTACATTCAAGCGATAAATCAAACAACTGAAAGATTAAAAATGTTGGATGATTGGAGTAAAGATCAACTCGCTGTCAATTTAAATGAAGAAGTAATCGCTGACTATAGTGACCATGATTATATTCCAGACCCAAACCTCCTTACCGAATATAGCGAAAATGTAATTTCATACTTAGCCGGTTATATAGCAAAAAAACTAAATAAAAACATATTGTGTGAAAATTGTAACAAACTTCTCACCGATGATGGTACAAATATAAATTCTTTGATACGAATTAAAGACAGAGGTGGCTTGACAAAGGCGTCAAGTGATGTCGTATAAGTTTGTAAATTGTAAAAAAGTTTTCCGTCGTTATTTAAGAGTCGAAGGTGTAAGTAAACTCGGGTTACCCAAAAGTATGCTCAAGATGTCTATGAACGTCTTTAATATGTGTGGTAAAACAGATATTTTTTCTCAGTTAATTAATCACTCTTATGATAATTGTGTATTAAACAATCATTTACATTTGATTATTAAAGCGATTGTAGATATGTATTTAAAAATTCGTACACACTATGAGTGTAAAAAGGCTTCAGTGCCAAAAGGTGAGAACGTTCGAAATTTTTCCAACAAACTGGTTTTATTTAAAGGACTATAAATATGTCATCATATGCTTTAACAACATCAATCTGACTAGACAAATACGACAGTGTTTTTATTTTTTTTGATATCTTAGAAAGTGACCGAGATATAAGCGTTCAAAGTTGCGGCGCCGTCCGGATTTTTAAAACGTGTCGCGGAAAGTTGGTGACGTCACACATCGACAGAACGGGCTGTGGTACTCGCGGCCGCGTACTTCTTTAGCTCTGTGCAACTGGTGCGCGCGCTTGTCTTTAATTTTATGTGGCTCTCAGGTATGAATCAACATTATGCCATATAATAATATTGTGTAGTACCTATATGTACAAATTCAACCATTAAAACGCCTACAAAACTATTTTTTCATGTGCCATTGGATGCCAAAAGGCGTAAAAAGTGGATGAATGTTATGAAACGGGCAGATCTAATTGACCCTAAGACCGTTGGATTATTTGTGAAGACCATTTAGATCTAAGTAAGATAATATGTAATTAGATATTCTAAGCTTTGGGATACCTATTACCTACTAGGTAGTGTCCTATAACTAAGTTGTAATAAGAGGTTTTTGGTGCAATATCTTCATTTAGTCACTCTTTATACTACATAGGTACCTATGTATGATTAAGTAAGTTGACTTTTCTTGACGGTAAATGAAGGTAGGAAAATAGGTACCCAAGTTTATAAATAAACTAAACATAAATGTTCAGCTAACAATAATGCTTGTTACTTGTAACATAAATGCTTGTTACTGCATTTAGGTTAGGTAGGTAGGTACCTTACACGACTAGAGCTTTTACTTACCTTCCGTGCCTACACCCAATAAGTAGGTTCACTTATCTATATTATGTTGCAAAAATGCTATTCACATGCTAGATGAAAAGAATACCTACTTTACTTGTTTCAGTTTGAGTCCTCGCATTTCCTTTGCTATATAATCACTATTTTCGGAAAAATATTGAGCGACAAACTGTCTACTTTTGGTAAATTATCTGATTGACCTTGTTGAAATCCCTTCTCCATTATTGTAATTTAAAGGCTAATAAACAATAAAAGTCAAGTTACACAGATCGCAGTAGGTATGTACGATACAAAACGCAGAGCAACTTCGAATGACCTGCGACTAGTATAGCGAGCGAACGACTGCCGTGTCGGCTGTCGATGTGTGACGTCACCTACTTAGAGCGCGCGTACTTGAAAAATTAAATAGCGACCGTAACTTTCAGCGTTAATGACTTTGGAAATACTGCATCGATTTTAATGAAACAAAAACTATTGACATGTACATAACCATAGCTCTTATTTAATGTGTGTTTTATTGTAATTTTCAAATCTATCGGTCACATTGATTAAAAAAAACTTCATTTTTAAATGACAAAGAGTTTTATTATTTCCACAGATAAATTCAATACTTATGTACTGTAGCTTTATTAAAATGTTAATCACTTTCCGTACCGCTTACTATTATTTCTGTGTCCAGCTTTCTGGTTGACTGGTAGAGAATGCCTTATGGCATTAAGTCCGCCATTTGTATATTATTTTGTGTACAATAAAGCTTAAATAAATAAACACCTTGTGTTTAGTTGCTAAACTTGCTTCCCTATTACAATAGGCAAGCAAGTTTAGTATAAGGGTTAAGCTACATTTGGCAGCACCGCATCGGACTTTCCTATGCTTCTAACCCTTTCTATCAATCACAACTGAAGCGATTGATTTACTAGAGCGAGAAAGAGAACGGAATGCTACTGAATTGTCGGTTCCGCCGCGGTCTCTTTCTTGCTCTAGTAAATGGCAGTTCTGAGTGATATAATCAAAATCAATTTTTTTCAGTGCATTTTTCTAGTATTAATATTTACGCGTTTGTAAACGCAAAAATAAAATTATTCCATAATTTATTCTGCTTCTTAGTAAGTTATTATTATTAACTAAACTACTCTTAGTTTCAGCAGATCAACTTCAGTTTGATTATTTATCTCTATTGTACAGGTACCGTTTGCTCGTACATGTTCTCAGTAGTACGAGCGGACTTGGCTAAAAAAATTGCATTGGGAACATATCAGCGTTCCCAATGCATTTTTTTTTAAATCGGATATTGCTAGTCTTGCGAACGGGCTTAAATGTGTACCTGGCTATAGTGAATACTTTCTTCCAAAAGAAACCCGAACACCTCATCACGTATGTTAGACTTATTGTAATAAATACGTTATTAACTAAATAATGTACGATAACTGTCAATGCCAAAAAGCCTTGTATCCAAAGCTATTATAATTACTCGTGTTGCTTTTTTTTATCTGACAGCGCTAGAGCTCTATTCAAGTCATTGACAGATTAAAGCAGTGCCGAAGTGTGTTTGTAAATAAATCTAAAGTTAAAAGAACATCGTCATCGTTTCATTTCTGAATATAAGATCCAATCTTATATCTCAGAAGTGGATAAATGCTTTCACATCCACTATTAGTGAAATGTTCAAATACCAGTGAGTCAGTGAAATACTGACTGACAATCGAGATAAAATCGATTCGATTTATCAACTGCTTTTATTGTTGTTTTTACTGCAAACAAAGACTACAGTGTATATAATACTGCTATGGATCAACACTGCCAGAGACCCAAGAGTCGCTCGCAGTCTACACCAGAGATGACAAGTATACGACGACATTGCCGCAATCAAAAACGTAGTGAATCGAATTGGAAACGTGGCAGGCATCGCAGAGATGCTCGTTCTCGTAGTGGATCATCTCGGATATAGAACAGGGAGCGGCGAGATCGAAGGCTACGCCGGTCGCGGGAGCGTGACCGATCGAGTTGCAGTGCTGAGCGAAGCCGTGATCGCAGCCAATCGCGTCGATTGTCACGCCGGAGTTGTTCGCGGCGGTGCCATCGAGGAAACTCTACTCGATTATTTATAAGTGAAATTATAAACTCATTACAAAACATAAAACCGCAAGGCAATAAGTTTCCCATGTTAGGCAATGTGGTTCCCGAGTGTGACCCAATGATTAACAATACAAATGTGACTATGCAAGGTGGACGAATGTGCGAAGCTATATAATTAGGGTGATGACCAAATTATTCATTATGCATTGCCCAAGTTGTGCTGAGTTGCTCGCACTTGGTATCAAACGCTGCCGACCATGTCATTTTCATGGCCTGAGTGGAAAGTGAAACTAACAGATATATTTCCCAGTAGCGATGACTATGCTGACTATTATGACAAAATAAATTTATTAAATAGATGTGAAATTCGAGATAAGCGTGCAGTTGACTGCCTATTACATGGTTCTCGTGAGATCGACAGGACAAAAAATATAGGGACAAAACATTTGAGTCAGAATGACACTAAAATGACAAAAACATCATCTAATGTTTCGACTGTACGTTTGAATTGTAACGAGTCAGGTCATTTCAGATTTAAATATCTGAAACGAATTTTAAAATGTAGTTTATGTCATAGATTAGGTCATTTAAGCGTTAATTGCCCTAAGCTGCCCCACGATTCTAATTCAAAAACAGATCTGACTAATGTTATTGTTTGGGGAAGGTGCTGGGCTAATAAATAAGTTAGGTCAAGTATAAGGTCTAGGTACGTTACCACTTCGCTGATTCACTTCCTGGGTCTCATAGGTCACTAGGCAGGCACATCTGATGGCACTAGGTCAGATACTGACGGGAAACGGATCGCGAGCGTAACGTGGCGCACTTCACGGGTACCTTTATCGGTCTGTCAAGCGTCGGGAGTCAGTGTCGGGAAGCTACTATTTAAATGGTGGGAGGTGACAATTAAGAGCGGGTCAGGTAGCTATTATATATATATAATATAGGTATGTAAGTATCGTACGTGCAAAGGGACTTTTCTAAACACATCGCCCGCCCTAAACATCTTAATGTTTACGTAAAGAATTTAAGGTTAGTAGGATAGGAGGTTAGGCAACAGGAAGACGAACTAGTTTCGTTACGGATCTCTTCAAGGTACCGGTGGGAGTCTGAACTTCAACCACACGGACAACTTGGTCTTTTCCGGGATGTAACTCAACAATACGACCACGGCGCCATTGTAAAGGAGGAAGGTTGTCGTCTTTTAGGAGAACTAGCTCGCCTATAGTAGGAGGATTGGAAGGAGTAGTCCACTTCTGTCTCATCTGTAAGGTGTTAAGGTATTCCAGGTGCCATCGGGACCAAAAATGCTGGGTCATCTGTTGCACCAACTGGAATCGACTGAGACGACTGGTTTTCACTTCTGTGAACGGGTATTCAGGAAGGGCAGTGAGAGGTTGACCTATAAGGAAATGACCTGGGGTAAGTACCTCGAGGTCATTTGGATCGGAGGAAACAGGACACAAGGGACGTGAATTAAGGACTGCTTCGATTTTCGCGAAGACAGTCGTTAATTCCTCAAAGGTTAAGGGAGTTTCACCAATGACACGCTTCAAGTGTGACTTCGCTGACTTAACAGCAGCTTCGAAAAGGCCACCCCAATGAGGACAAATAGGGGGTTCGAAAACCCAGTTAATGTTCCTTCGGGAAAGTTGAGAACCTATGGTCGATTGGTTTTGTGTCAAAAAGGACTCTAACTCTTTTATGTAGTTATTGGCACCGATGTAGTTTCGACCGCAATCAGATCGGATTAGGCTAGGAAGGCCCCGACGCGACACGAAGCGGGAAAAGGTTGCGATAAAGGCTTCAGTAGTTAGGTCAGACACAACTTCAAGGTGGACGGCTTTGGTCGATAGGCACACGAACACACACAGGTAACTTTTCACCAGCTTCCGGTTGCGGTACGATTGGACTTTGGTGTAAAACGGTCCGGCAAAGTCAGTACCTACGCCATCAAAGGGACGAACAGCAGTAACGCGGTCCTTCGGTAAATCGCCCATGGGAGGTTGGGAGACAGCTGCTTTCAGGCGGTAACAAGGAAGGCACTTAAAAATCACATTCTGAATAGCGCGGCGAGCGGATAGAATCCAATAGTCTCGACTGAGGATAGCGAGCAAAGTATTAGCTCCAGCATGAGAGTTTTCTAGGTGGTAATGCGAAATTAACAGGGAGGTAAAATGACAGCCCTTGGGTAGGAGAAGAGGGTGGCGAGAATTGTAAGGGAGCTCAGAGTTTCGCAGTCGGCCACCTACTCTTATAAGACCTGTATCATCGACAAATAGACTTAGTCGTCTCAGGGAATTTGAAATTAGATCTCCGCGGTGTAGGCGATCTAACTCATTTGGGAAGGACGTAAATTGGACAATTTTAACTACATACATAAGGGAGTCTCGGCGTTCTTCAGGAGAGAGGTAGGGAAGGCATTTACGGTTGGCAGGGTTCTTAGCGTTATGAATAAACCGTCGGATATAGCATACAACATTGATGAGTTTATTCAATGAACTGTAACGCTCTAACAAAAAAGAGGGATCAGGAGAGGGAATATCTGAAGTCATTACCAAACAACGAAGTCCTGGGAGATCTTTACAAGGATCCGGCTCTGTAATCACAGGCCAAAGGTCAGGAGATTCCATCAACCATGCAGGAGAAAACCAAAGGTTATGGTTGATTAATCGGGACACGGGCACTCCCCTGGACGCACAGTCACTCGGGTTCATATGACCAGGGACGTGTCTCCACTCGGATACTGTTCCGGAGTTAGTAATTTGGGAGACTCGGTTTGCCTCATAGGTTTGGAGGTGATGGGGAGGCGTCCTAATCCAGGCAAGGGCAATCATGCTATCCGTCCAACTATTGATTGACGCCAGCACTATCGATCTCGTTAAACAGAGAGCGACGTGGTGAACCAATTTTGAGAGGAGCGTAGCTCCTAACAATTCCAATTTAGGAATTGTTAAACGTGTCCGAACTGGGGCAACTTTAGTTTTGGCCATAACAAGGTGGACGGAGCATGTGCCAGAAGGATGTTCTGCGCGCAAGTAAACTGCGGCGGCATAGCCAGCCTCTGAAGCGTCACAGAAACCATGGAGGGAAAAGGAGGTGGAACCACCGGGTAGGATATGGCGGGGAATGGCTACTTCAGATATTTTTACAAGGTCTCTCGTAAATGTAGCCCACTCAGATGTAAGGGTATCACTAAGGGGTTCGTCCCAGGTTAGACCAGAAAGCCATAGGCGCTGTATAAACTCCTTAGCTGCAAACACTACAGGAGCTATCCAGCCGCAAGGGTCATATATCCGGGCGATTAAAGAGAGGACTTTTCTTTTGGTAACCACTTCTTCTTTGATATTCGGGGTAAAGTTATATGAAAAACAATCACTACTAGGGTTGTACTGAACACCAAGGACAGCAATGGTTTGAGGGTTTGAGGAGTCTTGAAAGGAGTAGGGAAGCTGCAGGTGCTCTGGAGGCATGTCTTTAAGAAGCTCGGGTTTGTTCGTAATCCATTTTCGAAGCTCATACCCACCAGATGCCATAATACCTTCAAGTTCCTTTTTAAGGAGGTGCGCAGACTCAATGGAGTAAGTTCCGGTCAGGCAATCGTCGACGTAAACGTCGTTTTCTAGGACCTCAGCAGCTTTAGGAAATGTGGCTCTCTCTTTCTCCGCGAGCTCCAGGAGGGTACGGATTGCAATGTAGGGACTAGAACGGAGTCCATAGCTGTTGGTGTTCAGTTCAAAGGTAAGGAGAGGTAAGGAGGGATCTTCACGCCAAAGCACTAGCTGGTACCGCCTATCATCAGGGTGGACCCAAGTCATACGGAACATCATCCGGATGTCAGTGACAAATACCACTTCATGCCTGCGGAAGTTCAGTAGGATATGGGTAATGTCACGTTGGAGATTAGGGCCGGTGTGCAAGCACTGGTTAAGGGACACGCCGGAGGAAGTAGGACTGCTACCATCGAACACAACACGTATCTTGTCCCCGGTACTCTTGAACACACCGTGGTGAGGGATAAAATAATGTTCTCGGGACGGGTCAAAGGTGGACAAAGACATGTGCTGGAGCTCAAGATATTCGCGCATAAAGGCTACATACTTAACACGGAGGTCTTGGTTAGCTTGCAAACGCTTTTCCATGTTATGGAAACGTTGAAGGGCTCGAGTTTGGGAATCACCAAGGGGGGGTCGGTTCTGGAGGAAGGGTAGTCTTACCATATATCTACCATCGGGCTCGCGAGTGGTAGTGGTTTGGAAGATGGTTTCACAGTCTTGATCTAATGGGTTAGGGATATCCATCTGGGGGGCTTCCTCAGTTTTCCAGAACCTTTCCACGATCCGGGATAAGGAAATACCAGTCATAGGTGTCTCAGCCTCGTGGGAGTAGCCTGGTATAGGACCAGACAGTACAAAACCGAAGATGGTAGACAAGGCTGTGAGACCACTAGGATGTAAAAGGAACTCAGGCTTCAAAAGGGATCCTATGACATCAGCACCCAGGAGGACATTTATAGGGCCAGGTATGTGGAATAGGGGGTCCGCTAAAGGTAAGTGTGCAATAGAATTTACAAAGGACTTGGGTAGGTCAATCTCAGGGTGAGTACCAGCAATCACATCCACGACCATTGCGGTAGTTGAGATTTCGGGATAGGACGAATGCACAGGTTTGAAGTGTAGGGTGACAGTACCTCTGGAATGCACAGTCTGCACATTACCTATACCACGTACAGGTATAAAGGATGGGCTTACAGGAAGGTTCAGTTGGTCGACGGCTAAATCAGTAGAGAGGAGACAACCCTGGGCGCCGGTATCACATAATGCGCGCGCTTCTACATAATATCCATAGGAGGTCTTGACGTGTATTAGGGCAGTAGGTAAAAGTACGAGAGAGTTTGAAGGGATTCTAGTAGAAGCGGGCAGAGAGGAATAGTCTGAGCCTAGTCACTGTGTCGGACTACGACTAGACCGAGGGCTGTGGTCACGTCGAAGAGACCTGTCATCTGCCGTACTCAGCCTACGAGACTGAGTAGGAATTGGAGAATAAGCACGTGTATTGCGAGCAGGAGGGGTGGGATGGCGTGAGTCATGGGAACGGACGTAGTGATCCGTCACGTGCGTGCTCGTTCGTGGAGGTGGGGACCGCATATTCGAGCGGGGAGGTGAATATCTCCTACTGGAATTGGGGGGTGAATATCGCCCGCCCAAACGGGGAGGTGACGACCTTGTCGCTACGTCACGGAATGAGACGGTTCTTTCTTGTGGGGAAGGAATGCCGTCATAACAAAGCGTCGTGTGGTGAGAGGAACGACGGCATGTGCCACAACGATAGTTACGGCGGCAGGAGGATAGGGAGTGCTTATCCAAGCACCTATAACACAAGCGGGCCTCTCTTACATAACTAGTCCGATCGCGGACAGGTAGGCGAAGGAAGTCGGGACACTCCCGCAGGTAATGCTTTGTGCTGTTACACATATAGCACGTAACACTAGGAGGAGGAGTCACTACTACGTATGCTCTAGGAGAAGGTGGGGAACGGAGTCTGGCTTTAGGTGTCGGACGGGAAGGGTGAGTTGCCTGAGGAGTATTATCTACTATGTCGGCACTACCCACATTATCATAATGCCTACACTCGTCTTCGAGGAAGGAGATCAGGTGATCAAATGTAGGGAGGGATTCGGGGTTGTCCCCATACCGGCGTTCAAAGCGAGACTTTAAGTCCGACGGCAATTTGGTCAAACATATGTGGACCAGCATGTACGACCAGTGGGTCACAGGAAGTTCAAGGCGCTCCAGACACCGGTACGACGACAGTAGGGGGTTGAGAAACGACACTCTTAGCCCACCCAATTTGGAACTAATATTCGGCAGGTTAATTATTTGAGATAAGTGGGTATCGGCCAGGACACGTAAATTATGATACCTACGCTTAAGGAGGTCACGGGCTGTGGTATAATTACCACCCTCAATTTTAAGGTGTTGAATCAGCCTTCTGGGTTCGTCTGACAGAGCACCTACTAGGTAGTGTAGCTTGAGGGTAGGGGTCAGGTCAGGTTGATTATCAACTACGCTGTCAAATTGGTCAATAAAGCTGATCCAACTATCAGGACGGCCATCAAACCGCGGGATGGGGAGGACAGGAAGCTTACTAGTAGGGGATGTAAACTGGGATGCCCTAGGCGTCTTATTAGGAGTGCTTGTGGCAGACGGGTCGCGCTCAAAAGGAAGTGGTAACTCGTCTGCTCTCACCTTAAGGTCATCAATTTTATTTTGCACCATTCGCATTTTATGCTTAACGTACGAGTAATCTTGCTCATATATTGAGGGGTCTAATCCGCCTAGGAGTCGGGAACAGGCAGCACCAAACTTCGCCTGATGGGAGTTGACCTCAGACAAACGCACGCGTAATTTAGCAGGTGAGAGGGTGTCTAAAGCCTGGTGTGTGTCGTCGATCCATTCACTTATAAAACGTACAACCCCAATAGACTCACGGTACTCTGACGTGTCCGTGTATAGGTAGGCCTTAACGGTGTCGTTGCCATTGTCAGACATGTTTAGGTGATCAACAAAAACTAGGTTTCAAACAAAAAAGGAAAAAAAGGAATAATTACAATTATACGAATTAAATTCGCAAATCGTAAACACGCGGGAATCTTTACGTAATAAGTAAGATGCCGGGACCGGGCCCAGGTGTGTTGCTACGCTAGGAGAACAAAAGAATTCCAAGCGCACGGCGGCCTAGTAACAAATTAACTCGTAAACAAATTACGTAGGTAATCGATATAATATTCGATATTAATATTAAATATTTAGGGATTTACGAATTTTAAGTCTTTAAAGGATATTAAATGTTTAATTGAGGGAATACTCATCATCATCATCATCAGCTCATATAATGTCCCCACCGAGGGGCTCGAGCCTACCCCACATTAGGGGCGGTTAGGCCTTAGTCAACCACGCTGGCCAAGTGCGGGTTGGTCGACTTCACACACAACCTAAGAAATAATTCATAGGTGTGTGCAGGTTTCCTCACGATGTTTTCCTTCACCGTAAAAGCGTCGATTAAACGTACATATGAATTCAAAATTTGAAAACACATTGGTACGTGGCGGGGATCGAACCAGTGCCTCCCGGGTGGGAGACGACGCTCTTACGCACTACGCCACCGACGCCACCGACGCCGAGGGAATACTATTTACTAATTAATATTAAATTACGTAATTTTTTTACTTTTCTAAACAGTTATTATGGATAAAACTGTTATGAAAATCAACATTGACAATTCTACAAATGACAAGTTTTTCTTATCCTTTAAAATTAACGACATTCCTTGTGAAGGATATATTATAGACTTGGCTAGTCAGTGTACTGCGCCGCAGTGAAGCTATGCGTCTAGGCACACACTGGCTTGGGGATCAGCTTCCTATTATGAAGGGGTTAGGGAATAGTACTGTAACTCGAAATACATGGTATAAAAGAAGAAGTAGATGCTTACGTAGCTGAAAATTATGTCATTAAATACCCGATCTTAATTGGTGATTGTAACCGATTTTTCTGATGGTAACCGTTTTTATGGACGCCGTCTTGGTGGAGTGGTCAGTATAGCTGCCTACACATCAAGCGGTCCGGGTTCGAGTCCTGGTAGCGGCAAATATTTGTGTGATGGACACGAGTATTTGTTGACGAGTCTTGGTTGTTTATATATTTATTTAAGTTTATTTATAAAAATATCTAAAAATAATATGTAGGTATATTAAAAAAATGTTACTTTGGGCTAGATAATTGGTGTGAATGTGGAAATAAATTATTATTATTAATTGGTCATAGTTTTACAGAAAAACCTGGAATTGTGATTATAAAAACAATAGATGCATTCATATTTGAACGAAATTCTCCATAAAACTTGCAACTAATGGTGTCGACAAATCTTACAGTTAGTGCAAAACAGATGGCCATAATACCTGTATATTCTACTATTAATTTTACCGGAACTGCTTCCATTAAAGAATCTTTGCGAGGTATGCCGGGAAAGGAATTTTATTTGCTTCCTGGGGAGTACAATTTTGAAAATGGTAATGGTGTATTATTGGAGGGTCTTATTTCCATAACAACCGTTCAGCATTTTGGTGATCGCCGCTGTGTAGAACCTTTCCAGCTCCATCAGTTTTACTATCGGGTAGAATGTGCTGACCTTTAATTCCGATGTCAATAACTTCGTGACCCTGTGAATACGGAATCGCATAGCACGAAGCGCCGACGCAAGCTTCGACCAGAGTCCAAAGGTGCGTGTAGTGCACATGCACCCCGTTCGCCACATCCGCTGCTTCCAGGAGGTAATATAAGAGTATCGGTACTCTTCTGGCCGATATCACCTCTACTGCCGGTGTCAACAATGTGGGCGTTGAATGCCACCCCTTCGCGCCCAAAGCCAGCCTCAATAGTAGACATGCCCGCCGGCACAGTGGCCATAGAGGCGTGTTCGAATAGACCCGTCAAAGATATTGATGCGGTGGACCCCATTAAGTCAGCTGCTAACGCGGGCCTCTGCGAAGTCACCACGGACACCATGTCGGCCGACGCTCCTACTACAGCCGCACCCCCGCGGCCTGCGTCACTAAGTAATGCAGGAATTTATATTATTCAAAAAATACCAAGTTTCAAAAGTTCAGAGCTTACTAGAGAAAGAAAAAAATCAGCCAGTTAAGATAAAATTAATTTCAGATCCATAGATGTCAAATTACAACCAAAATTCAATAATTTTTTGATGGCTGAACAACAAAGGTACACGAATATTAATTTTTGTCACAGAGGGTGCTAAAGGAAAGCTCCGAATATTGAAATCTTATTACAGTGATGGGACATTTAAAAGATGCCCAAAGCCTTTTGAGCAGCTGTATGTGATACAAGGCGAGATTAATCGATCTTACAGAGTAGATTACATAGTACCTCTAATTTATGCTTTTTGAATTAAAAGGATACACAAACAAAAATTATTGTTCACTCTTATCAAAACGTGTATTCCAGAATGGTAACCGTACCAATGTTAAACAGATTACGAACTGGCAGCTGTGAACGCGATTACATCAGTCTTTCCAAATATTCAATTAAAAGTAAAATAGCACTTGCTGCTTATTTACTTAAATTGCAGCAACTGTTAAATATTATCGCACCACACTGTTAAGATTAATAAGCAAAGCTCGCAATTTATTTGGGGCAGAGTTGATTGCAATTAATTTAGGGATCAACAATTGTTTATAGATGTAAAGGAACATGCCTAATAGCCGGTCATAGAGAATAAGAACATCACCAATGTGCGATTATCTGTGAAGGACTAGAGGAAAATGCAGGTAGAGAGATTAACTAATGAAACAAGTTATCCAAATAAAAGTAATTTCATTTAATAAATTAAAATATATTGTATTAAACACAAATAAACAACAATACAAGTAGAACAGAACAATCAATCAACTATCTGAAAGTAATTTGATTATACCTAATGGTTTATTTGGATCTGATAACAGGCATCTAATTATTATATTAGACGGAAAATAGCTATATTTGCAAAAAAGTTCTAATTATATGTATCAAAAAGATACATATTCCTTGCACAATATAGGAACCTGATAAAGCCTTTACTTATTGTGTATTCTGATGGATATGTTGTAGACTAGATGACCCGGTGTACTTCGTTTTACCTATTCACGGAGTACTAAACGTCTTTGCACCTATCCTAACGACATTAAAACTCTTCCTTCGCTAAAATGGCGGAACGTCAAATGTTTCACAGGAAAGTAGGCAGAACAGTTTATATGGGAAAATGAAATTTTTGTTTTTACTATCTTCCTCGCAATTTTTTTTCATATTTTCTCACCTTTTAAACCTTCCCTGGACTACGACAAACATTTCAAGACCAAGATAAGATAAATCCGTTCAGCCGTTCTCGAGTTTTAGTGAGACTAACGAACAGCAATTCATTTTTATATATATAGATATTGTTAACGCCATCTATTTAGGATAGAGGAACTAACGCCTTATCCATCCCTGCTTCCACTATCCTCTGAGTGTGCCTATAGTTACAACTTTTGGCCGCCTGCGACTGCAGCGCACCAGTATGAGATTATGAACGGCCCGAACGAATTGCATCGCGAGTACGACCGACTCCCTTGAGAATTTGGTGATTCCACTTGTCCATTGTGCCCGTGAATCTAAAGGTATTCCCGTATATGATTACCACGTTCGTGCTCCAAGTGACATTGTGTTCCGTGTAACCCCTCCATAACCAGGAGACACCAGAAAAAAGCCGGCCGGCGAAAAGAAAGCGACGTGCGTCAAGGTAGGCACACTCACTTCTTACCTATTATCGTCATTGAGGCGTTAGGGGGGGAAGCTTAACCAAATTTTTCTACGTAGCATTCGCCCGGCCACTTGACTTACACAACCTTTAGTGTCTCCACCAGGATGGCATCCCTAGCCTGTCCAGATATGATGGGCCCTTATCCAGCTACATCAGATGCTAACATTATTATTAATGAATGTAATAAAGAAACTAAACTTTTTAATCTGTTGAAAAACGATGTTTTTAATCTGGATATCCTATCCAGCTTCAGAGATTCTGTGCCGTTGCTGGGATAATGTAAATTTTTAGTATAAATGCCTGCATCCTTACAAGAAGGTAAAACCCTATTATCAACACTTGCAAGTCGAGAGCTGTCAGAATTTGTAGGTGGGCCGTCGAAGGCGTTAGTGGCATATTTAATCAATCATTTAAATTTCTCAGGCATGAGTTTTTTAACCGGGTGTCAAGACATGCTAAGACGGACTTTCGCATAAGCGCTGATAAATAGGTTTCACCAAAGTGTCTGAGACAGCACCTGCATTATTTCTATAATAATCATAACATGCATAGAAATAACATTCTCCAGATTATGTCAATCAGAATGATTTAAATACATGGAGATCAGATTTCGCTATAGATGTAAACACCGACAATGTATCCTCTCCAAGATTGGGATATTCACAACAAATATTGATTGCATGTGGAACTTACCAATTAAAACAAGCACGCTCATATTATAGAGAGCACATTAGAGACGATGGTTCCTATACTATGGAAGTGTTCACGAATACTGACAGCAACCGACTATAAGGCTCCACACTTTCTTTGATTAATCACAGTTTATTGCGGGGAAGAATAAAAAGCAGACATAGGTAGAAAATACTTATTTGTTGAACAACTGAGCAAAGTAATTTTTTGCTGTGATTGTCGATATTAAATCACGAACCAGCGAAAAAGTCTAGAATTAGCATAGCGAATGATTCATAAATAGACTACTGAGTGCAGTGAGTGATTTAAAGGCACAAGACAAAAAAATTTGCTCACGTGTGAAACATACAACTTTTCACATCTCGACCGAGAAAATTGTTGTAGGTGAGAAAAACAAGGCAATACTTTAATACATGTTTATTATCTTAAAAATAACCGTAGAAAATTAAAAGTAAGATTACTAAAATAATATTTATTGAACGTTACAGTCTTGTTCAAAGCTCACAGCAAAAAGCGGTTTTTTTTCGAGATTTTACGAAGCAAAAGAGCTCGTTTGGTGCTGGAGAGGTGAAAAATATTGATGCAATTGTATGGTACAGTGGTTTGCTGCGCACATGTGATGACTATTATTTGGTTTCTAAGCTGGGCAAGACACTAAAGTTATATTTGTCTATCTGTCCAGTTTCTGGATCATATTATATTAGTTTATAACTCTGAATAAAAAAAACCTTATTAAAATATTGTTTTATTTCACACTTCGCATGAAAATTACACATAAATTAGCAATTCTTTCAGTTCAGATCGCAGTCTTCAAAAATTAATACCTATAACAGAAACATTGAAAAATGACCATTGAAAAAAGTTTCAAATCATCTTGATAACGAGTCATTTCATTTGAAGCAAATAAAAAACATTCAGGACCTAGAAGAAATTGAACAGCTACTTACTGATAACAGCGATAGAAAAAAAAGCATGCTCTATTTTTTATTCTCATGGTCAAGGTTTGGAACAAACTGTACGTACCGGTTTCTGTATGTACTCTTTTCAAGAGACTTGTGTGGGAACATTCCCACATACTTTAAAGTTTAATTTTGAGATGATTAATCATTAGGATTCTACCTACACTCAACAAAAACTTCATTAACAACATTTTATGACATAAAAGAAAATCTGTTTGTCAAGTTGGAAAGAATTCCAACAAATAGACATAGACCTAAATACTGTTAAAAAACAAAAGACTAGAGAATCATCATCATCAAATATGATTGAAAGATAGATAGACGTGAATAGAGATGCGCAATCCATCCAACCGGGTTTAAACCCAGGTGGATAAAAACCGAGTGTATTAGGTTTAAACCCGATAAACACCAAATTTTTAAGGTGTCTACGGTTTTTTTTCTTAAATTCGAATAATTATGCTACTTCTCGATCTGACCAAATACAAGCTGGTACAGTGGGCCATCCATTACAATCACTCGGTTCCAGCTCCATAGCAGCTAGCCAGCTACCCATTTCCGTTTTTTCTCATCAAATGGAAAATATTTGAAATAGAACGACATGACCGGAAATGGTTAGCATAAGCGTCTTTTGTACTCAGGTGGAAAAGTTCCGCACTATTGTAGGTATTTTATATGTTTTTACTATTTTACTAAAAACAAACTTAATATTTAGACGATGTCCTAAAAAAACGAGTAAAAATGTCGATCCACAGGCAACAAAATGATGTAATTATGTAGCCCACAAAAGAAAAAATTGAGTTTGGAGTTTGAGTTTATTAAAAGAGAAATAAAATGAAAAAGCACCCAATCACTATCGAATTCAGCGTTGTTACAGACAAAGGATTGGATCGGTTCTATCTCGTTTGAGCTATAATGGTCTGCAACAACATATTTTTAAAATTTCAACAATACGACCGAGTGACCAATTGAGAGGTTTGAGTTGTTCGTCTTTAATCAAGACAAGTGTTCCTAGTTTAGGTTCTGATGTATCGTTACCTATGCTACTTCGTACGTTGATTCAACGTATGCAAATACTACACATGCCTAGGCCTTGGAATCATTCATACAATGCCCTCTGCTTTAGTAAATTACAGTAAAAAAGTGATTCGATTGTATTTAGTCTGTATTTTTTTTCTTCGGCCTGTAGTTTATAATCTGTAACTTTGTTTTCATTCTGGACTGACACATAGAATAAAAAAAAGCGTGGCGTCAGTCAGTACGGTTTTTATTTTAATTTCTTTGTTATTGTAACAAATTATTGGGACGGTCTCGGTGTAGTTGCGCTCACGTGCGCATATCCCGAACCGTCCCGCAATAGCGCACTGGAGGTCAGGCCGGAATGATGTTTAGTGGGTACGGAAGGAACGCCTTTACCTCGAGTCCCACATATCCCCTGCGGTTGGCACCACCCCGCAGGGACGATGCGTAAATGCATTTGACCTCCCCGTCAACAAAAAAAGGACGTATTAAGGTTATAGCAGTTTAAACAAAAAAATGTTTATATTATTTCAGGTACTCAGCTAAGAGAATCGGTTACTTTTACAAAAAATTTCATAAGGACATACACTAAACCATTTAACTTAGTAAGAGTCTGTCAACGTGTCTTTTCGAAAATAGTTGGCGTTGGTATTCATAGACTGCGGAATATATCCAAAAAAATCTTGTTAGAGGGCAAAATACCACAAGAAAATTGAGGCGGTGATAGAGTGTCCAGAAAGAATTCCACGAAAAGAAACAATGTGATGCGATTCATTGAGTCATTTAAGTGTATTGAGGTTCACCACCAGAGCATCCGTAAAATGTGGAGAATGTATGAGGAAAAACAGGAGGATAAAAGTCTCAGAGTACGCCATTCTTTCTTTAGACACATTTTTAAGACAAAATATAATATAGGATTCGGATCACCAAGGGTCGACGTTTCCTCTAAATGCACGGAGCTATTGGAAAAAATATTGTTGTTGTATTGTTGGCACACGCACAAACAAGTTTCCGAAGGAAATTGTCCGCATATACAACATGTAAACTAAATAACCAACACCCTGAATACATGTGGTTTGGGATCGGCTTCTGAGTTGATTTCAATAATTTTTGAAATAAACCAAAAAGAAAAACGAAATGTACCCAGAAAATGTTGTACAATATTTTCTGGGTACTTTTTTTTTTTCAAATAAATCATCGTTATTTTAAAAAAAAAAAATATTGAAATCAACTCTGAAGCCGATCCCAAACCACCTGTATGCAGGGTGTTGGTTATTTAATTTAAATGTTGTATACGTGGACTGAAAACGTCCATGCTAAGTCGTCGAATGAGATTGCATCGGACGTTTTCGATTTACGTTCACAAAATAAAAATAGCACAATGATTGCTATGTTTGCTTACTGGTTAACAAATTGCACCCCGAGAAATCAAGACGGTCGAACTTATATTTCCTGTTCCCGGACATTCATTCATGCCAGCTGATAATAATTTCGGACATATCGAAAAAATTAGTCAAAAACAAAGAAGTGATTATAGATCCATTCGAATATAGAGATATATATGATCATTATGGCGTTGTTCGTAAATTGGGTGAGGATTGTGTAGTGAAAGATTGGAGGGCCTATGCAAATTAAACAATGAAACCGCCGGCCAAATACCACTTCAAATTTGCAGAGTGCAAGAGGTATTATTATGTGAGCACAGTCAAGAATAAGCCGGGACAGTTCCTTCTCAGAGAAGAAGTAAATTATAAAAGTGACCTTGGCGCAGCTAAAAGCGTAATGAAAAGAGGTGTATCATCTAAAGCTAAGCGTAAATCAGCAAAATGTGCTATCTTGTAAAAAAAATCTTATGTTTGTATACGACATGAAGGGCAGTTTAGTACTTCCTTTTATTTATTTCCAAGTAAATTTGCTAAGAAGTTCATCAGTAAAAAAGCTTTTGATATTTGCAAACCTATTTTTCCAATTTGGTGAGTGCCACTGGTGCCTGAAATTTTCGATTTATTTTTTTACCTGGAATGAAATGTAAGTATAATTATTTATTTTGTACACAAAATTGGTAAAAATTTACGTGTGATTGTTTCTTTTCCAGTATCTGCTCTACTGACTTTATAGGGAATTATCTTTTTTTGAAAGAGAAAGTTATCTTCTTTTTTGTGTTTTCTTCCACAGTCACAACATTATTAGGGAAGGTTTTACAGGTCAGTAAATTAAATTGTTTATCAAGCTTAACTGCATTACATCAAACTCTCTTTTTGTTTCCTGTTCAACTGAAAATACAATCAGATTAATAATCGTTATTTCTATTTTGTTAAAAAGTCATTGTACATTTGTGACCGAACCCATATATGTTCTTGCAAAGAAGGTAAAATAGTTTTCTAAATTCTAGATTAGAATTGATATGCAGTAGTGACAAAGCGAGATAGTTTATTCGATTTACGACACACTCGTCAAAACGCAAGCAAATTTCGTTAAAATTGTCCAGTTTCAAAGTAACTAATTCTACTACATAATTTTCAGGAGCGGAGTCTGTGTTTACCATTATATTTTAATAAATCGTTTAAGGAGTGTGTTGACGTTGGTTACTTTAAAATATAATATTATCGTGCAAGGAATATTTCTTATTATTATATTCGTCTTCCAGGTTACTTGTTTCTTTTACTTCTCTCGCTATCTTTTTATGATCCATTTCGGGCATTGTTATTTCCTGGTCTTCCGCAATTAAATTGAAATCTTCGTTTAAATCTCATAAATCATCCGTTATAGCCTTTAAAGATGGATGTTTTCTATTAGCATATCTGTAATAAGTATTGTAGGGAACTTCTGTATGACCGTTAATGTAGCTTGTCACATTGAAATAAGATTTGTTCAAATTAAAACCTTTAATCTTCTAACAAAAATATATTCAAAATATAATACCGTCTTACATTTTTCTCGTTATTTTCTCTAACCATGACACCAAGTCATAAGATATAAAAACCTAAAAGGGCCGTAGACAATATTAATACTCAACAAAGTATTTTTTTTATTAAACTCGAGTTTAATCACTTGTTGCATATACTATAAACGCTAGACGTTTTTCATGTTGGATTTGGCCCAGATCATCTGGCCTATATCTCTGGGTCTGGGAAAAATCCACGAATAAAAATAGATAAATTTCTTGTACTTAAAAAATAAAACTAGTCCAAGAAATAAAAAACATAGGTATGTACAATACATGGTGCTAAGCTGACTGATGCTGCTGATGCCCACATAATCCCGAGCTTCACACGAGTATGTAGTACGTGTTGGCCAGGAGAACGTGCTAATCTAAATGATGAAATAAAAACGTCGGTACTCGGTAGCGTCCGCGCCATCGCTACCCGCACCTCCAGTCTTAAGCTCTTGGGTACTTGCCCAGTTTGAAATTTCTAACCCTCGTATCTATAATCAACTCATTACTTGTTTCTTAGTAATTTCTTAATCAAGCAATTACTTGAGAAAACTCTTAATGAGCTAAAAAATATGTTTCATAGTCAAGTACTCGTCATTACTTACTTGAGAAAAGTAACGAGTAATACTTTCGACTTACAATTAGCTTAGGTTGGCAATGATGCAATCTTACGTTCCGTGTTCAATTTCAAGTTGTAAAAAATATATTAGTTTTGACGATTTAAAAGTACTTAGCAAAGTCCATTTAAATAAAGAGCTTTTTCATTTTATTGAACATTGTCATAAATTCAAAACATAAACGCTAATAATTGCTAAATAAAATAAATCAAATCTACGTTATAAAAAGGGATACTAAAACTAGATACAAAAAAAACTTAGACTACTATATTACAGATAAAAGACTTCGCCTAGGTCCTCTGAAACAGGAAGTGTACCAATAACACTGGCTGCATTACCTCGCTGAATCGCGAGACTAATTTTTTGTGCGACATACAAACCAGCCTTATTGTCACTTACTGTCTCACGTAGCCGCTCTGTAATATCCCGAAAAAGACGGTGGGCTCCTGGACCCCATGGTCCTAAAGTCTCTACACCAAACGGCTCAAATAAGTAATCTCCTGAGAGACCAGCGTATTTGCGCCGTTTGAGAGATTCAGCGGAAGCTGCAGCCGATCCAGACATTGCTGAGGTCACCAAGAGCGATCACATAATTGAATGTTGAGGACAGAAGAGAGAGTTTCTTTTAATTTGTTATCTAAATCCAAAAGTAGATTGGGGAATTTCCAAAGTTGGCTAGAACGGACGATATATGTGAATTGAGGAACGAACAGACAAAAACGGAGAATCACATAGGCCATGTGAGTGTTAATTTTAAGAAGCCTATTACATGTATCTGAAAATTTGGAATTTTTTTCTTGGACAAAGTCTGTAATAGAGTCGTCTAAGATAGGTGCTCCAAGAAGACGAAGATTTTGCTTATTAATTATTAAAACATTGGGAGCCAACAAGTTAAATTTGGAAATTATATCATTCCTATGGTATTCTGCGATATTGTCTGAAATAAATAATTCACATTTAGAAAAATTCAGTTCCAGACCTATACCCTTGAGTTCTTTGATGAGTACGTGAATGATTTTTTGTATAATTGTGATTGGTTTGATGTTCGGAAGAAAAATATAAATGAGAATAATTCATTACTAGTTTGCGTAAATCGGAACGCATGAATCTGTCATGTCTGTCATAGAATTGAAAGTTCTGATGTTAGTGTACAACATAAATTGATTCTGATTAAAAGTATTGTATAAAAATGAGTGATATTGAGAGAAAAAAGCCCTTTTCGTCACTAGAAAAGGATTTATTTTTAAATATAATCCAAAAATACGATGACATACTATCGTGTAAAAAGACTAACGCAATTAGTGCTTTAAGAAAGAAGAATTGCTGGGATAATATAAGAAATGAATTTAATTCATCTCCAATTGTTACTCAAAAAGTCCGTCTGAGTATGATTTACGTTTTTTTTAATACCAAAAATATACCTCTCTAACTTGCTAAAATACCACGTGATACAATTTAGTTAATTTAACTCTTAGGACAGTTTTCTGATATTTTCTAAAACGTCCATTTAGTACATTTATCTGTTTATGTATTATAAGGAAATATCGTTTCGTGATTTGAAGTTAAGTACCTAGGTACATATCGAAAAATAACATAAGCATAGTTCATAATCATATTATAATTATGTTAAATTAGATCTATCTTTGCGTTCTATTGTTTTGTATTTATTAAACCTAATTCATAGTGTGCTTTTTTATTACAGGCAGCAACAAAACAACTTCTTAAATTATGGTATAACATGAAAGCCAAGGCAAGAGAGGCTAAAACCAAAGAAAATGTAAGGTTCATGACTGGTGGAGGCCCATTAGTGGATGACATAAATCCCATCGATGCAAAAGTCATGGATATTGATAAAAATATTTTAACAAACGTGTAAGTGGATGTTGGGCGGTGAGCGACATTAATGGTATTTATATTTTATTTCATTTATAAACAGGTACTTAATTAAAATAAAAATAAAAAGTTGTAATTAGTAAAATTACATGCCTGCCCTTCTCTATACTTACCCGATTGCATCACCTTAACAATGTGTAAATTCATTTCACACTTGTAATGCAATGAATGAATATACTCTTGCATAAAAACTTGCTCTTGAAAAACTGCACTTGGCCAGCGCGGTTGACTCAAGCCTAATCGCCCCTAATGGAGTAGGCACAATCCCCTCGGTGGGGATGATGATGATGTTTTTGAAACTAAATATATATATTTTTTATTTTATTTATAGGTTCATTGGTGATACTTGGGGATGAAAATGATGAGGCATGGAGCAAGAATAGCAACTGTTATGTTGACATACCTGATTTAGCTGATGAAAGCATACAAGTTGTCACCGTGCCACAAGCAAGTACATCTACACAGTGCATATCCGAGGATAATTTCAAGAATAATAAGCAACATTTTGAAATGAAAACCCCAATAAAAAAAGTAGTTTCGGAGAAAAATATATAAATAAAATAGATTTATTAAAAATAAAAATATTAGAAGAGGAACTCAAACACCAGCAAGAAATACATAAGGAAGAATTGAAAATAAAAATTATGGAAAGAGAACATAAAGAAAAAATGTGGGCTATCGAATTAAAAATCAAGGAAAGACAATTATTAGAATAAGGCTTTAATTTAATTTATTTAATAAATTTTTAATCACATAATAGTTTTTCACTTCTTATAATTATGAAATGGTATTTACTAAGCTGTAAGTTTATTAGGAGAAATCTCTTGCAATAATATTAGCCCGAAGAACCATGCCATCACTGGTTCCAAGAGTAGTCGCTGTGCTTGAAATCTCATCTACGTCTGTTTGTATTTCTAAATCATCAATGGAGTCATTTGTTTCTATAGCTATATTATGCAAGACCGCACAAGCTACTATAATGTTAGCTGTGTTCCTTAGTTTTGTAGCCATACCTTTTTGTAAACATGGAAACCTCCGCTTCCATACCCCAAATAATCGCTCGATTGTGTTTCGAGTCTTGATCTGGGCCTTATTATATCTTTCTTCAGCAGGACTTGAGGGATTAGATATTGGAGTAAGTAAATGTCTTGTGCATGAGTAACCTGCATCGGCAACTAACATGCCTTTAATTTGATTATTCTGTAATTTGACATTTAGCATAGAATTTCGAAAAATCCGACTATCATGAGTACTTCCAGCCCAACATACGACTATATCAAAAATGGGCCACCTACAACTTGAACATTCAGAGAAAAGTAGCCTTTCCTGTTTCGGTATTGTTCGGTATGTTCTATTTCTCGTGGTTTGGATATTTTTATATGGGTGCAATCCAACGCTCCAACAATATTTTTCAGGCCACTATATCTTCCTATACATCCAATAAATTCAAAATCATCCTGCACTCTTTTTATCTGTCTATCTGACCTTGGAAAATTAATGAAGTTATGCATTTGGAGAGCTAAGGCGCGACTTACTTTTTGTACAATGTTACAAACAGTTGATTGGGATATATGTATGAGGTCTCCACTAACGGTTTGGAAGTTCCCTGTAGCATAGAACCTCAATGCTGTGAGAAGTTGGCATTCAGGGGATATAGGAAGACGTCTTTGTGTTTCATACGGAATATTATTGATAATCAATGGTAATATCACATTCATAATAACAAATTTTATAAAACGAAATCTCTTCTTAAAATCTAGTTCAGTATATTCTCGTAGAGGGTCTTTATCACGAAAATAAATTTTAGATACTCTGGGTTCAATTATACGAATATTATTTTCTACTTCTTCCAATGGATCGGCAGTTAAATTATCCAAACTTGCAAATAAAGAATCTATACGATCCATTATGATGCGAAAACTTTTATTTTGCACAACACAACGTAAATAATACCACAAGCCGACGTAAAGTAACCTAGAAATTTACTAAACTTACGTTAACTGAGCACTGTATGTTACTTAAGTAATGAAATTGGCGACTATTGCTTGGCGAAGTATTCTTACTTTAGACAGTTCTTACTTCATTCAAATTCTTGTTTATTGTTTAAAAATGACAACTTAAGTAACGACTTTTACTCAAGTTGTAACATCATTTTTTTTGTAGTCAAAATAAATCAAAATTATCATCTATAAGTTTGATAATAGAGGGGTGGAGCCAACTATCGTTAATATGTCACACCAAGTAGGATGGTTGTTGCTAAATAGATATTGCTTATTGTAGCATAGCACGGGTGACATAAATAATGAAGATTCATGGAAGTAGGATAGAGGTCGCTAGTTATATAGAAGTGGTCGATTCAGTTAGTTTGGCTACTCACCACCCAATTGTTTTGTCGCTTTATTTCTTGTTCTAGAATATTCCTAAAGTGTAATTAATAATTAAAACTTCCGTTAGCAAATTTATTACCAAATATGGTAGTGATTTGGAGTTCGAATCGCAAGCTTAGAAGTAGGGAGGGAGCCTATAAATATCAGTACTTGAGGCGTGGAGATCATGCATTTGTGTACTTGACTTCTTGAATACCATCTAGGTATTGATGTATTTCTTGAAAAAATATTTATAAGTAATTGGCTCCAACCAGTAACTAAGTTGTTAAAATAAAAAGTTAATAAAAAGTGATTTCCCCTGCTTTAAAAGGGTAAGTAAAGTAGATTTTAATCAGTTGGATAGGTATAGATGTTGTATAAAGTTTACAAATTCTTAGGTTATGTATTACATTTCTAGGGTTCCTTGGACAGTGGTCCCATTGTTGTCGGTTGTTCACTAGACAATATTTATATACCTCTTGTAAGACTGAGAAGCTAGGGGAGTATGATTGAATGTGATGACATCCTGAACTATCATCCATTCTGATCTTGAGGAATCAATAAGGAAAGTCAGAAGGAAAACTTCCGAGGTCACCAGGACAAAAGATAGCAAGGGAGACTTTCTGCTACCAAGTCTTGAAGTTAAGTAATCCTCCCATAAATTTATGCCCCTGCTTACTCATTGCATTCCCTAAATACTTTTTGTTAGAATTTGAATTGAGAATTAAATCATTTCTTAATAAAACTTTTAAAAAGACAATACAAAGTCTAGAGAATGTGTCTTTATTAATATTACTCCTTAATCACAAATGTTTACTAAGATATAAATGATCTGAATGTAACCTTGAAGAAGCAAACTAATGTATAAAACAGTAGATGAAATTCGTATCAGTAATTATAGTGTTTATCATTCAAATAAAAGTTTTATAGTATTGGTATTCAAACAGTGTATCTTAACTTTAGTAATTTACATAGATTAATATCAAGCGTTAGATTTTTAAGGTTTCTTTATATAGATATTTAGGGTGGGTCGAAAAAAAATAATGTTTTTTTTTCGAAACGCTATACCGCGGAAAACTTGCCTCTGGGGTAGGGAAGTAAAATGCAAATACTTTTTTATTTTTTTATTGAACCCCCAGCTAGCGCATTGTCATTGAAATTTCGATTTTTTTCGAAAAACAGGTCCTTTTGCATGTTTTTTTGCAATACTCTGTCAATAATATTTTAAACTGCTATAGTGAAATACTTTAATTAAAGGTTTCGTAAAACACAAAAAAAAATTAAAACAGACAAAATCTTTAAATCCATAAAAAGGACATAAATAAAATAACAAATTAATTTTTACTTTTTATTATGGTAACATATTTACTAAAAATACAACAACAAAAAAAATTGCTTCCAAAAATTGCACTTTGACATTGAATAATTGTAGGCCTGATTCAAAGTTGTGGGAATATTTCAGTTATTCGTTATATTAGTTGGTTTCTTTTGTTATTAGTTAATTTATAAAATTATGTAATTACTAAATAATTTTTTAAAAAAGTAGCGTAAATTACTACAATTTTTGCACGAAAATTGAAATTTGAAAAGAAACTGATTGCTTCAGGCTTTTAATTATATGCATTTTTTAACAAATATAAGTTCAGTTTTTCTAAAAACGCCTTTTCCTTATTTTTGGGTGGGTAAGTTAAAGCTACACTTGCTGGCAAACTTTGGCATTGAAGCTCTAGATGCTAGGGTGGATCTTATGAAACCATCCCGGTTCTTGGCGCCGACAACTTTTTGAGATGCTTCAGTCACTAACTTCACGCAGCGTTCAACAGCTTGAGTGTGACACGGAAATCTATCAAAGTTCCAGTCGTCAGCAGTTTCACCAGCAGTGATTTTAGCCCAAACTTCGTCATTAGATACTCTTCGTAACAACGGCGGTGGTGTAAGTGCAGAGGTGTTCCAATCAATTATTTCAGTATAGTCAGTTGCCTGAAAGTTAATTTTTGGAGGTCGAAAACACCTTATTGATTCTGTTTTGGAGGCTAACATTCTTGCTTTTATTATTCTTCTGAATCCTAACTCTCGGATGTGCTTCCTTTCATCCACTATCATTCTAAGGAGCAAGTTTTCTGGATGGGCAAAAAATGCGTTTCTTTCGATCACAGGATCAACCACTCGAACCAAATTCTCTGGTAGAAATCTTGTGGATTTGATAACCTCAAAAACGTGTCTAGGACCATCTGTTATGTTCTCGCTTGTCTTTATTTTGAACCATACAGGCATATATGATTTGAGAATGAAAGATACTAACATTTTATGTTCATCAGAAGGGGTTTTCACACTTACGTACAGTCTCAAAACTCTGTTAGCTGTTGTCAACCAACGGGAGTGGGAAAGTGGACCTGGTTCCCGAACAGATAAGTCCGCAGGGCAGTTGCCTGACTTTATAGCACAACTGACGTCTAGCAGGTACTGTTGATCTTTGCTCAAAATATTGCGATCAATGTCTGGTACATCGCAATCAACTCTTCTAAAATCCACTATTGGAAGCTTTTCACACTTACTAAGCTGGATGCCAATTGGGCCACTGAATGACTTTGGCCCAGTCGTTTCACCATCCAATGTTTGAAACAAATGCCGGAACGGTAACTCGTTGAAGTGCAAAAGGCAAACTCCCCACTGTAGCGGTCTTTTAACGTGTTCTTCAATAGAACGTACAACACCAGTTCTCCAACCCGTGTTTGTAACAGTACCGTCACATCCCATTACATCAAGTTCGTCCAAGGAAAAACCAGTGTCAGTCAAATGAGAGATAATGCTATTAGCTATATTTTGAGCAGATCCACTTGAGGGTGTAACGTGTCCAATATAAACAGATCCAGGTTCTTGTATTATAGAATAATGTTCTTCTTTTATGGTTCTTCTAAAATGTTTTTGGTTGACATTCTCAATTACAAGGGTGTTATCCTTCCGTCCATCGAAGTAAAGTCCTTGGAGGGGATTGCGTTCTTCTATGCTTTGGTTTTGAAGTTCATTGCGTATAGCTTTTTTTTCCCTTCTAATTTTACTTTTGTCCACAACATGGGAGTGGTCATCATTAGTTATTATTCCAACATCTTTCAGCACGCTTGAGGCTACAGCAGCTGCTGCTCTGTCCGAAATTCCGAAGCGATCACAGGTCAATGCAGTATTTTTCAGTTTTATGCGCATCTGCCAAGGTGGTTTAGTTCCAGCTTTCGGCTCCGATTCTTCATAGATTTCATTGATTTCATTGTCAGCTTCTCCGGACGAACTAAACTCTATTTCAAAACTCTTCGAGCATGACGGCTGGGATATCAACTCAATATTGGATCTCTTTTCTTCAGTTAATTTTCTTTCATGTCTTTTAGTTATTTTTTTCGTTTCTTTAACATCAATACCTCCGATTTTACCTTTTCTAAGATTCCTTTGAAAATACATGAATTTTAGCTCAAGTGTAGGGATTTTCTTTGCTTTTTCGCACTGACAAGAAATTGATATGGGACATTCACATACCTCAGGAACCTTTTGACAGCTGCAGGAGTACGTCATTTTGCACTTACATGCGGCCATGTCAAACAGAAACTGTGCTTTGGTCTTAAATTCTGCAACTTTCTTCTTAAAGCTTTCTTTTTCTTTATCCCGATTAAAGGATTTCATCAACTTACGGTAACTGTCATGGTAAACACTTATTAGTTGAACAATTCTGTAGGTTGTCACAGTTGGTATGGAGGCCTTATCATACAAAGCTTTCACTTTAGGTGCTACAATATTCGCAATTTGGGAAAAACTAAAAGTTTTATTAGTCTCTAAGGAGATGTTATAGTGTTCATGAAAACAGCACCGAAGAACGTCCTCATATGAAGGAAGTTTACTCACAGGCAAGTCTTTCGGGGGACCGAATAGCGGACACTCAAACTCACTTCGAGTTAACTTCTTAAAAACAGCCATCAATCACGCAATGCAATCGAGGTTACTACGATAAAAATAACACAAACTCACAGCGCAACAAAACATCAAAGATTCACAGCCACTGTACGAGTGTACGTCTGAGCACAAACTGACACCGGCGAGCGCACGCGCAATGCGTGGGAGGTGTTTTGAAGAGCTTTATTGGTGGGAGGGGGAAGTGAGTAGTGAACTAAACAGAAAAGCAGTAATGGCTGCCACACGCAAGACGACGCGACGTGCCTGACTAGAGTTTGCCGCGCTTAAAAAATGCCATAATTTCACGATATTTATGTCCTTTGCGCCACCACAAATTAAAAGATTTTGTCTGTTTCAATTTTTTATTGTGTTTTACGAAACCTTTAATTAAAGTATTTCACTATAGCAGTTTAAAATATTATTCACAGAGTATTGCAAAAAAAAATGCAAAAGGACCTGTTTTTCGAAAAAAATCGAAATTTTAAGGACAATGCGCTAGCTGGGGGTTTAATAAAAAAATATAAAAGTATTTGCATTTTACTTCCCTACCCCAGAGGCAAGTTTTCCGCGGTATAGCGTTTCGAAAAAAAAACATTATTTTTTTTCGACCCACCCTAATAGATATATGTTGTAAATTGAATAAAATATCTAGTATATAGTGTGTCATGAGTAGTTTTCTTTAGACATCCCTAGAATACTGAATCTAAATAAAAATAAAGGCGCCCTGGGTAAAAAGTAGTTTAATAGATTGAGTCTTGTGCGATGCCCTGAACTAACCGGAGGTAACAAAAATTGTTACAAATTGGCGACCAACTTAAGGGCTCGACAAAAAAAAATTTAAGCATTCAGTATTCGTGGGATTTTCTGGTGTGTCCACATGATGAAAAAGTAGTTTGGTGGTAACCGTAAGGTTTAATTCCCCAACTAATCTGAAAGACACACTAGAATTAAAACTTTGATAAGATCTTTTATTCAATTTAAAGAAAATAGTAAGTAAAAACTGTTTAATATAAAAGTACCCTCACTTTATTTATAAATTTTTATTAATAGTCTTAACTTTTGAGTAATTTAGTTTGATAAAATAATTAATATTTACCTAATAGGGTAAATATATCATTTAATAATTTGATACTTTAACTGAGTTTTGTTTTAATTTTGTTTAAAAATGGCCTCTATACAAAAATATGTAAACTACTTAAGAAAGGATGAGATCAGATATGAACTGGATATTCTTGGCATTTCCACAGCTCCTGAAACATCGGTGGATGCATTAAGGAAGCAGTTGCGGCAGGTCTTCAAGTTATCGAGACGTGGTAGCATAAAGAGCGCACCGGTACTGTCTGCACGCCCGGCAAACGAGATTGCGATTTGCACGCCAAAGGTGACCGAGCTGGAGGAATTACTTAACTCAGGTGAAGTCGTTAGGGAGAAAAATTTGTTCTTACGAATAGCGAGTAGGGCAAATTATCTTATCGATAGACTAGCTCGTTTGGGTGTTGAGAATTCTTCTCTAGTGGATTTACGCCACAGACTCATCCGAATTTTAGCTCAGGTAGAACCTGAAGATGATGGTAGTTCTGAGGAATTAGTTGAGAAAGAGGCAACTCCTATGTATAAGAGAACGAATGTCATGGAAGAGAATGCGCAGGAGAGTGATGAAAGTGGAATGACTATTTTAAAAAAAGAAGAAAGAGAGGAAGTGGTAGTAATTAGAGAAAAACCCCTTAACCTAAACTCGCTTAATTTAAAATATAATGGATCAACTTGTGTTAGAAGTTTTATTGAAAGATTAGAAGAACTTCGATTGGCACGCGAGATTCCTAAATCCCGTATGCTAAATGCTTTTTCAGACCTCTTGGATGACTCAGCATTAGCGTGGTTTAGATGTAACAAAACTAGTTTTAATTCCTACTCAGATTTATTAATTCGTCTGAGAGAAGACTTTGATATACCAGACTTAGACTATCGCCTTAAGAATGAAATTAGACAGCGTACACAAGCTAAACAAGAGACCATAGTAAGTTATATTTCTACCATGCAAGGAATGTTTGCTAGACTATCTACCAAAATGTCAGTAGATGAGCAGTTAGAAATTTTAATGCATAATATTAGACCGGAGTACATGAAAGAATTAGCTCTCCATAATGTTGACTCCATTGAGATGTTAAAGTTATTAGGAAAACGATTAGAGTTAGCTCAAGTACGTTCTGAAAAATTTGTAGAACCAAACATACATAAGTTACAAGTATCTAATGACCTTCAGTCACGTAATATTAAAAATTTTAAGAACTCAATTAAACATGTCTCAACTGTTACGTCCTCTAATAATTTTATGAGTAACACAAAGTGTATGAGATGTAATAGTGATGAGCATTACACTCGAGAGTGTAGAAATTCGAGAGAAATAATCTGTTTTAAGTGTGGTAAAAAAGGCGTAAGAAGACCTGAATGCCCACAATGTAATTCATTTAATTTTTCAAAAAACTAATTTTTGAGAACTCCACTTTTAAAGTTAAAAAGAAAAGGTCACATTCAAACTTAGATAAGTGTGAAGTTCTCTTTAAAAAAAAAAAAAGTTTTTTTGATAATAGACCTTATTTGCAATTTAAAGTATTACACTTAAATGTACTTGGACTTGCTGACTCTGGAGCATCATGCTCAATACTAGGAATGAATTCACATACAAAGTTTGAGGAATTAGGCTTTAAAATCAATACTTTTAATAAAGAATGTAAAGTTAGCACAGCAAATAGTACAGAACTATCCTGTATAGGTTATAGGTCATTGCCAATTGAATATAAATCAATATTTAAAGTAGTTACATTTTATGTTGTACCTGAGATAACAACATCCATCATATTAGGCATAGACTTTTGGCATTTGTTTGGATTGACAAAAAATTTAATATCATCACATTTTAAAGGTGATTCTGTGAACTCAGAACACTCAGTTAATTCTTTAATTGTAAAAAATGGATTAGAAGACTATGAAAACTTAGCACTTGAACAGAAAGTAATAATAGATAATTTAATTAAAAAATTTGATTTGATAAATACTGAGAAGATAGGTCTTGGCAGAACTACATTAGAACACCATAAAATTGACACTGGCAATAATAATCCCATCAAACAAAGGTATTATCCTTTATCGCCTAGTAAACAATTGGTTTTGGAGAAAGAATTAGATAGAATGTTAGCATTAGGTGTTGTTTCTCCATCACAATCAGCTTGGAATTCACCGGTAGTATTGGTTGAGAAACCGAATGGTGACATCAGACTATGTTTAGACTCTCGTAAACTTAATCATATCTCTAAGCCGGATGCATATCCTTTACCATACATTAACCAAATTTTAAATCAACTTAATAATGCAAGATATCTATCCTCAATTGATCTCAGTGCTGCCTACTGGCAAATTCCGTATGACTCACCTGAGTCCGCTGAAAAAACTGCTTTCACTGTTCCGCGTAGAGGTTTATTTCAATTTAATGTAATGAGCTTTGGCTTAGTAGGAGCGTCCGCTACTATGCAACGTTTAATGGATAGATTATTTGGACCAGAATTTGAGAATAAAGTGTTTGCTTTTCAAGATGATATAATTTGTATTAGTAGTAGTTTTAAAGAACATATTGAACTCTTGGAAAGAGTATATCAACGTCTTAAAGAGGCAGGTTTGACAATTAATATGAAAAAGTCAAAATTCTGTCGTAAGGAACTTAAATACTTAGGATATTATATCGATAAACACGGTTTAAGAACTGACCCTGGCAAAGTGGATGTGATTCTTAATTATCCAACACCCACTACTACCAAGGAAGTAAAAAGATTTCTTGGCATGGCCGGATGGTATAGAAGATTTGTAGAAAATTTCTCTAAAATTAGTAAGCCATTGTGTAAACTTACCCGAAAAAATAGTGATTTTATATGGAACTCTGAGGCACAGGAATCATTTAACTTACTTAAAACTGCACTTGTTTCAGCTCCGATCCTAAAAATGCCAGACTATTCACGCCCGTTTCGTATTTTAACAGACGCGTCCGCTTACTCAGTAGCTGCTGTGCTTACACAAACATATGAAAATGTAGAACATCCAATTGCCTATTGTAGTCGTACCCTTAATAAAAATGAGGTTAATTACAGTACAACGGAGAGAGAATTATTAGCTGTCATATTTGCACTTGAGCAGTTTCGACAATATGTTGAGGGACAGGAATGTACAGTGGTCACAGACCATGCTTCCTTATTGTGGTTTCATAAGTTAAAAAATCCCACAGGTCGTTTAGCACGATGGAGTATGCGACTTAGTCAATTTAATTTTAAAATAGAACATCGAAAGGGTAAGGAACACGTTCTCCCAGATACCTTGTCACGAATTAGGATTGAAAATATAGATTTTGACATGTCAACTGATAGTTGGTACATGCATATGTTTAACTCAGTTAAAAATAATCCACGTCATTATCCAAACTTCATGGAAAAAGACGATAAATTATACAGATATTCAAAAAATAAGTATAACCTTACTAGTGAATTTGATTGGAAATTGGTAGTGCCTAAAGAGGATAGATTAGCAATTCTAAAAAAATACCATGATGATCCCACTAGTGCACATACAGGTGTAATGAAAACTCACAAAAGAATAGCCCTACACTATTATTGGCCTTACCTATATGAAGATGTGAAAAAGTATGTGAGTGATTGTGAGACATGTAAGGCATACAAACCAGTCAACACCGCTCGCCCAGGTCTCATGGGAAGTCCTAAAAAAGTATCTAAACCTTTTGAAGCCATTAGCTGTGATTTGTTGGGACCTTTCCCAAATTCTAGAAATAGGAATACATACTTAATTGTTGTTTCGGATTACTTCAGTAAATATGTTATGTTGCATCCTATAAGGTCAGCAACAGGCATTTCTGTAGCTAATTATATAGAAAAACACATATTCCTAGTTCATGGTGTTTGTAAAACCATTTTTATAGATAACGGTCCGCAATATGTTAGTAACCATTTTAGACAATTGTTAACTAAATATAATGTGCCTAATGTGTACTACAATCCTAGATATCATCCCCAAACTAATCAGGCAGAAAGGGCGAATAGAAACATAGTACACGCTATTGCCTGTTATGTAAAATCTGAACATAAAAGGTGGGATGAACATTTAATAGAAATACAATGTGCTCTTAATAGTGCTACAAATGAAGCAACTAAATTTTCGCCATATTTTTTAGTCCATGGTAGAGAATACATTGGTGATGGTGCTGTTTATAATAGTTCAATGCCTCCATGTTCATTAGATCAATTAACGTCCGAAAATACACAAGAATATGGTAAAAAATTGCAAGAACTTCATGCTGTTTTCCAAAAGGTGAGGAAACATTTAATAGTTGCTCACCAACGGAATGAAAAACAATATAATCTTAGAAAAAGACACATTGAATTAAAAATAGGACAGATAGTGTACAAACGTACTTTCTATTTATCAAACAAATCAAAAAACTTCTCTGCTAAATTAGCACCTAAATTTCTTAAATGTGTGGTTACAGCTAAATTATCACCACTGGTTTATACTTTGTCAGATCTTAGTGGTAAATGTCTTGGTAATTATCATATTAAGGATATTCTTAAATATATTAATTAAAATTAAAAACTAATAAACCATAACAATACTTGAACTTGGATAACTAATGTGCCATACTCACTGGTATGCGTGGACGAATGTAAGGTATGTACGAGTGGTATGAAAGGTATTTTTTAAATTCAACGCGCGTAACTATTTTTAACACACAAGTATGATAGTGTGCGAAGTATGAAAGAGATATGTATAGATAGGTGTTGGTATACATTTAGTTAAACAATAAAGATCGGTTTATTGATTAAAAATAATTTCTTTAATCAACAATTTTCATATTGACTTGATTAAAGCACTTAACTTGATCACTTAAGTAATACTTAGATAGTATTTTCTACTTAAATTAAACTTAATTTTTAACTTGATTTTGTGTGTCAGTAATTACTTACTAAATAACAATTGACACTTAGTATTTGGTAAGTGATGTTTTTGCACTTTGTTTTAACTTATATCCGCCGATAGTGAAGTTATCATAACTTTTATTTTGTGCTACCCTGTTAGGGTAAACAATGTGATACCAATGGACATTGAATCCAAACAAGGTATTTACATGTTGTAATTTGGATACAAGTAGTGTATACAGGGTTACAGGAAAAGTCGACCTAGATCCGTTAAGGGCGTGTAGTACACATCATTTCTGAATGATTTCACTGTGGAACCCCCCATCCTAAACTTAACCGTTTTCGAGATATTCGTGTTTTAATTTTTTTTATGAAAATGCCCATTTTTTCGGCTATTCAATTGAATATTTTGAATTTTTTTGATTCTAATGATTATTTTTTTGGTTTTTTACATGAAGAATGAGATGGTTAATGACCTCAATGACTAAAATTGCACGTAAGTTAAGTAAATAGGTCATTGCAGACGATCGAAACTTAAGAAAATAAGTACAAATTATAAAAAAATATTTTTCTTTTCTGGATATCTCAAAAAATTATCATGGCACTTGCTCTGCAGATGTGCTTAAAAACATCTACATTTTATCAGCTATCCAACGAGGTATAACAACCTAGGGTTGTATTTAAACTCATAGAAAAAAACATAGTTGAAAAGGTTCAGGTAGTAGGTCTAACGGGTCCCTCGGCTATTGTCCTTCAAGTTAATCCGGTGCGTGTGAGCGAGACAACTTACGATTTATGCAGGTGAGAGTGAGAAAAATAATGTGCAAAAACAAGTTTGGGGATACAACATGCCCACTGTTTTGTATTTGGTCGTATGTTTGCTTGCCATCCATTTTAGTCTGCTCATGCGATTCGTCCATGGTAGATGCGAATTATTGTGCTTTCGGATTCCTACACGACTTGGCTTTGTTTCTGGACTGATTTTTCTAACTGTGACTACTGTGCTTGTTTACTGGACTCTGATTTGTGCTTGTGATACTGGACTGTTGAAAATGGCAACATACTCGAACGAAGAATATGCGGATATGATTATCTGCTACGGATACTGCAATTGCGTGTCCGCACAAGCTCGGACTGAGTACATACGACGCTATCCCGACCGTCGAGTACCTGATGTGAGCGTTTTCGACGGAGTTTACCGACGACTTCGTGAAACTGGCTCTGTTTTGCGACGACGTACGGACTTAGGAAGACCACGTGTCATTGAAACGACGAGGAACAAGACAACGAAATCGTAGAACGGTTCAGAAGAGACCCAACCACTTCGACCAATATTGTTGCCCGTGAACTGGGCCTAACTCAATGGAAAGTGTGGTTTACGGTTCATACGGCAGGCCTGTATCCATACCACTACACGCCGGTACATGTAATTGAAGAAGGAGATCCCGCGAGACGCATGGACTTCTGCAGATTCATGCTCAATGCAGATATCGAGGACCCGAATTTCCTAAAATTAATATTATGGACAGATGAATCCAAATTCGATAAGGACGGGATTACTAATTACCATAACGCACACCATTGGGCTCCTCAAGAACGAGGCAATCCAAATAAGAAAAGAGTAAAGGGGTCACAACGACGATTTAGTGTAAATGTGTGGATGGGCATCATTTCCAACCATTTGATTGGGCCTTACTTTCTTCCAGACAACCTCAATGGTGAAACTTATTAAAATTTCTTAAGAGGTGACTTAGGTGACCTACTAGATGATCTCCCATTACAATTACTGCGGGACATGTGGTTTCAACATGATGGCTGCCCTGCTCATTTCAGAAGAAGCGTTAGGGAATGGTTGGACACTAACTATCCTAACAAATGGATTGGACGAGGTGGACCTTTACCCTGGCCAGCCAGATCTCCCGACCTGACCCCCATGGATTTTTATGTATGGGGGCACATGAAGAGCCTCGTTTACAGTGAGCTCAACCCCATATCGTCAGTGGAAGTTCTCAAAGAAAGGATAATTAATGCTGCTAACGACATAAGAAGAACATTAACCACTGGTGTAGTGAAAAGTGGACTACGTGAAAGAATGAGAAAATGTGTGCGAAATAGAGGTGGACACGTAGAACATGAACTATAAAATTTTGATGATGCTGAACTTAAGCTGAAATGATGATGCTGAACTTAAGTCAAATTAATTAGATTAAATAAGCGCTATTTATTCTGACTGCCCCATGTAGCCTTAGAAACTAAGTTTCACGGTTAGACCTACTACCTGAACCTTTTTAACTATGTTTTTTTCTATGAGTTTAAATACAACCCTAGGTTGTTATACCTCGTTGGATAGCTGATAAAATGTAGATGTTTTTAAGCACATCTGCAGAGCAAGTGCCATGATAATTTTTTGAGATATCCAGAAAAGAAAAATATTTTTTTATAATTTGTACTTATTTTCTTAAGTTTAGATCGTCTACAATGACCTATTTACTTAACTTACGTGCAATTTTAGTCATTGAGGTCATTAACCATCTCATTATCCATGTAAAAAACCAAAACAATAATCATTAGAATCAAAAAAATTCAAAATATTCAATTGAATAGCCGAAAAATTGGGCATTTTCATAAAAAAAATTAAAACACGAATATCTCGAAAACGGTTAAGTTTAGGATGGGGGGTTCCATAGTAAAATCATTCAGAAATGATGTGTACTACACTCTCTTAACGGATCTAGGTCGACTTTTCCTGTAACCCTGTATATTTGAAAATATTTAACTTTCAATATTGTTTTAGTTTAGAAAACTTTACGTTAAGTTAAGATTAAAATACATCATGTAAAATAACTTTGTTTTAAACTTTTATATTTTTTTAACGTATAGATAAGTAAACTTCACATCCCGTAAGATTGCACTGAGAACAACTTTGTTTCATATTCTTTATTGTTTAAGATAACTTAGTGTATACTAGTTTAAGTAGAAAAGACAGTAATTAGGAAATCATTAGATATCAAATCGATAGGGATACTTGTGAAATTAAAATAAAAAATGTTTTGTTCTAGGTAACAAAAATTTTTTGACTTAAGGGGGGTGTTGTGTAACATCATTTTTTTTGTAGTCAAAATAAATCAAAATTATCATCTATAAGTTTGATAATAGAGGGGTGGAGCCATCTATCGTTAATATGTCACACCAAGTAGGATGGTTGTTGCTAAATAGATATTGCTTATTGTAGCATAGCACGGGTGACATAAATAATGAAGATTCATGGAAGTAGGATAGAGGTCGCTAGTTATATAGAAGTGGTCGATTCAGTTAGTTTGGCTACTCACCACCCAATTGTTTTGTCGCTTTATTTCTTGTTCTAGAATATTCCTAAAGTGTAATTAATAATTAAAACTTCCGTTAGCAAATTTATTACCAAATATGGTAGTGATTTGGAGTTCGAATCGCAAGCTTAGAAGTAGGGAGGGAGCCTATAAATATCAGTACTTGAGGCGTGGAGATCATGCATTTGTGTACTTGACTTCTTGAATACCATCTAGGTATTGATGTATTTCTTGAAAAAATATTTATAAGTAATTGGCTCCAACCAGTAACTAAGTTGTTAAAATAAAAAGTTAATAAAAAGTGATTTCCCCTGCTTTAAAAGGGTAAGTAAAGTAGATTTTAATCAGTTGGATAGGTATAGATGTTGTATAAAGTTTACAAATTCTTAGGTTATGTATTACATTTCTAGGGTTCCTTGGACAGTGGTCCCATTGTTGTCGGTTCTTCACTAGACAATATTTATATACCTCTTGTAAGACTGAGAAGCTAGGGGAGTATGATTGAATGTGATGACATCCTGAACTATCATCCATTCTGATCTTGAGGAATCAATAAGGAAAGTCAGAAGGAAAACTTCCGAGGTCACCAGGACAAAAGATAGCAAGGGAGACTTTCTGCTACCAAGTCTTGAAGTTAAGTAATCCTCCCATAAATTTATGCCCCTGCTTACTCATTGCATTCCCTAAATACTTTTTGTTAGAATTTGAATTGAGAATTAAATCATTTCTTAATAAAACTTTTAAAAAGACAATACAAAGTCTAGAGAATGTGTCTTTATTAATATTACTCCTTAATCACAAATGTTTACTAAGATATAAATGATCTGAATGTAACCTTGAAGAAGCAAACTAATGTATAAAACAGTAGATGAAATTCGTATCAGTAATTATAGTGTTTATCATTCAAATAAAAGTTTTATAGTATTGGTATTCAAACAGTGTATCTTAACTTTAGTAATTTACATAGATTAATATCAAGCGTTAGATTTTTAAGGTTTCTTTATATAGATATATGTTGTAAATTGAATAAAATATCTAGTATATAGTGTGTCATGAGTAGTTTTCTTTAGACATCCCTAGAATACTGAATCTAAATAAAAATAAAGGCGCCCTGGGTAAAAAGTAGTTTAATAGATTGAGTCTTGTGCGATGCCCTGAACTAACCGGAGGTAACAAAAATTGTTACAAATTGGCGACCAACTTAAGGGCTCGACAAAAAAAATTTTAAGCATTCAGTATTCGTGGGATTTTCTGGTGTGTCCACATGATGAAAAAGTAGTTTGGTGGTAACCGTAAGGTTTAATTCCCCAACTAATCTGAAAGACACACTAGAATTAAAACTTTGATAAGATCTTTTATTCAATTTAAAGAAAATAGTAAGTAAAAACTGTTTAATATAAAAGTACCCTCACTTTATTTATAAATTTTTATTAATAGTCTTAACTTTTGAGTAATTTAGTTTGATAAAATAATTAATATTTACCTAATAGGGTGAATATATCATTTAATAATTTGATACTTTAACTGAGTTTTGTTTTAATTTTGTTTAAAAATGGCCTCTATACAAAAATATGTAAACTACTTAAGAAAGGATGAGATCAGATATGAACTGGATATTCTTGGCATTTCCACAGCTCCTGAAACATCGGTGGATGCATTAAGGAAGCAGTTGCGGCAGGTCTTCAAGTTATCGAGACGTGGTAGCATAAAGAGCGCACCGGTACTGTCTGCACGCCCGGCAAACGAGATTGCGATTTGCACGCCAAAGGTGACCGAGCTGGAGGAATTACTTAACTCAGGTGAAGTCGTTAGGGAGAAAAATTTGTTCTTACGAATAGCGAGTAGGGCAAATTATCTTATCGATAGACTAGCTCGTTTGGGTGTTGAGAATTCTTCTCTAGTGGATTTACGCCACAGACTCATCCGAATTTTAGCTCAGGTAGAACCTGAAGATGATGGTAGTTCTGAGGAATTAGTTGAGAAAGAGGCAACTCCTATGTATAAGAGAACGAATGTCATGGAAGAGAATGCGCAGGAGAGTGATGAAAGTGGAATGACTATTTTAAAAAAAGAAGAAAGAGAGGAAGTGGTAGTAATTAGAGAAAAACCCCTTAACCTAAACTCGCTTAATTTAAAATATAATGGATCAACTTGTGTTAGAAGTTTTATTGAAAGATTAGAAGAACTTCGATTGGCACGCGAGATTCCTAAATCCCGTATGCTAAATGCTTTTTCAGACCTCTTGGATGACTCAGCATTAGCGTGGTTTAGATGTAACAAAACTAGTTTTAATTCCTACTCAGATTTATTAATTCGTCTGAGAGAAGACTTTGATATACCAGACTTAGACTATCGCCTTAAGAATGAAATTAGACAGCGTACACAAGCTAAACAAGAGACCATAGTAAGTTATATTTCTACCATGCAAGGAATGTTTGCTAGACTATCTACCAAAATGTCAGTAGATGAGCAGTTAGAAATTTTAATGCATAATATTAGACCGGAGTACATGAAAGAATTAGCTCTCCATAATGTTGACTCCATTGAGATGTTAAAGTTATTAGGAAAACGATTAGAGTTAGCTCAAGTACGTTCTGAAAAATTTGTAGAACCAAACATACATAAGTTACAAGTATCTAATGACCTTCAGTCACGTAATATTAAAAATTTTAAGAACTCAATTAAACATGTCTCAACTGTTACGTCCTCTAATAATTTTATGAGTAACACAAAGTGTATGAGATGTAATAGTGATGAGCATTACACTCGAGAGTGTAGAAATTCGAGAGAAATAATCTGTTTTAAGTGTGGTAAAAAAGGCGTAAGAAGACCTGAATGCCCACAATGTAATTCATTTAATTTTTCAAAAAACTAATTTTTGAGAACTCCACTTTTAAAGTTAAAAAGAAAAGGTCACATTCAAACTTAGATAAGTGTGAAGTTCTCTTTAAAAAAAAAAAAGTTTTTTTGATAATAGACCTTATTTGCAATTTAAAGTATTACACTTAAATGTACTTGGACTTGCTGACTCTGGAGCATCATGCTCAATACTAGGAATGAATTCACATACAAAGTTTGAGGAATTAGGCTTTAAAATCAATACTTTTAATAAAGAATGTAAAGTTAGCACAGCAAATAGTACAGAACTATCCTGTATAGGTTATAGGTCATTGCCAATTGAATATAAATCAATATTTAAAGTAGTTACATTTTATGTTGTACCTGAGATAACAACATCCATCATATTAGGCATAGACTTTTGGCATTTGTTTGGATTGACAAAAAATTTAATATCATCACATTTTAAAGGTGATTCTGTGAACTCAGAACACTCAGTTAATTCTTTAATTGTAAAAAATGGATTAGAAGACTATGAAAACTTAGCACTTGAACAGAAAGTAATAATAGATAATTTAATTAAAAAATTTGATTTGATAAATACTGAGAAGATAGGTCTTGGCAGAACTACATTAGAACACCATAAAATTGACACTGGCAATAATAATCCCATCAAACAAAGGTATTATCCTTTATCGCCTAGTAAACAATTGGTTTTGGAGAAAGAATTAGATAGAATGTTAGCATTAGGTGTTGTTTCTCCATCACAATCAGCTTGGAATTCACCGGTAGTATTGGTTGAGAAACCGAATGGTGACATCAGACTATGTTTAGACTCTCGTAAACTTAATCATATCTCTAAGCCGGATGCATATCCTTTACCATACATTAACCAAATTTTAAATCAACTTAATAATGCAAGATATCTATCCTCAATTGATCTCAGTGCTGCCTACTGGCAAATTCCGTATGACTCACCTGAGTCCGCTGAAAAAACTGCTTTCACTGTTCCGCGTAGAGGTTTATTTCAATTTAATGTAATGAGCTTTGGCTTAGTAGGAGCGTCCGCTACTATGCAACGTTTAATGGATAGATTATTTGGACCAGAATTTGAGAATAAAGTGTTTGCTTTTCAAGATGATATAATTTGTATTAGTAGTAGTTTTAAAGAACATATTGAACTCTTGGAAAGAGTATATCAACGTCTTAAAGAGGCAGGTTTGACAATTAATATGAAAAAGTCAAAATTCTGTCGTAAGGAACTTAAATACTTAGGATATTATATCGATAAACACGGTTTAAGAACTGACCCTGGCAAAGTGGATGTGATTCTTAATTATCCAACACCCACTACTACCAAGGAAGTAAAAAGATTTCTTGGCATGGCCGGATGGTATAGAAGATTTGTAGAAAATTTCTCTAAAATTAGTAAGCCATTGTGTAAACTTACCCGAAAAAATAGTGATTTTATATGGAACTCTGAGGCACAGGAATCATTTAACTTACTTAAAACTGCACTTGTTTCAGCTCCGATCCTAAAAATGCCAGACTATTCACGCCCGTTTCGTATTTTAACAGACGCGTCCGCTTACTCAGTAGCTGCTGTGCTTACACAAACATATGAAAATGTAGAACATCCAATTGCCTATTGTAGTCGTACCCTTAATAAAAATGAGGTTAATTACAGTACAACGGAGAGAGAATTATTAGCTGTCATATTTGCACTTGAGCAGTTTCGACAATATGTTGAGGGACAGGAATGTACAGTGGTCACAGACCATGCTTCCTTATTGTGGTTTCATAAGTTAAAAAATCCCACAGGTCGTTTAGCACGATGGAGTATGCGACTTAGTCAATTTAATTTTAAAATAGAACATCGAAAGGGTAAGGAACACGTTCTCCCAGATACCTTGTCACGAATTAGGATTGAAAATATAGATTTTGACATGTCAACTGATAGTTGGTACATGCATATGTTTAACTCAGTTAAAAATAATCCACGTCATTATCCAAACTTCATGGAAAAAGACGATAAATTATACAGATATTCAAAAAATAAGTATAACCTTACTAGTGAATTTGATTGGAAATTGGTAGTGCCTAAAGAGGATAGATTAGCAATTCTAAAAAAATACCATGATGATCCCACTAGTGCACATACAGGTGTAATGAAAACTCACAAAAGAATAGCCCTACACTATTATTGGCCTTACCTATATGAAGATGTGAAAAAGTATGTGAGTGATTGTGAGACATGTAAGGCATACAAACCAGTCAACACCGCTCGCCCAGGTCTCATGGGAAGTCCTAAAAAAGTATCTAAACCTTTTGAAGCCATTAGCTGTGATTTGTTGGGACCTTTCCCAAATTCTAGAAATAGGAATACATACTTAATTGTTGTTTCGGATTACTTCAGTAAATATGTTATGTTGCATCCTATAAGGTCAGCAACAGGCATTTCTGTAGCTAATTATATAGAAAAACACATATTCCTAGTTCATGGTGTTTGTAAAACCATTTTTATAGATAACGGTCCGCAATATGTTAGTAACCATTTTAGACAATTGTTAACTAAATATAATGTGCCTAATGTGTACTACAATCCTAGATATCATCCCCAAACTAATCAGGCAGAAAGGGCGAATAGAAACATAGTACACGCTATTGCCTGTTATGTAAAATCTGAACATAAAAGGTGGGATGAACATTTAATAGAAATACAATGTGCTCTTAATAGTGCTACAAATGAAGCAACTAAATTTTCGCCATATTTTTTAGTCCATGGTAGAGAATACATTGGTGATGGTGCTGTTTATAATAGTTCAATGCCTCCATGTTCATTAGATCAATTAACGTCCGAAAATACACAAGAATATGGTAAAAAATTGCAAGAACTTCATGCTGTTTTCCAAAAGGTGAGGAAACATTTAATAGTTGCTCACCAACGGAATGAAAAACAATATAATCTTAGAAAAAGACACATTGAATTAAAAATAGGACAGATAGTGTACAAACGTACTTTCTATTTATCAAACAAATCAAAAAACTTCTCTGCTAAATTAGCACCTAAATTTCTTAAATGTGTGGTTACAGCTAAATTATCACCACTGGTTTATACTTTGTCAGATCTTAGTGGTAAATGTCTTGGTAATTATCATATTAAGGATATTCTTAAATATATTAATTAAAATTAAAAACTAATAAACCATAACAATACTTGAACTTGGATAACTAATGTGCCATACTCACTGGTATGCGTGGACGAATGTAAGGTATGTACGAGTGGTATGAAAGGTATTTTTTAAATTCAACGCGCGTAACTATTTTTAACACACAAGTATGATAGTGTGCGAAGTATGAAAGAGATATGTATAGATAGGTGTTGGTATACATTTAGTTAAACAATAAAGATCGGTTTATTGATTAAAAATAATTTCTTTAATCAACAATTTTCATATTGACTTGATTAAAGCACTTAACTTGATCACTTAAGTAATACTTAGATAGTATTTTCTACTTAAATTAAACTTAATTTTTAACTTGATTTTGTGTGTCAGTAATTACTTACTAAATAACAATTGACACTTAGTATTTGGTAAGTGATGTTTTTGCACTTTGTTTTAACTTATATCCGCCGATAGTGAAGTTATCATAACTTTTATTTTGTGCTACCCTGTTAGGGTAAACAATGTGATACCAATGGACATTGAATCCAAACAAGGTATTTACATGTTGTAATTTGGATACAAGTAGTGTATATATTTGAAAATATTTAACTTTCAATATTGTTTTAGTTTAGAAAACTTTACGTTAAGTTAAGATTAAAATACATCATGTAAAATAACTTTGTTTTAAACTTTTATATTTTTTTAACGTATAGATAAGTAAACTTCACATCCCGTAAGATTGCACTGAGAACAACTTTGTTTCATATTCTTTATTGTTTAAGATAACTTAGTGTATACTAGTTTAAGTAGAAAAGACAGTAATTAGGAAATCATTAGATATCAAATCGATAGGGATACTTGTGAAATTAAAATAAAAAATGTTTTGTTCTAGGTAACAAAAATTTTTTGACTTAAGGGGGGTGTTGTGTAACATCATTTTTTTTGTAGTCAAAATAAATCAAAATTATCATCTATAAGTTTGATAATAGAGGGGTGGAGCCATCTATCGTTAATATGTCACACCAAGTAGGATGGTTGTTGCTAAATAGATATTGCTTATTGTAGCATAGCACGGGTGACATAAATAATGAAGATTCATGGAAGTAGGATAGAGGTCGCTAGTTATATAGAAGTGGTCGATTCAGTTAGTTTGGCTACTCACCACCCAATTGTTTTGTCGCTTTATTTCTTGTTCTAGAATATTCCTAAAGTGTAATTAATAATTAAAACTTCCGTTAGCAAATTTATTACCAAATATGGTAGTGATTTGGAGTTCGAATCGCAAGCTTAGAAGTAGGGAGGGAGCCTATAAATATCAGTACTTGAGGCGTGGAGATCATGCATTTGTGTACTTGACTTCTTGAATACCATCTAGGTATTGATGTATTTCTTGAAAAAATATTTATAAGTAATTGGCTCCAACCAGTAACTAAGTTGTTAAAATAAAAAGTTAATAAAAAGTGATTTCCCCTGCTTTAAAAGGGTAAGTAAAGTAGATTTTAATCAGTTGGATAGGTATAGATGTTGTATAAAGTTTACAAATTCTTAGGTTATGTATTACATTTCTAGGGTTCCTTGGACAGTGGTCCCATTGTTGTCGGTTCTTCACTAGACAATATTTATATACCTCTTGTAAGACTGAGAAGCTAGGGGAGTATGATTGAATGTGATGACATCCTGAACTATCATCCATTCTGATCTTGAGGAATCAATAAGGAAAGTCAGAAGGAAAACTTCCGAGGTCACCAGGACAAAAGATAGCAAGGGAGACTTTCTGCTACCAAGTCTTGAAGTTAAGTAATCCTCCCATAAATTTATGCCCCTGCTTACTCATTGCATTCCCTAAATACTTTTTGTTAGAATTTGAATTGAGAATTAAATCATTTCTTAATAAAACTTTTAAAAAGACAATACAAAGTCTAGAGAATGTGTCTTTATTAATATTACTCCTTAATCACAAATGTTTACTAAGATATAAATGATCTGAATGTAACCTTGAAGAAGCAAACTAATGTATAAAACAGTAGATGAAATTCGTATCAGTAATTATAGTGTTTATCATTCAAATAAAAGTTTTATAGTATTGGTATTCAAACAGTGTATCTTAACTTTAGTAATTTACATAGATTAATATCAAGCGTTAGATTTTTAAGGTTTCTTTATATAGATATATGTTGTAAATTGAATAAAATATCTAGTATATAGTGTGTCATGAGTAGTTTTCTTTAGACATCCCTAGAATACTGAATCTAAATAAAAATAATGGCGCCCTGGGTAAAAAGTAGTTTAATAGATTGAGTCTTGTGCGATGCCCTGAACTAACCGGAGGTAACAAAAATTGTTACAAAGTAATTACTTTGATTGACTATAGATACGAGTGTAAGTCTTCAATCCAATCAGATCTGGAAGTCATATGCATGGAAGCACTAGAATCAATAATCCATTTTTCTTGATTATCGCGTTCTGTTAAATTACATGCTCCTAACAAACTTTCTTTCAGATTATTAGATTTAGATACCTTGTATTTATTCCCTTTCATTGGACAATGTGGACTTTTATGTCCTGGTTTCTTACACCTGTAACATATGATAAGCTTCTTTCTGATCATCTCGTTTTACTTTGGCTACAATGGTCACGGTCCTCTTGATAAGACAGCAACTTACATTTGACCATTTCGGTGGTAATAGAGATATTTGAGTTCTCTAGAGCCATCACTAGGGGATCAAATTTAGACGTAAGCCCACCTAATAAGATTGCAGCAAGTGCTACATCGTCAGTTGTCTTCCCTATATCACACAACTCCTGTGCCGTTGACAAAACTGTATTTATATACGCCTCCATACAATTAAAATCTTGGAGATTCAACCTGTACAGTTTCCGTTCTAGGGAGAGACGTCTTCCCATACTTTTATCTTCATAGGCCGCAGAAAGAGCGTCCCAAGCCTCCTTGGCATTCCTTCAGTTACGTACATGAACTATAGCTGATTCATCCACAGTCAAACAAATCTTAGATAGGGCCAGCTGATCATTGTGCTCTTTAATTGCACTCGATATGTTACTGCCCTTAGGGTAATCTTTTATAGTTTCCCAAAGATTTTCGTGGATTAAGTACATTCGGAGCTTAAACTTCCTGTCAGAATATTATTCTCTTCTAGATAACAATAAACCAATCGAATTCGACATACCTCTATTTGAAGTTGTACTATTTCCGTGACTTTCCGTTTTGATTGTGATAAAAAAGCACTTTGTACTTTTAGGATCCAAGCTTCACAATTATAATAAAGTTGCATTTCGTGCTGATAACGTGTTTTATTTTTTGTAAATAAAATATTAAATGTTCACATAGAAAACAAACTGTTTATTTTACCTATTCTCATGGAGTACTAAACGACTTTGCACCTATCCTAACGACATTAAAACTCTTCCTTCGCTAAAATGGCGGAACATCAAATGTTTGACAGGCAAGTAGGCAGGACAGTTTATATGGGAAAATGAAAATGTTGTTTTTACTATCTTCCTCGCAATTTTTCCATATTTTCTCACCGTTTAAACCTTCCCTAGACCTCCACGAACATTTCAAGACCAAGATAAGATAAATCCGTTCAGCCGTTCTCGTGTTATAGCGTCAGGAAGGAAAACCTGACTTATTTTTATATAGTAGATTGCTCTAACAAAATCGCCATGGAAAAATGTCAAAAAGCAGAACAAGCAACAGTTTGTCAAGATAGTTCACCGTTAAGGTATTGTAAAAAAATCCCGTCTAAAGTTCACGAATCTTTTTGTAAGACTCCCAATAGTGCTTTGATTGAACAAATATTTGGTTCCTCTGTACCAGACACGCTATGAAAAGCGGCAAATTATTGAATTCCGCTGTCAGAGTAGAAGTAGCCAAAACAAAGAAAATAGTTATTGAAAATGGTGGTTTCTTTTGATTTGCCTCATCAATCTGCTTCTCCAGATGGATTGACAAGTGAATACGTAGTAGTAATACGTACGTAAATAAAATGTCCCTCGACAAAGAAAGGAAAGGAAAGTTTCGTAAAGAATAATGTTTTTGGCATCAAATGTAAAGCTCAAATTCAGCTACATTTTTTTTGCAATTAAGTCAAGGGACTGTTTACGAAATAAAGCTAATGAAAATTTTGAAAGCAATAACAAATTTGAAATATTAGAAGATTATGATGCAAACTATTGTACTGATATTTTAGAGAAATCCACAGATTTTTGGAAAACCGAATAATATTTCAGAAGCTGGTTGAGACTTAAAATTACTCTTCTATTAATAATATGACATGTGCGTTTTATTATTCTTTCAACGTGAACTCTTATAGCAGCAATTCTCTTTGTTCGTAAAACTTCCTCTACTGTAGGTTTTCAATTAGAACTCCCACTAGGCGGCCTCAGAAGTGTGCAGATAATGATGATGATAATGATATGTATGACTCATGAACAGCTCATATAATGTCCCCACCGAGGGGCTCGAGCCTACCCCACATTAGGGGCTAGCAGGTCTTATAACCACGCTGGCCAAGTGCGGGTTGGTCGACTTCACACACAACCTAAGAATTTCTTCATAGGTGTGAGCAAGTTTCCTCACGATGTTTTCCTTCACCGTAAAAGCGTCGATTAAACGTACATATGAATTCGAAATTTGAAAACACATTGGTACGTGGCGGGGATCGATCGAACCAGTGCCTCCCGGGTACGAGACGACGCTCTTACATACTACGCCACCGACGCTTTTTTGTGTGTATGACTTACTTTTAAGTATTATTTCTAGTTATTTAGATATTAGCAATTTCATGAAATGTTCTAATAATGACTCGGGAAAATTATGATCAGTTGCTATGAAAATAGAACATTTCGAAATAGTCCAATATTGAATGTAATTAATTTGTTATTCACAAAAAATATACCGTTAAAGAACTGATACACTCTTAGAGGCATAAGCTATTATTTACTATATTTGAGGTACAAAAATATTTTTATAATAAAAAAGAAAGATTATTATAGCAAACGTTTAATCAAAGGAATTTCAATCAATTGAACTTAATCTTCATCTTCATTTTCATCCAATTTATTTGTAGCTTCTAAATTTGTATAAAAATCCCAGTATACCGTCGGAATAACATTTGAACAGCATAATGCAAGCAAATCTTTTTTTTTGTATTATTCTTCGACGCACATGATACTTCTTCTTAACCTGTAGTTCCGCATTTACAGTTGTTCCTCTCATCTTATGGCGTACATTAATACTCTTCATTGTGCTGGACTCGTAAGTGTCACAGAAGAAAATTGAATAAGGAGATTTAGCTTGCATGATTTTTTTTATGTCATTCCAGATTACACGGTCACCGTCCGTATTGGTAGGAAAAAATTTCCCGACCTGATTTATTAAATTTTATAAATCAACAATGTCCTCATAGTCTAGCTCGTAAACTTGGTAGGGATTACCTCTCTTTTTTGCACATTGAATAAGCGAGCTCCACTAAGAAGGATCAAATATTGAGCCATTTTTCAGAATCCTCTTCTTCTCCTGCTCTATTGTGGAATGAACACTATCGCCTTCATTCTGAGTATGGTCGACAATTAAATATTAATTTTTGTTTTGAACTGAACAGTTATTGGTGTAAAAAATTACATGTTTCCCAACACAATAGTCCTTCAAAAACTTTAGGATACAAGTCCCAACTTCGTAGCAGCCCTTACCTCCCAAAGACTCGTTCCATAAATAGCAATGGCCAGTTTTACTTACAATCTCATACACAGTACAGTTATAAACATTTAATCTTCTTTTATAAAAGAAAAGTGAATCATTACCTGAAGGTGTTTGCAATATAGCTTGCATATCATAACAACAAATGATTTTACTATTATCATTTTTGCAAGAAACAACATCGGCTTCTTTTTCAAGTCTGCAAAGCTCTTTCTCTCTTAAGTGAGTCAAATAGTCCTTCTAATTTTAATTTCTCTTCACCAGTTGCATTCATGTACGATAAATACAGAGAGCACAATAATTTTTTTGGCTTGTAAAAAGAAATATTAAATTCGCCATTGTGGCCACACCAATTCTTATACTGCCGGTACATCAAACATAAGTTTAAGTCACCATGGCGATAAGTCTTGCTAGTCGATGCTCGGCAATAATGGGACTTATTAACTCCAGTGGTATCAGCTTTCTTACTTACGGTTGATAAAAATAAGTGTCCTATGTTTAAAGTTGCAGTGTAAAATCGTTTACACACTCTAATTTTCTCTGATTCTACAGTTAAATAAGTGTCACGGTCTAAACCGTCTTCCAATATACTTACGTTGACTTTAATAAAAATCCATACAAAAAAAGCATAACATAAGTATCAACCATAATAATTAAATATTCTACACTAATATTAACTTTCACTTGTTTTTAATACAAATATAAACACAACAATTGTTATTGAGAGCAATGTTCATCTTTTGCTATTTTTATTATGAAGAGAATATTTTGGCTTATAGGACTCCAATTGAAAATTGTTTAAGTTTAAGTAAGTATGTACTTCTTGAAAAGTGTTTGTTGATTGTATTTTTAAGAAAATTACCTGCGCAAAACTAAAGATTCTTTCATTTTTAGACTATTTTCCAAATCTCAACTCATCTTAATGCTCCTTTTGCAAAATGCACCAATTGAGAAGTGCACTAGTTGCGAAGTGCACCATATGAGAAATGCACCAGTTGCTAAGTTCACCATTTGAGATGTGCAGTTCTCAAATGGTGAACGGTTTGAGAAGTGTACCATTTGAGCATGGTGTACAAGTTGAGAAGTGCACAGAATGCGTCAAACCCCATGCATCTTTTCATTCATTCATTCATTCATTCACAACCTGTGATCCTCATTTATTTTTTCACTAAATTTTAAGCGACATTTATCACCACATGGTGGTTTTACTGCTTTACCAGAAATGAGTTGTCCTGTTACTGTTTCATACGCTTTTCCAGTATTTTTAAAATATTTCCTCTTATTTTTTTCCAGTTTTCAGGTACTCTTTTACGCCTTTTAGACCTTTTATCAGTAGGTACTTGTTCTGTTCCATCAGTGAAACAACATTGAGGCACACTCATGTTTTATTTTCTTCCTGTAAATTTTGCTCTGTATTTTCTATCCCATCACCTTTAATACATATATAATAGAAATGGTTAAATTAGTTAATATTATTTCATCATCATCATCATTTCATCCGAGAGACGCCCACTGTTGGACATAGGCCTCCCCCAAGAATCTCCAAACCGGTCGGTCCTGCGCTGCCCGCATCCAGCGGCTTCCCGCGATCTTAACTAGATCGTCAGTCCACGTACCGGGAATCGCAGCGTTGGTGGGGGGCCTACCAACGCTGCGTGTCCCGGTACGTGGTCGCCACTTGAGAGCCTTTCCGGCCCAACGGCCGTCAGTCCTCCTCGCAATGTGCCCTGCCCACTGCCACTTGAGGTTCCCAATTCTTTGGCCTATGTCGGTGACCTTGGTTTTCCTGCGGATCTCATCATTTCTGATATGATCACGCAGAGAAACTCCGAGCATAGCTCTCTCCATTGCCCTTTGGGTTTGGACTCTTCTTATGAGGCCCATTGTAAGCGGCCACGTTTCGGTTCCGTAAGTCATCACTGGCAGCACACACGAATTAAAGACTTTCGTCTTGAGACACTGCGGTAGATGGGCCGAGAATATGCCGCGTAGCTTCCCGAACGCTGCCCAGCCGAGTAGGATTCGTCGATTGACCTCTTTCTGGAAGTTGGACTTACCCAGTTGGACTGTTTGTCCCAGGTAAACGACGATTATGTTTACCTGGGACAAACATTACCAGGCCTTTACAGGAGTGGGTGCGACATGGATATTAGACATGATTTTCGTCTTATCCATGTTCATTTTAAGACCCACTTATTGGGAGACTCTACAGAGATCGTCGAGCATTGTGCCCAGGTCTTCCAAGGTCTCAGCCATAACCACGATATCATTTGCAAAGCGAAGGTGAGTCATGTACTCGCCATTTATGTTGATGCCATAAGTCCCCTCCAGTCCAGAAGCTTAAACGTGTCCTCCAACGCAGCTGTGAACAGTTTCGGCGATATAACATCACCCTGTCTCACGCCTCGCTGGAGCTGTATGGGTTTTGAATTCTGATCCTGAAGGCGAACTGACATAGTGGCGTTTTCGTACAGTGACCGCAACACTTGGATGTATCGGTAGTCTATGTGGCACCTCTGGAGTGACTGGAGCACTGCCCAGGTCTCGACAGAATCGAAGGCTTTCTCATAGTCCACAAACGCTAAGCATAATGGCAGGTTATACTCCTCGGTCTGGAGGCTGGAAGTCGCAAATTCTGCACGCGAGACGATTCGTTATATTTCTTGACAGCTTGTAAACATGACTCAGCAGCGTGACGGGTCTATAGTTCTTCAAATGGGCCCTGTCGCCCTTTTTGAAGAAGAGCCTCACCACGCCGCCATGCCATGCCTCTGGCGTTTTGCCCTCGAGTATAACGGAGTTGAATAGCCTCTGAAGAGCTTTCAGGACCGGTCGTCCACCTGCTTTCAGAAGCTCCGCTGTAACTCCGTCATCACCCGGCGCCTTGTTATTCTTGCTGTTCTAGCTGTTTAAGAGCTACACTAATCTCGTACAGGCTGACGTCCGGGATATCTTCGGTATAGTGTCGGGTTAATTTGGCTCTTAGATCGGTGGCCTGAATGACAGGTGTGTGTGATATCGCGTAAAGCTGTTCGTAAAAGTTTTCAATCTCGGCCAAAAGCTCAGATGATGTAACGTTTCTGCCGTCCTCTGTCTTCAGCTTCGTCAGCAAGCTCTCTCCAAGCGACAAATCTCTAGTATTAATTAGCAAAGCCATATTTATAACAAACATTCAATAAAAAACATCTACCTTTAAATAAGGAAGACAGGGTCTGATTTTCAGCTGAAGTAGTTAGAGCTACAGGCTTAATAAGCTCAAGAATATCACTGCAATCAGCTACCGAGTCTGAACCCGTGTTATGCTCATCACCTAGCCGTAAACAGACAAGCAGTTAAAATTTATATGAAAAACCATTTAACAAAATCGTATTGGTAGCAGAAAAGTGTGTACCTACTTTGAATTAATAGATCCATTGGACTAGAATGACAATTATGTTCGGTTAAGAGCTCAAACAATTTTTGTATACCCTCATCACCTGCAAATAAATCAATATTATTTAAATAATAAATAAAATCATGTACATAAATATAATGTTCTCTTAGATTTGCGCGAGCACTACACATTATAAATAAAACAACTTTTACGGATTTAACTCGCGTGTAATTAGATTTTACATGATGATATTATTGCCCGACGGGATGACCCCGTGACCACGAACGCTGAAAAGTGTTACGAAACGTCGGGCAATAATATCATCATGTAAAATCTAATTACACGCGAGTTTAATCCGTAAAAGTTGTTTTATTTATAATGTACATAAATACTTGATAAATATATTTATCTTGACAAGGTTTCGATTGGACCCAATTTGCATCAAAGATATACGCACTACTGGGCTCGCCTATCTCAGTTAGTGAATCAAGACACTTATTACCTATAATAAGCCGTTGAAATAGATGACACAAAATCAGTGAGTTTTATACATTGAAAACGAGAAGTGTTCCTACTTGGATTAGGCTCAGGTGGGCACTGGATTGTTTCAACTGCAGGCCTGGCTATAACTTCAATAGGTATCTAGGGTGATTGTGGCAATCTAATATCTGAAATAAAAAGACTATTTATAAATATGTCAACTGTCACTTACAAAACGTCACTTCTTAGAGTTATTTGACGTTTGATGCTTTGTTGTTTCGCGTGTGTGAATTAATTTAAGAAGTTATCGTGGATATAGGGAAAGAAGTGCAAATTTTTCTATGCAGGAAAGAGATATTTTTATAGCTCTAGTACAAAAATATCAAAATGTACTAGAAAATAAACAAAGTGATGCGACGACATGGAAGAAGAAAGAAGCCGCTTGGAGTAACATTCAAAGCGAATTTAATGGACGATCTGGAGGCATATTTAGGTGCCAAAAGATTTTAAAAGTGAAGTATGAGGGCCTAAAACGTGCTGTAAGGAAAAAATCGGCAGCAATACTCACCGAACTTTACCGTACTGGTCGAGGCAAAAACACAGCACCTCCACTGGATAGTGTGGAGGAGCAAAATTAAAGCAATGATAACTTAAGGTACCTATGGGTTAAAAATTGTCTGCGAGTCAGATGTATTACCCCAAACCCAAGAAAGTTAATATAAAATTTACTTTATGCCTAAATATCTATTTTCAAGAAAAATGCACTGAAAAAAATCGACTTGCCTCAGGCGGGACTCGAACCCGCATCTTCCAAAATCCGGGAGGACGCGTTGACCAATTACGCCACCGAGACACTGCTTTTCGCTGTCGAAATTTGTCAGTGCTTGGTGCTATGTTTTTTTGGTAAACATTGTTTCATCAAATCATTGTTTCAAAAATTTGCACTTCTAAGACCCTAACGAAATATTTATGCAAATATTTGACGGCCAGTTAAGATGAAACTACCTTACATTATGAAATAATTTTATTTTTGCGTTTACAACCGCGTAAATATTAATACTAGAAAAATGCACTGAAAAAAATCGACTTGCCTCAGGCGGGACTCGAACCCGCATCTTCCACAATCCGGGCGGAAAAGGTGTTACACAATAAAAATGTTTTCATACAAACCTAAAAAAGAAATAAAACTACTGAAGGCATGGCTGTATGACCTAGATTCCTTTACCTTCCCCTAATAAGGAGAATTTTAAAAATATACAGTGCTTGTGTTTGTTTACGGTGTTCGGTGCGATTTTTTATTGCTAACTTTACTTGGCCTTTCCAACGGACTTGATATATTGCTACACTGACCTACCTGGCTTTGAACTACGGACTTTGTAAATGATTTTTTGCATGATTTTCCTAGTTTACTTACTAGTTTCTTTTTTTATTATTTTACATCTGTTTGGAAACATAACCTCAATATCAGTAAGTAGTATGCTAATAATTAAGTTCTCAGAAGTGTCCGTCAATAATCAACGTTTATACAGTCATTTACTTATAATTTCGAACCTAGAAAATAATTTTTCATGATTGTTGGTTCTTAGGCCAAACATGTATGGGATCTGAGCAATCTCCTTTCAGCAATGTATTCATTGAGGTAGTACTTCAGTACATTATATCTCTGTAACGAACTGGTGTGAAAGTGGACTGTAAGGTGTGAAAGTAAACTGTAAGGAATAAGGAGAGGAGCTCAAAGTAAAATAGTATAGTAACAAAACAAGGCTACTTTACAATAATATAAAATACACAGAGAAAACATAAGACCGCGACCAACAGCGATAAAAACTATTTTATTTGAGGGCCTATCTAAATGCAATACTATTATATTAATGTTAATGCACTTACGTGTTGCCATTCCGCCACAGTTCTTGAGCATCTAAGTGAATTTAAATTATTTTTTAGATTTGCCTAAAATTCTACAGCTTCCGGAGATGCGGTATTTCCTAAAAAACACAGAAAGAATAAAAAACAACTTTAAAATTTAAATAGATTTCTACGGATGTTATTTATGTTATATTGGCGAAATTGAAGTCGTCCTCTCCAGAGAATCATAGTTTCATCTATAACTAAAAAATTTCCTGGTTTAAATCTTTCCTGGAATCTGCTGTAAAATGTTAAGTACATCGCGAATTTTATATAATTTGTCTTTAGTTGTAACATTGATCTGTTCACTAATATGCCAGAATTTGAGTAGCATCAAAAAACGGTCTCTTGGCATTAAATTAGAGATACATTCATTCCTGTAACATTTCTTTTTGGAATTTACCATAACAGGAATTTTTATAATTCCAATTACCATCAGAACGCCCATAAAAACTTTCATTTCTTCGACTATGGTGTGTACCCATTTTATAAAACGGGACTTCCTTTTTAGTTTATTTATTTTTGAAAGTTCTGCGGCATACTTATTAGTTTCTGAAACCATTTTTAAAATTACCTCGTCTTCTACAAATAGCTGATGAAGCTGTAAGGGAGTTTTTATACTCGACTTAACGTTTAACTCATATTTTCTCCCATAATTAAAAAAAACAGTATTATAGTCTATAATAATATCTTTCCATTGTCCATTTTCTGCAGTGTCATTAATTTCTTCACAACTCTCACATTCTGACAAAAAAGAACTTCTATCAAATATTTCGTCAAAGATAGAAGTGTTATTTCCCGTCAAAGAACTATCAAGATCTGTGACTGTATTTGTAACACTTTCTTGGTCATCTTTAACACTTCCAAGTACCATTGAATGTTTTTGTGTAGACATTTTGATCGAGGACACGGAATCTCGACAATCTTTAACGTCATCCATGCTGCCCTTTAAAATATCTATTTTATTTTGATGGTTTGGAATCTATTATTTGGGTTTCTAATTTGTAGTGTTTCTGTTATTTAAGCTTCAGATGAAATCTTGTTTTTCTTAGGGGTAGAAGTAGAATACTCGTGCATCTCAGCTTCTATAATAATTTGTTCGCCTGAATATATTTTCGAATTGTGAAATATCTCTTCATCACTTTCATATAAGTCATAATTCATGTTACTTTGAGAGGGCATCACACTGTGTTTATCTATGGGAATGTTATCTTCTGTACATTCGAATAAAGTAGAAACTACGGTAGGAAGGTAGTGGATTTAAAACACGTAACATACTCAGAATAGAACTAGAAAAAGCAATTGCAGGCATAAGTTTTTCCTTATGAGACGGCGTTGCCAAATACATGTCATAACGAGATGGATTCAAAGACTCATCCAAATGTATCAGATTGCTGGAATTTAGTATCTATTTGTTGTACTCAGTGAAGTTGGCGTATTACTACCTAAGACAGTAAACTTCTTACCAGTTGTGGGACTGCTGCCAATTTTGTAATTTTTGTTAATGTTTTGCACGACAGTCAAAGGGATAGATTTACTGGACTGCTTTTTACGAATCATAAAGTTTCGATCGTCTCTAATATCATTTCTATGATCACTTTGCTTTTCATTTTCACAAAGCTTCAAGTTCTTTCTCGATCTTTTCATTTTTATAAAACACGTAACGAATTGGTCGGGAAAAATTAAAGAAACGTGTGCGGACACTGTGCATCACTACGTGCGACTGGCCAGCACGGCGCGTCTGCATTTTGTGCGGCATGAGGTGCAGAGACGTGGCCATATAATGTTCATGCCGCACAAAAGTAAATAATTAACTTGTGTGCATCATGAACATTATTTTCTCATGCCGATTTTTAGAAATATTTTGTTATATTTGAAGACGCATATACAAATGTCTAGTCGTCTCTGTTTTACTCACAATATAACATATAAAAAAGCCCCTCGCACTGCGGTGAGAAACACTTTTTTCTCCGTCGAACCGTGATTAAGTCAAGGATGGCTTTATACTGTTCATGACGCACACGTTCCATGCGTCATGAACAGTTTGATAAGTCAGTCATAATAATCTTTACTTACAAAGAAACTCTATCCATCCGAAAACATTTCGATCAATTACACAAAGTCAGAAGGTCCTCATAGGGCTCATGAGCGCTTATTCGATGCTGTAACAAATTAAGGCAAAATATCGTCGTTACAAAGTGTATAAACCACGATTTCGGCAATCTCTGGATAAAACGTAAACTCCATCTCTCATTCATTTGTCATCATTAATTATTTCTAGTATTAAAAATATTTACGCGTTTGTTAACGCAAAAAATTTTCATCTTAACTAATATTTGCAAAAATATTTAGTTTGGATCTTAGAAGTGCAAATTTCAAATATTTGATGAAACAATATTTTACCATAAAAACAAGCACCAACCACTGACAAATTTCGACAGTGAAAGCAGAGCCTCGATAGCGTAGTGGTTAACCTAGCCGCCCGGATTGTGGAAGATGCTGGGTTCGATTCCCGACTGAGGCAAGTCGATTTTTTCGGTGTATTTTTTCTAGTAGTTAAATTTTAGTTCAGGGTCTACAGCAGATACGACACCGGTCCAGACCCCCACCGGCTCTGGATCACGTCAAGGTAAGTTTATTCTTCCGGCTTTTTATACCACTACATTTAGCACAATATTTCAGATGACTTCCTGAGTGTCCTTGATTTTGCTACACAAATATTTAGCAGAACTGTTGCCACCAATGTGGGTTACCTTGCAGGTAATATACTGGGTGTAAAAGACATGAACAGTCAAACGAGAACCACGTATTCTATACATCAAAATAAGACATATTCCAAAAAAATATTGCTGGGAAATTATTTTAATTTTTTGGTGTTAAAAAAAATTCCAAATTGTACCGCGCAATGTAAAGGGCTCAACCCGCACGCAACTCGCAAAACCGCGATAATTTTGCCAGACGGCGCCGGCGGCGCCGTTCGTTAGTGTCCGTGCGCATCGAGTGAGCTACATTGAACGCTAACGTTTTGAAGACATTTTTTGTTATGAAATACTAAAAAAAATGATAATGTTTCTTTAGACAATAATTAAGAAATAACGTATAGAATACGTTTTCATAAAAAAATGAAAAAAAAATTATGACTTTGACCTTCAATAAAATCGTAACTATCAATTTCCCAGGTATAGTCTAAAGGAAAAAAAATGTTATGATGGTGAGCAGAATACATGGTTCTCGTTTGACTGTTCATGTCTTTTACACCCTGTATTATGCAATTAATCACAGGAATCTTATAATTCAGGAGTTCAGAAACTGGTCACTGTTCCTGCTCCTTTGTTATTAATTAACTCCGAGAATCTATTGCTTTAATTTTGTTGTACACTGTATTTCCATTGGTACTTTATTCTTTATCATTGTGACGCTTTTCTCTTTTTTAAATAAACATGATTTTGAAGACGATAGAAGAAAAGCAATCGTCATAGATATTGAGTTTGTGTAACTCAATAATTTACACAATAATTAATAAAGTTACTGTTTATTATCATGTCAGTTGTCGTTACCTGAGAAAGTGCTATAAGCTCTAACGAATTTTATTCAACAACATACCGTTTATGAGTCTAGTTTGTTCTCGTTTCTGAGAAGATTTATTTCTCATATTTTCATATCTATCTTGTATATGATGGTCACATAGGTACAAACTTCTCTTTATTTATTTTGATTTTGTTAATTTTTCAGATAAGGGCATTATTCCTAAGGAAAGCAAGGAAACAGCGGACCTTTTATTATTTATTGATAATTTATTTGATTCCCAAAATGGAAGTTTCAACAACAAAAATAAAAAATTTGCAAAGCCGCTTCTTGGACCCGTGATTCCAAGATCAAGTCACTTTATAGTATGGGCTGAGGCAAAAAAAAAAATTAAATACAGTCGACTCTCGTTAATTCGAAACTCGAGGGACTCTTAAAATATTTCGAATTATCGAATGTTTGAAATATCAAATGGTTCGAAATTTGTGAGAGAAAATCAATAAAACTTCGAATTACCAAGTATTGATCAATAATTATTTATTAACTGCTATTCTATAACAATGAAAAAAGTTTAGAGTGTACATACATAAATCTATTCATAATGTGAATTAATTAATGTTTCGAAAGAACTCTGTTATACTGGTTTGCTTCGAAACACATTGCTGCTGCCTAGACTGCTCAATAACTTTTTTTAAGAGAAAAAGTGCCTGAAATGTTTTTCATCACTTTCGTTTTGTAGACAGAAGCGTTGTAAGGTATCGAAGGAAAATCGTGCTTCCTTAACTGACACCTCTGTTACAGGTTCTGATGAATCGTCCTCGTCTTCATCGTTGCTTTTTTTATTCATATCTGTCGCAGATAAAATTTCGCTATCAGTTAGTGCACCTGAGACAGCGACATCTTCATCCACTTGAACAAAGTCAGAAAAACTCACACCGCTGATGTCTCCTAATGGTTCTAGTGCTGATTCTTCATAATCCATAAGTATTGGAAGATTTTCTTTTAAGAAACCGAATTTTTTGAAGCAGTTGAGAATCGTTAGGGGTGTTACATCTCTCCATGCCTTGTCAATCAGTAAAATAGCTGTCAGAACCGTAATATTCGCAGTTAGTTGCTTGTCAAGAGATTCTAAAACGATCTTAACAATTTCTTTGCGATGGAACGTCTTAAAATTATGAATAATCCCTTGATCCAATGGTTGCAATTTCGAAGTTGTATTCGGCGGAAAGAAGTAGAGTTCCACGTTGGACAATATAGGAGGACTGTTGTGTACAGTGCAATTATCTAAAAATAGTAAAATTTTCCGCTTTTGTCATACAAGATAGAAATAGGTATAGCAAAGCAAAACTACAGTATGCATGCTATGTGCAAAGGAGATTTTATAGGTAAAAACTGTACTGTTGAAAACGTTCTATGTGTACCAGATCTTACGCGCAACTTATTGTCAGTTTCAACTATAACAAAGAACGGTGGTTCCGTATTCTTCAAAGGCAATAGCGTTGAGATCAGAAGCAGGGGTAATAAAATTAGAGGAACAAAGGAGACTTCAGGGTTGCATACCATAGATTTAGAAAAAAGGCTTGAAGAGGAGTCATTGCTTACTCATAAACCTAAGAATAATTCCGCCATTTTGTGGCATAAAAAATTATGCTAAAACCATTCATGAGATGATGAGTGCCAGACATAAGCGTTACAATGAGTCCTGCTTAGACTACATGCTAACCATGAAAGCATTGGGAAAACGTGGCCAATTACCGGATTATGTGGCAATAAAATAAATCGTGGAGGGCATAGAGGATGCAGAAATTAACAAAATGATGTTATACGGAGTTACAACGTACGCAGATTTGAAGGAAAAATTGAAAATATACGAAATGATCAAAAACAAAAGTAAGAAATCAGTCGGTGAAAAGCATATGCATTCGAGAGCAAGCGGCGGCGGCAGCGGCGGTCATTTCAGCAGAGCAATCATACCTAGAATACCGACAGCAACAAGGTGCTACAGCTGTGGAGAGAAAAATCAAGTGTCTACACTATGTCCACATAGAATGCAAGGACGAAAATGCTTCAATTGCAATGAGTTTGGTCATGTCTCAGCTAAGTGCAGAGCGCGTAATTTGAAAAACTCAAATGTCAAGATGGCGTCCGACAATGAAAACTGGAGGTCTCGAGCGCAAGCCGTGCCGAGCGGAAGCGATAACCAGCTCGATGTTGGCAGCCATGATAGCCAAAAACAAGTTTTCACCAATTCAATGGAAGAGGGCAGCACGTTGTCACATCGAGGATGATGTAAACAAACAACATAGACTTTCTTGTAATACGATCGAAACAGTGAATAGGCCGATAAAAATGGTGTTAATTAACGGAAAGAATTCAACGGCGTTAATAGATTCGGGAAGTGATATAAACTTAATGTCTAGTGAGTGTTTTAGTGAGTTAGGATCAGTGAATTACGATGCAAACAAAAACATAACGATGTCTGGTTTAGGATTAGCTAAGGTAAAATCATTAGGAATTTATACTACTCAGATGTGTATTGATAGTGTTGTTTACGATAATGTTGTTTTTCATATTGTGCCAAAGTATTGTATGCCACATCAAATATTTTTGGGCAATGAATTTTTATGTAAAGTGGTTATTGTTATGAAAGGTGGTTCTGTATGGGTGAATCCGACGGATGAATGGTTGTATGAAGTGAATTGTGTTATGAGTTCTCCTGATTGTTTAGGTCATGTGAGCAACACAACCATAAAGGAAGAGGTTATACAGTTAGTGGAGAACTACCAACCATGTCAAACCAAGGAGGCTCCTATAAAGTTGCGGATAATTATGAAGGATGATATAACGTTGCGCAGCGATCTCGAAGAATTTCACCCAAGGAACAAGAGGAAGTGGATAGACAAATAAATGAGTGGTTGAAAGATGGAGTTATTCAGGTGAGTCGCTGAGACGCTAGTCCTTTGGTATTAGTTAAAAAGAAAGACGGAAGTATAAAAATTTGTGTAAATTATAGAAATGTTAATAGGAAGATGGTAAAAGATGAATATCCTCTACCCATTATTGACGACCACATCGATAAGTTGGCCACAGCAAAGGTATTTAGTGGACAATTCACAGACTGTTACTCAGTTATCGATAAAGATGTTCAGAGCTTATGGTTGGAATTTTGGAAGAAGGATCAAGACATAAAAGGAAAGTGGTATGGTAGTATACAGGTTAGGATACCTAACAAACCATGGTATCACAAGTTGGAGACAGCAAGCCGGGAGTTTATATCTGTTATTAATAGACTGAGATTTGGCCACTCGAAAACACCTGCTCATTTAGCGAGATTAAAGATTAATCAAACTGCCCAGTGTTTACATTGTGATCATGAGTTCTGCGATGTCAGCCATTTGATTTTTGACTGTCCGATTTATGCAGTGGATCGTTTAATTTTAGCAAGTGAAATTAGTGATATTAGTGCATTCAGTGAAAATAGTTCCTCCCGCCGCTTGTCTGACTTATTAAAAGTTCAAGAAACTTATCGGCCGCTATTTAAATACATTAAAATGACTTTTGGGAGTTTATAATTACAAGCACCCTGGGAAAGAAGAAATGGCTCAAAGGCCTAGAAGCCAAGCCAAATACATTTAAAAAAAAAACAATTAGAGATGCGTCGTCAAGGGCGCAAGTAGTCACCAAAGCGACAGTTGTGATCGCGTCATCAAGGGCGCGAGTACTGTTGTTTATAGAGTTCCTCTGTAAGACCCCTTTTGGGCCTTAAGGTGGAATTCTAAATAATTATAAGGCTTGTATACAAAGTTCGAGATATTTTTAAAATGGAAGGTAGTACGAATCATATTATAAATAATATAATTTAGAAGCGGGTATCGGCGTCAGCCGACATGATAACTGTCATTAGTAGACAGATCAAAATAAGTTTATTCACAATAACAATTGCTGTGTTTATATTTGTATTAAAAACAAGTAAAAGTTAATATTAGTACAGAATATTTAATTATTATAGTTGATAGTTATGTGATGCTTTGTTTTGTATGGATTTTTTATTAAAAATTAACGTAAGTACATTGAAAGACGGGTTAGACCGTGACATATCCCCCCCTTTAGTGTAGGATTTTGCTTGACGAAAATCCCCTAAAGAAGCCCAGGGGGGAGCAAGTTGCTCGACATTGCGGTGACATCTCCATGGTTGTCTGGAAAGACGTCAAAGCTGTCACCGCAATTTCGACGTACCATTCCGATAAAATGTTGCCCGGTCTGCGCGGTGGTATCGAAATTGAGAAACCACAGATGATCGCCACTTATAATAAGCATATGGCTGGAGTAGATAGCAAGGACCAGAAGCTATCGATGTTCCAAATGGAGCGAAAAAGGGGGAAAAAATGGTATATTAAAGTCTTCAAAAGGCTTTTCAATACGAGCATCCTAAATAGTTATATTATGTACTCTAAAAATCCACTAAATAAAGTGCTTTCACACAGAGATTTTCGGCATGAGTTAGCCTTAGGGTTGCTGAGCCGGTTTTCGCCGGTCGCGCCGGTGTATGTATAACCCCTTCGACCCCTGATGAGGAAAGTTTGGGCAAGCGGCGGTTAACAGTTAATGCACAACATTTCGTAATAAACACAGAAAACACACCGGGGACGAAACGACACAAACTCAGGCGGTGCGCACGATGCACAGCAGCAGGTCGGCAGACCATGGTCACAATTATGTGCAAATATTGCAAAGTGCCATTGTATGTCGGCACCTGCTGGGATGAGTACCATACGCTTGAAAATCTAAGATAGTTTTGTTCATACCACTTGTATTAACAAGTCTATTTTAGATTTGTTTTGCTTTCTTCCCCGTTATGTTTTCTGTAAGATTGTATTTTTTGTAAGTTATTTCTACGAACTAATAACTTGCTAGTTTGCTTAGTTATTGATTTTCTAAGAACAATAAAAAGCTAAAACTTCAGAGTAATAGAGTTATATAGAACATTCAGACACTCAAGATACAACACAACTGCAAAAGAGTACCCTGCAACATTGACGAAAGGTATCGACAATACAAGATTTAGAGTCATATTTAAGCGCTTGGCAAATTGCTGACCGTGGGAAACACGGCCAGATGTGCAGAAAAGAGAGAAATGAAAGAGTGGTTAAATTTAACACTATTTATTAGCCCAGGGCGCGGTTACTGGGCTTACGCACTGGGGTTCTCGTACTTTATAAAGTGAGACTTAGCTTCAGCGGTTAGCGCAGGAAGCGGCAGGAACCAGACACGTCGACTACCAGCGTGGTCGGCGTGGGTTCAGCTTCGGCCGGTAAGGTGGCACGAAGCGCAGCAGCGGAGCAGCAGGGTAGGCGGCTACCCGTAGATAGGATCCCCTAGTTCGGGGATCGCGCACAGAAGTTTACGTAACGTATGATTACCTAACTATAGCTGGAGAAAATGGAAGAAAAGGGCATGTTTCTCCGGGCTACTGCTTAAATACGAAATTTGTTCGAGAACTTTCCCAAAAATTTGTAGTGGGAGTTCCGTTTTATGAATAATGCAGCCATAACCAAAGGACGGTTCATACAGAGTACCTAACCTATATCAATGGCATAATTTTTGAAATATATGATAAATATTTTTTAATTAAAACGTTTATCAGATTATTCCATAGGCAGAAGATACAAGTTAAAATATAATAATTAATTAATGGCACAAATTAGGTGGGCCAAAAGGCTTGTATACAAAGTTTGAGATATTTTTAAAATGGAGGGTAGTACTAATCATATTATAAATAATATAATTTAGAAACGGGTATCGGCGTCAGCCTACATAATAACTGTCATTAGTAGACAGATCAAAATAAGTTTATTCACAATAACAATTGCTGTGTTTATATTTGTAATAAAAACAAATAAAAGTTATATTAGTACAGAATATTTAATTATTATGGTTGATAGTTATGTGATGCTTTGTTTTGTATGGATTTTTTTATTTATTTCGTCCTGGGTGGATGAAGTAAGAAAGTTTTGTTATATTTTCGTTTTTGGCATTTTCATATAAAAGAGCAAAGAAATAGTGACCCATACCTTTTGTAAATATCTTTTATTGTTATCGTTAAGTATGTAAAGGGTTTTCCAATAAGGACTTGACAACTTTTTTTCAAAATAAAATGAAAACCATTTGAGATATTTCAAAAACTTTATTATAGGGTTCAAGTACATTCAAAACATTTATGAATGGAACTCGACTTCGCTCATATGGCCACCGCGGGCACGTTTGCAGCTGTTGATTCGTTGGACCCAATTTTCCATAACTCGGCCACACATTTCGGCCGAAACAGCTGCTATTTCGCGTTCAATTTTGGCTTTGAGCTCTTCCAACATCGTCGGCTTATTAGCATAGACCAATGACTTGACATAGCCCCAAAGAAAAAAAATCTAGAGGCGTTAAATCGCACGAACGAGGCGGCCAATCGACTGGTCCATTTCTTGAGATAACACGCTCATCAAACTTGTTCTTCAATAAATCGATTGTAACGTGTGCTGTGTGGCTTGTGGCGCCATCCTGTTGAAACCACATGCTGTCCAAGTCCATATACTCCAATTCGGGCCAAAAATAATCGATAATCATGGCGCGATAACGATCGCCATTCACAGTAACGTGGCGACCACTATCGTCGACGAAAAAATATGGCCCTATGACGCCGCCGGCATGCAAACCGCACCAAACAGTTATCTTTTGTGGATGAAGTGGTTTTTCATTAAGCACATGTGGATTTTCACCCGCCCAATACCGCATATTTTGTTTATTTACAAACCCATTGAGCCAGAAATGAGCTTCGTCACTGAAGATGATTTTGCGATGAAATTGATCATCTTGGCGCATCTTTTCCAGAGCCCAATCGGAGAACGTACGTCGCTTCGAATGGTCCATCGGCTTCAATTCTTGAGTGAGCCTGATCTTGTATGGGTGTAAAGCAAGATCCTTACGTAAAATTCGCCATAAAGTGGTCTTGGCGATGCCCAACTCTTGAGAACGCCGTGGAATTGTTTGATTTGGATTATTTGCTACGGACGTTTCAACGGCAGCGATATTTTCGATACTTCGACCAACCCGTAGTCTCACTGGCACGGCAACATCACACAACGAATATGTAGACTCAAACTTTTTAATTAAACTTGTTACTGCCTGTCTACTAGGGCGAGAATTACGTCCGAAAATCGGAGTTAACGCTCTTAAAGTAGCGGCCACCGACTCCGAATTTTTGTAGTAAATTTTTAATATTTGCAGACGTTGTTCTTTCGTGTACTTCACCATGATGAAAAGGTTATGTCTACTGAATAAACTGACAGTGACAGTTCGATGTTAAGTGAAAAGGTGCGTTCACAAACTAAATTCAAAACTGTCAAGTCCCTATTGGAAAACCCATTACTTGTAAATAATCTTTATAAAATATTTTTTTATTTAAATTAATGTCATATTACCTAGCGTCGCGAATGCCGCGAAGATTCATAAACTGTGTAAATATTATTTCGGTTGGCGGTAGACATCAACGGTGCGAGCGAGCGTTTTGCGTTTGTGACACAGACGCAGCCGATTAACTGAGACGGGCGGTGCATTTCAGGGAACCGTTAGTTTGTACAATTTAGTGTTTTACGAATGTACTTTGATACTATGTCTTTGCATTGAATGTACCTATGGTGCATTTAGTTGATAAATACACACCTACCTACCGTTATCTCAGTGTTATAACTCAGACACATAGTATGGTGATAATTGTGTTCTCATGTGGTTCTCAGTTTTAAGACTCCGATAAATTGTTCAGGTCCAGACAAGGACATACTCAGAATACTAGCTCAGTAATGTTGAGTGGAAAGGGGTCTACCGGGCTGCGGCCCTTTTGACATGTGTATCAACAAGGTTGATAGCTCAGAACTGCTCAGAATTTCAATCTCAACTCAGTAAAGTCCGATCTCTTAACAGATGTGAGACTTTGTTTAGTTATCATCAGGTTATCATCACATATACAATAGTATCTACAATAATCGCCTTGCGTGGTTGAAGCAGATATAAATTTATAGGAAACGTTTGGCGACACCTAGTTAATCAATCGTAAATAAATGTAATAGTTTTAAATGCCCTGTGTATGATTTGTTTTATTGTAATATTAACTGTACATATTAGGTAGGTTTTTTGAAAATTCTGATCACCTGCCCCTGTGTATAGCCGGGTCAGGGTGCAGTGTGACAGTCTCCAAAAGACAATGATGATAAATGATTTGATGACAAATTCAGAAAAGGGACGCAATGGCAAAGAACATAATTTTACAAACCATAAGCAAAAAGCAACTACCAATGCTATTTGAGTACAAATATGCGAAAGAAACGAAATGAAGAACGGAACAAAATGTCACTTTTGCAAGATTATTACAAACTCAAAATTTATTAAAGACTTTTCTATGAACGTAAATTTCACGAAATTAGCAAACATAGTTTATCGTTTGAAACATCTTCAAGTCCTATTAGACGACTAAATGGTGGAGTCAAAAATACCTTCATTAGATGATAGTTTATAACTGCTTCAAAAATTTTCACTTCATTAAAACCAAAACTTTGGAATCGACTCCTGCGACCGAACGCTCCTTAAAACTATGAGGTATTGCAACGGAAGAAAAAAGAAAGTAAACCTGTGCACCTGTCGCCCATGCAGCAGCATCATCATCATGCAAAAAAGTTGGTTATTATAATAATAGTTATTCTGATAATAAAGTTCATTATAATGAAAAACAAGGTATGAATGTAATTGGAGAGAATTGTTTTATCTGTAAAAAAGCTAAGGCACTATGCCAAATACTGTAAAAATTGTCGCTCTATTTGAAATAAAATTAACCATTAAGAAAGGAATAACAATTTTGAAAATAAGAATAAGTAATAACAATTCGTCCAATCCAAGAAATGGAGCCCTGTTAACTTATTCTAGTTGGATGAAGTCGGATAATTTTGTAATTTACTCAGGATGTACGAGTCACATGGTAAATAATAAAAATCTGTTAACAAACATAAAACTAAACAACACAAAAATAGGTATAGCGATGAATAATCCGAATCAGCTACATCCAAAAACAATTGAGTTATACTGTTTATATTTAAAAAAACTCAGCGCCTGCTCCATTCGGTTTCTCCAGTCTAATATGTTTTCCATCCAACGCACCCAAGCACTTCGGGAAGTTTGATCTTTTATAAAACCTTTAGAAATATTTTACCAATCGTTATTTTTCGGTTGATCAAAATGTGATATGCGACAATAATGATAGTATACTTACTGATTAATAATGATATACATCATCAACCTATTTCTCTTTTCTATTTATATTTCCGGAAAGTAAAACTATTTCGTGAAAAAATTGCCGATAACATAACTTGGATAAATATGTTGACGAATTATATAATTAATTAATCAGTGCTTATTTGCTTATACTACCTCTGCAATGCACGCCGCATTGCAGATGTATAAGCAAATGAGCAGTGCCTACTGCACAAAACTTTAATTACATATCACCATCCATTTCCTAATATATTTTTTTCACTTCATTAATTAATGGTTTGTTCACATAATTGAGGGCATGTAACCCTCATAAGAACACTTAAGTATGATATTAACTTTACAGGTGCTGTTACACAAAGAAAGTGGAAGAACTTGAAGGATTGTTTTTCTAGAGAGTTAAGCTCGCAGAAATAATCAATCAAATGGTCAATCAGGTAAGAAGAAGAAACGCAAGGATATTTACTTTGATCAACTATCATTCTTAATACCGACTACTACTACTAGAGACGTGGCATAGTGGCAACATCAAATCTATTGAAGAGTGTGCGGATTCGAAAATTTTATCGGGCGAGATCAATATACCACAGACGCACGATTCCAGACAATAAATCGACGTAAGAAAAGTGCTCAAGCACAAAGAGAAAATGGAAATGAGGAGGAAATAATGTACATATTATGTAAGAAACAAATTCATGACGAGAATGTTAGTTTCGCAGAGATGTTGATAAATTAAGTAAATGGAATGACGATCACAAATTATAATTATTTTACTCAATTTTGTTGATTCTTGTTTTCTTCTTTGGGATTGAACTAAATTTCGATGTTTATATGGCATTGCAAAACTGTTCAGATAATAAAAAATCTGATTATCTTTTCAATTTGCTGTCGAGTAGTTTTCCATCAAAGATATCCGAAGAATATATAAAAACCATCAAAGCATTTTTTTTAAAAATTGTATAATTTCCAAAGAAAATGGGTAAAAGCACATAAACATGCCAAAGCATTTATGAAACAAAATTTGTCTTGGTTGAATTCCAATATTCATTGGCCTTCTTGTACGTCAATTGATTTGGTTTCGATATTTAGTCCAGAAACTATGGACATACAAGAAGATTTAAGATTTAAGACACTTAGAAATCTTTGCAACAGGTTGTGTAGGGATGCCAAACGCCGTTATATCCATACTTCATTGGAAAACATTTCTTCTTAGGAAATGTGGAAATTTTTGAGATCTCTCGGTATCGGTGAAAGGTCTGATAATAATAACACTTTACCTGATTTAAATGACGTGAACAGACATTTTTGCAAACCTCCGATCACGTTAGACGACTACATCAAAAATAAACCATTAAGTATTCTCAGGAATGCTATTACACCTGACTGTGACCCCTTCAAATTTCGCGATATCACGGAGGAAGAAGTTAAAGAGAGCATCCTCTCAATCAAATCCAGGGCAGCGGGAAGCGACGGTATATGTCGTGAAGTGTTGGGTCCCTTTTTGGAAGATGTTAGTGTTATTATCACACATATCCTTAATTTTTCACTGACATCAAACGTGTTTCCAAGTACATGGAAGCTAGCCCACGTCCTTCCTCTCCCTAAAACCGCAAATCCTACCACTTACTCCCATTTTCGACCAATTTCTATACTCCCATTATTATCCAAGGTCCTCGAAAGTGCCGTTCATAAGCAACTTTCCTCTTATCTTTTCCGTAATAACCTCATTAGTCCTTTCCAGTCCGGTTTTCGTCCCGATCGTAGCACGGTGACGGCCTTGTTAAACGTTACTGACGACATTCGTCAAGCGTTAGAACACAGGCTAGCTACTGTTGTTGTCCTACTCGATTTCAGCAGCGCTTTTAACTCTGTTGATTTTGAGGTCCTTTTATCTATCCTTCGCTCTAATAACATTCTACCCTCCGTGATTGCTTGGTTCTCTGACTATCTTTGCGGACGCCAGCAGTGTATCAAGTGTAATGATTCGTTTTCTGATTGGTGTCACCTTACTGTAGGCGTACCGCAAGGCGGCGTTCTCTCCCCTCTCCTTTTCTCAGTTTTTATAAACGAACTCACTAAGGTAATTTCTCCTCCCTACCACCTGTATGCAGACGATCTTCAGTTGTATAGGCATTGCAACTTTGAAAACATCAACGATACTATTGACAACATCAATGAGGACTTACTTGCGGTAAAATCTTGGGCAGACTCATTTGGACTACTAGTCAATCCTAGCAAGTCACAAGCTATAGTTGTAACCAGCAATAGAATGCACAATAAACTTGACAGTAGCATAATCAGTAAGGTCATGTACAATAATGTCGTTATAGCATTTTCAGAAAAGAGTAAGGACCTAGGCCTGACTATTGATTGTACATTATCTTGGTCTTCGCACGTCAATGAAGTTAGCCGTCGTATACACTTCGCTTATCACTTTCTCAAGCGCCTTCAATATTTTCTGCCATTTAAAACTAAAGTTATGCTAGCTCAAACTCTTCTACTCCTCATTCTCGACTATGCTGATATCTGTTATTTAGATGCAACAGAAGAGCTGCTTAATAAGCTGGAGCGCCTTTAGAATCTGGCAATACGATTTATTTTCGGTTTAAAGAAATTTGACCATGTATTTGAATTTCGCGCAAAGTTAAAGTGGCTCCCTATCCGACTTCGCCGAAATATGCACATCCTCTCCCTTTTATTTAAAATCCTTCACAATCCTCAACTTCCCGATTACTTGCGATCCCGTTTTAAATTCCTTCCGTCTAGCTCCCGTCCTAAACGTGCTTGTGTCATGAAAACTTTAGTTCGCCCTACCACTAAGTCAAAATTTTTTGCCAAATCCTTTACTGTGATTGCTACACAGTTGTGGAATAAGTTGCCAACAGAGATTTCAGAGAGTTCATCGATCACTTCCTTCAAACTTAAGTTAAAAGAGCACTACCTATCCAATTTATTATATATATATATGTGTGTAGGTTGTATGGTATGTATTATGTATATTGATACAAATTATATTACTTAAATATGTATGTATGTGTATGATTATCATACAAAAGCTAGGGTTGGCTGGAAGAGATCTCTTCTAAAGATAAGCTCACCTTTGTACATGTTTTTATTAATGTATTTTCTTTCATGGTTTTTATGTGTACAATAAAGAATACAATAAGTTTGTCGAGTCAATTTATGAAAGCTGGTCCATCTCATTATAATTATCAGTACAAATACACCTAGTAGTAAATTTTCTGATTTGTCAAATAAACAATAGAAAAGACGTTCTGGGTCGTTACTTGATCATAACGAGAAAGAAATAATATTTACGTTGGTTTCTAAATAAAATTTGAGAGTAAATAAACAGCTTGCTGATGTTATTCATTGTTTGTCTACCGATGCGGATAAAACAAAGAAAACTAAATATATCATTAAATCAGGAGCAATTTGTCAACAATATTTTAACGAAATTTAATATGTTGAATCGTAAAGGTGTGGATAGTGGATACACCTATTGAAACTAATATAAAGTTAGATAAATCAGAGTATATTCACACAATACCCTTATCAACAGCTGATAGGGGTTTGTTGTGTTTAGCTGTCCTGACACGTCCAGATATTACTTTTAGTGTTAGTTACTTAAGCCAATTTAATAATGGGTCTGACAAACGTTTTTAACTTTATATGCCAAATAATTCTTTAAAAAATTACGAGAAAACTGTGTTTTTACTTTTTTCATGTCTTGAAAAATGGCTGAGATATTTACGATCAAAGTGCGTTTCCGGCCGAAGGTTGGCAAAAACGCGGACGGGCATCGTAAAGGTGTGGATAGTGGATACACCTATTGAAACTAATATAAAGTTAGATAAATCAGAGTATATTCACACAATACCCTTATCAACAGCTGATAGGGGTTTGTTGTGTTTAGCTGTCCTGACACGTCCAGATATTACTTTTAGTGTTAGTTACTTAAGCCAATTTAATAATGGGTCTGACAAACGTTTTTAACTTTATATGCCAAATAATTCTTTAAAAAATTACGAGAAAACTGTGTTTTTACTTTTTTCATATCTTGAAAAATGGCTGAGATATTTACGATCAAAGTGCGTTTCCGGCCGAAGGTTGGCAAAAACGCGGACGGGCGGTCACTTGCCGATGACGTCACAACCTCGGTCATTCGACAGTCGCGCTCGCGTTCGCACGCGGCGCGCCGCTGCGAAATAAAAAACAAAATTATAAAGTTATCTGTGGTAAAAATGGAAAACAAATACTGTATTGTGCCTCGGTGCTTCAGTTTAACAGTTAAAACACATGATAAACTAATTTTTATGTGCCTATGTACCCAAAAATGAGGAAAAAGTGGATGACAGTCGTAAAAAGAGTATATGCAATAAGCCCTAAAAACTAAAGCGCACTGCTGTGAAGACCATTTCGATTTTAAAAAAGACCTACAAAACTTACGTTTTTATAGTACTATTAGAACGGCTTAACCGATTTTGATGAAAAATGCTTAGGTACTTAGAACATACCATCTATGAACATACATACCTTTTCAGCTTTATTCCACGAATTTCGGCAGCCGTAAAATCTTGATTCTTCATCAAGTATTGTGCCACCATCAAACTATCCACTCTTGGCAGATTGTCCGACTGACCTTTCAGAAATTTCTTCTTCCATTCTACACCACGTTTCACTCTGGTCAGAGGCTTCACTTTAGTGTAGTTGGATATAAAGAAAATTTCTATTTTTATTTCTTTGAAATACTGGCACACTATAGGTAATAGGAAAACGTAGACGATCGAAACAAAATAATAAAACAAGACGCGCGTAATTTAGTAGGTAACGTACCGGACCGTGCGCCGCGCGGTGTCTCTGTCCGAGGTTGTGACGTCATCGTATGAGCGAGCGTAATCTCGGAAATACAGAAAAGGGCTTAAACTTCTCGTGGTTATAACTTCTGAAATACTGCAGGTATTGAACTGAAATAAAAAGTATTGTAATGTTCATGATCTACGCTGCGATTTTAGGTATATTTGATAGTAATATTTTGACCCTTTTGTGTTCCCCATTGTTTTTTTGAAGTTCATTGGACACATGCAAAAAGGATATTAAAATATTTACAATAAACTAAGTCATATGGTGTAATGTATACTAGGGATAATAATAATTTAGAAGGTTTTGTTGATGCGGATTGGGGCCCAAATAGTATAGATAGGAAATCCTATACAGGTTTCTACTTCAAATTGTCTGGTGCTGTGATTTCTTTGAGTGTAGAAAAACAGCAAACAGTGGCCTTATCCAGCACAGAGAGTGAGTACATGGCGATAGCAAAAGCCTGTAAGGAAGCCATCTATTTAAAAAAAACTTATTGTCAGAAATTATTAGATGTAACTATACAATTAATCTGTACAATGACAACCAAGGTGCTCAAAAGTTAACTGAGAATCCTTTGTTCTATAGAAGGACGAAACATATAGATATTCGTCATCACTTTGTTAGAGAGGCTGTTGCAAATAATATTGTAAAGATTGTATATTTACCAACTGCTGAAATGCCAGCAGACCTTTTAACAAAGGCAATTCAATAGTGTTAAGCACAAAAAGTTTAGGAAAGCGTCGGTGGCGTAGTGCTTAAGAGCGTCGTCTCCCACCCGGGAGGCACTGGTTCGCTCCCCGCCATGTACCAATGTTATTTCAAATTTTGAATTCATATGAACGTTTAATCGACCCTTTTACGGTGAAGGAAAACATCGTGAGGAAACCTGCACACACCTATGAAGAAATTCTTAGGTTGTGTGTGAAGTCTGTTGAATTATATAATCTGCGACACTAAGCTGTCAAGTCTATACATCTCTGTTGTTTCCGTTTCCTCTCTCTTGCAAGATGGATACCGCTAGTGAAGGAATGCAAGTTAGCGTAGGTTTCCTAGTAATAAATAATCTATAATATAAAAATGAATCGCAAAATGTGTTGGTAAGCGCATAACTCAACAACGCCTAGACCAATTTGGCCAATTCTTTTTTTAAAATGTTCGTTGAAGTTCAAGGATGGTTTTTACGGCGAGAAAAATTAGAATAATTTCTTTATGACAGGACGAAGTCTGTCGGGTCCGCTAGTATTATACATAAATGAGTCTCTTATTGAAGAACTTCGATTAGACTCTAGTTCTCATAGGTTATGGGCAATTGTCGCCTGATTAGGGATTTAGCTAGGGCAGTGTTAGGAAAGTTTTTTCACCGTGCGCGTTTTCAGCAAATAAAAAAGATGGCAACCACGCCGGGAAATAATTATTCTCAATTAAAAGCCGAAGCATTTGGAAATTGGCTCTTTAGAGTCCAATCACTGCTTGAAGAAAGAGGGTTAAAGCTTATTTCCTTTAACCCTCTTTCTTGAAGCAGAAAAAGTAGAAGGCTGAAATAAAAATCAGGACGCGAGGGCTAGAAGCCTCATAATACAATGCCTGACCGATAGGCATTTAAATCTTGTAAAAGATTGTACGACAGCAAAAGGAATGTTAGACATATTAAAGAACACATTCCAGAGGAAAAGTGTTATATCCAAAGTAACTTTGCGTAGAAAACTACTAACCTTGAAACATCTAGATGGAAGCCTGGAGGAATATTTTGCTAAATTCGAGAATATCATTCGGGAACTCGAAGTTTCGAATGAGAAAATCGCGGAATGTGATAAAGTTTGTTACCTCCTAACAAGTCTAGGAGAGGAGTACAATCATGTGATCACAGCAATTGAAACAGTCAATACAGATTTGTCTTTGGATTTTGTGCGATCTAAACTATTGAACCATGAAATAAGAAAATCTGAGGAAGTGAAAGTAACCAATGAAGATACTTCATATATGAGTACAGTTACTTGCTACAAGTGCCGAAGACGAGGTCACAAGTCCTATGAGTGCAGGATGGTCAGTGGAGGACGAGGACGGGGCTACAGAAGTCCTAGAAGTAGAGGCGGTGCAGCTCATCCTGCACAAGAGGGGGGTATGCCTTTATTTATAGCATCGGGACAAGCATTCGCTGTCAAAGACATGGCTAAAACCATTTCTTTTATAGTAGACTCCGGCGCCACTCAGCATTTCATACAAGAAAAGTACATGAAATACATGATGGACATAGGATTTGCCTCAAAAGTTAAATTTAGCAAACTGATATAAAGGAATATGGTAGTAATTTTTAGACAAAGAAGTGTAATAATAAAGCAACAAAATGAAACATATTATGGATTTCATCAGTGAAAATGTAAGTGAAAGTCATATTAGTGGTGGTTTATACCACAAAAAAGGGGCATTCAGTGGTAATTGTCATAGTGTGTATGTGAAAAATTCATTATCGTATTCATCAGATCATTATCATTAGTTCAATCTCATTTATCAAAGAGGAAGTAACTGTCAGTGCTACCACCACAGCAATTATGGAACTAGTTCAACTTCAAAATTCATTCATCATTCAGTATTCAATCATCCGGAGTTAACTGAACTTTACCGTTCCTTAATCTGTCAACGTCATTGTCAATTTGTTCATATTGTTTGTTTATATTTCAAGTCAAAATCACCTGTGAACTTGGTTATTTTATATCAATATTAGTATAATTTCAGTTGTTATTGTATTCATTAAATCGATCTCAGTACACGTTCAATTAACTTGTCAATTATTGTAGCTATCAATAAATCGTATCAATATGCCTGACTCGAAAACAATTCAAGGTGTCAAAGTTAAATTCAATTCTAAGTATCGAATGTTGACGGATTACTAACCTGCCGAGGGAAGTCCGTCAAGCATGTCAGCCAGTGTAGCCCATCGGCAATTTGAAAAGTACTATAATGATTTTCTCAGTGCGTGTGAAACACTGTTATCATCAGAGGCTATCTCGTCAGATAAAATAGACCAAATTAATCAACAGTTTAGTGAGGTGAATAAGTATGACATTATGCTCGATCAATTAGGTACTTCAGCCGAAAATAATTCAGTTCAAGAGTCAGACAAGGTGATAGAAAAGTTGTCATTTATTGAAATACCTAAGTTCCTCTGGTAACATAATGGAATGGGTTCCATTCTTTGACTTATTTCAGTCGCTCATCCACGAGAGGCCTTTTTTTCGACAGAAAACGTTTTATAAGTACCCCAGCAGCGGGAATAGGGCCCCACCAGGGTTATGTGGGAGTTAATTAAATTTATTAACAAATTCGACGGCAACCGCGAAAAATTAAATGCATTTGTAAATAATTGCCGAAATGCAATCGCCTTATCATCACAAAACATAAGGATATTTTATTAAAACATATTTTAAGTCAGTTAGAAGGGCGCGCTGAAATTGCCTGCTCTATTAAAGAATTTGAAAATTGGCAGCAACTTGAGGACTTCTTAAAATCACAATTCGGGGATAAAAAACATTATGCTGCACTGCTCTCTGATTTACAGGAATGTCGTCAGTCTAATAGTGAAACAGCCAACCAGTTCGCTTTCCGAATCGAATCATGCTTGTCAAAATTATTGTCTGAAATTAATATATCGATCCCGACAAATAAGAAGGAAGAACTGGCAGGCCGTGTCGCAGCAATGCAAGACTAAGCATTACAAACCTTTGTAATAGGATTAAACCAGAGATTATCGACTGTGGTTAGGTGCCGAGACCCTAAGACATTAAATGACGCCATTAATTTCGTCGTGTCGGAAGAAAAAAATCTTCCAGGCGTCCATACGCCGAAATTCGCATTTCCTCAGCACTCCTGGCCCTCAAAATCAAGGGCGTTTCCGCCAACTTCAGCCCCAAGTCCGAACAGGTCCAAAAGTCGAGGTAAACAACGGAAATGAAACAACGGGGTTTAGATCCCCAAATCCTCCCGTGTGCCGATACTGTAAGCACCCGGGGCACACTTTCGAAACGTGCCGCAAACGCGAATATAATAACAGGAGATTAGGAGGAAGGCATACTGTAGAGGGAGTGATTGTTGGAAATGACCCCCTCTATCACCTTGTTACGTTTGATACACGATATACAGGGCCACCCTGTAGACAGCACTCTCTGGAGATCCTTGGGGGAGGCCTATGCCAACGAGGCAACTTTTACAACAAATTAATTAAATTAATAGAAAATATTTGTATTGGAGTAAGAAGTAGCAATGAAGTGAATTTTATTTATTTATTTTTATTTTAACATGTATAAAAACTGGCACACTTGTTGAAATAGTGAAGTGATTTTACCTTTACTTTGCAGGGACTTGGACATAGATGTCATTCCATATATATGTTTTTCACCTTGAACGACGAGGCCCCCTGAAGGTACAGCCTGAGGTCTAAAATCTATTTTTCTCTTGTTTGCTTAAATGAAAAGAAAAATTACAATACATACTGTACACATTTTAAGGTACATTTTAAATGTAATAATAAAAAAACTACTTGCATAGAAAGCATTAAGGAAGTAATAGCAAGGATACTTACTTGTATTTAGAGGCAAGGGTGATGCATCGAGTATGTTAGCTTTTGCACTGTCGTCATGTAGTTCTTCTGCAAATTGCACATCATTATCTGCATGGAAAATTTCCATATCTATGATGTCAATAGTAGCACCTTCTCCATCAGCACTGTAGGACCCTCAATCTTACCTCAAGGGATATTTCACTGGCTCACCATTACACCCAGTCACAGTGCAGGCGCACGTCCAATCTCGACCCAGCTAGCAACTCAACTGTCAGATTGACAGCTAACCCCACCACTGGTGTACGTGAGACAATGTACATATCTATTTTATAGATACAAACACTACATCCATTTCTTATTATTAATTTTGAGATCTCTTGGTACTAGGATCTTTAGCTGGTAAATCTTCTTCTAAAGAATTCTATATTTTACTTTTTTTTTAAATATAACTTTGTCTTGTCTGTTCGTTACTGTGATATCACCACCTACAACTCTTTCCCACAATATGTGGCGTCGGATTTAATGTCGACGGCAGTTAGCTTGTCTTTTCAACTTACTTTACATAAAGTTTCCTAGTTTTATTTCAGGACTTCCAGCTCTCCTCTTTCTGTCTGCCTATTGTTTTCTATTTTCTTTCTGTAACCTATGTCTTATTTCCGAATCATCCTTTTCATATTATTTTTTTAAACATAGTTATTTTTGTCCCTTTTTTCATCATTAAATATTCATAAAATTATTCCTTCATATCTTTCTCCTTGTTCTGGCTTATTCTGAGTCGTTTAAGTATATCCCGATTTTCGACCCACTTCGACATTCATTTAAGACGAATACGGAACTGTATTTAAAAAAAATATGTTGCATTGTCAAAAAGACTTCAAACTCCTCTGTTTTTTTTTATCTTTAAATGCCTAATCTTGTTTCTCTGTCTTATTTTATTTTTATTTTTATTTTCACAATTTTAGGAAAACTTACAGCTAGGTACATAATTCAAAAGTATACTATAACAATATATAGGAATATATTGGTCTGAGGGCCAATTAAAAGTTTCCACTTATAGATACACTAAGTAAAATTAAAATACAATAGTCGCAGTACAATTTGTTATTTTCTGAGCAGGTATAATAATTTATATTACTTTGTATGTAAATTATAACAGGAAGAAAAAATAAATAAATATAATACTAATTGCCAGCCACAAAGAAACGATTAGTGAAATGACGCTTTATCGCAGTAACTGATGTATTAAATAAGTCTAAGTCCGGAGTCGCTTTTACCAGTACATTAAATGCGGTACATGCCCTAATAAAAAATGAATTTTGCCCATAGTTAGTTCTAGCGTACGGTAAGTGAAGTAAGCTAGGTGCTCTGAATGCGGCCACGTTGGTGCGCAGTCCTATAAGTTCCAATAACTCTGAGGAGTCTACTGTGCCATTTGTAATAATTCATATTAGATTTTTCCTAACTACTTTCTAAGTACTTCTTTTAAACGTTCTGTCTTTGTGGCCATATTAGGAATCCATTTATTAATATAATTTACTAATCCGAGAAAACTTTACAACCCTTCAATAGTTTTTCGGAAATCTGAATTCAGATATAGTCTCCAATGATGTAATAAATACAGTCAGGTTATACACGAACATAATTGTATTTTAAAGTGGCGTAAGTAGTCCTATACTCGTATGTACGTACTGTTATTTATTTAGATCGCGAAACAAAAGTGACAAATGATTAGGCAAACCTGTTATTAGAAAGAGATTAATATACCTCATGAGTTACGTATCGATTGCTGCTTATTGCATTTTCGCGCGCTTTTTAGCTAATTTTGTTTGTAATGAAAATAATTTACAATTTTGCTTCAGATTATTTAAGAAAATGCCACGCGTGTATAAACCTGAACCTGGCGGTAAACGCTATATAAGGTACGATGAAAATGTAACTAAGCTAGCAGTGGATGAATATTTGATAGGAAATGGTTCTATTAAAAACAGTTGCTGCTAAGTATAGCATGCATACATCGGTTTTATATCACCATAGCAAAGGATTACTTAAATCACAAGGCGGGCAACGAGCTCTTTCATTGGAAACTAAAGATTATATTATCCAATATATAAACGTTTTTGCGGAATGAGAATATCCACTAAATTGTCTCAATTTAAGATATACTATTAAAATGTATCTGGAGAAGCTTGGAATTGCTCATAAGCGGTTTAAGTATAATTTACTTGGTCCTGATTTCATCCAAAAGTTTTAAAAGAGACATGAGATAAGATATCTCAGCGAATATGTCAAAATATATATGTCATTACTAAATATTTTGAGGAGCTAGAAAAGTCTATGGTCAATGTCCCAGCTGAAAACATCGTCAATTATGACGAAACTAACCTGGCAGACGATCCTGGGCGAAGAAAATTTAATTATTAAATTATTATTATTAAATTAGCGTTTGGACTCCACTTCTGCTTACATCAGGTGGAATGGATTCATTTGCTTGACCTTTTTATAAAAAAATCATGTTCTTCATACTCTTCGACAGCTTCTTCTGGCGATGAAAATCGTTGACCGCGTAATTGGTTCTTAATTTTTGGGAACAGAATAAAGTCACAAGGTGCCAGGGCGGGACTGTATGCAGGATGGCTCATAAACAGTGTTGGCGTTTTAGCCACGATATAGGCGATATAGGCAATACTCGGGGATTCCCCTTTGAATGTTTGTTTATTGCGTAATATATATTCGATCGTATAATAATTAACGTTATTGCTATGACGATTGAGTGTAGTTTGTATTATATGAAGTCACTACTGAAATTAAAATACGAGGAATATGCTGACCGAAACAACTCATTCTTCTTTGTGATTGTTAATAGTCGAATGTTTGTCTAGTAGATTACCCACGTTTTTTATATTTCTTTAATTAGGTATTTAGTTAATTAAGTACTTGTGTGAGTTATGGATATTCCTCAGAAGGAAAAGAGTTACACTCAAAAATATAGGACTGACTGGGGAAATGATGAAGAATTTAAGCAGTGAATAAAGCCAATTGCGGACAAACAAACGAAAATCTATTGTACGTATTGTTACGTAGAAATAGCTGCCAAGATATACGATTTGCGTAAGCATATAGATTCTACAAAACACAAATCAAAATGTGAATTAATCACAAAAAATAAACAAATTCAGTTTCAAAAACACCCAATTTTTAATATGGCGCCACAATGTAAAAACATTTGACAGTCAGATGAAACAAACTGCATTTTACAGCCAAAGAGTTCCATTTTCAAATGTTGTAATTACTGTTTAAATATTGTTTATGTAAGTGGCTACCGTAAAAAGCGTCGGTGGCGTAGTGCGTAAGAGCGTCGTCTCCCACCCGGGAGGCACTGGTTCGACCCCCGCTACGTACTAATGTGTTTTCAAATTTTGAAATCATATGTACGTTTAATCGACGCTTTTACGGTGAACATCGTGAGAAAACCTGCACACACCTATGAAGAGATTCTTAGGTTGTGTGTGAAGTCGACCAACCCGCACTTGGCTAACGTGGTTGACTAAGCCTAATCGTCCCTAATGTCGGGTAGGCTCGAGCCCCTCGGTGGGGACATTATATGAGCTGTTGATGAAGTAGCTACGAGTTCCGAAAACTTTTAGTGTGACCTATGTATGTACCTGCCTTTTGATAGATGCGATAAGGATGCCGTCTCTTCCCTTTTGCTTTAATCTAAGTTCGACCTATAGTGTTTTTGGATAGGACGGTGAAGTCTAGCAGCAATGACCTTCACAATACCGTTGTTAGTATTCAGTAGACGCTACAGCAGATAAGCTGTTTTTTTTTTGCGCGTTATCGCTTTAAAACCTTGCGTGTGCGCTTCCGCAAACATTCCTGAGGCGTTGCGGGGCGGCATCCTCAACCATATTCTGAAGGTCTGTTTGATTCATTTTGTCTGGTCACGCCACGTCGGATCGGACACAATATCTTCGCTTCGAGTACAACACCGGGTGGAGCATACATTAGTCGAGAACTTACGGAGTGGCAATACGACTACAGCGTTACTTTGTGCGCGCTATTTCGTATCGTGTGAACCCCGAAGCCCCTTACATCACATGTAAAACTTCACGTTTGGAAAAAAATAAGTTTTGCGGAGTTATTTTTATTGAAGTTTAAAACACACCCTCTCTTAGAGTTACATTAGTCTGTGTGAATTAAGCTGTGTGTAACTACTCTGTAGAAGAGGCAGTAAAAAGATGGCTGATTTGAGTGAGCATGTTTTATTAATTACTCCATCAAACGCTTCCACTGCGCTATAACACGAATAAAAGTGTGCATTAGAAAAGCAAATAAATATGTATAAAAATGTGGCCGAAACTAAATCCAGATTTATGTGTGGATACAAGAACAGAACGTGAAACCAAAGTACTGCACAAGATGCAAAGGCCAGATCAATAATAGTAAACTGTCTTAATCATAAATACCTAGAAATAGTAAAGAACTGTAGCACGGCAAAAGACATGATGTCAAAATTACAAGACACGTTTGAAAGAAAATCATAATACAATAGGCTTCATTTGAAGAAAACATTGCTCACTTTGAAATGTGAAGATACAGAAAGTCTTCAAGTGTTTTGTTTCAAATAATTGACGCAGCTGTCAGTAACTTGTAAACCATTGGTGATGAAATCTCTGAAGAGGATCAAGTGTGTCAAATCCTCAAGTCGAGGTCAGGTTACATTAGAGATTTACTGCATACTGATATGTCGGGATAAACTTTTAATATATTTATAATTATGTATTATTTATTTATTTATTTTATGTTCTTGAATAATAAGCTTGTTTGTATTTGTATAGTTTCTTTTTATTAATTTCACATTACACACACATTAGTTACTTGCACTTGATACCACAGACTAATAGACAGATATTAGAGTAAGTACAGATTATATTAAGTTCACAGAAAAGGCTAAACAATTCTAACACAAACAACCCGCCCTTGCGCAGAGTGGTTGACTGAGGCCTAATCGCTCTTAATGTGGGGTAGGCTCGAGCCCCTCGGTGGGGACATTATATGAGCTGTTGATGATGATGATGATATACGGGACCTATGAGAACACCAACAATAAAGGTGAGTTATATTTTCATAGTATCATAGTATAGACGATAATATGTTGTGTAATGTGCTGTGTTTTTGTCATAAAGTAAAGAAGATTAGATTTGACAATGGCGGAGAAAATAGAAATGAAAAAATATTAAATAAATGTAAGAGACTTGGCATCTTATTGCAATATACGCAACCATACTCACCTAAGTCAAACGGAGTCGCTGAAAGATTCAATCAGACAATATACAATACAGCTCGCACATTGATGATTGAAACCGGATTGCCTAAAAATGTATGGGGAGAAGCAATCAAATGTGCAGTGTATCAGATGAATAGAAGACAATCATCTACTAAAACCCGGTGACGCAGAAAATGTCATCAGAGACAATCTGCAATAGCAAAAAAAAAAGACAATCATCTGATATCAATTTTAAAATGAATGAATAAATAAATTTGACTTTGACTTTACATGTTGTCAGGTAAGGGTGTCGCAAAAAGGGGGTGCAGGTTTTTTTATACTACACTACTCCAACTATATTTGTCGCAACTTTGGTATTACAATTTCTTTTTCTTTCATTCCAGTTCTATCATTTGCTGCTGCTAGTACGTCCATTCTACATACTATTTCTTCCTATTATGCATCCCCTTTCGTACTTTATACTTATTTGCTTTACCATCATTCTTATTCTAATCTATTTTTCAGGTTTTTAGGGTAAATAAGTTTCGCTGCAGAGGTTACTTTATTTATTTCACTCTTGATTACATTCATTTGCGGTATAGCTTATTACTAATATACTTTTAACTTGCTTCTTACTATTTAGTTAAGTTCATGTTACATTTTATACATTGAACTTTGAGCATAACTTAATGTTATACAATTCGCAATACAATAATACCCGGTCTATCTCTAAGGTTGCTAGTCTTATTTGCTAGTTCTTATGTGTATTTGATATGAAATGAAATGAAAAATCTCCTTATTTAAATGGACTTTGATAAGTACTTTTAAATCGTCAAAAGCCCTACCACCATTTCGGGACGAATATTTATATGCTATTTGTTGGGGATAAAATACCGTGGTTTTATGTAATCGGTTGTTGGTTTGACAATGTAAATTAAAATCTTGAATAAAATAAAATGATTTCAAGACGTGGTTTATTTACAAGTGACGTCAATCTAACAAAAAAAGGTAAAAAAAACAATACTAAAAGGTGTCCCGAACATCCTCCCAAGGGACAAAAAAGGGAAACAAACTAACATTCACTTCGGGAAAACAAATTCTTAACAAAAACAAAAATATAAATATCACCATAAAACGCAAGTATCAACAAAGTAGGATAAGTACGAACGTGGTTTCAAGTGCTCTTCAACCTGTTCTAACTAGACGCTCATACCACCCTCCCCGCCACGGTGATCCTGGAGGGATCGGCATCCATTTCATTTTATAAATGTCAACCATAGTCAAAATTTCCTTCCAGTCTATAAACTTAACCATATTTCTTGCTCCGACATAATTTGTTCCAGTACCGGAGTATATAACTGCCACTCTGCCTCTCCGTGTTATAATTTTCCTGAGTAAAATCAAGAAATCGTTTGTCAACAAAGACTCCAAATGTCTGGGGAATGTGTAAAACACCAACCAAACTTTGTCGCTATTTCGTATTACTTACAAGTGGTCTGGTGGTAATACCGATCTCCAACCACCCTTTTAATGATGCATCGTTTTCCTGATATTTCCCGGTGGATATGTGGTGGAGTAACCTTTTTGTCGAGTAATGAAGACATTTTGATGTAAAATCTTTGTTGTTTAACCAACTAAAATATTTTTTCCTTGGTGGACTAACTTGGCTGTGCTTTTTATGAATTAGCTTTTTGTCTGTAATTACGCAACATGCCGTAGGTTGTGTACTCTGAATCCTTTCGTGAAAACAATTCTTCGCCATCTGTAACTTCGCCTCACATTTACTTGGTAGCTCGATCTGGTCTTTATTTTTGGTGGATTCTTCATGTATGGTAGTCTCTACACAATTTTCAATTTTACAATCAAATTGTTTCAATTCGGCCGGCAAACGAAAATTCCAATTTGAAAAATTTTCTTCCATGACATTGCGAGGGTTATACTTGTCATTATAATTCTCATCAGCAGTCTTAGGGTTACGAAACTTTGATAAAGCAGACTCACATTTGGTCAAGAGTAGCCTGTATTGGATGTTTCGGTTGATGCTTTCCTCTATATCCAAAATTTGCATCATTTCCTCGTCTGTCATACCATCGTCTGCTACAACTTTGGCTCTTAATTCATCGTCATTAACAATCAAATTTTCTACATTAGTTTTAAATAACTCATAGTATTCCTTCAGTAGGTCTGGGTTCCCAGAGGTAATGATCTTTTCAATCTTCTTTGCTGATTTTGCACATCAGGCGATAAATTTTTCGGCTCTTCTTTATTTCGTCAACGGTCACCATCTTATTGTTGGGGATAAAAAACCGTGGTTTTATGTAATCGGTTGTTGGTTTGACTATGTAAATTAAAATCTTGAATAAAATAAAATGATTTCAAGACGTGGTTTATTTACAAGTGACGTTGTCAATCTAACGAAATATGCAATAAAAAACAATACTAAAAGGAGTCCCGAACAATATTTATGCACTCCACTGATCAAATTCATTTCCGGTTCGCCTCTCCATTCTCCGTTAGTTGACAATACTCTAATAATGCCAGGAATTATAGCTACAGGCATTTCCATTAACGCGGGATTCAGACGCGGAATTTTTGAACATCATCTCGAGACTTCAAAAGTTGACGAACCGAATCGAACAGACAATTTCCATCGGCTATTCCGACGCGCAAATTGTTATAACTAATGATGTTTATATTATCTACATTATCTTCTGAATTCTTAGTGACGATACTAACTGAATCTTCTTCTGCGGCGCTACTGGCAGTATCAACATCGATGTTGATCGGAACCGAAGGTTTATCGTTTTCTGTTTTAGAATCGCGATAAGTTTCTCATCCTCTCTCCCGACATCGCGAGTGGCACCGCTGTTGACGTTTGTAGTGTTTGTATCCATGCAATAGATATAATACATTGTCTCACGTACACTTAGTAGAGGGGGTGGCTATCAATCGGAAATGCGGGTAGTCGCTGTGCGAGACACTGCGGGTTAGACGTGCGCCTGCGCTCGGAGCTGTGTGTAGTAGTGAGCCAGTGATAAACCTGTTTACATTATAGTACTTCCATATTATGTGGTGAGATAGAGATCACTACAAGCGGCGACGAGGATAAAGGTCAGTAAATAAATTTGAAGAAAAAAAAAGAAATGAAGATGAAAATAAAAAAAATATTATGCATTAGGAATAATAAATTCGCGTAGGCGTATAAATTCTTTTAGTTTTGGTTAATTATACATACCCACATAGAAATTAGTGATTTTTAATTGCACTAAAGATTTTCATGTTTTTTCTAACACAAAAGATGTGTTCTATCTTTTACCTAACAGTACAGTATAATGTGACAGTTGTGAAATTCACTAGTTACAGTAAAGATAGTAAATAATATTTGATTTAAGATTGGCTATTCCATTTATAAAATATCCTAAATAAAATAAATACTTAACACTGATTTTTCTAGTACTAGCAATGACAATATAAAATAAATAAATAAAAATGAATTTATTTTTCACCACAAAATAGCTTATAAGTACAATATATTAAGTACAGTAAGTATAGGTACACCAGATAAGAACTGGCGCCTGAACTAGGTAAGTATCTGAAAGAACCTGTAATACAGGTCTCTCCAGCTATTTGGTACAATGTTTAGTATTACGTAGTACGTAGACTATGTAAAAAATAAAAATAAGCTATGCTATAATACTCCTACGTATAAAGAAAGGTAAGTAGGTATCCTACTAATATCACAAACGTGAAAGTTTGTGTGGATGTATTGTGTGTACTGTGGCGGAGTCGATACTCCTTCGCCACTGGCACGTTGTTTTCCGATTTATAATTAATAAATCGTAGATATTTGATTTGCGAACGCGGTCGGTGGGGTGACGTCAGAGAATAGGAGTTGACAGTTACACATTAGATGCACGACCGCCGCGCTGTACCATGATTGTTAATATTTGAGTTTGCTTTAAAAGAATATAAGTATATTAGGAAACCAAGTATTTTATTTGAGCTACGCCCTAGACGATCCCGGCGGTCGTCACATGGTGGAGGCGCCGTTGGCTCATAGTGGAGGGCGAACTATGCAGATTTTTCTGAGGAAAATTGATTAAGAAGATTCGCGAAAAGAAAAATGGAGCGCTACTCTGGACTATCTGGTGATGTTTTTGAATTTTTTCGACAATTTGAGATAATCTCCGCCGTCAATAGGTATGACGACGATGCTAAAAAGGTTGTATTGGGGGCATACCTAGAGGGTCCGGCCCTAGCATTTTATAAGTGTGTTTTTGTGGGCGCGCATACGTTTGCCGATCTGCAAATAAAGATGGAAGAGGAATTTGCGCCCACTATAAGTCCGATAGCTGCTTTTTTCGAGCGCAAGCAGAGTTTCAAGGAGGATCCCTTGACGTTTTTTTATTCTTTGGAAGAATTGGCTACGAAAGCGGGGCCGATCATAGATGAGAAATGTTTCGTCATGCATTATTTGAAAAATTGTAATTATTTTATGAAAGATAAATTGGCATGTCAAGTGTACGTAAGCAGAAAACAATTGAAGGAGGCTGTCAAGCAAATCAAGGAATTGTTTGGCGACGAGAAAAATTGTGAAGCAATAAATCTTCCCGTGATGGTGAAAAGCGTTATGCCCGTGTTTCCATCTGTGAGGAAGGCTGAAGCAGGGGATCACCGTTGCCAAGCACCACAGCAGCAGCACATCGTTCCTACCGACCATCCTATTCATAAACCTATTTCCCAAACGAATTACTCCCAGTGCCCTTATGATTTTAGAATGAGAAGCAATCAAGCAGAAGCACCTCAAGAGCGTCAACACCGGACGCAAATGCTAGCAGCGAACGAGCGTCAGCTGCAGTGTCCGCCAGCACTGGCCGTGGGCGATCTGAATGCCATCATGCCTTCACCACAAAAGGACATTAAAAAAGGTGTGTCCGTTCCTGTTATCGATGTTATGTGTCGCAATGATCGTTTTCTTGCCCTTATAGATACAGGTGCTGCAGTCTCAGTAATTTCGAAGTCGTTAGCTAATAAATTCGTGCAACAGTTCGATTCGTGCAGTATGCAGTTGAACGCAATCAATGGCACGGGTCTGAATGTTTTAGGAAAAGTTAATTTGAATATTTTGATTGAAAATGTTGTTTTTGTATATGATTTTTGCATTGTAGATAGTATTAAGTACGACATGATATTAGGTCAGGATTTTCTTGTTTCTAAGGACATGATAATAGATTTTGCAAATAGTCAAATACGCGCGAACAATATGTTTTGCGATTTTATTTCGAAGTCAGACATTTTGACTACGATTAATTCCATCGATATCGTACAGTCGGCAACACAGTGTTCGTCGGAAGATGAAGACTTACGTTTTCTTGACCAAATGATTAATAATAGAAAATATGCATCGTATATGCAGGGCAATCATGTGTTGAATTTTTTTAAGGATTTGACAATAAAATCGCAAGGCGCATATAGTAAGGATAGTGTCGGTAAACGTGATCGTTTAGTTCACAGTGTCCCTTGTTTGATGTTCCGGCGACGACGTAAACTCGGTAAGGAACAAGTTGTAAAAAAGCATAAAACTTACTGTGAGGGTTTGAAAAATGCCTCAAAGAATGTTGTTTCTTTTCTTAATTTTACTAGTAATTATTTGTGTAGGACTAATTCAAAACAAAAGCGATTGTACTATAGGAAAGTAAGGTCTAAGCTATTAGGTTATGATCGGGGCCGATTAAGTTTCCAGGTCTCACAAGTATGACGAGAGTGGAAGAACAATGTTCTCGAGCTCATATTTCTTTATTTAGAATTAAGATTATATAGGTTAGATGAGATATTGCTTTATTTAGAATTTTTCGTAGCATTTATAATCGTTGATAAGTTTTTTACCCTATTGAACTTAAATGCACGTGATGATTAATATGATTATAGAAAATAGAAGTAAGTTGTATAGTTGTTAATTTGTATGGTTTACTGATGCTTTGTAAATTGTTACATGATTCCTGAGTTGCTGTTTGTGAGCTGTCATGATGTGGCTGTGAGATGACCAGACCTGCCTACCATTTTCTTGGAGAGAACCAGATATACGTCCACAAGAGAGAAAAACGATTAGCTAGGTCAACAAATTGTCGGGGAGATAGGAGCTAGGCCGTCATCGTGCCGTGGGCTAGTAACGTATGCTAAAATCCGTTAGTTCCTATGGGAAACGATGGATGTCGGATTGGGTTGTCTGACTGGTATACTTACGAGTCTGTTTCGGTCTCTTTATGAATGAGTGATTGTTTTTTTCGTCTTACTTGTTTTTTTTTTCGCAACACGGTTGTTGTCCTATATGTCATTTAATGCAATTGACTATTTAATATTTCGCGGGGCTCACTCATTCATGTTCTCCCTGCAAATTAATAAGAAATTATTTTATTACGATCCAATTACATATTCGAACATAATAGTTTATTATTGTGGACGTGTATCGGATTTGGAATGTTTTGAAATGGTTCTTGTAATTGTACGGTGAAAGAGATTTTCTTATGTCTCCATTCCTAAGGTCTGTCACCTCACGTGTCGGGAAGGGAGAGTCACTGTTTGACAACTCGTATTTTGGGGACTATTGTCAAGTTTTATTTTGGGGTTAAGTTGTTTACATTTATACAAGTATGGTAGTCTTTTTGGGGATTTGTTTTAAAGATCGTGGAGTTATAAATTGACAGTGACCTCTTGTACCGATCATAGATTTGGTCTTATTTGTGGAACATAACGTATTAATTTTTATTTTCAAAATTTACTTTTATTGAATATTGTTACTTCTCGGTTAGAGTCTTACATGGCGTTCGCAAGCTTTTTCGGAGGTTTTTGCTTGCATGGGGTTTTTCCCACCATTATCCCATGATGGATGGATAAGGTGGTAGGAGCCAGTCTATCTTAAAGACCGTCATGAATTGTAAACGATGCCCTTCGTCAGGTAGGGTAGTTTTAAGTAGTAGAATGTGTAGAAGGTCGTGTCGTTAGTTAGGTAGGAAAATTTATTCATTCGACTTGTCGAATAAATAAATTTTAGTTGTACGGGGGGAATGTGGCGGAGTCGATACTCCTTCGCCACTGGCACGTTGTTTTCCGATTTATAATTAATAAATCGTAGATATTTGATTTGCGAACGCGATCGGTGGGGTGACGTCAGAGAATAGGAGTTGACAGTTACACATTAGATGCACGACCGCCGCGCTGTACCATGATTGTTAATATTTGAGTTTGCTTTAAAAGAATATAAGTATATTAGGAAACCAAGTATTTTATTTGAGCTACGCCCTAGACGATCCCGGCGGTCGTCACAGTACATTATAAGTAAATATCGTTAAATATAATTAATTAAAGTTGAAAAGTGCTAGATAACTTTCACATTTCATTGAAATAAGAATTAATTATATTAATTGTGTAGTTATAATTTTAATTTGAAATGACTTTTTAACTACCTACTTAAACAAAAGGAAGGTTTGCACACATTGTACTTGTCTTTTTACTTATTTTATATAGGATGCCTCGCGATATTATTAGATACATATTTATGAAAATAAATTTGAATTACATTTGAATAGAAAGTGTATGTATACCTATTGACTTTATTGAAGGCATTTTGACGTCAATTAAATTGGATGTGTACGTGTTGGCTCCCACTAAATTGAAGGCATTTTGACGTCCATTAAATTGGATGTACGTGTTGGCTCTCATTAAATTGAAGGCATTTGACGTCCATTAAATTGGATGTACAGTCGACCAAATTGAATCATGACCCACCTTAAGATCATTTTCCTACAGTTATTCTATACAAAGTAGGTTGAAATTCGCTTGAACATACATATCTTAAGTAACGAACCTGTTATCAATTTATTTGACACTGATAGTCACTGACAAGACTATGATCGCTATGACAAATAGATCAGAGTATTTAAGTATTGCACGAAAAAGTTTCTACGAATTGAGCACTATAATCCGAGATCTTTGTTCCACCAAATTGGCCATTATACGATTTGTTTATAATTTTCTCTAAGATTTTTATTTTAGGAAATTCAATTTTGTTTATGGCTTTTTAAAAAAAGATCAGACTACTTCGTGACATCTGACACATAACGTCATTTTATTTTTAATAACAATATAGTTTATCGTTTTTCTCAGTAGTGAAAAGAGTTTAGTTTATGAATGACATCTTATTTAAAATTCCAATTGAGACTTTAGTGCAGTGATAACAAAGATTAAAATTGCATAGATCTCTGACCGGTAATGACGCATTTTTATTCATATTTAAAACGTACTAAGGGCCGGTATTTCAATAGTAGCTTATCTTGAATTGATCCTGGATTTAACATAAGTACGACTTATGTGTATTTCAATGTAGGATTAAAATTAAACGGCACTTAAACTCCACCTTAACTAGCCTTAATCTAAGCGGAGGATTTCTGTCACTTAAGTTTCGATGCAGGATTGTCATCTGGTTACTTTAGAAAAAGTTGCTTCATGATAATTTACCATCCTAAATAGCATTTACCAAAAGACCATCCTAAATAGCATTTATTTTTGTGTTATGTACTATGTTAATTTGTTTTTTATGTATTTTATAGTAACATTTTAGAAAGAGGGCTAAAACCAAGGATACACACCTCTATAGTACAAGTACCCAAGGCTGTAAGCAAGAACGCCGTTTAAAAGAACCTTTATAAAAAAGTTAATGTCAATTGTCATGTCAATGCCGCGTGTGATTTGTTCTTAGATGGAAGATTTGTTTGTGTGGAGATTTGTCTTGCTGCTAGGTATTACCAGCTATTACTGTTATTGAAATTTCTTGTTTAGAATCGTTTCAGAATGGAGAAAAAACGATGCGCCAACTTCAGTGCACTAGAGATAAATCTACTGAAAGACATAGTTTTGAGTAAAGCACATGTAATCGAAAATAAAAAAAAGTGATGCTAGTACGTGGAAAGCGAAAAAAAAACTGCTGGGAAGAAATTAGCATTGAATTTAACAGCAGATCTTTAAATTCAAAATCTGCTGAAACGCTTAGAAAAAAATGGGACAATATGAAAAAAGCTGTAAAGGATAAGGTGACGGGCCAAAGAAAATATGCTCTTGGTACTGGGGGAGGTCCTCCAATGCCACCACAGAACCTCACCAAAGAAGAGGAAGGAATATTCAGCCTGATCAGTGTTCAAGCAGCTGGCACTGAGTCTGTTTGTGATAGTGATTATCAACCAGATACTCCAGTACGAGCTCAAAGTCAGTCTTCTATAATATTAACTGATATAACAATGGAAATTTCGGATATTGACAAAGAGAATGACACGAACGTCTGTGAGGTACTGCTATAAGAAATTTTCAATATTTAGTGAAATAACTACCTATCGATGGCGAAGTATCAGGACCTCCTAACTTACATTTCGGTGAAAATGCACAATATATACTAAGCAGTGTTATGAAAAAAAAAACAAATCCGCTAAAAATAACTTGGAGGTTTGGAACCTGATACTTGGCCGTTGCTATGTTTCTTCTGTTCTTTTTCACTCTTCCACATATTTTGTTTATTGACATAATTAATTTATTATTATATTCAGAGTATATCATTGGACAATGACTTGCAAGAAAACGAACTAAATAAGTGGAGCGACTACACTCCAAAAACATTAAGGACAAAGCCATCCCTACAAGTACCAGATGATGACAAAGAAAATCCGTTCCGTAGATATCGGAAACGTAATCACACTGGACAATTGACAAACAAAGCCTGGACTGAATTAGCAAACGAGAAAAAGGACCTATGTCAAATGAAAAAAGCACACCTACAAGCCCTCATTGCTGAAAGCGAATCAAGAAAACGCTATTATGATTTGCAAAATCAGTTATTAGAAATAGATTTAGCAAAGAAAAATAAAGATAATTCGCTTTCAGAAAATTAAGCTTTAAATCTAGGCATTATTTTTAGTTTTACAAATAATTGTCACATTTTTCAGTTTAGTAAATAAAATACATTATATAAAACTATATAATTTATTTAATTATGCTCTAACAAATTATTAAAATAATGAATGTATGGTACAACATGTGAAGAAACATTCTGGCTGCCTCTATAAAATGGATCTACTGGCACATTGCTAGTCTCCAAGATGGCCTGTTCAATGACTGGTAAATTAGCAGGTGGATCACCGTTATTAATTTTTATTGCAATGTTATGCAGTATAGCACAAGCTACACATATATGTTGCACTTTTGTAAGTTCTAAACGAATACCAAGTGCTAAAATAGGAAACCTTCTCTTCAGAACACCAAATGCCCTTTCAATGGGATTTCTTGTTCGAATTTGTGCTTCATTAAATAATTCTTCTGCAGCTGTAGTAGTATGTGCAAGTGGAGTCAGGCAATAATTTGTAACAGCATAACCACTATCTGCTAGCAGAATAGATTCATTGAATTCTCCCCCTTCAAATCTCTCTTTCACCAGACTATTTTGAAATATTCTTGAGTCGTGTGCTGATCCGGGCCAACGAGCAACAATATCTTGAATGATCAAATCAGCTGTACAAATCGCTTGAACATTCAATGAAAAGAATTGTTTTCGGCACCGAAAAGTCTCAGCCTGTGCACCACCTAAAATGAAATAAATAACAGTTATTTTATATGCACCTATTACAAAATTAAAGGGAAAATATTGTGCCATGACAAATAATAAACAGCAGCACAGATTTTTACATTAACTTTTATTTTAATTTAAGCGGACAATTGACTATTGCAGTTTAATTTCTTTTCCTAATAAGTTACTCACCTGGAGATTCAAGTTTTATATGTGTGCAGTCTACAGCTCCAATCACATTTGGAAATTTCGAAATACAATAAAATTTCTTTTTAATTTCTGCAATATTTTGGTTTGTTGGCATTGCTATATACTTTGAACGTAGTTTTACAATTGCTAGTAACACTCTCCATATATGTTTCCCAGCCGTTGACTTGTGTATGCCAATAAAATCGCCATTGCACAGTAAAAAATTACCAGTTGCCAGAAACTTCAATGTTAGCAATAGCATTTGTGATGGTGTTAATGCTTTATTTCTGAAACAAAATATTATTCAAATAAGTATCTAGGATACTAGAAGGAATCTATAAGTACATAGACACCCACATAGACAAGACAAAAAAATATATCTTTATGTGATTATGTTTTAATTGACTGTGTGATATGGAATCAGAAACCCAAAGACTGTGTTTCTATAGCAACTGAAGGACTGGCTATGAGAGTGGCTAAGTGACTGAAGGACTGGTTAGCATTACTGATATGACGTGTTTGCGTGTATGCCGGTGATGTGTTATGGGTCATGGTGATAAAACGGGAATCTGCGGGAACTTGAGGGTTGGTCTTATTTCACAACATGACTTGGAACGAAAATTGAGAAAACGACGACGTAAATCTTCCACAGAGACTTCTATTGACATGGACCATTCTGATTATACATCTGGTAGGTGTTATTATTATATATCATTACTTTACAGAAACTCTTCCTTTTTGAAATAACAAGAAAATGATGATACGAACAATTGATAATGCTAGCTACCACGACAGACACCCTGAAGTACAATCTAGACTTCTCCAGACTACCTGAAGACGTGTTACAACGAAGACCTACGAAACGACAAGTACTGCGAATGGTCATGTCACTGTTCGACCCACTCGGCTTCGTGTCTCCAGTCACTATGAAAGCGAAACAATTACTACAACAAATATGGAAACGAAACAAGGGCTGGGATGAACCACTAGAAGAAGACCTGGCGACAGAATGGGCAAAGTGGACGCGACACTTAGAAGAATTGAAAGATAGCCATACCGCGCGGGTTGGAATCATAAACAAGTATTGGAGATAGTAAAATGCATAAATTGTATATAAAATATTGAACATATGTTTGTTAATATTAAATAACAATAATAACTAGGATTTTAAGTTTAACACAATAAAAGTCATAGTTCGAATAGCACGTGGCTAAGCCACGCCACGTGGTCGGTTGTATAAAAGAGGGCCGCTGCGAAGCGACAGCTCAGTTGCGATTGGGCCGGCGAGGTGTAAGCATCGGAGAACAAGGTATGACTATTTTCGTTAGTACTTAGGTTGTTATGTGGGTACCCATCCATGACTTATATACTTTGTGGCTTCTAGTATATAACGTTATATACAACGTTATAATTATATCACTATAAAATCATTATTGTGCTTATGTAAATTATATACTATATAAATAGTTACATGGAGTATCTGTGACTTTGTGTTTGGATGTAAATAACGTAGGACCGTACATAAATGGATTCTGGTACCTATATGAACAGTATATAACGTCAAATATAGTAATATATAAGCAGAATAGTGTATGGTTCAATAACTATGTAAGAGCAGACAGACAAAACGTTTTGTAGTCAATTACGCTGTATTACAGAAAGTTATAGCTAGGTGGAAAGAGAAGCTGGGGTAGTGAACGGTGAGCGTTGTTGCAATGTAAATAGGCCCGGTAAACCTAGGTGTAGGTGGTCACAAATACCAGACACTACCCCTGGCTCGCCGCTTTTCATACTCGAGTTGTTTTACATTAAGTCGTCTTCAATTTATGCAAATAAGTGAATGGTGTTAACACATACATAGTAAAAGGTTCAATTAAATTCTAAACTAACGTTATACATTAAAGAATGTTGGATTTAACTAAAGTATAATCAATCACGCGCATACCCCTGGTATAGCGCAGGCCGAAACCTACAACTGCACGTTTTCGTGGACGCGAGCGAGGTCGCCTATTCAGCCGCATTGTACTGGCGCACTGAAGACGAAGAAGGCAACGCTCACGTGTCACTCATCATAGCCAAGGCGAGGGTGGCCCCACTCAAGGTCACGTCCATACCTCGCCTGGAGTTGCAAGCAGCAGTCATGGGCAGTCGAATCGCAAACAACGTGATAGAAGAACACGACAGGAAACCTGAACGTCGATTCTTCTGGACAGACAGCAAAACAGTCCTGACGTGGCTATGCACCGGCTCAAGGTCATACAAACCCTTCGTCGCACACAGAATCGCCGAGCTAGAAGAAAGAACGAAAATACAAGAATGGAGATGGGTCCCCACAAAGGCGAACGTAGCTGACGAGAGCACGAGGGAAGTACCGAAGAAAAAACCCGAAGAATGACCTCAAGAAACTAGCACCGCCGCACAATGTTCTAGAGCGTAGACAAAAATCAATTTTCTAAAATGAAGTTAGGTGAAAAAAAGTGATTGATATTAATAACTGGGTTGTTTACCCGTGGCATGTCATAAAAATAAATGGTAAGTTCCGAGCATAAGTATTATAAATCGATGCCAAAAGTATCGTCTTTTGCAATTAGCAGAAATAAGGATAAATTTAAGTGCGCAAACATTGCTTTATTACAAAAGTTGTAGTGAATTTATTAACAATTAAATTATGTCGTCAAGTAGCGTGGGTAAGTATGATTTATTTAAGATAACTTTGTTTTCAATTTACTCAGTTTAAATACACAAAAAAAAATCTACGAGCTTGTCTTTTTTTTTCACTTATTTTGAAATTCGTAAAGGTTTTTGTTTATGTCTATGACATTTCTTAACATCAAAAACTATACTTTATTATTCTTTAGGGTGTGTAGATTCATGATCAATACAAGAAATCTTGCGCAATTTTGCGCTAATTAGAGTAAATAACTAAAATTTGTGTTATGTCGTGATTTCAGAAATTACGCGACGTGAGCTTGTGGATCGTTTATTCGACGATCCTATTAAAACCTGGGCAAATAAATAAAAAAACCTTATTTATTATTTAATAGAACGATTAAACTGTCCACCAGAACATGTACATGTTTTGAGAAATCATGTTTCGAGAATTTGAAACATACTTAAAATTTGAAACATACTGCTTAAAAACAGCAGTCGTATTTATAAAACTTTATCCCTGGTATTTCATGCCAACTACCATTCATAAAATTTTAAATAATATAATATCCAATAGACTTCTGGTGACATCCGATCCTTTTATTAACAGTTTGCGTAGAGTTCCTGCCAGTAATATTAAAAATCTTCCACCTGAAACTATAAATATGCTTATGCCAGTTAACATAGGTTCTAATACTGAATCAATATTATCAAGTGACGAAGAGTATGATACGTATAAAATAGTATTATTAGTCAGTTTCATTTTCGTAATTACACAATAATGATCACGCCAAAACACATCACGTCAATCACGCCAAAACTACTGGACCGATTAGGATGAAATTTGGCACACACATATAGCTTATTTCCTGGATTAACACAAAGCAAACTTTTCATTTTAATTTAAAGCTCCGGTGGAATAAAACAGATAACAGAATATAACTAAATTCCACGCGAGCAAAACCGCGGGCAGAAACATGTTATCTTGTAAAATGTAATTCTATATGCTTAAATGATCAAAAATAGCACTAATCGTGAAGAGAAATCATGTACACATCCCTTTAATTTGAGTAAATATTGAAAAGTAAATCCCAATTTAAGTTGATCTGTTAAACCATACAAAGTGTTTGAAGTTACAGCTCAACGTAAGCTAGTTATGAAATTTTTTGCCGAAAAAAGAGTAATAGACAATTCAATTATAATTTTCTTTGCTTATAAAGAGCAAATGTAACGTATACACCTCAATTCAAGTCCTAAATAATTTTGTCTAGGTACTTCCATAGAACCGAAACTATGTGCGCCGCCTCGAACACCGGTGAAGAAAAAACCCTCACAATAGTTGAGAAAACGTCAACTACGTACGCCATCCTTGACCCCGTCAGATTCTCATTACGATACCTCAGATAAACGAATTGTTGAGGATAATGCATTTTTAGAACAATTAAGGTATAATATAAGTAAGTTGAAACCTGTAGCGTCACCGTCACGGAACTCACGTACGATATTTGTTCATAGTGAGTTAAGTAAATGCGAGCATGTTTTTATTCGTAACGACGCGGTTCGAAAACCATTAGTAGCGCCGTACGAAGGTCCATATCGTGTCATTTGTAGAAATAATAAAGTCTTTGAGATTCAATTCAAACTTTAAGATGCAATTGCCGAATAGGATAATTAATGTGTCCATTGACAGATTGAAACCGGCATTTTTGATAAATGAACAGTCAGACACGAGTTGTTATGATAATTGTAGTGCCAATGTCAAACTAAAAGTGGGCGATTAGTTAAGCCACCTGTAAGATTCAATTGTAAAATTTGAAATCTATTTTTAAAAAAAATGTGAATTTACTTATAGATCGATAGTATAAAGTAATATAATTAAATTACTATGTGATGTGTTAATGAGAAAATGACGAAATTACTTATTTTTAACTTTGTATAATGAATTTAATTTGTAGCTAAAAATGCAATTATGGCAGAATAATGTACTTTATTACATTGCAAAACATCAACCTAGATTTGATATTGCAAAGCAAATGTAAACATGGCAATAAGCATAAATATTGTGTGTTGTAATTTATGAATATTACAATATTACACTTTTTATTTACCGGCACTTTCACATTTTGGCCCAAAATGAATGATGTCCTTTGACATTTTGTTTCGTTATTATATTAGTATTTTATATTACAGTTTTGGTGGGTATATATTAAATACTTTTAGTTTTGTTGGTAACGGCTAGTGTAGGAACAATTGATTATCGGTCGGTTGCTAGCATTGGCAATTGGATTAGTTTTCGGATTCAATGATAACGGCACAAAACAAGTAGTTTTTTTTACTGACAGTTTGACAATTTGTTTACAAGTTAAAATTTGATTTAGTTTAGTCTGTTCGTTTTATTCTAAGGTTTTTATGACAAAAAATGATGGAAACCAGAGCTCTAATGTCCGATTCGGCTGACAAAAATCGCATCGCGCTTGAATATGCTCTCGTCATATTGGAAATGACAGAATAGGTACATTAAATCCATTGAAAAAGAATTTCATAAAGCTCAAATCGAATTACTATCGTTGCTTTCTAATTCAGATAGGCAATGTGACTTAAAGATTTCTGCACAGTTTGAGCATGAAGTCAAGTCTATAAAATGTTGCCTTTGGAATAAGGATCTTGTCAAGAATTGTCATAAAACCTTATGATATTATGGCAAAATTAATAATTGGGTACTATTTATACAGCTCTTTGATTTATTTGATCTTTGACGCCGTCGTGGTAGAGTGGTCAGTATAGCTGGCTACACATCAAGCGGTCCGGGTTCGAATCCTGGTAGCGGCAAATGTTTGTGTGACGAACACGAATGTTTGTTTGCGAGTCATGGTTGTTTATATATTTATTTAAGTTTAATTATAAAAATATCTATAATTATTATGTATATTAAAAAAAAAAAAAAAAGTCCGTTATCTAGTATCCGTAACACAAGTTCTTAATGATACTTACCTCGGGCTAGATAATTGGTGTGAGCGTGAAAATATATTATATTATTATATTATATATTATATTATATTATATTATTCATTGATTCACATGAAAGATATCCCAGCAGTGCAGAAATTACATTACTTGTTGTCGAATGTTCAGGCGAATGCTTTAGCTTTGATAAAATGCTATTCACTCTCCAAAGAGAATATATTTGCTTATTACGCTTTAGAACATTATGAGAAGGAAAGAATAATAGCAAATATATTATATGAAAAATTATTAAATTGTGACGTCGTGAAATCAAAAAGTAGTTCGGAATTATATAAAGTCTTAGAAACATTTGGGGAAAATTTGGACATTTTATCAAAATTTCAATTACCTGATAAAAAAAACATGCGTTTTTATTTATTATAGTCCAAATTAGATATTTCCACTAAAGAGGCATTAGAGTTACAACTTGGCTCTAATTTTTAAATACCTAATTTTACAGATTTATGTTATTTTATAGAAAAACGTATTCAAACCTTAGAAAATTTAGCCATTGGATCAAGTTATGTCAGTGTCAAGCCGGTAATGACACCGCAAGCCAAAACCAAAATTATCGTTTATTACCTGCAAAAAATGTATTGTTAGTTCGGCTGCTAACCATGCCTTAGATGAACGACATGACCTACGTCGTCAAAGAAAAGAAACTTTGTACTGGTTGTTTCCACCCATCACACTCTATAAAAAATTGTACTTCAACCATTTTTTGCAACAAGTGCAAATATCGGCATCACACTCTACTTCACTTTAGCTCAAAGAGAAATGCAGGACCCTCGCAGTTAGCTTGCAAGCTTGCTTAGCAATGTTTGAGTCTTTCGTGTTGTAACAACAGAGACAGCTTCACAGTTTCTGTGATGCTTCGGAGAAGGGTTATTGTGCTGTCATATTTTGTCATGTCGTTTGGCTGGCTCAATTTTCGTTCGTCTTTGTTGTGCGATATCAAAGGTAGCCCCTCTTCGTAAGCATTCAATTCCGCGACTGGAGTTTTGGCGGCAGTTTTACTATCGGATTAGATCACATCGTTCAAAGAAGCCTTGACATAGTTTATTTTTTTCTACAAAATTTATGCTGGCTCGAATTTGTTTGTGTCTAATAGGGTTATTGATATTCAGGATAATGTCTTTCCACAAAATTGACACCACATCGCAGTCTCAGAAAATCCAACAGATTGCGGTTCTCGCGGTTTACTACCTGCTGATTTAATCCAGAACCAGCTATGGTGGGACCTCCTTGGCTTTCCGGTCCACAAGAGTCTTGGCTACAATCTGATTCGTGTTTTGATCAGGCAGCTGATGATGAGCAAAAAATCTATAGCCTCTTCAAAGCTTCGAATATATCTTTCGAGGTTGAAATTTCAAACCGGTTTTCGTCACTTTGTTGCATGTTAGTTTTATCTTGTGTTTTTTTTGTACAAATCAGTTAAGAAATGCCTTGATAGGTTGGGATATTGTACTACAATAATGTCTTTGTATTTAAAATACGTTTAGAGAAATAGAACATCAAAGTAGAAGCAGTAAATTCGTAATACATAGCAGCTTACTTAAAGTTTGTTTTTATCACATTCTACGTAGTATTTGAGGTGTAACCTTCCATGTTACGAAGATGGCACACATGTGTCGTGTTTTCCTCTATACATTAAATTTACTTTCCACATTCAAAACACAAATTATTGCAGGAAATTTCAATAAAGCACTTTTGTAAACAACATATTGTTTTGTCGCATAGCTGACACTTTTGACATTCCGCCGGCGCGAACCACAGATTAGAAAGAATACGCAGGCATAGTGCTGTCAGCGCAAGTATAATGTATTAATCAGCGTCGGAGATTGTTTATTTCTGATATTAGAAATTCATTTTCTTTTTATAAAATTTACTTTGTAAATTATGAGTTAGATATTTTGTTTCAGCCAACGTCAGAGTGTCTTCGTTGTGATAATTTAAATTAAATAGGTATTGTTTTGTTCAAGTGGTGTAACTTGTCCAATACGTTGATTAACGCTCCTGTTTGATAAATAGTTAGAATAGAATAGATATATACCATTATCTTTCAGGAATATATTAAAATCACGATTACAATATTCTGTTCCATTGTAACTTTGTAGGAATTTAATTTTATTTCCTGTATAAAACAGTACTTAATTTTTGTGCTTTATAAAATATATATAAGTAACAGTATCTTAAAAAATCATCAATGAATGTAACCATGTATTTATTTCCATTCAATGAAGCTGATTGCATGGGTCCACATACATTGCTGTGGACAATTTCAAGTCGCTGATTGATACGTGAAGTTGTGCTAGACTTGTTAGGTATTCTACTTATTTTTCTTGAATTTAAATTTCACAATCATCCAATTTCATTTTGTTATCAAAGTCCAATCCAACTAGTAAATTATGATTCAAGGCATGCTTCATGTCCTTCTCTGACATGTATCCTAATTTGCTATGTCATAATTGTATATCATCAGGTCTGTTTATTATTGTTTGAGTGATATTGGCTTTTTCTCGACATTCAGTATTAGAATTGTTAGTTTGCAAATAATATAAACCATCTTTATATCTATTGACGATTATTTCAATATCACGCTTTTTATCTTTTATGATTGCTCGTTCTTTAGCAAAAAATACAGTATGACCAGCGTCAGTTAGCCTTCCGACTGATAGAAGGTTGGCACATAAACTCGCTACGTACATTCTCAACGTCTATTAGCCCTTGTTTGACTTCTATTTGAGCAGGACCTGATCCTTTTATTTCAGCAGTGTGCTCTCTCGATGCTTATTTTAACTTTAGTGACACACTTTTCGAATTTGTAAATGGTCTGTCTGAATAGGTCGTATGAGAAGTGCATCCATCGTTATTAGTTGAACTTGTATTCGGTTGTTTATTTCTGTCCCGGGCATCGCTTTCTTCAATTATTTTAATTTTTAATTTTTCCGGACTTATAAACGAGTCTTGAGACTCTATAGCAATTCTAAAGTTTTCATAGTCATTTGAAAGGCTATTGTATAGGGAAGGTTGTACAGCTATATAGCATCATTATTGATAATAACTCACTGTTGATTTCTATATCTAAGTCTTTTAGTTTGTCTACCGTATCTATGAAGTTCTTCAAGGATCCACGAACGTCTGCACCAATGCCTAGTTTATTCAAGATCAGTTCTGGCAGGACCTTGGCTAGCGTATACACCTTTGAGTTTTTCCCAAACATCTTTTGCATGGAGACAGTTCTTCACTTCTTTTAATTCAGTTGATGAGATCAATAACAGTAACTCAGCTTTTGCAAGTTCATCATTTTCTTTTTCAGTGTCTGAATTCTCATCAGGATACAGGCCGACGCCATGCGTCCACGCGCTGGCAGGCGCCAATATAATAGAATAGAAGGTGCGGCATCGACAGATTCGTATTCCTTCCATAGAAGTGGTTAATAGAAAGAATATCCTGTGGCAAACTGTGACGGATTGTTGTAATTTGTTGCAAATTGGCGCTCCAAAAGTTAACTCCATAACCTAGAATTTAGTTTTTAATAAGAAGACCCCTGATTGTTCTCCCACTCCAAATGCCAGTGTCTGGGTGAGCACTGATACCGTTTTCAAGCCCAATTACCCTGCGAGTACCACTTTGGGTAATGTACTCCACTCTCCAGTAAGCGACCTATTGTGCATTCTTTCAATCTGCATGCGACCGAGAACCCAAGTGATAGTGACAAGCGTAAAACTGAACAATATTACTCTTAGAATTAAATTTAAACTGTGTTAGAATATTTAGATGTGACATTAATTTAAAGGTAGCTGAGAGGGCCCTTCTCCTAGATGACCTAATGTTAGAATCAACACCATTGTAGAAGAACTTTAAGAAAAATTAGAATGTATAAGAACTTGTAACAGAAGTTGTACCTATTAGAATTCAGCTGTGAAGCGGGCACTTCCGAGGAGTGAGTAACTAGACAGCCAGGTAAAAGGTGTCCTTGTTAAGTTTGGCCAGCACAGGGTTGCTATACCCGTCCTCCATTTTTTTTATTTCAGGAATCAAAAACTATACAAAAAAGAAAATAAATATAAAGTCAATATTAAAAGATAAATTGGAGTTAAAAAGCAAAGAAGAAAAAAAATTGTAGATAGCACTATTAAGTTTCAAGTGGAGTATATGTATAAGATTGCAAGAGGAGCGGAACAGGATTTTGCAATATATACCTAAAAAGCATTTTGAAGGAAATAATCAATAATACAGTTAAAAGCCTGGTGAAGCTGGTCACAGTACCTTCTCACTCACAGTGCAATGTAGTCACAATTGTTTTATTCACTAGGAAACGCTTTTTTTTTCTTCTCAGTTTGAAGTTATTAAGTGGCACTGGTGCGATATCTCATTCATATATTTCAAAGGTCCGTGGTCCGTTTCCCGGTATGGGCCAATTTAGGAAGACTCCGCCGGCGAAATCCGGTGTCTGGTATCTCGTAACACACGCATTTAGTTGCTTAAAGTGCCCGCGAAACGAGTTCTTTTTGTTATTTTAACCAAATATCAGGGAATGAGCTCCATTTTTGGACCGGTCTAGTCTAAACCGTAAAAATTTGAATAGGCTCCTGAATCAAGTTCCGTCACTACAACGGCAATTTAATTCACCAGAACTAGACTTAGCTGTATATTTACGTAAGATAAGAACGGAGAACCCAGCGCCAGGCTGAGTTCTGTTTTCAACATTTCAAGAAGAAGCATAGACAGGAAAATGCATTTGACCAGAAGATGTTTACTGGCCAATGTCGTGCCACTACAGATAGGGCTAGAGCTGGATCATATAGCCCTGGACGACATAATTAAAAGAAATATAAAATTCAAAACTACATCTTCGGAAATGAAGAGACTCCGAAAACCCTCATTATACTGGATGGCACTTACTTATTTATTGAGAAAAGCTCAAACTTTTTATACCAGCGAAGCACCTACAGTCTAAATAAATATAGAAATTTAATAAAGCCATTTATTATAGTTTGTGGCGATGGTCATATAAGAGATTTAACAGGACCTTATGCCGCTACAACATCATGCGCTACAACCACGAACGCTGACCTTATGTCAAAAATATTAGAAAATGACGAACAGTCGATAGAAGACGGTGCTTTTCATTATTTATTTGAAGATGTAATGTCCTAATATTGTGTAGTGTGTAATTATATTATTTATAAAATATTATTAACTTTCTTAATAGTTGCAATAGGTATGCTTATTGGACCTGTAAGTAGGTCGATGGCATACGTGACCCTCGCGTGTGACGTAAATCTAAGTTGAAATATATTAGTTTGTAAGATATTTTTGTAACAATTAATAAATGACTATCGGAGAATTAACATTTTTGATTATCACCACAATTTTCATATCACATACCAGTCTTCGATCATCTGAAGAAAAATAATAGAAGAAAGGAGAAAGAAATCTTGGATCATCTGAAGAAAAACAATATTAGAAAAAGAAGTTTTGGAGCACCACCATTGACATCTTAAAAATTATCAACAACCTTAGGAATACAAATAGCGTAGGTTATGACGGCATCGCAGTAAAAATATTAAAAGCTGTAGGTAGTGATATCTGCAACCATTTGTCTCATATTATAAATTTGAGCATTGACACAGGTGTCTATCCAGAATGGCTTAAAGTATCGGTTGTTAAGCCACTACATAAAAAAGATGACAAAGATTTAGTAAAAAAATTTAGACCGATTGCACTCATACCGGTAATATCAAAGATATTTGAGAAATATATAAACAGTGTAATGTACACATACCTAGAAAAATATAACATATTATGTAATGAACAGAAAGGGTTTCGTAAAAATAAAACGATCAATATGGCAGTTTTTGACTTTTTAAGAACAATAATATTTAATGTTGATAAAAGAAAACCTGTTTCTGCAGTGTACTGTGACATGACCCAAGCATTCGATTACGTTGAGCACAGTATTCTTTTAACCAAACTTAACATGTATGGCATAAGAGGTAAAATGGGACAATTAATTCATTCATATTTGACTAATCGTGTTCAATACACTTCTATTGCGCGGATCAATATAAAAACAAAAAAAGAGGAATATTTCACCTCATGCAAAAAAATAATTCGATATGGAGTTCCACAAGGTAGTGTACTTGGGCCATTACTGTTTATTATTTATATCAACGATCTACCTAAATCAATTAGACATCCCATGACGCTCTTTGCAGACGATAGTACAGTATCAATTACATCCAATAATTTAAACGATTATGAATCCGACATTTATGAATCTCTGACATCAATAATACAATGGTTAAACAACAATAATTTAAAGATTAATTTAAGCAAGACTCAAATCATGCAATTTGGACAACGTAAGACTGCTTTAAGATTTAATAATCTCAATAATATGGTAGTAAATACAGAAAGTGCTAAATTTCTCGGCTTAATAATTGACAGTAAACTTAATTGGAAAGCTCATATCGATTATATAACCAAAAAGATCAGTAGTTCATCTTATGCACTACATAAACTTGCACCTATTGTTAACTCGGAAGCGTTACTTACTGCCTATCACGGACTGGTAGCTTCAATTTTAAGATATGGCATCATATTCTGGGGCAACTCTACAAATATAGATTTAGCATTTAAAATGCAGAAACGATGCATAAGGTCTATGTTTGGTCTGAAAACTACGGATAGCTGCAGACCTTATTTTATTCAACAAAAAATTATTTCACTTCCGTCACTATATATTTTCGAAGTGGTTGTGTATGTGAAGTCTAATCCACATGAGTTTCCTCGTCTAGCAGACATGGTTAGCCGCAATAGACGTGATAACTATAGACTCCAATCCCAATCTGCTAACACTACTTTATTAAGAAAAAGCGTCTTTTGTATAGGGCCACAATTATACAATAAAGTACCTAAATCCTTTAAACACCTTAATATAAATAATTTTAAGAAAAAGCTGAAATATTTATTGATTGAAAAATGTTATTACAAAGTAAGAGATTTTCTTGATGACAGATTGGAAAGTTAACTTTAATTTGACATCGTTTTATTTTCATATTAATTTAGTATTATTATTTGACATTGTGGATATTATTTATTTGACATTTATAATATATTTTTTTTTTTATTCATGATTTTAATTGTAATATTTGACATTTTTAGTTAGGTATTCAATTCATTATTTGACATTTTTAATAAAAAAATCTTAAACATGAATTTAAATTTTATAATGTTAAAATTTTTAAAATATATTTTTTGTACACCTTCCGAGGTAAGACATGTTGGTACCAAAATGATAAGCTTGTAAATCTTAGCTATGTATAGCATACTCACACATGTTTCTGACAAATAAAATTATCTTTATCTCTTTAGCAATTGAAGAAAAAGTATATAAGAAAAACGAAATGGACATCTAGAAAAAAGAGAAGATTTTTTTTCCCCCCAAAAAGAAGAAACCAGAAGTAGGAAGAAAGAAGCGTACGAGTGCAGGGTATAGCCCAACCCAGTTCCAGTGGAGTCCAGGGATATTCCGGTCCAAGAAGATTTATCGAGCTAATAGTATTATCGTGTAAGGTTCGATTCCTTATGATTCCTATTCCCTATACTCGTAATTTTAGTAGGTTGCATTATATCCTACGTAATTAAGATATATAGGAAAAACAACAAAGTGGTTGAGACGAGAATTGAACGGCTTAGCTCTCAAGACAGTCTCTGGAGATGTTGAGTTGCAAACTACTATATAGGTAGTAATGATGTGTCAAATAAATAAATAGGTTTATTTTTCATTTCTCTAATTTAATGAATATTATGCAACTTATATCTAAATTAACAGAATTGAATAGTAAATTATTATTGTTATAAGAGTTTATTACCAAATTAGGACCAGGAAGAAACCAGACAGATTTAGGAATCAGGAAATAATTAATGAAGCTCGTTTTGAATATGAAAAATTAGACGATATTTTGTCTCACGTTAAATGTAGTATTAAAAGAGCAGAAGTAAGCGACTTAATTTCATTAAATATTTTAGTAAGTCGAATTCATAGCGTATTTAACAAAATAAGTTCTTATTCATCCTACTTCTTTTAGTATAGAAAATCAGACAGTTACAGACGGTATTACAAAAATGGCTAACGAGAAATTTGACATTAAAACAGCCATTACGCTGCTATCCGTAATGACGGGCCAGAAGCATATTTCAAAGAGTTTGATTGATGGTATTGAGCTATACAGTAGTTTGATAACGGCTGATACGAATACGCATCCACAACTAATAAACTTCGTACTTAAGACGCGACTTTCCTCAAGAGCGAAACTGCGTCTGAAAACCACGTATGATTATATCTACCCCACGAGATCTGCAGTTACTATGCAAGCTAAATTGTTGCAAACAAGGCAGTCGTACAATCGAGTCATTCGGTTCAGAATTGGAAGACTAATTTGTGAATCTAACTTTAGCGCAATCTTACAGCGACAGTACTAAATATGATTTTTTGCGAACTCTTAATGAGAAGATCTAATACTCGACTAAGCACTTTCATTGCGTCTAGACAATTTGGCTCCCTTTCAGAAGCGATTCTACACTACACGTCACTGATAACCATGTCATGTCTATTAATAGGCCATCACACAGAGATCGAATTATTCCCGCGGTAACTTTAATAAAAGTAATAATTAAAACAATAATCGCGTTCATTATCGTAATAAATCATATTAAATATCGAAAAAATATAACTCGACTAGTAACCAAAGACCGGCGCAATCAAATGTCCAGCGCGGCGGTCACGTGAATAGGTCTCGCGGCGGCGGACCTGTCAAATCGTATGAAAAACAGTTTACTTATCGCGTCTAATACCCCTCCCGCAACCACGAGGTGGACAACACAGAAGGCACAAACACTCAGCCTGACACCAATGACGACTTGTTTTTTCGTGTCTAAAGATGATAGTGTAGATATATTTTAATAATAGCAGTACGGTAACGTTTAGCTCAAATGATAGAAATATAGATTTATTAGTCGACAGTGGTGCCAGCCTGTGTTATGTGTGAAAGAGGTTTCCGAGATGCGATACCATTCATATAAACCTATGGATATAATGCATATATCTCCCTGACGAAACAAAAGGCGAGACTCAAATGAACACCATAGACACAAATAAGTCAAGACTTGTGACAATTTGGCAAATGGGTCATTGAAACCGTCAAAACAGACTTTAAGATCTTCAAGCAAAGAATTTTTAATCGAACCTCGCAATATACCATGAATGATTTTAAATTGCGGGAGCCATTATCAACTCCTCTCAAGAACCCTTTGAGGAAAGCCAATATACTGGGTGTAAAAGACATGAACAGTCAAACGAAAACCATATATTCTATACATCAAAATAAGACATATTTCAAAAAAAATATTGCTGGGAAATGATTTAAATTTTTTGGTGTTAAAAAAAATTGCAAATTGTACCGCGCAATGTAAAGGGCTCAACTCGAACGCAACTCGCAAAACCGCGATAATTTTGCCAGACGGCCGGCGGCGGCCCCGTTCGTTAGTGTCCGTGCGCATCGAGTGAGCTACATTGAACGCTAACGTTTTGAAGCCATTTTTTGTTACGAAAAACTAAAAAAAATGATAATGTTTCTTTGAACAATAATTAAGAAATAACGTATAGAATACGTTTCCATAAAAAAATGAAAAAAAAATTATGACTGACCTTCAATAAAATCGTAACTATCAATTTCCCAGGTATAGTCTAAAGGAAGAAAAATGTTATGATGGTGAGCAGAATACATGGTTTTCGTTTGACTGTTCATGTCTTTTACACCCTGTATAGTACACATGAGTTCATAGAATCTATTCGATTGAATTTACTTAAACCGAATCTTATGACTATACTATACTATGTCTATAATAATTATATAAAGTATATAAATCGCCAGAGTCCCTTTCTATTGATTAGACGCTGACAACCAAGTTTTGGATTTCCCTCAACTCGCACACGAAGACATAATGTTAATTGCAATCTGAACGTACCACTTGAAGTTCGCGTGATGATGTGCTAGCTGCAGTAAGAACTGCAGCTAGCACATCATCTTATCGACTATCATCGACATTTCGAAAGAGTTTCAATTAATAACGAATCGAATATTATCGACATTTCGAAAGAGTTTCAATTAATAACGAAGAAAACGTTTTGATAAGATGCAGAATACAATCACGGCATGTCTAAAGCATGTATTATACCTACGTTTTGTATAATGCTGAGACATAGGGTCGGATCATAGATTGAGAATAGAGTATACGAGTAGATAAGTCATCTGCGTACACCTAAGCGAGATAGCAATGTATCTACATACTATACCTATAGCTACAACAATAGACTAAGTATTGGCTTTTACAGCCAATTATACAACAATTCACCATTACTACAAACGAAATCACACAAAATACTGCGTATTAGAATGATTAGATTGTTAAAACTGACATAAAATCACTTAAAATGATGAGAAATATCAAAGCACCACGCACTTGTCTGACATCAAAGCAATGGTGGCAAACATAAAAATCCGATACGCAAACAGAGACAAAAAAAATGTTTTGTCCTGCTCTCCCGTATATATCAGATATATAAGCTTTCTCACTCTAATAATTATTATTCTTTAGTAGCTCATCTATACTCTATTCTCAATCTACGGGTCGGACCGCCATAAAAGAATATTATTGCTCTTGTATTCACGGCCGTCGGACACTAGGAAGTTATGCCCATGTTATCACTAATTTTATATTATTTAGGTTGGGCCCGACACAACGAATTTGAACATCCTGCCTTTCCTAGGTGGCGTATTTATAGACTTCGAATAATGGTCTTACAAAATAATCATCATAAATCATTCCTTGTTGTGGCGAACCCCTTTGTATTTTATACATATGTTTTTATTTTGTATGCTTTTTTACTTTAGAACTTTTGGTGGTTGTCATGGTGATGCTTTCTTGTTTTATTGGTTTTTCTATTAAAATGGTATGCTGAATTTTAAAAGGCATCTTTATTTTATTTATTCAGTTAATTTCTCAACACTTGTTATTATTATTTTACTACCCCTATAATATAATATGATATGATGCACCACAAAGTGTACTCAAAGAAACTATCTAACATATATGTAATTCAATGGGCACTATTTCATATTTTACGCGATATTTGTTACTATCATCGAATAATAAATTCGCACGTATAAAGATAATCAAATATTTTTTTCTTTGATTAGGGACATTACATATATTTATTTTTAATACACATATAAGGTACAAAAATCTGAGGTAGGTTCCATTTAAGCCGGAACTGGGGCAATTTTGCGCATTCTCCTTTGGTTTTAACATTAAATGTTTTCGTTAACATTTTTGATATTACTTTGTATTTTTGTCAAGTCGATTAATTATCTTTTACACGTATATTATGAGTTATTATCCTTTTAAATCATTATGAAATACACATTATTTTGTTCATTGTACATTTTGGTTTATTTATTAAGTCTATTAAAAGAATATTTTCGTTCTGATAAGTGTTAAATGTAAACTAGCTAAGTACTGGAAAGTTAAAGTGCATCGAAGTTCAGAAGTATCACAGTAAAAATCTATCGCATTAACTTGCATCGAAGTTTAGTAGTATTGCAGTAAATATTTATCGCGGTGACGTGCATCGAAGTATAGTGGATTCGCAGTGACGGTCTTTCGCACTTACGTGCATCGCAATCTTGTAGCATCGTATTGAAATTCCTCGATATTTTGTGCGTCGAAATGTTAGTAATTCAATCCGAACTTATATGTTTGCCACAAATATTTCGATCAAAGATTTGTTAATCCTTTGACAAATCGTATGAAATCGCTTTTATAGCTTGTCGAAAAGAAAATGAATAGCCGGTTCAATATACAAGGTAACGGGGAAAGTCGTGTTAATATTAAAGTTTATTTTTTTTGCATACTTGACCGTTATGGAGATATTTAAAAGAGAATTATAAAGTTGTTTTTTTTAAATTACCTTATTTTTTTACTCTTTTTTTAGTATTTTAACTCCTTGGTTCCGTTTTTTTCTAGTGAGAAGATATGTCAATTAATAAAAATTATCAATAAACACTTAACCTACTAACAGCCATAAAACTGCTTCACAACGATAAGAAATAAAGAGTTTTCTAATAGTGTTCTTAACTTTAAAGAGCTTTGAGAGAAATCGCTTTGTTTTAAGTGCTTTAAGCCATGACATATCCCGAGTTCCTGTTTCCATTATAGGCAGCCACAATCGAGCACTCTGCCACAAGCATGAACCAAAGTTCGAGACCAAGTACATCCCTTGCCTCAACAGAAAGTAAGGAAATGTCAAACGCCTCATATATTAACAATGTTTTAACTTATTTACAGACGGTAATAGCAAGACTACAGCATAAAGGTAGAAGTGTGTCACGTCGACTCCTACTTTTTCAATTATTCTTTCAAACTTTTTCAATACTAAATAATAATAAAACAAAAAATCGAAACCGCCTTGCAAATGAAAGTTTGGAAGCAGTTTTACGTGTTGCTGCAAGAGCCAAATATAAAAAAAGATTGTAAGCACTATGCAGTGCCACGCTTCAAATTAATAAATTCTTTTTCAATTTTAATAAATTATTATCAATTCTTTATTGTCTTTAATTACATATACTTCTGGCGGCCCGCCATCAGTTCATGATTTGCCCGAGTGGCCCCTAGTCTTAATAAGTCTGTGCATCCCTGCTCTAAGGGATACTTAGAGAAAAAAAATGTAAAATATATTCATATTTTGATAACGGAGACGGACACCTCTTAGGCCGAGCTGTTTTTGAAGATTTATTTTAAGTGAAAAAAATAAAAATAAAATTTTATACATAAATATAAGTCTGTAATGCAGTTTAAAATAAGAAAAATAATTATCATCATATCAGCAGGACATAGCTATTGTATTAATGGAATTATACACTAATGAATAATGAGGAAAAATCGGCAATTTCCCCTATTATTTAAAGCATATGAATAATTATTTATACAAATACTTTACAGGTACTCTTCGCATAGTTTACCTGAACCAATTACGTGTAAACATGACACAAAAAAGTATCAATGCAAGAAACTAAAGTTACAAGATCTCCTGAGATTTCATTATACATTTTACGCAAAGTCAATAAAACAACAACATGATGCTATAATATTTAAAAGAGCAGACGACCTACCAAAAATTTTAGGAAGGGTAGAGAATGCTCTAATAAGTATGATATATATATGTCAATAAAAAACTTGTGGCAGTAAGCTTTGATTAAATTTAAGGGCAGTAAGTATTTCCTGAAAACGCTGTGCAGTATGTCATGTGGACATTCTTCTCTACAGGACAGCTGGCTAGTGAAAGAAGAGGGTGGTGACCGTAAAACATAAAAATACGTTCCTCTCAGGCAATCTGTTCTGAGATTTATAAAATCGTTTAATTGTACTGAGGCACACTATTGCCGGCCGAAGATCGACTCAACAACGAAAGTATTTGCCAAGCAAACTCAATATAAAAAAGTTATACAAAAGAACTGTCATTTTTATATTATTATCCTTGTTCTTACAAATATTATAAAATTATAATAATATTGTGTTTGTTGGTTTATCTTTCGTTCCGTTCACTGTTATTGCAGCATGCACATCACTAACTGGATGACGTCATTTTTGTGAAATTCGATTTTTTTTGCACCTAATAAGGTGAAATGTGAAATTTTACGAGAAATCACGTCCAAAACGTACTGTAAAACAAAAAACTACTACTAGGTCACGCACTGGACGTACAGTCAACGGCAAAAGTATAGATGATCGAAATGAAACTTAGTTCACTATATGAAAACTCTACCTACCCTGCTCCAAATTTATGTCTTCATATCCACAATAAGCTTGAGAAAAAAACCAATTTTATTTCAAAAATTATAATCAACAGTTTTTATTTCACTTCGATACTATGCGTATTTACAAAGTTATAACACATTTAAGTTTGGTATAAAACTAGCACCACTTCTAGTCGCTAGCCTGAGGCTAATGGCCGTGTGACGTCAGAGAACTCAATAGCGCTTGCCGCCCGTTTGCGTCCACGCAACATTTCTACCTAATTCATACATTATATCAATATATTTATATTTGTATTCTGGTTTAATTTGATTCATTAGTGGTCTACCAACGTGGAGACCGACTCATCTCATAATGCCAACCGCTCGCAAAATGACAACTTCTCAGAATGCACGCTCATCTTAAAAATATTTATTTATTTAAGTTTATTTATAAAAATATCGAAAATGATTGAACGTTATCTATAACTATAACACAGTTTCGATCGATAGGTACCGGAGAGATTTTCTCTGACGGCAGAGGCGTTTGACAAATTCTGGCACAACGGCTTAATCTATAAGATATACAAACTCCACGTGCCGGACAGACTCGTGCTCATCATACGAGACTTCCTGTCAAACCGTTCCGTTCACTACCACGTCGAGGGATCGCGCTCCCTTCCCGTCCTGCTAGAGCCGGTGTCCCTCAAGGGTCCGTGCTCTCTGCTCTGCTCTTCTCACTTTATTTGAATGACATCAACAAAACACAAGGCACTGAGCTCGCTCTATTTGTGGACGACACTGCCATTTTCTACTCCCATATGAACCGCACCTGGGTGGGGAGGAAGCTCCAAACTGCCGTCTCCACTCTAAGCGACTTGGTTTCGCAAGTGGCGTATAGAGGTGAACCCCGACAAAAGTGCTGCTATCTACTTTAGTCGGGGTTCATCACAAGGGCACTCGCTCCCTTTTTTTTGTTGACGGGGAGGTCCAATGCATTTACACATCGTCCCTGCGGGGTGGTGCCAAACGCAGGGGATATATGGGATTCGAGGTAAAGGCGTTCCCTCCATACCCACTAAACATCCTCCCCGGCCTGACCTCCAGTGCGCTATTGCGGGACGGCTCGGGATCTGCGTACGTGAGCGTAAATACACCGTGACCGTCCCAACGCTACCCGTCTAGGCACTCCTTGTGCGCCAATTGGTGGCCAACAGCCCACAGGGGCTACGACTAATGCCAGCCCCTGTGGGCCGCTGGCCGACGCCGGCTTTATAGGCCGCCTCCTCACCGACGGCTACTCGAATTGGCGCGTCCTCCTGATGAAGACACCGGGAGCAGCCATCGGACAGCATCCGGGGGACTTCGGGCGCGGTCGTGGCCCTAAAAGCCAAGGGGACTTGACATCAAAAGCCATACACCCGCCGAGAAAGTTTCCTCACCACGTTACCAGGGTCCGCCACGAGGAGGCTTCCGGACGTAGACCCCAAGGCCAATCGCTCCCTACCATCTCCATGTTTGATAGACCAATACCTCTGGTATCCAAGGTCAATTACCTGGAAGTCACCCTAGACCGTCAACTAACCGTTTGCACCTCACATCAAATTGGTCAACGCAGCCGCCCGGATTGCGGAAGATGCGGGTTCGAGTCCCGCCTGAGGCAAGTCGATTTTTTTAGTGCATTTTACTAGTATTAATATTTACGCGTTTGTAAACGCCAAAATGAAATTACTCCATAGTGTAAGGTATTTTCATCTTAACTGGGCGTCAAATATTTGGAAAAATATTACGTTCGGGTCTTAGAAATGCAAATTTTCAAAGATTTGATGAAACAATGTTTACCATAAAAACATAAGCACCAAGCACTGACAAATTTCGACAGCGAAAAGCAGTGTCTCGGTGGCGTAATTGGTCAACGCAGCCGCCCGGATTGCGGAAGATGCGGGTTCGAGTCCCGCCTGAGGCAAATCGATTTTTTCAGTGCATTTTTCTAGAATCTTTATTGGACTTAAAGGAATCCAAGCAACTTTGTGACGAATTACTCCGGGAACGAGAGGAAAGTGAAGAGGAAATAAAGATGCCACACCTGCGTTAGGAATATCTTAAACAGCAGAAAGATCACGTGGAAGAAACTGTCAACAAATTCGACCAATGCAACAACACCTACGAGAGAGCCTTGTCTCGTATCAGAGAATTAGAACACGAACTCTGTGAAACAAACAAGATATTGGATCAGTTTCGTAAGGAGAAAAACGAACTGATGACAGACCATTCTCGAAACCTATTTAATGAATTAATGACATTACCAGGTGGGCACTCGTCTGGGAAACTTCTAGATCCTAATTCTCTGTTAGGTTAGATATTAGATGTTTAGGGGACAAAATCAAAAATATATCAAATTGAACAGATATATCAAACGCCACGCAGAGACTAATCATGAAAAATAATTGTTTTCAGACAAATATTGCACTGAGAAAGGAGCGCATTAACTTAATTGATACAGTAGACATCTTTGAGAGTGGGTTGAGAGAAAGTAGACAATTGTATGAACAAGACACTAGTAGGCTACGGTCTGAAATTTGTAGTTTACATGCATCTTTTGATAGTTTAAATAAAATTTACATCTCCTCTCAAAAATTTATAAATGACAAAATAAATAAACAGTTATCTGATAATGCATTATGCTCCTCTTTTCTTGTAGTGAGTTAAAAGACTCAATAAATATGACAGGTCCTAAAAATATTATTCCAAATGTAACTAACGATAACTCTTATTTGCCTCCAAATAAAATAATAATGCTTGCAGATAAATTACGTCAAGGTTTATTACTCACGGAAAAATTAAATAAAAATATTACTAATTTTTGTACACCCGGAAGGTCTCTGTCAGCTCTGGTTGACAGTTTAGAACTACAACAAGGATTAAATTATCACACCACTGCGATTATACTTAGTGGTGACAGTCAGTGGATCAAGAAAAGGGACCTTATTAAGTGCATAAACAAATTATTCAAAACACACGATAAGACAAAATGTAAGCTTGTACTGTGTGCATTCCCTTATGTCAAAAACTTTACCCACGCGCAGAATAAGCGTATTTGTGATTTAAATTTACTTATGTATAATATGACATGTCGCCATAGTGATGTTATTTTTTATTTTGATATAAACAAAACTTATATTTAACTTTAAGTTGACCCCAGATATACCATGTATCTTCCGAAAATATGTAAAATACCAATATCTAAATTGTTAGCTTATATCTACAAAATGACATACATAACTATTACTAACACATAAAAATTGTGTTAGTAATAGTGCTAGACTACATTATTAATAATTTATATACCTCGACAACCTCTTAAAGCTTTAAACTGAGTCATGAGACAAATGTCAGAACATTTTTTTTCAATATCTACATCAGAATATTCTGATGTAGATATTGAAAAAGAATTAGAAATTGAGTTATTTTTGAATAATTATGATATGTTTGCGTGGAGAGAAGAGAAAAAAGCAAATAGTTTTTCAGAAAATGTTATGTTGGCATACTTCTCCGAACTCTCAGCAAAATTAAAACCTTCTACGTTATAGTCGAGGTTTTCGATGATAAAAAGTATGCTGAAAATAAGGAACAACGTGGATATAAGTGAATACCCAAAATTTTCTGTAGATCTGTTTGCCAGTCGGCAAAGGCCTCCTCCAACCTTTTCCATTCATGTCTTTCTTGAGCCACTCTGTTCCACGTGACGCCTGCCACTTGTCTTATGTCGTCATCCCATCTTTTTTGCGGTCTACCTCTTTTCCATTTACCTTCTCTAGGATACCATCGCGTCACAATTTTGCTCCATTTGTCTTTTCCTCTTATTATATGGCCTACCCACCGCCATTTAAGGCTTCTAATTTGCACGTTATGTCTATAACCTTTGTTTTGCTTCTTATTACATGGTTTCTTAGTCGGTCTGACTTTTTCATCTTAAAAGAACAAAGAATTGAACATCCGCTTAATAAAGAATATTTACAGCCAGATTACTGCGAGAATCCAATTAGACAAGAAAGGTGAACCTTTCAAAGTAGGCAAAGGCGTACGACAAGGAGATCCCCTGTCACCAAAAATGTTCTTGTTAAGAATGCAACGAAAACGAACCTAAACGTTGAGAACAGACTTGTCCTAACTGTCATATATTTTTTTGTATCTATGGTTCTCTTCCCTGATGACTTTATGTGCGTACAGAAGGATATTACAGAAGTTTATTGTAAAACAGTGTTTAATAATTAATACAGAAGCTAATCCACAAAATACGTGTCTTTTTAATTGCGCCCTCATACAACAAGAGTTCTCGGCGGTACTAGAATCAATATTCAGAGGTCTTAATTGGGAAAGTCTCGGTATCAATGTAGACGGTGTCTCGTTAACTCACTTGAGATTCGCAGATGATATTGTGCTATTTGCAAATCCCCGGAAGACATAACAAAAATGATAAACGAACTGGCAATAGAAAGCGAGAAGGTAGGGTTAAAACTGAATCCGGAAAAAACAAGAGTAATGACAAACGGAGAGAGAATTACTATAAATTTACGAAAAAAACAAATTGATTATACAGACGAATATATTTACCTGGGACACCTAATATCAGATGATGATCCGATGCGCAAAGAAGTTGAAAGAAGAATAACCAATGGCTGGAGAAGGTACTGGGGAATGAAAGAAATTATGAAAGACATACTACCAGTTCTCATGTATGGCAGCCCAACATGGACCTTATCACAAAACATGACTAGCAAACTTGCAACATGCCAATACACAATGGAAAGAAGCATGATGAATAATAAATATATAGTATTTTTAAAGTGCAATCGGTGTAGTTTCGTATCAAAAAAGAAAACTTGGCTGTATGGACTAGATTTCTTTGCCTTCTTCAAACTTAAAACCAAAAAAGATGGTTTTGTATCGAGAGCATTCTATAGAAATCAAACATAATCCCGAGTACTCGTTAGCGACTCGATAAGGGTGCGTGCTGCCAATAATTCGATGAATCGAAATCGAATCGAGGTGTGTTTAATATCTAATTTGGTAATTTCATTCACATGGAGTGAACGCTTGCTAAGACCGACTGAATGTGGAGCGCATCCTTAATTGGTTCGTAAAATATCCGTGCGCCGCGCTGGTGTGCACTTCCGAACTGTTGTTGAATTGGTGCCTGTGTAACGAACGTTCATCATTCCCGTAATTTTGCTCTAAAAACCTCGAAAGCCGAAAACTTGTGCAGTTATAAAAACGTTGGTGTATGCATATAAAACGTGTTTAGTTTTAGTTTTAGTAAAACCGAGCTTGTTTTCGTGCCTGGCGGGGGACGAGGAGGCGGTCTAACTTCGGACCGGTACATTTCCGATATTCTCCTGGAACATGTCGTTCCCTAAGCGGAATACATCGGTGATGACTTCCTCCTTAAGCACGAAAACGCTTGTTGTCACACTGCCCGTGTAACAACGGAATACCTCGAAGAAGTCGGTATTGCCACATTGGACTGGCCAGCGCTCAGCCCTGACTTAAATCCCGTTGAGCACGTGTGGGATGAACTGAAGAGGAAGGTTCGTTCCAGAACTCCTGCTCCTTCATGTCTGAATGAGCTGAAATCAGCGTTGATTGAGGAGTGGGAAGGTATTCCACAAGAATCAATTCAGAAGCTGATCAGGTCTATGAAGAATCGTCTTGGAGCAGTTATTAGGGCGAGGGGAGGGAACAAAAAATATTGACACTTATTTTTAAAGATAAATAAAATTTTTATTTAATAATTTTTGTTGTTTTATTCATTCATTATTTTTCCCTATTTCCTTGTTTTCCTACCTCCTTCACTTAATCCGGGATAACTCCACAATTAAGTGCTCGATATGAATTTATTTGATATCGATTTAAAGTGGACAGTTGCACCTTTAACATGATGTCATTTTTATGATTATTAAAAATTTATTAAAAATTTATTTAGTAAGCAAGATCACGCGGAATCAATTTCAAGTAACTGATTCCAAACTTTTGCTCGCGAGTGTAGATAATTGCAGGGGACAGTCATATGACAACGCTGCTAATATGGCCGGAATCTACAATGGTGTACAAGCACTACTAAAAGAAAAAATTAATCCGCGGATTACGTGCCATGTGCTGCGCATTCCCTTAACCTAGTTGGTCAAGAATCCGTGAATGTTGCAACCGAAATTGTAATTTTTTTTGGAATAGTGCAAAAAATATACGTTTTCTTCTCTGCTTCGACCCATAGGTGGGAACTGTTAAATCGTGAAACAAAACTAAAATTTATGTTAAAAAGTTTAAGCCAGACCAGAGGGTCTTGTCACTTTGATGCTGTAAGAGCTTTGAAACGTAATTATGATGGCATTATGAAAATTCTCAATAGCTTCGGCGAAAATGACGATGAAAAAGTTCCGAAAAGAGGCACGAAATTTAATTAATAAACTGGCAAAACTAGAAACTGCAATTTTGATTGTTTTTTGGGAAGAAATTTTGGAGAGATTTAATGTAGTGAATAAAAAAGTACAGAGCCCTGGTTTAGACATTGGTGAACTCTTTTAATGACACAATTAACTTATTGCCTAATAAGTTAATTGTGTCATTAAAAGAGTTCGTGAAAAACATAACGCAACAATCAGATCAGAAGCCAAAGGAATACGAAGAAAAAGCTAAAAAATTAGGTACTAGTATGGGAACAGACTACAGTGACATAAATAAGACACCCATTACTTCAAAATTGATAAATCTACAGGTAAAGTCTCAGAAAACGGCGCAGAAAAATTAAAAAGGGACACGCTTAACGTTGCGTTGGATAAGATGATTATGGATTTAAATAATAAAGGCCAAGTCTATGAGACCTATAGCAAAAAAATTAAATTTTTAATGGATTTGCAAGACAAAAATCAAGAACACATAGATCTGGAAAGTGTACGTAATATTATTGATTTATTATCCAAACGACGTAGATGAAGATTTAGTGAATGAGTATATTCACTTAAAATCTTACTTACTGCAGTCTAAGACAGAGTCTTACACCTCTTGCAGTGACATTTTTTGGCTAATTTATGAAAAGAAACTTGTTGATGTTTTCCCAAACTGCTATAACATCTTAAAGATTTTTTTAACGATGCCGATCACTAGCTGTGAAGCGGAGCGTTCTTTCTCCAGGATGTCGTATATAGAAAACAAATACAGGACAACAATGTCGAACTATCGACTAAATCATTTATCAGTTCTTTCGATAAATTGCGATTTAACAAAGGACCTACAGTGCGATGACCAAATAAAAGAATTTACAGCACAAAAATGCAGAAAGGTTGCTTTATAATTTATATAACATAACCATTTATAACCTGTCATTTTATTTTGCAATAAATAAAGTTTCAATAAATAAAATATTTTGGTTTCCTATTTTCTTCCCGTACTTAACATATATTACATTACATATACCTACATCACTACAGAAAACAGTTTCTTGTCAAAATGGCAATTAGTTGAGTAATTAGGTAGGGCCCCTAAGGAGTATTAGCCCAGGGCCCCACAAATTCAAGATCCGCCCCTGCTTCTCGATTCGATTTTCGATACCCCTGCGTGCTAGGCCTAATGCACACTTTTGAGTAAATTGCATTATAGCTCGTAAAGTTTAGCTTGATCGCTGCGACAGTTGTAATCGACCACATGCCCAGCAAATTTAGAATTTTGTAACGACTAATTCACCTGCGAAAACCATACTTTATTGACGGGATTACAAGAATAGTGTTGTACGCAATGTACAACTGAGCACAGACTACAAACTATCGTTCTTGCAAAGAAAAGACATCTAAAATAATATTTAGTCAAAACGGTATTTAATTTAGTGTACACTACATAAAATCATAATAAAATGTAATAATGGAATAATTTTATTTTTGCGTTTACAAACGCGTAAATATAATACTAGAAAAATGCACTGAAAAAAATCGACTTGCCTCAGGCGGGACTCGAACCCGCACCTTCCACAATCCGGGTGGACGCGTTGACCAATTTCTAGTATTATATTTACGCGTTTGTAAACGCAAAAATAAAATTATTCCATAACGTAAGGTAGTTTCATCTTAGCTGGGCGTCAAATATTTGCAAAAATATTTCGTTCGGGTCTTGGAAGTGCAAATTTCAAAGATTTGATGAAACGATGTTTACCATAAAAACATAAGCACCAAGCACTGACAAATTTCGACAGCGAAAAGCAGTGCCTCGGTGGCGAAATTGGTCAACGCGTCCACCCGGATTGTGGAAGGTGCGGGTTCGAGTCCCGCCTGAGGCAAGTCAATTTTTTTCAGTGCATTTTTCTAGTATAATAAAATGTGTTACCTCGATCTAAAAAATCGTTCCATTTTGCTTAATTTTAATTATTACATATATGCCTGTTACGCACGCGAAGAATTACCTACCCAGAAAAAAATTACAGTATCAAAGATGCAGGTTTATTCAAAGCAAGTTTACCATCTTTGTCCAAATTTTGAAAACAAAATGGGTTTCAATATACAAAGAGTGACAAAAGGAAAATAATAATGGAGCGAATGGATGTCGTTTGCCCTTGCCCGGATAGATTTATTGCGCAAAGTCAAAAACAATTCGGACTGGGACAAAGTAGTTTTTCTCGATGATACATGGCTCAACGCACTATCTCAAAGTGATAAAGCGGAATCAGACACCAAAATGCCCGAAGGTAAAGAACAAAGATTAATAATTGCTCATGCTATGACATCATCAGGTTTTGTGCCCAATTGCCTACTGGCATTCAAGTCCGCAAAGACAATGGACCACGAACCACGAAGAAATGAATTTTGAAAAATTCAAAAAGGTGTTTTAACACTTTTAGACAATTTAAATGAGCCACATGTTATAATTATGGAAAACGCTTCATATTACTCTGTACAGACAGATAAGGCGCCAACGTCAAAAATCGAAAATTTTATTTGTTTTCATGGCTGTAACAAAAGGCTGTCAAGACCAATGAGACAATGCTGAAACGAGAATTATTAAGATTGGTGAAAATTTATAAATCCCATTGGATGACATGGTTAAAGAAATGTCATACTGTCATGCGTTTACCACCATACCACTGCCAATACAAACCCCATTGAGCTGGTCTGGGCCTAGGTCAAAAGTGTGTATTATTTTTTGTACCTTTTCTTGGTTTAAAACCTTATTACTTACATTAATGATTCTAACAATCACTATAATAATTTTATTTTTCATTCTAGGTTACGCAGCCAGGAATAACACTGTACCGCTTTTTACAGCAAACAAATGATCAAGTTTTTTTATTTTACGCACACGCAGGAGCGTGGGTCGCTCCATTCAATACGGCCAAGGTCGACAGCCCATATCGCCCCCTTAAGAATAATAGGAGTACAAATATTTGTTGTAATACAGTGACAGTAGATTGACGCTCGAAATAAAGGCTAGTGGTGGTTTAGGAATGTTGGCAATTCGGGAATATTGTCACATTTCACATTCCAAATGAAGCACTAAACTAAACCCCATCAAACAAAACGACAGGATTAATGACAAAAAAAATATCAACGTGGATAGGTTAGCACAGGCACCATTCTAACTAAAAACCATTCAGCGTAGATCACATAACAATCTAATACCTATCGCCATTATTATGAAATTTGAAATATCATTGCTTATGCAAAATAAGATACAAAAATTCTTTCAAATTGAATTAACCAAAAACGAAGAACTATGAATGACTGTGAATGACAGGACAAATGAAATGACTGACAGTCATGTCAATGACAAACTTAAAAAAAAAATGTGTGAAACGAAGCGAACGAAACGCAGACCATATTTTTGTTAGGGTTTTTGACTTGGAATCTAAGACGTTTGAGCCATATCTTCATTTAATTATATGTTTTTTCTTGATGTTTGCATTAAAATATGGACGTCACACATTTTAATGCGTCTAAGGCGTGCTTGGAAAGAAATGCATGGCAAAAGACCTCATGATTGTGACTGATGAGAATTGTATAGTGGGATTTCCAATCACTTTACAATTCTCAACGCCACATACACAAAACCTTTATTTCAATGATTCCTCATAATATTTCGTCAACACAGATGCTTATGCAACGAAACGACACCACTTTCACAGGAAAAAATCCACTCCGAAGCAATTTTTAACTATCGAAATAAAGATCGACATCCACACGCCATGGTTTCCCGCCAAACACTCAAAAACTCAGACCAATGATATGAAATCATGGCATCGAGATATCGTGATCGTGACCATCTGGAAGATTTTTGATGCCCTCATAGATCTGTAATTACCACGAAGATAGATTCTTTAGGTAAAATATAAGCTCCTTGGTAATTACTAATGTTTATAGATTGTTATGAATCGACTACTGAAGACTGACAGTTGCTGTCTTTTCTTCGTGACTGACAGTGGCTACCTGCGTGTACGTGAAATAGTCTCGTCTAAATATCTCGTTGAAGTTTTCTCCCGAGTTCTTGTTGTAAAAACACGTGTTGAGAGACTCCATTTTTAACCCAAATGAACCGTACAATTTTTGTTACTTTAGTTACATATACATACATTTTCACTTGACATTGGCGAAATGTGTAATCTTTATCGAACGCCATTAAAGGAGAAGAAGAAGTTAACCCGTGCATAATTGAAGAAAGAAGAAAATTACTGAAGGCATGGCTGGATGGGCTAGATCCCCTGTAATTATAGAGGTCAGTGGCTAGATCCCTTGGACCGGGACGGAATCCCCGGACGGTCCTTTTCAGGGCCACGACCGCGCCCGAAGTACCCCGGGTGTGGTCCGATGGCTGAGGTCGAGCAGCCGTCGGTAGAGGAGTGGCTGTTGGCCACCAATTGGTGCAAGGAGTTCGTAGACGGCAGCGTTGGGACGGTCTCAGTGTAGTTGCGCTCACTATCCCGAGCCGTCCCGTAATAGCGTGTGTCTTATAGAAGCATACATTGTCCTTTATAAGAATTGTTTATAATGTCGAGACGAGTAGCAAGCACCAAAAGATTAGTGTTCATTTCTAGTCAAGAAATTTATAGGTAAAACTGGAAGACACTACCAATAAAAAAGTGAAGACAAAAAAAATATTCTTGAAACCGCTTACTTCCTATTTGTCTCTCTCTAACCACTAGAACATAAGTACTTAGGTCTTCATATTACTTATGCGGAGAGTTAGAAAGAGACAGGTAGGAAACGAGAACATTCAAAGGTTACTTGGGGTCAAAAAACTTGTTTTCACTTTTTTATTGGTAGTGTGGCTTCCAGTTTTACCTGTAAATTTCTTGTTCCTACTAGTATTAACAATGAGTGGCAAAGTTTTCGAAAAAAAAAAACATGTTATTGATATTATAAATTTATTACATTTTGCTTTAATTTATTTTACCTTAAATTTATTCAACCCTAGAAAATATACCATTGACACCACAGATTTATTATTACTGACCAAGGATTTAAGCTCCTTGTTACTGACACACTGACTCAGTCATCACGGACTCTGGTGAAAATCTAAAAATTATTGACACCTAGAAAAATGCACTGAAAAAAAATCGACTTGCCTCAGGCGGGACTCGAACCCGTATTTTATTTACGCGTTTGTAAACGCAAAAATAAAATTATTCCATTATTGACACCTCCCACAAAATAGGTTAAGATACCTGCAATTGGGTGCAAAACTGATGACAAAAATTACAAGAAGTGCAAAATATTGTTTTTTTTTTGTGTATGAATGATTCCTTATCAAAATGAATTGAACAAATCCTGGAGTAGTTTATTGGTTCCCAATTTTGTCGTCAAGTAGCGTCCGCCCATTTCATATTGAGATTACTATTACTATTACCAGGAAATCTAAAATGTTTAAACAATAATCACCAAATTGGAAAATGGGGTAAATGAAATTCGCTATATGACAGCCTGAAATTCTTATCATCTTCAAGCTATTTTAAAAATAATAATATGTAATAACGCGCATTATTTAAGAATTCAATAAGCTAAATGCGTAACTCCCTGCCTACCCCTGTCGCACTTTTTTTTTGTCGGGGAGGTCAAATGCATTTACGCATCGTCGATATGTGGGACTCGAGGTAAAGGCGTTCCCTCCATACCCACTAAACATCCTCCCCGGCCTGACCTCCAGTGCGCTATTACGGGACGGCTCGGGATCTGTGCACGTGAGCGCAACTACACCGAGACCGTCCCAACGCTTCCCGTCTAGGCACTCCTTGTGCACCAATTGGTGGCCAGCAGCCCACAGGGGCTACCGACCAACGCCAGCCCCTGTGGGCCGCTGGCCGACGCCAGCCTTATAGGCCGTCTCCTCACCGACGACTGCTCGACCTGGCGCGTCCTCCTGACGGGGACACCGGGAGCAGCCATCGGACCGCACCCGGGGGACTTCGGGCGCGGTCGTGGCCCTGAAAAGGGCCGGTCGGAACGTGCGTCCGTAGCTGTGGTGGGAAAACAAAAACAACTTGACGATGGCATGTGACTTCGAACGCCAAGGCGACACACTTGACATCAAAAACCACACACCCGCCGGGTAAGTTTCCCCACCACGTTACCAGGGTGGAAAATATTTTTTCTAGCTGTGCATGCGGCAAACATAGCAACAATAAACCAGCATATTTCTCTAGGTTCTCATTCTACGGTTTCTCTTTAATCTTAACAGTGTTATAATTGGCTATAACAAACGTTGATAACAGTTTATAGCTTTTTTCTGTAATTTTTGCTAGTTTATAGCGGTCGCATTCGCAAATCCTGTATGTATTCCGCTCTCACGTAACAATGTTACCGTTACTTATATTTATTACTTTGGTAAATATAATTCAAGAAGTTAATTCAGACGTCCATAATTTACCAAACAACAATCGAATGATGGGTGTTGACGCTGTTCACGACGTCAAAATTGACAAAGATTCAATCATCACACGCAATTTGCAACTGAAGAAAAAAAGTCATTCGAAGTCCGGTAAGTGGTATACACTTTGTCCATCTTGTTAGATGGCACTCAAATAACTACCCTGTCTGTACTGTGTAGTGTGTACCCTGAACAGTCACTGATACCAGTTCGCTGACGTCGTATTTCTAACAAGCGTCTTTAGACCACGGTGATTTCATACCATCAGACAGCCGAATGCTAAGTTTGTCACCCATTTTGCCAAGAAAAAGTCGATTGCATATACCTTGAAGTCTCGCTAGCGCCTCCGAGTAGAGACAGAGCATCTGTCTGTGATTTTATTTTTTGTACTACAGATGATTGGCACATGACCTTCCATGTGTCACCGGGTTTTTTTTTAAATCGAAACCACACGAGAGGAGATTCCTAGCCGACGAGCAGGTTTCTCCCGCGAGGAGAGTGTCTAAGGCGTTCGAGTCGGAAGGGAGTGATGCGCCTGAGTATGCCTATAAAGACTGGGCCCTGGGCTCAGGCGCGCCGTGTCAATGAATGATATTTGTGTGATGAAGATGAACATCTGTGTAAGCTAGTGAAGTCGTTAGCACAAAAATACTGATGTTATCATTATTCATTTTATGGCGGCTTCGTACCGGGAGACGCAGCGTTGGTAGACGATGTGGCAAAGGTCGCAGGTAGCCGCTGGATGAGGGCAGCGCAGGACCGTTTGGGTTGGAGATCCTTGGGGAGGCTTATATCCAGCAATGGACGTCTCTCCACTGATATGATGATCACTATTCATCATTGAAATGGTCAATAAATTACAGCTGCTCTACGATAAATCAGTGTAATAGTTTCACATAATCAGTTTGACTTTTCTACACACATATCCCCAACGTGGTTCTACAGCGTACCTTTGCCCAAAGAGGCATAGGCTGATGGTATATATCTTATCTTGTGATAGGGTCGTGAGTTGCCACAAGATGCACTTCGACTTAACGGTAGGTACCTATCTTCTGTGTCTCCCCTTTTCTTTTACTATTGTCGCTCCTTGAATATGTAGGCCATCAGACTATGTCCACGGGGTTGAAGAGCCTATAGGCGAGAGGTCTTGCATAGGCCATTCCCAGGATATTAATTCTAATCCTGGTTATCAATTCGCAGTTGTTCCATGGATTCCCGGTCATGTCCACATGTTCTGCAATTCCATGTTGTTCGATTTTGTTAACTATGTGGTTTGTAGTATAGTGCACTGTAACCCCAACCAAGATTAGGCGGGCGATTGTCTGCTGTTCCTTTATATGAATTTACTCCATCCCCTAGGCTCATGTTAATGTGCCTCCTCGTGGCGGACCCGGTTAACGTAGTGGGGAAACTTTCTCGGCGGGTGTGTGGCTTTTGATGACAAGTTTGTCGCCTTGGCATTCGAAGTCACATGCTATCGTCACGTTGTTTTTGTTTTCCCACCACGGCTAGTGCCCTTTTCAGGGCCGCGACCGCTCCCGAAGGCCCCCGGGTGCGGTCCGATGGCTGCTCCCGGTGTCCTCGTCAGGAGGACGCGCCAGGTCGAGCAGCCGTCGGTGAGGAGGTGGCCTATAAGGCTGCCCACAGGGGCTGGCGTTAGTCGGTAGCCCCTGTGGGCTGCTGGCCACCAATTGGTGCACAAGCAGTGCCTAGACGGGAACGTTGGAACGGTCTCGGTGTAGTTGCGCTCACGTGTCCCGTAATAGCGCACTGGAGCTCAGGCCGGGGAAGATGTTTAGTGGGTGTATGGAGGGAACGCCTTTCCCTCGAGTCCCACATATCCCCTGCGATGCGTAAATGCACTTGACCTCCCCGACAACAAAAAAAAAACAAAAAAAGGGCTCATGTTAATGTAAGTATTAATAAATACATTTAACTACAACAGATCGTCAACAGAAGCCAGAAGAGAAAGATCCTGATTGGTCTTATACATCCATACCGCAAGAGTTGGGTTCTCACGTTCAGGAATTCAAAAGAAACATGAGCGAATGCTTATCGGAAGTACAAAAAAGCGACAAGAGACCTGTTAAGAGATTATCACCGAAGCAAGAGTCGCCCGTACATGGAGAATGTCTTATAGCTTGCGTTTTGAAGCGCAACGGAGTAATTGAAAGAGGGAAAATCAATAAAGGTGAGGTTGTATTGCATTCACACATACACACTAATAGGGCTGAGTACGCTGAGTCTTAGACAAGCTGAGTAGAACTACAGGGCGACATTTGGTTACACATTAAGTCAAATTTGGCAGTTTGTGTCGCGCAGTGCCTCGAAATCTCAAGACCAATGATTATATGGGTGGTTCCTGGGGAGCTTAATTTTTCGTGTCACAGGCCAATATAATCTATATTATTTAGATTATAATATTTAAATAATTGTCAAAACCTTAAAAAACTACTACTCTCTTGAGGCATCATAAATAAAACTGCTTAATTGTTGTTTTAATATAATAAAATTACATTTGAAACCTGAAATCGGGGGCATTTTACCGATTTTCGACGTGTCACACGCGTCTCGCTTGCAGTATTATCGTTAATATTATTTTAACTATACGTGATATCACCATAATTTATATATCATTAAAAAATACAGAAATGCCTCTATTCTTATATAAAATTTTGTTTAAAAACCTATCAATTTAGAGAAGTTGAGCCGTTGTAAACATTTGTCACGCGGCGGGCTTAAATTGCACCCTATGGCAAGATGGGAGTATTTCAGTGGTGTAAATATGAGATAAACCTTCAGTCATTGGTTGTCGAGGGTCTCTAGCTATGTCCTGAACTTTTGATAGAGGAGTTGTGTCATTCGAGTACAAGCGTAACTTTACAGGTCAGTTCTTATTTTAACTTTAATTTTGGTACACCTGGGTAGGTAAGATCTGTGGGTCGATTAAAAAATAGAAATGTGAACCTATGGTTAAAACTGTTTCTAGAATATGATATCCTTGCCATCTGAGTTTACTCTGAGGTAAAAATATCTACGATATTATTGCAAGTTTTTGAGTAGTTAGTCAAAAACAAAATTGTCACGATCAGATCCATGGCCAAAAACAGATCCATGGTCTCAAATCTATGGATATTTTCCCATGGATCTGATGTTGCGTCATCGCCACCAGTCCACAAGGCATTCCAAAAGTGGTTTGACGCTGTTCTTTTATTATGTGTATTACCCCACAGGCATGGAACAAGAGTATAAGGTGATATTGTTCCATTAAAAAAAGAGACAACGCTTCTTAAGAGCTCGGAAATGCTGAAAAGCCTTAATGATGCCACTCGACGTGTTGCGAGGAATTTGGATAAGACGAAAGTCATGTTTAATGCACAAGTTAGTTATCCTAGAGCCTCTGTTAGTCGGAAATTTGGTCCTCAAAGTTGTTTAGGAATATATCTACCTGGGACAGATAGTCCAGTTGGGTAGAAGCCAGTAAGACGATCCAGTTCTGCTGCACCAGCATTTGGAAAGCTTAGACATATCTTTACTTCTTCCCTGCTACAATGCCTGAAGACGTGGTCACTTTCCAGAGGATTACTCCACTAATTTATAGTCGCTCACCGCGCTATGTAGAGGATAGGCTCAGTATCTCGTTAAAAGACAGTTCGTTATCGTTATCGGCATAGCCCTAAGAATTAGTAAGCTGAAGTGGCAATAGGCTGCACATGTCTGCCGGAGAACCGACAACCGTTAGAGCCGATGAATGCTGGAGTGGAGACAAGCATAGTATTAGACGCCTTCTTCTTGGTCCGATGACCTTAGGAGGACTGCTGGGAGCAACACAGGTCGTTTTGACTTAATTTGTTGACAAACCACGCTAACACAGTACAAGTTTTAATAAAAAGAGGACTTTTAACCCACTTAAATTCGATGGTCCCTCTACGTATAAATAATCCCATAAAAGCTGTTTTCGAGACAAAAAGTACTCCGTGTTACGAGATATATAATAGACAGTCTCGCATACAGGGTTGACAACTTTCAGCCTACGGAACAAATCGGATTCCTTAAAGCTAGTAGTACCATAGACCACATGCATACGCTGCGGCAAGTTATACCAAAGAATACAATCTTCCATTATGCTGACCGTTTGTGGACTAGGAGAAAACCTTCAATTGTGTCGAGATATGGGCCGTGCTCTAGTCACTCCAGAGGTGGCAAATAGACTATCGGTACATCCATGTGAACGCCAAATGCATGGCACGGCGGCGTGGTGTGACTCTTCTTCCAAAAGGGCGATAGTGCCCAATTGAAGAACTATAGTCCCATCACGCTCCTGAGTCATGTTTATAAGCTGTTTTTGAGGATTATATATAACGAATCGTTTTGCGCGCAGATTTGACGACTTCTAGTCTCCCGAACAAGCCAGATTCCGAAAAGACTTCAGTACCATAGATCACATACATACGCTGAGGCAGGTAATACAGAAGACCGAAAAATATAATCTGCCACTATGCTTAGCATTTGTGGACTATGAGAAAAACCTTCGATTCTGTCGAGACCTGGGCCGTGCTCCAGTCACTCCAGAGGTGCCACATAGGCTATTGATACATCCAAGTGTTGCGGTTACTGTAAGAAAACGCCACTGTCTCAGTCCGCCTTCAGGACCAGTACTCAAAAACGATATAGCTCCAGTGAGGTGTGAGACTGGGTGACATTATATCACCGAAACTGTACGCGTTTTAAGCTTTTGGACTGGAGAGCACTTGGTATCATAAATGACGAGTACATGATTCACGTTCGCTTTGCTGATCATACCGTAGTTATGGCTGAGACCTTGGAAGACCTGGGCACAATGCTCGACGATCTCTGTAGGGTCTCTCAACAAGGGGGTCTTAAAATTAATACGGATTTAAGACGAAAATTATGCCTTATAGTCGCACCCACTCCTGTAAAGGTTGAAAGCTCTGCACTGGAAATTGTCGACCATTATGTTTACCTAGGACAAACAGTCCAACTGGGTAAGTCCAACTTCCAGAAAGAGGTCAATCGACGAATCCAACTCGGCTGGGCAGCGTTCGGGAAGCTACGCGGCATATTCTCGGCCCATCTACCGCAGTGTCTCAAGACGAAAGTCTTTAATTCGTGTGTGTTGCCAGTGATGACTTACGGAACCGAAACGTGGCCGCTTACAATGGGCCTCATAAGAAGGCTCAAGGTCACCCAAAGGGCAATGGAGAGGGCTATGCTCGGAGTTTCTCTGCGTGATAACATCAGTAATGTTGACATTTTCAGGAGAACCAAGGTCACCGACATAGCCCAAAGAATTGCGAACCTTAAGTGGCAGTGGGCAGGACACAATGCGAGGAGGACTGGCGGCAGTTAGGGGCGGAAAAGTCCTCGAGTGACGGCCACATACCGGGAAACGCAGCGTTTGTAAGCCCCCCAGAAGGTGGACCCACAAGGTCGATCTGGTAAATACCGCGGGAATCGACTGGATGCGGGCAGCGCAAGACCGACCGGTATGGAGATTCTTGGAGAGACCAACAGCGGGCGTCTCTCGGCTGAAATGATGATGATGACATCAAAGTGTTGCAGGCACTGTAATAAAACGCCACTATGTCAGTCCGTCAAAAGCGTCGGTGGCGTAGTGTGGAAGAGCGTCGTCTCCCACCCGGGAGGCACTGGTTCGATCCCCGCCACGTACCAATGTGTTTTCAAATTTTGAAATCATATGTACTTTTAATCGACGCTTTTACGGTGAAGGAAAACATCGTGAGGAAACCTGCACACACCTATGAAGAAATTCTTAGGTTGTGTGAAGTCGACCAACCCGCACTTGGCCAGCGTGGTTGACTAAGGCCTAATCGCCCCTAATGTGGGGTAGACTCGAGCCCCTCGGTGGGGACATTATATGAGCTGTTGATGATATGTCAGTCCACCTCCATGACCAGGACTCGAAGCTAATACGGCTCCAGCGAGGTGTAAGGTAAGGCGATGCTATCCAAAACTATTCAGAGTTAATTTGGAGGACGTGTTTAAGCTTCTTGTCTGGAGATGACTTTCCATCAACATAAATGGCAAGTAAATGCAATCCTTCACTTTGCAGTAATTATCGTAGTCATGGGGTGAGACCGTGAAAGACTCTGATCTCTGTAGTGTCTCCCAACAAGTGAGTCTTAAAATGAACATTGATAAGACAAATATCATATCGTACTTAGGCACTCCTGTAAAGGTTGGAAGCTCTACAATTAAGTTGTTGACTATTAGCTTTACCGGGGGCTTTACAATGGCCAATGGAACTGAAGTGTGGTTAGTTACAATAGGCCTCATAAGAACGGTCAAGATGACTCAAAGACCCTCTAGTGGCGGTGGCATACCAGGAGACGAAGGTCGCTAGAAGCAGCTGGACATATTTTCCTTGTTTCTGATTATAAAAATTAAATAAACATATTTAAGAAGTGAACTTCAACATAAGAAGTAAGTGAGAGAACGAGAAGGGTTGTCGTTAAGAGAGATCATAAAACTCAAGAATGTATAAGCTAAGGATAGACAGAGAGAGAGAGAGACACGTGAAAGACTGAAAAATAATTCCAATTAATGTTAAAATAAAGAGACTATAAACCTTTTAGATTATTGTTTTCCCTTTATTCTATCCATTTTAGTATTGTTTACACTTCAATTAAATCCGTGGATTCTTTAATCAGATCCATGGCTCCAAAAATTTCATTATTTTTTTCAAGACGATCTATAAACTTTGAATGTGTGCCTCATGGATAGATATATTACTTTTTTGATTGTTTATACAGTTGTAATTTTAGTTAGCACCTGTGATGAGAAAAAAAAATTGCCACGGATTTGACGATCAGAACACTTTTCTCAGGAATCAACCATATTGCTTGAGCTCGAAATACTAACAGATTTCTCATCTTTGATCCGGGGTTTCTCCCGAGTTCTTGTTGTAAAAACACGTGTTGAGAGACTCTATTTTCAACTCAATCTACCGTAAAATTGTCTGATACTGTTTAAGTACATTTTCACTTGACATTGGCATAATGCGTAATCTTTATTTGTCGCGAACGCCATTTAATCAGAAGAAGAAGAAGAACCTTTGGTCCACAAGGGGACAGTAAATAAACCAAAAAAAATTTAGTTACCTAGTAAAAATTTAGTAGGTACTAAGCCTTCAGTGAATGAACAAAAAAAAAGCTTACATCAATCAGAACAAAGATTGTATAGAATTAATATTACTATCAGAAGGTACTAAAGTGTTAATTTAATTCTGATGAGGGGTCATCCATAAATTACGACACACGTTAAAGGGGGGGGGAAGGTATCACCAGAATGTGACAATTTGTGACACGGGGGGGGGGGGGGGGGGGGGGGGTCAAAAGCTTTGTGACGTTACATGTTAAAATTTAAAGTACTAAAACGCGAAATTTATATGTGAATAAAAAAATCTAAAAATTTTCGAACTTGATCTATATTTTTAATACTTTAGCACTCTGGCTATGAGATTATCTCTCTTGCTCAATAACAATCAACTTCTAGAGCGGCGTTGTAATGCAAGTTAGACACAAAATTCACGAGAGTTCTGGTAAGGGTTTGAATAGGTTTAAGAAAAAAAAAAGAAAAAATTTAAATAACTGTTTTCTTTTGATTATTTCTAAATACATGCATAAAATTAAAAAATGTGTGACGTCACATCAGGGGGGAGGGGTTCTAAAAATGTGACAACCTGTGACAAGGACGGGGGGAGGGGTTAAAAAGTCCTAAAATTCGTGTGACGTAATTTATGGATGGCCCCTGATGCTTACCACCGGGCAGGCAGGCCGTATACTCTCTGCCAACTAATGTATGTACCACATAAAAAAATACTTAACTCTTTTAAAATCATAACTAATTAATCCTAATTGAAATAAAATATAATTTATCATCTAATGTTTTTCTAATTTACTTTTCTATATGGAATAATAATATGTTCCTTACCTCGACAATCAGGCTTATATTGGCTAGGCATTATTGAATTTAATTCTGTAAAAAAATTAAAATAAATTTGATAAAACTAATTGAGCAAATAATGGCACTTCTAGTATCACTTTAAATAATTTAAATATTGTTGTAAATAACATATCAGGTGTTGCGAATATCCCCATTTGTCGCTGTGTATCACCCCTCATGTCGTTGTTAATCACCCCATTTTCAATACAAAATCTAACTTAAAATTATAAATTATCCCTAACTTAGAAGTTAATTGCTTTATAGCTAACATATTGCTAACAGATTTATCAAAAAAATAAACAAAGTACTATAATTTAAGTATGGGAAGTTGGTTGTCGTAGTTACCGTGTGGATACTTGCAAAGTTAATCACCATCAAATTAGGTCTCTAAAAGTCGACTTACTTTAACAACGAAACTGTCAACGAAAAATAAAGTTTTTAAAAACCTTTTAAAAATATTTTTTTCAATAGGCACGACAAAAAAAGCCGTTTTGATTGTTTTTTCCCTTTTTTCAAAATGTTGTTATACATCCCGCAGTTGTGATTCACCCCAGATTACCGGTACATATATTTATAATCACCATTAACAGCTGTAAATATCCATTTTGTTAAATTTATTTTAAAATCTTTAACTATCCATGAGTACACCACTTTAGTTCAATCCCCACTACCCACATTTATAGTTCGTAAAATTTAGCTTGATCGCTGGGACAGCTGTCATCGACCACATGCCCAGCAAGTTTAGAATTTTGTAACATTTAATTTACTCTACGAAAACGTCATACTTTATTGACAGGATTGCAAGAATAGTGTTATACGTGATGTACGACTAAATACATAAATCTAAGATTGAATGAATAAATCGAAAACAATATTAAGAGAAAACGGTATTTAATTTACTGTACACTACATAAAAACATAATAAAATGTGTTACTTACCTCGATCTAAAAAATCGGTCCATTTTGCTTAAATTTATTTATAGAACAATTTTATATACAATATTTTGCAATCATCGTATTTAATTTCCATAAATTTAATTCGCTTTTTTGTAACAATAACATGACATACGAATTTTATGTAATTTTAATACAAATGTCACGTTATTGTCAAAAAGAATCGAATTATAGCCTGTGGAAATTATCCAAACAAAAGCCACATAACAATAATCGATACCTAATTAATCGGATTGATTCGATAAATATTTTCATCTATCAAGATTGTCCCAGCCCTAGGAATGTGACTTTGACATCTGTCGCAGCGATCAAGCTAAATTTTACGAACTATAGCAATGTTTAGCGTGGGCCATGTGGGCCATGTTTAACCCTTGATCGGCCATGGCTTTAAACAAATTGATTTTAATATATTAATACGGGGTTATATTAAGATAAAAGACTTGAATACTAAAAAAGAAATTAGTATGTGTTAAGTACTTTTTTTGCAGTGGTAAATTATTTCCCTATGTCCATGAAAATAAAAGTTGGAAATAATTTCCCACTTGACTAGCTTTTGTCTGCGTCTTTACTCGTAATTTTTTATATAGGGACAGAAAATAAAAAATGCATCATTAAATGAATTATTTATTATAAATTAACCAATTATGCTTGTAATAATAATTATGTTAACAAAATAAAATTTCCAAATACAGCTAAATGGCTGTTTCTTAAGCAAGTTCTCTTCTCATTCGTGAGACGGATCTTATTTGGAACGCCAAAAACTCCACCTTTACAACGGCGGCCCCATTATCTAATAATAAAACGAAAATAATGTTTAAAAAGACAAAACAACTACAATTATATATAGATAAACCGTTATAGGGAAATAATTTCCCACTTGAAGATTTCATACACGGCCGTAGGTTAATAATTTCCCACTATTATCGAATGAGAAAAAATAAAACAACGTAAGTCACAGGTTTCGTGCGTTATTATGTTAGTAATGGGTAAAATACATATACTTTACGAAATAAAAACAATAGCATACTTACAGGAATTTGTCTGGACGTAGTTTCAAAAACTATTTCAAATTTCGGGAGAAAATGGGCGTTTAACTGAAAATTTCACTTTGAATGACCATTGGCAATGACAGATGACGTTTAGAAAGAAGTGTTACAAAAAAAAACTTAAAAAAACTACCGATTTTAAGGTGCGTCAATTTATTTTATTGTATCTGTAATAGTAAAAAATCAAAAATTGATTTGTGGACAATTCAGTCCTATGGCTTCGTAGACAGAGAAACCTTGTCTACGTATGGCAGACATATATAGGGTTAAGGGTTACATCATATTAAGGGTTAAGGGTTAACTTAGGTATGTATTGGTTTTTTAAATAAGTAACCACTAATATTTTTTCCAGGTAATCTCATATCGTTAGTAAGCAACTTCTACGGAAAAGATACTCGCATGATGAAGAAATTAGAGAAAAACTTGGACCGTTGCATTGAAATAAGTGTTCGAAATAACGACGAATGCAAGTTAGCATCACAATTGAACGATTGTACCAACGATCTTATGGCCAGCAATAAACATAAAATTGTTGTTAATTATTAACTTGGAAATAAACAGTACTGGCGTTTTAATCCTTATCCTTACTAATATTATAAATGCGAAAGTAACTCTGTCTGTCTGTCTGTCTGTCTGTTAAGCTTTCACGTCTAAACCACTGAACCGATTTGGATGAAAATTGGTACAACTATAGATCAACTTGGGCCGCGGCTTGCCCAGCTTCCGGATTGCCAGCCTCCCCTTGCTCCCAGAGACAGTGGGACGAGCCACTCTGCAAATTGGTGCGGGATGAACTTTTAAACACGTCATCCAATTCTGCAGATCGGGCTCGTCTCTTGGCTGTGGGGGAATGGGAATCTGGGCTTTGGCTGCAGGCTTTACCATCGGCTAATATAGGGACACTTCTTGACCGCACTGCATTTCGGATTGCAACATGCTTGCGCCTAGGTATCGCCTGTAATGTCCCCCATCAATGCCGCTGTGGTGTAATGGTCGATAATCTTGGTCACCATGGTCTCTCTTGCACGAGAAGTGCAGGCCGATTTACAAGACATGCTGAGGTTAATGACATCATCCGCCGGGCTCTTGTGACTACCGGAGTGCCCGCTGCTTTGGAGCCTAATGGTTTAGCGCGCGATGATGGTAAGAGGCCTGATGGTATGACCCTCGTCCCCTGGAAGAAGGGAAAATGTTTGGTTTGGGATGCCACTTGCGCGGACACCTTAGCAATGTCTCATATTCCAGCTACCTCAGCAATGTCCGGATCGGCTGCAGCTTCCGCTGAGTCTCTCAAACGGCGCAAATACGCCGGTCTCTCAGGAGACTACTTATTTGAGCCGTTTGGGGTAGAGACTCTAGGACCATGGGGTCCAGGAGCTCACCGACTTTTTCGGGATATCGCAGAGCGGCTACGTGAGACAGTAAGTGACAATAAGGCTGGTCTGTATGTCGCACAAAAAATAAGTCTTGCGATCCAGCGAGGTAATGCAGCCAGTGTTATTGGTACACTTCCTGTTTCAGAGGACCTAGGCGAAGTATTTTATCTTTAATTTAGTAGTTTTTAAGTATTTTGTAGGTATCTAGTTTTAGTGTCCCTTTTATAACGTAGATTTGATTAGTTTTTATTAAGTAGTATTTATTTTTGTATGTAAAGTTTCAAAGAAAATATACCTTTGACAGAGTATTTTAATAATAAAATGTAATTTGACTATAGATTAGATCTCGGGGAAGGGAAGGACATAGGCTACTTTTTATCGCGAAAAAAAGGTTGTATGGGTTGAAATAGGGGATGAAAGTTTGTATGGAAGTTCGTCATTTTTGAAGATAGAACCATGAAACTTTGAATTTAGGCACTTAATAAGACAGAAAGAAATATTTGTTCTAAGATTTATGGAATTTTGACCTGTATGGGGGTGAAATAACGGATGAAAGTTTGTATGGGACTTCGTCATTATTAAAGATAAAACCATGATACTTTGAAATTAGGGACTTAATAAGAAAGAAAGAAATATTAGTTCTAGGATTTTTGAAATTTAGACCCATGTGGAGATGAAATTGGGGATGAAAATTTGTATGGAAGTTCGTCATGGTTAAAGATAAAACCATGAAACTTTGAATTTAGACACTTGATAAGAAATAAACATCCAATCCAAGATGGCGGTTGTGACTTTTTAATATAATATCGTTATGGGTATCATTTTCATGGTTTTCGATGGTCCCGATTCCTAATACACCATCCATTTTGAGATCCAAGATGGCGGACGCGACTTTATGACATAATGTCAATATGGGTATCATTTTCGTGGTTTTTGAGGGTCCCTATTCCGAATACGACATCTATTTCGAGATCCAAAGATGGCGGTCGCGACTTTTTAATATAAAATCGATATGGGTGTCATTTTTGTGGTTTTCTGAGGTCCCGATTGCTAATACACCATCCATTTTGAGATCCAAGATGGCGGACGCGAATTTTTAACATAATGTCAATATGGGTATCGTTTTCATGGTTTTTGGGGGTCCGGATTACGAATAAAATATCTATTTCGAGATCCAAGATGGCGGACGCGACTTTTTGACAAAATGTCAATATGGGCATCATTTTCGTGGTTTTTGAGGGTCCCGATTCCGAATAAGACATCTATTTCGAGATCTAAGATGGCGGTCGGGACTTTTTAATATAAAATCGATATGGGTGTCATTTTTGTGGTTTTCTGAGGTCCCGATTGCTAATACACCATCCATTTTGAGATCCAAGATGGCGGTCGCGAATTTTTAACATAATGTCAATATGGGTATCGTTTTCGTGGTTTTTGGGGGTCCGGATTACGAATAAAATATCTATTTCGAGATCCAAGATGGCGGACGCGACTTTTTAATATAAAATCGATATGGGTGTCATTTTTGTGGTTTTCTGAGGTCCCGATTCCTAATACACCATCCATTTTGAGATCCAAGATGGCGGACGCGAATTTTAAAATTGATATGGGTATCAGTTTTGTAGTTTTCGGAGGTCTCAAAATGGATGCTGTATTCGGAGTCAGGATTCAGAATACAGCATCCATTTTGAGATCCAAGATGGTGGACGTGACTTTTTAGCTTAATCGCTTTCACGCCTAACACCTGAACCGAATTTATTGAAATTTGGAACAAAAATAGACTAAGCCTCGAAATGGAATAAAAGCTACCTTTTTGTGAAAAAGTGACCCTAGATGACCCACCCAAAAAATATTGACCCATGTGGGGGTGAAAGGTTGCGTGTAAGTAGCAAAGGATGGAAAAACTTAAAATGGTAGATTGTAAAAATGCCATTTACCGTAGTGCACTGCAGTTTGTATGTGTGTATTTTTGCATAATAAGTACCTACACAAAAAAAGCTGCCTAAAGTAACTATTCCACGCGGACGAAGTCGCGGGCAAAAGCTAGTATTCAATATGGCCTTTTAAAATAAGCATTAAAACATAAAACATATTAGGCTTAAATTTACTAAAATTCCATAGTTCACTAAATTAATTCTAGAAATGTATTGCGGTTAAGGTGCGTCAACACTATTTTTATGATGTTTAGAAAATTGTATCGGCTCTGGTAGTTTATGTCGAGCTCTGGAAAATCTTTAGTAAAGCTGTTATATAGATTAGCCAGACGAACAATGGGAGAGTCTTGATCTAATCTATTCCTACAGCGCCTCGATTTGAAGAGTCACAAGACCGTGCCACAAGGGTAGGTAAAGTACGGTCGCCGAGCAGCAATGAATGACCTTTCAGTGTACTGGCAGTTGTGTTAAACATTTTTACTAATGGTCAAATTTATAAAATTATGTATTTAATGTTTTTAAATACATTCTGTATGATTAGCATTATTCACAATGTTATGCGGAGCTCGCGCATGTCATCAACAAGCCATAGCTATTATCGATACAAAGGGGCTCCACTCTTAAATCAACTACAGTTAGCTACAATTGACTATCTATTTCCATGATTTTGCGTCTCTTTGCACTGCTAAATAGTCAGGATGGTTTTGTAGCCCCTTTATTTTAGATTAATCTCATCTCTCTTGGTTTGTATAATCTTCTTACAAGTCAGCCTTCGATCCAAGTGCATTCCTACGTATTTCATTGATTCTTGGTGAGTAAACTGCTCACCACTTTAAAGTGACTGGTGGACAGTTTTACCTTCTTAGGGTAAATGTTGTCTGGACTGACTTATATACACTAGTTCTGATTCTCAATTGTTTGAGCCATTTGTCTGTCCTGTTGAGACCATTTTGTAAGATTTCCGAAGCGTTCACAGGACACCTAGTAGATTAAATTGCTGTTAATTTTTTAATCTCGGTCTAGTCGATTCAATGCCATATTGCCAACTCTATCTGTATGAATATAGGGTTTAAATTGTTTTGTTGGAGAGTTCACACTCGCTCGACTAGTGTCACGAGATGATCGCCTGTGAACCCTTTGATAAATGCACAAATGTAGCCACACGCGCCGCAAAATCCCTATAAGTCTTACTGAAAGATCTTGACTTATCCAGATCCTGCGTTAGTTCCAAATTAGAACGCGTAACGGAAACTGGACGATACGGAGTGTAATCGGATTTGGTTAGGCAGGGAGAGGCAGCAAAGACTCTCTCTACGAAGCGTATGAAATAATAAAAAAAACTTTTTATTGCTGATATTAAAACTATTATCGTATTTCACAAGCGTTTTCCGCTTAGTCTCAGTGATCGATAGCCAAGTGATCGATAGAATCGCTAGGTTCTCGATTTAGAATCTGCACGTGTCTTGGCTACACCTTGTATAGGAAGTTACCAAAAAAATATTGAGAAAACTGGAAGCCACACTACGAATAAAAAGTGAAGACGTATTTTTCAATACAACTTCAAAAAAGGAGGGGGTCCTCAATTGTTTTTTATTTTTGTTACCTCATGACATCTCTACTTACTGGGTGTACCGATTTGAAGATTCTTTCGACCTTTGGAAGCTAGTGTTTGTCATTTAGTCCCATTTAAATTTCATCGACATCTGACTTGTAGATTTTTGTGTTATCCCTAACAATGCCCATTTAATTGACATCGATGATATTGTATTGTTATCACTTGTGTGTCTAAAAGATCTTGAGATAGTTTCCTGAAAATTTATATGCTTAAAACAATAAAAAGCAAAAAAAATATTATTATTAAATAAAAAATACGAGGATTTTATAGTAGGATTTCGAGCTTGTCAATCGCCATTACGAGGTTTGTTGCCATGCAGTTCTCGCCAAGCACCTCCAAGATGCAATAAAATGAGTGACACCCATATTTTAATGCGAAAATCAAGAAAGAATAAAGAAATTTGAAGTCATGGCTGTATGGGCTAGATCCCTATGCCATCCCGTAAAAGGGATTTTTAAAAGGAAAACGGAGGGTTTTTTGTTCAGGGAGTGTGGGATATAGCTTCATGGGTGTGATTTTGATGTTGATGATCAGTTGTGTGCAAGAAATAATATGTAAAACTGGAAGCCACACAATCAATGAAAAAGTGAAGACAAATAATTTGTCATTTAAATCACACGTATTAAACGGTCACGTGACTGTCGTTATCACGTAACGTATGTACGTATGGCATCATATTACTTGAGCGGAGAGCTAAAAAGAGATTGGTAGGAAACGGAAACATTCAAAGCTTGCTTGGTGTAAAAAAAGATGTCTTCACTTTTTATGACTAGTGCATTTAGATGTGTGACACCTACACACATTTTAATACGAAAGATAGAATTTATATTACGTTGAGAATTGTATAGTGGTTGGAAATCCCATATACAATTCTTATCAGTCACATTCATGAGGTCTGTTATCATGCATTTCTATGTTTCTAAGCACGCCCATATTTTCAAGAATATTTTAATGCAAACATCAAGAAATAAAACATAAATAAATGAAGATATGGCTTAAAGGTCTTAGATACCAAGCCACAAACTCTAACAAACAAAATCTGTCAGTAATGTCAATGTCAATTGTCAAGTAGTTGCGCTTGCGAGCTTGCCCTCCTTCCCTTCACTTAGAGTTTAATAAGTACCTATGTCTTTTTGCGAAATTTGATGCGAAATGCGAAGATTACCCTGCTAATCTTCACAGAAACAAACATATTTTCGTCCGTCCAAACAGAATTATCAAGTGCTGTATTATAGTGATTATAAACGACAGGATGTCGAATTGCACAGGCTTCTAGTGCATGTGTTCTAGGGATCCTGGAAAAGCCACAGTTTGTGTCACAAAAATTTTTAAAAAAGTTTATTACATGTGTACATTAAGCCGTTGAAAATTGGAACTATTCATTAGCTTAGCAGAAATTTTCTTTGTTAACCCTTCCTACAATTCTTGCGCTGAATTAGGTATGTTGCCCTGGCGTCTGAATGGTGGCAACTATCTTAGGTTTTTGCAAACAGAGCTCAAAGATTCAGTTTACAATTTTTCAGTGACAGTGAGAGGGTATTTTGAAAACCCAAGAAACATAGTATATCAACATGATGGACCATCGGCGCATTTTGCACGTGAGGTGTGAGTGTATCTCAACATTGGATTCCTGCGATGTTGAATTGGCCAGGGGTACTGAAGTTATCTCTAAAAGCAGTCTGATTTTTAATGATTTCCAAAAAAGTTTTGATTATTTTTAGTTTATTGTGTAAGGGTTGGACATGTCAAGCGCCATATGTATTATTTTGAAAACAATGCATTTTCGTCTGTTTGTCCTTTTGTCCTTTAGCCACATTTGTCCTTCCAAACATACAGACAGTGCTCTGTTTAAAGGCCTGTGTATGCCAAAAAACACATCTGGTAATGCATTTTATTATGCAGTCTTAGAGGTCTGGCCTCTGTGGTTATATCGGTCCAAGTGGGTAGCATATGCGACATATAGGTCAGAAATATGACAAAATAAAATAATGAAAAATTTAAACGCTTTTCATTAAATATTTGTAGAAAGCAAAATCAACCAAAAAAATTTAATAAAAAAATAGCATGCGACATATAGGTAAGAAATGTGACAAAATAAAATAATGAAAAGTTTTATCGCTTTTTATTAAATATTAGTAGCAAGCAAACCAAAAAAATTTTTATAAAAAAACAATTATATACAAACAGTATTTAGTGGAGCTTTTCAAATCATTTCAGCGCATAATCAGGGCATAAAAAAAATTGACAAAATGAAAGAATATTGTTCGTTTGTTTTTAAATTTAACTTTTCCATCCACTGTTTTGCCTTTTTGTCCATAAGCTTTGTAACATTCTACACATATTCCTTTACACTTTTTAGGTGGGTTTCCCTTCATATTGTGATGCTTGTTTGTGGGTATTTGGGATGTTGGTTTGCCCTTCTATAGCAGTGTATTTTCTCATCATTCTCTTAATTGCTTATTTTTTGAATTCTGTTATTTGCTTTTTACGAGTTTGTGAAAAGTGACCATAGACGATGCTGGTGCCCCACAACACCTCGAAAAACAACTTGTGGTACCATTTTTTGCATCTTGTCAACGCAGATCCATATGAGGCCATTTGATCCCTTAACAGGTTCACTGTCCACAGACCACATATGGTCTGTAGACTAAACTACACTGCCAGTCCACAGACCACATGTGGTCTGTTCGTCAATACAACTTCCAGCCTTTTTTTATCAGTGGACGTGAGGAGAACGTGAACGAAATTGACATGGACTTGACAGAACTAACCTATATAACACAAATAGTGTTGGGACATAGAGAACAGATGTGCCGTTTTATCGTAATTGCGATTAGAAAAAAATTTTTAACTAAAGATACCTATGTGCATTTTATGTTTGCATTATAAATAATGGATATGTAAAATAAAACATACAATACAATGTATTGAAAAGTAGTTATTTATTGAACATAAAAGTACCAAAAAATTTAAATGTTCATATTATATGATGTTCTTTTTGGAAACATTTCAAACAATACGGTTTTATGCAGATATTGCATATTTGTGAAACCCTTTTGGCTTTATTTGTGGCAGCTTGTGCTGTTTCCCCTTTTTGACGAAACTCATTATAGCATCCGGTACACCTACGTCTAGTAATTTTGCCATCTTTTCTATCCAGTTGTTTGAGAAAATGCTGTGCTCGTGACGTTGATGGTGTTGGTGTGGCCGGTGTCTGGACAACGTTCGTACCCAAAAGAGTTTTTATAACAGACAATTGGGCCTGTAATAAAGTACATTTATTCTGCTGGTTCAATTTATTGAACAAATAAACTGTATTTATGACACCCACTCCAAACAGCACATCGACAGCAATTTTTTTGTACCATGTCAAAGTCTTACGAATGGGCGAATAGTAGCTAGCTAATTCGTCAGAAAGATCGATACCTTTTTTTCGATTATTGTATTCCAATATCATATTAGGCTTTGGACGCGGGTTTCGACCTGTACTCATCGTTTGTTCATCAGCGTGACAAGTAGATATCATGAGCACATCCCTCTTGTCATGCCATTTTAGGATAGTCACATTATTTTTTTGAGCAGCAATTTGCTCTCCTCTCTTGAGTTTTTTGTTTTTAACCAATAAAGGTAAGTTTTTGCGATTTTTCCTCAATGTCCCACAAAGATCAGTCTTACGCTGAAGCAAGTATTCAGCTAGTGGCATACTTGTATACCAATTATCAGCAATAATAACTCTTCCCTGGTCCAAAAGGTCTTCACAAAGCTCGACAATAACACTTCCAGGTTTATCAAGATTGGAGATTATAGGATCTTGGCCAGAATAAACTTTATATTTCAAAACATATCCATCATCAGTTGTGACTTTGTAGATCTTGAGTCCATACTTGTGGGTTTTATTTGGATTATACTGACGAATCAGCAGTCGGCCTTGAAAGGGAACCATAGATTCATCCACAACAACGCAGTCTTTAGGCGAAAGCAACTTCCTACAGTTTCTCATTACAATGTCTATAACTGGTTGGATTTTATACAAGCGATTATTGACATCTCTTTCAATTGTATTGTCGACGAAATGCCAGCAGCGTAAAATTGCTACGAAACGATTGTAGGACATTTGTATCTGGTGCAATAGAGGATGATAAAAAATAGGATCCTTCTTCCAGTAGCATTCTAATGTAGGGAATCTGATTATACCAGTCAACAAGTAAATGCCCATAAACTTTTCCATTTCTTCCTTGTTTACCGGTTTCCAGCGGCTCAAACGACCTCCAGAATTATTAGCAATAAGTTGTTCAGCGTACAGATTGGTTTGTTCTATCGCCAGGTCAAAAAAATTGTCATCAACCAAAAGACGAAATATTGTAAACACATCTGCATTTTCAGGTATGTTTTCAGTTTGTATAACGTTTTCTGAGTTACTAAAAATTTGACGATCTAACGGCTGAATGTTGTAATTCCATCCATTTTCCTCATCTTGTTCTTTCATTCGACGCTCTGTAGATGATATTGTAGTAGTTCTTGGAGCTGCACTCATTTCAATGTCTCCGTCTTCGTCAGAATCAAGTGGTGCGGTTATTTGTCGTTGTTGTGAATTGTCATTAGAAATGTCGGGAGATATATTCATACGAAACGTGGACGGACGAGATGTCATCGTACTTTCAAAAATATCATTATTCACATATTGTTCGATCGAATGCTGAATATTTATATTTTCGTTCATTACCTGGGCCCCGATCGCGGTAAATAATTTCAAGTCGAACGCAGATGAAACACAGACGCTGTCAAAGTTACGTTTCTGTTAAGCCCTGTCCGCACAGCAATAAAATATTCGTGCGGAAATAATATCGCGTTCAATTTGAACGCGATATTATTTATCGCTGTGCGGACAGGGCTTAACAGAAACGTAACTTTGACAGCGTTTGTGTTTCATCTGCGTTCGACTTGAAATTATTTACCGCGATCGGGGCCCTGATTATCTTGTAGAATTGAACGGTCAGGTGACAAATCATCAGGAATAAAATCGGGATCGGCTACACTATCATCATCGTCAAAATCAGGCACATCACTACGGCCGTCATCGGTATCATTCCCTTCTTCATCCGAAGAATTTGACTGGCTATTTTGTTCGTAATCACTCTCTTCTAATATTCTTCGCAACTCATCGTCCGTATATTGTTGTTTCTTACTCATTTTGCAACAATAACTTCTAAATCGACAAAACAAACACAGAAAATATACACACACTTGTTTTGGTTTGACTTTCTACTAATGTCATAAACGTCATTTGTCAATTATGTTGCTAATTTCACTTCTGACATCTTAGTTCATAATTTGTCTATGGTAATTTCTTATTTCATACATATAAAAAGTAGTTAAAAGTCAAAAATACTCACAGACCACATATGTTCTGTGGACTCATGAGACAATTTTGAATAATTTTGTTCTAGAGAGTCCACAGACCATATGTGGTATGCTTTAAAAAAACTATTTTCCAAATTACATTACGATATATATTACAGCATTATTTATTTACTTATACCTATAAGAAACCAATTTTCACAAAAACATAACTGGACTTCTGAGCAGTTTTCGCTCTCTAACCCTGGACAGTGAACCTGTTAAGTCAATGCTTGACTTTCCCGTGTTGAAGTCTGATGCATTGTGACTTACGGATTGTTTGATTTTTACGGGTGGTTATAGCAACAGTTTTAAAACTGGAATATTTGGTGGATAACTCAGTCACTATTCTCTTATCTCTCCGTTTCAAAACCACAATAACATTTCTGCTCTCTTTCACATCTGAAGGTAAATGTTTTCTGTTCAAACTAAGAGTGCCCAGCAAGTGGGTCTTTCTTTGTTCAAACTGATAAGCTAGGGGTATACTGGTGTACCAGTTGTCGGTGTACAACAATCTCCCCTCGTCAAGTAAGCCATCAATAAGCGACATCACAACAGTTTCAGCAACTCCAGTTGAATGATTCTCCAGGTATACCCTTTGTCTGAACAAAGTTTGAACTTTCAATGCCACCCATCATATATGGAATTTCTTCTTACCAATAATCAAATTCATTTCTTACTTGATACTTTAACAAAACTTAACAATTGCTAAATTGACTACAAATATAAACAAAACTTAAACTTCTGCAAAAATTTCCATACTTTTAATCTCATTTTTTTTCATACCTTAATTTGGGAAGTGAATCATCTTATTGTCAAGTTTACAAATGGGTTATTCCAATTCAGAATTGACTTTATCACATTTAGGGCACATTATGGTTTGGTGATCCGGACAAATACGCCTATTACATTTGTCACAGGTTTTGAGTATGGTGTGATCTCTTCAACTGCAGAAGTCACACCGTCCTTTTCACTTCGTATTGGGAAGTTTTGTTCTTGCGGGTTTTCGGACAGACTCAGAAGAAGCCTGGCTTTCACTTTTATAGCCCGTATCCTTCCCTCTGAAATAAGTCCAGTAATGTGAGGTGTTCTCAGGTGGCTTACTTGTGATTCTAAGGAAATCCACAATTTTTTTATGTGATATTGTCTTAAAGTTTGCAGGCGTAATAGAATATTTCATAAACTTTATAGAAAATATAATTTTATTCTTAGTACATAGTTTAAAACATAATGAATCTTTAAAAAAAATTGTGATACAACTTCAATATTAAAAAAAAAACAATGTCATAATTAGTAACAAAACTTTTATTTGTCGTAAAATCAGCATCATTTGGCTTCTATTAGATAAAAATGAGTAAACCAAAACACAAACCTAAGATAATAATCAAGAAAAAGCTAAGTCCGTTCTTTTTGATTTCACACATTTTTATTGCAGTATTTATTTATTTATTTAAACTTTATTGTACACAAAAGGATACAAATGGCGGACTTAATGCCGTAAGGCATTCTCTACCAGTCAACCGGAAAGCTGGGTACAGAAATATCAATAGGTATTCGCGAATCTTTACGCAGTGTGTAAATAAATCTTAGTACTTCTGAAAAAAAAAATACTGTTATAAATGTGAATATTTTTACATTTTTATCATTGTTCTTTTTTAGTAAATTTAACTATTTTTCCAACTATAGGACAGTGAGGCTAATGGGACCTGAAATGACGCTAAAGAAAAGTTAGGCTAGGCTTATTTATATTTTCACATTCATCGAGTTATAACATCAAAATGCTTCAAAAACATAGCTATCATATCTATTTAAGTAAAACAAATAAAGTGTGCTCACAATAACAACTATTATAATATAAAAAAATATTTGCTGCTAGAAAATATTAGGAAATATTAGGAACTACAGTGGAACCGCGGTAATCCGGACCTTGTCTAATCCGGCGCTCCTTGTAATCCGACACACCTATAACGCTTGATTTTACATAAAAATTTCGGTTAATCTTTACCAATTTAATTTATGATGGAACATGTTGTAACTTGTGCGCCACCACCCACCGCATGTTATTTTTACAATATAATATTAGTTGTGATGTTTAATAAGTATACTAAACTCCACATACATTTTAAGGTAGGGCTAATTGTATGGCATGATTTGTAGTTAAATTAAAATGATTCTTTGATTTGTAATTTATCGTACTACAGGGTACCTACTCTTATTCAATAAATATTTTGTAATACTATCTCAATATAACTATTAAGATAAATTATTATACTTATTTTTGCTTATATTTATTTGGGCTCGCAGCTAATCTCACATTTCTCAATTCCGCAAGGGTCATAATTTAATCTTCCGTAGAGAACTCTGATGCAGACATATCATATAGTGATTCAGATAGGTCTAAATGGGACTAGGATAAAAATTGGTAAAATATTTAGTTTTTTTTACGTCTATATGCCTTTATTTACAACATTCATTTTTTTCTGAAACAACGCAGAGAAGAACAATATAAAAAGAACAATTCTTTATAATAAGTATCTATTTATTACTTTGATCCTTTTTTTCGGTTTCTATTCTTATTTCTCCTGTTCTATCTGAAACAAAAAAAAAAAACATGGAAAAATGGAAAATAAAATGTGTGTTCCAAAAAAATTACAGATCCTGAATAGGTTTTTAAGCCAAAACTTGGTCAGGGGCTTCATTCATAATTCTTTTTATCACACATGAAAATGTATAGGAAATTACGTAAAAATCAAACAATTGTGGAAATAGCAGTGTAGCGTACCATGTTTTATATCGATATGTATACTTTTTGATACTCTATGATTTTATTACTTTTCTATATTTTGATATTCGTATTGTCACTGCTTCTCATTGTTTTTTTTTTCGCCTGTCACTGCACTTTCTGGTTTGTAACATTTTCTCATTAAATCTTTATATTTCATACTCTTAGTTTCCACTTAACTCCGTAACATTGGTCCTTCTCCCGTAGAAATTCAGCTACCTAGTTTTTCATTCATTTAGTTTCACGTAATTTTATTCCGTACAGTCTGTCACGTAGTTTTCATTCAATCATGTTCACCCGTTCCAAAGCACGTAAAACCGCATCAGTCACCGACATTACTACCACGACCAAACCCATTGCATCTCAATCATCTGATCATGCGCTCCAAACATCCAAGTCCATAGGCTCCAATGCCTCGACATCGTCAGCCGCCACGATTAAGGCACCTAGAGCTGCAGTCGAAGCCCTTGCCAGACGCCGGCAACTCGAGCGTGAACAGCAGCTCGCCGAGGAAGAGCTGATACGAAAACGTCAACTTGCTGATGAAGAAATGAGGAAAAAGCGTCAACTTCATGCGCTGCAGAAGCAAGTTGAAGACTACGAGTTGCAAGCGGAACTGGCAGCGATTGAAGCCGAAGGGAGCCACAGCAGGCGGAGCAGCCGCCGCGGCTCCGAGTGCTCTCAGCAGTCACACAGGACAGAGGCATGGGTACAAAGTGCGGTACGTAATTCGCCTTTTTATTTAGAAAGTGTTCCGGAGGTCACGAATTTGTCCGAGCCTATAAGGTCTCACGAGGGCATCGACTTCCTTATGCCGGGCAGCAATGTACCCAGGCAGGTCACGAGGATGTCTGAGGACGTGGCACGAATCTCGCCACCTCCTCACGTGGACGTCGGTCTGTCGGGGTCCAAAAAACTTCTCCAAGCAGTGGCAGACACCGCGACGGCAGCGAAAGCTCTCGCTACCGCTCAAAATCATACGAAGAAGAGTATCGAACTGACGCACTTCTCAGGAGAGACGTCTCAATGGCTTCAGTTCAAACGTTTATTTGATACCACTAAAGCTGCTTTTTCTCCCCTAGAGAATGTGGCGCGGTTACAGCAAGCTCTCCGTGGTCCAGCGCGCGAGGCCGTGGCTGCTCTGCTCGTGTCAGCCAACGAGCCTGACGAAATAATCTGCGTGCTCGAGCAGAACTTCGCCCGCCCGGAGATGATTGTTTTCAAGGAAGTCGCTTCAATGAAAGCGCTACCTCGTTTAGGTAACGATTTGCGCGAACTAGGTACGTTCGCCACAAAGGTTCGTAATAGTTTGTATACTATACGTATGCTAGATCACGTCGAGTATTTATATTCACCCGAATTGTACCATTCCATTTTAAGCAAACTGAACCCAACAGTCAAGTTGAGGTGGACGGATTTTGCGACCGACAATTTTACACCTGGTCACCCAAAACTCGAGCTTTTGTCCACTTTCCTTATGCGTGAGTTCGACCGCCACGTAAGGTTTGGTTTGTCACCAGAACACACTACGTTCTTACCTTCGACTTCGACGCATGATAGACCTCATAAGCGCGAGTTCATACACTCTATTACGCAACCAAAAAGCAATTCTGTAAATAAAAATGTAAATAGGTTTGTAAATAGTAATAGGTCGAGCAGTAAGGTAGGTACTTCTGCCACCTATCAGAATGTAAATATTGACAAAAATTGTTTATTTTGTAAAAAACCACACAACATTAGGCTGTGTGCGAATTTTAAGGCTCTGTCTATAGAGGACAGATGGAGATGGCAGCGTGAGGTAAAGGCGTGTTATAGGTGCCTCCGTAGTAACCCACACACTTGGAGGGCTTGTAAGGTCGACCCTTGCGGCGTTGACGGGTGCACACTATATCATCATCCTCTGCTTCACAACAGTCAATGGCCGGACAATAGCGTAACTGTTAACGTTTCCAATGACGTCTCGTCTGTGCCCACACCCTCAACATCGACTCCCGAATGCGAGTCACGGGACGAACAAGTTATCGTCTCTGCTACCGACACAATTTCACAGCACATCTCGCCCCGTCCTACTGCGCTACTCAAAGTCGTACCTGTCACCGTGTACGGACCGTCAGGCAGCTACGACACGTATGCGTTGCTCGATGACGGCAGCACAGCAACACTCATTGATGCTAGTGTCGCCGCACGTATCGGAGCATCAGGGCCGCGGCAACAAATTAGTGTGAACGGTGTAGGTGGTCTCACCAAAAAGGTGGAGATAGCCTACGTTGATTTCAAAATTAAGGGTAGGTACACACACAAAACTTATGACGTCAAACGTGCTAGGGCCTTGCCATCGTTATCACTTCATACACAATCTGTACGCAAACAAAATATTGACAGATACAATTATTTACAAGATCTATCAGATTTCCTTAGCTATGAGAACGCTACTCCAATGGTTCTAATTGGTGCAGAAGATTGGCATTTGTCGATCAACCTTTCTGTGCGTAGAGGCACTCGTAACGAACCCGTAGCCTGCCTTACAGCGTTAGGTTGGACACTTTACGGATTACCATCAAGTACAACAAAATGCATACAGTTTGTCAATTACACCACGTTTTTAGACCAGGAGCTTGCGACCAAAAATAACAACTTAGAATTTCTCATAAAGGAACGATACAAATTAGACTCCACTACCGTCCTTGGTTGGTTACGCAGCGATGCTCGCTCGTTCAAGCCTTTCGTTGCCCACCGAGTTGGTGAAATAACCGAAAATTCAGAGGTTAAAGATTGGAGGTGGGTACCGACAGACATGAACGTAGCTGACGATGCTACTCGGGTACGTTCCATCAGATTGGATTTTGCGAGTAGATGGTTTACTGGGCCTTCTTTTCTTTTTCTTTCTCCTGGAGACTGGCCCACTGAACCAGTAATAGAACTCCCACCACTTCAAGCTCACAGCGAGTTGAAGCATAAACCTGTTGAAGTGGTCGGACTTCTAACGGACCGTATTGAATTGCCTTCAGCAGTTACAGCAGACTGCACACGGTTTAGCAGCTGGCTGCGCTTGGTGCGCGCTACCGCACGTGTCCACCAAGCGGCGTTTGTTTTTAGACAATTACTTCAAAGTTCGTCGTCGGACCACAGTCGTCCGTCTCGAAACACGTCAACCACTCTAATCCCTCTTCGCCTAGAATTCATAAAAGCCGCAGAAAGGCATATTTTGTTAAAAGCACAGATAGAGAGTTTTCCCACAGAATTCCGATGCGTTTTAAACGCTCAGCCTGTGCCCAGGAACAGTCGCCTTGCCAAGCTTTCCCCGGTAATTGCAGAAGATGGACTGCTACGTTTATCCGGAAGAATAAGATCTGTGGAGGAAGTTAACCAGTACCTCAAGACACCAGTATTGTTGGATGGTTGTCACCCAGTTGTCCGCCTGTTGGTAGAACACTACCATGTGAAGATGGGTCACGCGAATCACCAGGCGGTCATAAATGAGCTGCGTCAACGCTACTGGCTTCTTCGCTTGCGCAATACCGTGAGGTCCGTGGCGCACCGATGTCTGCCGTGCCGAATTAGAAAGACCGCTCCGCAAACGCCTCCGACCGGGGACCTCCCGCCTCAACGAATGGCACACCATTGCCGGTGCTTCACGTTTACCGGCCTGGATTATTTTGGGCCCCTTGATGTAGCGATAGGCCGTAGACGAGAAAAGCGGTATGTGGCGCTATTTACCTGCATGACGTCCAGAGCTATCCATTTGGAACTTGTCCACTCCCTGTCTGCGGATTCGGCGGTGTCATGTATACGACGGTTTATTGCCAGGAGAGTTGCGCCGACTACTATCTTTTCGGATAACGGCACACCGTTCGTTGGAGCTAACCGCATATTACGAGAGTTTTATCACACCAACGTAGAGGAGTTTGCCGCAAGACATGGCATCGGCTGGAGCTTCATACCGCCTGCCGCTCCAAATTTTGGTGGATGTTGGGAGAGGCTCGTACGGTCAGTGAAGGTTGCACTCTACGCGACTTTAAGGGAACGTGCGCCTAAGGAAGAGACACTCCTCACTTTGCTTGCGGAAGCCGAAGCTATCGTAAATTCACGCCCGCTTACTCATGTATCGGTGGACCCTGACGACCAAGAGACGTTGACGCCTTTCCATTTTTTGATTGGGTCATCTTCCACAAGCGTGCTACCCGTTAGCTTTGACGACAACGTACTCCTGGGGCGAGCGGAATGGAGGAAGGCTTTGCGGCTGGCGGATTTCTTTTGGGCGCGATGGGTGAAGGAGGTGCTCCCGACAATGCAGCCACGTCAGCGACCACAGCAAGGTTCGGATATTCAGATTGTTACCGGAGACCTCGTCCTTGTTGTTGACCCCAATCTTCCACGAGGTGTATGGCCTCGAGGCCTAGTATCAGCGACTCACCCGGGTCGGGATGGAGTGGTACGGGTGGTAGACGTGTCCACTGCGGCAGGTACGCTCCGTCGTCCCCTCAGCAAGGTTGTGAAACTTAACCTAACAAACTAGTGCTTGCACAAAGGGGGAGGATGTAGCGTACCATGTTTTATATCGATATGTATACTTTTTGATACTCTATGATTTTATTACTTTTCTATATTTTGATATTCGTATTGTCACTTCTTCGACTTCTTCTCATTGCCTCTTTTCGCCTGTCACTGCACTTTTCTGGTTTGTAACATTTCCTCATTAAATCTCTATATTTCATACTCCTAGTTTCCACTTAACTCCGTAACAAGCAGTAACATATTTGTGTTATGACACTGTTGATATGTCATTGAAAACAGATTGTATTTCCTCCTAACAATACATACGATCATGCTCATTGTCCCATGAGGCTCAAAACCCAAAAATCACAATCCTACAGTAACAAACAAACAAAAAACCACTACCAGAACAGATGATGGAATCAAAATCATCTCAGCCTTGCGGGTGACAATACACTTATATGTTGACGAATTATCTTTATACAGTAAATATAAAAATACTTGCATTTTTCTGATGCTTTATCAAAACAGCTATGTTTAGGCAGCATTAAACGGCTATGATTAGGCAGTGTTAAAAAAAAACATTCGTTTTGTCAAATGTAACACACGCACACGAAAATGAAGCATGAAGAAATGTACGACATATAGGTCCTAGTAGTGCAGATAATCATCACTTAATATTTCTTTGGGTAAAGATTACTGCCCATGTACTTAACCAAGTGGCTATAGATTCAATTGTGTGAAACTGAGATACTATATAATACAAAGGGATACTAGTACTGGTAGTGTATGCCATGAAAGCATTTGGAGAAGTATGTTTAGCGTCTTTAGGACTTACCCCCGGAGGCGGGTTGAAAAATCGAACCAGTTGCGTCGATGGACAAAACAGTGTTTGATATAATTGTGTTTTTATCAAATCGAAGTGTTGGTGCTCATGTATTTTCCTTAAAGTACCCAATTTAGGTAAAGTTGAAGGTTCTTTTGGAATATTTATATTCATGTTCATCAATCAAAAAACTTCTTTTCTTTTCTTTTTTTTACTTTTCATACTTAATTTGTTCAGCAATGTTTCGTTGTCGTGCGATGCGCTAACCGCTCCACCGTCGGGCGCGGTTGCGGCGGCGGCTTCCCCATTGGATAACACGTCACGAATAGGGCCTGCGCGCACATAAACTAGGTCTCGCTCCTCTAGTGATATTCCTAATTTTTTAGTTACCTAGTTTCTGATGTTTGTTCCAGCCCTCCTCGATCTTATTGAGGCGCTCATCATGCTCATTTTTCATGTGCCTGAGTTCCCCTGATGGGCTCTCTCCACTCTCACCAGTTCTTTAACCACCCTTGTTCTTTTCACCTCCAGATCTGGCGGTGCAGGTGTAGGTGTCTGGAATCGGCAAGGTAGAGGACTAGCTCGTAAAGGTTTCTCAAGCTTTCTACTGCTGTCGGCCTTATCTCCCTTTTTTTGTACTTTTTTTTGTTTTTATTTTGAACTCTCTAGAGCGTCCTTGTCCGTCAAGAGGAACTCACGCGCTCGTTCCGTTGCAAGGTGCTTGCATACTCCGAAATGTTTACCAATCTTGGGGAGCAAAAAGATAAAAACCAAGTAATTATTGTTTATTATGTACTTACAACAGTAATTTTCCTCCAAGTTTGTCACGTTATATCACAAAGATATGTCCAATCTTAAGACATACTCCCAATCCTCCAATTGGTCCGTGAAAAATTTCCACGTATTAATTTCCGTACAGCTCTGAACGGGCTCACCATTGGAACTTTGCGCCATAGTAACTTTCATTCAGATTCCTAAGAGCTATCCAACGACGTATCACACATTGCTATTGAAAGTAGGTACCAAAATTTGCGTCCTCCTTTACCGAATAAAAAGTCTTTCTTGTCATTTATAACACCCAAAATTGTTCGTTTAGCGTTCATTGCAAAAAACAAAATAGACCCTAAACAAAAGTAAAATAAAACAACAAAAATAAAATTGTTATATTTTTTAAATCACCCTCACGTTCTCTCATTCGCACACCTCGATGTCTTGATAAAGGGTCTTTCAACAAGAACGGGTCGATGTTAAACTTTGTAACAATTTTTGTTACCTCCGGTTAGTTCAGGGCATCGCACAAGACTCAATCTATTAAATTACTTTTTACCCAGGGCGCCTTTATCTTTAATTAGATTCAGTATTCTAGGGATGTCTAAAGAAAACTACTTATGACACACTATATAGTAGATATTTTATTCAATTAACAATATATATCTATTTAAAGAAACCTTAAAAATCTAACACTTGATATTAATCTATGTAAAGTACTAAAGTTAAGATACACTGTTTGAATACCAATACTATAAAACTTTTATTTGAATGATAAACACTATAATTACTGATACGAATTTCATCTACTGTTTTATACATTAGTTTGCTTCTTCAAGGTTACATTCAGATCATTTATATCTTAGTAAACATTTGTGATTAAGGAGTAATATTAATAAAGATACATTCTCTAGACTTTGTATTGTCTTTTTAAAAGTTTTATTAAGAAATGATTTAATTCTCAATTCAAATTCTAACAAAAAGTATTTAGGGAATGCAATGAGTAAGCAGGGGCATAAATTTATGGGAGGATTACTTAACTTCAAGACTTGGTAGCAGAAAGTCTCCCTTGCTATCTTTTGTCCTGGTGACCTCGGAAGTTTTCCTTCTGACTTTCCTTATTGATTCCTCAAGATCAGAATGGATGATAGTTCAGGATGTCATCACATTCAATCATACTCCCCTAGCTTCTCAGTCTTACAACAGGTATATAAATATTGTCTAGTGAAGAACCGACAACAATAGGACCACAGTCCAAGGAACCCTAGAAATGTAATACATAACCTAAGAATTTGTAAACTTTATACAACATCTATACCTATCCAACTGATTAAAATCTACTTTACTTACCCTTTTAAAGCAGGGGAAATCACTTTTTATTAACTTTTTATTTTAACAACTTAGTTACTGGTTGGAGCCAATTACTTATAAATATTTTTTCAAGAAATACATCAATACCTAGATGGTATTCAAGAAGTCAAGTACACAAATGCATGATCTCCACGCCTCAAGTACTGATATTTATAGGCTCCCTCCCTACTTCTAAGCTTGCGATTCGAACTCCAAATCACTACCATATTTGGTAATAAATTTGCTAACGGAAGTTTTAATTATTAATTACACTTTAGGAATATTCTAGAACAAGAAATAAAGCGACAAAACAATTGGGTGGTGAGTAGCCAAACTAACTGAATCGACCACTTCTATATAACTAGCGACCTCTATCCTACTTCCATGAATCTTCATTATTTATGTCACCCGTGCTATGCTACAATAAGCAATATCTATTTAGCAACAACCATCCTACTTGGTGTGACATATTAACGATAGATGGCTCCACCCCTCTATAATCAAACTTATAGATGATAATTTTGATTTATTTTGACTACACAAAAAATGATGTTACACAACACCCCCCTTAAGTCAAAAAATTTTTGTTACCTAGAACAACACATTTTTTATTTTAATTTCACAAGTATCCCTATCGATTTGATATCTAACGATTTCCTAATTACTCTCTCTTCTACCTAAACTAGTATACACTAAGTTATCTTAAACAATAAAGAATATGAAACAAAGTTATTCTCAGTGCAATCTTACGGGATGTGAAGTTTACTTATCTATACGTTAAAAAAATATAAAAGTTTAAAACAAAGTTATTTTACATGATGTATTTTAATCTTAACTTAACGTAAAGTTTTCTAAACTAAAACAATATTGAAAGTTAAATATTTTCAAATATATACACTACTTGTATCCAAATTACAACATGTAAATACCTTGTTTGGATTCAATGTCCATTGGTATCACATTGTTTACCCTAACAGGGTAGCACAAAATAAAAGTTATGATAACTTCACTATCGGCGGATATAAGTTAAAACAAAGTGCAAAAACATCACTTACCAAATACTAAGTGTCAATTGTTATTTAGTAAGTAAATACTGACACACAAAATCAAGTTAAAAATTAAGTTTAATTTAAGTAGAAAATACTATCTAAGTATTACTTAAGTGATCAAGTTAAGTGCTTTAATCAAGTCAATATGAAAATTGTTGATTAAAGAAATTATTTTTAATCAATAAACCGATCTTTATTGTTTAACTAAATGTATACCAACACCTATCTATACATATCTCTTTCATACTTCGCACACTATCATACTTGTGTGTTAAAAATAGTTACGCGCGTTGAATTTAAAAAATACCTTTCATACCACTCGTACATACCTTACATTCGTCCACGCATACCAGTGAGTATGGCACATTAGTTATCCAAGTTCAAGTATTGTTATGGTTTATTAGTTTTTAATTTTAATTAATATATTTAAGAATATCCTTAATATGATAATTACCAAGACATTTACCACTAAGATCTGACAAAGTATAAACCAGTGGTGATAATTTAGCTGTAACCACACATTTAAGAAATTTAGGTGCTAATTTAGCAGAGAAGTTTTTTGATTTGTTTGATAAATAGAAAGTACGTTTGTACACTATCTGTCCTATTTTTAATTCAATGTGTCTTTTTCTAAGATTATATTGTTTTTCATTCCGTTGGTGAGCAACTATTAAATGTTTCCTCACCTTTTGGAAAACAGCATGAAGTTCTTGCAATTTTTTACCATATTCTTGTGTATTATCGGACGTTAATTGATCTAATGAACATGGAGGCATTGAACTATTATAAACAGCACCATCACCAATGTATTCTCTACCATGGACTAAAAAATATGGCGAAAATTTAGTTGCTTCATTTGTAGCACTATTAAGAGCACATTGTATTTCTATTAAATGTTCATCCCACCTTTTATGTTCAGATTTTACATAACAGGCAATAGCGTGTACTATGTTTCTATTCGCCCTTTCTGCCTGATTAGTTTGGGGATGATATCTAGGATTGTAGTACACATTAGGCACATTATATTTAGTTAACAATTGTCTAAAATGGTTACTAACATATTGCGGACCGTTATCTATAAAAATGGTTTTACAAACACCATGAACTAGGAATATGTGTTTTTCTATATAATTAGCTACAGAAATGCCTGTTGCTGACCTTATAGGATGCAACATAACATATTTACTGAAGTAATCCGAAACAACAATTAAGTATGTATTCCTATTTCTAGAATTTGGGAAAGGTCCCAACAAATCACAGCTAATGGCTTCAAAAGGTTTAGATACTTTTTTAGGACTTCCCATGAGACCTGGGCGAGCGGTGTTGACTGGTTTGTATGCCTTACATGTCTCACAATCACTCACATACTTTTTCACATCTTCATATAGGTAAGGCCAATAATAGTGTAGGGCTATTCTTTTGTGAGTTTTCATTACACCTGTATGTGCACTAGTGGGATCATCATGGTATTTTTTTAGAATTGCTAATCTATCCTCTTTAGGCACTACCAATTTCCAATCAAATTCACTAGTAAGGTTATACTTATTTTTTTGAATATCTGTATAATTTATCGTCTTTTTCCATGAAGTTTGGATAATGACGTGGATTATTTTTAACTGAGTTAAACATATGCATGTACCAACTATCAGTTGACATGTCAAAATCTATATTTTCAATCCTAATTCGTGACAAGGTATCTGGGAGAACGTGTTCCTTACCCTTTCGATGTTCTATTTTAAAATTAAATTGACTAAGTCGCATACTCCATCGTGCTAAACGACCTGTGGGATTTTTTAACTTATGAAACCACAATAAGGAAGCATGGTCTGTGACCACTGTACATTCCTGTCCCTCAACATATTGTCGAAACTGCTCAAGTGCAAATATGACAGCTAATAATTCTCTCTCCGTTGTACTGTAATTAACCTCATTTTTATTAAGGGTACGACTACAATAGGCAATTGGATGTTCTACATTTTCATATGTTTGTGTAAGCACAGCAGCTACTGAGTAAGCAGACGCGTCTGTTAAAATACGAAACGGGCGTGAATAGTCTGGCATTTTTAGGATAGGAGCTGAAACAAGTGCAGTTTTAAGTAAGTTAAATGATTCCTGTGCCTCAGAGTTCCATACAAAATCACTATTTTTTCGGGTAAGTTTACACAATGGCTTACTAATTTTAGAGAAATTTTCTACAAATCTTCTATACCATCCGGCCATGCCAAGAAATCTTTTTACTTCCTTGGTAGTAGTGGGTGTTGGATAATTAAGAATCACATCCACTTTGCCAGGGTCAGTTCTTAAACCGTGTTTATCGATATAATATCCTAAGTATTTAAGTTCCTTACGACAGAATTTTGACTTTTTCATATTAATTGTCAAACCTGCCTCTTTAAGACGTTGATATACTCTTTCCAAGAGTTCAATATGTTCTTTAAAACTACTACTAATACAAATTATATCATCTTGAAAAGCAAACACTTTATTCTCAAATTCTGGTCCAAATAATCTATCCATTAAACGTTGCATAGTAGCGGACGCTCCTACAAAGCCAAAGCTCATTACATTAAATTGAAATAAACCTCTACGCGGAACAGTGAAAGCAGTTTTTTCAGCGGACTCAGGTGAGTCATGTGATGGAGAAACAACACCTAATGCTAACATTCTATCTAATTCTTTCTCCAAAACCAATTGTTTACTAGGCGATAAAGGATAATACCTTTGTTTGATGGGATTATGATTGCCAGTGTCAATTTTATGGTGTTCTAATGTAGTTCTGCCAAGACCTATCTTCTCAGTATTTATCAAATCAAATTTTTTAATTAAATTATCTATTATTACTTTCTGTTCAAGTGCTAAGTTTTCATAGTCTTCTAATCCATTTTTTACAATTAAAGAATTAACTGAGTGTTCTGAGTTCACAGAATCACCTTTAAAATGTGATGATATTAAATTTTTTGTCAATCCAAACAAATGCCAAAAGTCTATGCCTAATATGATGGATGTTGTTATCTCAGGTACAACATAAAATGTAACTACTTTAAATATTGATTTATATTCAATTGGCAATGACATATAACCTATACAGGATAGTTCTGTACTATTTGCTGTGTTAACTTTACATTCTTTATTAAAAGTATTGATTTTAAAGCCTAATTCCTCAAACTTTGTATGTGAATTCATTCCTAGTATTGAGCATGATGCTCCAGAGTCAGCAAGTCCAAGTACATTTAAGTGTAATACTTTAAATTGCAAATAAGGTCTATTATCAAAAAAACTTTTTTTTTAAAGAGAACTTCACACTTATCTAAGTTTGAATGTGACCTTTTCTTTTTAACTTTAAAAGTGGAGTTCTCCAAAATTAGTTTTTTGAAAAATTAAATGAATTACATTGTGGGCATTCAGGTCTTCTTACGCCTTTTTTACCACACTTAAAACAGATTATTTCTCTCGAATTTCTACACTCTCGAGTGTAATGCTCATCACTATTACATCTCATACACTTTGTGTTACTCATAAAATTATTAGAGGACGTAACAGTTGAGACATGTTTAATTGAGTTCTTAAAATTTTTAATATTACGTGACTGAAGGTCATTAGATACTTGTAACTTATGTAAGTTTGGTTCTACAAATTTTTCAGAACGTACTTGAGCTAACTCTAATCGTTTTCCTAATAACTTTAACATCTCAATGGAGTCAACATTATGGAGAGCTAATTCTTTCATGTACTCCGGTCTAATATTATGCATTAAAATTTCTAACTGCTCATCTACTGACATTTTGGTAGATAGTCTAGCAAACATTCCTTGCATGGTAGAAATATAACTTACTATGGTTTCTTGTTTAGCTTGTGTACGCTGTCTAATTTCATTTTTAAGGCGATAGTCTAAGTCTGGTATATCAAAGTCTTCTCTCAGACGAATTAATAAATCTGAGTAGGAATTAAAACTAGTTTTGTTACATCTAAACCACGCTAATGCTGAGTCATCCAAGAGGTCTGAAAAAGCATTTAGCATACGGGATTTAGGAATCTCGCTTGCCAATCGAAGTTCTTCTAATCTTTCAATAAAACTTCTAACACAAGTTGATCCATTATATTTTAAATTAAGCGAGTTTAGGTTAAGGGGTTTTTCTCTAATTACTACCACTTCCTCTCTTTCTTCTTTTTTTAAAATAGTCATTCCACTTTCATCACTCTCCTGCGCATTCTCTTCCATGACATTCGTTCTCTTATACATAGGAGTTGCCTCTTTCTCAACTAATTCCTCAGAACTACCATCATCTTCAGGTTCTACCTGAGCTAAAATTCGGATGAGTCTGTGGCGTAAATCCACTAGAGAAGAATTCTCAACACCCAAACGAGCTAGTCTATCGATAAGATAATTTGCCCTACTCGCTATTCGTAAGAACAAATTTTTCTCTCTAACGACTTCACCTGAGTTAAGTAATTCCTCCAGCTCGGTCACCTTTGGCGTGCAAATCGCAATCTCGTTTGCCGGGCGTGCAGACAGTACCGGTGCGCTCTTTATGCTACCACGTCTCGATAACTTGAAGACCTGCCGCAACTGCTTCCTTAATGCATCCACCGATGTTTCAGGAGCTGTGGAAATGCCAAGAATATCCAGTTCATATATGATCTCATCCTTTCTTAAGTAGTTTACATATTTTTGTATAGAGGCCATTTTTAAACAAAATTAAAACAAAACTAAGTTAAAGTATCAAATTATTAAATGATATAGTTACCCTATTAGGTAAATATTAATTATTTTATCAAACTAAATTACTCAAAAGTTAAGACTATTAATAAAAAATTTATAAATAAAGTGAGGGTACTTTTATATTAAACAGTTTTTTACTTACTATTTTCTTTAAATTGAATAAAAGATCTTATCAAAGTTTTAATTCTAGTGTGTCTTTCAGATTAGTTGGGGAATTAAACCTTACGGTTACCACCAAACTACTTTTTCATCATGTGGACACACCAGAAAATCCCACGAATACTGAATGCTTAAAATTTTTTTTGTCGAGCCCTTAAGTTGGTCGCCAATTTGTAACAATTTTTGTTACCTCCGGTTAGTTCAGGGCATCGCACAAGACTCAATCTATTAAATTACTTTTTACCCAGGGCGCCTTTATTTTTAATTAGATTCAGTATTCTAGGGATGTCTAAAGAAAACTACTTATGACACACTATATAGTAGATATTTTATTCAATTAACAATATATATCTATTTAAAGAAACCTTAAAAATCTAACACTTGATATTAATCTATGTAAAGTACTAAAGTTAAGATACACTGTTTGAATACCAATACTATAAAACTTTTATTTGAATGATAAACACTATAATTACTGATACGAATTTCATCTACTGTTTTATACATTAGTTTGCTTCTTCAAGGTTACATTCAGATCATTTATATCTTAGTAAACATTTGTGATTAAGGAGTAATATTAATAAAGATACATTCTCTAGACTTTGTATTGTCTTTTTAAAAGTTTTATTAAGAAATGATTTAATTCTCAATTCAAATTCTAACAAAAAGTATTTAGGGAATGCAATGAGTAAGCAGGGGCATAAATTTATGGGAGGATTACTTAACTTCAAGACTTGGTAGCAGAAAGTCTCCCTTGCTATCTTTTGTCCTGGTGACCTCGGAAGTTTTCCTTCTGACTTTCCTTATTGATTCCTCAAGATCAGAATGGATGATAGTTCAGGATGTCATCACATTCAATCATACTCCTCTAGCTTCTCAGTCTTACAACAGGTATATAAATATTGTCTAGTGAAGAACCGACAACAATAGGACCACAGTCCAAGGAACCCTAGAAATGTAATACATAACCTAAGAATTTGTAAACTTTATACAACATCTATACCTATCCAACTGATTAAAATCTACTTTACTTACCCTTTTAAAGCAGGGGAAATCACTTTTTATTAACTTTTTATTTTAACAACTTAGTTACTGGTTGGAGCCAATTACTTATAAATATTTTTTCAAGAAATACATCAATACCTAGATGGTATTCAAGAAGTCAAGTACACAAATGCATGATCTCCACGCCTCAAGTACTGATATTTATAGGCTCCCTCCCTACTTCTAAGCTTGCGATTCGAACTCCAAATCACTACCATATTTGGTAATAAATTTGCTAACGGAAGTTTTAATTATTAATTACACTTTAGGAATATTCTAGAACAAGAAATAAAGCGACAAAACAATTGGGTGGTGAGTAGCCAAACTAACTGAATCGACCACTTCTATATAACTAGCGACCTCTATCCTACTTCCATGAATCTTCATTATTTATGTCACCCGTGCTATGCTACAATAAGCAATATCTATTTAGCAACAACCATCCTACTTGGTGTGACATATTAACGATAGATGGCTCCACCCCTCTATTATCAAACTTATAGATGATAATTTTGATTTATTTTGACTACACAAAAAATGATGTTACAACTTAAATAAAACAAGATGTGTGTGAGATATTAACGAAATTTTTTATTTATTTGAAAGGCCCATTTATTCCATTATGAATGGAATATAACATCGTTCAAATGTCCGCCGCAGCTTCGTATGGTGGCACGAATCCGAGAGGTCCAATTTTCAATGACTCTGCTGCATAGATCCGTCTGAATCTGAGCGATGGCCTGCGTTATGTTGGCTTTCAGGGCAACGGTCGATTGTAGCTTATTGGCATAGACCTGCGACTTCAGAAAACCAATCAAGAAAAAGTCTAGCGGAGTCAAATCACACGATCTTAGGGGCCAATCCACGTCACCTCTGCGAGAGATAACCCTACCCTCAAACCGTTCATGCAGAATGCCCATTGTGTCGTTCGCTGTGTTGCAAGTAGCGCCATCTTGCTGGCACCACATGTCGTTCACGTCCATATTGTTTAATTCGAGCCTAAAGAACCCCACACGTCGCACCTTGTCCACCTTGATTTGTAGACTGGCGGGGGCTATGGAGGCCTTCAGTGTCGCCTTGGTCTCCTCTGAGGTCTTGAGCACAGACCCCTCCACCGGGTAAAGGGCCACCATCGGTCCCGATGGGGCCGCACGGAGCTTACCGGCGTACGTTGTTGGTGGTCCTGGTGTTGCTGGTGCCGCTGTCGCCGACGCCGCAGCCGTGGCCTCCGCTCGCGCATTGAAGGCCAGCGCCCCCGCCCGAATCGCACGCTCGCGCTTCCGTTCGCAGTCCCGCTCGCACTCGACGTCGAGGGCGGCAGCTGTTCTGCTTCTTCGCCGCGAGCTCTTGGGTCAAACCCAACACCAACCCGAATCGTCGGGAGAGTGTGGCGGTACTTGCATTGGGCTCTTTTTCCCCTCCGCACTGCCTTGACTCCCTACAAGTTATTTTTTACTCTTCGTCCTTTGTCCCTTGATACCAACTCTCCCCCTTCTGGGGCTGAAAAACGATACAGTACGTGTTTTCGCGTCGGGCGTCTCTCAGTCTCTTTACCTTTGTCCTACTCGAAAGTTCGTCGAATGGTGTGCCAGGAGTGCGCGAACTCGCGCAGCGCTTTAAAGTTACTGCGGCTACTGGTGAGGTCCTCGTGAAATATGGGACCGAGCTCCGTCCTCTGTATCCGGCTGCACAGGGTCTCTCTCGCGTCAGTGTACAATTCACATTCCCAAAGTGCAAGATCGCGGCTTTCCACAACTCCTGCTCCGCACTGGGCTGACTCAACTCCTGCTCCGCACTGGGCTGACTCAACTCCTGCTCCGCACTGGGCTGACTCAACTCCTGCTCCGCACTGGGCTGACTGTAACTGCGAAACGACGTAATTCGGTTCCACCCAGTCTCGGGTCAGCCTCACAGCAACGTCGGGGAAGAAAGTATACAACTCGCGTCCGTCCTCGCTAGCGGTCCACCTCTCCTGCCAAATGGCAACGATCTCCTCTGTGATGGTCCGTCTCAATCTCCGGCGCTCCCTGGGGGCCAGCTGGATTGCCTTCTCCGCAAATCGTCCCGCACGAACAACCTCCAAGTCGGCAGGGAGAACACCGCCCAGCACAGGTCTCCTCGTCTCCCGTCGCACGCGACGCGGGCATCTCTATGCAGATGACATAAATCAGCCCGCCGCGGGTGTCCGCGCCGTGCACCTGCTTAACGTTGCGCAGGCCCTTAATATCAGGAGTGTCTTCCGTGATGTAGTAACGACGACAATAAATAATTTGCCGACTTTTAACATCATACTTCATCCGTCCGTTGTCTCAGGGATAATGTCATTTTTCAGTGACACTCCGAACTCAGTTTATTTGCTGCTTATTTCTTCGACGCATTTTTTCGCTGGTTGCAAATTTTATGGTGTTGCCTTCGCGGCGGGTTTTTGTTTTTTTTTTCGAAATGTGCAGTCCACATTTTGATATGATGTGAGAAGGAATATTGGAAAAGAGCCAAGAAGGGGTTGTAATTAAGGAAAAATGGAGAGCTATTTGATAGGACAATTTGTGAAGTACCGACACTGACCTGCCATCTGGAACTCGACGACTTTCTCCGCTTCGCGTCTCCAATCGGCTCTATTTCCGTGTTCACACAAAATCAGACACGATAAAAGTCTTATAATAATATTCAAAGTTTATAATTAAATCGCGGATTCTCAATTCACCATCACACGCGGACGCGGAATCGTATCTTCGCGGAGCAATTATGGGCACGCACAAACCGGTAGGTTGTTTGTCTCGTACTAATTGGTTGCTATCGCGGCCGGCCATTCAGTTGCACCGGTCACGTGTTTCTCATTGCTCGGTGCGCGCGCACACACGCGAATTTGCCAAGATAATTTTAAAGTTTTTGCCTCCGGAAAAATTATGTGAGTGTAAATTCAAGCTCAGATATCTTCGGTTTCGAACCGATGTTCACTCATCAAACGATATAGAAAATTTATGCCCCTCTTTAAGTAGTTTTTTAATTTCGTTTGTCAGTTGAATTTTCTTCTGGATGGCCACTCAACAATAATACTTTGGATTGTATCGACCGATTTGGACAATGTGTGACCTGATTTTTTAAAAAGCCTTTTTAAATCGTCACATTCTACAAATTGGCCAAAAGGGTATCCTCTTAAAGCAGTCAGTCGGGAAATCATTACCTCCATACTAGGATTACTATCACATTCATAATATTCTGTCAATTTGGTCTTTTTTAGGCACATATTCTGTGCTTGTAGAAGGAGTCGAAGTTGTTGTGTTTCCACTGCTACTATGTAGTTTGGTTCGCGAGATTTTCCCTTTCAGCTGACAAGCTGGTCTCATGTATATTTTTTAAATGTTTTTGAAGTCCACTTGTACAGTAAGTCCAGTTGGTTATTTATTCGAAGTTTTTGGTTGAAGTTCAGTTTGCCCTCTGTAGCTATATAGCACACTTCATTTAAACATTGCTCAATCGTGATTATCCAGAATTTCTGGGGTGGGAATAACTTCAACTACATCATCTTCTTGGGTCGGAGGTCTTAGGCATTATGGACTAAACGAATTTTTCGAACCCCTCGATAATTTTAACCCCGCTAGAGAGTGTTGAAACAACAGATGACTTGCCACATCCACATGTTTCATTGTTTTTAGCTTTTTAAGACTATCGCGCTATAACTTGTGATGAGGTGACGTTGGTGTTACACCACATTTGAATTTTTTACATTGTTTTGGTAAATGAAAAGTAGCATTTACGCAATCGACTAAGTTTTCAAAAAATAACAAGATATCTCCACTTTTTAGCGTCTTCAGCAAAGAGTTTTTATTCTGAAAACAAAATATCCAAATTCCTAATTACGTATATTTTGTATGCATATTAAAACAGTTTATATTTAATTAAATACAGATTAGTTATGAATTATTTATTGCTATTAATATAGGCTAGTATGCATATTATAAAAAAGCCTAAGGAGCACCGCACATCGCACGCGGTGCGGCGCGGCGACCGCGGCTGGCGAATTTTGTATGCCTGTATATGAAGCCTAACGTCAACACGAAATGTTGCAAGCAAGCACTGCCGACAAACCGCGCCGCATCACGTCTCTGCAGAGCGACGCACATCGGACGCGGCGCGTGAGATAATATATTGAAGCCGTTGTTGATTATAAAATAAACTTTATTAAAAGTAAGTCCTTATACTAGGAATACAGTGATCAGAGTGAGGATCTCTACAGTTAACAGGGCTTTTATACTAGTTTTACAAGGGTTACTTATCTTAGTCTCAAAAGGTTCCCGTTGTTATCGATACATTTATCACTACATAGTATAAAAGAAAGTCGCTATCCGCCGTCTGTCTGTCCCTATGTATGCTTAGATCTTTAAAATTACGCAACGGATTTTGATGCGTTTTTTTAATAGATAGAGTGATTCTTAAGGAAGGTTTATATGTATAATACATGCATATTTACATAAGCATTGCACCTGTGCGAAGCCGGGGCGGGTCGCTAGTCTACCATAATTAAAGTAAACAAAAAAGGGTTTGTTTATCTTAAACTAATAAAGAGTTCCTGTGGGACTCTTTTGTTCCCATCATTAATTATCCTAAATTGCTAAAGTCACTTAACAAGGGTTTCTTCTTATCTTCTTTGGGTCACATGTCAGCAGTGTTATGTGTGAATTGCAGACAGCGGCTCCATTTTCTGTTCTTCGATAAGCGGTATTGACACTCGTTGTCTCGTGCGTTGTGCGTTGTGCCCCAACAGCTCGGTGAAAACTTGAGTGCAGTGTTTTACTTTCATTTTTGGTATTTATTTTGGCACCACGTGCTCTTGTGTCAATTTATATACCAAGCGGCTTTTGTAGCCTGGACTCTTTTCATATACATTAATTCAGCCGCACATTGCTCGTTTTATAAAACTACTTTGTTCAATAAATTGTTCCATATGCCTTTCATCAAGCGACGGCGATCAGAAATGTATATTTTATTATTTCCCAATAACATAATATACCCTAATAATAATATACATCTACCAGGGTGTTCCTCATCTCTCGATATATAAGTTTCTTTTGTATCTTTGATTTAAGAATTAATTGCTGTCATATTAGTAGCTCCCTGGTCACGTATTGTGGGCAACCACCTTCAGTCCGCATGACTGCAACGATAGCCTTAACGTATTTTTATTTCGAATCTTTTAAGCTGCCACTACAAAAAGTTAATTTAAGTGATTGCTTTTTTTTTTCATGATCTCTTAACCATAAATACAAGTACATGATTGGCTTGATGCAGTTTTCTGTTAATTCGATCATCAACAAAACAAAGAAGTTTGTCAGAATATAACATGTCCCAATGTTAATTTAATTAATTTATTTTCACAAACTCAACTTTGAACTACCTAGTTTAAACTATGCCTAGCGTCTTTAATTTTAATTGTAGTCTCATGAATAATAATCAAATTAAGTGTTACACTTTAAACTAACGCAATATAACAAACTAAATAGGTAATGCAATAGCCTAAAATTAAAATAAAAACTATTTTTTCTTTTTATTTCAATAATAAAAATAACCCTAAGAAAATTAAATAGTTAACATTTCTCAAATACAGGGTTACAGGAAAAGTCATGCTAGATCCGTTAAGGGCGTGGAGTACCCATCATTTGTGACTTATTTCACTATGAAACACCCTACCCTAAACTTAACCCATTTCGAGATATTCGACTTTTAATTTTTTTATTGATAATTGCCGATTTTTAGGCTTCTAAATTAAATTTTGCTTATTATTAATATTATTGCCTGTTTACATGTGTAATAAGATGCTATAGAACGTCAATTATTAAAATAGTGCATAAGTTAATTGAACAGGCCGTAGTAGACAAGTTAAAGTTAAGAAATGAAAACAAATATTAGAAAGGTCATTTTTCTATATGGGATATTACAAAAAAATAGTATGGCAGTTGTTCGGCAGATGTGTTTAAAAATATCTTTCGTTTCATCAGCTATCCAACGAGGTATAACAATCTAGGGTTTTAATTAAATGCATTTAAAAAACTTAGCTTATTAGGCGACAGTGGCGAAGACAATTAATACTTAGCCCTAAAAAGTAAAATAAAACAATAGGTTAGTTAGTTAGTTAGTTCATGTTCAACATGGCCGCCTCTGTTTCTGATACATTGTCGCATTCTTCTACGGAGATCAGTCTTCACTACTCCAGTTGTCAAAGTTGTTCGCATTTGATTTGCTGCATCCACTATTCTTTCTCTTAGTTCTTCCACAGACGAAACTAGATTTGGCTCGCTGTAGACAAGACTTTTAAATCCATGGGGGTTAGGTCCGGACTTCTTGCTGGCCATGGCAACGGCCCACCTCGTCCTATCCATTTGTTTGGATAATTCATGTCCAGCCAGTCTCCGACACTTCTCCTGGAATGGGCAGGGCAGCCATCGTGTTGGAACCACATGTCCCTGATCAAGTTGAGTGGCAGATCATCCAGCAAATCACTCAAGTCTTCTCTTAAAAAGTTTTCGTACGTTTCCCCATTTAGATTGTCTGGGAGAAAGTAAGGTCCAATCAAATGATTGGAGATAATGCCCATCCACACATTCACGCTGAATCTTCGCTGGGATCCCTTCACTCTTTTCTTATTGGGATTTCTTAGTTCTTTGGGGGCTCAGTAATGGGCGTTGTGATAGTTCGTTATGCCATCTTTGTCAAATTTGGATTATGTGTCCACAAGATATTTCTTAGAAAATCTGGGTCTTCTACGTCAGCATTTATCTACAGAAGTCCAACCTTCTCGCCGGGTCTCCTTCTTCAATAGCGTGTACCGGCGTATAATGGTACGGGTACAGGCCAGCAGTATGCACTGTAAACCACACTCTCCATTGCGAAAGTCCCAGATCACGGGCAACAATACTAGTGGAAGTAGTCGGATCCGCTCGAAAGCGTTGCACAATCTCATTGTCATGTTCTTCGTCGTCATTAATTCGTGGTCTTCCTATGTCTGTATTTCGTCTCAAAACAGAGCCAGTTTCTCGAAGTCTTCGATACACTGTCAAAAACGGCCACATCCGGCACTCGACGTCCGGGGAAGCGAGTTATGTATTCGTTGCGAGCTCGCGCAGACACACAACCGCAGAATCCGTAACAAATAAGCATATCAGCATATTCCTCAGGCCTTTAGGACGTCATCTTCAACACTTCCGAATCACAAGTACAAATCAGAGTCCGGTTAACAAGCACAGTAGTCACAAATCAGAAGAAATAGTCCAGAATCACAGCCAAGTCGAGAAAAAAGAGCAAAACGATATCACATCTACTATGTACGAAGCACAAAAGCAGACTGACAACCAAAACAATATCCCTTGTATTCCCAGCCCTAACCGGTTTTTTTTTCTTTCATTCGCACCTACATAAATCGTCACTTGTCTCGCTCGCACGGTGCGTCTTAACTTGAAGGACAATAGGCGCGGGACTGTTAGAACTGGTACCTGGAGCGTCCCAACTACTTTTTTTTCCACGAAATGTAATAAAAACCCTAGATTGTTATACATCGTTGGATAGTTGATGAAACGTAGATATTTTTAAACACATCTACCGAACAACTGCCATACTATTTTTTTGTAATATCCCTTAGAGAAAAATGAACTTTCTAATATTTGTTTTCATTTCTTAACTTTAACTTGTCTACTACGGCCTGTTCAATTAACTTATACACTATTTTAATAATTGACATCATATAGCATCTTATTACACATGTAAACATGCAATAATAATAATAAGACCCACAAAATAAACAAAATTTAATTTAGAAGCTTAAAAATCGGTAATTTTCAATAAAAAAATAAAAGTCGAATATCTCGAAATGGGTTAAGTTTAGGGTAGGGTGTTTCATAGTGAAATAAGTCACAAATGATGGGTACTCCACGCCCTTAACGGATCTAGCACGACTTTTCCTGTAAGCCTGTATATCAACATTAGACTTAAAATGGTAATTAATCGCGAATCCTTTCAACTTTCAGTGACGGTGTGGGTGTTGTCTCTATAATTTGGTGAAATATCACATAAGACACATCTATTTATTTATTTATTTTACATTTCGGATCCTTACACTAGGTAAACGACCACTTATGTATGTCTTATGGTATACAATTACAATTTTTATATCTATTTCCAAGCTTCTTTGTCGTTAAGGTAATCCCTTACGAAGCTTTGTTTTAATAACAGATTTAAATATATTATTAGATAATTCCTTAAAGAGATTGAATCATCTTTTGGGTCTATGTGAAATATCTTTGCAGTATTGTGTACTGATTTCAGGAAAGTGACCTTGACTTCTCCGTCGCCCTCAATACAAGTCAGACTGATAGCCACAAAAAAGAAACGTGTTCTACAGATACCTATCTGAAGAACACGTTTCTTTTTTGTGTGGGCACTTTTACCAGTGTAAATGTTCCAGGGCTAATTAAATTGGGATGAATATTTTCTTTGCTATTCGTGTCATAAGATGACCCTGCTGCTATATCTTTAAAGTTGGTATTAATAGCTTTTTGTCGGAGAGAGATAGTTTTGAAATCTTTGTCATCAGATCTAGAAGAGTAATAAATAGTTTTGAAAATACTTGGTCTGTTGTAATTGACGTTAGACAGGAGTTAGGATGTGGGCGAGGGCAAGGAGCTTTTTAAAAAGATAAACAAGCTATGTCACTCGCTTGAAGAGCAGAGCCAAACTGACGATTTTATTGTTAAAAGTTCTTATATACTAATACATCTTATCATTTGATTAATTCTAAACATGAGTAAGGAAGACATTACTGTGGCCCTAATGACTGGTGTTATTATATCGGCGTCCTGCTACGTGTTATCTGGAATTGCGTAATAGGTGATAAGTAGGTTGTTATACCTACATAACTCCTCCCCCCCTAAGTGAAAGGCGTACCGATGGTTGAACCGGTTGCTGTTGAGGTTCTTCAACAATAGCTGATGAAGCGCGTACTGACGGCTGAAGCGGTTGTAGTTGGGGTTCTTCCACATTAACTGGTGAGGCTGAGGTCGTCTTTCTTCTTCTTAACCACCAGTATTTGTATGCAACTGTTGCGACTGCTGCTATGGTTAGTAAGAGATATAACATTATAGATGACCAGCTGGGTGAAAGTGACACTAGAGGATCTTGCTGCGTGTGCGTAATTTCTTTAGCTTTCTGCATTAGATTTTTCAGATTATCTAATTCTACAGCTTCCAAATTTATTGTTATTGGTGATGCAATAGGTGTATCATAAGCACGCGGTAGCGGAATTGTTTCCTTAATGTTGATATATTTCTGATGCGTTTGTAGGGTTCTTTCTGCTAACTGAATGATGCATTTGTTGTCATTAGTTACCAGGTAGACACCTTTGACACGTTGGTATTGTACATCATTTCCGCATGTAGTTTTAGCTACTTCTTCCTGCTTTATTACTCGTATTATAATCCAGCTATTGTCTTGAATTTGTTGTATTATGTTATTGTTGTAACTAGCTGGTGCATAGGTACAGTTGTGCGGTTCTTGATATTGTATACCTTTGACACGTTGGTATTGTACATCATTTCCGCATGTAGTTTTAGCTACTTCTTCCTGCTTTATTATTATAATCCAGCTATTGTCTTGAATTTGTTGTATTATGTTATTGTTGTAACTAGCTGGTGCATAGGTACAGTTGTGCGGTTCTTGATGTTGTATCAGCTGGGCTATGCAAGGAATGTCGTACCTCCACTACTATATAAATCCATGTACATGTGTTCCATAGGTTTCTGTGAGTGAAAGTGGTAATTTCGGACATTTGTCGCATTTGTTTATAAACTTTTGAATTGATAGTAGCATATTAGGCCAGTGATAATTTTTATGTAGATGTTTATAGGTTTCCTGTATACCTCTGTGTATAGTTTTCCCTTCGTGCTATTTCCGTATCATGTTCGTTTGCTCATTTATGTTTTCTATTAAAGTGACTCTATTCATACAGCGTACTAACTTTGGTCCGCGGTCATTAAATGTTGTTTTATAGATTTTGGAAAATAGTTCGTAATACTCTTCGTAATGGAAGTAGCAATGGAAAACTCTATCTGGTACGGTGTGTTCTAACAGAAACACTTTTATTTGTTGTTCTGTATCATTAATTGGAATATATACATCTTTTATTATCATTCTCTCTTTTGACCTATCTTCGATGCTGTATTGGTTTCCGGGTGCTTTCCTAATATGAAATTGTTTTAATTGTCTATCTATTGCGTCCTGTATTTCAGGTATCTTATCATTTTCCTGTTCTATCGGTGTCTGCTGAGTTTTTCCTGATTGAGTTAAGGGTTGATTCGTGTTTTCTTGTTGTATAATATCCGGTGTTATTGGCATGTCCAATAGCGTGCGTATATCTATTTTGTGTAAGTTAATTTGTTCGTTTGACGTACCTTGTTGGGGTTCGACAATTTCATTATTATAAATTTTTACTCTTGAAAGTGCATCCGCATTTGTGTTCAATTTGCCTTTTTTGTATTGTACGTCGTAGTCATATTCTGCTAATCTCGAACGCCAACGTGTTAGTTTAGAGTTAGGGTCCTTAAGGGACATTATCCATGTGAGTGGTCTATGATCTGTGAAAATGTTGAATTTTTTCCCGTATAGGTACGGCCGGAAGTATTTTATAGCCCATACTATGCCAAGTAATTCTTTTTCGATAGTGGAATATCTCTGTTCAGTATCCGATAGTGTTCTCGATGCATATGCTATCGGTTTATCTGAACCTATTTTTCCCTGTGATAATACTGCACCGATAGCTATATCTGAAGCATCCGTTGTTAATATGAATGGTTTGTCAAAATCCGGATATTGTAGAATTGGTGCATTTACCAGTAATTCTTTACATTTTTTAAATGACTCTATGTATTCATCGGTTTTCTCTACTTTGCTGCCCTTTTTAAAACACTTTGTTAATGGTTTTGTAAGTTTTGCAAAGTCCTGAATGAATTTTCTATAATAACCTACTAAGCCAAGAAAGGATTTTATATATTTTTGGGTTTGTGGTAAGGGAAATTTCTTTATCGCTGCAATTTTGTCTTCGTTCGGTTTAAGACCTTGTACTGTTAATATATGCCCTAAGAATTTAACTTGTTTTTGGAGAAATTCTGATTTATCTAACTGTACTTTTAGGTTATGTGCCCTTAATCTGTCAAAAACTTGTCTGCATTTATTTAGGTGATCCTCAAGTGACGTAGAGTAAATAATTACGTCATCTAAATAAGTCAATACATTATCTATTCCTCGTAATACAGAATCCATAAGTCTTTGGAATGTGCTCGGTGCATTCTTTAGACCAAACGGCATGCGGAGAAATTCATAGTGACCCCGATCAATTGTAAACGCCGTTTTCTCAACATATTACGATGCATCTCTACTTGGTGGTAACCTGATGCTAAATCTAGTGTTGTGAAATACTGTGCGCGACGTAACTTATCCAATATGTCATCTATATTCGGCAATGGGTATTTATCTTCAATGGTGACGTCATTAAGTTTTCTGTAGTCAATGACGAGATGCCATTTTTGCTGGCCTGAAGCATCTGCCTTTTTAGGTACTATGTGTGTTTTTATAAAGTTTATCTCTTTTTTAATTTTAAAATATACTGTTTTTTTTATCAAACCTGGATGAATTAAAGACTGTGAGGCACCTGTATCTAATAAAAATCTCCCCCCTAACTCTTTAATATATATATATGGTAAACGACTATAGTTTTGAACGTTATTCATATAAACTATGTTTCGTCGTTCCTTACTACGTCTATAAGAAAATTTTCGTCATCAATATCATCAAGATTATTATCTAAATTTTCCTCATCATTATTACTTAGATTATCCTCCCCGTCCTCTAATTGTGACTGGAAATGTATTGCTTTGTTTGCTGTATTAAAGGAAGGTTTTCTATTAAATTGTTCCTTCCTGTTTTGTTTAGGAAACTTAGGTTGCATATTTTTATCGTTTAAGGAACCTCTTTGTATAGTGTTCCTATAAATATTTTGTGCCCTCCTATTTTTGAGTTTCGCTTCTTCTTGTTTTGCGATAGTAACTGCCTGTTCTAGATTTTCTACATGTTGCAATTTAATAAATATCGCTGTCATTGGATTTATTTTATCCAAGAAGACGCTTAGCGCCATTTCTTGATAGTAACTTCGCTTTTTAGGGTCTGTTAGTATCAACGTGCTTTCTAGAGCCCTAATCTTGTCTGCAAAACTATCTAGACTGATTTCTCTATTAAGGAGCATTAGCTTCTGAACTAATTGTATTTCATTTTGGAACTCTCCGAACCTTCTTTTTAAAATATTTTTAATTTCGGACCAGGTTTTTGCACCTGTTCCTTCAGATAAGGCTTCAACCGCTCTACCTGACAACTTATTTCTTATTAAACAAGCTATGCTGGGTTCATCCCCATTAGTAATAAGGCTGAGTGCATTCTCTACACCTTCTATATAAAACGCTAATGTACGTTTGTTACCATCATATGACGGTAATAGTCCAAAATATGGCCATACGGTTTATCTACGGCTTACGTAAGTATGACCGTGTGTCTGCATTTCGGGATGAGTTAAAGTGGCTTCGTATTCGGGACCGTCGTAATGTGCACATCCTTTCATCCTTATATAAAATCCTTCACGATCCTAATGCCCCTTCCTACCTTCGTTCCCGTTTCCAGCTGTCTCCACCTCCCACTCGTCTTAGGCGTTCATGTATCACTAAGATGCTGGAACTTCCTAAGGGTAACACCAACTTCCTCCTTCACTCCTTTTCGTTTCGCGCTGCTCTAATGTGGAACAACCTTCCAGCTATTATCCAGGATAGTCCATCTATCACTTCCTTTAAAAATAGACTAAAGCAGTACTATTTATCACAAATATCTAATTGATCTTCGCAAACTTATCTCATCATTTTTATTCTATTAAGCTTTGTATTTGTCATAATATTATTAACTACGTGTAGTTTATGTATATATGTATTTGTTTATGTAGTATATATATATCTATATTATATTTATGTATTATTATTTTTTAATATAAGGTATTCATTAGCTTAATCTGTTCTTTATACCCTCATTTTGCATTTGTGTCGCCAACCACATAAATATTATAACACACATTTATGGGTTGACTGGAAGAGATCTCTTCTAGAGATAAGTTCGCCCTTGCAAACTATGTATCTGACAATTTGTTATTATGTTATTTTATGTGCAATAAAAGAGTATTATTATAGTATCGAGAGAGTATTATAGTCGATTGCTATCGGCTTCTCTTCGACTAAACTAACATCTACCTTCTTGTCGCTAGCCATTCTAATCTATTGACACAAAAGTTAGATGAAACACCAAATTTACCTTAATTAAACACTTTGTTAATATAAAGGATAGAAATCTCGAGAGTTAACAGAGTATATGCTTACCCCACGAGCATTGCCGCTGGTTGGTGCTGGATGTTGTGAGTTGGCTCTTTCTTTTCTCCTCTGCGGTGTTGCTGCTGCTGCTGCCGATGCCCACGGTAGGTTCTGCCCGCGTCCCGATCACGAAATCTATTCGACCCGGACTGTATCTCGAACGCGTGGTTTGCCGACTGCGCCAGTTAGGATGTGGGCGAGGGCAAGGAGCTTTTTAAAAAGATAAACAAGCTATGTCACTCGCTTGAAGAGCAGAGCCAAACTGACGATTTTATTGTTAAAAGTTCTTATATACTATAAGAACTATATTATATACTATAGTTCTTATATACATCTTATCATTTGATTAATTCTAAACATGAGTAAGGAAGACATTACTGTGGCCCTAATGACTGGTGTTATTATATCGGCGTCCTGCTACGTGTTATCTGGAATTGCGTAATAGGTGATATGTAGGTTGTTATACCTACATAGCTCAGGGCTTAAAAGTTTATTTCAGTCGGCTCTTCCATTTGACATGAATCAATTTCTAAAAGCATAATATTGTCCGTGGAATTCATACTGGAAACATTGTTTCATTCATCTTTAGAGAGTATTTGTAATTTCAACACTTGCAAATGTTGGTTTTAGTACTGTAGGGGCGCCGTAAATTATGCAGATGATAGTCTTCGTATTACATGTTTATTTCTTAAACTTTTACAATATATTTTTAAATTTATTGGGAGCAAACATTTTGTTGCGTGTATTTACGAGAAGTAAAAACGGAAGAGGACGCCACCGTAGGGATGTGATGTGAACTGTCGCGACTGCCGACTAGTGATGCGACACGAAGGCGTGAACATCTTCCCCACCTTGAAAGACACTTTCAACCTGCGTCTTCCACGGGTAATCGGACAACATTGTTCATTGCTCGTCGAATTGTACCCCTTGAAGTGTAGATGTCTACCACTCGACAAACTCCATCTATACCTGGATGCAGGTTGGCAATGCGTCCTAGCAGCCAGCATTGAGGTGGTGAATTTATCGCGTACACAACATCCTCCCCCTTCTCTGAGAGCTGGCCGATCTCCAGGTCTGACAGGAGCGCGTCCTGGTCGCGCTCTTTGTGATCCTGCTTGAGGCCCGCGATGGACCGCTCGAGCTCCGTCACCCAGGCGGCGTTCCCCTTCGAACGGCCGCGCTCGTGCGCCTCTAGCCGCTGTTCGACGCCGTCGAGCCGCACCGTGAAGGAGGCGAATGACTCGCGCACGAGAACCAACACTTTGCGAAAATCTTGCATGTCACTGATGCAGTCGGCAAACTCCCGACGGAACTCCGACGCGTTGCCCACAGACCCTGTGAAGCGGTGGCCTCGGGTGCCGACGCCGGCTGTGCGCAGCGCCACCACTTTTGAATGTATGTATACGATTATTCTTAGAGTGTGCTACTTTTCATTGCCAATATTGCGATAGGCCTTCGATCAGTGTGTATTTTAAACGAATCATTATTATATCTGTAACGTAGGCTACATTTCAACTAACTTTTACAATAGTAGGAATCGGATTTTTCCGATTTTCTTCTTTTTTCCGTAGTTGAGGGTAAGTGAACTTTTGCTTGCTACTGAATAAATTCTAACTTACCCGTATAGCGTCGTCACAAAGTGTAACATTGTTCAAAGAGAACAGCGTAATAGTTTAACGTGTCAGTCACGTTTGAAGAAAGCCCGTCTAAGGTAAGGAAATAAATAATATTTGTCCTAACGGCTTTATGACAAACCCATCCCAATCATCTCTCATGTAAAGCGATTATTTCTACAAACCCTGTAGAATAGAATTGATGGTTAATTGAACTTACCTTAAGTGAACTTCAACCATAATTATACGAGATGCTGCATCCTGTGGACGTTATCAAAAGGACTGCATCGGCAGTCCTTTTGATAACGTCCACAGAGACGCCGGCCCGCCGCGCGGCTGACGTAGCAGCGTGACGCGTGCTATGCACCGAAAATAAGCTTACGTCTATGCCGCTATCTCTCAATACTTGTTTGATCCAGCGACTTATTGACTGGGAACTAGCATTGTGAATTGGTTTCTTGTATGTCAAAATAAGGTTATCAGTAGTACCCGTTTTCCTGAATTGTTCGGATTTTTGAATATAAGAAAACAATGTTTTTGCTGGGCATATACATGGTTTATCATTAAAGAAAGGTATGAACAATCTTGGATTAGATCTATTAGGCGCAGAGGTCTTAATAATATTATTAATTGTTACAAGAGCACCATTTTCACTAAACATAACATCTGCAATATTAATTACTGACAACGTCTGCACACGTTGTCCTGTAGACAACGCGAGCAGAGTTACCAATTTTTTCGTGAGAACATCTAGACATAAAGTTTCATTTGGGAATTGATTTGATAAAAAAGATAATACTATACTTGGATCCCATGTTGATTGGTATTTAGGAAAGTTAGGCTTGATTTTAAAAACCCCTTTTAAAAATCTACTAATTAAATCATGATTACAAATATCTTTTCCCAATATAAGAGATAATGCTGATCGAATACTATGAATTGTTGCATAACTCGCCCCTTGATCAAATTGATTGGTGAGAAATTTAAGTATATCTTGAACCCTTACTTGAAAAAAATCAATCTTATTAGTGTTACAAAAGTTGAACCATTTAACATATGCAGAATTATATTGTTGTAAAGTATTATTTGAAATGGAGCTACATAGTATGTCCATTGTTTTACTATCTAATTTATTTTTTGAGAAGGCTTCCCTGATAAAACTGCGCACGCCAGGGTAAGATCGGGCCATAACGGGTGGCTCCTCCTGGAAGGCGAAAGTAGTAACTGAGCATTAGGTTCTAAAAATAATATATCTGAACATACTAATGATTTAAACAGAGGATACCATGGTTGACTAGGCCAATACGGTACCACCATAATCCCACGAGCCTTGTCATCAATAATTTTTCTAAGGCATTTCAAAACGAGCGCAAATGGTGGAAATGCGTAAAAATAATATAATATGCATCCCATTTAATAGTAAATGCATCGATTTGGAAAGCCTCAGGGTCTCGTTTCCATGACACGAATTTGTTACATTTTTTGTTGATTCGAGAAGCAAATAAATCAATAGACGGCTGTCCAAATTTATATGTAATGTTATTGTAAAATAAGAAATTTAATTCCCACTCTGTATCAATATTAGTAAATCGTGAAGCCTTGTCCGCTTCAACATTGTCGCGAGATTTAATATAAGACGCAAAAATAAATAAACCTCGATCTTTGCGATTCAAATACACTACAAGACACAATAAAAAACACTTTTAAAATTCAGCGTTGTAACGATGCCGCACATCACAACAAACGAATGACAGCGCCACCGCAAGCGCCCCCTACCGTAGACCGAGGAAGTTAGTAGTACCATTAGCAATTGTTTAACTACTTTTATTTTTTAATACGTATTTCAATGAAATATTTTACTCTAAAAATGTTGTGATGATGCCTTACCTTAACAGACGGACTACCTGGTTAATAAATCTCATAGGATGCAGCATCGAAGTATAATAAGTATTGAATTGATATAGTTAATATTATACATAAAAAATACATTATCAAGGAAATAAGACACAGATGCCTGTACCTACACTCGGCAATTTTGGTAAAATAATATTTTAGATTGAGGTATGTTAACTAGAATGCGATTACCAAACTTTAGTAAAGTTCTCCGTATGATGAAAATTCTTAAATTTTTGCTATCTTAGAGAATTATGATATCATATCGCTATGAAACGATTGTCATTTGTCTAAAGGCCGGCATAGTTTATGAGACCGTCGGTGCCTCTCTGGATGAGAGTATTCCTATTAGCAATCCAATTTGCAGGAACGTTTCTATAGCGAGCGAATTGAATACACGCCCATGTGTGTACGGGCTGGTCGTCGTCGTCATTTAGTTCTCTGCGCAAGGTTCTATAGCACATAACCTTGCCAGCTATAACGCTGCGAAGCGGTAAATTCGTCCTCGACATAATGTTCCCGATAGTCATGCAGTGTTGGGTGAATCGCGAGGTTGATGGCTCAATCGGGTTCCAAGTAAGTTGTTGGACCATGGAGCCTGAGGTAGTGGCAGGAATGGGAGTGACCTTATATCTCTTGCATTCACGCAAGCGTCTCTCGACCAATTCAAACAACTCCCTTCGTACGGTGTAAGCGCCGCAGATTAATCCTTGGTATGGGTCATCCGGGTCAATGCAATCACTAACTTCGGCGAGTTGATTCACTGTGAGGGGCTGGGGGCGTCTCCAGCCAAGCAGATTCACTGTTGACACATCATTGGGTCCTGTTGCACGGCGGGTCGTTCGAGCTCTTCGTCTCCTCCTTCTCGATCGACGTCGGGTGGGCCCTGTTCGTCATCTCGCGGGCGCCGGCGAGGTGGAAGTTTTTCCGGTTCGTTTACTCGGTGGATCGGCATTAAGCCGTCGGGTATCCACTGAGCGTTTGGTTGGTTACCTATTTGTGAGGCGTGTAAATCTTGTACTACCCGTTCGTACGCGATGTGAGGGGCAGGTAGGGTTTCGTAGAACCCGTGTGTTTGGGCGGTCATACGCCCGAAGTTCCCATCGGCGTTAGGCTCAGATGCTGTAAGCAAATGCTTGATACCTGTAGCATCGATGAAATCGCCTAGTCCTTCTAGGTATTCTCCTGCTCCTGCTGCGATCTGCGCGCTGGCATATCCCTGCACAAATCTAATCAGTCTGTCTTGGTCAAGAGACGCTGTGCCGCGCTTTTGGGCAATCAGCGCTATTTCATACCAGTATAGCACAATGTGGTAGTACGCATGTGCTGACGACGGAATGGATTTGGCGTAGTATCTGTCTACGTCTGAGATCGCTTTATACTCAGCGTCTACCAATGCGATGTAACCTGCAGCATCAGCTTCAAATTCTTTGGCGGCATCTTCGCTAACTAATCCAGTTTCTCCGTCTAGGACAAAAGACTCCTTCCACAGCGGATCATTTGTGAGTGGTGTTTCGGTTTTAGATATAGCTTTCGGTGTTGGAATCCTGCGAGGTCCTTTGGCTTTTGGCCTCTGAAACGGCTTCTTCTCTGGGTTCGTAGTTGGCGTTTTATTGGTTAGTGGCATCGTTAGATCACTGTCGGCCATTACGGCTAACAACCTTTCAAGCCTAACGGTTTCAATATTCTATCAGATAGTAAAAGTAAGCTTACCTACTGCAGTTTGGTTGCCTAGCAATTATTGTTAAATTACTAAAAATAACACCGGTCACTTAGCAACCAGCTCTGGTGGGGCGATCTCTAACAGAGAATTGAATATTGAAACCAGCTTTAAGCCAGCTAATCACTATCTATATATTTATCTATCTTTATACATGTTACGCTTCAAAGACCGATAACGCTCATTAAGCTAAAAAAAATAGCTTACAACGCTTGTGGTCACAGTAAAACATCTACATAAAAGTACACTCCGACTGGTCATAAATAAATAACCCTAAGGCCCGCCACACACGGACTGCTCGAGCAGTTACCTAGTGATCAACATACACGGACCGCTCTTGCAGTCAAGAGTTAACATCTTGAGGCTGTCATTGATAACTACTCGAGCAGTTGGCAATTTCAAATCAGTAGCATCATGGATTTTGAGGAGGAAGCACTTCTGCTGCTTTTGCTCATACGACGACGGCGGCGGCGTAGAAATAGAAAATTGTGGGTTCATCCAATATTAGAAATTATAATGGAGAATTTAATCACTTGTTTTTGGAACTAAGACGTGACGAAGAAAAGTTTTTTAATAATTTTAGAATGTCAATCACATCTTTTGACGAATTGTGTAACATACCCAAGGAAAAGATTAAACGTGAAGATACTATTATGAGGAAAAGTATTCCACCAGAAGAAAGGCTAGCTGTAACACTAAGGTTAGTAAAAAAATGTGTAATTTTATTTATTTATTGTTTATTCCTTGAATATAATAGGTTGGGGAAAAAGTTTCTTCGCATTTTTTAAGAAAATTCAAAACATTTTTTAATATAGTTTATTTACATTTAACTAAAGTATGTAGGTACCATTTTGTTCGATAACTTTTTGCCATCTTGTAGGTAGGGACATGATCCCATTGCTATAGAAATTTTGGGACTTCTGGTCAAAATACCGCGACAAGTGGTTTTGGCAGTCCTCTCGTGATGTTAACCTGACACTGCCTAAAGAATTCTGAAGAGACCGAAACAGGTGGAAATCTGAAGGTGCAAGGTCAGGACTATACGGCGGATGCATTAACACCTCCCAGCCAAACTCTCTTAATTTTTGCTGAGTGGCTAAAGATGTGTGAGGTCTAGCGTTATCATGATGAAAAACCACACCCCTTCTGTTGATTAATTCCGGCCGCTTTCTCTCAACTTCTTGCTTTAATCTCATCAGTTGTTCGCAGTAGAGTTCAGAATCGATGGTCCTGACTGGTGCTAAAACAGCTCATAATGAATAATGCCCACTTTTTCAAAAATGGCATCCATTTTATCTGTAATAGGGCGACCAGAGCGACGTGCATCTTTGACATCAAAATTTCCGGATTGAAAACGCTTAAACCAAATTTGTGCTACTCTCACAGACACTGCACTAGGTCCATAAACATCGCAAATTTTTTTCGCGGCTTGCGTTGCATTTTTACCTTATTTGTAGTAAAATTTTAAAATGTATCGAATTTCTTCATTAGATTCACTCATCTTGGCGGTACGAAAAACAAATGAAAATCACACATTTTCCTAATTTGAATTTGGAATTATGTTCTTTAAAATTTAAACTTTCAATGATACCAAAACCAGCCAGATACAAATAGTATAGCCAAAGAGATTTTATTACAAGTTTATACATACTATAATGCGAAAAGATTTTTTCCCCAACCTAATATAAGTAATAATATCATCAGATAGAACAGACGAAGATGGAAGACTGTCTTCATAGGATGACTGAGAAAACTCTTCATTAGCTGAGCTTGGTGCAGAGTTATATAGCTGATCACTTGTTGATGTAAAGGGTGCAGATTAATAACCCTAGTTGTAAATTGAATAGTTTGAATAGTTATAATTAAGTCCACGTTGCTCACTAGCTGAAGGTGCTAAATATCCCCTACTTTCACCATAATAGCTTGACTGCGTTTGCTGGGATATGCCTTTAAAGTATTTAATTACGTTGATGATTTCTGAACTTGCATCTAATTTATATTGATCTTTAAGTTTTTTGAACTCTTCAGCTAGTGATAGTAAGAACAATTTGTCATCATCTTCCAGTTCAAGATTTGAACTGGGTTTTTCATCAATACGTTTAGATAATTTTTCAATTAGGTCATCATCGGTTTTATTAAGTTTTCTTTTTAAAGCACTATTACTTTTTTTTGCAGATTCTTTATTATGATCGCTGCCTTCAGATGTTTCTTTCTAACTGTCTGATTTGTCTGGTCTCGCCTCAATGACCTTTAAAAATGATAACTGCTCATAATATGGGTAGGGTCGTATCTTGGTAGCTGCTGAACCACTCTTTGATTTAATTTTTTTCGTATACCTGGTATACCCATCTCTTAATACTTTCCATTTCTTCTGTAATGACATAGATGTAACAATGAAATATACATACATTAATAAAAAAAACTTCTCAATAATAAAAAACTACTAATGCTATTTTACTTTTCAGGTACTTAGCCACTGGGCAAACATTTATAGATTTGCAATACAGTTTTAGAATTGCAGCAACTAGAATTGGTGGTATAGTGAGAGATTTATGTAAAAATATATTAATGTATTTGAAAGATATGTGCATGGCACCATTAACTGAAAATAGATGGAAAGAAATAATAAGTGGGTTTATAAAAACTGCACAGTTTCCAAACTGCCTTGGTGCAGTGGATGGCAAACATATAAGAATAATAAAACCAACACAAAGTGGATCGGCATATTATAATTACAAAAAATATTTTTCTATAATACTAATGGCCGTGTGTGACAATAATTACATGTATACTTTCTCGTGGATGTAGGTTCATAGGGAAGGCATGCAGATTCGACTATTTTCGAAAAAAGTACTTTTTACAAAAGGTTACTGGAAAAGAAATTGAATATACCTGCACCTTCTTCAATATCGCAAAATGGACCTGTTTTACCGAATATTCTTGGTATATGTTGGAAACCACAGCGATTACAATTTTTATTATTGATGGACATTTGTTGCCTAAAGTAATTTAAATTATTATTATTGTACTTATGTCTATTTTCATTACTCTTTTTTTTATGTTACGAGATAGCAAACAAGCTTGCGGTCCACCTGATGTTAAGCGGTCGCCGCCGCCTATAGAAACTTGCAATATTAATGCCCATGCCCAGTAATAACACTGGCTACCTTTCCCTTCAATCCGAAACACAGCGAACTGCTTCACGGCAGAAATAAGAAAGGCGGTGGTACCTACCCAGACGACCCTACATATGGGTCAACCACCTAGTAAAAACTACTCTGGTAATTTTTAGTAAATTCACTTCTATAATTATTTCTTGATATATTGTAATTATTATTTTCTTTCTTATGTTTCACTACCGTATCACATTCTGCATTTTGTATTCCATTATCGGTTATCAGCTGCATTATTTGTTGTTCCACTAGCTTCGACGCTTTACATATACTTATGGTTTTTTCTATGGTTAAATCTGTTTCTCTTAGCAATCTTTCCTTTAGCTTTAATGTCACTTATTCTTCTATCTTTTATGAGTCTGTCTTTCATTTCAATTCAATCACAGTTTATGCTTAACTTTTTTAATTACGTTATATAGCTGTCGACATATTCATCTTCTCTCTGCCTTGTGAAAAAGAGATGCTAGTTGACACTTTCATTACTCTTCGGGATGTAATATTCTTTGAATTTTTCCACTACTAATTTATAATTTTGATCTTCCTCAGGCAAGTTAAAACTATCATATATTTATCAATGCCTTCTTCTCCCGTACAGTGCAGCAACAGTGCCACCTGCACATCCTGTGGCTTGCTTGCCCGAGAAGCCTTTCTAAAAAGTTCAAACTTCTTTATCCATATTTTATATTCTTCTGTAGTGGCTTCTTTTAGTGGCTTCGGGGTTCTCTAGCTTTCCGCCATTTTATTTTATGTTACTCTTACTTGTGTTTTTACTCTTAGTATTTCCTTTTAACGCAGCGCCATGTTATGTTGTCTTTTATGTAAATTAAACTAGAAGAGTTTAACTTTATCTAGTATTGTTTTATTTCAAGCACCCATTAAAATTAATATTAATCACTCACTTAGTCTAGTTACAATACAGTTTACGAACCCATGTGCCCACAGAAAACACAAACGTCATCATAGACAAGCATTCTTAAGTTAATAACATACTTTCATTATAAAGTGGATTACATATATATAACACTCACATTCAGGGTAAATATCATCTTCCAAACAAATCAAATTAATATTCGCAAATGTGCAAGTATCCTGCGTGCATCGTTCTGTATTGAACTGTTTGTAATATCTGAAAACAAAATGTAGCTGTGAACATGTTTATGGCTTATACATGTTTGCAGTATCGATAAAATATAATAATTTTTGACAGTTCTAAGCGATAAATGGATATATCATTTCGTGTTTCGGAGGTCATGGTAGGCGAGCTGGATGAAATTTTTAATTGGTATCTGCAGACAATTGGTATTTAATAAATTGTTACTGTATTCGGACCAATTAATGCATCACTGTCATAAACAGCACCTAATCCAGAAATGGATTCCTTCATCAAGGTATTTAACCTCTCTCTAATATTATAATGCCGCATCTTTTTGTTTATTACTCCTATTATCAGTTTTTTTGCTAGTAATCACTGGATAATCCTTCAATATTATCATCAATTTCTGCGTTTCTTCTTTGCAGAAGTTAGTACTGCGGTCCCTTGACAAGAGAAATAAATTATTATTACAAAATATACTCCTAGATTATTTAACCACTAAAGTATGTTGAAGATGAAATTTGAAAGGAAACAAAAGTAAAAAGTTCACTTACTTGTTACCTGACAGTTTTTTATCCTCAATTAATAATATTTGAAATAAATATTACGAATGCATAATGTTTAACGAAGAGAACAGAAAAATACTAGCGAAATACACCAAAACAAAGAAACGTCAAACTTCAATAAATTGACAGTTTTTCAATGTCATAATGGAACGTTTCAATCAATCATTCACTCCGTTTAACAAGTGTTGTCACTTGAAAAAATAGGAGAGCGGGGCTAAAAATTACGATTTTTAGTTAACCTTAAATTTTGTTTAGAATTATCGATTACAGTATCAATACGATGCTATCAAAACCATTATACATATGTAACTGTGATATTAAGAAAATTATTTGGGTCATTTATTGTGTAATTTTTTAGTAATTGATTTTTTAATGGCTAAAGTCAGAAAGTAACATCTTGCCCCGATTCGGGGTAAGTTGTTAACGAGCCGGGGTAAGTTGTTACCCCGTTGTTGTTGTTGCTGTTAAAGCTATTATTTGTGAAATAAAAGACTATAAGTGATGAAATCAAATTTGTTTATTTAAGTAATAATCAATAATATCGTTCGAATCACTGGGTAAACATTTGTGTGTTATAACAAGTAACTATTTCAGTCCTTAATCATAGGCTAAATATTATATCAATCATATTGCCGCCTTACACAGTAAATATATTAAATATACTTTTAATTAATCATCAGAAGATATATTAGAATCACAGTTCGAGCATATGTAGCTTAATAAGTCTTGAATCTGTCTACATCTGGAATGGGCAGAGTTCTTACATTCTTGACACTGAACCCATTCTTCTCCAGAACGTGAATTAGAGCAACTGTCACAACATACTAGACAATAATAATCTAAACTGTCCTCTTCATCCTCAAAACTGTCGCTACTCATTTGCAGAACCTGCCGTTTAACAGCCTTTCCCTTTCCTTTACCTTTTCCTTTGACGTTTCCTTGCTTTGTCTTACCCTTTCCTTTTCCTTTGTTTTTTCCCACTTTTTCATTATTGATGCTCACTTTCATTTTCTTACTTTGCTCTTCTGCTAAGGCTTGCTTTTCAGGAGTATCAGTTAAAACAGCTGATTTCCTAAGACGTCTCTTTTTTGTTCCAATCCTTGGCGGTGCCTTGGGAAAAGGTCGTATTGCTTCTGGAGAAAAAGGAACTTGATCTTCGAGCTGTTCTTCTATGACACCAGAAGATGCAGGCAGATTAACAACCCCTGATGGCCCTAGTGCATCAAAGATTTGTCTTTCATCAGTAGTGATGTTTACAGATTCAGATGCATTATCGTCTATACTAGTAACAGTCTCTGATACTGCACTTAAATTAGTCGTGATGATGTCATCCGAAATGCCTAAAGTCACATCTGCTGCGTTTGTTGAAGATAAAGGGCGATCTGTAACATACGATGAAGCATAGTCGTCATCTGTAAAAACGTTAGGATCATATGGCCATGTGCCAGTTTTTTTTTAAAGCACTCATAACGTTAATATGATTCACTGCAAGAAGTAGCGCGTATGCAACAATTTCTGGTATCTCGTAAATTGACATTATCTTGCCAGGATTATTGCGCAGCCAATTGTCCTGGGCCTTTGCACAATAATTTTTGAACGGTGCATTTACTCCAACATCTAATGGCTGTAGGCGGTGCGTACAATGAGGCGGGAATGACAACATTATAATGGAATTAGATTGCGCATACTTTTACTATCATCTGGTACACAAATTCCACTTATTTATAATATCTAGTCTTGCAATATAATTTTGCCAAAAGATCAAGTCAAGATCAAGACATTTGTATTACAAAGATAGGTTTACATGAGAGATTCAACTGAAGTGGGAACACAATCAAATCGAGATGTCATTTTATAGAAGCCCATATAAAAGGGCTTACCTAAAATACCAAACCGCATTTGATTATATTAGTCCAAATAGTTTTGTAACAAGTGTCAATAGATTGCATCATATTAAACCTCTGATACATATCAAATGGGTTTATGATTACTAAATACGATTTAATATCTGTTGGGGATTACATCAGCTGGGGTGGTAGTCGAAATGAAGACCTTTATTTTCCTTCGTTTAACGTATTTAATTTTCGTTTAAAAAAAATCGTTACAATAAATTATTTGGGAATGAGTGCTCGAGTCGAGAGATATATAGCGAATGAATGCGAGCGATGTCCGCCTTGACGTCAGCGTGCACGTCACCGGCTCGCGGTCCGTATCGCGCCAGGGGAGCCTGCTACGGTCCTTAACATGCCCCCGGCCTTGGAAGCACCAGGTTCCAAACCATGCTCCTTCTCGTCTTGTTCGTCAGGTCACTGCAGTAGCGGCCAGACTTTAGAGAAAGATCGCCGGATGATCCCAGAAGCTGTGCGTATATCTGCTACTCGGTTGACGCCGTCCTTCCCTGGAATCACCCGTATGACTCGCCCCAATCTCCATTTAAGGGGAGGAAGGTTGTCTTCTTTTATAAGGACCAGACTGTCTAAAGTGATGTCCTCGGTCTTCACCTTCCACCTCATCCTCTGTTGGAGTTCTCCCACGTACTCCTTGGACCAGCGCTGCCAGAAATGTTGTCGTATCTGCTCCAACCGCCCGTAGCGAGTTAGTCGTGTAGCGGGTTGTGCAGTAAGGTCTTCGCAGGCAGTCGCAATTAACGGTCGACCGATGAGGAAATGACCAGGCGTCAAAGGGTTGAGGTCGGAAGGATCTGCGGACATAGGGGACAAGGTACGGGAATTGAGGACAGCCTCGATCTGCGTCAATACCGTGCTCAACTCCTCGTATGTTAGTTTAGCGTTACCAACTATTCGTCTCAGGTGATACTTACACGATCGTACCCCGCCTTCCCACAGACCACCAAAATGAGGAGAACAAGGGGGGATAAATTTAAATTTAATACCATCACTGGCAGCAAAGTCGAATATTTTCTGGGAATTATTTTTTAATGTTATCATGAATTCCTTTTCAGCCCCTATAAAATTCTTCGCATTATCAGAGAATATGCACTTAGGCTTACCCCTTCGACTTATAAATCGTTTAATTGCAAGAATATAATCGTCTGCAGTAAGACTAGTGACGAGTTCCAAGTGAATCGCACGAGTTACAAAACAAATAAACAAACAAATATAGGCCTTTGTCGAAATAGCCCCTCTGCCTTTCTTATTCAAAATAAATATAGGTCCCGCGTAGTCTACACCGGTAGTAAGAAAAGGATACCCCGGCTCCAAACGTTCAGATGGTAAACTACCCATAATAGGCGTCAAAGTCTTACCCTTAATACGAGTACATGTAACACATTCGCGTATTACCTTCTTTGCTAGGTTCCTTGCACTCAAAGGCCACCAATTTTCACGCACGTTAGCCAATAAAAGTTGTGGACCCGCATGTAATAATCGTATATGTTCACCTTTAAACAATAGATGCGTGAAGCGATGTTTACTACACAGCAGGATTGGATGCTTCTTATTATAATCGAAATCAGACGAATTACATAGTGTGCCACCAACCCGAATTAATGTATCATTATCTAAAAACACGTTTAAGCCTAATACGCGATTTGATTGTACACATCCTTTAATACACTCATTATTCATCAAACAATTATAAATCTCAGCGAACGACTGTTTTTGCACTAATTTAACTAACATTATTTGTGAAGCGCTGAGCTCGTCAACTGATAGTGAACCGGTTTTGCGATCCCCGCCACTGCCGCGTCTCGAGCGCATATTTGTTATAAAGCGTAGTACATACGCGCCGACTCGCAATAATCTATTAAAGGACGAATAACGATCGAAATCAAATAAACTAGTATTTATCGAAATAACCAAGTTTGTAGTTACGGAGCGTATTTCTGGTAAATTATCAATTCTCATATCATTATTAAAATTATTATCAATTATAAAATTCGAATTATTACTATGCAAATAGGACGGTCCGAACCACCAGAAATTATTATCCTTTAATTTATCTAAGGTAACGCCTCTAGACAATAAAACGGCTGGGTTATTTTCCCCTTTTACGTGTAACCATATTGAGTCGCCTGTCAAATCGTTTATTTCAGACACTCGGTTCTGAACAAAGGTTTTTAGCAAGTGGGGTGACATTCGTATCCAACCCATAACTATTGTGGAATCTGTCCAAAAATAAACCTTTGAAAATGATAGCCGCAAAGAATCAACAATTCTTTTGTATAGTCGAGCGCCTATCATCGCACCGCATAATTCTAACCTAGGTATAGAAACCGTTTTAATAGGTGCAACCTTGCTTTTCGCACACAATAACCTGACCGTGACAGGTGAATCGTCATCATACGTCCGTACATAGGCACACGCACCGTAAGCAATTTGTGATGCGTCGGTAAAAATATGTAACTCTGTGTACCGCGTGTGTACGCCCCTTACGTGACGCACAACTCGTAGCTCGTCCAAACATTGTAACGCATGAATGATTTGACCCCATTTTACCTCGATTTCTTTAGGAACGGGAGTATCCCAATCGACTTAACTTAACCATAATGTCTGTAATAACGCCTTTAACATTATAGTGGTAGGTGCTAAAAGTCCTAACGGGTCGTAAATCGGTGAAATAATAGATAGCATCGTGCGTTTAGTTAATAAAAATTAATTCCTCACACTTCCGTTTATCGTGCGTTAAAACCGGTTTCGTATTTTGTGGTAAGGACTGCGTATAGTTATATTGCACTTGGTTAACAGACAAGTGGCTACCGTGTATGGGACCCGATATTAACCATCCTAGCTTCGTATTTTGCAGATATGGTCCATTGCTTAATCGTATCCTATCTTCGTTTAAAAGTTCCCAGAATACATCAGCACCAATCAATAAATCTATCTCGGTAGAAATATTAAAATTGGGATCTGCAAGTCGTATATTATTCGGGATACGTATAAGACTTAAATCTATGTCTGTCGAAGGCAAATTAGACGTAATTTGCGGCAAGACAAAACAATTTAATCGTTTATTATAATCGCATGTTTTTGATCGTATAAAAATTTGACACGAATGATTTAACTGTGTGACGGTTTGGCCGACACCAGTTATACGAGTAGCGGACTGTATCTTAGGCGTATTAAATCGTTTAACTAATTTTTGCGTAATAAAACAGTGCTGACTACCGCTGTCGAGTAGCGCACGTACCGTATGAAACCGATTATCATTATCTACTATTTCGAGTAATGCCGTTGAGAGTAAAACTTGCTGAGACATAGATACACAGTCGTTCGGTGAATCATCAGCAATATGCAACACGGTGGACGAGTTAGTGTGAGTATAAGTATCGCATGCCCCGTCTGACGAGTTACCCGCCGTGTTGAGGCGAATTACTTGAGAATTACCGTCTAAATGTAACAAAGTATTATGTTTTCGTTGGCATTTCTGACACGCACTAAATATGCAATCATTAGGCGAATGCCCAGCTCGCATACAATTTCGGCACAATTTATGTTCGTCTACGAATTTAATTCTTTCTGGAATACTAAAATTTAAAAAGTTTACGCACATGTACAAAGAATGATTTTTAGAACACAATATGCAATTACGACTATTATATTGAGATCGTTTATTGTCGTTGGATGATTTGCCCTTTATCGTTGAGTGATTGCTGGTTGAAACATAACTACCCGCATATATTTGCTTACTATTTTTATTAAAATTACTAAAGTTATTCGATATTTTCTTTTCGTTTATATTAAATTGTGACGGTTTATTATTACGATTTCGATTAATCATCTCCAGCATATCAGCTCTGTTCCGAAGAAAAGAAAGCAAATCCTCCAAACATACTTTTCTAGTGCTAGTCGTAATAATAGATCCTATATGATTCTCCCATTCATGCTCGGTGGATGAATCGAGTTTAGAAACGACTAAGTAAATAATTATTGTGTCCCAAGAATCTGTCGACTCGCCCAACGTTTTAAGTGCTCTTAAATTACGCAACACAATATCCACTAATTTCCTAATTTCTAAAGGTGCTTCGTGTTTAATAGTGGGCATTGAAAATAAAGATTTTAAATGATTATGCACCAAAAGACGCGGGTTATGATAGCGATTCTCAAGTAATTCCCAAGCATGAATGTAATTATCGGATGTAAATTCTAATGCGCTTATTACCTGCAGTGCGTTGCCGACTAGGGACGATTTTAAATAATGAAACTTATGTATCGCATTTAAATCTGAACGGTTATGAATCATTGTTAGATATGAGTTTTTAAACTCCAACCAACTATCATATGACCCATCAAAAATTGGAATCTTAATTTCGGGTAGACGTATAATATTCGTATTTGAATTTGGTTGAATTTCTACGGAATTTTCTAACAAACAATTCGCAATAGCCATAGTGCTGAAGTGTAATGACTCGAATGACTCCATGTACTCGAGGTTATTACTTATTTCGGATTCTGGAGATATGTCATTAATTTTGTTTTGCAACTCGATAAATTGTTGAAATATGTCAGTCGCAGACTGCTTACGTAATTTTAATTCTCCTATTTGAAGCTTAGATAATTCTACACCTTGAAATGAATCTACATATTTTCTGAAATGCGTTAATCTACATCTTAACTGACCTCTTTGTTTATTTAACTGCGTAATTAAATCATTATCACTAGTTTGCAATATTTTCCTAGGGCTTTTAGGAGAAGGTACTTTTAAATTAGACTCCTCACTCATTTTAACGGTCGTATAAGAAAGGTGTGGGTACTCACGTGAAATTATCTCCGTCTACGCGATGCTGCAGTTTTCACAGCTCGGAACTATAGCACAAAAACACACGGTATTAACAACAAATCGATTATGATCGGGAAAGGGCAGGAAAGAAGATCTGACCGTTAACCACTGACTGATGCGACGAATTTCCGTTGGTGTCTCGAAGATCTGCGCCTGCGCTGGTGTCCAGATTATCCGCGCCGAAGGTCCAAAATGTTGGGGATTACATCAGCTGGGGTGGTAGTCGAAATGAAGACCTTTATTTTCCTTCGTTTAACGTATTTAATTTTCGTTTAAAAAAAATCGTTACAATAAATTATATGGGAATGAGAGCTCGAGTCGAGAGATATATAGCGAATGAATGCGAGCGATGTCCGCCTTGACGTCAGCGTGCACGTCACCGGCTCGCGGTCCGTATCGCGCCAGGGGAGCCTGCTACGGTCCTTATGGGTTACCTGGTATAGGCGAAGTCCAAATGCAATAATAAAAAGTCACAGCTTTTGCATTCCTTATATTAGCACATATACACAGATAAATTTCACAGCACAAATAACAGTTCAGAAGGAAGAAAAGAAATGAAGAAATAGTGAAGGAAATAAAGCAAATAGTAAGCACTACAATAATTAAATAAAATTACTACTAAAGCGCGCGAGGGTAAGCAGAGAGCGACAGCGTTAGCATCGAGCAACATAGATTTCGCGCCGGGCTTCGGTTCTCGACTGGTCTCCGAATATAAACGAAAAGTATCGAGCGCTTGCCTCTGCGCCGACGTCACGCGGCCTATTGTTCGTAAATGCCGGTTTATGTGGTTTACGTTTCCATACTACTACGCTCGGCAGGCATATCATCAATCCGTCAAAATATTCGGATGAGATTTGTAATAATACTATTTAGTGTTTATTTTGTATAGATATAATTATGTAGGTAATATATTATGTAGTAATAATGTAATAGTGTTTGTAATGTAAATATTAATACTGTAAATATTGTGTATAATAAATAAATAAATATATTTTAAGTAAATACAAATTTATAATATTCTAGTGTTAATTATTAAGTGTAATAAATGTTAAGTAAATAAATAATTAAGTAAATAAGTGTAAGTTACCTACATCACTCCCCTCCAGAGACCGTGCCTACGGGCGATAAAAATCCGGGAATTTTACACGGCGCCCCGAACGCGTTGTGATAACAGGGGGAGAAGTTTTATTAGGTACTAAGTTATTTTTAATATTATTATTACTAGTTAAAGAAATGTCATCAGATAGCACATAGGCTGGTTTTAAACGGTCTATTGATACTATGATGTCTTTACCCTTTACATGTATTTTAAAAGTTTTATCACCTCTGTCGATAACGACATAGGGGCCATTATATGCTGGTTGAAATGTACCGCGCATAATTGGGTCTTTGATAAAAACGTGACTGCAAGTTTTTAAATCTTTATAAACAAAAACTTTACTTTTGTTATGATGTGAAGTCGGAACTGGTTGTATATTCTCAGCGAAAGATCGCAATCGAGCAGAAAAATCACGAACGTCAGTGGTGTAGCAGTCTGTTTTATGACCGAAAAATTCACCTGGCATTCTTAACGGCTCGCCATACAAAAGTTCGGAAGATGTAGCTTGCAAGTCGTCTTTAAAAGCGTTGCGTATACCGAGTAATACTAAGGGGAGTGTTTCTGTCCAATTAGTATCACCGTGACAGGTTATGGCTGTTTTCAGGTGACGGTGAAAACGTTCTACGAGGCCATTACATTGAGGGTGGTAAGATGTTGTCTTTCGGTGCTTAAAACCAATGAGTTTCCCTAGGTATTGGAATAAAGCCGACTCAAATTGTTTTCCACGATCGGTGACTATATCCGTGGGACAACCAAATCGGGACACCCAGCCAGATATGAAGGCTTTAGCTACGGCTTCTGCTGTAATTTCGGTGACTGGGACAACCTCAGGCCATCGCGTAAAGCGATCGACTGCTGTCAAACAGTACCGATAGCCAGCAGATGGAGGTAAAGGGCCGATAAGGTCCAAATGAACATATTTGAAACGAGCCTTCGGTAAATCAAGTGTGCTCAATGGTGAACACACGTGACGGTTTACTTTAGCACGCTGACAAGCCAAACATGCCTTAGACCAGTTTCGGCAATCCTTCCGAATGAAAGGCCACACGAATCTTTGAGCAACGAGTTTAACGCTAGCTCGGGCACCTGGATGACTATAGCTATGCAAGTTATCGAAAACTTGCTTGCGTAGCTGTTTTGGGACATAGGGCCTAGGTGTCGATGTACTAACATCACAGTACAAAAGAGTACGGCTTCCAGGGATGTTAACTTTCTCCAGACGAAGAGAACTATCACCTTGCAGTAGTTTTTGCAACTCAGGATCTGACGTTTGAGATGCAGCTAGGGCTTCAAAATCAACAGGCACCTGAAGTTCTTCGACGCGAGAAAGAGTGTCAGCCACAACATTGTCTTTTCCGGCTATATGTTTCAAATCGGTAGTGAATTGGGATATGTAATCCAAGTACCTATACTGACGAGGCGAGCAGTTACTCTTCCGTTCATGGAAGGCATAACATAACGGCTTGTGGTCAGTATATATGGTAAAATGCCTTGCCTCTAGCATATGGCGGAAATGTTTAATACTCTGATATACTGCAAGGAGCTCCCGATCGTACGGAGAGTACTTTTGTTGTGAAGGGCTCAACTTGCGTGAGAAAAATGCTAGGGGCTGCCAGATGTTATCTTTGTATTGTTGCAACACTGCACCTATTGCGACGTCAGAAGCGTCGGTGGTTAGAGCTAACTTAGCCTGGAGATCAGGATGAGCTAATAAGGTTGCATTACAAAGGGATTGCTTACAAAGTTCAAAAGCTTCTAAAGTGTCTCCGTTTAGCTCGACCGGATGTGAGCCTTTGACGGAGCCAGTTAATAGGGCATTCAGAGGAGCCTGCATTTGAGCGGCGTTTGGCAAAAACCGCCTATAAAAATTTATCATGCCCAAGAATCTCCGGAGTTGCTTAACCGTCTTGGGAGCGGGAAAATCTTTTATAGCCAGGACCTTGCTCTTCAGAGGCTTAGCACCAGATGATGATATTGAGTAACCTAAAAATGTTACTTCGGCTTGACCGAAAACGCATTTGGAGGTGTTAACAAGAATACCATAATCTCTCATTCTGGTGAAAATCTGACGCAAATGAGTCTCATGTTGCTCCTCAGATTTAGAATATATCAAAAAATCATCTAGGTAAGGGTAGCAGAAATCTAGGCCCCGAGTCAACTCGTCAACAAATCTTTGAAAAGTTTGGCCGGCATTTCGTAAACCAAAGGTCATATAAGGAAACTCATATAGCCCGAAAGGTGTAGTGATCGCGGTTTTCGCAATATCATCTTCAAATACGGGAATATGATGGTAGGCTTTGACTAAATCAATCGTTGAGAATATAGTACAACCAGAGAGACTATGGGCGAAGTCTTGTATATGACGAATAGGGTACTTGTCGGGTATAGTCCTAGAATTAAGTAATCTATAATCACCACATGGACGCCAGCTGTTATCTTTTTTAGGTACAAGATGAAGAGGCGACGCCCATGGACTGTCAGAAGGACGAGCTGTGCCATTGGCTAACATAGCGTCGAATTCAAGCTTGGCTATTTTGAGTTTGTCTGGAGCCAATCTACGCGGAGAACATGCAACTGGAGGGCCTGGAGTGGTGCGAATATAATGAAGTGTGTTGTGTGTGGGTTTGTGTGGTATGCCAGCCGGTCGTGTAATTTCGGGAAACTCACCCAGAATGTCATGAAACCTGCCGGAACCAGTCAAGACCTTCACACTTGAAATTAGAGTGTCTGAAAAGGAAATGGTAGCTATAGCGGATACATTGGTTGTACTATCTACTAGGCGCTTATTTCTAATATCTACGATTAAATTATAAAATGATAAGAAATCCACACCAATAATTGCCTTGGTAACATCAGCTACAATGAATTGCCATACATAGTCTCGACGAAGTCCAAGGTTTAAACTAAGTTGGATAGAACCATAAGTGTCTATAGTGGTACCATTTGCTGCACACAACTGATAATTAGTCTTCGCACGACGCTCTCGAAGTGAAGTACGCGGTATGACGCAAAGATCACTCCCTGTGTCCACAAGGAACTGGACCTTCGATCTTCGATCAGTCACGAACAGGCGGCCAGTTCGAGTTGGGCAATCGTCAGCCGCCATTACCGACCGCCCTTGGTGTTTTCCGAGTGGAAATCGCAGGGACTGAGGCATTTGTTGGCCTTGCTCCCGAATTTGGCATGGTACCAACAAAGGGGTTGCTTTCTGTAGCGGGAATCGGAACGACGAGAAGAATTTGATCGACCGCGATAATTATGTCTGGATCGATTACGGGATCTGCTTCTCTCCATAGTAAGACTCTGCACCTGGCGGGTAAGCTCTGCGATCTGTCTGCTCATTTCCTCTAAGGTATTCGCAGTGTTTGGAGGAGATCTCGAAGTCGATGCAACCACTGGAGTTGGAGGTGTGATGTCCTGAATCCGATCAGCAAGATCAGCGAGGGTCTCAATTGGCGAGGTACTCTGAGAGGCTATGATCTGCTGCATACTATGTGGTAAGCGACTCGTCCAAATAGTTTTGACAAAATCCTCAGGAACGCCGGGTCCAGCCAAGTTTTGCAGGTGCCTTAGAAATTGGGACGGCTTTCTGTCACCAAGCTCTTCGTGCATAAGAAGTTGTTTCACCTTCTTCTCCTTAGATGCTGAAAGTCGTTTAATCAACTCGCTCTTCAATTTCTCATATTTATTACTAGCCGGCGGAGAAACAATTATGTCTTCAACTTCGGCTGCGAACTGGTTGTCCAGTTGAGATATGACGTAATAAAATTTGGTCGCGTCTGCTGTAATATTCGATATTGCAAATTGACCTTCCAATTGGGCAAACCAAATTGCAGGTTTGTCTGGCCAAAATGGTGCAACACGAACTCCAACACGATAAATGTCGGATGGTGCTGTGGACACGCGCACTCGAGAGTCACCGTCGTCTTGCCCTGCGTAGCGGGCGGGACGTTCTCGTAATACCGTCTTAGCAGAATCTTCACTATCACTAGTCATCTTCTTAGTGTGAACAATTAGGGGTCACCAGTTATGGGTTACCTGGTATAGGCGAAGTCCAAATGCAATAATAAAAAGTCACAGCTTTTGCATTCCTTATATTAGCACATATACACAGATAAATTTCACAGCACAAATAACAGTTCAGAAGGAAGAAAAGAAATGAAGAAATAGTGAAGGAAATAAAGCAAATAGTAAGCACTACAATAATTAAATAAAATTACTACTAAAGCGCGCGAGGGTAAGCAGAGAGCGACAGCGTTAGCATCGAGCAACATAGATTTCGCGCCGGGCTTCGGTTCTCGACTGGTCTCCGAATATAAACGAAAAGTATCGAGCGCTTGCCTCTGCGCCGACGTCACGCGGCCTATTGTTCGTAAATGCCGGTTTATGTGGTTTACGTTTCCATACTACTACGCTCGGCAGGCATATCATCAATCCGTCAAAATATTCGGATGAGATTTGTAATAATACTATTTAGTGTTTATTTTGTATAGATATAATTATGTAGGTAATATATTATGTAGTAATAATGTAATAGTGTTTGTAATGTAAATATTAATACTGTAAATATTGTGTATAATAAATAAATAAATATATTTTAAGTAAATACAAATTTATAATATTCTAGTGTTAATTATTAAGTGTAATAAATGTTAAGTAAATAAATAATTAAGTAAATAAGTGTAAGTTACCTACAGTCCTTAACAATATCTTTTAATGACTCACCAACAATAATTATATAAGGCTGTAATGTTACTCCTCTATTTTCTAATGTTTTAGCCGAAATTCAATAGCCTGACTAATTTCAGCGTCAGATTTCAAATGCTTCATGAAAGCATCACATGTTTCTACCTTAGAAAGTTTCCAGGTGCAGCTGTTTAACAGTATACGTATTTAACCTGGCGTTACTCGTTGCTAGATATTTACGAACATGAACACTCGCTACCGGGTAATAAATACCACAGGGTTTAGTTGCCTTTGGTGTCGCCGGTCGGCGACGGAATTGGCAGGATGGAGTATTCTTTATTGTACACCTTTGTTTCAATATATGTAACTTCTATTCAAAGATAAAATCGACGAAGACGTAAGCCTCATTGCCAGTTGCTTGCGTGTATGTATTAGCTCCGCGTTAAGAAGATACGTGCCCGCGTACGTGTGACGATGAATTGAGAAAACAGCAATTTAATGATAAACTTTGTGCATATAATAAGATTTTATGTGGTGTCCGCTTTTGTGTGCACAAGGAAACAGAGCCGATTTGGAAGTGACAAATGGAGAAGTCGCCGAACACCAGCTATAAGTAAGTCAGTGCTCTATTATCATCCCCTTTGCAACCCCTTTTCGACTTGATCATCCGCATTACAGTCCGCTATTCAAACATCCTAAACCCGCCACAAAGGTGACAACAGCCGTTATTTTTAAAGACGTTTGAGTTTCAATGTTTGAGAATGTATTTGTGTTGTAGGTACTATTGTTCATAAATAAAACTACAAATGTTTATTTACTTGTATTGAGAGTTAATCCTAAAAATTTTTTTTTTTTTAGTTATTTTACGATAATCAACAACAATATGTTTTTTTTTCAAATTTGGCAAAGTTGAGGTCGGTATCGAAAATAAACTAGGTACACTTCTGAAATACTAAAAAATAATGATACCTTTATACTAAGTTAACAATGAGATAATCAGCACTAAACACACTCAAAATCTGAGGGCGCCCCTGAACTGTCAGCTTCCTGTTCTGTAGGTCTGTAGTTCTGATTTTGAGGAGAACCTCAAAATCTTCTTTTTCTGACACATTTTCTTCTCCGCTGTCTTCTTCTTGCAGCGGCTCTTCTATTGTACTATCACGTAGAGGAATACTCATCTTATTACAGCTCTAAAACAAAAAACACAGTCAGAAACATATCGAAAAATAATGGAACAAGGATCGTGCCTACCGGTTATTTTTTTTACCCATACTCACTTTACACGTCCTTCGGTAACAAGCGCCGTGCGCGAACTGACCGCCCCCGAACTATCGGTTTGAAGTGACTTAGAATCTGGATTGCTAGAACGCGTAGAAAAAAAATACAACCAATTTTTTGTACTCTGTGGTATTTTTTACCCAGTAGCGAGTATCGCCGGGTTAATAACAGATGAGAAATGCAGAAAAATGTTACATGACTTTGGTGTTCCTCTTTAGTTGCTTAAATAAGAGAAAAATAGTAGAAAAATCATTTTCCACAAAGCTCAATAACACAAGGCTGAAATATACTAACAATCAGCTATTGCGATTAGCTCCAGGCCAAAATTATCTTCCGATTTTCTTTTTCTTAACAATTCACAGATTTTTATTTTCGCCACCGGGAAATAAATAATCAAATTACTTATTTTGTGGGAGTAAGCAGCTTCTAAGTCAATATGTAACTAAACATTATAAAAAAAACATTTAAAAGAAAATGAAACTATTCCATACAAGTCTGGGCCAAGAATGTAACGATGTGAAAATAGTGCCAAGCAAATGGCTATAACATAAAATCCGTACTCTGAAAATTTTGTAAGGTTTGGCAAATTGTTTTCTGAAACCGGAGATATTGATTGTAGTTTCGGAATGTTAACCAGTAAATTCGGACTATTGCAATCACCTATTTTATGCCATTCGAGTAACGTAGATAATTTGACACTCGCAATGTGTGTATTGCACAATTTTATACGTCTTTCAGATAGAACGTTTTATCAACCTACAGCAACAAATACTCAATTACCAGGCTTACCAGAAACTCCTATTTGAAGATACACTGCCAAGAATGTGAGAGATTTAGAGATTTATGTACATATTTATGTCATCGGGCTCGTCAGATTATAAGATATGGATACCTGTCAGTCACGATTGAGGGACCACCTTCAACCGATTATAAATTTTGAGTGTCTTCTTTTACAAATGAAAGGTTGAATTTACAATTGTTTGAGCACTTTTACTATAGGCTGACGCATTCAAAAGTTTAAAATTCCAATGTGGTCAATGGGAACGGAAACGACCAACCCGCACTTGGCCAGCGTGGTTAACTAAGGTCTGATCGCCCATAATGTAGGGTAGGCTCGAAACCCTCGGTGGAGACATTATATAAGCTGTTGATGATGATTTATTCATGACCCATGACATACTAAATCCGATTAAATATGCAGCCTTTTATCCAAAAACTTGTCTAAGTTGCAATAAAAAATTGGATTTCAATCTGTCAATATTTTCTTTTCACTGATTGATGTTTTAATTAGCATTTTAGTAATAAATATAATGATTTGTAGAATTTGGTAAAATTAATTCTTTAGATTTAGAGCCCCTGCATTTGCCAATTGACAGCTCTGGTTCGTTTACCTTTGTTTACAGGAAGGAAGTAGGGTAACGTACTAGTTGGTGGACATTTAAGTTTAAGCACTTGAAAAATATATATGCAAAAAATATAATAAATAGTTTTTCAAAAAAAAATATGATTAACTGGTATCGCAATGAACTTCCCTAACTATTTATACCTTATTAACACAGAAATTCTCTAAATAAGTCTGAGTAATAACACCTCAAAATTAAAGTAGCAAAAAACATAGTCATTGGACACAAAATTTAGTGATGGGACAGCGATCACCTAGTGATTGCACAATACTAAGTTTTGAGATAAAATGGCTTTATCTTATACCTAGGTATGTATAAATGCTATAATCTTATAAATTTCAATGAAACAATGTAGAATATCATTAAAACTTTTATTAAAGTACTAACCAAACATAAAAATTCTATAAAAGTTAAACATGTAATAGTATTGTCGGTCTTATTAATTAGCGACAATAATAGACAGTGGTGTAACTTCAGGTTGTGGTAAATTAAAAGCATCAAATATAAAACCAAACTTATATTACTTTTCAATACACACAGAAAGGCGTCGAACAACGAACAGAGAGAATAACATAGAGTAGTGCCATGCCATAGACTATACAAAATCAACAATAGTGTTCCCAGCTTCATAAATCATTATTTAATTATAAACAATTAAACATTGCAAACTCAACACACCCCCTCAATGGTTGATTGTTTTGATAAACTAAATTAACACAATTTCTATAAAACAGTTACACAGTATTACAATCATTACTAGCTAGACATCTCTAATAATCTTTACTATCTTGACAATTGACATAAGCTTAAACTACACAATATTGAGATACAGGCACCCCCTTAATTAAGTATACTATTCAAGACAATCCCATACTATTTCTAAATTTTTCAAGTTTAATTCTACCTAATGGCTTTGTTAGCAGATCAGCAATTTGCTCATTTGTACTTATATAATTTACAATAATGGCATTATTAGCTACTTTATCACGAACAAAATGAATTTTTATGTCAACATGCTTTAATTTATGATGAAACTGAGGACTTTTAACTAATGATATTACAGACTGATTATCTTCATACAACAATACAGATACATTATGTTTAGTAAAAGTTTTAAACAAAGTTTTTAACCAAGAAGCCTCACATGCCGCTGCACTTAATGCTACGTATTCAGATTCTGTTGATGACATAGCTACAGTTGATTGCTTACGAGAGTTCCAAGATACACTACAACCAAACAATTTGAAAATATAGCCACCAGTAGATTTCCGGTCACACCTGTCACCTGCCCAATCTGAATCTACATATCCAACAATTGGATAGTCTTTACAGTTATTATTTTTAACACTAAACTTTAAGGTAAGATTTACAGTTCCTTTTACATAACGTAACATACGTTTTAAACAACACAACAACTCCTCACTTGCACACGACTGATACCTACTCAAAATACTCACTGAAATACTCAAATCTGGTCTAGTACACACCATCGCATACATAAGAGATCCTATTATCATTCTACACTTCTCTTCTATTTCAGGACTCTCTGAACATTCTCTTTTTAACACACTATGATCAAAGTTTTCTTCCATGGGAGTAGCCACTGGTTTACAATCACTCATTCCGAATTTACTCAGTACATTTCTTAAATAATTTTCTTGTGATAATTCTGTTACTCCAGTTGTAATATCATGATTTATTTCAATACCAAGAAAATTAGATGCATAACCCATATCCTTCATATCAAACTCTTTACTCAAAGACTCTTTCAAAGCTTTTATTTCTGTTTCTGAATTACTAAAATACAAGATATCATCTACATAGAGTAACAAATACACTTTCACACTATCAGTACACTTACTATACATACACACATCAGCTTCAGATCTTTTAAAACTTAACTTAGACATAAACTTATCAAACCTTTCATTCCAACATCTAGGACTATTTCTCAAGCCGTATAAAGACTTCTTCAGCTTAACAATATTACTTCCATTGCTAGTCTCAATCCCTTTAGGTAATTTTAAATAAACATCATCTTTAATATCTCCATTGAGAAAAGTACCTTTCACACCCATTTAGTAAATTTGGAGCTTCATCTGATTTGCCATGGCCACAAACACACGAAATGTGGTCATTCTTGCCACAGGAGCATACACTTCACTCATATCACACTTCTGCTCAAAACCTCGTGCAACCAATCTAGCCTTATAAATCTCATTTTCTTGTCCTTTATTTTTAATTTTGAAAACCCACTTACTACTCACAGGTTTCACTCCCTCTACTACATCGGTTTCAATCCATGTTTGATTATCTTCTAACATCTGAATTTATTTCTTAATAGCTTCCTTCCAATTCATACTATCTTCCCTATTCATTGCATCACTATAAGTACTTGGTTCTGAATCACCTAATGTACTCAATAATCCAACATGATAATCATCAAACCGTGAAGGCAATCTAGATCTCTGGGGTCTTAAGTTATAATTATGCACCGTTGCCTCTTCCTCTTGACTTTCTAAAGTATCTGACATTTCTTTCACTTCATTAAGACACACACTTTCATTATCTTCTCTTTCTTTTAATTCACTACTTGAGTTTTCTTCAATTTCAGTCACATTTGACACACACAAATCATTTAACGGTTGAACGGAGCTATTTAACTTTTCTACAACCCTTTCTTTTTACACTTTATCAAGAAATATCACATCACACTGAACTTGTAATTTATTTAACTCTGAAAAATATATTCTATAACCTTTTACACTACTATCATAACCCACAAAAATACCAATAACATTTTTAGAGTCCCACTTAAATCTTTTCTCTTTGGGAACATGTACTGAAACTCTACAACCAAATTCATGAAACAATTCTACCTTGACACTCTTTCCATAATATGCTTCATAAGGTGTCATACCTTGCTGGGGACTACAACCTGTTCTATTAATAGTATAAGCTGCTGTATTAATTGCCTCAGCCCAATACATTTTATCCATGCCATAAATCATAGAACGAGCCGTTTCCACAAGTGTCCGCATTTCGCGTTCAGCCCTACCGTTCTGTTGTGGTGTGTAAATAACAGATCGCTGATGAATTATACCCCTAGACTTTAATAACAATGACACTTCTTTATTTAAAAACTCAAGGCCATTATCAGATCGTAAGGTCTTTAATTTACCTACTTGCCTTTCAGTCTCATTCAAAAAACTCTCAATACAACTTTTAACCTGAGCTTTACTTCTCAAAAAATATACATACCTGAATCCAGAATAATCGTCTTTTAACAACAGAAAATAGCGTGCACCTCCTATGGATTCATTCTCCATGAGGCCACATAGATCTGCATGTACCAACTCTAATCTTCCAGATGCTCTTGACTCACTCTTATGGAAGGATATACGATGCTGTTTTCCTGATAAACAATTCTCACAAACATAGTCTTGACTGTCATCTAAAAACTTAATATTATTTTGCATTAGTATAGTTTTTACAGTATCATAATTCTGATGTGCTAAGCGCCTATGCCATTCTGATATTGTCATAATTCTTTTACTAAAATAACCAAAAGATGTCAAATTATTAAATTCTAAATTATTAAATTTTTGAAAACTTGGATTTTCTGTCAATGAAAACATCATTACAAATATTTATCTAACCTTTTAGCTACTGCACAGACTTCGCCATCACTATTAATAAACTCACATTTATCTTTACAAGAACTTAAACGAAAACCTTTATCCAAGACATAACCAACAGCGAACAAATTAGGCTGTATTCAGTGCGATGCGGACCGTCCGCACGCGGATGAGGTTATGCGTCCGTCGCGGATGAATCCGTCGTTCAGTGCGTTGCGGATCGTGATCGAGAGTGGTACAGTGTCATGGATAAAACTTTGAATTTGGTGATTGCGGCCTATTTATTAAACAACAGAAGACGACGCTATGGTAGAAGATTTAATGTGCATCCACTGGTTGAGAAAAGACTTCTTAAAGGAGAATTTGTATCCTTGTTTTCGGACTTGCAGAATGACGAAATGAAATTCTACTTATATTTCAAGATGTCCGTTAGGACTTTTGAGGAGTTGCATGCGAAACTGGAGCCCTCTTTAATGCGTTGCGATATATACAAGAAACCCATATGTTCGCGGGAGAGATTGGCTGTAACAATTAGGTAAGTAGGTACTTAAATAAATGAAAAATTGTTTTTAATTACAAAAATGGTTTATTCAATTTAAATTGTAATTATGTAATTAATTACAATTCAGTGTAATCACCGTGTTGCCAGCTTTCTAAAGACTCCTCCACATCACTCCCTGATAAGTGTGGTAAATCGTTGGTAGCGCTAGCGGTTGTTGCAGATGTGCTGGGCGAGTTCATAGCTGGACCTCTGATTTCCATAGCTAGCTCCAGTATTCTAGTTCGGAATAACAATTTTTTATAATTATCGAAATCGTTTATAATGGGTGCTAGTGAATTGAAAAAACGGCAGTCATCGTCTTTAAGAGCCGTGGACGACGCAGAGTTTGTGGTGGAAGTGTTGTTCTTTTCTATTATTTTCAATAATTGTGACTCAAATTCTGTCATACATCTCTTTTTTTTTCTCTGCCACGGTTTTGGAGAAGTCCTCACAGGTGTCTGAAATGTTTCTTCTGTTGACGGCAAGTCCGGGGTCGTGGCAATAGGTAAAATACTTTGCGAGTTTTGCGATGACGTTGAAGCGACATTTTGGGAGTTGTGTGACGATGTTGAAGCCATACTTTCATGTGTGGGTTCAAAGTCCTTTGTGTCTTCCAAAAACGTCATTATATCGTAAAAAATATACTTCTTTTTGACACCCCCTGCAGAACCGGACTTTGATGTCTTAAGAATTGCTCTACACTTCATGTATGCATCACGGGCGGTCTTCCATCTTAACTGAACAGCTTTTTCTGTAAATAAAATAATATAAATAAATAATAAAACAACACATGCTTATTAACTTATTTAATACACACTTTTTTTGTTGTTGCAGGTACCTGACTACTGGGTCAAGAATGTCTGATTTCCATTTAAGTTATCGATTGGGGCAATCGACAATTAAATACATCATTGAAGAAGTATGTTCATTAATATGGGAAATTTTGAAAAACGAATGTCTGCCTGAACCTGATCCAAATTTTTGGGATAAAATAGCGCTTGGCTTTGAAAGGGATGCCAATTTTCCCAATTGCGTAGGTGCCCTTGACGGAAAGCATACCAGAATCAGGTGCCCAAACGGAAGTAAATCCGTATTTTTCAACCATAAGCAATTTTATTCTATTATTTTACTTGCAATGTGTGATGCCAATTACTGTTTCACCTATGTAAATGTAGGGGCTTGTGGCAGCGAAGCTGACGCTAATGTGTTCAAGAAAAGTTCGTTATTTCATAGACTTGAACGAGATGATCTAAATTTGCCACCTCCAAAATTATTACCAGGTACATCTATCAACCCACAGCCACATGTCATTGTAGCAGACGCAGCCTTTGGCATTTCCAATACTATACTTCGCCCATACGTGCGTACAAATTTGACACACAAAAAAAAAATATTTAATTACAGGTTAAGTCGTGCACGCCGATACATAGAATCGAGTTTTGGTATATTGACAAACAAATTTGCTATATTCCAAAGATCTATCAATGTATCAACATCATTTGCACAAATTTTAATCAAAGCGTGCTGCATTTTACACAATTTCATTAGAGTACGCGATGGTTATACGGAAGAAGACGCTATGATTGTAGCTGGATTTACAGATTACAATGCTCGCATTAGTACAAGATCGGGCAATACAATAAGAGATAATTTCGCAAATTACTTTGTTTCGAATGAAGGATCTGTACCTTGGCAAAATAGTTACATTTATTAGATAACACAGATGTTTCAATAAACATTACTTACCGATTTGTTTTTTTTCTTCACCTGAACTATCTCCGAAATTCGGACAAACAGCTTGGCAAACATCTATCCATGCCTTTAATTTTGCGTCTTTATTTTTATATAAATTGTCGCGGAGATTCCAAAGGCATGGTTTAAGACGTACTTCTTGTATAACCCTCTCGGTTTGCACATTTGACGCAGCCATGGTGACAAAGACTGTACTTTACGTCCGCTCCGCGCGACTGTCCGTTGGGCACTGAACAAATACATTGGGACCAAGTACCGTCCGCCCGCGGGCATCCGCGGCGCGGAGGAGCAGCGCGGAGCGATATCGACCGAGCGCGGATAGCTCTCCGCGACGCGGACAGCTCCGCGTCGCACTGAACGCGCTGTAAAGGTTTCATACATTTTACCGTCCGTCGCGGACGTCCGCGTAGGTCATCCGCGTCGCACTGAATAGGCCCTTAAATTTCAATTCTGGCACATACAGTACATTTGTCAACTCTGTACTCACATACTTCAAACCAGTCCATGCACACAACTTCACAGTCCCAACACCTTTTATTTCTAACATACTTCCATCTCCAACAATTACTTTACCCAAATTCTCTTTGCTTTCATTTAACGATTCAAACAACTGTTTGTTGCCACACATATGCTCACTGGCTCCTGAATCCATCAACCAACAATCATCTTTCATATAACCTTGCCACCTACTACTTATAAATGCAGTTTTATTACCTTTATGCTTATTTTCAACATTTTTCTTTTCCTTCAACTTAAAACAATTTTTCATTAAATGTCCCTCTTTCTTACAATAACGACATGTTCTTCCTTGATACACTTTTTCCTTATTCCTCGAACAATTCCTTGCTATGTGTCCCTCATGTCCGCAGATGTAGCACTTTATTAATGACCTTCTCTCCACAGTGAACGCAGCACCTTCACCAGTATTTACCGATTGTGTCCGCTCCTCCTCGATCAGCAGACGTGACGTCAACTCTCCGACATTTTGATTCTCCTCCGGGACAGACTCCCATGCAGACCGAAAATGTTTGAAATGTTCGGGTAACGCCATCAAAATTTTGCTTATAAACATCTTATCGGTAATAGGCTCTCCTGCCTGGCAAAGTTTTGTTTTAATGTATTCTAGTTTAGATAAAAACGACGACACGGATTCTGTCCTTTCAAACTCGAGCGCAAATAATTTTTGTTGCAACAAATGAACACTTACTGTAGATTCTTTTTCGTATATGGACTTCAACTTAGCCCACATTTCTTTTGCCGTTGTGCAACTCAATAGATGTGTAAGAGGTTCCATCCTCATAACTAAAAATTCCTGTGTCTTGGCGTCGTCACGAAACCATTCTTCATATTTCTTATCATCACATTTTAATTTTTCCGATACCAACAAATAATGCAATCCTCTTCCTTTTAAAGCCACCTCCGTTTGGAAACGCCAAACATTCCAATTATCCTGCCCACTCAATTTCAACGACGAATTCTCCATTTCTCTTTCTTTTACAAGCGGGGCTTACAAAAATGGCGACGACCAATAAAACTTATCTCCACTAACCTGATATTCGCCTGTCTGGGCCCATAACCTATTGTCGGTCTTATTAATTAGCGACAATAATAGACAGTGGTGTAACTTCAGGTTGTGGTAAATTAAAAGCATCAAATATAAAACCAAACTTATATTACTTTTCAATACACACAGAAAGGCGTCGAACAACGAACAGAGAGAATAACATAGAGTAGTGCCATGCCATAGACTATACAAAATCAACAATAGTGTTCCCAGCTTCATAAATCATTATTTAATTATAAACAATTAAACATTGCAAACTCAACAAATAGTTAAACAGTAATTTTTACTTAATCAGTCTTAATATCACTATTAGTTTCATTAATTCCTACGTTAAATTTATAAAAAATCAACTTGTTTCCGATAAGCTACTATTTATAACTCCAAATTATCATAACAAACAACAAAAATCCTATAAAAGTTAAGCATGTAATATGAAATCAGTATTTTTTACTTAATCAGTCTTAATATCACTATTAGTTTCATTTATTCATACGTTAAAATTATAAAAAATTAACTTGTTTCCGATAAGCTACTATTTATAACTCAAATTATCATAACAAACAACAAAAATCCTATAAAAGTTAAGCATGTAATATTAAATCAGTATTTTTTAATCAGCCTGAATATCACTATCTGTTTCATTAACTCTTAATATCTACATTAAAATTGGAAGTCCTTCTCTTTTCTGTATAATTCAAATAATAAATTAGCCTCCATATCAAAGTCTTCTTCGAGTGTTTCTTCATCCAAAACTTCATCATCCAAAGTTTAGTCGCCATTGTCTATTACATAACACTTATGACAAATAAAGAGATCAATATCTATGTCTTCAGGTACATGTTCTCGGTGTCGTTTAGGCACACATTTAATATGAAATAATAAGGTACACATATCACAAGTAACACGATTGTTTGACTTTGTTGCTTTTGAACAAATTGAACATGCATTAGTGGCAGGAACATTATTTTTCGTCACACTTTTCTTATTAATTTTATCATTACCTTTTTTCAATTTAGTTTCTTCTCTTAATCTTTTCTTTCTTCCTTTTTCTGCAGTTCCGTATCTTTTTTAACTTTCCGTTTCTTGAACATATGATGTCTATTATTATCAGACGTAACCGTGAAAGGCATTCTTAGAGTATTTCTCTTTCCTTTCCTCTCAGGTGTTTTGGGTAGTGTTAAGTAAGTCCCAAGCAGACTGTCAGATATTATCTTAAAAGCTGGGCTATTTTCAATATCATCATTTCCAGTTTGTGAAGCTGGATCTTTTGAAGGTATTTGTTCGTCAATGGTTCTTATGGATAAAACATTATGAGTCTGATCAGTAGTGGGCAATTCTATGTCAGGGAAAAGTGGCGGATCGTTCAAGTTTATAATTACGTCTGGAGACTCTGCTACTGAACAATATTCTACATTTTGTGAAGCTGGAACTGGTTGAGATTCAAACGTGTCTGGAAGCGGCGGCTTTTGCAATGATGTTAAGACGTTGTATACCTTGTGCAAGAGCTGAAAATTTTCATCTTTCTCAATCACATTTTGGCAGGTTCTTAGCTCATTTATTTTTGTAGGCCCCATTAAGTCAACAAATTTTGACAATGTCATTACATTTCCTGACGCCAATAGTTCAACGTTTTCTTGTTCACATTGGTTAATTGTCGCTAAACACTTACTATAATCTACAGCATTTGGGTTAAATGGGAACAATCCGCAAGCTTTAAACCCATTTACTAAAGTTTCAGGTTTTACGGCTTTATCAAGAGCAACTTTGAGCACTTTGGCAAAATTAACTTTAGTAATTATTTCATTCGGATTTTCCATTACCCACATGCGTGATGCATCTTTCCAAGCTTCTTTGGCTGGTCTAAAGACTGCAACGTCTGCTGGCTGCAAAATGCGTGTGGCATTAGGATATAGTGCGATAAGCTCAATATTCAACTCTTTGCAAAGTTTACTAACTTCATATGTCAAATGCGTTTTATGACCGTCAAGGTAATATATTACAGGCATAGTCACTCCCTTATTTACAAGTATGGATGAAATACGTTAGCGATATATTAAAAAAAAAGCTCACTAATCATCCAGCCACTATCGCTTCGTCCAACGCCCCATCCTTCCGGTACGCTCTCAGACACTTTTTGTGGAATTCTTTGATAGTTATAAACTACCATGGGAGGACAGGTATGACCGTCTGCAGCAAACGTGAACATCACTGTAATAGATTCTTTAGAATTATTTGAATCAACGGTATATACATTCTTTGAACCCCTAGCAGCTAAGACTTTTCCCGTTTTGGGACATAATTGGAAACCACTTTCATCAGCATTAAAAATTCTACTGGGATCTTTTAGAACTTCTGATAGATTTTTTCTTCCAGATAGCGATGGCTTTCCGAAAACCATTTTCTAATGTCCTTTTCTGATACACATGCACTAGACTGGGTAACTCCTTCGCTTGTACGAGCAGCAAAAGCTGGGTGTCTTTAAAAACCTCTTATCCATCCAGCACCAGGGTAATTCTTGTTATTCTATTCTTCATCTTTAAAACTATTTACTAACTTTATATGGACATAAAATTCGTGATGCTATCCTGACTGACCTATTAGAGAAAGACAACTTATTAATAATATTGACTACTCTGAATGGTTACAACAATAAGATACTCTAGCAGCGCATATAATATTGAATTTTTGTCTGTTAGATAATTTTGATCAGTCTTGACACTGAAATATTTATGAAGCTGACTGTACACGAATATGTCTAATCACCGCCACCACCGAAATGCAAGGACAAAATGGCGGCGGAGTCGCGGCGCGGCGTCTACGCTGTGACCTACCGCGCCCCCGCCCCGCCTCGCCGCGACTTTCCGCCGCTACTCCAGTATATGGACGCACTGACATTTATTTCTAAGGGAAACCTAGAGATGGCGCGACACTTATCCGCCCGCACCTCGTCCGGTGGGCGTCGCGCCCAAGTAAGCCTTTTCACCTATATTAATCGAGTTTACAAGCTACGAGCCGGCGATTTCATTATTAACTAGTAAAACTTGTTTATTTACTATGGTTGTAAACAATAGCATACTGCTCTGTGTAAAAAGTACTGAGAAAAGACCAATAATACACAAAATGTTTGTTATTTATCCAAAATTATTTTATTACCGTCAATGTATGCTCCTTCAGATACGATTCACATACGCCTACGAATAATCTAATCATCAAAACATTTTATTAACACTGTTTCCGGAACTGAGTTCAGTTTTCGCCGCGAATCTCCTTTATGTCTTCTACCGAAGCCACTCCGAAGCTTGTTGACTAGTTTGCATGTCAAACTCGTAAACCCACATCTCGTCACCAGTAACATTGCGTTTCATAAATCTTGGGTAGGCATTGACTCGTTCTAGCATGTCCTCAGCGAGTCTCATGCGATTGAGTTTTTGGAGAAAATTCAGGTCTTTTGGGACTAGCCGAGTGCCAACATTTTCCATACCCAAGTGATTATTTAAAATGGCACGGATTGACGCGTGAGACACAGAAAGTTCGACGGCATTCTCTCTCAAAGTTGAATGAGGATTGTCAGTCACTATTTCCTTCACTTTTGCGATGTTAACTTCAGTTCCAGACGTTGATGGCCTACCAGAGCGAGGCAAATCTTCCATCACCTCTCGACCGCTTTTGGACGCTTTGTACCACTCATAAGCACGTGTTTTTGATAAAGTCGATTCACAGTAAGCCTTCTGTAACATTTTCAGTGACTTCGAACATGAAATTCCATTGGCAATACAAAATTTAACACAAACTCTTTATTCGATGTTTTTGTCCATTATGAAATTCGCAATACACACTAGACATCATTTATTTATTTATTTATTTATTTATTTACATAAATCCACAGCACTTCGAAAAAATTATGGTATTATACAAAACAAGTTTTTGCCTAATGCCAATAACGGATTTACATTATTTAAAACAGAGTATAAGTACTTATAATAATACACAGTGAATCCAAGATACAAAATTTTAGTTACGTTATTTTCTTTTAACAAAATTAAACCAAAACAATTTTTGTTTGAACCAATATTATGTTACATTAAATTAAAACAAAAAATAATAATAATTATAGGAGAGCCAGAGTTATTTATGCGTGTGTGTGTATGTGTGTGTGTGTGTGCGTGAGCGTTACTACTACTACATACTTACAGTAGCCGTTTCATTACTTCACCTTTGAATTTTTGTTTACTAACATTAAAAATATCAAACGAAGATGCAAATGCATTATTGTATTTACTCTGAATACGACACACAATTGAATTACGAGCGTAATTTGTACTGACTAGAGGTACATAGAAAAGTTGAGTGTGTCTTGTTCGCCTAACGGGAGCACGAAACCGGAGAAACAATGATGTTAGGTCGATACAGTCAATGTAATTGTTGCATACCCCGTGTAAAAATGACATATCCAATAAAGTCCGTCGGCCTTCAAGTGTTAAGAAGTTATGATGGGCACATGATGCGTTATAGTTATGATTTTCAACATAATTACTGCGATAGTTGAGATGTTTCACAAACTTAGACTGTATGGACTCAATGCTATCGATATAAACATCATACTGAGGATTCCATATGCTGCTGCAGTATTCAAGTATACTTCTTACATAGGCGTAGTATAAGATTTTAAGGCAGAAAATGTCGGAAAAAGGCTGCGTCACTCTTAAGACGAAACCTAAACTCTTATAAGCACTACTCACTATATAATTTATGTGTTCAGCAAATAATAATTTAGAATCAAGAAGTAACCCTAAGTCCCTCACTAACGAGGTTCTAGCAAGAGGATTGTTGTTTATAGTGTATAGAAACTCAATTTTATTGTTCTTGCGGGTAAAAGTTACAACTGTACATTTGGCAACATTAACTGATATACGATTATCATTATAGTATTCATGCAATCGGTCGAGATCCTCTTGCAATTTTATGCAGTCAGACACATTAACAATTGTTTTATAGATTTTTGTGTCATCTGCGTACATTAAATATTTAGAATACTTAAAACAACTACCCACATCGTACAAATATGCTACATACAGCAGAGGGCCTAGAATTGATCCCTGTGGGACTCCAGAAGGAATAGTTATGTAGTCTGATCTATAACCACCCACCACCACTGCCTGGCTCCTATTTTTTAGGTAAGATTCCATCCATCTCAACAAGTTCCCATGTATCCCCAACTCTTGTAGTTTCCTTAAGAGTATGACGTGATCTACACGATCAAAAGCTTTCTCGAAATCTGTGTAGATCACGTCCACTTGGCCACCTCCATCCATCCCATGCAAAATATCATTAGAAAAAATAGCCAAATTAGTATTAGTAGAGCGACCTTTTATGAACCCGTGTTGTTGTTGAGGAATGGAACGAGCTATTGAAAAGTAAATACGACTATGCACTACTCTCTCCATGACTTTACTAATACTATTCAGGATTGATATTGGTCGATAATTCTCTATAGATGATTTAAGGCCTTTTTTGTATATTGGTACAATGTAGGCCTCTTTCCATATAAGCGGCACAAAACCCTCCCCAAAACAGCGGTTAAAAATTAAAGTTAGGGGAACAGATAGTGCATCGGCACATCTACTCAAAAACAGAGGAGGGATTTTATCGCTTCCAGCCCCCTTAGACATGTCCAAGTTAGTCAGTAGTTCACGTACGTTATCGGCAGTGACGTTTATATTGTCAATGCAATCACCGCGGCTATCACTTGCCTCAGAGAAGGGAGTATAGCTCACAGCAGGCTTATTAAAGTTTTTATTAAAGAAATCGCTGAACGCAGAACAGATTTCAAGTCCATCACTCAAATTCACGCCATCATATCGCATGGTATGTGGGTAGTTAGAATTATTTTTCAGTCGAGACTTAACATATGACCAAAATAGTTTAGGAGATTTTTTAATGTTTTTCTGTGACCATTGTATATAAGAATCATAACATTTCCTCTCAGTCGATTTTTGCACACGGCGTAACCTGGCAAAAGACGCGTAGTCAGCAGGGTTACCAAATTTTTTCCAATGGATATGCTTTTTTGCTTTCTCTTTAATAATATTAATTAGTGCCCTATTGTACCATATCGGGTATTGATATGTACCGGATGTAAAAACCTGAGGTACGAACCTATCAATCACTTCGTAAATGACTGAATAAAAACGGTCTATAATTTTCTCAATGGGAGCGTAGTTAAGCTCGTTATACCAATCGTAAGAGTTCAGATGTTTATTTATCTCATCAAAGTCAGCTCGTCTAAACAAGTATTTTAAGGTTTTGTTAACTTTGAGTGGAGAATTAATAATATGCGAAATGTTTATTTCAAGTGTAGGGTGATACTTGTCTTCGGCCACAAACGAGCATGAAGACTTATTTACTGACAACGGAAAATTTGAAAATATTAAATCGAGGGTGTTACCGTTAGAGTTAATTACGTTACTGTATTGTTTTAATCCCAAAAATATCACTAAAAATCATATAACTAAAAATATAAATAAAAAAAAATATATAATAAAAATCTAATATAAATAACAGATGCAACTCAAACTCGCGCCAAAATGGAAAACAGTTTTGCCATTTAAAAAAAAAACAAAAAAAAATTACAACCGTAAAAAAATTGCCGGCTAGTAGCAAGCTAAATTCCTGAATATCATACCTACATATAATAACGCACATAACCCTAGTTGATTGGGACTGATGATTGAGCAGAGCTTTAGGCAACATTTAACTATACTCAAAACCACACCTGGCAGTATGGACCATATAGTAGGTCTGTACCTACCCAAAAATAGTGACTAAGTAAGTAATTAATGAATTAGTAGTAATTGAAGCTAAAATGAAATCATGTAGTATATTGTTTATTTTAACCCTTAAACAGGCCCCGATAAACGGCTACTGTATATTAAGTGTTATATATTGATTTAGGCTTAAAATAACGCCCTTTCCGATTCCTTATCAACAAATTACTGAAAAAACACTGAAATAGCTGAAAAAATGACGTGGGAAAACATAATCCCATTGCCTGGGTAGAGACAACTCTTATCTGTATATCTATATATAAATGGTGAAGGCTAGTCTGTTCATAATTTATTTATTTTATGTACTTATTTTACTTATTTACTTTTATTTTGTAAAGAGTTTGAAATAAAACAACAATATTATTCATTCGTATTATAATCATAACTGTAATTATTATAATTTTTTTGAAGAAATGTATAAATGAAATATAGTTATGCCCCAAAACCAGAGGAAGCTATGTGGAACGCTTTCATACATGGATTAACGCATAATGTTACTTTACAAATTTCACACATGTATTTGGAACGCTTTTCTTGTTTGCGTGTACTGCAGAATCGGCAACGCTTGAAAGTCGACAATTTCAAAAAATGTCCTTGCGGGCTCAATCTAATCTCGTCAGGCACACCAAAACCTCCGCCTTTTTTGTCTTTGAATATAACTGGATCTTTTTTTAGTGTCAGATGTTGAGACTTCAAACTTCTGGCCAATCGCAATCTAAAATCCCTGTGAATGTTTTGGCGAGTTTCATTTTTGTGTTTATACAAAATATACGAATTAAACACAGCGCTCTCAAAAAGGAACCAGAACATCCTAAACCAGGATTTATTAGATCTGCGACCTATGGAATACGAACTTCGGAAGTGATCAAAAGGATCTACTCCACCAATATGTCTTCTATATTCTGCTATCGCAGATGGGCAAAGTATGTTCTTTTTTTGCCCTTTTGGGTTCTTTGTATTGTTTCAGTTCTTTTAGGGTTAATAGCAGTAGTAATTACGTAAACATCTTTTGTGTCTTTCCATTTTATTACAGCTGAAGGAGGGCAAACGCGGAAAGTAAACTCACCTGGTTCGAGTTTGTTTTCCTTGATCAGTTGCCGCTCTTCCGGAGTTCGAGCTTTTTGAATAGCTAAATCCTTAGGAAGACCTTTTCGTTGCATCCGAACAGTTGCATTCGCGAAAATTCCTCTGTTATGAAGGGATTCCATAAGAGCAACAGAAGTAAAAAAGTTATCAAAGGTCAACAGTGTATTCCTTGGTACACTTTGAGTCAATTTGTTTACAACTCTGTAACCCAGCCCTTCTTCGTTGGATTCAGTATCTTTGCCTACGTATATTTCGCACTGATAGAGATATCCACTTTCAGAGTCACAACGGCACCATGCTTTAAACCCTCTTTTTACTGGTTTCATTGGCATGTATTGCTTTTTACTATCACGCCCCTTAAATTTTATCATACTCTCGTCTATTGACTGAGTTTGGGAATTGGTGGCATTCTCTTGAAAAGTCCTGTTTAGTATAGTAAGCATAGGTCTTATTTTTTGTAATTTATCGTGGTCACTGTGGTCACGGGGTAAATGGGTTGTAATATCACACGCGTGTATGTTCTCCAGAAGTTTTTTGAATCTTTTGCAAGTCATGGTACCACTTATTTCTAAATTGTTGTAAAATGGATCTGAACTCCAATATAATTCAATATCTGGCAAAGGGTTTGTAATAATTCTAATAAAGTGCTCCGGCTAGTGAGCAGGGTTGTGGGTGAATGTATGATGTTCTGCCTTGGAGGGTTGGACTTCCGAGAGAATTTGTAAAGGGCGCCAGGAATTCCAACCACAAGCGACTTCAGCGATAACCAAATGAAACAAACTAATTTCTTAATGTAAATTATTTATTGAATGGCCTCTAGTACACAATCCAAAAATAATAAAATATCTACGTGTTTAATTTAATGTTAAATACAATCTTTAAATGAAGCAATATACTGACATCGAGAGACGGTTAGTTTTATTCCTGATAAAACAAAAAAAAATTTAAGTTAAATTTTACAAAATTTATGGATCTTAAAACGCTATTTTTAATATTATGGACACATTAGCTTACAGGTATAGTGGTGAATTCCATACAGTACTGTTGTGATCAACCATGCGGTTACCTCAGTGGCTGACTAAACGACACCTCCCTTGCACGTGGTCTTCAGCAAAGGGCAAACTGGTGGTCGCTCCTTGTCACTAGCTCGGCACGTGGTAGCGTCTGGTCACCTCACGGTTGTGAGCATGAAATCGTGGTACACACGAGGTATAGGTTATGTTTTCTCCACATCAACCGGTAACCATCACTCAATTATCTCCTCGAAGATGAAAAGTATTTAAGCTACAAATATAATCTAAACCAGCAACCCTGAAACAAATTGTTTGGTTGAAGGACATGACACGTGGAAGGCTTACGGCCAAAACCTGACGAGCAGCAAATCAAAAACTTACCAGAATTCTGGGTAAACAATTTTCCTTATAATATGGACTGAGGCCAATAAAATAAATAAGTAAAGTAAGACTTAAATTAAGGCGGCATCTGCCTGAATCGGCCACATCTCCACCCTAGGAAACACAACTCTCTCCAGTCAATGACCTCCATCGCTGGGGTTCTCAAGGTAAAAGAAACAGATGAGTCAAAGAGATGTGATACCCTACTTAACAATCCGAATTGAAAACTTGCAAGCGAATGAAGTATATCGAGGATGACCAATTGAATGACTTTGTTTCCTAAACAAAACCCTAAAAAATATGTTGAGTACCCCAAATTAACTAAAGTATATAGTACTTCAACCTAACAATATATTTTCATTTATTTATTATACTAAACTAACAGAAATTAACAAAGTATTATGTAATTAATCTATTTCGGACCAATTAATGGGATATTCAATTCGAGAAGCGATTATCCGTCCCCTCAAACTGAGAGCTGCCATAGAGAACCATTGTACCACAAATACAGATTTTCTAAGCGAATGGATAAACTGATGAAATATATTTTAGTGATAAAATATCTATTTATTTCCTCTATTATACTATACTAAAAAACAAATTATTAACAACTAGCAGTGATTTATTTATGTGTCCAGTAAAAATATTATAATGAGTACATAAAACGTTTTGATGAATTGGAACGCATTTGTGATATTGACAGTCGATGTCAGAATGAAATTATTACCTAAAATTGGAGTGTTTGGCGGGAAATCATGGCGTCTGGATGTCGATCTTTATTTCGATAATTCAAAATTGCTTCGGAGTGGATTTGTGCAGTGAAAGTGGTGTAGTTTTGTTGCATAAGCATCCGTGTTGACGAACAGTTATGAGGAATCATTGAAATAAAGGTTTTGTGTATGTGGCGTTGAGAATTGTATAGTGGTTGGATATCCCACTATACAATTCTCATCAGTCACCATCATGAGGTCTGTACCATGCATTTCTCGCCAAGCACTCCCTAGATGCATTAAAAAGTGTGGCACCCACATTTTAATGCAAAAATCAAGAAAGAAGATGAAACTAAAGACTTGGCTGTATGGGCTAGATCCCTTTGCCGTCCCGTAACAGGGAAAATTTTACCAAAAAAAAAAAATAAAAAAAAAAATTACCTAAAATTTGGTCAATCGTTTTGCAAAGTGTGTGAAACTCCACTGTTATTTGGGTATAAAAAATGGGCGTTACAGGTTTAGGCCCATGAAAATCGCGATAGCAAGAAATGCTTTGACTTCATTTACGTCAGTATCTTTCCAAAACTTGCTACGCTTTAGTCTTGCATATTTATTAGTATATAATACAATCATTTCAAAAAGTTCGTCTGGAAAAATGTTATTGAAATAGTGTATCGGAGTGCTTCTATGATTGTATTCTTTTGTTGGGTGCAAACCTTCACTGAATTTAGGTTCTACCCAATTTTTAACTTCAGTTGACCATATTCTGTTTCGGGATTGTAGCTGAAAATACAGTAATATCATGTTCTACAACATCAGAAATACAGTAATATCATGTTCTACAACATCAGCATGAGCAGGCATAGGAAGCAGAATCTCCTCATCGGCAGTAGAACCACCGGCTTGAGAGGGAACAGGTAAAGACGGCAGCATCTCATTAGCAGCGGAACCACCGGCGTAAGGGGGAACAGGCAAAGACGGCAGCATCTCATTAGCAGAGGAACTACCGGCTTGAGGGGGAACAGGTAAAGACGGTAGCATCTCATTAGCAGCGGAACCACCGGCTTGAGGGGGAACAGGTAAAAACGGCAGCATCTGTTATTTATGAATAAAACTCTTCTCTTCTTTGTATTGTTTATTTTTTAATTAATTACACAGACTCACTTTTATTCTTCACTATTTAACAAAACCTTGATACATTTTAGCGATACCATTTCCTCTGTCTATCTGTTCTATTTCCTCTTCAATGTTTTTACTTTCACATGTGCTTTCTTCTATATTTTCTATTGACATAGTATTGCTTTCATTATCTAATTGTGTATTAATTTTCAGGTTCTCCGGTAATGCATCAGGTAAGTTTGAATTACATTTTATAAATACAACATCTCTCTTTATTGTAACGGACTTATTTTGTGTTAAAAATATACGATAACCTTTAGTGTTCTCCCCATAGCCCATGAACAAGCCATGTTCTCCTTTTGCATCCCATTTTTTCCTTGACTGAATAGGAACATGAACATATACCTCAGATCCAAATTCTTTTAAAAGTGTAATATCATATTTTTTATTGAACCACAATTCATATGGCGTAACTTTATCTACAGTACTGGTTCCAGTTCTATTTATAGTATAGACAGCAGTGTTTACTGCTTCTGCCCAAAAATTTTTAGGTAAAGATCTTGACTGTAACATAGTACGGGCAGCCTCAGTAACTGTACGCATTTCTCTTTCAATTTTGCCATTTTGTTGCGGTGTATAACTTACTGTTGTTTGATGTGTTATACCCATATCACTAAAAAACTTTCTTAATTTCAGGAACTCTGTCCCCTGATCGAACCGCAGTATTTTAACTTTATGACCAGTTTCATTTTTTGACAACATAATAAAATCTTTTACTTTATCACATACTTCATTTTTTTCTTTAATCAAATAAACTTTTCTATAATGTGAGTAATCGTCTTTTATTAATAAGTAGTGTTAACGTCATAGGTCTATAAGGATTATTTTGTTTTAAATTTTAGTAGCAATACAGAGTTTGTAGTAAACACCCGTGTCTTATTCATCCTCGACTCAATAAGTTCATAACATACAATAGTGCACCTTATTACCTCAACAAATGGTCCATAACGAGCTGGATAGTGCCGGATAGTGAAAACAAAAGCGAGCGTTGACAGTGACGAGGGTCAGCAGTCTCCGCTATTCAAGAAATAGTTTTTTCATATGAACTTATTGAAGTAAACAAGTTTTAACTCAGCGCTGTTATACAAATTATATCTATAGTGATTTCGTGCAATATTAACAAAGTTCTTTAAAGACGAAGATAAAAATAAATATTATATCAACATTATGGTGTCTATAGAACAAGCATTGGAGATCTTGGAAGACATTTCGGATAATATCTTGAAAGCTAAAGTGAACTACAAAAAGGCTCCGAAAACAAGAATTACGAAAGGATTTTTAGAAACTAGATTACAATGTTTAGAAGAGTATTGGAATTCATATCGAGACGCTCATAAGAATTTAGTGAAGAGTACCAGCAAAGAACAACGAAAAAGCATAAAATATTTCAAAGATGAGTTGTACGGTCAATGTGAAGAAATTTATTTAGATTTGAAATCGGAAATCACGGACTCGCTTCAGTTAATAACTGCGCAGAAGACACCAATATTCTCAGCACAAGAAGGAGGAAATAATACCGAAGTAAAGCTACCGACAATAAATCTACCGGCATTTGCGGGAGCATATGAGGAGTGGCAATCGTTTGAAGATACTTTTACGGCATTAATTCACCACAACAAAACGTTAAATAATGTACAGAAGTTACACTATTTAAAATCGTGTTTGACAGGCGAAGCAAAGAATGCTATAAAACATATTCAAGTTACAGAAAGTAATTATGAACAAGCGTGGGTTACTTTGAGAAATCGGTATAGTCATAAACGCCTTATTGTTAATGCAATTTTGAAGAGGTTATTTTCGTACAGAAAAGTGAATACACAATCATCAGGACAGTTGAAACTTCTAATTGATAGTACCAACGAGTGTTTGAACAGCTTAAACTCAATGAACATTTTGACATTAACATGGGACCCTATGATTATATTCATTATTGTGCAAAAATTAGACTCTGATACACATAAGGAATGGGAGACATACGTAAGTCGTGATTATCAAAATGAACTACCTACTTTACAAAATTTAATAACATTTTTAGAGAACAAAATACAAACAATTGAATTGACTAATCAAAGTTCCACGTATATTCAGAAAACATTCAAAGAACGTTCATTTCACTCAACGACAACCACTACAACTACACAAGTTACTTGTAAACTATGTAACGGCCAACATCTTCTATGCCACTGCAAAGAATTTGTGAAACTTGACACTGAGAAGAAATACGAGATAATCAAAAACAATAGATTGTGCTACAATTGTTTATCGTCAGGACATTCAGTATTTCAATGCAAAAAGAGTTCTTCTTGTAAAATTTGTGGCAAACGTCATCACTCACTTCTTCATCACGGAAAGAAGGCAGAGGAATTCCAGGACACAGATAAAATGAAAACCACACCTGGTACCTCATTGCATATCAAAGATAACTTACAAGAAAATATTCCTGAAGAATCTACTGTATTACACTTAGCACAAAAACGCAAGAACGTATTATTAGCAACGGCATTGGTGCCAGTTAAAGGGGAGAATGGGCAACAAACAGTATTGAGAGCATTAATAGATTCTGGATCTCAAGCATCATTTATTAGTGAGAATGCAGCTCAACTTATTAAACTGAAGAAATTTCCAGTACGAGGTACAGTCACCGGAGTAGGCTCGACAACAACTTCAGTGCGTTATGTGGTACAGTTGGACATTTTATCAAGATGTGATGAACAATTCAGTCTCCCTGTAAGAGCATATGTTTTACAATCACACATAACCACGAATCTTCCCAGCAACACAATTGAAATAAAAAATTGGTCACACTTAGACGGACTTACCTTAGCAGATCCTCAATACTTCAAATCAAACAAAATCGACTTACTACTTGGCATAGATATATATACAGAAATTTTGAAGAACAATTTAGTAAAAGGTCCACCTGGCACACCCTCCGCCCAAGACACAAGATTGGGCTGGATTTTATTTGGTAATATTTCAACAAATCCAACAAACGACAAACAGTTATTAGTTATGCATCACCATCTAGATATCGATATGGATAATTTATTAAGAAATCTTTGGGTTATTGACGACAATCCAAAACGTAATCTCACTTTAGCAGAGCAAACATGTGAAGATATTTACAAATCAACTTATTCAAGAACCCTAGAAGGCAGATACGTAGTGAAATTACCATTTAAATCATCGCCACAGGAAATTGGACAAACAAGAAACATAGCACTGAAGAGATTAGAGCAGTTAGAAAAGAAGTTAGAAAGTAAAACAAATTTAAGGAATGATTATATAAAGGCTATGGAAGAGTATATACAACTAAATCACATGGAAAAGGTTCCCAAGGCAGAACTTCATAACTTTGCAATATATTTGCCACACCATGCAGTTGTTCGAAACAGCGAGACAACAAAAATTAGAATTGTATTCGACGCATCATGTAAAAGCTCTAACAACATTTCTCTAAATGATTTGTTGCTAGTAGGTCCACAATTGCAAGAGGATTTAAGAAATTTAATAATGAGATGGCGTATAAAACCTATTGCTTATATAGCCGATATAAAAAAAATGTACAACATGATTCTTGTTACTAAGGAAGACACTGATTATCAAAGAGTATTATGGCGAAAGGATCCAAAAGATGAAGTCGAAGAATATCGTATGTTAAGAGTCACTTTTGGAACGGCATCAGCTCCATATTTGGCTATCAAAACTCTTAAACAATTATCACAAGATGAAGGTGACAAATTTCCAAAGGCAGCGAAAATACTACGCGAGGAATTCTACGTTGATGACTGTATTAATTCACACTTTACAATTGAAGAAGCCGTAGAATGTAGTAAACAATTACAAAAATTATTAGCAAAGGGTGGTTTTATCTTGCAAAAATGGGCTTCAAATAACGAAAAATTTCTGGAACACATTCCACAATCATTGAGAAGCACAACTGTAGAAACAGGAATTACAGATAAGAGCATTATTAAGGCTTTAGGGTTAACATGGAATATTACAAAAGACTTCTTTCATTATCAAATCACATTACCTTCCAAAACAACACAGTCTACGAAGAGAACTATTTTAGGCGACGTACAGCGTTTATACGATCCCCTTGGTTGGATATCGCCAGCAATAATTCCGGCAAAAATACTCATACAAAAAATTTGGTCACAAAGATTAGATTGGGACGAATATATTGGAGATGTTAATGAAGAAGAATGGATAAAAATAAGAAACAGCTTTAATAACTTACACAAAATAAAAATACAGAGATGGATAAATGTAGATAGAGAAGATAGTGATATAAACTTACATGGATTTTGCGATGCTTCTAATAAGGGTTACTGTGCGGTTGTATATTGCAGAGTAGAAAACCAATTTGGGGAAATTAAAACAGGAATAATTGCATCCAAAACAAGAGTGGCACCAGTAAAGAAAATAACATTACCACGCCTTGAGCTCTGTGGAGCATTGCTACTTGCTAAATTAATGAGTCAAGTGAAAGAAGCTATGAGATTAAATAACAATCACATTTACGCATGGACAGACTCAACAATTGTACTTGCTTGGTTATCAGGTGACCCCAATAAATGGAAGCCCTTTGTAAGCAATCGGGTGATTGAAATATTGGATAGCATTTCTAGTAATCAATGGTATCATGTGAAATCGGAACACAACCCTGCAGATATAGGATCCAGAAGTATTTATTTAGAAAACCTATTACATAATAAGTTATGGTGGGAAGGGCCAGAATGGCTACACGAAAGAAATATAAATTTTAATAAACCAAAGGTCACACAAACAGAAGAAGAAATGAGAAATATAGTTGTCAATGTTAAAATAGAAAATAATAATACAATAAAATTTGTAGAATTTGATACACTACAAGAACTTTTAAAGACAATAGCATATTGTGTGAGATTTATAAATTATAAAACAATGAAGAATAACATATCTAGTGACATAACTACATCTGAATTAGAAAATGCATTAATAAAATGTATAAAAATAGCACAAAATGAAGAATTTAAAGTAGAAATAGAAAAATTATCAAAGGAAAGAAATTTATTACAAAATAGTAGAATTAAAAATTTGAACCCCTATTTAGATGAACAGAATGTTCTCAGGGTGGGCGGTAGACTGAGACATGCCAATTTAAGTAATGACCAAAAACATCCAATCATATTAGGCACAGATAATTATTTAGCACATTTAATAGTTAAAGAAGCACATAATAAGACATTACATGGCGGAATACAACTAATGCTCAGCTACATCAAATCCAAATATTGGATAGTAAGAGTCAAAAACATTATTAAGACACACATACATAAATGCATCACATGTGCTAGATATAAAGCTACATCTAGAATACAACTTATGGGAGACCTGCCCAAAGTTCGTTTGACTCCTGCACGACCATTCATTCATAGTGGAGTGGATTTTGCTGGTCCATTGCAAATATTAACATTCAAAGGCAGAGGAGCCAAGTGTACTAAGGCATATATTGCTATATTTGTTTGTATGGCAACCAAAGCCATACATTTAGAGTTAGTTGGAAATTTAACATCTGAAGCATTTATTGCTGCTTTCCAAAGATTTGTTTCTCGACGAGGAAGATGTGTTCAAATTTGGAGCGACCAAGGTAGAAATTTTGTTGGCGCCAATAAAGAATTACAAGAAGCATGGAAAGAAGCTAATTTGGAATTGCCTGGTCATCTCGCAAATATTCTGGCAGCAGATGGGACACAATGGAATTTCATTCCCCCCTACAGCCCAAATTTCGGCGGATTGTGGGAAGCCGGTGTCAAATCGACAAAATTTCATTTACGCAGAATATTAAATACCAATCTTACTTACGAAGAAATGCTAACAACGTTGTGCCAAATTGAAGCATGTCTTAATTCGCGACCATTGATACCAATAGACATCTCTGACACTGAATTTGAAATTCTGACCCCTGGTCATTTTCTTATAGGTGAGGCTCCTGTCACAATTCCAAACCCAGACTTACGACACATTAATATTAACAGATTATCAAGATGGCAACTTACACAACGTCTTGTTGCAAATTTCTGGCACCGTTGGCAGACAGAATACCTAACAAGACTGCAATCACGTCCAAAATGGTTGAAAAAACAACTAGAATTTGAGATTGGCGATATCGTGCTTCTGAAAGATGATCAACTGCCACCAGGAAAGTGGTCTCTTGGTCGTATTGTAGCAAAGCATCCAGGTGAAGACAATCTGACAAGAGTGTATAGTGTCAAGTGCAGTAGTGGAATAGTTAAGAGAACAATTTCTAGACTTTGCGCTTTACCTATTCAGACAGATTAATTATAAATAAAGTGAAATATTTTTGTTATACTTGTTCACCTATGATTATATCTAGTTTTTTGACCGCTTTCACCAATTTTCGTTTGTTATGTATAAATATAGTAGTAAAGGAAATATTCCTTTGGTGGGCGGCATGTTAACGTCATAGGTCTATAAGGATTATTTTGTTTTAAATTTTAGTAGCAATACAGAGTTTGTAGTAAACACCCTAGTCCAGTCAACAAGTTCAAAAACGTGAAAAATAGAGATAAAGCTCCTAAAAATATGAGCAATAGCTCATTGGATTCGGAACGACCTCTAGAAAAATGAGTTTTGAGGATTTTACTGCACGTAAAAAATTGCAATTGTTATTAACAAAATAAGATGAAAAAAAAGAGGTATTTACGTTTTTGTTGATAACTCATAAACTCTTAATATTTACGATATTTGGAAAAAAGGTCCTTAAAGAAGAGGAAATTTCCAAAAAAAAAGTCCTAGCTCCCGGAACTCTACCTCTATTATTTATAATTTTAATTTAACGCTGAAAATAGGGCTCCGCGCAGCCATTACGGCATGGGCGCACTGCCGTTAAAGACAGTTTCTTACATAAAATTATTTTTTATAGTAACAAATATGAATTTAAAAATTTAATTAAATTATGGTGTCATCCAGATACTTGAAAGAATATATTCCCGTTGGAAAAATTTTTTTAAATTAATTTTTCAAAAAGTTATGCAATTGTTAATTAACGAATTTTTTTCCTATCTCCGTTTTCATAAATGACGACATAAAAATTTAAATAATAAACCTATAAATTTTTGGCTCTGTGGAGCTCTTCTTATATATATACTTAACAAGATCCCGCGATAAAAGTTTATTAAAGTTAATTATTTTGTTTATAACAATTTTTTAAAGTTAACAAAAAATGAAAAGTCTAAGAAATGTTATTAAAAAAATTTTTTTAAACAAATGTTATATTATTGCTGCTTTCTTATCCAACAATGGCATTAAGTAACATCGGAATTTTTTTTTTTACATCATTTGTTAAGAAATTGTTTATAAACAAATAGACAAGTTTAATATTTAAAGAAATTTTTTTTTTACCATTATGTTGTCTTGGCAAAATAATGATTTTTAAAAAAAAAATTTTTCTTAAATATTTTTTTTATTGTTTATAATCGTTTTTTTTATATTTCGATTGTTTAAATAATTAGTTAAGGAATGATTTTCTCTTTAAAAATCATAATTGGCATTTCTTCATAGGTAAATAGAAAAAAAAATTTTTTTTATCAAAAATTTCATTGTTTGTTAAATTAACAATTTGTTATAAACAAATTCTAACTACCGTTATATTTTTTTTCTAGAGCTAAAAAAAATAACAAAAACAGCCATATATATCAAAATACTAAAAAAAAAAATTTTCTATTTTTTATAACGCTTTTAAATATTACACGATTTTTACTATAAAAAATAATTTTATGTAAGAAACTGTCTTTAACGGCAGTGCGCCCATGCCGTAATGGCTGCGCGGAGCCCTATTTTCAGCGTTAAATTAAAATTATAAATAATAGAGGTAGAGTTCCGGGAGCTGGGACTTTTTTTTCGGAAATTTCCTCCTCTTTAAGGACCTTTTTTCCAAATATCTTAAATATTAATAGTTTATGAGTTATTAACAAAAACGTAAATACCTCTTTTTTTTCATCTTATTTTGTTAATAACAATTGCAATTTTTTACGTGCAGTAAAATCCTCAAAACTCATTTTTCTAGAGGTTGTTCCGAATCCAATGAGCTATTGCTCATATTTTTAGGAGCTTTATCTCTATTTTTCACGTTTTTGAACTTGTTGACTGGACTACCCGTGTCTTATTCATCCTCGACTCAATAAGTTCATAACATACAATAGTGCACCTTATTACCTCAACAAGTAGTATCTAGCACCTCCCAATGATGCTTCCTCCATTGGACCACATAAGTCTACATGTACCAGTTCACAGGTTTTTGATGTTTTAGACTGACTGCTACTAAATGGTAACATGTGTTGCTTTCCTTTTAGACAATCTGTACATGTATCAATATTTTCATTTTTATAATCAATATTATTTAATCTTAATACACTTTTAACTTGAGTTAAATTTTGATGTCCCATTTTATGATGCCAATCTAATAAATCTGACTGCTTACTAATATAGGCTTTGGAAAGAGGCCTAAAATTCATAACAAACATTTTACTTTCTCGTGTTGCTATAGCAGCTGTTTCACCATCTGTATTCATTATTTTACATTCTTTTGAATTTGACATTAACATGTAATTTTTATCTAAGGCACTTGATCATGAAAATAAATTTACCTTTATATCTGGCACGTACAGCACATTGCTCATAGTTGTAGTTATCCAGCTGTGTCCATTGAAAGCTTCCAATTCCACTTCTCCAACACCAATAGCTGATATTGTAGAACCATCCCCTATCAATATGATCTTAGGGTTTAAAAGGGCACTATAAAATTTAAAATTACTTTTATTTCCTGTCATGTGCTCTGATGCACCACTGTCCAAGTACCAGGTGTCACACTTGTTGTTTTCCAGCATTGAACGGAACATTGCAGTAGTTATAAATGCATTGTTAGACTTTATGGATTCCTTATTAATCCTAAACCGACAATCTCGCATAAAATGCCCTGGCTTTTTACAGTAATGACATTTATAGTTAATAATCTTTGAGTAGCAATGTTTATCACTATGACCCCTTTTTCCACATTTGGTACATTTTATGAAGTTTTTGCCATACGACTTTGTAGCCAATGCTGAATACTCTGTTATTACAGATAACTTTTCTTTCATTCTTTCCTCCTCCATGAGAAGTCTAGCACACAAATCATTTATGGTTTGTTTGTCTTGATCGACGGACTCCCACGCACTTATGAAATGCTTATAATCATCTGGCAATGACATGAGTATTTTAGTAATCACCATTCTCTCGTCGATTTGTTGTCCTAATTCTCGTAGTTTACAAGCTAGGTCCTGTATTCTGGATATATGGTCACTAATACTCGTACCAGGAACATAGTTGTAAGCAAAGAATTTCTGTTGTATAAGATGTAAGCTACTCGACGTTTTTAAATCGTACACGCTGAGTAGTTTGTCCCATATTTCAGCTGCTGTATTGCAGTTTATCACATGCAGCAATACATTTTCTCCTAACCTTGTAACAATTGCAGACTGTGCTTTGGCGTCTTGTTTTAGCCAAATAGAGGCATCTTGACCCTTTTCAGGTTTTTTGCACAAGCCATTTACGACCTGCCATAATCCCAGTCCATTTAAAATAACTTTTGTTTGAAACTTCAACGTGCTCCAGTTTCCACCTTCGAGTTTGGTTATGTTTATATTTTCCATATTTTATTGAAATCCTGGGCCCATAACCTGTTGCGCGAACCTTTTATCAATATTGAACTGACTGGTCTTGATGGAGTAATTAAATAACAGAATGCTTGATACAAGTAATTAATTTTATTCTTCAACTTAGACAAGAAAGATGGCGATACACTTTTTGACAACGAACAAAACTTGCATGTGACAGTGACATTAGTTTTAGCGGTGAAACATAGATAATATATTGTCTCAATACTCAGCAACAAAAGACGATAACAGAATTTCATCTGTCTTTACATCATCAGCAATCGTACCTTTTTGAAAAAAATCTGTAACTGGCTTTTGAACAGCAGAGCAACCAGGAACTGAGTTTAGGTGTTTAACAGTTTTCATATGTCGCGCAAGATCATTTTTCCCCCACCTCCAATTGCAAGATCTGATAAACAAAACTTACAGTGTGCGTAATCATCTCCTTTTTTTACTTGTGTTCAACCACGATTTAAAATTAGTTTCTTCCAGCCAAGACTGATGAAAACGTTGCGAATTTCGCGACCTTTTCGATAACATAATTAGTACTAAGATTATTTTCTTCACATTGAGAGTTCAAGTTTAATTTTCTTAGAATGCACTGCACACACAAAATCAACTAGAAATCTTAGTACAAAAACGTCGACTCGACTCGCAATGCCAAGCGTTCAATGATTCAAACAAATCATTTTCATTCTGCTCATTCCGTTCATTCATCAAACATAAGTTTCGGGACTTTCGGGGAATCTCTGTCTGTACGCTATAAATGTTGCCAGGATGTTGACAGCGATTTACACAAAACCTAGAAAAATAATTGTTGAAGACAATAAATATACGCCTATTAGGTATATGTTAAAAACAGATACTTATGTAAGTGTAGCGTACGCGGAGAGGGACTAGTGAAACGGCTGGTAGTTCGTAACGCACTGATTTATTGGCAACCAATCATAGGTGAAGGACGCGACCCCGGGAGGGGCGCGGGGTATGCGGGGACGCAGCCTCGCAACACTTACTTACATACCTAACAGTAAGTAACTGTTTTTAACATATAAATTATCGTATTATTTCATCATGGACCATGTGATCTCAATTATTCTGTATAAAAGTTAAGCCAAATCTGTAATCTGTATTTGAGGTCAAAATTCTGTATAGATACAGATAAATCTGTATATATGGCAACACTGCTTATTAGGTTCCTAAATTTAGAGCTGCAAATAATGAGTTAAGTGACCTAACATAGACTTTTATTAAGTTATTTAGAAAGAAGTATATTGTGCTTCGAAGGTTTTTGATTTGATTATTGATTTGTCATAAAGTTTCTTGTACTTACTCATATTATCTTTTAATTCAAAGCTTCTATTTTATTACTTTCTTTGCCTATTGTCGAGACTTTTATTTAAATAGAATAATATACAATAAGTAGAGTAATTGTTACAAGTGTAATTGAGTAATATTATAAATATATTTGTTATAAAAAGTATTTGAGTTCATTACCCATTTTAGTTCATAACAAGAAAATTCAATATGAAAGTTGTGAGAATGAAATATATCACAGCTTGGGAAAAATAAATCATATTATGGAAAAATAATTCATATTTTCTCCTTAATTAAGTGACTTGGGGTAAGTCACTGTAGCTATACTCTTTTGAGCAATTAACATATCTTGCCACACTTTGGAGTCTTGTTTGTGGAGCTCCACTTGTTGTTTCTGCAGCTCGATTCCTTGCTTGTGCAGCTCCAATCTTTCTTTAGCAACCTCCACTAATATTCTTCTAGCCGCTTCTTGGGTAAGTGGAGGTTGCCTATTACTGCGACGGCGCCGTCACACACTGTCTGTTTATCTGTGCACTTCTTCGTCGGCCTCAGTTTGGACTGGTGAGTCTTCTTGTGGCTGAACCATTTCCACATTACTTAATATAATTTCTTCAATTAATTCTATTTCTTCTACATGAGTTGGTCCAGCCACAGGCTCCGGTTGCTGGTCGGTATTATTAGAGCTACAATAATAAAAGTATATTATTATTCAATATTTTTTTCTTACTAACATTATCTAGATAATTACTTACATTTGGAAATGGGTCGCCTTGAGTTTTAGGCAAGCCCATACCAAAGCCTTCCCCAAGAAGTCTCAGAAATTTTATTTTCTAAGTCATTCAGGGGAATGGCATCAGAAGGTCCGTCTCCCGTACGCGTCTGTGATGTACGGAGGACTGCGACTGTTAGTTTTAACTTAGCTTTTAGTCATCCCAATACTGAAAGAGAATACTAATTTGTACTCATTTCTAATGAAGAAAAGAATTTATATTAATTTAAATTTTCTAGTGTTAACACTCACATTAGACCAACCCATCCAATCTTTGGTAGCATATTCTCCTTGCAAGTTCAATGACTCTGTCTCCGTCATCCACATTCTCTTCGAGTATTCTCTCGCCTGAGCCGATTTATTATAACCAACAGCTAAATCATTGAGGCAATTAAAAAAATCCTATAATGATTCTAGCTGTTGTTATGTAACACGACGACGCACAGAGTATTTACATATGAAAACGGGTCAAAAATATTTTATATCATTTTCTGAAGCATTTATATTAAATAAACAATTCTTTATCATTAAAACATATTTATTCATAAATTTAGCACATACTAAAAGTTATTCGCCCCCTGTTACATTGGGGCCTAAACATATAAGGCGAAATGTTCATAATTTTTCATTCTGCCAACCCCTACGGGGATATAGGCGTTATGGTAATATATTGTATGTATATAAAAGTTACTCTGAATCTGATTCGTGATCTTCCAATTCTTCTGAGTCGATTTCTTCTTCATTTCTAACTTGCAACTCCTATGTTTCAGCAGGAAGTAGAAGGTCCTAACATTCTTGGGAATATGGCTTACTTTTTTTGTGACGCTGTGGTCGGATACTGCTCAGTAGTGGATCGGAAGATAATAATAGCCTATTTATGACATCTTTATTGCACATTATTCTAGAAAACTTGCGAGAAAAACTGTGTCGGTACTGTCTGAAGTGTTTCTGTTTGACGCCGCCGTGGTGGAGTGGTCAGTAAGCCTACACATCGGGCAGTCCGGGTTCGAGTCCTGGTAGTGGCAAATGTTAGTGTGATGAACACGATCATTTGTTCATGAGTCATGGTTGTTTATATATTTATTTAAGTTTATTTATAAAAATATCTAGATTATTAAGTATATTTGTCCGTTATCCAGTATCTATAACACAAGTTCTTAAAGATACTTAATTTGGGCTAGATAATTGGTGTGAGCGTAGAAATATATTATTATTATTGTTTGTTGCGGGCCTCTGCGGCTTCCTTCGATAACTATCCAATTGGTAATAAACAGTGCCTTATTACGGTGTGTCCATGGATTAGTATTTTATGCAGTGTTGGAGACATTGGGTGCCATCCATATAGCTGTACATATAATTTTGCAGTTTCAGTTGTGTACACTGAAAACTTTTCCACATTTATTTTGTGACCATATCTCAAAAAATCTAATTCTTGTATGAAGGATTGACAGCCCAAATCGTAATGCTTCAGGGTTTTCTTCGTTTTTTCGGCTTAAGTTATTAAAGTCTTTTGAAGTAAGGCCACATACAGGATGTAAAAGACATGAACAGTCAAACGAGAACCATGTATTCTGCTCACCATCATAACATTTTTCTTCCTTTAGACTATACCTGGGAAATTGATAGTTACGATTTTATTGAAGCTCAAAGTCATAATTTTTATTTTCATTTTTTTATGAAAACTTATTCTATACGTTATTTCTTAATTATTGTCCAAAAAAACATTATCTTTTTTTTAGTATTTCATAACAAAAAATGGCTTCAAAACGTTAGCGTTCAATGTAGCTCACTCGATGCGCACGCACACTAACGAACGGGGCCGTCGTCAAGCAAAATTATCGCGGTTTTGCCAGTTGCGTGCGAGTTGAGCCCTTTACATTGCGCGTTACAATTTGCAATTTTTTGTAGCACCAAAAAATAAAAATCATTTCCCAGCAATATTTTTTTTGAAATATGTCTTATTTTGATGTATAGAATACGTGGTTTTCGTTTGACTGTTCATGTCTTTTACACCCAGTATACAGGGCGTCCCACGGCCATGCCACACGGAGGGAAAGTATATTAAATATTTAACGTAGGATATTTTACTAAAAGAAGACATCGTTTTATTTTTATTAATAAGTAGAACTGCATTCACAGATTTTTTAAAAATCGCCTACCTCAACCGGGAATCGAACCCGCCAAATGTGATAGAAGAATTACATGTATTTTATAATAGCGTTTGAAAGGGCTACTCATAAGCATTATTTTTTTCTAAATAACCTAGCATATTAAATGAAACTAAGATCATAAAATTTTTCATGTTATTTAAAAAAAAAATTATCAAATGCTCAAAATGTGATCCGTTCTGTTGTATTAGGTTGGGAAAAAAGTCTTTTCGCATTATAGTATGTATAAACTTGTAATAAAATCTCTTTGGCTATACTATTTGTATCTGGCTGGTTTTGGTATCATTGAAAGTTTAAATTTTAAAGAACATAATTCCAAATTTAAATTAGGAAAATGTGTGATTTTCATTTGTTTTTCGTACCGCCAAGATGAGTGAATCTAATGAAGAAATTCGATACATTTTAAAATTTTACTACAAAAAAGGTAAAAATGCAACGCAAGCCGCGAAAAAAAATTGCGATGTTTATGGACCTAGTGCAGTGTCTGTGAGAGTAGCACAAATTTGGTTTAAGCGTTTTCAATCCGGAAATTTTGATGTCAAAGATGCACGTCGCTCTGGTCGCCCTATTACAGATAAAATGGATGCCATTTTTGAAAAAGTGGAGCAAGATCGGCATATCAGTAGTTACGACGTAGCTGAAGAACTGGGAATTGACCACAAAACAGTTTTGGCGCATTTGAAAAAAACTGGGTACACAAAAAAGCTCGACATTTGGGTACCTCACGAGCTCACTGAAAGAAACCTAATGAACCGTGTACTCATTTGTGATTCTTTATTACGACGTAATGAAACCGAACCATTTTTGAAGAAGCTGATAACTGGTGATGAAAAGTGGATCACGTACGACAAGAACGTGCGAAAAAGGTCGTGGTCAAAGGCCGGTCAGGCTTCACAGACTGTGGCGAAACCCGGGTTAACTCGCAACAAGGTGATGCTGTGTGTGTGGTGGGATTGGAAGGGCATTATTCATTATGAGCTGTTACCACCAGGCAGGACCATCGATTCTGAACTCTACTGCGAACAACTGATGAGATTAAAGCAAGAAGTTGAGAGAAAGCGGCCGGAATTAATCAACAGAAGGGGTGTGGTTTTTCATCATGATAACGCTAGACCTCACACATCTTTAGCCACTCAGCAAAAATTAAGAGAGTTTGGCTGGGAGGTGTTAATGCATCCGCCGTATAGTCCTGACCTTGCACCTTCAGATTTCCACCTGTTTCGGTCTCTTCAGAATTCTTTAGGCAGTGTCAGGTTAACATCACGAGAGGACTGCCAAAACCACTTGTCGCGGTATTTTGACCAGAAGTCCCAAAATTTCTATAGCAATGGGATCATGTCCCTACCTACAAGATGGCAAAAAGTTATCGAACAAAATGGTACCTACATACTTTAGTTAAATGTAAATAAACTATATTAAAAAATGTTTTGAATTTTCTTAAAAAATGCGAGGAAACTTTTTCCCCAACCTATTATACAAATTCTCACTCTTTTGATAATTTCTCTCCCTGTCGATTTACTTATTTTTGCATGGTGGATGTTTGAAATAATACGTCTAAGTTCATTTTGTAACTCCTGCACACTGTTGTACCGGTTCCTGTAAACTAAATCTTTTACATAACCCCATAAAAAAAAATCAAGTGGGGTTAGATCTAGGGATCTCGGTGGCCATCTAATTTGTCCAAAAGTGGCGATCCAGGAAGGAAAATATTCATTAAGAAACTCGACTGTTCTCCTACTGTTATGAGCCGGAGCCCCATCTTGCTGGAATATGAGATTTCGTCGATCTGCATCAGGAAGATTATTAATCTCATTTCTTAAAATCTCAAGTATTTCTAGATATCTTTCCGTGTTCAGAGTTCCTTCGTAAAAATGTATTAAGAGAACCCGGTTACTTACAATCCCACACCAACAGTTGAAAGAAAAACGCACTTGATCATTAGTCTCGCGGATTCGTAAGGGATTCTGTCTGGACCAAATGCGATTATTACGCCGGTTGTACATACCGTTGTTACTAAAGTTTGACTCGTCTGACCAAATAATGGTGTTCAAAAAATTTTGATCCTCAAGGATGAGTCTCTCGATATGTTGGCAGAAATTAAATCGTCTTTCAGCATCTCCCGGCCGTAATTTTTGCACTAATCGCCCTTCAACATAACTTTTAAACTTGTATTTTTTCAGAACGCGATGTATTCTACTCTTTGAAAGTCCAATTTCTTCTTCACCTTCCCTCACTGAACTCTTCGGGTACGCTTCAAAGTAAATCAGAATGTTGAGTTCATCATCGCTGACGTTTATTATCTGCTGCTGTGGTTGCTGTAAGCGATGATCAAAACGTCCTAAATTTGTTAAATTATCCACCATTCTTTTCAACACATATCGAGATGGTGTGCGTCTATCGGGATATCTTTCGCGGTACCACCGCAAAGCTAATGAAATGTCTTTGTGATTTAAAAAGTATGCTTCTATTAAATCCAAATTATTTTGGTACGCCATGGTAAGTAAATTAACACAAAAATTGCTAATAAACGAAAATGAAACTCACAATAAACAAAAGAACAGACGCTTTAAAATTTACGTGTTCCATTTTCGAATTATTTATTTTTACTAATATCAGCCAGTTGCATGGTAATTGTGAGCTCATGAAGAAATGCATACAAGTACCTGCTACACTTCATGTATCGCTTTATTATAATCATGTACTTACACCACGGAAATCTCGTATCTCAAGTGGGTAGGTCTTTGAAATGATAATGTTAATTGTTGGAAGCATGGCCAAGTCAGAGGAAATTTTCCTGAACAAAATTTTAAATAAAATGAAAAATTTTATGATCTTAGTTTCATTTAATATGCTAGGTTATTTAGGAAAAAATAATGCTTATGGGTAGCCCTTTCAAACGCTATTATAAAATACATGTAATTTTTCTATCACATTTGGCGGGTTCGATTCCCGGTTGAGGTAGGCGATTTTTAAAAAATCTGTGAATGCAGTTCTACTTATTATTAAAAATAAAACGATGTTTTCTTTTAGTAAAATATCCTACGTTCAATATTTAATATACTTTCCCTCCGTGTGGTGTGGCATGGCCGTGAGACGCCCTGTAGCAGCACTTCATGGTAGAAGTTGTGTTGGTTGCAGCATTGCATACTTTAGCATCTACCATTGTCGGAAGTATATATATGACTAACACTAAGAGCGCCTTTTTCAGTTGTAATTTCTGTTTTAATCAAAGATGTCGCTTGCTCCTCCATATATTGTATTTCTTCTTTAGTAATATCTTTCGTTTCGTGTTTAAAACGAATACGTATTGGTCTACAATATCTTGGCGATGACGGCACTGGATTTTGCCAAAGCGTTTTTCTTTGCCCATTTATGTTTACTTGAAGTCGTAATGGTACGAGAGAACTTTGAAAATATTTGCATCACTGTCTGTAGTGGTTTCAAACCCCATTTGTTAATTAATTCTAAATTCCGTTTTTCTTCTGTAGTGCAATTTTCTATTACTTCTTCTAAATATTTGCATAAACGAGAAGAGGTGTGATCCAATAAGTCTTGCAATGTAATTTCTGCAGATGTTTCTGTTACTCTCATAGAATCTTCTTTTGGATAGCATTCCCTTTTTGCTTTTTTCAAAAGTGAATAGCAGGGATATATGTTTTTATTTGCGCTTTGTATTATCTCGTATTGTTTTTTAGTAAATTTTCCCTCAACAAATATAGCCAAAGCTTGTGACGGAGTGTGTTTTACAACAGCCTATTTTTTGTGTGGTGGCGCCTTTGATAACCCTCCGAAATTTCGTTGCCCTATTTGGTGATGCTGTAACTTCTTTTATGGCTTTTGACAGATCTTTGTTGCCAGCAGCACGTTGACTGGTCTGAGCTGCATATGTTAGCACTTCGGCAGGTACTTGGTCTCTTAGTTCCTTGGTTCGTCGTCGCTTACTTCGGTCTGTTAATTCCTCGAATTCTTTTGTAGGGCGACCCGGTTTTTCAGTTGTATCCCAAATGGTGAACTTTATTGATTTATTTAGCCATTGTTCATTTTTGGTAAGGAAACGTTCTTGTTTATAACTAGAAACTACCCACTTTTGTTTGAACTCCGACTTAAAACGGCTTAAAGTGTGCTTCTACTTGTCAAGCTCATTGGTAGGACATTTTGTTATTTCTTTTAGTTTTTCCTCCAAAAAGTCAAATTTTTCGTCAATGGTTTTATTTGAACATTCTTGCAGAAAATCATACAAATATCTTCTACCTATTTGCTGTGTATTTCCAGGAGATTCTGAAAAGAAATAGAAACTATTAGAAACAAACTGCAAATACGATATAAGTTTGTTTTATTAATTTCGACCATAGCACAAAATGGCGGACAAAGGCGGATTTTTTTTATGATATATGTTGGAAAGACTCTTTACTTTATCACTTAACGAATTCAGCATTCGGAAACACCAGGAACATCAACAAAATAACCTTAATTTAAATTTTTTCCTTCTAAAAAAATACGTTTATTTGCGCTTGATAAAAAATCATATATAAAATTATTCTGAATTTGAAGACAACTTAATTTTATGTATTTTGAAAGAACATACCTTTTTCATTAGCGTCCATGTTGATTATCTTTTATTTTCTCTAACAACACACAAAATACTCGAAAAGTACACGTATCACACAGTAAGAGCGCCGATAACATGGAAATGTGCATTGAACAACAGCTAGGTTCCGACTGACGAAAACAAGATGGCGGACGTTCTTTGTAGGCAAACCACGTGAGCCATTGGTTATCAGATTACAAGAAAGAGATAGTTACATCTACTTGCGTAAACATTTTTATTTTACACTTTTGACCGGTTTTTTTAGCAGAATACTCCTGTGTGCGACGGCGAGAATCAACTCGAGACCTACAGAATAAAATTCACGCGACTATTTTCACATAAACTTTATATTAATTCATATAATTTAAATACTTGAGTATTCATGATTGAAATTAATACCAACTTAAATAGAAAACGAAACAACCATAACTAAACTTGCCAAACACAAAAAAAAAGAAAAAACAATACTTGTGTGTAATAAGTGTGTAATTCTTCAAAGTATATACAGGGCGTCCCACGGCCATGCCACACGGAGGGAAAGTATATTAAATATTGAACGTAGGATATTTTACTAAAAGAAGACATCGTTTTATTTTTAATAATAAGTAGAACTGCATTCACAGATTTCTTAAAAATCGCCTTCCTCAACCGGGAATCAAACCCGCCAAATGTGATAGAAAAATTACATGTACATATTTTATAATAGCGTTTGAAAGGGCTACTCATAAGCATTATTTTTCCTAAATAACCTAGCATATTAAATGAAACTAAGATCATAAAATTTTTCATTTTATTTAAAAAAAAAAATTATCAAATGCTCAAAATGTGATCCGTTCTGTTGTATACAAATTCTCACTCTTTTGATAATTTCTCTCCCTGTCGATTTACTTATTTTTGCATGGTGGATGTTTGAAATATACGTCTAAGTTCATTTTGTAACTCCTGCACACTGTTGTACCGGTTCCTGTAAACTAAATCTTTTACATAACCCCATAAAAAAATCAAGTGGGGTTAGATCTGGGGATCTCGGTGGCCATCTAATTTGTCCAAAAGTGGCGATCCAGGAAGGAAAATATTCATTAAGAAACTCGGCTGTTCTCCTACTGTTATGAGCCGGGGCCCCATCTTGCTGGAATATGAGATTTCGTCAATCTGCATCAGGAAGATTATTAATCTCATTTCTTAAAATCTCAAGTATTTCTAGATATCTTTCCGTGTTCAGAGTTCCTTCGTAAAAATGTATTAAGAGAACCCGGTTACTTACAATCCCACACCAACAGTTGAAAGAAAAACGCATCATTAGTCTCGCGGATTCGTAAGGGATTCTGTCTGGACCAAATGCGATTATTACGCCGGTTGTACATACCGTTGTTACTAAAGTTTGACTCGTCTGACCAAATAATGGTGTTCAAAAAATTTTGATCCTCAAGGATGAGTCTCTCGATATGTTGGCAGAAATTAAATCGTCTTTCAGCATCTCCCGGCCGTAATTTTTGCACTAATCGCCCTTCAACATAACTTTTAAACTTGTATTTTTTCAGAACGCGATGTATTCTACTCTTTGAAAGTCCAATTTCTTCTTCACCTTCCCTCACTGAACTCTTCGGGTACGCTTCAAAGTAAATCAGAATGTTGAGTTCATCATCGCTGACGTTTATTATCTGCTGCTGTGGTTGCTGTAAGCGATGATCAAAACGTCCTAAATTTGTTAAATTATCCACCATTCTTTTCAACACATATCGAGATGGTGTGCGTCTATCGGGATATCTTTCGCGGTACCACCGCAAAGCTAATGAAATGTCTTTGTGATTTAAAAAGTATGCTTCTATTAAATCCAAATTATTTTGGTACGCCATGGTAAGTAAATTAACACAAAAATTGCTAATAAACGAAAATGAAACTCACAATAAACAAAAGAACAGACGCTTGAAAATTTACGTGTTTCATTTTCGAATTATTTATTTTTACTAATATCAGCCAGTTGCATGGTAATTGTGAGCTCATGAAGAAATGCATACAAGTACCTACTACACTTCATGTATCGCTTTATTATTATCATGTACTTACACCACGGAAATCTCGTATCTCAAGTGGGTAGGTCTTTGAAATGATAATTGTGGTGTCCTCCGGAGTGTCCGGAGAGGGTTGTGCTATAACACTAAGTCACTCTATGATTCACTGTACACTGTGGTGGCAAACGTCCGCTCGGTCCGGCGGTCGGAACACGACTGACTCAACAGAGCCGTCACTGCCATTACGGCATATACCTTTATTGTCTATTCCACAACTACCCACATATTTTGTTAGACATCACATCTCTTCCTTTTTTTTATAATTTGATGTATTTGTTACATCCACTTAACAGTAGGAAAATATTCAATGTCTCATTTTATTTCACATGACATGGATATTAAATATGTCAACGAATAATTATTGTAGTTACTAGAATACCAGCATTGCAGGTGTTGTGCGTGCTGCAACATAATGCTGAGTGGCGGCCTTTTTGGTTTAAATTATTCTAATGTGTATATTTTTTTGTTTTGTCGTTTTTTTTTTAAACAAGGAATACGTATTAATTGTCTGTTGAAACCAAATAAATTTATTTTGATTTGATTTGATTTAATTCATAACTTTGTGATCTCATTGTATACAATATTAAAATAAGCAATAATTAACTAATTTACTTATTTAAGTCTTTTTAAAGATAACTTTCTGTGACTCTGGATCAACAGGTCACAGGTCTTACCGATATCCCCCTTTTTTCATATATATATATATATATATATATATATATATATATATATATATATAACGGGTGTAAAAGACATGAGCAGTCAAACGAAAACCATGTATTCTACTCACCATCATAACATTTTTTTTCCTTCAGACTATACCTGGGAAATTGATAGTTACGATTTTATTGAAGGTCAAAGTCGTAATTTTTTTTTTCATTTTTTTATGAAAACATAATCTAAACATTATTTCTTAATTTTTGTCCAAAGAAACATTATCATTTTTTTTAGTATTTCATAAAAAAAAATGGCTTCAAAACGTTAGCGTTCAACGTAGATCACTCGATCCGCGCGGACACTAACGAACGGGGCCATTGAACTCCGTGCGCGTCATCCTGAGTGACGCGTCAACGACTGTAGGTGCAAAAAATTACCACTCAAAATAATGATCAGCTGATGAGTTAATGATTAAATTACTTAATCAACGTGTTAAAACTTAATTGATTTAAGTATTGGACCCGCAGTCAGCTGACTAATAAATTATTAGATCTAGGTAGGTACCACCTGGTTGAACAAAGTAATAAACGATCAACCATCCAATAACTTGCCGTCAAGCTCAGACCGCCAAGTAGTAAGCATCTACATTACCTGCTTATTAAGTTTCTTATCACTGATAAAGAATTACGTACTTTGTTGATTTACCATACGAGTAACAGATAGGTATTGAATAACTACCTACATAAAGCGGTGATTTCAATTTCATACACATTAAAAAAGTTACTTCTCGTTCTTTTACATTTTTAAAATCACAGTGCCTGTAAAAAAATGAGTTTTCTTTTACGTTCATTTTGATATAAACTTATGCCTTTATGGATAGCGAGAAAACATATCCAGATAGGATAGAACCCGCAATTCCAAATTTATTCCTTAATAATGTAAGAATTTACGCTTTGACTTTAGTTCCTACGTAGATGTGTAGGTATGTTAGTAAGGACTGACAATTTCTTCAAGTTCCAGAGACGATAACATTTTGAAGAAAGCTTTAAATGAATTAAGGCATGATTACTTATTACACTTGTTATAAAATTTAACAAGGAAGAAAGGTACAGAAAATAAAATACCTAGATTCAATCAAGCATTGCTTCGTAACCTAGCAACGCGCGGGAAACTCGTGTCGCGGCAGACGCTTTGGCCGGCGGCCGGCGGGGCGCGTCAAAAGAATTCCAGGAATTACCTACGTACCGCGCTTGCATACAATGTTGCCAACTTAGTGTTTGCTCTAAACCTAGTAAAAAATATTTTTTTTGTTCATTGTGTTGTTTGCGATAATTGAATTCAATTCAATGTTCACTGTTTAACGTCATAAACGAGCACCAAAGCAGTAATTACTTTTTAACTTTCGCGTTGCATGAATAAACGGTAATGTTAAAACGGGAATTAACACGATTTGTTGATCAATAATTATTAAATCAGTAATTACTGGTGAGATATGGCCAGTGTATTACACACACCATCACTGGTAAATTGGCACTCTTATAGCGATTGATTTATTTGGTTAAATGTTTTTTTTTTACATAAGTTGAGTTATTTATTGTGTCTGCGCAGATATCTGAAACGATTACGACAATTCTTTTTTGTTATAAAGGTCGTAATAGCAGATTGGTTTCTTTTACATTAAATGGTCAATTTTCTTTTACAATTTAATACGGGACGTGGCAAGCGGACGCGTTCCCTTCTGCCAAAGTACATACATGAATAAACGTTCATGTCAGTTTATAAAAAATAGTTCGCCGCGACGACCGACCGCCATTTTGAATTCGTATCTGTCGCTAAGCGGACCTCTTAAAAATTATTGGTTGCGGAGTGTCTTCTTGTAAACGACCACCAGAAACATTAAAGTTATCCTAAAACGGAGTTGCTTATCATACGAAAGTAATTTTCTATTCAAATCAACTACTGTTTCACATAACAATACAATTTTTCATCTACAAATTCAGAAACAACGATATAACAACGTTAGGAGATATGGTAGTACCGCGGGTTAGCCGATCCCGCGAGTGTGCGCTGCAAATAATTTTTGCAATAGTGTGCACGAGTGAGTAAATGTGTGCTATGCGTGTTTGCCTCACCCCCCGCAAAAAACGGCAGAATGATTTCTGTACTAAATCTGCGCTATGCCACGTCCCGTGTTAAATGGTCTAAGGTCACCGTCATGATGATGGGATTAGTAGATTTTTAACGACAATTAGCTCATACATTGTGGTTAAAGTATTGGAAAGTGTTTCAAGATTGTCTACCACAAGTATGTTTATTTTAGTTCCTTTTTTGGTTGGTACTATGTATTTTATTTTCAGATAAATTGCCTACTACCTAATCAAATTTTTTTAAATTTCTAAAAATGTATTGTAGTACTAAAAATAAGTATGTTTGGTTGCGGAATTTTTATCTCAGCAGCTGGCAACACTTCGCGTGATTTATTTCTCTACTTCGCTAGTCGCTAGCGCAGCGCCACGGTAGTAGCGCGCTTATGATCGAATGCTTTCGAACTCGCGTAAATGAGGTTGCGTAATCAAACCGGTTTTATGGCATGACATCGTGCTGTCCTAGTAATAAGCGGTTCTAAGTCATCAGTGCAGTTTGTGTTGTGATCGTGGTGATTTAGTGAGTGTTAGAAACAAGATCCCGGGCATGTTTATAGGGCCCGCGAATATGTGAACATGGTTTACTGTTATACTTGGTCCCGTTTTCTTGCCGCAAAGAATGGATGGGCGAGCTTACCTGGATCTGTTAAACGGGTACATTTCAGACGCTCTGGACAACATGCCACTAACTCAGCTGCGAGATAGATGGTGAGATAGATGGCGACCCCCCCAAACACACATTGTGAGACCCGTTCGGGAGCGGCTGACGGAGCTGTTCAGTGTCCAAGGGATTGGGCGGTATGGGCCTATTCACGATTGCCAAATAACCCCTCTAGATTTTTTTTGTAAGGGGTTCGTTAAGGACAGAGTTTTTGACCGCCCTTGCGAAACGGCTGTTGAGATGCGTCAAAAAATCATTGACGTATTCGACGAACATAAGCAGCTGTCGCTTCGAGTGGAAATCCTGGAGCGAGTTCACGAAGAAACGCTGTAGGTATCGTGCGTGCATGTGTCTACACGTCGAAGGTCGCCAGTTTGAACCGCACCTCACCCTTTCGAAAGGCCTATCGTGGATGAAAATTAATGAACAGTAGGTAAGTACCTAGATTAATTGTGTTTTGAAACAAAAATGTTTACTGACAATTATGTTAACCTACATTGTGAACTTCGTGGCCGTCTGGCAAAATTATCGCGGTTTTGCGATGCGTGCGCGTTGAGCGCTTTACATTGCGCGGTACAATTTGCAATTTTTTTTAACACCAAAAAATTAAAATCATTTCCCAGCAATTATTTTTTGGTATGTTACTTATTTTGATGTATAGAATACATGGTTCTCGTTTGACTGTTCATGTCTTTTACACCCGGTATATATATATATATATATATATATATATATATATATATATATTTTAGATAAAATCTATAACAACTTGCAGCTTTCAACTTATGACAAAAGTCACACTTAGGTAAGAATTAGGTAAGCATATACATGATGTTTTTCAATGATCTTTCTTTGCAAGATCAACAAGTGAGTCACTTGCTAATAGTCCATATTATTATTACTTACAGCTATTTAAGTAACAAAACATATTAGGAACAACAAAAATAAATAAGTATTGGGTTATGGTAATTACTAAAATTATGCCATACTATTTTTTTTTTTTTTTTTTTTTCAAACTTCCATAACACCGTTGTGATTTGAAAATCCGATGAAACAAACAGCGATACTTAACAATAGTATTTTGATGCATAGAGATTGCTATTCAACATTTTGACAACCAATAATCATCTGTTGCTTCCACGGAGATATAGCAAAATATGAGCTTCTTGGGAGCTCCCGAAATCACCCTTGCCACTTTTTAGAAGCTTCACCCCTGCCGTGTGCGAATTTGCTTTTGCTATTGCTATTTTGCTATTTTGCTATTCTATTCTATTCTATTCTATTCTATTGTTTGATTGTTTAGGCAGCGTCATAACTGCCTCCTTCCATTATTTAATACGAATGATATATTCACAAACAAGACCGTTCCACTTAACTTCCTCGCCTAGGAGCTCCTAACGACACGCTTCCTTGTAGCCTTGTACTTTTGTTGACAATTACTTTTACAAAAAAACCGCTTAGGATGCTGGACAACATAGTCATATAATTTACACAATGAGTGTTAATAAAAGTTAGCTCCTTTTATCTTGTCTATTTGTGTCATTCCCGCATCACTAGGTATGCTAAATCATAGATAAATTACAATAATAATAATTGTAAAATGAGAAAATAATCATTGCAATTTTCTCACATTTTCTATTATATCTAACGTGATGGGTTTACTTGCGCTTTACTCGTTAGTATGTGATAGTACCTTAGCTACTACAGCTTACCTAGTTAAGGAAACTCTAATCTTCAATATATTAACCTGGAGGAGTTATATTAACCTCTCATTCACAGGAATTCATCGATTACAACGTGATATTAAAATCTGATTCCTAAGCCTGCGAAATCAGAATGTTTTGGATTCATGACTATAAAATATGTACTTATACGGTTGTTGCAAATTAGGTACAGACACTAGCAGCACTACTTGATTCATTAATGCTTATAGTCATCTTTAAAATATTTCCGCTAAGTAAATATCTTTATCAGTCTCCATTTACTAATTATATCTTTTGAAGAGTTATATAATTGTGGTTCAATGGAATATAAAGCTATAACCAGCCTCTTGAACCAATTCTCTGTATTTGTCTGTAATTGTCGTCCGATATTTGGACAACAAGTAGGTTTGACTATATCGTAATAACACCTAAATTAGTCAAATATTCGTGAGGAACAATAATATGGTAACAGTATGTCACCAGGATAGGAACAAATGATTTAAATGAATAGGTAAATATTCAAGTTATTAACAAATAGGTACATAGGTACTCACAAATATACATAAAGATAGGTGACAATATTCTGTCACTATTGGAGGCACTGCATGGTCCACACCGCCGAATACGGCTTCGTGTGCAACCATGTGTCACCCAAAGCTCCGCTCAACCCCCTTTGGGACAACGAGCATGTATATATGTATGTAAACAAAATTAAATAAGTGTTACCGTTGCTAGTCCGTGTTGGTAACTTTCACTAGGTACTCTACTACTCGGTAGGTACACGAGCCCAGTTTTATGAAGTAGGCTAATAGGTACGTACCTTAATGAGTAATTGGAGTTAGTGTGGGAATCGCTTTATATATTGTACTAAAGGAAGGAATCCGTTAATTCCTGTTCTTATTTGTTTAATCATAAGTATACTGCATTACTACTGTACAATGTACCATAACATTGGCATATTGCAGTTGTTGTCTCTTTTGCCAGCACCTTGATTTCACGTGGAGATAACTTTAATTTTGTTACATGGTTAATCCTTTGGTGCTATTCCTACCAGTGAAGTCAATTTACTATGACATAGGTTAGCACACCCAATTTTCAGCACTGCACCTTTCAGCGCTTTTTTTTTCGGTATATTTGTGCCAACTCAACCATAGGACATTTGAACCCATTCAACCGCGGTACATTTGTACCAACTCAACCATGGGACATTCAACCACGGTACATTTGTACCAACTTAACAACTCAAGGCATGTATGTATGTATCACATTATCATAGATTTTACTTATGTGGCTAGATATTGTTATAAGTTAATTTAATCATTAGCTATACTATATAAAGCTATAAGAAATCGTTACGAATTTTATCATAGTTGATTATTAACTTTCGGCAATTAAGACGTTAAACCACCATAATACCAGATTCCGATTGACAATTCACAGCTTGCCTCGTTTAGCATTTTGGATATTGGTCAATACTAATATATTGTCTAGTTCTTATCACAATCCAATTGTGTTTGTCTCGAGGTTTGATTACCTTGAAATTCAGCGTCTTAGCCACCTGACGACTGTCTTGAGAGAGTTTACTTCCATTATAATATGTACTAGTACAGTCCAGTTTACTACTATTGAATACGATAATTGACTTTGCTATTACCAACCGACACACCCGGTTTACTACTAAATATATATTTATATGTATATAGGTATATTTTCCACTAATACCAACTGACGATGTCAATTTACTACTATATTATGAACATAAATTCACATTAAACTTTTTATGTTTTCTTAGTACCAATTGACGTTGTCAATTTACTACTATGTATGTACATAAATTCATATCATATATTATATTTTTCTAGCACCGATTGACGTTGTCAATTTGCTACTATATTATGAACATAAATTCATATTAAACTTTTTGTATTTTCTTAGTACCAATTGACGTTGTCAACTTACTACTATGTATGTACATAAATACGCATCATATTTTATATTTCTCTAGCACCATTGACGTTGTCAATTTGCTACTTACTACATTTATGTAACTACATAAAATCGCATATACATTTTAATTTTCTGGTATTATGTATATAATATACAATTTTTTCAAGAATATGTGATTTCATACATATTTGGCATTTTGGGTTGAATCCATGTGTTCTGTGTTGTAAAGAAGTAATTGTTCATTACTTCTGGTCATTAATTTAAGCAAAGCCGCCCATATATGTTAACAAAATTACGACCTTATATTGGGCCATGTTACTACCCAATTGCATAAACAAACATTTCAAAGGTGCTAGTACCTCACACGTTCAAAATGCCCATCCATGTAGGTAACCTTGATGAGTTTTCACTCATTCGCCTATTGTACGGTATACTTTACTCGGTCGGGTCAAAACACCCCCCCGATTTGACTAATATATACAGGCCATTGATACAGGCACAGTATATTGTTGTATGGATAGTCAGAAATTAGCAGATTTAGCTAGGTACTAGATTTATTAATTTGTGTACACTTACTCTCTATATCATGCATAGGTAAGGTAGGTAAACAACATTGCTGCTTGCTACATATAATTCCACCTACTTACCTAATTTTGAGCTCCAAGCCAAGTGTGATGTTCAATTTACATAATGACAAAATTATAATTTTCATTTGTAATGAAATGTTTTTTTTTTTTTCATGATAAACATGTACTTATAGTGTCTTGTTTTATTTTCACCTATAACCTGGCCAATAACTGGCCACTAACAATGGAACGGTTTAATATGTATATATTAATGCAGATTGCGACTACGTCTTGGTTACCTTTCGTTATCAGTATGAACGGATGTTACAGGCTACATGAGAATATGACGCCTTTAAAAGAAAAATCATATCGTCCAAATTAGGTTTTTTTTTTCTAAGTAGGTCACCATTGAAATTATAATCGATCACCAAGGATATTGATATAATATAATAATAGTTAAACATGGAATGTTCTCTTAGATTTACCACGTGGAACTAATTACTCACATGCAAATTTAAATCGTAAAAGTTGTTTTATTTACAAAGACAGGCGTGTTTCATCTACACTTATTCCACCTTCTTTTTTAAAATTGAGATTTTTATGCTAACTAAAATACGACAATGTAAATTTCAACTTTTCTGATGATTCCAGGTAACATTGTAGGTAGTCGTACGAAACAATTTTTTAATTTATTTCACTTTTTGTGTGCAAGTATTTCACTCACTTTTTATCCTCGTCGCCATTTGTGGTGTCCTCCGGAGTGTCCGGAGAGGGTTGTGCTATAACACTAAGTCACTCTATGATTCACTGTACACTGTGGTGGCAAACGTCCGCTCGGTCCGGCGGTCGGAACACGACTGACTCAACAGAGCCGTCACTGCCATTACGGCATATACCTTTATTGTCTATTCCACAACTACCCACATATTTTGTTAGACATCACAATAATGTTAATTGTTGGAAGCATGGCCAAGTCAGAGGAAATTTCCCTGAACAAAATTTTAAATAAAATGAAAAATTTTATGATCTTAGTTTCATTTAATATGCTAGGTTATTTAGGAAAAAATAATGCTTATGAGTAGCCCTTTCAAACGCTATTATAAAATACATGTAATTTTTCTATCACATTTGGCGGGTTCGATTCCCGGTTGAGGTAGGCGATTTTTAAAAAATCTGTGAATGCAGTTCTACTTATTATTAAAAATAAAATGATGTCTTCTTTTAGTAAAATATCCTACGTTCAATATATAATATACTTTCCCTCCGTGTGGCATGGCCGTGGGACGCCCTGTATATACTTTGAAGAATTACACACTTTAGATTTAAACAACAAAAGATTTTAAAGGCTTATAATGGACGATAACAATGTTTTTGGCATTCGGTATTACGACATATTTGATTTTGCTACAGGTTAATGAGATTTTGGCTTTAATTACCGGGATATTAATAAGAATAGAATTAAGAATTCACAATAACCTAAAGGCCTCTGTGGCTGATAACCTTTCACACAATTAGAAAGTAACTTTTTAGGTATAAGTATCATACTTTAGCCTTAATCCGACAAACTGTTTGCGGCAGGTGAATTAACACATTTTAGGAGAAAGACCCTTAAAATAATGTAAAACAAACTCAAAATCAATCCTGCGTGCACTTGAACCGTGACCTCGAGTGCGACCCACATACCGAGCACGGTCACCACCGCGAGCGCGAGAATAGCTTGAACCACGTTTTTTATCCATATCATAAACGCCGTCTTGGTGGAGTGGTCAGTATAGCTGCCTACACATCAAGCGGTCCGGGTTCGAGTCCTGGGAGCTGCAAATATTTGTGTGACGAACAAGAATATCTTTTAAAGGGTATGTCTCCGGCCAACCTTTACCACGATCTATCACCGTTAGGCAATACCTATAATCGTCTACGGTGATAGGTAATGGGCCTATTCGATCTATATGTACGTGGTCAAATCTATATACTTGAGAAATTTTTTTCAACTACAATAACATGAGATCACTACAATAAGATGAGATTGTATGTCTGTTTACCTTAGCTTTTTGACAACTTATACAAGTTTTAAATAAAATTCCATTTAAATGGTCTTCTTAAATTTAAGTCGAGGGTGAGTGTCTTGTTGCCATATGTATGAATTTCAGAGCCATTCGCTGCGAACAATTTGAAATTGGAATATAATACAAATCTTTTTTTTCTTAATTACTGATTTTGGCAAAACGGAAACATGCGCTCCTGAATCTATCAGAAATCTTAAGTGAGAATTTTATCACTTACAACTAGGAGGTTGTCCTTAATTGTGCAGCCTCCCGCCATCTGCTGCACCTCATCTAGTTTCCCGATGCGGGAGAAGGTGTTTGCGGCGTGGACGTAGGGTTTCTCCAATTACACGGTGGGACACACTTCCTGGCTCTTGTTCTGAATCTGTAATGATATGAGCACAGCCAGTTGGGGCTAACCGGAGTCCTGCTGCTTCTACCTCCCGAACGAGAAAATCTCCCATTCCTGCTTCCACTCCTACTCCTGTGCCTTCCTCTGTTCCTTTCTATTTCTGTCATATAACATTTATTGATGTCCGACGTCTTCTGAGGCGCTAAAATAGCCTCGACTTGCACGAACCATAGACGAGGATTCTCCGGCCAGAAATCTGGAATTCGATTTCCTACGGACACGGTAGTAGAAATCTCTGGACCGCATTCCGATTTTTCTTGGCGCACCTGGGGTGATGTGGCCCCACAAGGTCCTGGCGCGTCGTATTTCGCCGAACATAGCTCACAGTTGTAACTTCACTGCACGCGTCCGTGTGTGTGTTGGTCGAGGTCACTAATTTGTGTGGGTGTGTACATGTGAATGAAACGACCGTCTTTTACCGCGCCAGTGGCGTAACTGTTTGTGTTTATCAACATAAAACGCTGACATAACATTACATGACATTATACCCTACAAGTACATTTCTGGACGGTTACGGGAAACCTGGCTGATGCGCGCTGGCTGGTAAGTTTCCATAATCTTGTCCGCTATACTTGCAAGACTTTGTAGGTCCTGGGATGATATCACCGTGAGAACTGCTCGCACCGCAGAAAGTTAGCGTCCTTGCCATGGAATATTTAGTGTATCATCCTCTATCTTATTAAATAAAATAATCTATAAATTTTTATTGCCATTTATAAAAGGATTGGATGGAAAGGGATATTATTTCTTTATAATTCCGGAAATCCTAGTCAGCCTAGTCATTTGTTTACAAATATTTGAATAAGTAAATTATGTATAAAAATTTATTAAATTCTAAGATAGGATTAAATGCGAGTATTAGAAATTTCTCCCTCTTATGGAGTTTTGCAAAATAACGCTAATAATCTGGAATTACGGGTGAAAAATTAAATTTATAGATTGAACAATATTATATGCAATTAATACACTTACAAGTGAAATTCACACTGCATCCCCAATACTACACACTTCTGCACTAAGGAAATAATGATCTATTCACCATTTTGCACTATATTATCTATATTATACTATATTATCCTTATTTTAAAGTAAAAAGCCGTACCAAAATCGCGAGTCGATATTTATGAATACGTCAATTACGACAATTTATGTCATGTTGAGATTTCGGGACATTGACAAATGAAGAGATTGCTGCCATTACATAAATCCTTTCATTTCCCATAAGTTATAGAAAGAATCACAATGATGATTTTCAAAATAAAATACAAACCTAAACATTAAAAGTAAATTTATTATATTTATTTCTTTCATTGATAATAAATACTGATAATTGAATACAATATGTTAAGTTTTTAGCTAATTTTCTACTTTTGTTTTAGAAAGATTGCGAAATGCTGGGGAAATCTTGTTTCCATGTAGTCGTGTTGAGAAAGAGATGACGCCAATCTCAAGTGTTGTCAAAATTTTTGCCCTCACTTTGTTGATTTGTCTAATGACTCCATGCTTAATCTATCTTCGTGGTTTACACATACATAAATTTCAACACCTATGTACGTTGATGTGTCAAAACAACGATAGAGGGCTCCTTCACACAATACTGAATTTTAAAACTCTAAAATCAATTATTTTGCAATACTAAAAACGTCATCATCAAATAATTAAGTTTATCTTCTTCAGATAATGTTTTACCAGCATTGATTCATTAATTAATCTTTCAAATTCATTCAAAAACTCAATTGAATTTTCGTTTTAAATAAAAATTGACATATTTCTCAATCATGTCTTTAGCCGATTTTTCACATGTTATTATCTCCAGTTGCTTATTATTCACGCTATTCTATTTATATCTTTTACTTTTTGTCCAGTTACCGAGGACACCGTTGCGGAGAATATTAAACGTATCAGTACCTGGGCTATTGGCAGCGATTGCCTCATCCTATACCTAATTCTTCCCGTGTTGGATGACATTGTCTCAATCATCACTCACATTATAAACTTTTCTTTGATGCACAGTGTTTTTCCAACAACGTGGAAGAAAGCCATAGTTATTCTTTTACCTAAATCTTCAAATCCATCATTCCTTTCTGACTATCGCCAAGTCTCTATATTGCCTCTCTTTTTCAAAGTCCTCGAGTCCATTGCACATGAACAATTATATTCATTTTTCACAACCAACTTTCTACTATGTTCTCTCCAATCCGGGTTTCGACCATCACATAGCACAGTTGATGCGTTGCTGAATGTCACAGAGAATATCCGAATAGCCATGGATAACACTAAACTTACCATTATCTGCCTTTCGGATTTCAGTAGCGCGTTTAATTGTGTTGATTTCGACATACTACTTGGTATTCTCCGATCGGCCAACATCTCTACTTCTACCATACAATCGTTTCACTCGTACCTTTTTGGCCACCAGCAGTGTGTGAAAATAGACGACGCAACGTCTGATTGGTGTTATCTAACCGCTGCCGCTGGTGTGCCTCAAGGTGAAGTACTTCCCCTTTATTGTTTTCTGTTTTTATTAATCTACTGTCATCTCAGCCACTTTACATCTCTATGCTGACGATTTGCAGATTTACAGGCACTCGGGATTAACTGATGTCAGAATGCATTTCTGCATTAAATAGAGATTTAGCAGCTATTCAGTCATGGGCTAAATCTCTTGGTTTACTTGTAAACCCCATAAAATCAAGAATCTGAAGAAATCTTTTTACGCCTAAAAGACATACAAACAGATACTGATGTGTAATTAATTAATAATTGAAGTAACCATAAATGTGTATTTTAGAGACAATGAAAATCATTGTAAACTGATAGGGTTAAGCCAACTTTATTATATTATCTGCACTTATAAAATTATTTCGTGAATAACGTGGTTACAAAATTAGTAAATTTCTGAGTATTTAGTTACTTAAGCCTTTTGTAATTGTAATTGTTTGTTATTCTTAATAAAATAAAATCCCAAGATATGGTAGGTAGTATGTAGCAGCAGAATACGTAGCCGACTAGATATCAACTCGATGCCTTTACTTATTTATGATGGCACTACCATTACTTACACTGACAGCGTAAAAAATCTTGGCATAACGATGGACTGTACTATGTCTTGGATACCCCAAATTAATGATGTTAGTTGGCGTATGCATTTTTCATATCATTCTCTCAAGCGGCTTCAATACTTTCTCCCTTTCAAAACCAAAATTATACATTCGCAATCTCTACTTCTCCCTATTCTTGACTACGCTGACATTTGCTATTTGGATGAGACTGAAGAATTGCTCAACAAGCTTGATCGGCTACAGAATCTGGCCATTCGGTTCATTTATGGCCCTCGTTCATTTATGGTTTTCGGCTTCAGATTCCTTGTAGAGAAGTGTTTACAATCTGCCGGCTATAGACATGGATGTACTGTGCGTTTTCTGAAAGAATTTTAGTGTGTATAGGTGACATAAAAAGTGCTTGTTAATAAAATAATTTTATATTTTAGGAATCAGTCTTAGGTAATTTAAAAAGATTTATGAATCACACAGGTCGAAAGGATTGCGAGACTGTTATAAGTTTGATTATTAGATGTAATTTTAACTTCTTTGAAATAATATTCGATAAAACTGTCTTTTGAACGCCAATTACCTACCTCTTTTTAATCACTTCATCTAGGTTAACGTTACCGGTGGACCAAATATCAGCTGCCGGGCGATGGTGCAATATTTGCATCGCGGGACAGTGTACGTATCCATCCAGAAATTACTGTATGTAACGCAGCTTTGATCTATCCTCTATTTGTTATAAAGCTGTAAGGGCATCATCATATGACCTTCTATTATTGGAAGCTTTTGTATCCAGAGAGGAATATTCAGACTTTCATCTTGGCCTGTAGAAAAGAAATCCTGGCAGAAACTCTTGGCAGAAATCAACGGAGCTTAAATTTCGCTCGTATTATCGAGCCAGATCTGCTCCATACTTTTCCAGTTAGTCAATTGACATTTTCAAAATATTAGTACCATTAAGAAAAGCAAAATTCAAATTCAGCATGGTAGAATAATCAAACCTCTTTTTAATTTCTGATATGATTCGATCAAAATATCATCATTATTTCTTTAGAAAATAGTTGAACAGGTTGGAGTGTTTGTAATTCGTCTTCACACATCTCATCGAAATGTTTTACGTTTCGTAATTGGTTTGTTTTGCAAAATAGGGTCCACACCATTTTTATCAGCATTTTCTCCAGCTTCTTTTATCCAATATTTCATTGGATTTCGTCTCATTTTTTGTAAAGTTCTGAGCAGACCATCCATTAGGGCGACGGAACGGGCGAGGATAATATTTTCTTTCAGAATTTCTATATTCACTCGATTGTTTCGCGGAGAATATTCGCCCATATAGATAAATTAAGAATAAATTCAAAATTCTTTATAGCAGTTAATAGATGACCTACCTTTTTTGTGATGATGGGAAATCCATTTACGGACCATACCGCACACTGGCTAGGCGTACGGCGTGTGTGGGACTTACCGGCGCGGATTAGCACCGGTACTACTCCGCTAAAACCCACTGGTTCTACTCCCCTAAATCTCACCGGTACTACTCCGCTAAAACTTACCTAAGCCTTAATGGGGGTGTTTCGGGATCGGCGCACAGTGTGCGCCATTACACCAAAACAAGAGATGACCTCCCCTCGTACTTAGCTTCTGGAGCACGAGAAGTTTCTCGCGAATAATAATGTTCGTTCGTCTCACTCCGCGCTCTGGGTAACTGATATGGCCATGAAATTTCTTTAGGTACTTATACTATTATTTATTCTATGGCCAAAGTCAAGTAAATAATGAGTTGTAAATTTGTCTGTAAAGTGTGAATTTGCCCGCCATCTGAATCTGAATCCCGTCTCTTCGAGTAAGAATGAGGAATTTATTTCATTATAAGGTCCTTAAGCTGGGCAAGACTCGAAAAATAATATCAGGCCACAAGACCAGATTTTAGATAATGTTATAATTACTTATGATGATTCAAGACAAAATCATAAAACAAAACTCGTTTTATTTCATGTTTTTTTATACCTCCTGAGTCTGAAGATTTTTTTTCGTAATTTTTCCTTTGTATTAGGCATTTTCACAAAAATTAGTTGAAAAAATATACGAATTTTCCTCACAGATTTTCATCCTCACGTACATCAGGATAGTGTCCTCGTACGAGTACGTAAATTAGTTTATTAAATGATGTATAAAATTCATAATACAAGAAAAAACACTTTGTTTATAGACATTATTAGTTGACTAACACAAAACACTTACAAACTATACGATTAGTCTCAATATAAATAAATTAATACTATTTTTATTTTGCAAAAACGAGCTGTGGGAGCTATTTATTAACTAGGCCATCGATTTTCACTCAGAGACAAGTTTAAGGATGCGAATATTCTAACCGTACCTTCACAATATATATTTGAAAATCTACTGTATAAAAAAAATATTACGCAATTTATTGAAAGACACATAAGGTAAATACAAGGCAGAAGCATAATCTTGTTGGACACACTACTCGTCTCCACAAAATAAACAATTCTTTTATGGGGCAATGTATACGCTTTTATAACAAACTACCAACTGATATAACCTATTAACAAATTTAAAACAATAATAAAAAAAAAACTGATTAAAAAAGCTTATTATACAATTAGTGATTATATTTATGATAAAAAAGCATGGATGTGAATAAATTGCACAATAATATTTAATTAAATAAAAAATTGTAATCTTTGTAATGTTGATTGTTGTTGTTATATTTAAATTTCATGTATCCCCACTATGACGATTTAAAAGCACTTAGTCTTAAGTCAATTTAAATAAAGAACTTTTTGATTATGAATAAAAGTCATAAAAACCTTTTATTAATAGTATTTATTTGTTGGTCAATACAGAAAACTGGCAAATTATAAAATCAGTCCCAATAATAATCATATATTATGAACTTTTTAAAAGTTTTATTATAGATATTAATATGTCGTGGATAACGTCAGGATTTAGCCGAATCATTATCTCACATACGAATGCCGAGTAAATTTATCAACACACATCACAAAGAGGAGAACCAGAGTAGTGCCTGGGACTTGTGACCCAGTGTGTAGGTTTACCTAGCGCACATTCTACATTGCACCGGCACTCGCCTTCACTTCTCTCTAACTATTATCACACAACCGTCGGACATAGCTTCCACAAGCATTCCTAATACAACCATAGACACGTCCGCACTCAGCGACGCCTCGAACTAGACTGAGCTCTGTCGAGCGCGCACCGCTGCAACAAAGGCGCGCCCCACCACTATTACGTCGCATCGTACGATAGCTCGTGCGGCGCTGACGTTACTCGCAATCCCTCGTGGACTATTTCTAATGAAAATAACAAATTCAATTACAATTGAACCTAATAATGTCATAGCGCCGTCACGGCCATCCTGCATCATCACACGTCCTCAAAAAATCAACCGTTACAATCGTAACTCTTAAAACTAAAACTAGATGGCGTTGCTTGTATTCAGATTCTTCGACAAATATATAAATATAAACAAAGCACCCTTTTTATAAAATCAATAGAAATAATAAAGGAAAACTTAAAATTAGGTAGTTGAATGTCCTCGAGATACTTATCTGCATGGACGCCGATATAATTTGAAGGCGCAGTGTCTTCGTCTGACACTTCGTCTTATTTAGCTAGTGTTTGTATTGTAATATTTGGCAACCATTAAATGGCCTAAAAATAAAGAAATCCTTAATTTATTTAAAACCAAGAATCAATATGCTTTGTATGATTTAGTTCATGTTTAGACCGCGAGTACTCACACGAGTACATATAATTCTTGTGGTGTTTTGGCATAAATTTTTCAATTAATTACGAAAATAAAACAATCTTCGAATAGATCATTAATAGTATTTTATGATATAAATGTAATAAAAATGCCTAGTTGTAGTAAAAAAAAACCGCCTTCAAAAAACGGGAGAAATAAAAATTTTGTTTATAAAAATCTAAATGTTTTTTGAGGTCGGTCCCAAATACAAGTGACAACGTTTATTACAAATATTGAGGTTGGGACCGACCTCAAAAAACATTTAGATTTTATTAAACAAAATTTTTATTTCTCCCGTTTTTTGAAGGCGGTTTTTTTTATTTAAATTTTTTTTTTCTGCTTTTTAGTGTTTTAAGTAATGATATTTACCGGAAACTACCTCAAGATCTTTTAGACACACAAGTGACAAAATTACGATATCATCAATGTGAATTAATAGGCATTATTAGGGATAACTCAAAAACTACTTGTCAGATGTCAATAAAATTTAAATGGGACCCCATGACAAGCAGTAGCTTCCAAAGGTCAAAAAAATTAAAAAAATCGGTCCACCCAGTAACGAGTTATGAGGTAACAAACATTAAAAAAAAAAAAAACATACAGTCGAATTGATAACCTCCTCCTTTTTTGAATTCGGTTAAAAATACGAGCTGCTGCGTTGGTAGTAGAGTCCTTAGGCACAAAGAAGTGGAAGAATCGAAAGTGGGTAAAGGATTAGATTTTAAGAAGAGATGTTATTGAAATACAAATAATTTTATTGAAAGAACACGGTAGTAAAGAACCTTTGCAATTAAAAAAAAAAATGAGAATCAATGAAGATGATTTAATTTCTCATTAGAAAAAATCAACCAAGTATTGAAAAACAAAGATACTAATATGCGTGCTGCTATTTCTGCCCATGTTTGCCTTTATGTGACTCTTTGATCTCTATATAGCAACCGGTAAATAGGTATGTAGCTATTATATCGCGTCAATAAATAAACGAAACCACGATAATAGCAGCAATAACATGCGTATACTACATACTCTATTAGACATGCAAGACATTCGACACCATTCTAGATTTATTTCTTTATTAGCGCGACATACCTTAAATAAATGCCTATTAATGACAAAACATGAATAACTTGTATTAATTTAATTTAAAACAATATTTTTTCAGGTTATTCTTTCTATTCTTTATCATATGTATTTCGCATTCCTGTCTGCACGATATCAATCATTGTGAAAGATTGTTTTGTTAACTCACATAACCTAAAAGTAGGCTATCAATCATGTATCTTACACCATTAATGTCTAAATAAATATTACTGTTTGGTTCATTTATAGAGTCGTCTATATTAATTGTATCATTTAATTCTTGGTTATTTATTTCACCACTGGTATAAGGTCCTGCGTCTCCTTGGTTGTGATATTTTTTGTCATCGATTTCCTTAAATCTATTATTAAACGCTGTATTTTTCGTTTTAACTCTGCGCTGTATTTAGAAAAATGCATATTCCTAATTTCGCTTGCCACATAGTCACCGAATATTTGGAACCCATCATCAGCTTTTTCTAACTGATCGTTTTGAAGTGTAGTTTTTTTTTTGACTTTTAATGGATGGTGTGAAATCTGAAGAATCATTTATTAATGTGTAATATGTATTTATGCCTCAAATACGTATTTGGGCCTCATAAGAAGGCTCAAGGTCACTCAAAGGGTAATGGAGAGGGCTATGCTCGGAGTTTCTCTGCGTGATCGTATCAAAAATGATGAGATTCGCAGGAGAACCAAGGTCACCGACATAGCCCAAAGAATTGCGAACCTTAAGTGGCAGTGGGCAGGGCCCATTGCGACGAGGACTGACGGCCGCTGGGGCGGAAAGGTCCTCGAATGGCGACCATGTACCGGGAAACGCAGCGTTGGTAGGCCCCCCATAAGGCCCAGCGGCCCACAGAGGCTGGCGTCAGTCTGTAGCCCCTGTGGGCTGCTGGCCACCAATTAGTGCACAAGGAGTGCTTAGACGGGCAGCGTTGGGAAGGTCTCGGTGTAGTTGCGCACACGTGCGCAGATCCCGAGCCGTCCCGCAATAGCTCACTAGAGGTCAGGCCGGGAGGATGTTTAGTGGGTATGGAGGGAACGCGTTTACCTCGAGTCCCACATATCCCCTGCGGTTGGCACCACCCCGCAGGGACGATGCGTAAATATATTTGATCTCCCCGACAAAAAAAGGCCCCCCACAAAGTGGACTGACGATCTAGTAAAGGTCGCTGGAAGCCCGCAGCAGCGCAGGACCGACCGGTTTGGAGATCCTTGGGGGAGGCCTATGTCCAACAGTGGGCGTCTCTCTTCTGAAATGATGATGATGATGTATTTATGTTTTAGATGCTTAACTCTGAAGCCGATTGGTCAGAAATTGCTAAGGGATTTGAAGAAAGATGGAACTTTCCACATTGTGTTGATGCATTGGACGGAAAACATGTTCAAATACAAGAACCTCCTAAAAGTGGCAGTTTTTGGCGTTAGCGTAGCGTTCTTACAATTGCTATTTATCAATGGCTTTTGACACAATACCCTAAATTTGCCTGCTCCTAGACCATCACCAGGCAGTGAGAACATTGCACCGTATGTAATTGTTGGTGATGATGCCTTTGCTTTGGAATCATATTTGATGAAACCTTTTGGATATAGGAATCGATCCGTTCCAAATCGAGTGTTTAATTATCGTTTATCAAAAGCGAGAAACACAGTTGAAAACGTTTGTTGTTTCCCGATTTCGAATTCTTCGCACGCCAATAATATTACCTATGAAATTGGCGTTTTATTATCTTGTACCTAAACTTGCAATTTTTTTAATTCAATTGTTGTTTTAGGTTCATATTATTATTATTTTTTGAAACTACACTCTTTGCAAGATTTTTGTCTGTAATTAAATTATATTTCACTTGGTAAATTCTGAAAAAAATGTGAAAATGACTCTTTAATCTCTTCATCAGAATTGGCGATTTGATGCCTACGAACCATAGATTACCTCCTAATAGATACCGCATGAATACATATTTGTTAGCAACCTAGTTCACTAAAATTGGCGGTAAGCACGGGGTGAGGGGCACGTACCTGACGCGCTGTGATTGGTTATTTCAAAGTACAGCTAATAGATAGTGATGTGACCATATCATTTTTAAGTATCGACTATAATCGGTAATTTTGCAAACGATATTAAAGGATTATCAATGAATATTTTTCAGACACATTTGAATGAAAAGAATGTATAGTATATATATTATTGATTTCAAACATACGTAGGTATATATAAAAAAAATGCCGAAAGTAATTGATATTTTCATTTATTTTGAAATATGAGGAATATGATATCGCCGTATGATACCTACAATGTCAACGAAGTAACCCAAACTTATAATATAATATAAGTGACGACAACCTTGTAAGCTGAAAAAGATGAAGAAAACAAATATCTTGATTTAGCTCACGAGATTGTTGACATGTAGGACATTGATTCAGCAATTATTGTTCCGATAGTCATATCTGCACATGGGACTGATAGCCAAGAGCCTCGATAAACTCCTTAAGAGGCTCGCGTTAGGTGGTTGGATCAAGAGTCAGATGTAGAAGGCAGTACTTCCGGACACGGCCCGTGTAGTGAGGAAGTTCATGTCTCTGGATCCTTAACCACCGATAGCCAGGTCCCTGATCTTGCTGCCGATGGGGAACTGCATTTTTATATTTTTAAATGTTATATTTTGTAGTGTTTATATATTGTAAAAATTTAGAAATATAATTTTGTGTGTATTTTAAATGAATTAAAGGATAGGAAAGGAACCTACAATTTTTCATTTCTATAAAACAGTAGCAAAATTAAGCAATTAGAAAGAAAACCGGTTGTAAAACCGGGTAGCCGCTTTTAATCCATCGACGATTATTAATATCCAGACACAATTGATTTTAATTGTGTTCTCGCGCTCCTGAGCGCGAACGGGGCTTAACGAGTTAAAAAAGAAACCCGAAATTAAAAACCGGTTTTGTTTATGACCCGGTTTTGCATTCCCTAGCTGTGAACAGTTTCGGCGATATAACATCATCCTGTGTCACGCCTCGCTAGAGCTGTATGGGTTTTGAGTTCTGGTCCTGAAAACGGACTGACATAGTGGCGTTTTCATACAATGACTGCAACACTTGGATGTGTCTATAGTCAATGTGGCACCTCTGGAGTGACTGGAGTATGGCCCAGGTCACGACAGAATAGAAGGCTTTCTCTTCAGTCTTCTATATAACCTGCCGCAGCGTATATATGTGATCTATAGTACTGAAGCCTTTTGGGAATCCGGCTTTTTCGGGAGGCTAGAAGTAATCAAACTGTGCGTGAACGATTCGGTGTAACCCCCCTCAGAAGCTCCGCTGTAACTCCGTCGTCACAGAGTTACACTTATCTTGTACAGGATGTTCGGGATATTTGCGGTATATTGTCGGGTCAATTTGGCTCTTGGTTCGGTGGCCTGCATGACTGGTGTGTGTGATGTTAGTAAAAGTTCAATCTCGGCCAAATGTATGTGTGAAATAGTACAATAAATACTTTTTTCTATTTACATTCGAAACATTGACAACCATCAAAATAATTATGTCAATACAATGACAAAAAATTCTGAACGAACCAACAATGATAACCATCAAAATATTAAAATTTAACCTCTTCGAACGTCAAATGTTTGTCAGGAAAGTAGGCAGAACCGTTTATATGAAAAAATGAAAATGTTGGTTTTACTATTATTCTCGCAAATTTTCCATATTTTCTCACCGTTTAAACCTTCCCTGGACTACAAAAAATATTTCAAAACTAAAATCAGCTAAATCGGCCCAGCCGTTCTTGAGTTTTAGCGAACCACGATTGATTTTTAATTATATAGATTTCCACCTCATCAGTCGCCATCATGAGGACTGTTACCATTCAATTATCTCCAAACACTCCCTAAATGAATTAAAATGTGGGACACCCAGATTTAATGCTAACACCAAGATAGGAGATAAATACCTAGGACATGACTGTATGGGTTAGATCGCTTTGCTTTTTCGTTCTATGGAGATGAAAGTAAGAAATAAATGGTCTTTGAGAAACCTCAAAATATTTGCTATAAGGTTTTACCCGGTTTTACCATTAACATATTTCTCCGATTGCCAAATTAAAATTCATTAATACCAGTGGTTTTTCGGTTATATTCACTATTCAAATATAATATTATTATCATTATATGTTAACTTTTAACAAAATGTTAGTTTTAAAACATGGAATTATCGATTTTATTATAATATCGTAAATTACTACATTTTGATATAAGTAAAAATATTCGATACATAATCGAACATAAAAATATCGGTATCGATACGGATATGAAATATAGGTCACGTCACTGCGCTTTCTTTAAATAGAGACAATATTATAGTAGTAAATAAGAGTAAAAGAGACAGTGTCAAAATGTCGTCAACGCCCAATTTGTGACGTAAATTGTCAATGTTGATTTTAGCCAGTATAAGTTGACCTCTGATGCAAATTTGAAAAATTTGTAATAGAAATTATAATTTTCTTACCGGTGAAATGTAGGCTACCTTTTTGGTAATTAGAGGTCTTGGGTGATTTTCCACGCCATTTTACAGCACAGGAAGCCATTGTAATGTTAAACTATTTTTTTTTGTGTCTAAACCAATGCATAAATCTAGCGTGTCTACGGGTCACAGATTTGGTCGAGACTAATGTTAAGATTATTGGAGCAGTTTTACATGCTAGCTAAAGCAAGTATGTGTCGTGCGCGTCGGTTGCCTTGTATGCGGTATCTATTAGGAGGTAATCTATGCTACGAACTCATGGACAGACTTGATTTTTGCATAATTTATTGATGCTAGACTTAGCCGAGAGTTGTTCGCTTATTTCCTCCAAATTTTGTAACATTAGGATTTATAGTTTAAAAAAAAAAAGAGTTAGTATTGAACAACGCCAATTTTTATGACGATTTTCAATTAAATGTGTATTTACCATACTAATGTTATTTAAAATTTCTAAAAAACTCTGTTGCCAAATCTTTTGAAATTTGGAGTATATAATTGAGCAAGACTTGGTTAAGTATTGCATCAATGATTTAGACAAAAGATGGCCTGTCCATGAGTTACAACGATTCCAAGAGTTGATTCTGCTGACAAAATAAAACAGTCACTTTATTTTTTTAAATAAACATTTAAATAATTCGAAGTTTACTACATGCAAATCCGTAACAGTATAGTCCTTATTCATAATTAAAATATAAAACTGAAACAGCGACTAAATCAAAGAAGTTACACAGCTAATAGTGTGTAAGAAAAAAAACGCCAATTACATAGGTAAGGACCTATTATTAAGCCCAGCTAAGACAAGAAATATAGTTGCAGTTATATGTGTTTGTATTGAAAGAAATCCACGTTACAAGGCTTCACAAGAAAGTGACATTGAACATAAAACGTACAGGATGGCACTAGGACTGGGACTGAGACTGATTCTGGGTCTGCGACAAATGATGGTCCTGCCTCTGGAACTGTGATTGGTCCCTTACTTTCGGCATTGCTTTCCAAAAAGTATTTTAATTGCCAGGTTACAAAATGCTTATAGTACAAACCTGTTTGTTAAAAATTGTTATGGATGAAATTAAAGAAATTTACTTACAAAATTATCAAAATTTATGTCCAAATAAATTGGTTCCAACAGTCGATGGTTGGGGAACAGAGTTAACCGTGGATTCAAGTTCCCAAAAAAAAAAAATTATGTATGTTAGAATAATAAGTATAGTTTTTAGACAAATATAAAAATATAGAGTTCAACTTAACTACTTCAATAATGGGCAAATACTTGAACGCCAGGCAGATCCGAACCATAATCATTGCCTAAGAGTTGTAAAAACTTGAGTTCTATATTTTAAAGCTTTTCAATAGAGGATTTTTTTTGTTTGAAAGTTGACGTGATTGAGATGGTTCTTAGCTATAAATTTATGTCGGGGGTTACATAAATTTATAAATTTTGTAGTTTTATATTATAAACAGCTTTATATAGTATTTTATATTATAAATATCATTGCCTGTAGCGGAAATCGAGCCCCTTGTTGCTTAAGTCGTAAATTCAGTGTAATTTTATTTCACAAAATAAACAAATAAAAAATAAACATATGTAAATATGCGCTTAAGATATTGTTGCATATTACCTAGTTAAATTCCTAAAAATTGAACAGAATAACAACTAAAGCTAAGGACTTACGGAACGATTTTTACCCGCACCCGTCGCGGTTGCGGGCCCGCAGCCTTTGTAGAATACAGATATTTATTTAAAAAATTAAAGCACATTTCATGACGCGTTTTACGCCTGTGGCGTGTGCGATTGTTTGTGGGTCCAGCTGCACCGGCGGTCAACTTGTACCGGCGGGCGCGGGTCACGGTCCCGCAGCGGCGGGTTGCACCCGCGCGCTCTGCGATCGCTTGGCGGGCGACCGCAGTGGGCAGCGTGGATATCTCAACTGATCGTTTAACCGCCGTCTTGCGTTAGGCTGAGCGCACATTACCGTCACGACAGTCTTAAGACAGACTTGCCTCACATAGACAAGTCTGCTTTATACGGAAACAAAACTGTTTTGTCTGCGTCACGACGCACACCAAAAACAAAATTGTCTTGTAATACGACGACGACATCGACAGTGTCTTATTTTTCAGTATCAAAATGGACTTCATGGATACCATTGTTTTGAGCATTCTAGTTACACGTGCACTTGCAAAACGACGACGCAGACGTAAATATTGGGTGCATCCTATTTATAGTGAACGACTGATAAATTTTATACATTATATAGCAAATTGAGGCATCACCCCCGGAACTTTCTCAAGTATTTTCGAATGAACGTGTCAACTTTTGATAATTTAATGAAATTGATGAAGCCTTACATTACATATAAAGACACAAATTTTCGCAAAGCTATACCTGCTCCTGAGCGACTAACAGTGACGTTGAGGTAAGTAAAAGTTAATATAAATATAAGTAGTTTTTTTAATCAATTTTTTAATCTCTCATAATCATTTTCATTCGTAATTAGTAACACAGATAATTAGTAATAACAATAACAAAAATCAACACTATAAGCTTCATCATTAATAATATGATTTTGGTATGATTAATTATAATTATTCAGGTACTCCATAATCATTACTGTCTACAAAGTAGTTAGAGTAATAGTTTTGGACAGACTCGTTAGTATCGTAACTACTTGGTGATGGAGTTGGCTGCATCCGGTCTTGAAGTATTGCTTGTGTTTGAGAAAGCTCAGGCGACATGGCTGGCGGAGGAGAATTCACATGTGCTTGAGAAGGTCCCCGCATCAGGTCTTTAGGTAATGCGTGTTGTGTTTGAGATGACTCAGGCGAGATCATTGGCATTGGTCCACGCACAGGATTGATCATCGGCTTTGGAGATATTATTTGCTGATTTATTATACGTATTTTGTGTAAATCAGGTTGTGGGGCACATTTTTCTTTAAATATATTTAATATTTGCATTTTTACATCTATTTTGTCATAAATACTATGTCGTTGCAGCATTGGTACCAACGACAATGCAAAGTTGTGATCTTCATTATTTACAGTTTCATTCTGTTCGACATTAAATTTGCTTTCTAACATATTTAATAGAGACTGTTCAAATGACTTATTATTTTTAGGTGAAGAAGGTGGAGGCCGCATTATTCGCTCAGTATTTGACGAATCAGTCTGGTCACCATCATCGCTTTCATTACTTATGTTACTTGTAGTTTCTCTTGGATCTATGGTAGGCAATAGAAACATCAACCGTTCGAAGTATAAGTAGGTTCGTCTTTTCTTGGCGCCCTGTCCCGACTTAGTGTCTCGTTGTAGCCTTAATTCTCTAGAAAAACAATTTCGGAGATTAAGCCAGCGCTTTTGCGTTTCTTTACCTGAAATAATATAAATAATATTGTTTGTTACAGATATTTAGCAGGACAGCAAAGTTTTTATGACCTCTCACTTGACTATCTCATTGCACCGTCAACATTGAGAAGTATAATTAAGGCGACATGCGACAAGTTATGGTGTGTTTTACAGCCTATGTATATGGCCGAAAAAACTAGTGAGGAATGGATAAATATAGCGAAACAGTTCAATATAAGAGCTGGTTTTCCTAATGTTATTGGCGCAATAGACGGAAAGCACATCAGGATAGAAAAACCTAATAATGCTGGTTCGGAAGATTTTAATTACAAAAAATTCTTTTCGGTAGTATTATTGGCATGGGTAGATGCTGATTACAAATTTGTATTTGTAGACATCGGTTCATATGGATCCTCATCGGATTCGATGATTTTTAAGAATTCTAATATGGGAAAACGATTGGAACACGGGACTTTAAACATTCCATCAGGAAGTACACTACCAGGTGATGTCAGGTGATGTCGTGACTCCAATCTGCGCTCAGCCTTAATCAACCGCCAAGATTGCGAGCGATAATCGCGACGGCTTCGTAACCGCACAAAACTCCGGTCTCGTGAGTTTTGAAAATAAAACTCCATTCCGCCACCGCCGCAGGCTCGGGTAAAAATCGCTCCGTGAGTCCTTAGCCTTAAACGACTTAAACGAGACACTTGTTCCCGGAAACTAAGTTCTATTTGATACCAAATTGATAATTATGAGCAATGAGCTATTATTATTCAAGTATAGAGAAGACGGCGCGAACAAACATCTGTGCAGCAAGCGACAATTAAACTTTCAATGATACCAAAACCAGCCAGATACAAATAGTATAGCCAAAGCGATTTTATTACAAGTTTATACATACTATAATGCGAAAAGACTTTTTCCCCAACCTAATATATCTATGTAGGTACCTATATTAAATGGTTCAAAATAAAAGCCATATAATTTTGAAGCAATATGTTTATTTAATTACCCTTAAACAATATAAATTTCGTTAACTTTTGCCGCTTAGATTAACAATTATGTTAAATCTGATTAGTTTTAGTTTCGTCTTTCAAGCGAATTGTTGTGAATTTATTTATAATGGCTCGTATAAAATGTGTTCGGTGGTTTAAGGTGCTTGGTTGATTAAACGAATGTTGAATTCACGCGGTAAATACTTCCTTCTGAATAAAATATTCCAAAGTACTTATTGACAGTAATATAACTGTAATATTTCGTAGATAGACTGATTCCACCACTTTTATTTAAAAGGTTTCGTATTACAGTTTCTGTGGCGATACATATTTTAAACACGTCTTCTGTGGAGTACGCCAAGTCACTCATATCTTTGATTGTTATTTATTTATGATGAGGCAGCTTTTCTGTTGTGCTCAAGCTATCCACACATACTTCGCATTTTAATGACCTTGTCAGAATCCGGGAAATATAGCCAGATATGTATTCGACAGTCAATTTTGAGCCAAATGGGATTTGTTCGCAACTAAGTATGCCGGCAAAAATTTTACAGTTAATCTCGGCTTCTATGTCAGACTCTAAAAGAAGCGAGTAGCCGACAAGATTTCATATTGCTCATCGTCACGTCTGTTGTGCTATTAATTACGTCAGTTGATGATTTGTGCAAAATATTGAAATCGTCTAATGGAATACAATTGCCTGTAAAAGATGAGCGAAGTTCTAAGTGATTTAATGTGTTTTTATAGGCAGCTCAAAATTGCAAAACATTGGAGTTATGTTGTAAACACCATGTTTTCTGATAACCCCAAAAATAGCTCTAAATGTTCCTGGCTTAGTATATCTATACGTTGAAATATAACTCATGACTTTTTTCGTCGACTGCATTTTGATACAATGTTTTCAGAGATTTTATGCAAATAATGTCGCCAATAAATCTCGTTTTGTTTGCTGATTCGACGATTTTCTGTTTTGAAAGTAATAAGGTACTTGCGGTAAACAAGGGCCTAACTTCAGAATTCAATATTAAGCTTAAATAATTGGTATTAATAAAAAAGAGAATAATCAAGAAAACATTTATTATTTTAGCAACATAACAATTTTTTTTTGCCCTAGCCTAGTCAAATTTCGCTTTAAAATAAACATTTTTAAAACCTTTCTATGGCCATTATTAAACATACGTAGCTTAATAGGGGCCATGATCATAACTCTATACTTAATAGGATAACCAAAATAAACACAAATTTTTTTAGCTTCCTGTATCTTATACTATCATTTGGCATGAAATCACATCAATGAGTACAAATAACTCAAAACAAAATAATCAACGAGAAAAATAGTTGTGGACCTTATTAAACTAAAGAAACAAAAAACTTTGAAAAAGCAAATTTCCCAACAACATATTATTATAATTTATCATACCTTTCAACAAAGCACCCTTGTCTCTAAATAAACCTTTGATATAAAAAAAAAGATAAACAAATTCTGTGGACCTTATTAAACTTATGGAAATTTGAGATGAGTTTCACTTAACACTTTGAGTGTATTTTTCTTAATTATAAATGCCGTAATCGATCCATTTTAAATTTTGAAGAAAATATCTTAAGAAAACTTACAATTTATAGAAAAATAACCTTAATATTATTGTGAATGAAACTGAAAATAACAAATATATCCGGGTATCAAAGTTAAAAATAATGGTTGACATTGTTAGAGTGGTTCTTTTTCTACAAACTACAAATTAAATCGTTGAAGCACAAGCATTTTTATGTGGGCCTAAAGCTGATACATAATTGGGCAATCTCCTTTAAATGTTAATCAGTCTTCAACAAATTTATTATACTTATATCAAAATAAACTATCGACTTATGTTGTATTTTTATCATCAATTTGTGTTTGATCTTCTAACTGCACATTGGACAATCAAAATCTAAATTTTCTTTCGTTAAGCCAAAACATTCTTCATGAAACCATCTTTTGCACGAAGGGTCATGTCATCTCATGTCTGCAAAACGCTCTTCATTACATGCGTAGCAGTACCATTTCTCTTCGGCATCTACAGTGTTATGTTTTTCTTTTGTTTTTGTCACCTTCTTCTTCTGTTGTTTCTTCTTAATTCCATTCGTAGATACTGTTTGTTTCCTTTGGCTTTGTTCTTTTTTATTTTCTCTATTTGTAAATATATCCTTTGTAATTATTCGGGCTTTATAGTTGATTGCTTTACGTCGAAGTTTTCGTTTTATCACAGCATAGTTAGGTGTTGGTAACAATTTTTGAAATAGAGATTTAGAATTTTGTTTTTTAGGAGTGCCTTGTTCTTGTGGCATTGATAGCGGATCTTTACTTTCATCTTCAGATGAGGTGTATATGTCACCGGAAAATAACAAGAACCGCAAATTTATACATTTTCTAGGAAATTTATAAACTATAAAACTTTCGTAGGAATCAACAACAACTTAACAAATCAACTCAACATTATCACCGCAACAAATTCATCGTCTAAAGGCGATTCTATCTCTTTAGTTGATGAGAAATCTCTTTAATTTTGTGTAGGTATGACTCCATCGAATGATTTTCACTCAATTTTGTACTGAAGAGACTCCGCAATAGACCCAATCTTCTGCTCAGGCCACGGCCTTCATACGCTTTCTTTAATGTATTCCAAGCCTCGTGTGCGCTCTTAGCAGTGCGGATGTATGGAATTACTGCCGGCGTAACAGATAGCGCGATCCGCGCCAACGCCTTCTCATCTTTTTTTTTTGTCACTTTCGTCGTTGTTTTACACGAAATCCCACAATTCCTCGTGAATCAGGAGCATGCGCATGTAGAACTATAATGTGGAGTAGTTTTCTGCCCCTTTTAGCTTCTCCATACCTTGCGCAAGTGACGAAGCCATTTTTACAGTCGATTCGCCGGCCGGTGATTTTTCCAGGAGGTGGTGAAAGTATCCGTAATCTTGCCGAAATATACGTGATTTCCTATTTCCCTAACTACGCTCTGCTACCATGTTGGAAAATGGTAGTGGGCAATGTTAACACTTTTGAGATTACACACTATTTATTCGGAGACCATAAAATACATCCGTACACAGCGATGCAGAGATACATTTTGTTTTTTGTTTTGCATTGACATTTTGTTTCGTTTGACATAAGTCTTTTTGACAAATGACGTTCCTTTTTAGGTTGCGTTTACTATTATGTATAAATTTCAACAGCAGAGTGATTTTATTTGATTACGGCTTTATTTCGTATATAGGAGGTTGATTGTTCTTGATTTCGTTTTCAGGTGGACCCGACAGTGAAGGGGGCATAGGACTCGGAAACAGGGACTCTCATCGAAGCTTGCTGAGATTTAGGATTCAACGAGACAGAGGGCCCCGATTGAGAATGTTGAGATTTGATGAGTTTAGGACTCGGCGAAACAGTGGTTCCCGTAGGATAATGTCGAGGTTTATTTATTTTGTGACTCAACGAAGCAGAGACTCCCAAAGGGAGTGTGTTGAGATTTATTATTTGAATAAGAATTTATTTTAAATAATTATATGTGCCTAGATTACACGGAACATGATGCCGTCATGTTCCGTTTGAGTATTCCGATGAATCAGTTTAAATCGCGATCAAAGTCACCATTGTTTTCTCACGACACCTGAGACGGTGACGGAGACTACACCCGCAGTGTTTCGTCTGTAATGATGAACGCTTTGCGACTTATTATAATAATTAGAAATATTGGCATTATTATTTCTCTCATTATTAATTTTACACTTACGACATTGTGTGATGGCCTTTATGTTTGCAATACCTGCAGAAAACGTGACCCGGAATTATAAGTCGATGATGATTTAGGCTCTGGAAAAATGCGTGGTGGACCTTCACGTTTTTGTCTATTGAAAAACCCTCTTCGAAGGCAATGTTTATGGCGTCGTGAAGCGACTTAGGACTTCGACAACGGATATTGTTACTTAGCCGAGGATTCAATGCTAGCGTAAACGTGAACCTCCGTCATGGCAATACGTCCGGAGAGATCTCTCTGAAGAGATTCGCGATTATAAATTTCGGATTGAACATCTGTTAAACAGCTTTCTATACCTTTCGAGTAACATCTAGTAATAGAATAAAGCAGAAGATACTTTTGTTTGTATTTTTAGACGTGCTTATCTCTGGAAGTCCTAGTCGGAAATAAAATCTTTCTTTCCCTATTAAATAGCTACAATATCGAGGAGAAAAATAAAGCTATACATATAAAACGCAGGAGAAACCGCGGGAACAGCTTGTTAAAAATAAAACACGTAGATATTTATATTTATTTATTCAGAGTGTTTAATCATATTAATATAATGTGCTCATATTAATTAGCAAATTTAGTATCACTCGTCATCATCACTGAACATATCTTCGATAATAGAACCATGGACTGGTCAGAATAATAAGAATGAGTTGGAGAAGGCTGGATAGATGTAGTAGAGTTTTGTGTAGTGACTATATTAGTATTTCCAGAAGAATACCCATAGAATTGTACTGAATAGGTTTCATAATTTTGATTATGGGTGTACTTTCTAATTAGCTGTAATATATCAGATTGAAAATCAAGTTTACAACGTTCGTCAATTTTTTTTACATGTGGAAGCAGCGACATCAGAAATTGTTTATCGGGATCACTTACGTTGTCTATTCTGTCATGTTTACTGTATACGTCGGAGGTCGGGGAGCGAAGGAGAGAGAGAAAATAAAGAAGCCTTTTTTGTCGAGAACTGAGTCGTGGGTTCCGAGCGTGCGCGCGTGCATCCGCCGTAAAATCTTTCGGGCCACAGTTGAGGTGGCCGCGCGACCCGCTGTGCCAGGGGGGCGGAGAGGGCGGGCTCGTAAACTGATAGACTCGTGTGCGCGCTTGGTGCCACTTCTTTTATTATATTTTTTTTAGAAAAAGAAACAAAAAACAAATCTTAAAAAACTAGGGTTTCTATAGGTTGCCATCGTCTACATCTTCCCCCCTAGTGTCCGCTTTGCGAAACTACCTCAACTATGCCTTTGGGCCAGCGATTACGGGGAGACGTGGGGTTGACCACAACTACCAGATCTCCTACCTTAAATTGTATGCCTTCGCGCTGCCATTTTTGGCGCGCAACCAAAGTAGGTAGTACTTCTTTCATCCAACGGCTCTAAAATATGTCTGCAAGGCGTTGGGCATTCCTCCATTGCTTCCGCAGGTACAGGTCTGCATCACAAAAAACACCGGGTAAAGGTAGGTTCGATGATTGACCTATTAAAAAATGGTTAGGCGTTAAAGCCTCTTGGCTGTGGGGATTCACCGGCACATGTGTCAGCGGTCGGCTGTTGATCATATTTTCAACTTCTGCCATGTGTGTTGTTAGCGTCTCTTCTCTAGGAGATCTCTCTTTCAGCACTACCTTGAGAGCTACCTGTTGGCGTGTGTGTAATTAGTGGACTGTAATTTAGGTTGTATTAGAACACAAACACCGGTTCACTTTGAAGAGTTTATTGCATAACACGTTACGTTAGGTACACTGATTTAAGTACTGAGTTAATCACTGACACAGAGACTAATTAATATCAATTTGAACTTATTAAGTTAGAGAACACGTCCATACAATACGGTGGCCTTGCGTGGAGAGAGCGAGAAGCGCCTCTCAGCTAGTGATGTGTACAACATAATGCAAGTGTTGGGTAACATTCCAACATGCTGCGGCCTCACAATATGTTTCCTACTAAAATAGGTTGAAGTTAAACAATAGGTTAGAAATAATTAATCACAACTATGTGCAATAAAAGAAAGTACCTAATAAGCATAAAGGCACAGTGAGTTACAATAAATTATTGAAATAAACTCAATAAAAACCAAAAAAAAGAAACTAAAGAGTACGGACGGCAGCAGACCAGATCACCCAAATCGTCAAACTCCCCCAGCCGACTTCCAACCTTAAAACGAGTGCAATAAAGCTCAAAATCGGCTGGGAAAACTCCACAGCCCTTGATAACCAATGTGCTGCTGACCGTACACAATACCTCCTATTACATAATATTAAAACAACACAACTTGTTGCCTTGAGAATTGAAAACAAAAAATTAACGTAAACAAAACAATTGACACTTATGTCTAAAATTCAATCGTCTAAAGGTAACAAACTAATCTTTGTAATAGAACGTACATGACATTTACCGGAGGAAGTCCTAACTTCCACAGCTCGAACTAGGCCATCATGCCCTGGAAATGTGTTAGTGACCCTAGCCATGGGCCAGGACATTGTGGGTACATTGTCTTCCCTTAAAACTACAAGACTGCCTTCTTTTACATTTGGAACCTTGTCTAACCACTTAGGTCGATTTTGTAATACATTAAGATACTGTTTATACCACATTTTCCAAAAGGATTGTTTGAGCTGGGTACACAATTTCCAAAAGTTAAGTCTATTTAATTTTACATCAGTTAAATTTGTTTCTGGATACATGGTAAGAGCATTCCCAATTATAAAATGTCCAGGGGTTAAATAACTAAAATCATTTATATCAGATGAAGACAAAGGTATAAGTGGTCTTGAATTTAAAATACATTCAGTCTCTGTCAATACAGTATTAATTTGTTCATATGTTAACAATTGACTTTGTAAAACCTTTTTTAGGTGAAATTTGGTGCTTTTAACTGATGCTTCCCACAGTCCTCCAAAGGTAGGAGAATACTTAGGAATGTAGTGAAAATGTATGCCATTCTGTGCTGCAAATTGAGAGACCTTTTCTTGGTAACTGTGCGAAGCATGCAGTTGGTAAAGCTCAGTTAATTGGTTCCGTGCGCATTTGAACGTACTGGCATTGTCAGAGTAGATTTCCCTGGGCAATCCCCTTCTTGAAATAAATCTTCTTAGACACGCTAGATAAGACTCTGTAGTGAGGTCTGAAATAAGTTCAAGGTGCACTGCCTTGGTTGCAAAACAAACAAAAACGCAAATGTACCCTTTTCCCTCCAGGGAGCGTCTTACGCGCGAGAGTTTCATCTTAATCGGCCCAGCGAAATCCACTCCAACCTTTTCGAACGGTCGACTCATAGCAGTCACCCGATCAGCCAGCAGGGAACCCATCAACTGCTTTGTGGCGGCTGCCTTATGTCTGAAACATATTATACATTTCCTGGTTATTTTCTTCTTGATAAGTATATTTACGGATCGACCAGGACCATGTTGGCGTGTGTGTAATTAGTGGACTGTAATTTAGGTTGTATTAGAACACAAACACCGGTTCACTTTGAAGAGTTTATTGCATAACACGTTACGTTAGGTACACTGATTTAAGTACTGAGTTAATCACTGACACAGAGACTAATTAATATCAATTTGAACTTATTAAGTTAGAGAACACGTCCATACAATACGGTGGCCTTGTGTGGAGAGAGCGAGAAGCGCCTCTCAGCTAGTGATGTGTACAACATAATGCTAGTGTTGGGTAACATTCCAACACTACCTTGACACTCTGAATGAGTCTTTCCCAAGCACCGCCCATATGAGGGCTTACTGGAGGTATAAACTGCCAATCAACACCTTTGTTGACTGCCTGGGTCATGATGACTTCCTTATCTAACTCCTGGAAGGCTGTGCGCAACTCTTTATCGGCGCCTCTCATATTCGTGCCATTGTCGGAGTAAATAGACTTCGGCCAGCCTCTACGTGCTGCCATCCTGCGTAAAGCCATAATAAGCGCGTCGGCTGTTAACGATGAGACAAGTTCGATATGAACTGCTCGGACCGTCAGGCACGTGAACAAATATACTCCGTACCTAAGTGGTTTTTGTCGTCTAACGGTGATCTCCATTGGTCCAAATAGATCAAGTCCACAAACGGTAAACGGTCGCTGATGATGAGTCAGCATAGCTTCTGGTAGATCGCCCAGCATAGGAGGTGTTGGCATCGACTTCCGTATGCGGCAGAAATTACATTGTGAGGCAACAGTGCGGACAGTAGGGCGTAACTTAATCAACCAGTACGCACAACTTCGTTCGCCATAGACACGGTTACAATTTTCATCACACTTTAAAAATAGTCGGACTCGAAAATATACAAAATGCTGGCTGGCCAGCAACACGAGCTTCTACTACAAGAGACACGTTAAAAGATTATTTTATGAATGAAGGAGCAATACCTTGGCAAGAAAACAGAATATAAATCTATGATGAAAAATAAAATACGCTAAAAGCTAGTAATAAATAAAAACTTACCTTCAATATTTTTTTCTTTGGCAGTTTTATTCGAAAAATTTCCCACAAACAATTCACTGATTACTTCCCAGGCCTTTACTTTTCTCCCCTATTACTGTAACTATCGCTTTTTGCATCCCAAATAGCAGGACGAGATTGAATCTCTGATATAAATAATTCTATATCCATATTATTTTATTTCAATCAACTGACTAAATGCGTGCGTGCGTTGCCTTCAAATTGAACCGGTTACCTGAGGTAAGGGTGAGAGGGGTGGGGAATCGTGCGAGTGCCATGTGGCGGCGTTTTGTATCCGCGTTTAGTGACTAGTGTAGCACAGAAGAAGCGAGAAGCGACGATTTGTAGTCATCATCTGTGGTCTTCACCACTCCCTTGCGGGGGAGGGTGGCGCGGGCCTCGAGCGATGGCTCATTACCCGAGCATCTTCGCGGCAAGCCGTAACTTGCCGGTGTTTTTGGCGCCGCTTTGCAGCGGCGCCCCCCCTCTTCGCCCCTGTGCTACAACCCCGGCTTAGGAGGCGCAGCCCTCGGCGCGGTCAGCCCACCGGGTGAGATGACGTTCGTCAAGGCCCGGTGAGCGCCTGCGAGCGGGCCGCGGCTTATACTGCCACCAGGGGAGCGGTAGTGAGGGGGGGGGGGGGGGGGATGTTGGTGTCGGTGTCGATTGTTGTTGTTCTTCTCGTCTCTCTCTCAACAAGTCGTGGTGTGTGGCTGCCGATGGTTCGTCCCGGGGGTTACTGCTCCCGGGGTATCGAGGCGATCACCCGTTGGAGGCCCGACAACGCGCGCTCCAGGTGGGATGGGTCCATCCCTGGGCGGAAGCGGCTGGTCAGGTCCTCGATGATGTTGCACACCCGGTCCAGTAAAGCTTGGCCGGGTGTGTTCTCTGGTGGCTGTCGACGACGACGGTCTCTTGTTTGGCTAGGTAGCGGGGGCGGGGGTGGCATCCAGGCCACCCTCGCGGAATAGGCGGCCACTGCCTGACGCCCCGACTGGGCGGTCGGCGGGCGGCGCGGCGGTCGGGAGGGGCGCTGTCCAGCGCCTCGGGCGGCGCGCTGGGGTGCCCGTACAGGGGCAGGCCAGCGGGCGCGTGGTAGCTCGGCGGTCGGCGGCGCGGCATGTGCGGGTGGCGCGTCGCGCGCCTGCCGCTGTACTCGCGGCTGGGGCGCGTCTCGCGCACGCGATGTCGCGGGCGTCTGGGGCTGAGGGGCGTCGCTCGCATGGGCGACGCGCCTGGGTGTGGGTTGCGGTGGCGGCGGTATGGCCCGCCGTGGTGCCGGGCAAGGCGGCGGTGGCTCGTCTCGCGGTTCGTCCGCTGCGGACGGCGCTCCGCGAGACTTCGGCGTCGACGTCGCTGGCGGCGCCGGCGCGGTTTTCAGGCGGCCGCGCCCGCCTCTACGGCGGCGGCGGCGGCGGCGGCATGTCGAGGTGCCCCGTTCCATTGGGGCGTTGGCGGGGGGGGCAAGTGTGGCCCCCTGGGTGGCCTCCGGCATGTCTACCGAAGGCGGCTTCTGAGGCAGCGGCGGTGGCGGCGGCGGCGCGCGTGCGCCCGATCTCGGGCGTCGCGGTACTGGCGGGGGGATGTGAATACCCCTCCGCCGTGCCTCGCGTCGGAACGCCGGACAGCGGCGGTCGTTGGCGGGGTGCGCGCGCGAGCAATTGGCGCACGTAGGAGGCTGGTCTATTGGTCGGGGGCAGTCGGCGGCGATGTGGTCCCCTGCACATCGCACACATCTCGTCGGCCGGTAGCAGTGGGTCGACGAGTGCCCAAATGCTTGGCACCGATGGCATTGGGCAGGTCCAGGGCGGCCTCTCCACGCTTCGATCTGGATCCCCGGCATGCAGAGCAGCTCCGTTACCTCGTAGAGGCGGGGCAGCTCTTCCCGCGACATGTGCTCCAGCTGCACGTAGTACATGCTGCCGGGGCGGTTGCGGTGGGGGGGAATGTGGCGAGCGTGGGTGGCCGGAAAGCCGAGCTCTTCCAGGGCGGCGCATATTAGGTCCCCTGGTGTATTCTGTGGGAGGCCGCGTATGGCGACCTTCGTTGGCCTGTCCTGCAGAGGCGCGTACCCGTACCACGTGATGGTCGGGTCAGCCTCTGATTTCTCCAACAAGTAGTGCTGCACCACCCGGTACTCGTCCGGCGATGCAGCGATAAAGCGCACTCTCGTCCTGTAGGGGCGCGCGTGTGGAGCGAACCCCAGCCTCTCCTTCAGCGCTTGGAAGTGGTGCGGCCAGTCGGGCAAGCGTTCCACCACTATCGGTGGGTAGCCGCTCGCCCTGGACGGCGCGGCGGGCGCTGCGGGGGCTGGGGGGGTGGCGGGGTGCGCGGGTGGCGGCGAGGCGCGCGAGGGGCGCGGGGCGTTACGCGGCGGCTGCGGTAGTCCGGCCGTTGCAGCGTACGACAGCGTCCCCAGAGTGGCGTACGATGTCGACGGGTGCGTGGGCGGTGTAGGTGGCGATGGTGAGCGCGACGTACTGCACATCGCGCGGTGGTAGTACGTCGGACTAGGGCTCGGTGAGGCCGGCGGTGTTTGTCGGCTCCTCAGTCCCGGGGTGGCTCGGGATTGGTCCGGCTGTGCGGGGGGCGAGGGGCCGATTCTCGGCCTCTTCTCAGCTCCCCGGTGGTCGCTATGTGATTCGTCCGAGTCGCTCTCTCGTGGGCGGACTGGGCGGCTCCTGCTCTCGGGGAAATCGCTGGGGTGTCCTTCTCCAAAAAGGACATACCCCGCATTCTCCCTTGGAGCGGGCCAGATCGTCGCGCAATCCACGCGAGAGGTCGGAGCGCTCTCTCCCTCTAAACGGTGCAGCTGTTGTACGTGGTCCCGGGGTTCTCCACTGTCGGGGGCCGACAGATGGCGTCTCCTCGGGAGTTGTTGCGGCTGGCGGCCATGTGAATGTACGTATGTCGTGGTTGGCGACATAGTGGCAGCTGGTTTGGTGGTCTCCACTGGCAATTTGGTTCTCCTCTTCGGTATGGGGTGCTCCATATTGTTCACCTTCACCTATTGGCAATAGGCGAGATCAAGTTGTCGGCGACTGCACGAACAAGTGATGCACACGCGCGGCCGCAAATCCGGAGCTTGCAGTCGAGTTGAGCAGACACTAGAACACCTCGATCAACGACAGGGTACAACGAACGTAGTGTGGTGGCACAACGGTGTCGGATCGAGATGTTTGTGACGATTTGTAGTGTGTGGCGGCCACCGGCGTCAACCGTGTGCGGCGAGTTCATATAAAATGTATGAAACTACAGGAAATATGCCGGTGGCGGCGTTTTGTGGCTGTGGCCGGTGGCTCGTGTGCGGCGACACTTAGGCCATGTTATCGTAACGCCACAAGGTCAAGCGACCATGTTGAGAAGAACAAAATGATTTTTCGTCTGAAAAGATAATGTTTGTCCAGCCGAAAATTTAATCTCGCAGTTTTGTGTGCATCCGTTAAGTGAGCTTTCTTAGCATAGTGTCTGTAATGCAGCCCAGTGAATTGTTTCTTGTTGTTTGTAGACAGAGGTCGTAGGTAACGTGCCGCAAAGTACCGTGTACGAGTAAAAGGGTGTTCTTCGTAATGGTGTTGCATTTCCATTCTCTGTTGGTTCGAGATTCGAGGAACGCTCGAACTCGACGAAATGATTATGCCGTCGTCTGTCCTCAAGGGTACCCTCTTCAACGTGCGGTCTGATCCTGGTCCTAACTGTGTTCCGACTTATATTCAACTCTCGTGATATTTCGCGAATGCCATAGCCTTGCTCACTAAACACTACAATTCGAGCTCTTTGTTCTGCCAAATTGGCCATCATACGATTTGTTTATAATATTGTCTTAGATTTTTATTTTATTCAATTCAATTTTGTTTTATGGCTTTTTTAATTTTTTTCAGACTACTCCTTGACATCTGACATATAGCGTCATTTTATTTTTTAGACAGTAATAGTTTTTCGTTTTTCTCAGTAGTGAAACGATTATGAACGACATTTTATTTAAAATTCCAATTGAGACCTTAGTGCAAGTGATAACAAAGATTAAAATTGCATAGATCTCTGACCCGTAATGACGCATTTTGATTCATATTGTTAAGGCCAGGAGCTGTTTTTCTAATTTTATATATTATTTTTCATTATGACAGCAAACTCTTTGATGGGAGCATAGGGTCTCACCTAAAACGTAACTAACCTCCGAGCCATCTTTGACGTCTTCCATGAATTCTGAAAAAAATCCACTCGCTACATGTGCGGAGAAAACTCGTGACGCGACGCGCGCTTGAGAATAAGAAAATATTGTAAAAATCTGAAGTGCAACATCCAACTACGTGCCCGGTGAGTTGTATCATTTAAGTTTTATGCTATGGGGAAAAGCATGCCATCTACTACAATACTTACAATCCATTATACACCCTAATTATAAACTGAACCTATAGTCGCTAAAGTTCACATCGCCGGACAGACTCTTATTTGCAGAACCAGCAGACGATTACACATATTTAAAATGTACTAAGTAAATAATAAAACACAAAAGTTCATTTATTACGATATTGCATTGGTTACATTTCAATTTCGTAGACATTATTAATAGATAGGTAAACAGCGTACGGTGTATCGCTTAACAGATCGACCGGTGCGCAGGATAGCGCGCGCGCGACTGGTTCTCTTTTTCCGTTTACTTTTTCTATAATATTTTCAGTAGACGTTGTCTTGGGAGTAGTAGCCTCCATTTAAAATTTTAACAATTCTGAAATTTCAGTTAAGGCTTTGGCACATGACTACGGATCATTTTTTTAATCTGGGATCTAAAATAGAACTTACTACCAATAAGTATATGAACCTTTTCGATATGTTGGAAACGCTTTTTTATTTCTATTAATATTTTGTCCTGAAATTCTGAACATAAATCACTTGTCTTGTTATTGTCGGTAGATTGTATTGTTTTGCTCATGTAGTAAATTATCGGTATAATAATAGATATTATAAATCGAGCCGCAATTTTGTTTTGGACACGGCAACTAACCTCAAAATTTATAACTAAGCCACGGGAAAATGAACAAGCTCCTAATAAAAAAACTCGCCTTCTTTAGAATGCCATCTAAATATTACCAATAAGGCACCAAAGTATGAACAACAATTATTATAACTTGTCTCACTAATTTATACCTTAGCACCTTATTTCATGACTCAGCCACGGAATTTGTAACTCGCCCTTATTTAAAATTTTACACATTCGACATTGGTTCCTCAAAATGTAAAAACATTCATCGTCCTATTTACACCATCCACCAACCTAACAATCTGTGTGGACGGCACTAAGGGGTGTCCCTACTGTAAAAGGAGAGTGTGTAATGTATGTCCCGCTACACAACTTTTCGCAGCTGACTCAACCAACGCGGTCCCACACTTACCCAAAATACAAATATCTAAAATAGGTCGAGAAAACTTATCACTACAATTATTTACAACAGGTGATAATAATTAACAAACCCACCTCCAACCCATGGTCCTTCCTGCCTCACGGCGTACGGACCGAATCGTCGGGAGAGTGCGGCGGTACTTGCATTGGGCTCTTTCCCCTCCGCACTATCTTGACTCCCTACAAGTTATTTTTTACTCTTCGTCCTTTGTCCCTTGATACCAACTCTCCCCCTTCTGGGGCTGGAAACGATACAGTACGTGACTTCGCGTCGGGCGTCTCTCAGTCTCTTTACCTTTGTCCTACTCGAAAGTTCGTCGAATGGTGTGCCAGGAGTGCGCGAACTCGCGCAGCGCTTCAAAGTTACTGCGGCTACTGGTGAGGTCCTCGTGAAATATGGGACCGGGCTCCGTCCTCTGTATCCGGCTGCACAGGGTCTCTCTCGCGTCTGTGTACAATTCACATTCCCAAAGTGCGTGATCGCGGCTTTCCTCAACTCCTCCTCCACACGGGCATAGGGCTGACTCGCACAACGTAAGTCGGTGTAGACGCTGCCTGAAACATCCGTGGCCCGTGAGTAGCTGAGAATCGAAGTAATCCGGTGGCGCACGACTCTTCTATTGGGATAACCGGCAGATCAGCAATTAAATTTGTGGCTGTAAGTGCTTCTTCTAATTCACTAAAGCGGCTTAGCATCAAGTATGTGGAATTCCACCTTGTTGGCATACTTAAAATTAAGCTTTTGGCACAACCCAGAGCAACATTTTGTGCGTTAATTTGGTACTTTAATAGTTCTTCTTTTTCTTAAGCGCTTCTTTTAAAGTGTGCGACGGTCTTCTGAACTTTTTGAATAGTAACTGCTACATTTTTTTAGTTCAGCGCATCTTGTACGACTAAATTTTATTTATGGGTGTAACAGCCAAAATGATCCAATTCCAATATTTTGGCGGCACCAATCACGTTCGCAGCATTATCTGTACAAATAAATTCATTTTATTTGCTAAATTACAGTTGCCAATATTTTTTTTAATTCTTCTGCTAGTTTTGCGCTTGTATGAGACCCTTCCAAGGCGCTGCATTGAAGTAAAATTGATTTGTACTCTAACGTATTAGTGTGTATAAAATGTCCAGTTACTGCTATATATGACAAAAGATTTCTGGATGTCCAGCAATCTGCAGTTAAACAGATTGATCTGCGGTATTCCTTTACAACTTGCTTTGTGATATGGAGTCTCGTTTCATATTCTGCAGGCAACAAGGTATTCGATAACGTTTTCCGGTTAGGTAATTTGTAGTTAGGGTTGAGGGCTCACGTAAACTCTTTAAACCCTTGATTTTCTACAATGCTAATTGTAATATGATATTAAAATTTACGCATATCTAAAATAGTTGCCATTCCAAAAATATAGACGTTGTGACAACTAGTACTTGTGACAACAAGGACACCTTTCCCCTACTTGATAAATTATCTAATTTACGTATTATGTTTCAATATTTTTGGAGTAATAATCCATAATTATAAGATAATTGTCTGAATCTATTGTATGTACAGATGTAATATCTATCTATCTATCTATACTATATAAAGCTGCAATACCACTCACTCACTCACTCACTCACTGATTGGGCCATTTTTTCGCATATTTAGAGGCTCTGGATCGCATTCGAGTGTATGGCCGACTTTAACTAGATTTTTTTCAACGCAGCTTTTCCACTTTGGCGAGTGTGAAATTCAAGATGGCGGCTCCGCTCGAAGGACCAACTTTTTCATTTCGAGTCCTGAATTTTTCCCTTTTCGGTTTTTGGTAGATTTGACAGATTTGAATATGATTTTTTTTTAAAAAGTCGAAAATTCAAAATGGCCGCGCCGCCGTCTCGACTCGAAGTCGGCCTCGCAGGCGGCAATTCGGAACGACACCACGCAGAGGTGAGACGCGCCGCTGGCGATTTTTCTTCGATTTCTCTCTCCGGATACGGTTGTCTCTCTCGGGTGGGTGGCGAAATTGCAAAATCCAAGATGGCGCCGAGGCCAGCGGCCATTTTGTTACCGCGAAAAAATGCACCATTTTCAGAGTCCCTTTTCGGGGGCACGGCGACGTCGGAGCGGAACCGTAGTATGAGACCGGGGAGAGATTTCCGCAAGAGGTGTTGCCAGGTGCAAAAACTTTTTTGACATTTTCCATAGTTTTTGACAGATTGGCCAAAATGTGCCAGAAATTTTTTTTCACGTTTCGCTCAAACCGAGTATGCAGTTTGGAGCGCAGGCCGGTCCGCAGGTGGTCGAGGGTAATTTTATTTCAGTCCGCTGGCAACACCGCCAGCCAGGGGAAAAACATTTTTTTCGATATGGTGTTGCGCCAAAGTTAGTTGAGGCGACTGGGTGGGTGCGAGAGGAGAGGTAAAAACGCCATTCCATCCGCTAAATAGTCTAGAATATGGGAAAAATATGGAGGTTCCAAAATTCAAGATGGCGGCGCGGCTGGCGGCCATTTTGTGATTTTTTGAAAAATTCCATTTCGTTTTTGGGAAATTAAAGGTGCTAGATGGTTTTCGATTCAGTTGATGTATGTAGGTCGATTGTGGGAGTTTATGGGATGTCTCGTCGAGTTTAAAAATTTTCCCCATTTTTCGGGTAATTTCCGAGATTTTTCCCGAAAACTTCGAAAATAGAAATAATGACATTTCGATTCATCCAAGTGCTATTTCCTATTGATCGGGCCCTACCAAATGACATTTGACCATTTTCAAGGCCGCAGTGTGGCAACACTGGAAGTTATGGCTGGTTTCAGGTTTTCCAGTGTTTGGTGTCGTGGCGCTCTCTGGTGGGAGCTACGGGGATAGTAAAAACTGCGTTGCACTCGCCATTCGATCGGCTATCCGCCACTGATACTCTGGTTCCAAAAAACAAGATGGCGGCGCTGATGGCGGCCATTTTGTAAATTTCGAGATTTTTGCTTTTCATTTGGTTGGGTTTTTTTAGGGGTAAATATTTTTTTACCTGGGTAAGTTTGGTGTCATTCTGTAGCCAGATAATGCGGCCACACTTTGGTAGGCAGATTTTTCCCAATTTCGGGGTATTTTTTGAGTGATAAAGTTCGTATTAAAAAAAAAAAAATTTTTTGCTTTTTGAAAAATTTTGCCTGAGAATCGTTGTCTGGAATCTCTGATGGCCCAAAATGGTCATCTCGAGTCGATGTGATGGCAACACTGAGAGTTGTTGACGATTCAGTGAGGGTCGGCCACTTCGGTAGTTCCCCATACATTTACTATGAAATCTTTCTTGTATACGTAGTATAGAGGAAGTCTTGTACTTTTAGTTTGAAATCATCTATTCGTTGTCTTTCCCGTTGGTCTTTCCTAGGGGAAAGTTATTATTATTTAGTATGAAATGAAAGAATCATCTCGTTGATGTGTTTTCCAAGGGATAGTTGTTGTTATTGCTTAGAATAAGAACATACTAGAAGGATAGTTTCATACAATAAACTGAAGCAGAAAATTTGTTATGTGTGCTAACGCTAACACAGATACACGCACACTACTAAAAATTGGTGTTGCCACTAAAATCTCGTCACCCCAAAACCAGGTAATTTAAATAAAACATGAATACTACTTTTTATTTTGTAGTGAAACTTCTTTAGTACTTACCTATCGTAATTTGTAAATTCGATGAAACGGAAAAGCCACATCAAAGTTTTTGACGGATAGTTTTAAATTGAATGTCAGTCACAATATCCATTTTGAAATCCAAGATGGCGGACACAACTTTTTAACAATATATCAATATGGGTATCGTTTCCGTGGTTTTCGGGGGTCCTGATTCCGAATTCAACATCCATTTTGAGATCCAAGATGGCGGACACAACTTTTTAATAACTTATCAATATGGGTATCATTTTCGAGGTTTTCGGGGGTCCAAATTCCGAATACAATATCCATTTTGAGATCCAAGATGGCGGACACAACTTTTTAACAATATATTAATATGGGTATCGTTTTCTGGCTTTTCGGGGGTCCTGATTCCGAATACAACATCCATTTTGAGATCCAAGATGGCGGACACAACTTTTTAACAGTATTTCAATATGGGTATCGTGTTCGAGGTTTTCGGGGGTCCAGATTCCAAATTCAACATCCATTTTGAGATCCATGATGGCGGACACAACTTTTTAACAATATATCAATATGGGTATCGATTTCATGGTTTTCGGGGGTCCTGATTCCGAATACAACATCCATTTTAAGATCCAAGATGGCGGACACAACTTTTTGATAAAACATCAATATGGGTATCATTTTCATGGTTTCTGGGAGTCCTGATTCCGAATTCAACATCCATTTTAAGATCCAAGATGGCGGACACAACTTTTTGATAAAAAATCAATATGGGTATGATTTTCATGGTTTTCGGGGGTCCTTATTCCGAATTCAACATCCATTTAGAGATCCAAGATGGCGGACACAACTTTTTAACAATATATCAATATGGGTATCGTTTTCGTGGTTTTCGGAGGTCCTGATTCCGAATTCAATATCCATTTTGAGATCCAAGATGGCGGACACAACTTTTTAATAATATATCAATATGGGTACCTATAATTTTCGTGGGTTTCGGGGATCCTGATTCTGAATTCAACATCCATTTTGAGATCCAAGATAGCGGACACAACTTTTTAATAATATATCAATGTGGATATCATTTTCGTGGTTTTCGGGGGTCCTGATTCCGAATTCAATATCCATTTTGAGATCCAAGATGGCGGACACAACTTTTTAATAATATATCAATATTGGTATAATTTTCGAGGTTTTCGGGGGTCCAGATTCCCAATACAACATCCATTTTGAGATCCAAGGTGGCGGACGCGACTTTTTGACAGAATGTCAATACTGGTATCGTTGTCGTGGTTTTTGGTGGTCTGGATTACGAATCAAACATCTATTTCGAGATCCAAGATGGCGGACGCGACTTTTTGACATAATGTCATTATGGGTATCATTTTCGTGATTTTCGGGGGTCACGATTCCGAATACGATATTTATTTCGAGATCCAAGATGGCGGTTGCTACTTTTTAGTATAAAATCGATATGGGTATTATTTTCATGGTTTTAGGGGGTCCCGATTCTCAATACAACATCCATTTTGAGAACCAAGATGGCGGCCGCGACTTTTTGATTTAATATCAATATGGGTATCATTTTGGTGGTTTTTGGGGGTTCTGACTACGAATACAACATCTATTTTGAAATACAAGATTGCGGATGCGACTTATTGATGTAAAATCGATATCTTTTTGGTAGTTGGTGGGAATAGGGAGGTGTCGCTGCAGTGGCTAAGTATGGTGTCAGCGAATGTGAACGACGTTAACTTTATGACGTAACGTTGAACACATTTCTTAACAATAAATCATTTTCTAATGAATTCCGCTTCCATTTTCACCGAATACGACCATTCTGGCGGGTATTAGAGGCCCACCATGCAAAGACGAAGCGTTGTGCCTACAGTATCAATCGAAAAACCTCTACGCAACAACCCAACAGGCCGCACCTTTTCGCGGGCTGCTCGCAGCCCGCGCGCGCAAGCGACCTCTAGTTCTTTATTATAATCTTCTAGCGACATTTGGTTTTGATTTATCGTAAGAAATTCATTCCTTTGTAAAGTAAGATTCTTCTTAGGGTTAAAATATGTTTGGAATTTTACAATAATTGTATCTAAATGTTCCTACAGTTAAAATAATTACATAATATGTGTACCTATACTTACCTTTTGCTCCAATTAAGGTAAGCAATATGGAAATTTTCCGTTTTGGACTTTTATTTCCTAAGCCATTTGCTTCAATATAAACGGTATATTTCTGCACCTAAAGTTCAAAATTAGTACTGTAATTGTGCGGGACCGCTATGGCTGTGGGTATAGTCCCTAGTGCACCTATAGTGCTGGATTGCCGTGAAGAGTTGAGGACCGTGGGGTGCTTGATTGAAAGAAGATTCTTGTTGGCCGTGGCTATTTCGATGCCGTTGTGAAGTGGAATGAGCGTGATGTATGGTGGTGTTTTTTAGTTAAGTACTTTTTTGTGATGTCGCAACTAGCGACCTATCTAACGAGGGGATTTTTCCCTGTTTAATTCTATTTCAAGTGTACTTAATAATAATCATATGGCAAATAGTGCCTTGTTTAAGAAGGGATTTTTACCCTTGTGTAAGGTGTGTGTGTAGTGTTTTCCCTACGCCACGCATTTATTTATTATCAAAAACTTATTCTAACTACATTAATACATTTTAAACAATTCAAAACAATTTCAAAAGGTAAGTAAACAAACTATCGACTATCTATGCTTATTAACTAACTTATTCTAGGGTAATAAAAAACACACTAATAAAACTTTTAATTAAAAACTGATTAGGTACATAACAATAATTAATTAACTAATTAAATATATTAATTTTCAGTCGTCCGGAACATTCTCCCGCCGTGCGCTCGTGATGTGCAGCGTTACGACGCACTCTCCGTCGTTCGGGCGACTGTTGCAGCGTCGAGGATGACCAGCTTCTTCGTAGGCCTCCTCAGAGTGCCTCCTTTGGTCTTGACGTCGACGGTGCGTACTACGCCGTCGGGACCGGGGTATACAGCTTCGATTCTCCCCAGCGGCCATGTGTTTCGAGGCAGCGTATTGTCGACTATCAGGACTAGGTCACCGAGTTGTGCGGTGGGACCTCTTCCGTAGGGCTCCCGTCGTTCTTGTAGGCCGGGTAGGTACTCTCGTAGCCATCTTCTCCAGAATTCGTCGGCCAGGTCTTCTTCTAGTGGTTCGTCCCAGCCCTTGCTCCGTTTCCATATTTGTTGAAGTAATTGTTTCGCCTTCATAGTGACTGGAGACACGAACCCTAGTGGGTCGAACAGTGACATGACCACTCGCAGTACTTGTCGTTTCGTAGGTCTTCGTTGTAGCACGTCCTCAGGTAGTCTGGAGAAGTCTAGGTTGTACTTCAGGGTGTCTGTCGTGGTCTGCCAAACCATGCCGAGTACTTTTTCGATGCGATCTCCCGCCGTTATTTCGGTTTCTTCTGTCCACTTCTCTGCGCCTAGCTCTTGTAGCACCCTTGTCGAGTTCGATGCCCATTTGCGTAGTTCGAAGTGTGCTTGACTGTGTATGAGGCGGACTTGTCGCGCTGTTTCTATGGCGATATCTTCATTTTCGAAACTTTGAATGTAGTCGTCCATGTAGTGGTTTCTTTTGATCGCGTCAACTGCGGCCGGGTATTCTTGAATGTAGTCTTCTGCATTTTTATTCTTCACGAATATTGCTGTGGCTGGCGAAGAGGTGGCACCAAATATGAGTGACGTCATTCTGTATTTCTTCACTGTTGCGTTCGCGTCGCCGTCTCTCCATAGGTATCGCAGTGCATCGCGGTCTTCAGTTGCTATTTTGATTTGTAGAAACATCTCTGCTATGTCGGCTGAAACGGCGATATCGTGCTGTCTCATTCTCATCAATGTGCCCGGCAGCGATTGTAGCAAGTCCGGGCCGGTGAGTAGAGTTTTGTTGAGCGATATTCCCTTGTAGACGGCAGCGGCGTCGTGGACCATTCGTACTTTCTCCGGTTTCAGTGGGTTTACGACCGGAAAGCAAGGTAGGTACCACGTTCTTCCTTCTCTTTCTTGCTCGGGTGCGAGTTCAGCGTAGCCCTTGTTAACGAGTGCTCTCGTTTCTTCTATGACCTTCTGTTTCAGTACGGGGTTCTTGGCTATCTTCTTTTCTGTCGCTTCGAGCCTCTTGATAGCGTATTCTTCGTTCTTTGGTAGTTTGACGTCTTCGTTCTTCCATAACAGCGTTGTTTGAAAACGCCCTTCTTGTGTTCTGACGGTGTTGCGTTCTAATATTTTCATAGCTTGCACTTCGGGGTCGTTCTGTGGTTGTTTCGGTGTTATGGTGAGCGCTTCGAGTGAGAAGAATTGCTTCAGTTTCGTGTCTATGTCTTCTGTTTCTTCATTTTGTTGAACGAAGTGAACTCTGTTGCCCGTTGTTCTGTTGCAGGCCCCGTGTAACACCCAGCCCAAGGGTGTTAGCGACGCTACCGGCTGCGATATGTTGCCGATTTTCGTGTCTTCTGCTAGCAGTAACGGCCAGTTGTCTTGCCCTATTAGTACTCGTGGCCTCGCTTCGATGTATTTTATGTTTTCTATGATATCTTCGAGGTGTCTGCAGCCCTTCAAGTCTTCGTCTTCTATAGTTTGGGGTGACAGCTTGAGGTTTGAGATCGATCGTGCGTTGATTCTATGGCGTTTTCCCCCTCCCCTGAGGGTGATGTTCAGCTTTCTTGACGAAGCGGTGTCTATTTGTGTGTTGCCGATGCCTTCTATACGCAGTGGTTCTTCTGAGCCCCGTAGCCCTGCTCGTTGTGCTATTTCTTCGTCTATGAGGGTGATGGTGGAGCCATCGTCGAGCAGTGCGTACGTGTCTATGTTTTTCTTCGGGCCTTCCACTCGTACCGGTACTATTTTGAGAAATGCTTGAGACTTCTTTGCCGTCCATGTGGAGCTTACTATTTCGCTGTTTTCGTTCTTGCTAAAATGTAGCATTCTGTGGTGTTTTCTTTCGCAGCCTTCATGGCCGCATACTATGGGGCGGCAGCTGTGCGTTTTGTTTCTGAAGCGTAGACAGCGGAAGCAGAGTTTTTTTTCTTTTGCCAGGTCCCATTTTGTTTGAGTGTCGGCTTTCTTGAATTCTTCGCATTTTACGGCGGTATGACCGGGCTGGTCACATACTAGGCAGTTGGCGGCGATGTATGGCTTGCGTTCGAAATTCTTCTGTGTTGTTTCGCGCGTGTTGTATGTTCTGCCGGGAGTTTTGAATTCTTCTGGTTGGGCGTATGGTCCGCATCTGTCGGCTTCTCTTCGTAAGAAGTTGGCGAGCTTCAATAGGTCAGGCTCTTCTGTGTTCTGTTCGGCTGCGTAGTCGAACCATCTGTAGCGCATAGCGGGTGACAGCTTCTCGATGGTGATTTTTGTGACTTCTGGGTTGTATAGGTAGTAAGTCTTCTCTAGGGTTCGCAGTGTAGTGACTATGTTGAAGACTCTTGTGGCGAATACGCAGAGTTCTCTTGGTGAGTCGGTCGGTCTTGATAAACTCTTCAAACGGTTGAGTTCTGCTAGTGCTATGGCGTCGGGTCGGCCGAATCTTGATTCTAGTGTGTGTATTATTTCTTCTGTTTTCGCGTTGTATATGAGGAGGTTTTCTACTGCTTCTCTTGCGTTTCCCTTCAGGCTTCGACGTAGACGTGCCAGGTTTTCTATCTCGCTGTACAGGCCGGCTGTTTCTTTGTAGGCTGCTCTGAACATCAGCCACTCTTGGTAGGCCCCGCTGTATATTGGTAGTTCTTGTGGTGTACGAAGAGTCATCTGTGGCGCCGATTTCGCAGCTAACGCTATGGCCGATGCTAGTTGCGAAATGTCTATTTGTTGGTTTGGTGTTTCAGGCGTCACGACTTGCGATACGTGTGGTTGGCTTGCATGTACTTCTATTTTCGTTGTGTTTTCTTCGTGCGGTTGCTCCGTGATTGCTAGTACTTGTTTCTGGCTGGTTTCCAGCCATTCTGTGACTTTTCTTGTTGTGTCTCTGTTCGTGGTCACGGAGTACGCTTCGTCGACCTCTTCTTCTGTATCGCTTTCTTCTTCTTCGCGTAGTCTTGCTATTCGTGCCTCTTCTAATTTCACACGTAGTTTCAGAAGATCTTCTTGTGCTTTCAGCAGCTGCTTTGCCCGCTTCGATCTTCTCGATGTTTTTGACAATGACTTCTTGCTATTTCTATTAGTTTCTTCATTTTGACGCTCCGTTGTTCGTTCTGTGGTGGGTGTCAACGTTGTGTCGGAGTTTTCTTTGCTTCTATTTTCATTTTCTATGGACGACGTAGCTTCTATTGGTTGCCGTTGCTCGTCGTTTTCTTCTATTTGGCGTTCTTCTATTTGGCGTTCTTTTCCAGTTCTTGATCGTGTTACAGGCATCTTGATGGCTTTGAATCTTCTTTCTTGCTATTTCTTCACGTAATCCGGCTTCTCGAAGGACCAAAATGTGCGGGACCGCTATGGCTGTGGGTATAGTCCCTAGTGCACCTATAGTGCTGGATTGCCGTGAAGAGTTGAGGACCGTGGGGTGCTTGATTGAAAGAAGATTCTTGTTGGCCGTGGCTATTTCGATGCCGTTGTGAAGTGGAATGAGCGTGATGTATGGTGGTGTTTTTTAGTTAAGTACTTTTTTGTGATGTCGCAACTAGCGACCTATCTAACGAGGGGATTTTTCCCTGTTTAATTCTATTTCAAGTGTACTTAATAATAATCATATGGCAAATAGTGCCTTGTTTAAGAAGGGATTTTTACCCTTGTGTAAGGTGTGTGTGTAGTGTTTTCCCTACGCCACGCATTTATTTATTATCAAAAACTTATTCTAACTACATTAATACATTTTAAACAATTCAAAACAATTTCAAAAGGTAAGTAAACAAACTATCGACTATCTATGCTTATTAACTAACTTATTCTAGGGTAATAAAAAACACACTAATAAAACTTTTAATTAAAAACTGATTAGGTACATAACAATAATTAATTAACTAATTAAATATATTAATTTTCAGTCGTCCGGAACAGTAATTACCTTTGAACTCCATAGCCGGTAACGGCGTGAGGTTGACTTAACAACATGTTTTTTGTATTTATTTTAATTAAAGAAATTACTTTAATTGGACATCTTCTTATAAATTAACCTCTTTATATGCATTTATGCTTGAGTGAGTGCTTCACAGATAATAATATACTAGTGATGTGCTAGCATCTCTATGGCATTCTATTCGGGATGTTTTTACACATCCATAAACAACAATGGACTCACTCCTTTATTTTTAGGAAAAGAAAACTGGCGCAAACCTTTAGTACTTAGTAACTTCTTTGGACCGCAGCGTGTGCAGCAAAGCAAATCATTACATGGCAGATTCTACCGAGCTCTCCATGGGTCCGACGTAGATTTACTAGCCTCAGTCTTCTGGTTCCGGTTCTGTGACCTTTTTGGGGACACCGAAGATTTTGTCTGTGCAATTATGGATGAGGAGGTTTACCGGATGTTTAACCTATAGGATAGCACATTGGATATTTGCCATGCGTGTCATCGTCCGGGTGATTTCCTTAGACATATAATCTCCGGTTCAAACATATAGTGTCGCAAATGGCGAGTATTTGCATATACATAACCAAGTGGCCATGATAATACACCAACAGGTTGCTTTAAAATGCAATCTTGTTGCATTCGAGGTGACGTACTACAGTTATGAACCAGAAAAAAACAAATATCTTGATTTAGCTCACGAGAATTTTGACATGTGGGATATCAATGCAGCAATGTTCCGATAGTCATGTCTACCCAAGGACTGATAGTCAAAAGCCTCCAAAAGAAAAATACCTCAAGTAGTTCGCGTTAGGTGACTGGTATAGTAAGGAGGTTCACCGGTAGCCGGGACTCTGATCTTGCTACCGATGGGGAACTGCATTTTTGTTTAATATTTAGAAATATAATTTTGTATGTATTTTAAATGTAATAAGGAAATAATAATAAATCTGCGAACAGGCTGAGCGCTGAAGTCTTAAGGTAACAAAGATTCAAAAATGAAAAACCTGGTGAAGATCTGATGCTTCACAGATAATAATAGGCTATTGCCTGTGAAACCGATCACCCTCGAGAATAAAATATAATAATTAATATTAGTCAAAGGACTTAATTAAGAACGAAATAGAAAGATACATTACAATAAGGTATATTGATAATATATTTCCACGCACACGCCAATTATCTAGCCCTAAGTAAGTATCATTAAGAACTTTTGTTCTGGATACTACTAGGTACAGTCGAACCAACTGAATCATGACCCACTTGGCCGATCATTCCTTTAGAATCATAAATTTAGATAGGTTTTCTTCGCTATCATGCGTGTTGCACTTAGTACGTTTTAAATATGAATAAAAATGCGTCATTACGGGTCAGAGATCTATGCAATTTTAATCTTTCTTATCACTGAACTAAAGTGTCAATTGGAATTTTAAATAAGATGTCGTTCATAATCTAAACTCTTTTCACTACTGAGAAAATGGAATAACTTTTATATTTTTAAAAATAAAATGACGTTATGTGTCAGATGTCAAGTAGTAGTCTGAACAAATTTTAAAAAGCCATATTTATTAGACACTGTCAATGTCTAACAAATTGTTAACAGGTTCGTTACTTAGAAATGTACGTTCAAGCGAATTTCATCCTACTTTGTATAGAGTGACTGTAGGAAAATGATCTTAAGGTGGGTCATGATTCAATTTGGTCGACTGTACATACATAACGGATATTTTTAATATACATAATAATTATCGATGATTATATAAATAAACTTAAATAAATATATAAACAACCATGACTTGCAAACAAATATTCGTGTTCGTCACACAAATATTTGCCGTTACAAGGATTCGAACCCGGACCGCTTGATCTGTAGGCAGCTATACTGACCACTCCACCACGAAGGCATCAATTGTGTTTTCAATAAAGTAGCAAATTAGGGACCATTATGACAATGTCTCAAGTAATTTTTCAGTACCATCATAATTTAATTTACATACCCAGTCCGTAACCTCCACTTTACATCTCACTTTTGAAAGTGGGTAGATATTTAACACAGAATTAATATTGTTATATACAAAGTGAGAACCTATTAACAAACGTGCGAGCCTATTATTGGCTTTATGTATTTAAACAATTTTATATGTAGTTATATCTTAGCTGTTGGTTTTCCAAAATTAAATAAATAAATAAATATAAGTGATTTAGAGTACTTAATAGAAATTTGGGGCACTGCCGCCAAAAGTAATTTAAAAATATTACAAACAAAACAGAACAAATTGATAAAAATTTTATTTGGCTATAATTTTCGGACTTCTACAGAAAAAATATACAAAGAAACTAATCTAATGAACATTACACAAACTTATATATATACAACATGCATACTAATAAGAAAAATATTAAATAAAGACATTAATACAAACATAATTTTTAAAACTAAATCACAAGTACAAAAAAAACATTTGCGAAGCGCCAATAACTTAATATTACAAAAATTTAGGACAAACTATGGAAAAAAGAACATAGAATATGAAGGCGTACAATTATATAACAAACTACCAAATTTTATAAAAAATGCACAATCAATAGCAAGTTTTAAGAAGCAACTGAAACATTACATTATCAATAAAATGTAATGAAATAAAGAAATATTAAAACTTATAGATTATTTTAATAACGCAAAATTAAGAAGTAACTCTCAAAACCAATAATAAATAGTATAATTACTTAACAATTAACTCCCAAAAAAAGTAGGGAAAAAAAAATACACGAGAGAACGTATAAACTCCTCATTAAAGCTATATTTAAAACTTTTATTTAATAAACTAGTGATTCGATCGTGATTCCGTTCGCGTGGAGTTTTCTAAAATTAAATATAACGTATGTCATTCAGGAATAATGTGGCATTCTAATGATGAAAGAATTTTTGGAATCCATCTAGTAGTTTCTGAGTTTGTTCATTGCTAACATACAAATATTTCCTCTTTATAATATTAGTATAGAAGATAAATAAAATCTAAGTTATAATAGTATTAATAAAATATATACATATTAAAAAATAATAATAAACCCATACACAAAAAAACAGCTACGTAGGCTTTCTTGTAAAAACAAAAAAAAAAAAACGAATGGTATTCACAGTGCTCAGTCAATGCCGCATCTACACAGGTTTCTAATTTATACATCCATGGTTACGGCCGCAAGATATTTGTGATGACGGTCGATCAAGAAATTTACGCGCGTTTTAATTTCGGACTACCTTATATTGTTACCATTTGTTTATGTATTTCCTAAGTACGTTCACAAGTTCACTTTATTAAATATGTTTCATGTAAGTTAAGTAAAATTTCTCAATAAGTGATTATTATGTATCTAATGAGAAATAAAGTTCTTTAATCCAAAAAAAAAAAATTTATAACAATATTATTTTTCTAAGCTAAACGTTTTTCTCGTATTCGACTTGAACAGAACTTCCCTCTTTATTTTGTAACATCTATTTTATTTTCTTCAATTTCCATCTCTGTACTTGTGTTATTCTTGTAATTTTCTTTTTCTGAATCTTCTAAATCACACCAATTCAATCTGGCGTCGCTTTCCTGAAGGGGACATATATGAATCACAGCTATCCTCTGAATCTTGATTATATTTTACGTTCTTTAAGCAATCTTTGGATTGGGTCTTTTTACGGACGGCATAAATACTGAATTGAGTTGGGGAGGCTTCATTAGCACTAAGCGACATAAATGGAGATTCATGTGAGTATGGTTGCACTGGAGTTAAGCAGTCACTACGAGCAGCTCTCTCTTTTCTATCGCTTGCTCTGAGGTTGGGTCATGCAGAGGCATAGTATTGTTTTTACTGACGGCATAACTCCTGCACTGAGTTAGGGAGGTTTCATGAGTACTAAACGAGATAAATGGACATTCATGAGAATATAGTTGCACTGGAGTTGAGCAGTCATTACGAGCAGCTCTCTCCGCCTCTAGCTCAGAGGCAGCGTCACACTCGGCATCTGATCCTTCATCAAAAAGAGGAGTTGATGGCGCAAGCTGAACTTCCATTTCCATATAGTTGAGGGGTTATTTGGAAGGCTAACCAGGCGTTCTTTTTGGAGATACTTTTATTAAACAGAGGAACCAGTAATACACGTAGCAAAAAAGGCGACGACTGACAAGACAACAAAAAAATGGCCGCACCTAATTTTGCTGGGATACGATTTTAGTGGTGTGACATTGCTACTCTAACACCCTTCCTCAATGTAACACCACTATTACAATAATACTTACAATAGTACACACTACACTAAACATTACTCAATAATAATGTACCCTATTACACAATATCAAACAGTTTATCTTTCTACCTTTCAAATTTCAATTTGCTTAAAGACTTCTCAAATTTCAAAGATATCTGATTCTCACTCTCAATATACTTTAAAATTACAATGTTTTTGTTAACTTTATCTCTAATAAAGTAATACTTTTAATCTATGTGTTTTAATCTTTTATGCTGCTCTGGATTTTTAGCAGTATACAGTGTGTCTGGTCATGGACTAGCGTGGAATAGCGGCCATTTTAGTTTTTTTATTTAGTTTCGTCTTTCTGAAAAATATCGATTTCTCTGGTCACAAAGGTACTAAAGACATTTTAAAAAATGTGTTAGTAAGGTAACAATACCGTCTTTTAATTAAAAGAGATCTACGTGTAAACTTTGAACTTCAATATGTGTAAAAAAAAATCTTTATTACTGTTTTTAGGCAAAAAAAATACTGTTTTTTACAATTATTCTACCATACCACAAAAACTAGCACATTAACGTAGGCATTTTATGTAACATTCTAACAAACAAGGATATCATCTACAAAATGACATCAAAATCATTTCTCTAAGTTGCTAAACATGAAAATGATGGTCTATTGAACATGACCATTACGCGAGTTCCCTTTGTTGTTACGTCTTTACCTGCTGCTATGAATAGGGTCGGGTCGGGTGTGTGAATAGGTAAGAGAACATTTGGTGGTGGCAATGAGTGAGGACGACAAAAAATCCTTCCTGTTTGTGAGGGTGACATCATTCAAAGCTGGCTTCTATCACAAAAAAAACTAATATGTAACTCAGTTGTCCCTCGCTCTGCGTTGCGATAGCACTTTGAGATCCGTTACGACAGTCTGTGTACGCATTGAGTTATTCGTTCGTATTTGTGGTTATTATGGCTAACAGGAACTATTCGTCTCGTCACATAGCCGACATACATTTTGTGTATGGTTTATGAAACGGAAGTGCAGCTGCCGCCGTACGAATGTATCAACAGAGATTTCCAAACCGGCCTACACCCAGTCGGCAAACTTTTGTTAACGTTCATTTAAGACTGGCTGGATTATTTTTTATGGGGATGGATGAAACAAAGAGTTTATGCTACAGTTCCAAATAGCAGAGAAGAGCTAGTGCAAAGAATTATGACGGTTGCAGACGAGATAAGAGCAAATACAGAAATGATCTCAAGAGCCACAAGACAAGTAGCAATAAGGGCCATAGCCTGTCTTCAGAACAGAGGTGGTCATTTTGAACAGTATTTAAATTAAGTTTTGTGAAAATAAAAATTATGACAAACCACACTTGTGTTTTTTTAATTAATATCAAAGGTTTGAGGTTTGGCACTTATGTAGGGCAATATTCGATAAACCATAATTTTCAAAGTATGCAACTTAGAGAAATGATTTTGATGTCATTTTTTAGATAATATCCTTGTTTATTAGAATATTACAAAAATACTTACGTTAATGTGCTAGTTTTAATGGTATGGTAGAATAATTGTAAAAAACAGTATTTTTTTTGCCTATAAACAGTAATAAACATTATTTTTGCACGTTTTGTAGTTCAAAGTTTAAACATAGATCTCTTTTACTTAAAAGACTGTATTGTTACCTTACTAACACATTTTTTTAAATGTCTGTAGTACCTTTGTGTCCAGAGAAATCGATATTTTTAAGAAAGACGAAACTAAAAAAAAAACTAAAATGGCCGCTATACCATAAAGAGGGGGGGTTGACCACCCTTATGGGTGTTTTTGTCGATAATATTAGGTAAATTTGACGCCCCTAAATTATCGCTAGTCCATGACCAGACACACTGTATAGCCGATTGATTTTCCTCAAAAATAATTACGTTACTACACTCTAAATTAATCTCTAACAACATATTTCTTATCCACAACCACTCTGAGATTCCACTGGTCAAAGCTACATACTCTGCCTAGGTTGATGAAATCGCCACACACTGTTGCTTATTCGAAGACCAGGAAACTGTGCAACCATAGACCTTCATAATATAACCTGTGGTAGACTTACGGTCAGTTTGATCTCCTACTCAATCTGCATCTGTGTATCCCACTAAAGGCTCAGCTGTACCTGCTTTATAAACTAATTTAATTTCTAAAGCCCCCTTTCAAATATCTTAGTATCCCTTTTAAACCTTGTCATACATCCTCATTTGCACTATCCTGAAACCTACTTAAATAACTTGAAGCATAGCATACGTCTGGACGGACAGGTGCCCAACATAGCATATATTAGACTGGCTATTAGTGTTCTACATCTCCTAGTTAGCTCATCATTCTTCTATGCACTCTTCTCCGGTTACAGACTGTGAAAAGAGATGCTCAGCAATATATTCAGTTCTTCACTACAAACGCCACATGACACCTTTACCACACTTAAAACACTTAATTTGTCGACATTCCTTCCGAATGTGGCCAGTTTTGCCGCACTCATAACACTTCTGCTCACTATCACTGTGCTTGCTCTTGGTGACAAAGGCAGAGGTTGATACCTCCACTGAACTGCAGCCCTCTATTCCTTTCCTGTTCAATAAGCAGTCTTGAAGTTAACTCTTATAAATTTTGTTGATTATCTGGAACAGACTCCCTAGCGCTAACAAAATGCCTGTATCTATCGGGTAGTCGCATTAATATTTTAGTGAGAATCATTCTCTCTTTCAAACATAGCTGATTGGACACTTCTTTTACATAGGATATAAATCTCATCATAGGCTCTTCATAGGTTAAATTAAAAAACCGCTTCTGCACCAAGTGAACACTCATTTGTGATGATACAAGGTATTCAAGTGCTCTCACGTCTGTACTTGTCGAGCACGCTGACAAATAAGCCATAACCTGTTCGTCGACATGTGTTACTTGAATTTCTTGGGCTTTACAATCTTTCTTTTGCCACAATTCCTGCTCTTTAGTGGTCATTTTCTCTGTGTCGTACAACTCACTACCACTAACAATGCCAAATAATTTCTTTGATTTCAAAATTATAGTTAATTGAAATTTCCATGACGCCCAATTTTTTCCATTCAACACCACGTAACGGTTGCTCTCTACTCGACTCTCCATTGCTTAAAATCAGCATGCTGCATATACCGCAGTCCGTCTAAATCTGATTATCTGTCTTTGCCCCAAGACCACGCCAACTCACAAGCTCATAGTCCACCAGTCGACGCTGATTTTTGCACATCAGCCGGCCGCCAACTTGCCGGTTAAAGACAAATTATGCAACTCCTTTTTACACGCCCTGCGTCTCTGCTCTCTCTGGATCCATAACCAGTTGAGGGGTTATTTGAAAGGCAAACGAGGCGTTCATTTTGGAGATACTTTTATTAAACAGAGGAACCAGGGTAATACACGTAGCAAAAAAGGCGACGACTGACAAGACAAAAAAAATGGCCAGACCTAATTGTCATAGTTCCAAATATTTATATCTGGCAAGCCTTCTGTTTCCTTTTCGAATTTGTCGAAAAATTCGTTGACAATAGTTTCATTTATATCTGCTCGGCCACGAGTAATATTCCTGGCCACTCTATATCAGACAGAAAAGATTTACGGAGTTTCAAAAAGGAGTGGGCCCATTCTTTTCCCTGATAATAGTTTACAATAGCGTTAACTTTCTTACCTTGCTTGTCTAAATACGTTTTTGCAATCACACGTAATTCCGTTGGTGTGATCGGGAATCCGAACGAAGATAATGCACCGATGTGGGAAATTAAGCATTGTTATTCTGTTTCACTGAATACAGGTGAGGCGCTTTGCCTTTCAGTTTAAAAGATAACGTATTGCGGTGAATACCATACTTCTCGGCTGCGCAACTAACTGAAATACCGCCCCGATTTAATCTCTGCCTAAACTTTAAGAGTTCCGTCTCTATGATTTTTGTACGCTCTGGTACCTGGTTTTCTTTTATAATCCCTGGGCATCATTTTAGGTACCTAGCGCTAAAATAATAAAAAAACATTAAGTAAGTACCAATAAAAGAAATACAGAAAAGATATGTGACAACACTATCAGTGTGGTGGTGGCACTTTTTCATCTGCGTACTTTATTTTTTTTTGTCTAAGATTTGGTGCCACCATAGCAAGACCTTTTCTTGTGTTATTTAGTGCACCTAGACAACAATTAACTGTATTATTACTCAAACATACCTTGATAACGCCACCTGCAATAGTTTTGCACATTGCACAACCAAAAGTTACCCACATACAACTCAAATTTCGAATAGGAGACATAAGGCGTGCCAGATACAAATATCTGGAACTATGACGAAACCTGCCTAGTGAACGACATCAAGAATAGTATATGGTAATGCAGCAGGACAACTGGCACCTGTCTATATTGTTTATATAGACAGGTGCCAGTTCCTACAAGTGGGGTGAGCTCGAGCCCCTCGGTGGAGACATAGGAGCTGTTGATGATGATTATATTGTTGATAAAGCTGAAAACATGTGGGATACATCCATGTCTCCCACATGTTTTCAGCTTTCAGCTTTGTTGGGCCCGTTCTCAGTCCACTGAGAATGGACCCAACAAAGCTCGTTACAACCGTACCAAATAGGACTTGTTCGACATTCGGTGCTTCGAAGATTGGTACGATGTTAACAATTTTAAAGAAACATACCGGTAAAAAAGTTGTTAAGTTCTCCAACTCACCAATAGATGGCGCTGGCACATAAGGTGTCATCCCTAGTTGGCGGTGTTAAGAGTTTTGTTTGTAAACACTTATAGTTAATAATTTTATATCTTTTAGCTGTCATTAGATGGCGGGCGGGGTCATTGTTATGGCTTATCCAACAATCTTTAAAAATATTATGCGATAAGAACCTTTTGTTGTTATATCTCGTTTCTAAAATAGACCAACAATTGTCGTAATTGGAATATAAAATAGGGATATGTCTTAAAAGAAGTTCCGCTTCACCTTTCAACTGACTTTTCAAATAGTGCAGTTTTTGTACTTTATCTAAGATTGCATTATTATGTATCAATGATATAAATAACTCGCGAAATGTTGCCCACTCTGTATAATGCCCTGTAAAAGTAGGTATATTAATTTTAGGTAACTTAACATTAGACTGTTTACCAATGTTCTCTGAATTTTGGTTAATACTAAAATTATTTATGAGACCTTTCAAAATGCTTTTATACTCTATGTATATTTCATCAGTTAAGTCATACACATCATTTTTCATATAATTAGTGGACCCAAGTGATTTTGACTCAATAGACCTTATTAAATCTTTGTCCACTACAAAATTCAAGCCAATACTGCTCTAAGCTTTCTAACCTGCTTTCTATATATTCTTTAGTTACCTTGTCTTTATGTATATTTTTAAAATTGCTATAAGCTTTAGTAATCCGCTTATGTAAATCACTTTGAACATTTAACAAAGACTCCATCATAACAAAGTAGCTAGTATTAATAAACTATACCAAATAACAATTTTTCAAACCGATATCAAATTAATAATTATTCTAAGTTGAAAACACTTGTAAAATTTTAGAGAAAGTATTAGTGGGCGATAATCTGATCTCTCATATTAATCTGGAAGTCATGGCTGACTGCGAAGGATATAACATTGCATTTATTTGCCTTCCTCCGAATACAACACACTGCAACCTTTAAAGAAAGAAAAAATGTTTATTCAGTGCTTCACACATTAATTAAACAAACATTACAAGTTTAATATAATAAGAAGGAGAAGCACCAAAAAGGTCTCCGCTCAGTATTACGTCTTGGCACCTAAATATGTGTCAAGACACTGGTTTTCTGCGGAGGCCCTGCGGAGGGCTCAACTCTGTGCAACACATTATGACACATTATCTAAAGAAGATATAACAAAAATGAGTTTTTATAAACACGTATTAACAAGCACTTTTAAATCTAAAATTAATATAATTTAACTTAACTTAACATAGCATAATCATAGGGTTGTATTTTACACACATTCAATAAAATATACACTACAGATACATAGGTACATACATAATATTGAGTTAGCCTAACTAAAATTAAAACACCAATATATTAGAATCATCTACTCTGTCTTTTGTATGTCCAATAAATATTTTTTGTAGATTCTCTTAAATGAACTAACCGAGGAAGACGACCTTATAGGTGGTGGAATATTGTTCCAACACTTTGTGGCCGAGTAGCAAAAACACCCACGAAAAGCAGAGGTCTTAAACTGTTTATTTAATACGAGGCGGTCAGTGATTCTATCCCGCTGAGAAAACTTTAATTTTTCAAACAATTAGGGGGTTTTGTTTCTTTATTATTCCGAATAGTAAACTGGCAAAATGCACTTTTCGCCGTGCTTCCATTTTCAACAAACTATTTTTATTCAGATAGGGAGTCACGTGGGCTCTACGTGGTATCTAGATGTTGATGTTGTCTATATTTAGATGTTGCTTATTTTCGCCCAATGAAAATTGCGTGGTGAAACACGCTAAATGAATGGAAGAATAACGTCCGCCGTAGTAGGAGCTCTTCTGTGCAAAAATATCAATTCCCAGGGCTATTAAAGGAAATGTTTCAAAAGATGGAATCAACTTCTTCTCAAAATCTTAAATCCGGATTAAAAAATGTGGTTTGTTTCCGCATAATAGAGATGAAGTGTTACAAAGATTCTCGAGGATCGACAACTGGAAGAAAATTTACCAGTCCAGGAATTGTTAGGTGAGAGTTTCATAGAAAATTTTAAATCTATAAGGCTGCACGTCACGGAAACAAGACAATGCTGAAGAAGCGGGTCAATGGTCTGGCAATATATTGGTTTGTATTCCTCTGGTAAGCCAGCTCGTTGACATCAAAACCAATGTTGCGCAATTTGTGAGCAATGTTCATTATTTTGCTTACATAGTCTTCAACACTGTTGCTTGACTCCAGTGTAGTATTTATCAGATCTTTAAGTAGACCTACTCTTCTGGTTAAACCATTGTCATTAAAAGCCCTTTGTAAATTTTCCCATAATTGTTTTGCAGTTTTACATTCCTGAACATGTACGTAGTTCTGTGGATCCAACAACAATATCTGCTAAGACTTCGCCTTTACGTCTTAACTTCGACGCAGCACTTTCGCAGTCTTTACATAAGTCTTCGTGTTCCAAGTACGTCTTCATACTGAATTTACAGGTTGCGAAGTTTTCTCTTCCGACCAATTTCTCTAAATTAAACATATTTGAACCCATCTTGAAGGATTTCACCAGAAATATTGTTGCAATGCAACTGTAATCGTAAATTTTCTTAACCTCAAATTCAAATTGCAACGAAAATTTTCACTGATTGAAGTTAATTAACTTTTTCGATATTTCCAACTGTACCACTTCGGAACTACGCTCTGTTACCATAAAGGAATTTTGCGTACTTGTGGTAAATAAATTAAACGTATCTATTTAAATTATAATGATCGAGTTTTATTTCACATAGAAAAGCCCGGTTACATAGAACAACACGGACCACTGATCATGAAGCTACAGATAAATAAACTAGTTTGGTTGCGTTCCATTTCACTAACAGATCTGTCAGACTCACTTTTCGTGAGAGAAAGGTTCAGAGTCTGAGAGTTCCTTGAGTTACACTTTGACGCTGTATGTCCTTGTTTCTGACACACATAACATGTCCAACTTTTTTTAGGCACATTTCCTGATGGTGCTGTTCACCGCATCGACTACATTCCAAGTTATTTTGCATTGGCTCCACTTTTGGATTATTTATACTAAAAACATTCAAATCATTCTGTTCTAGTCTCTTTTTCGGCACTTTCAAATGCTGAGGCCATTTTGGCTGCCTCATTAAATATTAGATTATCACCCTCGGTTAAAAGTTTCTTTATTAAGCTTTGGTAAGACAATCCACAAACAATTCTGTCCTTTAAAGGCGGCGCACAGTGATCAATAATTACAATTTAGGATGACAAAAATATTTTAACTTGGAATTACAATGATCTTATACTGTTATTGAAAATATTAATAAAAAAATAAAGAAATCTTTATTAAATTCAGTATTTAAGACTCTAACATACAAAAAAAAAATAGTGTGAAAGTTCTTTCTCGTTTGTATCAAAATTAGTTTGTTCTAATAATTTAACGACTTCTGCAGGAAAAATACAATTTCTGTAAATGTTTTTCGTATTGCTAATGACCTTAGTTCAATATACTTACTGAAGACGAGTTAATTTTAATTGAGTAAAAAGTGCTAGTGCTTCTTTTGCCGAATAAGAGATATCATTTTGTAGACTGTCTCGTGTATTTAACAGTACATTCAGGAGATGATGCAATATTATGAAGTGCTGAAGAAGCCCTACGTTTTCCGACTGAATGAAGTTTCATCTCAGCTGCTAGGCACAACTCTTCTTCACCTCTGGACGATACTTCGTCTTTTAACCTTCTACGCTTAGTTCTCTCACCCAAATCCACGAAATGCTTTTTCAGGCGTCCTCTACCTACAGACCTAGTTGAAGGCTATTCAATATTATGATCTCCAGATGTTATTCTGCATTTACACAACCAATCCTGATATTTTTTTTCGAATTTGGAAACATCTTTGCCGATTTTAATTCAATTTATGGAAGCTGATAAACAAAAGCTATGTACTGAATTTCGTAACTCATTTTGTTGCTGTGTTGTCAAATCTGATACTCCAATGACCTCATAAATATAGTTTAACAACATATCTTTACATTTCTTAGTTGCAGGTTTAATTGGTGGGTGTTTTTTGAGGTAATTGAACAAATCGGAATTTTTAACTGTACCACCTGTAAAAATGAAGTTTGTTCAGGCAGGGGTACTTTGGGGTACTTTTTTAACTTGAATACTATAATATAGACTTCCAATTATCTAATAGTGTAAAAATGTCTATGTTCTAATGTGTTCCTCCTAAGATGCAGGCTTTTAAATATAAAAAAATGCTAAATTTTAAGCTATGTTTTAAATATTTTTTCCTAAATTAGTATGACAATTAACAGTTACTAAGTGTTATACGAAATGAAGCACATACCTTTATTAATGTGTACCATATTTAATAATGCGCAATAATGCACTGTTAAGTCACAACAATTAGATAACTGTGCACGAAAACATGAAGTAAATTAAACAAATCAATACAATTAGCAAGAACACTGCATTCACTAGCTGATATCTCAGTAATGACTTACCTTCAACCGTTCATATTAAACAAGAATACGAAGTAAGTACCCCTAATCGCATAGAGATAATTTGTTTTAACTAACCTCACAATGTCAAATTTGAATATTATCCACCTAATATCTCATAATTGATCACTGTGCGGCGGTTTGCGCCGCAACCGCGACCGGAGACCGAGACATACAGAGACAGGAGACCGCCACCGGCACTTGTTCTTTAGATTTGTACAGGAGACAGAGACGCGAGACCGAAGACAGCGAGACGGTTGCCGTCCTGGACCAGTAAAGTCTCGTGTCGCGCACGAAATGCGTTGTTTCTAAAAAAAAATTACTGCTTTTTCTGATGAAGACGTTAAAGAAAATGAAAAGCTAATTGAAGATCCTTCTTGGCTTCTAGTTGAATATAATTCGTGAATAGATAATCTTTTTTTAGTTTTGTAGTACTTAATAATGTGAAAGCAAATCATCGTCTACTTCATCCTCCAATAACTCTACGTGGCGTTCCATAACAGTATTTAATGACACATTAAAACACAATTCACTCCATCAAGAGACTACGATACTGAGGTGGTTGCGGTCTCGCGGTCTCGTCTGTGCTCTCGGTCTCGCCCCGCAGTACATACAGAAGAGACCGAGACACTTGTCGCGGTCTCCTTTTTTCCTCCTCCGCGGTCGACATTTTTAGAAAACACACCATCAGAAGCCGCACCAGTGTAGAACAAGAACAGCAAAGCTCCGCCAGTGTAGAACAAGAAGTTACTAATACCTCCTCTGAAGTTGGACATGAAGATACTCCTCCCGTAGCCGCAGACACGTCTGTACATAATACTCCTTCAAGGGAGTTAGTAGAGCCTGTACCAGGAACTTCAAAATCTACACAAGAAAGATCTATTATACCACTAAGTAAAAGTTCTGAAAAATCAACTAGCAAGAATACAAAGACAAAAAGACAAAAAGAGGATAATTTATAAAATTTTTGAAGGACAGACATGAAAACCGAAATAGTCAGCTGGAGTCGTTCTGAAAAATCAACTAGCAAGAATACAAAGACAAAAAGACAAAAAGAGGATAATTTATAAAATTTTTGAAGGACAGACATGAAAACCGAAATAGTCAGCTGGAGTCTCAAGAATCAGTTGATGATATATCGACATTTGCAAAACAAATCGAAATGATGCTAAGAAAATTGAGAGCACGTTCAAAAGCAAGGACAAAAACTGAAATATTTAATATTGTCTCTAAGTATGAGATTGGAGATATCGAACGCGAAAGTAAACGCCCCTGTACAAGCTCATCCTACAATTCATCAGGACGCCAATCACAGAGTGATTCATCACGCCAATTACCATATAATTCAAATTAATATTCTCCGATAAGTACAGATTCGTCACACCAAACACAGAGTGAATTGATTGATTTATCATCTCGCCAATTAACAAATCTTTCGAGTGAACCATTTCAAAGCATTTACGGCGAATTAGAGCAGAACAATTTTGATGATTTAACAAACTTACCTTAAAGTTAGTGCTAATTTTTCTTTTAATGATATTCTTCCCTTTTCACGCATTGTTTTTTTCAGTAAAGTTAATACATAATCAAACTGTGTTTTATTTAATACATAATCAAACTTGTGAAAATACTTCCTGAATATATTGTCATCAAACATCAAGTGCTTCTTCACTAATAACGAAAATGATCCTTCTTGTCCTCTTGTTAAATATAAATCCTTAATAGGTAATCTTTTAGTTTTGTATTTGTAATAATAATATAAGAGCAAATCATCGTCTTCTTCTTCCCGCGACAGGAGACCGAGATGAGAGACCGAGACAGGAGACCGCGACAAGTGTCTCGGTCTCTTCTGTATGTACTGCGGGGCGAGACCGAGAGCACAGACGAGACCGCGAGACCGCAACCACCTCAGTATCGTAGTCTCTTGATGGAGTAAATTGTGTTTTAATGTGTCATTAAATACTGTTATGGAACGCCACGTAGAGTTATTGGAGGAAGAAGTAGACGATGATTTGCTTTCACATTATTAAGTACTACAAAACTAAAAAAAGATTATCTATTCACGAATTATATTCAACTAGAGGCCAAGAAGGATCTTCAATGAACTTTTCACTTTCTTTAACGTCTTCATCAGAAAAAGCAGTCACTTTTTTTAGAAACAACTCATTTCGTGCGCGACACGAGGTTTTACTGGTCCGGGACGGCGACCGTCTCGCTGTCTTCCATGGATAAATATGATGTCATATCATTATTACACAAGTTCATGTCATGAACAAAATTTACATGTTTCTTCCTGTTGAAACATTTCGCTTTGACATGACCTGCACGATGACAATAATGACAATTAACAGTCTTTTTCTTCATTATTATTCTTCGACATTAAAGCGGAGTTCATATATATTCAGAAGATGCTTCATCCATCACTCGTACGTATCTTACGTATCTCTTCTTGTAAAAGTGCAGTTTGCACTGTAGTATACCCGTATTTATACTTGCACCGTAACTGAACGTTACGCTCTGCAACATGACGTATGTCGGTGATGAAATATAATTAGTTTAGTAATATATATTTACTGTATTTAATTATAATCGCTCTCTTGTGTTGTAACCTCTGACAATACAACATGTTACCACAAACTACTGGGTTTTATTAACACAACTCCAAGCACAACTACTTCATCATATTTCATGGCGACCCTGCCTACAACGGATATGGAGTTATGGTGAAAGAAAACAAGAAGAAAATGAAGATTGGCAAATAGAAGAAACGCAATTACGCAGAAAAATTATAGAAGAAAAACGTCCTCTTATATGTGAGGATCGACACGCGAAGAAAGAAGCGTACGGGTCATGGATGGTGTCCAGGGTATAGCCCGGCCCAGTTGGAGCGGAGTCCAGGGAATATCCCGGCCCACGGAGTCCAGGGTATAGCCCGGCCCAATCGTCGAGCGGGAGAGAGTCCTGCCTGCCAAGCTGCCACGTGCTGCTGCCTTCGCCCTACATTCAGCTGCCTACGTGCCCCGAGCTGCCGACATGTCGTCGACCCCGGCCCGTCACATCGCTGCGATGCACTATTGCATCACGCTTCACAATTATTTACGGTATTTTATTTAATTTGTTAAATTACTAAGCTAGCTAATTATGTTTTTATAATTTTGATTTTTAAGAGTATCTTAAATTAAAGTTTGTCTTTAGAATTAAAAGATTTGTTGGAAAAATTAAATTATATACGCGAAAGTTTAGTAAAGTTAGGTCCAGAGAGACGACAGAAGGAAATAGGTTCCAAAAAGCTAGAGGAAGCCAAAAATCTATACAGTGACGTCGAGCATATTGTGTCTCAATTGAATAATAAATTGAATTTATTAGATTCTTCTGAAGTAGACTTAATTAATTCCTTTCTTAGCGATATTAAATTAGTATTCAGTAAAATTAAGCAGTTAGTGATTAGTGAGCCGTGTAGTAGCGATAGTACTAAAGATAAAGTTTTTGAATCAACTTGGGGTCCATCCACTAGTAAAATGGCGAACTCAAGTTTCGATATTAAAACGGCCATCGCCTTGTTACCCAATATGACGGGACAAGAGGATATCACAAAACAATTAATAGACGGCATTAAAATGTACAGTTCGATTATTAATGAGAACTCACAAAAATTACTCATAGATTTTGTTTTAAAAACCAGGCTGTCATCTAGCGCAAAATTAAGATTAAAGTCCACATACGCAAATATTTCAGATTTAGTTACAGATATGCACAAATTTTTACTTCCTAAGAAGTCGACAGAAGCCCTTCAGGCCAAGTTGTTCCGAACGAGACAGGGACGCAGGTCCATAGAGTCGTTTGGCTCCGAGATCGAGGATCTTTTTGTAAATTTGACTATCACACAGGCTGATGATCATGATAGCAAGTTTGAATTCTTAAGGTCGTTGAACGAGAAAACGGCCATAAAGCGATTCGCTGATGGTTTATCGGACACAAGGCTTAGTACCATAATTGCTTCGAGGCAATTTTCATCTTTATCAGAGGCTATAAGGACAGCCATTGATGAACAAGTCTTGTCTTCCGGACACGATCAGGTCGCTCATTACTCACAACAGCGCCGTCCGTATCGTGCTTCTTATATTAACAATAGTAGAGGTAAGTTTTCCTCTGGAAGAGGACAGTATTTTAATCGCGGCCAGGGAAATACTTTCTTTTCTAGAAATAATAATTATAATAATAGAAGTAATATGTCGCAACAAGCTAGGAATAATACAGGTCATAGAGGTAAATGCACTTCGAAGTATTTTGCGCGATCAGCACAAGGCTCGCGGCCAGACCCGCCGGCACCGCGAATTCACCAAGTGCAATATGATGACAATGTAGGTCATAACAATAATAACTCAAACTCGAGTCAGTTTTTTCGTGCATAAATTAAATTACGGTATTTTTAGTTATAATAATACGAGCATAGTTAATTGTAAGATAGGTAATAATTTCATTGATCTATTAGTAGATAGTGGAGCTAGTTTATGCGTTTTAAAATACGAATGGCTTAAAAATTATCCCGACATATTGCGAAGTATAAATATAGAACAAATTACTATTAAGGGAATTAGTGGAAATTTAGTGTCGGAAGGATATATTTATTTAGATTTAGATTTTAATGGATTAGTTTGCAAACAAAAGTTTTATATATTTAGGAATTTAACATGTTACGCTGATGGAATTTTAGGTCAAAAATTTTTCCAGCGAAACCAAGCTATTGTTAATTATAGAAATAACAGCTTGACATTATGTAATAATACTTGTAGTATCGAGATACCAATAAATAATAATTACAGTAGTTTTATACATACTATTCCGCCACGGTGCGAAATTATAAAATATATACCTACCAGTCAACGCGAAGACTGTGTAACGTTAGCGCAAGAAATACAAAAAGGTGTATTTGTTGCAGGTTTGATTTCCAAACCAGTCTATGGTCGAATACCTATTCGTATTTTAAATACTAATAATACTGAGATTGAGATAGATTTGTCTAGTTTAGAATACCATAGTTTGAATTATTTCGATGAATGTAGTTTTGACAAAAATAGAATAAGTGTTGATAGGGTAAAAACTTTATTTAATTTGCTTAACTTAAGTTCATACTTAAATAAAGATGAACAGTTAAGTATTGAGAAAATTTGTGCTAAATACGCTGACGTTTTTCACTTGCCAGGAGACAAGCTTAGTACTACAAACTTGTTACAGCATTCAATTAAGCTGAAAGATAATGCAAGTCCAGTATACGTTAAGCCTTACAGAATCCCACATGCTTTGCAAAAGGAGGTTCAAAAACAGATTCAGGAAATGCTCGATAACGATATTATAGAGGAGACTACTTCAGAGTGGTCTAGCCCTGTTTTACTTGTTCCTAAAAAATCGGACAAGAACGGAGAGAAAAAATGGCGATTAGTTGTCGATTACAGACAGCTAAATAATAAGATAATTGATGACAAATTTCCATTACCTAATATAGTAGAAATTTTAGATTCTCTGTCAGGTAGTGTTTATTTTTCAAAACTTGACCTTTCCCAAAGTTATTACCAACTTTCTTTAGATGAAAGCTCAAGAAAATACACTGCTTTTAATCTTGATAAAATGTATCAAATTTCATTAGATAACCAGTCTCGTAAATTTACTGCTTTTACTACTGATAAAATGTACCAAATGAAGCGTTGTCCTATGGGACTTAAGACAAGTCCTAGTGTTTTTTCAAGGCTTATGACTATCGCCATGTCAGGTCTTAATTACAAGCAATGTTTCATTTATTTGGACGACTGCATAGTAATAGGAAACTCTATTTTTGACCATAATAAGAACTTAGTTAGTGTTTTAGAACGGTTTAGAAGTAGTAATCTGAAACTAAACCCATTAAAATGTGAATTTTTGCGAACCGAAATCATGTACTTAGGTCACAAAATAACTTCACATGGTGTTGAACCAGATCCTGAGAAAGTTGTCGCTTTGACTAATTACCCGAGACCGAAAAGTACAGAAGACGTGAAGAGATTCGTTGCATTTGCAAATTATTACAGACGTTTTATTCATAAATTTGCAGATATAGCTTATCCTTTGAATTATTTGTCAAAGAAAAATGTCGAATTTAATTGGACTTCTGAATGCGAAACTGCATTTCTAAAATTAAAAGAAGCCCTTTTGAGCCCTCAAGTCTTAGATTACCCGGATTTTTCCGAAAACAATACCTTTATATTAAATACTGACGCATCAAAGATAGGATTAGGCGCCGTACTGTCTAATAGCAATGGCAAGGTTGTCTCGTACGCCAGTCGGAATTTGAAACCAGCAGAAACGCGATATCCAGTGATAGAATTAGAGCTGTTAGCGATTGTATGGGCTACTAAGCATTTTAGACCTTATCTTTATGGCAAAAAGTTTAAAATCATAACAGACCATAAGCCATTAATTTATCTTTTCGGAATGACTGATCCATCGAGTCGATTGACTAAATTTAGATTATATTTAGAAGAATACGATTTTGACATCGAATATATTCCGGGACGGCAAAATGCAGCTGCAGACGCATTGAGCCGGCTACCGCTTAACAGTAATGATTTAAAAAATATGAGAGAACACGTTGTATCAGTCACGACGAGAGGACAAAAACGTAAACAATTATTAAATAGCGACTACAACCATACTGACTTTACAACTGATAATTCCGCTAGTTCTAGGCCTGATCAACCGAAAACTGTGGAAATTCTCAAAAAACCACGACATTGTACAGAATTAATATTGAATAGAAATGTATACAATACGGAAAAAGATGATTTAATAAGCAGTAAAGGTAACTTTGCATATGTGCCTTCAAAGTTTTGCATTTACCTAATATCCCGATCGTTATCTACCGTAGGCGTGTTAGCGAGGGAATTAGAAGAATTTTGCAAAAAATTAAGTATCGACGAGGTAGTTATTGTCAAAGATAATGACAATAAAGTATTTTTAAAGAAATTTTTAGAACGCAAATGCGATTATCCTCGTATCCTTGTTACAAGAAATGTTAGAAAGATAAATGATGCAGATGAAATTAAGGTTATCCTAAACGATTTCCATTTATTACCAACCAGTGGCCATGCTGGAATTAATAGGATGTTGAATAATATAAAACAATATTATTTTTGGCCAAATATGAGCCGTGACGTCCATGATTATGTTGCAAAGTGCAAGGACTGTCAAATCCAGAAACACACAAACAAAAATACCAAGGAACCGATGGTGATTACTACGACTCCGAACACGTCGTTCGAGCGTATTAGTTTAGATTTAGTAGGTCCCTTAGATAAAGATAATTTTAATTTTACTTATATATTAACTATTCAGTGTAATTTAACTAAATTCGTAGAAGCGTATCCCTTAGAAAAGAAAGACTCCGAATCGGTTAGTAGGTTATTTGTAAATAATTTTATATTGCGCTATGGTGTCCCAAAGGAGATCATAACTGATCAGGGAACAGAATTTATGAGTAATGTGTTTACCGAAATGTGCAGTTTATTGCACGTCAAAAAATTCAATTCTACTGCTTACCATCACGAAACATTGGGAGCACTAGAAAATACACATAAACACTTAGGTGCTTATCTGAGAATAATGTGTAATAATAACAAAACTGATTGGAGTACTTGGTTAAGTTATTGGTGTTTTTCTTTTAACACCACAGTTCATACAGAGACACAATACACTCCTCATGAGTTAGTTTTTGGAAAGTTATGTAATTTACCAACCAATTTAAGTACTTCTGTCGACCCTCTCTATAATTACGATAGTTACCCTAAGGAATTTAAATATAGATTGCAAAAAGCACAGGTAGATGCTAAGAATAATTTGTTATTAAGTAAGACTAACAGAAAACTAACATACGATAAGAAAGTTAATACACTAACATACAAACCCGGTGACTATTTACTAATTAAAAATCAAGTAGGTAATAAATTAGATCCAATTTGGATTGGTCCTTATTTAGTAATAGAGGATATGTCACCAAATGTAAAAATTATTAAAAATTATAAAGAATATATTACTCATAAGAACAATACTAAGTTATTTTGTAATTGATTTTGTAAGTTTTAATGAGAAAAATTGCATGTACTTTAGTCCTGTAATAAGTAGTTATCATGTGTATTTATTTTATTGTATGTAAAGGTTCATCAACGATGTACGTCACACTTTTTTTTTCTTTTTTTTTTCTCTTCTCCGGGGGTAAAGGTTGACTTTCGGGGGAGGTGTAGTATACCCGTATTTATACTTGCACCGTAACTGAACGTTACGCTCTGCAACATGACGTATGTCGGTGATGAAATATAATTAGTTTAGTAATATATATTTACTGTATTTAATTATAATCGCTCTCTTGTGTTGTAACCTCTGACAATACAACATGTTACCACAAACTACTGGGTTTTATTAACACAACTCCAAGCACAACTACTTCATCGTATTTCAGCACTCTCACTGGTAGCTCATCGGTCAAACCTATTGCCTCCAGATTAGAAACCAAGTACTCTTGAGGTAATCCGCTCAACAACAGTTCCGACACTTCCAAGTCATCAGTCTTCCGACCAATGTCTGCCAACTGTTGCACAAGGGTCAGGTGACACCGTGTCATCGTCACATAATTTAAAAAGTTTTATGCCATACTTGTGGCGTTTTCCGGGGATGTAGGTATTGCATAAATACTATGCGTCCTCTGAAAGCTACCATACCTACTCTCATCGATATTTACATATTCACCTGGGTCTTTAAAGGCTTGTTGCTCATTCTTATAAATCCTTTATTGCACACATAAAATATACAAAGAAAGACGTGTAGAAATGTGCGCTTATCTCTAAAAGAGATCTCTTTCAGCCAACCCTAGGATTTGTGAGTAAATTCACAAGCGGGAATATAGTGTACAAGTAAATGCTTACACAAAAGTATTATAACAATTCTGATTAAAATATACATACATATAATACATTATCTACATGTATAAAAACTCCGCTTTTAATATTTTGCATTGGAATTCTCAAAGCTTGAGACCTAAAATAAGTGATTATCGTGCAGAAAATACATGTAGTCATAGTTAGTGAGACATGGTTAGATGCTGAAACCCCTGTTGGGCTTAATGGCTTTAACATTTGCAGAAAAGATAGGTTCGATGGGTACGGTGGCGTAGCTATAATTATAGGTACATAAATCTATACATTGCAGATTAGTCAACATTGCTCTGACAAACTCTGGTATAGATTTACCTAATAGGTTGCAAAGTATTTAATTTTAAAAGTATAGAAAATATAGTATCGCTATATTGTCCTTCGACTGTTTACACTACCCAATCAGATTGGAATGAAATATTTTCTAGATTTAGAAGAAAAACAATAATTGCTGGCGATTTCAACGCACATCATCCGAATTGGTCGTTTAAAACTGACACAAAAGGGAATTCAAATCTTCGATTCGGCTATCTATTACGACTGTGTTTCACTTATTAATGGACAAGCAACAAGAGCAAGGTTAGATAGTGGAATTTTGAGGAATCCTCACTAGACGTCACCTTTGTCACTTCTGATATCGTATGACCTTATAATTAAGTAGGTATTCAATGAATTACCAACAATCGTATTATTTTGTGAAAAGTAGAAATTATAAAGTATGCAAATTGGCATAACTATAATCAAGAATCTTTTCTAAATATTACTATGAATAACTCAAAAAACTACACTAGTGTTCAAGAAATGTATGATTACTTTTATAACGAAATTATCCACGCCGCGCCTGGCAGCGGCGTCGTGTGTAAACACGCTATGATACGCTGTTGGTACCTTCAAGTTGGTATAGCAGTTCTTATGGTATGATACGTAGTTGGCGGACACTTTAATTATGTGGTAATTTTTGGTTTAAGTCCGTTTTAAAGTTTTGAAGAATAAAAGAATCTATGTAGTCGTTGCCGTTTTAGATTTTTATAATTGATCTAATTTAGAAGTTGTAAAATTACAACTGTTACTGGCGCTAGTACTCAAGTGTTAGCTCCTTAACTGTCTCGATTTTAAAGTAATTTTCTACAAATAAAGACTGAATTTATTAGTATTCAATAAAAAACTGGCATTCTTCATGTACAGTTTATTTTACATTAAACACTCTATGAATAAATTTATAATTACATACTATTATTTACAAGCAATTTACAAACATAAATATACATAATGATAATGTTTCAGTACTTATTACTTTTCTATAATTATTAGATTTAAGATGTGATTTTATTGAATCTCAAGATGAGTGTACTATTTTGATATATTTTTTTCAAATAACTTTGTGTTTTTTATGCTTGCATACAAACGAAGAAAAATCACGCTACCACTAACTGTCCAATCTTCAACTCTATGAGCGTAAAAAAAAGGTTAAAAGTAATTGCAAAAATTTGATACTTTGGTATTCTGATCTGTTGTTGTTTGTACTTACATTCTTATCGTATTATTAAGTAATTATTTTTTTCTTTTATTACTGTCAACTCAAACTTTAAAACAGGCAAAACTTGTTTACAACATAAGCCTATGTACAGACAATATACGTTCACGCGTTTTCAACAAGCTAGTTGGGTTTCAAAACTATTCTACAATGTGTTTGTGGTCCGACCCGACAAACTTTAAGGGCATTGCCTACTGATAATTTCATCGTAGAAAAACCCCCACATGTGGGGTCGAAACTCAGTTCCCTTGGAGTAGCAGCCATTTTAATTATTAATCATCGTTTAGGAGGTGCCTTTAGTAAAATTAGAATATCTCGTTAAGTTTAAGTCACATGGACTTAAAAAAGATATTTAGCAAAACTCAAATAGTTGTAAATAAAATCATAAAAAAAATTGTAATAATATGAAAGTTTCTAGTATAAATCAGAGTAATGTAATTTTTTTCTGTATTTTTTTGGAGCAAAACAAGATTATTATTATTTTTTAACAACTTAATATGAGTTATTTGTGCTTTCGTGACACTTATTAGATTGCCACACTTTTTAGCTACCCGGCAGTATTTTTTTAAGTCTCTGTGCCTTAAACTTAACGAGATATTCTACTTTTACTAAAGGCACCCCCTAAACGATGATTAATAATTAAAATGGCTGCCACTCCGAGCAAACTGAGTTTCGACCCCACATATGGGGGTTTTTCTATGATGAAATTATCTGTAGAAAATGCCTTTAAAGTTTGTCGGGTCGGACCACAAACACATTGTATAACAATATTGCATAAATGTTTCCATAAAGCCACGTATCCAATTGGGCAACGGGCAACATGTGACGCTCAACTATATGGCAACGTGTGACGTTGCCAGGTAGTGCGCAATATGGCACGCGACTTGCTTGTTTCCGATCAAATTTTGTACAGTGGAAACGTTAAATAAGCATCCCCGCTGAAATCAGCACTAGTTTCTCTAGAGGTATGTTTTAAGCGACATATTTGTGCAACATGTTGCGCGTCAAATTTTGGCGGCTTAATGCAAAATGACCAACTGAAATGACATAATAACAATAAATGTTTATTTGCGTTAAACACTAATTTATCAACGATATATGAATGGACCAAACTTATTTATCATTATGTCCTTAGGAACAAAAAGCAATGTTGTACGCCATTGTTAAGAAAAAAAAAATCAGAACTATTGCACTATAACAACTACATGTGTATATTCATATTATTTTTACAGATAAATTATGATTATTCTTAAGAGAAAACAAAATTCTTCACATAAACTTTTAATGTTTAGTTTAGAATCAACGTCTTTTACTTAATTGTACTTTGAGCAAATAGATACCTGACACATGTCTTAATGGAACTTTTATCGGCTTGATAAAGACAGCAAATATGTAATTTCCTCCATTGTGAAAAGGTTCTACCATGAGTCAGGATTATATTGGCCCGACAGTACATAAATATTATTTAATAATTACTATATTAAACGAAGTGATAAAATATTCACTATATGTAAATGCTGTGAGATTTAAATTACAAGTAAATAAATATATCTTATTTAAATATTTGTTCTTTTCTTTATATTTTACAAATTACATACCTACCCAATCTATTATGATTTTCCTAAATTCCCAATATCACACTATATCGACGGTCGCTGTATCGAAAACGATATGGTGTACTGTCGATACAACGTCCCATCGATATGGTACAGTCAATGTAGTGACCCGTCGATGGGACGTTTTCGATACAGCGACTGTCGATGTAGTGGCTGTCGATGTCCTGAACGGCATCGGTGTGCTATAAGGTTGTTTGGTACAGACAACAGCACATCGCGCTATACAAAACTCTGAAACTTCTCCAATCAATTTTCAACCGATTTGACGTAAAGTACAAAATTGATTGGGAAACTGCAGTTTGTGTTGGTGCTGTTGTCTGTACATGGGATAGCAAGCGTGAACCTCCCCATATTAACCTCTGGAGTGTCGCGCGGCAAAATGCATCGATACCGTGTAGTGTCGATGCCTTAACTTGTTGACCTCAGATGACCTGATGTATTTTACTATTTTCCTTAAATAACCAATAATTTACATCCGTTTTTTATGATTTATACATTTTTAGAAACCTAGAAACATTGTCTAACCATTAAAATTAAGTAATCACAAATACATACCCTTTTTACAGCATTTTATAGAATTTAATTTCACCAACGGTCAAAAAATACACAAACAAATAATACACAAACTTTGACGATTCAGAAATCATGTAAAACTTGCTCAAAATCACATTCTTTTTAGTTACACACCAAGTATATACACTTATCGACATAAAACATTCGACACAATACATAATACGCATTTGTAAACAAAACTATAGAATTAAATACACCTCAACACACCCCGGCTGACAACATGCCAAATGCGTCACCATTTTTTTTCAACGACCAATACTCACACTTTTTCTATGAACACGATAACCAATCATAATTTAATATTTGAGAGCATTGAACACAGATTCTATTGATGTCAAACACTCCTATTGGTTAAAATAAGTTGAAGTAGTAAAAAAACAAACTATAGACCATGACTATCTGCGGGACGCCCGGTCTTCCCGCCGACGCTCAACGGTACTTTTTTTCGTGGGAATGCGGGGCTTCCCGCCGACGCTCGAGAGGTTAACATAGTCATATACACACTATGAAGTTAATAAAAAATTAAAAATTGTAAAATTGATTTTGATTTTCATGCATTTTCTTTTTCTGGTTGAAAAATTAGTTTAATATCAGCATAGTAATTATATGACTATGTTGGCATAGGAAGATGCCCGCTTGTTATACCATGTAGACTTAACACAGTCTCTTTGTAAAATTTTTAAACCTTAAAAGCAAATCTGACAAAGAGATCATGAATCATGAAATAGTGATAAATTAATATGAATCACTTTTAAACTCTGTCCTGTAGGCCTATTCGCTAACTTTTTTTGACAGTTGAAAATGATGAATTACATCTATTGCTGTTTTTACACTACAAGGGCCATAATAGCGTGTCGTGTAAAACAGCAATGCAATAAAAAATCTCTTTATTTAAATGGACTTTGCTAAGTACTTTTATCCACTCAATGATTTCAACTGTCAAAAAAAGTTAGCGTAGACACGCATGCGCACGGACACGGACAGTGTCTCCTACGCGCCTCGAACGATTGGACGCGTCAAAGTCAGCGCGCGCGTGCTTCTCGCGAGCTGTTCGCATACGAGAATCGCGCATTTCACGTGCAAGGAAGGATCACAGGAGTGGCAAACTGTCTCTTACACGCGAAATGCTCGCTAGAAGCACGCGAATACGACCAAAAGTGTCCTTAAGATGTAAGTAACCCGCACAGGTCATGTTCGTCGCAGAGATTATTATTTTTTCACGCGTTCACGTGAACATTTTGCGAGCATGGCCAAAGGTGTCTAAACTGTGTTCTTAAGGCCGCGGACTCGAAGTCAGCAACGAGCGGAGAGCGACGCACGAGCGATACGCTCCAAGCAAGCGGTGCCCGCGCGTCTCTAGTAGTGTTGTGCATTTTATGTATTTCTTTTTATGGACCGACGTTTCAAAATGCCCGCCGACGACGCAGAGGAGAAAATTATTTCAATTATTTTTGATAGGACAAAGACACTAATTTCTCATAACACAATACTTCGAGACCGGTCGGCCTATTCCCTAACTTTTTTTGACAGTTAAAAGTGATCATCACTGAGTGAATTACATATCCATTGCTGGTTTACACGACACGCTATTATGGCACTTGTCATGTAAAAACAGCAATGAATATGTAATTTGCTCGGTGATCATCACTTTCAACTGTCAAAAAAAGTTAGGGAATAGCCCCCCGGGTCGGCGAACGCCGCCGTCACAGTCGCCCCGCTCGTCACTAGCATCGCCCTGCGGTCCAAAATGTGCAATATCCCGCTATCGGCACCGAAAGCGAGCATACGGAGTGAACCGAATTAAACCTATTCGCACTAACAACAATAATGTGACGCCATTATGCTGTATTAACGGTGCACACGAAAAAGAGGTAGTGCAGTGTGTGCGCAAATGTCGGTCACAAATTTGACGTTTAAGTCTGTGAATTATTCAACATTTGAGTTTTGAATTGTTAAAGACTCGTTATAGCCACTTTATTTACTAAAATAACTTTCTTTTACACCTATTAATAATCCCAGTGCTATTTTAGTGTTTAAATACTTTTTACATAACCTATTCTTGGACATTTGACATTTACACACAATGCGTGGATCAAATTGATTGCACGCAAACAGTGTACATAGCACCGTATTCAATTCGGTCCACGGCGTTTGCACTTTTGGTAACGTTCGTAGTGTTTTCGCATATCGGACCGCAGTGTTCGAGTCCGCGGTCTGAGAGGCACGCGAACCACGGTTCGTTCACGTACGCAGGTGTAGATAGAGCTTTAAACTTAGTTGCATGATAAACAGGAGTAACTACAAGACAAGGTAATAAAATCGCGTTAATTCCCGTTTTTACTCATATTAAGTAGAGCATGTTTTGAATCGCATTGTGTCTACATCAATTTTCATGCGACAATTTGTTAATCTAGTGTAAGTTTATTGACATATATTTAAGTTCCTTACAAATAAAGATAAAAAATAAACCTGTAATCACTTAATATTGTACAACACTGGAAATCATTTACAAAAGTATTACTATAAAACAATTAATTTTGCTAAATATAATCTAAATAATGTTACCGTTAATTGTAACGGTCGGTAACAGCGAATATGTAATTGTGCGCATGAACTAGGTAATTTGCAGATATCCTAGGACGATCAGCTAAAGTGTGGAATTTTATTAAAGTAACACATACATTATACTCTGTAGTGACTGCTTTTTCTCTCTGCGCAAAATAGTACCTAAATTACTGATATAAAAGGACATTATGTGAAAGGTACTTTTTGTCATTCTGAGAAAGAGACGACATTTTAAGAAAAATCATTTCTGCGAAAGGTCTTACCAATCCTACAGGTATGTAGTACAGCATATCAGACTACCCAAAACTGTGAAATTTCTCTAATTGATTTTGAGCCTTAATTGTGTGAAATAAAGCGTAAAATTTGATGTGCTGTTGGCTGTACTTATTATCTAGTTGGTATAAGAGCTGAAACTCTTTTTGCCACTTTAATTGGACTCATTCTGATAATCTGCAGATTACCTTGTTAATCTGCACACAACTGACCTGCTATTATTTATAGAACTCACTTCGGATCTCACTGCAAATTACCTGTCAAACGCGAATATTTCTAAAAAATAAAGTATTTGTAATCAATATGATTTTTAAATTTGATCTAATGTCATTACACCATGGCTAACTTCGTTTCCAGTCTACCCTGCAAAACTAAGCCCTTTGTCTACTTTAACATGTGAAATCGAAGTGAGATCTTTACAGACGGTAACAATACACATTAAATATTCGTCATGTGTCGCCTCAAGTAGGAATGAAGTTACAAATCGACTCTGCGTCCTAATTCGTTGGCGTCACTATATCTGAAAAGAAAAAAAGAACATTGACTGTTTGGCAGAAGACAAATATCATACCAACACCATGGTTTCGCCCATGGTGTCGGTATGATATTTGTCTTAATAATTCAAAATTGATTTGCAGTGGATTTTGTGCAGTGAAAGTGTTGTTATTTTGATGCGTTATTTGATCGCTATATTACACAAATATTTTTAGTTTTTGATATACTTTATTTAATCCAACTATAAGATTCTCAACGTCATACACACTACAAAACCTTTATTTCAATGATTTATGAGGAATCATTGAAATAAAGGTTTTGTGGTGTGTATGACGAAATATAGCGATCAAATAAAATATAATTTAAGATTGTGTTGGCAATGGACATAAACGCACCACTGGGCGTTCGTAGGTGCCTGATTTAGTTCGAACTTGCGCTACTCTAATGACGCCATCTCTTCCGGGATACCATGATAAGATTTTTTTCCTTGTATTTCGTCTTCTATTTAATTAAGTATAAATTTCAATCACATCCAAATATGCCAAATAAAAGCGAAAAGCCGCGGTGCGCCGAATCGAATCGACTGAGCGGATTGCTCGACAGGCGAATTTCTTCGTCGACGCTATTCGACTCGACCCGGCGCGCCTCAAGCCTGATTTACCCAAGGTAATATTGAAGTCTGCACTCACGCTACAGCGGTGCCATCATCATAACAACCGTTATTATTCGACCCACTGCTGGGACACAAAGCCTCTCCTTGTCATCGAAGGCGGTTTAGGCAGTAGGTCACCACGTTTGCCCAATGGGGATTGTTGGGCGGAGTATAAGGTGATCAAAACCCCTTTACTGATACGTTAGTCGTCTTCTACGACACCCATCGGAGGATATGGGGTGATGCTATTCTACTCTGCCGGCATCACATAGCATGATGGCAGCGCCGTAACTAACTTCAAATCAATTAATTACACTAGCTAAGTACCGAGCCAGCGATCACTTTACTCGAATTTGAAATCAGTTAGTTACCCTGTGTAAATCTTTATAATTATTAACGTAAACTGACAAAGGAAACTTTGCATTGCTTAAGAGCTTGTCCAGATGAAGCAATTTACGAGTGAATAGACATGCGCATTTGAAATTTCTATTGTGTACAGATAACGCGTTTACCTTGCGAGTTTCGTGCGTTCATTTTGGAGAATTCAGGCAGTCAGCGATATCAATTCCGACAAAGCGATTAATTTTCAACGATCTATTCCCAATCGCTATGTTTCAAGTTTCGACTGGAATAATCAAGAGATTCCATGTCTCATAGCGCAACTCTTTTTTCTACTTCATCAAAATAAAGTTGGGAATCTAAAGTTACAAGCTCCATTTTAAATCATCCAATTACGTCCACTCGCGGCAACTATCGCAGGTGTACTGGACGCAGCAATGGTGTCCAAGTACTCGAGGTTCTTGCGAATAGCAAGCCATTTACGCACGAGCGGCAAAACGCGCGACGGCATGTGAACGGAATGTATGAACCTCTATCTCAAAATCGTGCGATTCGAAATACGTGTGTCTAGTCGCGCGTAAACCGCTTCATCTGGACAAGCTCTAAGCTCGGAAGTCGGCCACCGTATAGAATTCTGCCGTGTGAAGGTTGCCTCACGTCATTACCATCATATTAGCAAATGCAAGTCAAAAATCCTTGAGTGGCTCACTAAACTCTCCTATAAAGAATCTGAAGACCTGACACACACACACACACATACACACACACACACACACACACACACACGCGCACGCACGCACGCACACATACAAACACACACACACACACACACACACACACAGACAGACAGACACATACACACACACAATCACATTTTATTACTTTTTGGTCATAAATTGTAACTTTCTAATTAAGTATAAGTATTGTATTTGAAAAATGAACTCATAAACACTATACTCGTAGCTGGGCGTTGATATCAAAATTTCATTTGACCGTACCTTGGCTGGGCGTGCAGGCAGCGCAGAGGGGCGCAGCCCTAGGCGAGGCCAACGCCGGCAGCGGAGCCCGACCGCACACGCAGCGGGTACACACGCAGCGCCCGCAGCCCCAGCAGTGGTGCTGCATCAATATTTTTGGTTAATATTTACGCGCCGACCTGCCGGTCTATTCGCTTTTTTTTGACATATAAAAGTGATAATCATCGATTGAATTACATACCTATCCATTGCTATTTTTAAACGAAAAGTGCCTAATAGCGATATGTATTATATATTCACTCGGCGATTATCACTTTCTGTTGTCAAAAAAAGTTGGCGAATAGGCCTTGGCCATACTAAATCTGCGCGTGCTATAAACTGTTGTTTTTTTTTTTAATGAGATTATACTTCTCTTGTATGAATATTTAGACAAATAAAAATAATCTACCTACAAAATCCATAAAGTTATATCATCATTTCAGCCGGTAGACGCCAACTGTTGAACATAGGCCTTCTCCAAAGATCTCCAAACCAGTCGGTCCTGCGCTGCCCGCATCCAGCGGCTTCCCGCGACCTTTACCAGATCGTCAGACCACCTTGTGAGGGACCTAGGTACCAACGCTGCGTCTCGGTTTCGCCAATGTACGTTTCGCTAAAGCCCATACTTAGTCGTTTTGAGGAATACCGGTGACAAACACAAGCTCTTTTTTATGACCGTTATTTTTACTTTCTCGTATACTTATGTAGTATAGAGGAAGTCTTGTAATCGTCAAAAAATTCGACCTCGAGATTTTGACGGATTTACACGTTTTGGACCTCCCTGAGTCCAAAAATACCGTTTTTGGAATTACGTATGTGTGTGTGTCTGTATGTCGGTGCGTTCGCACGATAACTCGAGTATGCTTTAATTTATTGCAACCAAATTTAACATGCATGTATGACACATAAATATAAGGTTTCTATCAACTTTTGAATCGTCGATCACGAAAGTAAAGCAACCAAGGGCGCGGTCGGTACTCAGATGGGTGACCAAAATTTAACATGCATGTATGACATCAAAATATAAGCTTTCTATCAACTTTTGAGTCGTATCTGGTATACGAGAAAGTCAAGGGGAGACCACTCCCGTTTTTTTTTTGACATGATAACGTCTTATAATTCGATGAACACCGGCTGCACGCACGATAAAACATGACTCATTGTCACGTTCCGCCCGAGCCGAGCGTGCAAGCGAGAGCGCGGAACAAGCGATAGAGACGCACGATCGACCTAAGCGTTCGGCTTGTGTATGACGTTATCACGTAAAATTATCCACCACGCAGTCCACAAAACGACTTTACAGACGACCAATTTTAACAATAACCTTAACCCAGTGAACGCATATAAAACATGGAAGCAGCCCTTTCATACTAAATTCGATTAAAAATTGACGCCAAATGTCACACAAATATGAATTACACCCCTGGAATTACACACATAGCAGACAAATAATCGTTTGACAACTGATCAACAATGATTGACTTATCAAAATCAAAATAAGCTTTATAAGCACAGCCCATTTTGGCTTACTTTGTAAGCATTTGGCATACTTTTACGTGGGGCCATATCAGAGCGTCAAAGATACTTGCATGTTTTATATGAGTTCACTGCCTAACAATTTCATTTATTCACACTAATATTTGAACCGACTGTGGGTTTTCGGCGAAACGTAATTCTGGATTGAGTTATACGGTGATGTTTGTATGTACCTTCCTGCTGAAGTGTTCCAAGGGGGTGGAGCAGCTACACTCAGTGACGTTCTTGATACTCTTCCAGTCCAGAGCCACCGTGTTCACCTCAGCCTCCAACTGGGTAAAGCTGCCGGGAATCGATTCGTTTGCCTTCTGGAATGATTTTAATCATGATCGTGAAAAATGGGAGAAATACAAACAAAAAGTTTTAAATACTGTAACCCGACTACGGCAAACAAACAAAGAAATCGGTAAAAATCGGAGTTTATAAGGTAAAATCGACCCCTCCTATTGTCGAAGTCGGTTAAAATGTAGCCAATGTCATCCGGACCATAAAAACAAATCGATTAACACCTTATTCATCAAAATCAGATAAATAGTTAAGGCGCTACGGAGAAACATACGTAAATACAAACATACATATTGTACATTGATTCTACATACATATTGTACAGTCGACCAAATTGAATCATGACCCACCTTAAGATCATTTTCCTACAGTCACTCAATACAAAGTAGGTTGAAATTCGCTTGAACTTACATTTCTTAAGTAACGAACCTGTTATTAATTTATTAGACACTGACATTGTCTAATAAATAGAGAGTTTTACCTAAAAATAAAACTTACCTATTATTTTTTAATCAATATCCGGAATCCATCTTGAGTCAAGCACCTGTCTTTCTTCCTTTTCAGTCAGCGTTTCCGGTCCTTTCCCATACAAAGTGGCGCCCCCTATAGTATCGTTGTAGAACTACTTACTTGGCGCGCGCGTGCACCGGGTTTTGTCTTGTCATTATGCACTCATGATGCACCAGGTAGGCCTTACCTGGATTCCGGATATTGATTAAAAAATAATAGGTAAGTTTTATTTTTAGGTAAAACTCTCTATTATTTGTTTAGTATCAATATCCGGAATCCATCTTGAGTGATATGTTTGTTGTCACCTGGTGCCCATAACTTTAATGAAGTTATGGACGCTATAATGTGTAAGAAATTGATTAGAAATGAAAATAAAGATTGAAATAATGATATGAAATAAATTTGCCATGTAATGTATTATTAATGATTTAACAATATCACATCATTAACTATTCCAGTCACTATAATTTAAGTAGAACAAGAGACCTGGTTCAATCTTTACTTACTGCATCAAACTAATTTGACAAATAAACTGATCGTATGTTAGATACTTAAATGTTGATTAGTAATTATTTCTCTCTGATAGTACTTTCAAAATGTATATATGTACAGTTTTTCAATTACCAGTAGCAATATGTTTATGCAATGAAAATTTAACTAACCAATTCAGGGAAGCTACTGCTGAACGTACCGAAATAGGAGTAGCCCCTATCAGCCACTTTTAAAAATGATTTTATCCAACCAGCAATCACAGCTATCTTGCTGTTATAAACAATTTATACTATTAATATTTTGCTTACGACTCGAAGATAATTGGCCAGAAAAGTACATTTATTTATTTATTGGATCTAAACCTTCAAACGGACTGTCTGTGATCTTCTGTTTTGTATTTTGTATCCGTTTTAGAAACAAGAACTAGTATAAGATATAAGTAATACCATAGTATAAGATTAGACTTTTCATCAATTAGACTATCTTCCTCCATACGCAATAGGGTAAGATCGTGTACTCGTCTGCCTGACGCTAATACCAACATGTGCAATTTTTGAAACTTGGTAAAGGCAGTTTTAATCAAGTTTGTGTCTATAGATTAATAATAAATTGAGTGAGCTACTGAATTTGTTTTCCTCGTGTTTTATAAAGAATTTTGTAGAAAGTTAAAATCAGCAATTTGAATGTTCATAATTTGTTTTCCGTTTATTTTTTACGAAATTACAGAATTAAGTCTAAAAAAAAGTTTTACATGCAAGAGCTACGTCACAATGTAGATATGCAAGGTAACGAGCAACTTGATCAGTATTAGGGTATTAAAAGTTTAATGACCGGGACTTATAAGTCCATATAGGTATTATTATTGTTGGTCGAAAGCAGCGAACCCGACTTAAGGAGTGCTTGATCCTGATCCGTCCAAATATATATTTCTTCCTGTTATAAGTTCTATTTATATCCTTCTAAGTCCAGATCTTGAATGTCTAGCACTGGGGTGTACATATTTTGTCAAATCTATTAGCGTTTGCGCTGGAATTAGATTTAAAACGGTGGCTGTAGCGCTCGGTGTTAATTTCCTAAAACACTGTCATAGTTCGGCGCAATTAGGATGTATTTTTCACTGGCTTGGTTCAGATGACTGAGATATCTGATATTTGATTCGGAGGCGGAAACGCAAGACTAGTGCCACTGGTGACAGCAGTTTTTATGGATCTGTCCATTGTTTCCTCGCCTCAGTATCACATAAGCAGACTTTGATGCAAATGTCTGCCCCCCTCTCTGATGATCAAAGGACGAGTAACAGCGTTCATGTGAATGGGCATACTTGCTCGTATTGTTTTGTACCCCCATCCTATGTCTGTCTGAACTGAACTGGTTGTCGAATCTTTTCTTAGCGGTAGAAGTGACTCTTCCACACCTGTAGACTGAAGGATTTCAGTGACCGATAGTGAAGACGACCCCGTTACAAATTTAGTCTCCCCCTTAGCGTTTGGCACTGTTGAGGGACCACTTTTCTGTCTTAAGCTGTAGCGTGTGATGCGTAGCGAAGTGCGTTTCGTAGCGATAGGCACTTCAACTGTAACAATGGGACGACCCCGTTATGTTACAAATGTGTCAAAGTTAAGTCTCCCCATTAGTGTTTGGTACTGTTAGAGGGACCACTAAGTCTTAAGCTGTAGCTGAAGTGCGTTGTGTAGCGATAGGCACTTCAACTGTAACAATGGGACGACCCCGTTATGTTACAAATGTGTCAAAGTTAAGTCTCCCCATTAGTGTTTGGTACTGTTAGAGGGACCACTAAGTCTTAAGCTGTAGCTGAAGTGCGTTGTGTAGCGATAGGCACTTCAACTGTAACAATGGGACGCCCCCGTTATGTTACAAATGTGTCAAAGTTAAGTCTCCCCATTAGTGTTTGGTACTGTTAGAGGGACCACTAAGTCTTAAGCTGTAGCTGAAGTGCGTTGCGTGGCGATAGGCATTTAATCTGTGGATGATTAATAATATTCATACAGTTGACTTTAATTGTCTCGTGGTAGATATCTACAGAGCGGGGATTGATAGGTTAATCTGCGACAAAGAGGCGACCACGCTTAGTTACAAACGTGGCAAAGTTAAGTCTCCCCATTAGCATTTGGTACTGTTTGAGGGACCACTTTCCTGCCTTTCCTGAGCTGTTGCTGAAGTGCTTTGCGTAGCGATAGGCACTTCGACTCCGACAAGGACATTGCGTTGCGTTTTGTGTCCTTAGTTATGCCGAGCAACTATAGGCATTGAGTCAGAGTCAGAACAGACTTTTTGAAATTAATTTTTCAGCTGCATGATATTTATCGCTAAGGCTATGTCTTCACGCAGTTGTATCGACTGGTTGGTAAAGGGAAAGTCTCAATTCAGTTGCCTAGTTAGTCACTGTATCGAATGTTTTTAGGGTCTAAGCAAGACCGATCATTTGAAGCAATCGATGATGATTGGGATCCTGGTGATTATTCTTCGTATTCCAAAAACGTTGGTACACGAAAATGGCTGAGTAGTTGGGAATAGTTTGTCATTTCAAGTAGTTTTGCTCCAGGTTGACGATAGGGCAGTGGCTGCTGTGTGAAATCTAGTTTTGGTATCAAAAAGAACGTTTGAAAATAGCTGGGGCTTTGTTCGACTGATTCCAGTATTCCAGATTCTAACATTGTTTAGTTCTTGTGTAATTGTGTTAGAAGTAGTTTTCGTTATGTAACTTTATATGGCAAATGTAATCCGGAACGATTATCGGCGGGTTTATTATGAATGGAATTCGTGCAGCTGTTGTCAATGTTGAAATTGTATTAGAGAGCTGCCCTGAAATCTTTTGTAGTCATTGACGCCGCTCATTTTTAAAAGAAGTGTGATTTAAAGATTTCTGTATCTTCTATATATTTCCCAGTTTGCCTGTGGAAGAGAGCTTCTCACGGAACCGACAAAACTGAGGGAATGGCTATTTTATCGATTACTAGTTGAACACAACAATGCCAATAACACTGTTGCTATGACGACAGACTTTGGAGATGGTGGCAGCCAATCAAACGGACCCCAATTAAGTCCTACCACCAACCAACCCAAGCACAATTCTGCACTACCCTGGGGATCGAACCCAGGACTCTGACGGTGGATGAATCACTGTCGCATGGATACGGTTTGAAGTGATCAAATCCGCCCTCTAAATAAATCATCAGTAAAAGTTACTCTAAAGTTAACGAACATTTTACTGAAAATCAATTAATTCTTTAGAGTCCACTACTAAAGTTTACAGGGTAGTTTCCGTATTTAAATAAAAATCACTTGTATTTGTAGGGAAAGAAACCTAATAATTATAAAATTAATAAAAATATTTTAAAAAATTAATAAAAATATTTTAAAATAATTCGTATTCGTTTTTTGTAACTGACTTGTGAAAGGCGCGAAAAACGACGCTTTAATGACAAGACAAAACCCGGTGCACGCGCGCGCCAAGTAAGTAGTTCTACAACGATACTATAGGGGGCGCCACTTTGTATGGGAAAGGACCGGAAACGCTGACTGAAAAGGAAGAAAGACAGGTGCTTGACTCAAGATGGATTCCGGATATTGATACTAAACAAATAATATGGCATTTTCTACCTTTTAAATTTTTTTCAACTACTACTTGACATCTGACACATAACGTAATTTTATTTTTAAAAATATAATAGTTATTCGTTTTTCTCAATAGTGAAAAGAGTTTAGATTATGAACGGGATCTTATTTGAAATTCTAATTGAGACTTTAGTGCAGTGATAACAAAGATTAAAATTGCATAGATCTTTGACCCGTAATGACACATTATTATTCATATTTAAAACGTACTAAGTGCAACACGCATGATAGCGAACTAAATTTATGATTGTAATGGAATGATCGGCCAAGTAGGTCATGATTCAGTTGGTTCGACTGTACATAGACTGCTAAAATCATAACCCTTCCTTTTGGCTTCGGATAGTTGGGTTAAAATTTGCATATTATAAGCAACAAACGATCAATAAATTCATTCTATTTTCGCACTTCATCGGTGTTTCATTATAAGCCTACAGCCTCTAAAATATTAAATAACTAGCTTTCGCCCGCGACTTCGTCTGCGTAGGATTAGCATAAATATAACCTATATGTTGTACAAGAAAATAGGTAAAACTGTAAGGAAAACTACCAATAAAAGTGAAGTCAAAAAATTTGTCCTTGAACCCGCTTAGTTCCTATTTATTTGTCCCTTTCTGACGTATAGACCGTCTAAGACGTCATACGTACTCTAGAGATTAGAAAGGGACAAATAGGAAGTAAGCTGGTTCAAGGAAAAAAATATTGACTTCACTTTTTTATTGGTAGTGTTCCTTCAAGTTTTACCTATAAATTTCTTGATGTTATTCAGCCCGTCTAGCATGACCACCGAAACACGATATGATAAAGCCATTTATCGCTTTGAACTTTCAAAAATCATTGGATAAAACCGCAGTCTTGAAATTTTATCGAAACTGCGAATATGTATCAGCTCATAAATGTTCACAGTTTCGATAAAATTTTGATTTTTCACAGTTCAGAGCGATAAATGGCTATATCATATCGTGTTTCGGAGGTCATGCTAGGCGGGCTGATGAGCTATATTATTGTAAAAAATTATATTTAGTAGTTTTTGCGTGAAAGAGTAACAAACACTCGTCCATACATCCATACAAACTTTCACGTTTATAATATTAGTAGGATGTATACCTCAGTAATGAGCGGAATCTTGTTTGGCTTGACGGGGCCTTGGTCCTTCAGAGGATGGTCGTGGTTCGCACACTCTAACTCCGATAGAGTGGTGCCAGACTCGTAAAGTAACCTGAAAAATAGATATTATAGTCTCATTAACGCGTTTGTATCGACCCGGTATCGCGATTGCATCACGATTTTATCTTTGCTAAATGCAATAACGGCAATTCACTTGGCTATTTGTATTCGAATATTCACATTATTTGTCTATTTTATTATACTAGCGCTAATAAGACAGTAGTAAACATGAGTTTCCGTAAACTTGTCGGTTTTTAGTTGCACATCGAAGGCGTCATATTGGACGTAGTCCATGTATCCAATACGTTTGTCGTATTTGCATATCTTTTAATAAATCCATAAATGTATCCCTGCGGTCCGAGATGTGATAGCGCGCATACGGAGAGAACCGAATTGAACGTATTGGCACCAACGAAAATAATGTGACGTCATTAAGCCGTGCTAACGGTGCATACGAAAAAGAGATAGTGCAGTGCGTGCCCAAATGTCAAACTTAACTCAAATGTTTACTACATTTGAGTTTTGAATTGTTAAAGACTCGTTATAGCTACTTTATTTACTTCAATAACTTTCTTTTACTCTAATAAAAATCCTAGAGTGCTATTTTAGTGTTTAAAAAGTTTTTACATTAACCTATTCCGGAACGTTTGACATTTACACAAAAAGCGTGGACCGAATTGTTTGCACGCAAACAGTGCACATAGCACCGTATTCTATTCGGTCCACGGCGTTTGCACTGTTGGTATTTATTTACTACAATAACTTTGTTTTACTCTAATAAAAATCCTAGATCGCTATTTTAGTGTTTAAAATAGTTTTTACATACCAGTTCTTGAACGTTTGACATTTACACAAAAAGCGTGGACCGAATTGATAGCACGCAAACAGTGCACATAGCACCGTATTCAATTCGGTCCAAGGCGTTTGCACTGTTGGTATCGTTCGTAGTGTTTTCGCATATATCTGACCGCAGTATATGTAGTATCAGGAAGCGAGTACGACTAGCCAAGTAAAGCTCCGCCATCACATATAAATATAAGGGCATCCGATCAAGGATTGGACTCGAGTCGAATCCAATCCTTGATTGGATGCCCCTACTCGGTCGAGTCACTCGACCATCGGGCGCGCTCATTCATTACGCCCGAGCTATTCACCTCACACCGCACTGATAATTCACAGAAATAGAAATTATTAAAAGTACGATAGCATTAAAGTCGTTAACGATTTCCGCTGGGAGCTAGGGTGCGCATTCACCGTCGGATATATCTGGCGTATCTGGTTTTCGAATTCGAACCAGTAACGTGCGACTGGTATCAAATGCGTTGTCGATGCATCGCGTCGCGATCAGCGAATCAAAGCGAAAATCATTATTTTTTTCAAAAATCCAATGATACCGTTTTTGTTTTCATCAAAATCGGGCTCGCGACTCCTTTGAGCATTTTTCGATATTCCTTATAGTTTAGTATTTGGTCCTGAAGGCCCACTTTAAAAATTCACCCTGTTTATGTTATACGGAATATTAAGGCTTAACTGTTTGTAGCGAATGCCTAATATAAATGTTACAGTATCTTGCAGCATTGCGTATGGAATGATACGCAATGCTGCAAGAGAGCAACATTAAAGTACCGCCCACAAAAATGGCCTGGCAATATCAAATATTTATTTTTGATAATATTCCGTGTAACTATATAAAAAAACAGTACTCCGAATTTAACAAAAGTTAATCTGACTACCTTTCCTACCCGCCAACTATAAACGGGCCGCTTTGCCAAGCTAGCAAGTACGCATACACTCTTAAACAAATATTAGAGTATCCACTGTGTAAGTTTCGTTACTTCAAAAATATGTAACGTCTGGGGGGCCTGGGCTCTTGGACTATACAGTCATGAGGATTAGACCTCATTCTTCCCTCGGGGTCGGGAAAGTATTTTTAATTCTCTCGTTCGCTCTCTTTCGCTTCTCCCTGTGAGGAAAGGAAAGGGGTAGAAACTTGAGGAGGTTGAGAAGTAAAAAAAAATGACTAACTTGTTATCAATCTGCAACGCTTCAGTCTTAGTCTCTATCTCAACGGCGTCGGCGTCTCCATTCTGGTAGTTCACCACCGCAGTCTGTTTGCTTTTGTCCGCTCTTCGTCCCGATAGAAGATTCTTGAACGTTGTTATCCTCTGCAAACATATGCATATTTCACTAAACAGATTATAAGAGGCCTTAACGAGAAGGTTGATGGCGCCACGATAACAAAAGCTAAGCTATCAAGTGCCCCGGTTGGTACCCAGATGGGTGACCGAAAACTGTTCAACTTGATTTTCCACCGTGTTTCGGAAGTCACGTTAAGCTGGTGGTTGATGTCAGGTAGGCTCACGGCCGTAAAACCTAATGCCAAAATCTATAACAGTATGTCGATAACAAGACATAGGTACTGTCATCATAATCATCATAACAGCCTTTATAATTCGACCCGCTGCTGGGACATAAGGCCTCTCCTTGTCATCGAAGAAGGTTTAGGCAGTAGTCCACCACGATTGCCCAATTCCGGGGAGTCTGTTTCTACGCTGTGAAACAGTTTGGTTGGGGACAGAGCTATAAATCTGTCTCGCTCACTGAAGCAGCGCCAGCTTTGGGGTACAGCTGCGGACGCGCTCAGCTAATGCTTAATAATGCGATGATGCCCAATGCGGATTGGTGGACGGAGTATAAGGTCATCAATAGCCCTTTGCTGATCCATTAGTCGCCTACTACGACACCCATTGGAAGATATAGGGTGATGCTATTCTACTCTGCCAGCATCACATGGCTTAACCTTTGTACGTAATAAAGTAAAAATGCGATATACCTTGGTGAGGTAGTTGATGTGGTGGTCCAGAGCTGAGCAGTGTTCCACTGCAGCGGGGAGCAGATCTGCCAGAGGTTCCCGAGGGTGCACACCGTGCTCGTGCCGGCAATACATGCCGCGCCAAAACCTGACATCATCAGGAAAAAACTATAATAAGTCGGTGGAGAGTCTAAAGGCGGGTCCAGATATGATCATTTGCCCGATCTGACCAGCGTATACGTATCACGTATCAAGCCCCGTATCAAGTTGTGGACGCCTCGATTTGCTCCGTATGACAACCGTATGAAACCGACATAATGACATGGGGCGGGCCGTATCATAACAGCGTATCAAGATCGCGTATCATCACCCGTCCACATATGCGATCATGATACGCGTCGGCGATACGGATACGTTGGTCGGAGCGGGCAAATGATACATATCTGGACCCGGCTTAAGGTCTACTGCCCACGTAGGCGTAGCTTTAACGCGTATTCGTCATTATACGCATGAATGCAGCTTACATACAAAACCATTAAACACTGTGGACGGAGGGGCAACTTCACGCTCGCTTCGCTGCATCGTTGACGTCGTTTCATAGTTAAGCATGTAAACTACAAGCAGGCGTACACCTAACGTATAATGACGAATACGCGTCTATGAAGCTACGCCTACGTAGACAGTTACACTAAGGCTCGGTTACGGATAGTCAAAGAAACACAATATAAACCTAATAATACTTGCATAGAGTCAATTTTGTTGTAAAGAACATTGCGCCCGCGCCTCCAGGAGACGCACCATCGCCACTAAATGGAGCGCGTCCCGTCTTACCTTGCACAAGAAGCACGTCGATGCTTTCGCAAAGAAATCTAACTGTACAATGAATAATTTATATCGCGACGTGACAAATGTCTGCGCCACGTCACACGCCGCTCGCCACATTTCTCTTCTGTATAAACAACGCCTAACACTTAGGCACGAAGCACACCGATCGGGCGCGGACATCATTCTGTTTCATTCAAATACCGTACCAAACACACGGCAATAAGGTCGCTAATTGAAGAAATTCAACGCCGAAATGGCGTGTTATAGCGCATCCGATGAGGGCCGTTGAATTTGTTTATTTAATGACCTTATTGCCGTGTATTTAGTACGGTGTTTGAATGATGTCCACGCCTCGTCCTTGCCCGACGCCAGATTGGTGTGCTTTGCGCCTTAGACGAAAGGAGCGGGGAAGAGTGGAGAGTGGCGGGTAAAGCGGAGACGAGTGGAAAGTAGCGGGTAAAGTGGAGACTAGTGGAGATGTGAGCGGTCCCAGCAGAGCTGTCTACTGTCATTTTTGACAATATCGCATCTCCTCACGCCTCCGGTCCACTTTTCTACACTGCTACTATTAGTAGCGTTCTAGCGTCGCACTGCCAGCCCTAACCCAATAGCTATTTTATCTAGCCCAGGAGATGACTAGATGTTTCGGTCATCTAGTTGTTATTCCGGTAGGCAAACCGCTAGGACACGGCAGCGGTTGATTTTTTTAAAATCTGTGACAGACAAGCTCTTCTCACCTGGTGGTGGTGATGATAAGGCTAAAACGTGAAGGTGAGCTTCACCCGGAACCCTCAATTAGGTTTGATCATTTCACTCCGGGATGGCAACGACCAGCAGTGGCCGGCACTGTATGTGAGCCGGCGAAGTATTTTTATATACATACCTTAAGGACCGTTATCGCTTGTAAATCTCGCAAGGCTAGCCGCGAGGTTGCTCGAGGCGCCACGGACAGCCGCGCGTTGCCGTGCGACTTTGGGAGCTTTACAAACGATACAGGTCTTTTGGGTGTGTAAGCAGAGAAAGTTTAAAATTATTTCACGCTGAAAGTGTTCGCCGCGTCTGTGCCATTCCGGAATAAGACGGGCCTTGCAGGGACTGGACATATATAACTGGCTTATAAGCTTATAACTGTCGTAACACAATAACACCAGATATTTGTCCCGGTTACGTTGGAGACATTAGCGCGAGATTCGGGAGATCGTCCACAAGTTGCTGCTAACGTCATGTTGCAACATGCGGCGAGTTCGAACGACAGGTCGTCAGCTCGTCTACCTTCTTGGACATGGCTTTTTTCAGTAACAAACACAAATTAAGTGCTTAGAGTTGTTTTGATGGGCGAACCGTTAGACCACGGAGGCGGTTAGACTGAAATAAAGTTGCCCAGGGGATCCCTAAATGCTAAAACTGTTTGTTGCATGACGTTAGGTAAACGGAACGTTGCAGCTCTGTAGACACAGTTTTATTTGTTTATACGGAAGATGATTCAAGAATAAATATTAGTGCGAGCAATTAGCGCTGCGTTAATGAGCTCCCACACAACCGACCAGATATGCACTGACATACTCTGCTTGCTGCTCCGCATGTAGATGACCACTTTACAACATAATAGCATTATACTGTGCCAGCGTTTATTGTAGACGTGGTAAGCGGTGTGAATAAGTTCCGTATTTCCATGGAATTGAGGTCAGTTTTCGAGTAACCGCCACTAGAACTACTAAAGGAGCGGGAGGAATTTTACGCTGCTCTTGTGCAGTAGTGTAACCATCTGGAACTTCTTGGTAACCATCAAAGACGAATGGCCTGCTTTAAGGTCTTTGTTTATAAATCAAAATCGATATGTACTGAAACGGGTAAGATATTGTCTTGTATAGCAGCATACGTTATAGAATTCCTAGCAACGCTCGTAATGAATTTTTAATAATACTTTAGCGTAATATGAGGTACTTACATTATTATTGAATAATGTCGGGGAAATTACAAAGTAGTTGACTTCGACTCACCTGATACTCTGTGCGTTCAAATCTGGCTTTAAGACATCGGGATGAGCTTTGGGGTTGTACAATGGATTCTTGTACTCATTTAGATGATTCGCCATATAGCCCCAGAGAGAAAATGTTCGCTCAGATAACCTGCAAATGAATGCGAGTTTATAACAAATTGAGGCTAGTCATAGAAATTGCAATATTTTGCTCAGGGTACACATGTTAATTTTAAAATGAAAGTAGTCTATGAAGATAACAGAAAATGACCGGTATTCCCTTAACAGTGCAACAATCTTTATAAAACAACAGGATGTTAACAATCCTTTAGTTTAACGAGAAAACAAAAAATTGCAGGAAAGTATCAGTTCGTGTGTATGGTGCTTCTCGGACTGGCGCGGAATGATAAAGTCGCAGGATAACATGTAGAGATGACATTTAGTTAGTGGCCTCAACGTTTTTATTTATCTCTACGCTGTTTCTCTACAGTTCATCTATGAGGACAAGTCATTCTAAATAAACGCTAGTGGATGGAGGGCTAATTTTTTACTATTTGACACGACGGTCGCTATAGAACTTTTTCTCTAAAACGTCAGTTTCATACATTATTGTTTTAGACGTTCAACGCAATGGACTGGTCATTCGGCTAGGCCATCTTCTCATCAGATATTTGGCGCTATAACAAATAATTTTGGCGTAACCCTGATGACTATTTTGCGGAACCCCTAAATTCCACGGAACCCAGTTTGAGAATTCCTGCTCTAAATCATTCAGCAGTCCGTCCGGTATTAATATACGACAGATGTATACTGTAATATCGTACCTGAGATCTCGCCTGTCCTTCTGGCAGTTCCCGATGAAGGTGCCGTATTGGCAAGCGTGGGCGTGGTCGTGTAACGTCAGCAGAAACCGCTCGTTGAATTGGAATGCCTGACGGTAATTATTTACAATTTAAATATAAGCAATATTGTAATGGACGTATTTGTAATGAAGGCACCTTAGATTTAGAAACTGCAGATCAGCAATATAAAAGAGCATACTAACGCGTATATTAGAGCGTGACAGATAGACAACATCATTTAGCGTGAACGCTGGCAGCCGGAAAAAATATGTACCAATGTGTGAGTATTGCGCATGTGTGCGTGAAAATTAGTACTGCAGTCTGGCAGTTGCAGTCTTTTTTACGTGACTGACAGGCCGCCTGCGTGTACGTGAAATGGTCTCGTCTATCTATCTCGCTCTAATATACGCGTTCATCATCATCAACAGCTCATATAATGTCCCCACCGAGAGGCTCGAGCCTACCCCACATTACCCCGGATTAGGCCTTTTTTTGTCGCTGGGAAAAAATGCATTACGCATGCCCTCCCGTCGGGGGACGAGAGGGGTATGGGACTGAACCCCGGGTCTACCCACTAAAACAACCCAGCGGCACTCCCTCTTCGCCATACATGGTGGAGGATTGGTAAACCGGCAGAGCCCTTACTTCTAATCTCCACTACCCCCGGATTAGGCGTAAGTCACGCTGGCCAAGTGCCGGTTGGTCGACTTCACACACAACCTAAGAATTTCTTCATAGGTGTGTACAGGTTTCCTCACGATGTTTGCCTTCACCGTTAAAGCGTCGAATAAACATAAATTTGAATTCAAATTTTGATACGTGACGGGGTTCGAACCGGTGCCTCCCGGGTGGGAGACAACGCCCTTACGCACTACGCTAACGACGTTTCAAACTACTGTGTTACTACTACATATCTACAAAAGTGGAGTCAGTGATATGGTATAATAGACACGGAGATAATAGATAGCAATGTAAAGATTACTTACCTCCGGCCGCTGCCTTAGCAACTGCCAAGTACAGTCGAGTAGTTGAGTGAAGACAGGTGAGCGCTCCCGGCCGTCGCAAGCTATGTGGCCGCACCGAGCTGTGAACTTGTGACCGAACGACAACCAGTCCTTCTCGATCAGCGCCTGCGGATATGATCAGTTCAATATCATTATCAGGTTAATTACATCTTACTGCTGGACTATCTGCTGCCACAAAATAATACTTTCCTAAATGTAATGAACGCATTGAAATAAGCTTAGTTATTTTCTAGAAAAATGGCAACAGACATATACACAAACACATAACTTCCCCAAAACTAAATAGTGGGGCCGTAGTTTAGATGGCACGCCATTATCGGCGACGAAGAGGTGACTAAACATCTTGAACCTCTCCAATTGCGTCGCAATGTTGCGTCATTAAGCGCTTTCTACCGTCTGTACCACGGCGAGTGCTCTGAGGAACTTTTTGCCCTAATCCCACCATCTCCCTTCTTTTTAGGACTACGCGTGCTGGTCTACGTTGTCACCGACAAACTGTGGCTACCATACCAACGCGAACTAAAAATTTTGGCAACTCTTTTCTTTGTCGCACAATCAAGAAATGGAATTCACTGCCAGCACACGTGTTCCCTCCTTCCTGGGTCATTCAAAAGAGGCGTGAAGAAGCACTTTGCAAGTCAGCAAGGCGAGTGTGGCTAGCGCGGCAGTTTATCTCTCGCACTGGCTATTTTCGCATTTGGTCTCTACTTCTGCTTACCATCAGGTGGAATAGTCATTTGCTTGACCTTTTTATATATTAAAAAAAAATTATACACACCACTATTCTGTGAAGTGCGCCCTGAAAACCGACAGCAAGGCAATTACGCGACATTGTGGCGGCCATTTCCACACTACTATGTTTACTCTACTCTACGTCCCCTAAAATATGGTCGAGGGAAGCGATGGCTGATTGCGTCATGCCTGTGAACAGGTGCCGCCTACGGGGCCTAGTCATCTCATGTTTTCTTGATTTTTTTTTATTTAATGTAAATGTAGACACTGTAGTTGTTTATTCTTAGATGGATAATTTTGTTTGATTTAAGCCTAATACACTGAATAACTGTGTACTTACTATAGAAATTAGCAATTTGTAAGTGCAAATAATTAAGATTTCATATAAGTTGACTTATTTAAATTGTTATTCGAGTAATTTTTGCATGCCAACTTTTTGGTTGAACATGCTTGCTCAATAATGCCTGTACTGTATTACTACCTTTGTAAACCGTGTATCTAAGCAAATAAAGAATCTGAATTTGAACAATTCCCTTTGTAATTTTTGTAGAGTATAGATTTACTGAACAACTCCCTTTGTAATTTTTGTAGAGTGTACATTTACTGAACAACTCCCTTTGTAATATTTGTAGAGTGTACATTTACTGAACAACTGCCTTTGTAATTTTTGTAGAGTGTACATTTACTGAACAACTGCCTTTGTAATTTTTGTAGAGTGTACATTTACTGAAGAACTCCCTTTGTAATTTTTGTAGAGTGTACATTTACTGAACAACTCCCTTTGTAATTTTTGTAGAGTGTACATTTACTGAACAACTGCCTTTGTAATTTTTGTAGAGTGTACATTTACTGAACAACTCCCTTTGTAATTTTTGTAGAGTGTACATTTACTGAACAACTGCCTTTGTAATTTTTGTAGAGTGTACATTTACTGAACAACTGCCTGTGTAATTTTTGTAGAGTGTACATTTACTGAACAACTGCCTGTGTAATTTTTGTAGAGTGTACATTTCCAGTACCTGGTACCCGTTGATGGTCCGGTAGTGCGGCTCCAGCAGCAGCGCGGCCAGCGAGCACACCTGCGCCGTGCGGTCCCAGCCGTCGCTACAGTGCACGCACACACTCACGCCGCTCTCGATGGCGCACGCTATCCACCAGGACGTGTCTAATATCGACCTGGTGTACAATATAATCTTTTCTCAAACATGTTTAGAAATTTGAGCATTATTTTGACAACCTTCTTCGAGATAAATCGAAATTGCTGTTGTACGAAAATCCATATCTGTCGTGTTTTAGCGGCCAAAAAAAATTACTATGTAAACCATAGATTTATTATTACCTACTGACGTTTTTAGATTGGCAATAAATCGACTAGAGCGAGACCAAAAAAATGCACGAAATTGGTGAGTAATGTGCATTTGTGCGTGAAAAATAGTTTTGCAGTCTGACAGTTGCTGTCTTTTCTACGTAACCGACAGGTCGACATAGGCCGCCTGCGTGTACGTGAAATGGTCTCGTCTAGAGATGTTTCACAAATGAATTGTAATGTAATTTATGTTAATAAAAACAATGTTATTATATTTTATTTATTATTATTATTATTTATCTATCTCGTTCTAATATAAGTGTTAATATGCTCTTTCTCTTTCATATTGCCCACTTACAGTTTCCTATATCTATGATGTAAACTCCTATCTGCCGTATAATTTAAAAATGGAACGATCTTTACATAGCAACCAAAGAATTAATCAAAGGTTTTTGCAAATAGAAAGCTGTTGATTGAAAACAAAATGTAACACTTTGAAGCGTGAAAAATGATTGTTATTCATTGTTCCTCATTGATTTTGAAAAATAACAGTATTTAATTTGACATTTAATAACTGTATTTTCAAATTAAACGTTCTGCCCATGTACTACTTAGTTTTAAAATAATACAGAAAGTAATAACACATATAAAAATCAGTGAAAAGTTGTAAAATATCAGCGGAAATGAAAACAAAAATTAATTAGTTACATAAAACGAGAATTAAGTTTCAAACAGTTTTCGTAATATTTTTAACAAAGAAATGAATAAAATAAAGCTATTTCGAAGGAATAGTTTGTTATTGCACTGCATAATAATAATAAAGTAATAACTAGTGCAATTGACAGTTTGACGTTCGTCAAAAGACGATAAAGTGGATTCGCATTCCTAGTTAACATGAAGGAGCTACGCTATCTGATACAATACAATACTACAGTAGGTGGATGGTTTGGAAACGTCGCAAAATTAAAGACTCGTTATACAGGTGATATTTTTGGACTAATTTCACTATGATTGAAGATATCTTCGATACTATTAGTATTTGGACCACTTGTCCTAGGGCATTGTATATTCTTTTTACCTATAGAATATAACCTTAAAGTTATGGTGTATCAAAAAGAACACGTTGTATAAGTGTACACCTTGTACCGAAACTGAAATAGATGTGTTTGATTTGATTTATGACCAGAGCACTACGTTACATGAACAATACTTCTTGTGAAATAGAATCGACATGACTACAGAAATAAATGTATGAATTAATAGAAAATAAACTCACTTGATATGTTTCAGCCACCCAGACGACTCCAAGCCGCTTAGGAACGAGGACATCGTAGGAGTGTTTTGTTCACAAGCTGTAAGTAATAAATTAAATTAAAATCATTTATTTCGGACAACATAGATCATGGCTTATGACTGCGAAACAATTTTTTTCCACTCGTATTTAAGGTGGATTTTCTGAAAATAAAAGCATGTTTTTATATAAAAAATATTTCTTATTTTTAGTAAGTTTACTCGTATTCTTCGCAGGAAACCCTTTCATTTACCAACCATATCATGGGAGACGACAAAAAGTAACACGTCCGGCCATCTTAGGGCGTCCGCTATATTGGATTCAGAATGAAGTGACTTAGCTAAGCATACATTGTCATCCAAACTAAACGCTTATAAAAAATTTCAGCTGAGTCTAATACCAACAAATGGTCGAAAAATGGTTTGCACATGTTGACTGACAACTTACATACGAACAGTGCAAGTTAAATAAAAGCTTGTCAAAATAACCGGCTATCTTTTAGCCTATTATGAAAGTCTGTCGCGAGAGTAAGGGCCTTCACAGAGATAGTCTAGCTAGATAGATAGAGGTAATGTTCACACTGCATTAACATTAACATTAGTTTTTGCCGCGGGCCATGCAAGCCCGTCGCGCGCCCCGTTGTGTTTTTATGTGAGATCGGTACTTTTTACTGGATCTAGAACACGATTCTCGCTCTTACAACTATACATAAGTCATCACCGAATAAAAACTTTAATGTACAAGGGACCGCTGAGTGAACGCCCCTAAGAATGTTAACAGCATTATTGTATTCGACAGATAATGATAGGATAGCCAGTCCCCCTCTGGTTGAGGGCTCCAGGTGAAGTTCCATCTTCGCCCTTATCCTCTCTTGCCATGAGGTGAGATGAAGGGCAAGAACTTTATATCAAAAATAAATAAAACCTCTTAGCCTCCACAATTCTTTCTCCTTTTTTTCTCCCTCATTATCTTTCCCTCTTGTGCGTTACAAATAAAAAAATATTGTAGACTTTACCTTCAACTAATTTCTGTAGACTCTTGCGCATCACGTGAATATTGCCGATGCCACTGAACTGGAACTTGATATTCTCATAAAACGCCTCATTTTCATATCCTTTGCCAGCCGCACGGTTCACCATGGCGTTTATCTGAAAATGACAATTTAAGAATTAAATGTACTAGAAGAAATTTCAGAGATTTATCTGGAGCGAAAAACTACTCGTCGGGTAGATGATCAAAACTAAGTTCATTAAATGAAAGCTTTGGATACACACACGATAAATATACTTTGAATAATTTTACATTTCTGTAAATTATTTTGCTTTCAAGAAATTTAGAAGTTTTGATTTTGATCATCTACTGCTCCTGTTAACTGTACTACTGTGGTATCATATCACAGTCTTGTGTTACTCAGTTAGACGAGCAGTTGTTCGGAACGCAAAAGATCGGGTTCGATCCCCGTCTTGATAACGACAGGAACTTTTTCCGGCTTTTTTTTATATATGATTGGCAAACAAGCATACGGACTGCCATAGTTAAGATTGGGTTGTGCCACTATTAAAGATTGGGTTGATGATTGGGCAACACTCAAACCCGTATTCACAAAATTACTATGAGATCTCTCAACTCTTGGATATGAAACGAACCAATCACAGAGCTTTATTCAATGTCATTGCGTTGAATAGAGCTCTGTGATTGGTTCGTTTCTCATTCAAGAGTCGAGAGATCTCATAGTAATGTTTGTGAACACGGGTGTAAGGTGCTCTCACGCTGGTAAGTCTTAGACAATTAACATACTACATCGCGTTCCGTCGTGTAGCGCGGGATAGCAGATTCTTACAGAAAACCCGTTCAGTAGAGCTTGCGCCAATCTTCAAGTTCGCTCTGAACAGGAGGCGATTAGCTGGGCAGCACGAAATTGAACCTTATTGGTAGGTGATACGGCTGTGCGAATGAAGCGGAGACAACTTGAGAGCTAACTAGAAGTTTGGCGCGAGCTCTACAACACACTGAGAAAATTTCGGCGAGCGCGGTGGCACATACCGCGGGCAGTTTCTGCCAACCGGCGCGGAGGCGCGGGGTGTTCCGCGGGGTATAACCAGGGTTGCCAGGTGTTCGGTATTTTACCGAACCGTTCGGTATTTTAGCACTGTGTTCGGTGTTCGGTATGACAAAAATACCGAAGTATGGGATGTTCGGTATTTTTTTTCTGATTAATTTTTCTCCTTGATAAACGAATCGTGGCCTCGTTATCAGGGCTCATCTAGCCATTTTCACCGCTCTCTGGGCAAAAGCACCCCCCACCCCCCCCCCCCCCCTAGTAATAAAATCCGGAGATTCGACAAAGTGAAGCTATTTTCATACACCCTAGGATAGGCGCGAGGCAATACGGCAAGTGAGGAGCTTTTTTTTTTTTGCTCACGGTTCGGTATTTTTTTGGAAAAGACCTGGCAACCCTGGGTATAACACACTGAGCTCCACAGTACCGCGCAGGCTTTTAATGCGTAACGACGTATTCATGTAGGATATCAACGTGAATAGATTTATATTTGGACCAAAAACCACATTGATAAAATAATTGCAGCATTCTGAATTTACTATTACTATCATCGATTGTGAAGTATAGTTTACAAATAGTAGTTTTTTCAAAATCAATGTTTCTAAAAGCAAAATCTCTAACTTAACTGATCGACAGTGTTTGTAAAAATATGTCATCAGGTGTTAAAGATGTAAATATGCAACATTGTTAGGCATACGTCAGCTTGATGACGTAATCAGACACGAAGGATTCGAGGACTAAATTCGTCGCGGTTAAACGGTCCTGTGTAGCTCGGTTGGAAGACCAGTCGCTTCGAGTCCCGTCTCAGCACTTATCCATGACAGGATTTTTTTTTCATGTTTTTCGTTTTCTGTTCAATTTGATATCATTTTAATGATAATTAAGAATGCCCAATAAAAATTAGAAGAAAAAGTAAAAGTTTTTATTTGGGCGGTCGCAAAGCCGCCCCGTGCGTCCGCACGGCATTGTACGACACGGAGAAAACCACGCGTTGACGCAGATCTGTTCCTCCGTCCCCACGCGCGTGCCTAATCTGCCGACCCGTGAAACGCGACAGGACGCGTTGCCAGTGTGAGAATCGCCTTACTCACCGATAGAAAAACTCCATTAAGATTAGAGTTATTGATTTGCGGTGTTCTGTAAGCTAATCCGCTAAGCCTCTCTTATAAACAACCACCAAAATAGAAAATAACTATTTTTATAAAAGGAAAATAATACCATATTACTCAGAGATAGATGGCGCTGCGGTCGTGTTTTGGAAGGCACGTTAAGCTGGTGGTTCCGGGTGCTGTCGGAAGATAGCAGTCGTTCCCAAGGGTTGGTGTCAGACAGACGACCGGCCGTAAAACTCTAATGCCGAAATCTATAGCCAATTTATTTGGGGTCCTGTTACTGCACCGAACCAAAATATAAACAAATGTATAAAAAAAACTCACCCTCGGTCGCGTGTCCACCACGTACATGTACCCACAGTTGGGATTCGCTCGCCGAATAAGGTCAAGCATCTGTTCATCTTCCATGCACCTACAATAAAAAATATATGACTCGGCAAATGCATAAACGTTCAATAATACAAAAGGTACTCAGATAACGAAAGATCACGGGTTTAAATCCGGAATACAATGTGATGGGCTAACTGCTATAACAAGTTATTCAAAGAACTTCTTTTTCCGACTTCAAAAGAATTAAAATATTATAATAATGTGTGCTAGGCACTTGCTGTACGTACTATTTGAATTCGGTGTCAAGCCAACTAGATATCGAATGTAAAAACTATACCTTGCAGAAAATCCACTTAAAGGCTGACTGCATCTTGCTATAGCCGCTTTATTGTGATGTAGGTACGCTAATGCTGGAAGTCTCCCTCGCGATCTGAAGCTGGCACTGCCAAGAAGAATCGCAGTTGTGGCTTTCGCAGGCACGTATATTTCACTGGGATATGTGTCGCATAACTGAAAAAAAGTGAACCTAATAAAGACCCTTTGGTGACACCAAAGATAACACATGCATCATATGTGCCTCAAAAGTTGTTTAGTCAGTCCCACACCCGACTACTAACGGTACAGCCAGACCCACATCCGACTACCAGCTGCACAGTACCACATACGATTACCATCGCGCCAGTAAGTTCCACGTCAGAATACTATCCACACAGTTTATCCGCCTTACAAATGCATACTTACTTCCTTAACTTTTGCTTAATCGCCCTTCTTACTCATTCGCCTTAACTTGTTACAGTCAGGGCATTTGCAAACCACGGTTTTTGAAAGCATGTCGACGCGCTTTTGTATCGACACAAACGCGATATGCATGCGAGTCAGACGTAGCTTGTAGACCTTAAGACATCCGTATTCTCAATCCTAAGTAGAAACAAAATTGCAGAGCTGTTGTCGACTAGTTTTATGCCATTGAGGTGGTCCGAATCGTAATTTATTAAGAAATGAAATGCAAAACTGGTTGAATATAAATATTGGCTACATTATAAAGAGTAATTTCTGATATGATAAATACCTCGTAGTCTTTATTGGCAGTGCATAGCACCCACTGTTCGTTAGGCACATTCATTCTTTGGAATTCAGTCTGTATATCGAAGAAGTTCCACCCAGCTGATTTTGGAAGGTCATCTGGTGTGGACTTGTAGTGGAAGCAGTATAACTCGTCGATGTGCACTGCAACATAAAAAAATATATGTTAGAAATTTCGCGGCAGTTGCGGGCATTAACGGGCAAACGGGGTCTTTACTGCTTCGTGATCGAGGTAAGGTGAGCTTTATTAAATGCTTAAATATTACTTATTAAACATTAAACTGTAATAACTAACATAATCGATATAGTATAACATGTGGTATTATCAATATCTTATATAGGTAAATAGGTAAGCATGTTCAACTAATACAGGAGGAGGAGTTTCAATCCTACCATGAAGCTCAAGCCATGTGGATTCGTGAATAGAAACAGTTGCAGCAGACTGAACCAATGGTTTAACGTGTTAGCTTGCTTGGGCTGCCTGTGCAAAGTCAAACAAAGCCAATAGTGAGGACTCTGCATTACCGAGATATTAAACTGAACCAATCATAGCAATCGATCGATGGACCGATCGGGCTGGAGATCTAGGAGGCCTATGTTCAACAGCTGGCGTTTTATTTCTCGACTGAAATTATGACGATGATGATGAATCATAGCGAACACATATTTCGCTAGAAATGCGAGCTGCTCAGAATTGTGGCGCGTTTGCCCTGCCTATAATGCCCATCTAACCTCTTTCTGTATTCTGTGGGAAAAATCGACAGCATATTGAAGCCACACGCTCAATTGGCACGTGCTTTATCCATCCATGACAGTAGCACGTACTTCGCGCTGCTGACGAGTACGTGCCGATGTCTGTGGGTAAAAACTAATGAAAAGAATACTGCGTATCGTTTTTTTCGTTTTAGTCTAAAGTTTCCACACGAAGTTCTACAATTCTGACAACAAGAAGTACCAGGTTGACTTAGCCGCAATAGCGTCTGGTGCATCTCGTGGCAGTCCCTCTCTCGTGGAATGACGAAGAACACCGACTGAAAGGTCTTCGTGCGGACCAGGAGCGGAGAACCAGTCGTGGTGATTGGAAGACGGTCCACTGATGATATGTGCATTAGAAGTATCTGGAACAACCAAAATATAATCACATCACAGCGTCAACCCAACAATATCCATTTCCAATACTACTAGACTAGAGACTACTACTAGAGATATGGGTATTATTACCGGTATGAAATTTAGTAGGTAATTTTGCAGTCAACCCCTGTTAAGCGTTTGTAACAAAGCAGTCACGAGCGCTGCCTACTTTGTCTAATACAGCTAAGTAGTCAGTCTGTTCAAGCGAAAATCAACACTATAAAGTTTGATTTAGAACACGCTTTAGATAACTTGGTCCGCACTGATTAATCTCTTAGGTTAGTGTGTAGGCAGGAGCGTCTAACCACCTATCAATACGGTGTCAAATAAAAGGTGTTTATTCGGCTGAAAGTCAGTCATTTTGATCTTAATATTTTATATTTATAAGTCTCGCCAATCCTTTTGCAATGACGATTAACGGCTTTTTAACGGCTTTTGTTTGCTGGTTTAGGAAGCTACCCTTAGTAACTTTTGGGTTTTATGCCGGCGACCTCACAACTTGTCACTATTTTCTATTCTTAATTAACGACGTCGAGATACATGAAAGTTACGCATTTTGGCAATGTCAAGTAAAGTAATAAAAATTGTACCGTAGATTTGAGTTAAAAATGGAGTCTGGAGTCTCTCAACACGTGTTTTTACAACAAGAACTCGAGAGAAACTCTTGTCACTATTTTAGGCACTGCTTGGCCTTTGTCAGATGTAACTTTATGTTTAAGCAATTGTCGCCAAAATTCTGCACAATCAGCCTTTTGGAATGCAAGTTTCACTCTCTTAGATTTTAAGATATTAATGTTGAAATACGACCAAGCCCATCTGCCCACCTTTTAGTGATATGAATTAGTCCAGTATGAACAGTATCCCTAGGGTAAGCACAAACAATTTTGGGTACAATAACTTACTACAGCCCTAACAGGGTTTATCCATCCACGACCCTTGTTCCGCAAATGTATTTCGCGTGACTTGGCACTATTTATCACGTATTCTAAATATAAATGTTTCAGTAAAGGACTGTGTATCTTGTGACATTAATGCGGGTCTGTCTGTCCACTCAGCTTCGTATTAATCCTATGAGACCATTCAGAATAAAACACATTGTGATTTTTTACTTAGCAAGTAAACGAAACAAAAGAAAATAGGCCTAAAGCTCTTTATGAATAAAGATATTAGAAGATGAAAACAATCGTATCCTCTTGAGAGTGCTTAGTTTCTGATCGAGATTCTTACCAAGGTTTCAGAGAGCGACTAAAAAGGTTATGGCAAAAAAAATCTTAAGTAGTTGTAGAACATTCCAAAAAAATATTTCTGGTACTCTGTTTGTGTGGTTGACAATGTTTACAGTTGCTTTTAGAAGAACAGTGCTAAACAAATTATGAGTGATGTGGAGCAGTAGTCCAAAGTAAAACACAGTTATTTTTTACTGAAAACTAGACTTGAAATAATTATATAACGGGGTTAGCGAACTTAGTAACATACCCATGTCTCCTTCCTCATCTCATGGTCCACGAATATAAGGTGAGTGGTCGCGAAGTACAATGTGCCCTTTGATGGGTTTCGTAGATTGTATTTGTCAAGTAGCTGTACATTCTCCAACTGAAACAAAAGATAGAATCACATTATAAATAAAGAAATGTTTAAAATTAGAAATATGCATACGTAAGCTACCATTTAGCTAGTATGTCGTTGCATGCTTCAAATCTCTAATCCAGTATTCATCTGAGACATTGTAGAGGTCTGAGTATTTTCCTGGTGTATTTGCATAGGTATGTTACCAAAACATCAAGGTAATAACTACCTACATAATTAAGTTAATCCGTTATCCCAAAATACAAGCTCTGCTTAGTTTGGGGGTAGGTGGCGATATCGGGTACCAAATTTCTGAATTATTATTATATCTCATTTAACTTACTATACATGAGGGATCGACTGTTTAAATACTGAACGCCACAGCAAATTGCTAGTTTTCATAATGAGACGTTAAAAATAGCCACTTCAGCTATTTAATATCACCAGTATCAATAAACAGATTATTAAACCTTGCAAAGTTAATGACGTTATTCAAAATATTCTACGAACAAGTTAAATTGGACGTTACAACTATGCGCCCATAAACTAAGCATAGTTTGATAATTCACATAGTTCCCGATTCGTTTATAACGCGTGATCGTGTCCTGGACAACTGATAGGGAAATAATTTTGGAAATAAAATTGTTTGGATATATAGGTGATGTACTGTTTTTATCTCAGCAAATTTAACAGGCGGATTAGTAAAATAATGACGTTAAATATCAAGTGCGTCAAGTCGCATTGGTACAAAAATCCAGAAAATTGAGAGCGCAAATACCAAAATTTTTTTGTTACTCATCGTGTTTTGTAAATAAAAGGAAAGTGCAAGAAGCACTTTTCTAATTCCTTGCCGTAAACACAAAAACTGCGTCAAACTGATTGAACATCCTCTTGACGATCCAAGCCATTAGTAATTTTGCAATGCCGAAAAAGCTTATTTCGGAACTGGCTATGTTATCACTCACTGTCGGAAATGGACGACAGTCTTTAATAACACAGCGGTAGCTAGCCAGGCGGACTGAAAACATGCCTCAAAACCTATGAGGCGATTAAGATGACAAAACCTCTTGTTAGCTTATTGTTGACAGCCACTATTGTTGAAGGCGCTCTTGACCTTTATCTCACCTGATGGTTAGTGACGATAAAGCCGAAGATGGAATCTGGCTTCACCTGGAACCCTCAACCACAAAGAGGACTTGGCTATCTTATTAACTCTCGGAACAAAATAATGCCGTTACATTATTATTATGGCGACAGACTTTGATGAGATGATGGTAGCTACTCAGGCGGACTTGAAAAAAGTAATCACCACCCAAACCGAGAATTTGTACTCCCCTGACGGATTGAACCCGGAACCTCTCGATCTAATTTCGGTGGACAAACCAAGACAACGGACGCGATTATAACTTGAAGTTCGAAGGTATTATTGTGGCCCTGCGACGCAGTAAAGCCTAATTTACACGAGGTAAGTAAAAAATCAGTAACAGCCGCCAGTACTGGCGACGAGAACTGACCACGCCGTTTACATGCAGCCAGTAAGCGGGAATATTAAAGACAACGCGGACGGCGCTGTGCTGACTTCAAATCAATTTACCAAGTACCGAACGAGTCGACACACTGTTCTCGAATTTGCAACTTAGTTACTTACCCCGTGTAAATCAGCCTTAAAGGTAAGGTCAACTGAAGCCACCAGAAATAGTCAGACCAAAAAAAACACAATTAATAAATCTCAATGCTGAAATCTGTTTGTAGTCCCACTCAACAGAAGATCTAATACAAAATTGCCCCGAGCTATGACTTATCGCTAAGAAGAAAACAAATCTGAATAGCAATTTCTACTTTAATGGAATTCTATAGAGCCCCAACACAATAAAAAGGTTCGTTGTTTGTGAGATTTTAATTACGCTTAAGAATTACGTTTTTCTATATTGTCAAACCTTGCGTAAAGGACAACTAATTTGTGCGCAGAAAATTCTTTTCTTTCGAGTAATAAATTATTTATATTCAGTCAGAACATGGATTTTAGGAGACAATAAGATGGTTTTTTATAGAGTCATGGGTCGCAACTGGTAAATAATCTTAGCCACGGGCTTATTCCTTAGAAGGGCGGGAGAGAAAGGATATATTAGCTCCTTAGTCCTGAACTAAACAACCAATAAATCTGGGTTCACATTATTGTGTATTGTGGTGTGCTAGCACTCTATCTTATACCTGTAGCCTCGACTTTGTAAGGTTTATGTGTGAACCTCCCTCTTTCCTGAGGGGGTGGCAGATTCCGTTAAGGATCTCTACCATTACGTTTGAGCATAAAGAGGTGTTTGGTGAGTAGGAGTCCGGCATAACCTATAGGTAATGCAGGATTCGCTGCCTCCTTCCCTCGTGGTCTGGACGAAGGTTTTCTTCTTCCTATCGCTACTCTCTGTGCGGATGGAAAGGTAAAGGAAGTGAAGGGGAGAAGGAGAAAATAAAAAAGGTTTATTTACTCAAGTGGTACTGAATACAGTATGCCTGTGCCGCCACGACTACAAGACGTGCGGAGATTGTCTTTAATAACCGGAGAGCGAGGCGTCATTTGACGAATTAAACTATCCACTAAGGTAAATTGAAAACGCAAAGAAGGAATAAAATATGAAGACCTTTTCTACATACACACCTAATTTAAACAAGCTTCCCTTTTGCAAAGTAGTTGCAAAACACAAGTTCCTAATCACCAAGTACATTATTTATGAGGAATAGCGACTTATCTCTACGTTGATTATATATAAATAAATAATACACCTCCTACCTTTTCAAGTAACCTTTATAAGGACTAGTTGAGCGTGAATTGTAAACTGAAAGTTGAAAGCTTTCGTGAATAACTCTATGTTATTCACGAAAGCTTTCAACTTTCAGTTAGCTGAGTCAATCAACATTGAATTTATGAAACAATATTTGCTCGAGAAATAAAGGTGTTTTTACTTTATCGTACGTAGTATAGAGGAAGTCCTGTAATCGTCAAAAAATTCGACCTCGAGACTGACGGATTTACACGTTTTGGACCTCCCTGAGTCCAAAAATATATTTTTTGGAATTATGTCTGTGTGTCTGTGCGTTAGGACGATAACTCGAGTATGCTTTAACTTATTGCAACCAAATTTAACATGCATGTATAACATCAAAATATAAGGTTTCTATCAACTTTTGAGTCGTCGATCACGAAAGTTAAGCAACCAAGTGTGTGGTCGGTACTCGGATCGGTGACCGAAATTTAACATGCATGTATGACATCAAAATATAAGGTTTCTATCAACCTTTGAGTCTTTTCCGGCATACGAGAAAGCCAAGATTTCATTCGCAACATAAAAAATCGGGAGTGGTCTCCCTCCCGATTTTTTATGTTGCGAATGAAATACGCAGAAATTTTTTGGATACTTGCCTGCTGGGTAGGTTAGGTATGTACCTGCTCATTTTTTTAGCGCTACTGTGCGCTTTAGTTTAACAGACGATAAAAAATATTTTTAAGTTAATAATTGCAATGCAATATTGTAAAAGGATCACATATGACATAGAAAGTTTCATTCACGCATTTTGCAATAGTTTAAATCAATTTTTGATCATAATAACAATTGATAAATTGTCTTTTTTGGTTCGATGCGAAAATTTGATTATTACTTATAAATTAGATTTTGTCGTTCATTTCTTACTGACCAACGAGCGCATAGAACTCGCAATAAATAACTGTTTCAAAATGACAGTGAATTGTTATGAAAGTTTTTTGAATAATAATAATATAATAACCTTAATTTTCTCATCACAAACAGTAAGTAGGTATCATAACCACTGACACAGTAATTGTTAAAGTTAACATTCATAATACATATTGTTGGTGCAGTGAGGGAGGCTGCCAATCAGTCCTTCTCGTCTTTGACTTTCTTGAATAAATTGGGAGGATCGTTCTACTAAAGGATATTCAATGACTGGTGTTATTTAACTTGGATGAAAAATTAATATATTTAAAAAAAGTTACATAGGTGCGATCTTAATGCGAATAGATGTGTCAGTGGAGTGCGGTGCCGTCCTGTGCCGTGGTTCCCGTTCGCCCTCCCGCGCCTCGGTCTTCCACTCCTCGCGTTCGACGTCATAATGTTATGATGAAAGCCCGATAGATGGCGCGACTTCACCAACATGCCCCCGGCCTTGGAACGTCAGCGGCTTCCAACATGATAAAGTGATATGATGCGTCGTCAGCAGGCAAAGTCTGTAGTCTTTATTAGTCTTGACTTGGAGACAGAAGCGGGCATATCCTGGGGTATGATCGTTGTATATTCCCTGTTGCAGTTTTGATCACAGCAACTCTAGACTTGCCATCCTTTCCCGTGAAGACTTGAAGTATACGCCCCAGGCGCCACTGAAGCGGAGACAAATTATCCTCCTTTATCAGTACCAAAGTGTCGGGTACTAAATCTTGTTGATTGCTCTGCCACTTGGTCCTCGTCTGCAATTCCGAGATGTATTCCTTCGACCAGCGTTGCCAGAAGTGCTGCCTCATTTGTTCAACCCGGTCGTAGCGAAGAAGGCGGCCAGTGTTCGCTGTTGTGAGGTCAACACAGCCAGGCGCAGTTAAGGGTCGACCGATCAAGAAGTGAGCTGGGGTAAGTGGGGATAGGTCGTTTGGAATACATCTCGGAATTGCAGACGAGGACCAAGTGGCAGAGCAATCAACAAGATTTAGTACCCGACACTTTGGTACTGATAAAGGAGGATAATTTGTCTCCGCTTCAGTGGCGCCTGGGGCGTATACTTCAAGTCTTCACGGGAAAGGATGGCAAGTCTAGAGTTGCTGTGATCAAAACTGCAACAGGGAATATACAACGATCATACCCCAGGATATGCCCGCTTCTGTCTCCAAGTCAAGACTAATAAAGACTACAGACTTTGCCTGCTGACGACGCATCATATCACTTTATCATGTTGGAAGCCGCTGACGTTCCAAGGCCGGGGGCATGTTGGTGAAGTCGCGCCATCTATCGGGCTTTCATCATAACATTATGACGTCGAACGCGAGGAGTGGAAGACCGAGGCGCGGGAGGGCGAACGGGAACCACGGCACAGGACGGCACCGCACTCCACTGACACATCTATTCGCATTAAGATCGCACCTATGTAACTTTTTTTAAATATATTAATTTTTCATCCAAGTTAAATAACACCAGTCATTGAATATCCTTTAGTAGAACGATCCTCCCAATTTATTCAAGAAAGTCAAAGACGAGAAGGACTGATTGGCAGCCTCCCTCACTGCACCAACATTGTGGTCCTTCGAGCCGGATGTGCGGGCTACGACTTAAGCAAGTCATATTTAAAGTCTTATATCTCTCGTCCAACCTCTGGCCAGAGTCAGATCATCTGTCCTCACAAGGGACCTTCAGCTCGGATACAAAAGGAACAGCGTAGAGGTTTAACTGATCGATCCTTCCCATCCCTCCAAATTCAGTGCTCATCAATTTGTGCTAATTAAGTGCTTTGTGTTTTCTAGATCGTAAAATTTGTCTACCAACTACCCGCGCCTTAAGCATTGTGCTTGACCTTCCAGACGCTTCAAAGACATCCGTTAATTGTAAGTACTTAATTCCTATTTTTCACAATGACCAAGAAGAGGCAATCGGTAGATTTTGAAAATATAGACGAATCTCTTAAAGTGCTCGTTAAAAAACGTAGTGTCGTTAAAGCTAAACTTACGATTTTTATTAAATATATGGACGATTTAGACAAATTTGAATCATTAACTCAATTACAAAAAGAGGAATTACAAGCACGTTTCTTAAAATTTGAGATATTATTGGAACAGTTCTCAGATATTCAAGATGATATTGATATAAAAGTGCCAGATTACCAATTAGAATCAGAAATAAGCGAGAGAGAATCTTTTCAAAATCAATACTATGCAGTTTTGGCTAGGTGCAAGTGTAAATTAAATGATTTTTTACAATCGGAAAGCCAATCTTGTCCGAAAAGTAGTAATATAAAGTTACCTACAATTTCTTTACCATCCTTCGATGGTTCATATGACCATTGGCTAGAGTTTCGAGACACTTACCTTTCGCTTATTCATAATTCAAATAATATAGACAATATCCAAAAGTTCCATTATTTACGTTCTGCTTTAACCGGTAACGCTTTACAGGTGATTAAATCATTAGAGTTCTCCTCTGAGAATTACATTACTGCCTGGGATCTATTAGAAAATAGGTTTAATAATAACCGTTTGCTTATCCATAATCATGTTAAGGCTCTTTTTTCTACGCAAGGAATAAATAGGGAATCTGCGTCACAAATACGAAAACTTATAGATGTAATTTTACGCAATATTAGGGCATTAAAGTCGCTCGGCGAGCCCACCGATTCGTGGGATACATTAATTATTTATATTGTAGTTTCAAAGTTAGATTCGGCAACTGAACGCGAATGGGAACTTTATAAAGGTACCCTCACACAGGCATCTAATTCGGAAAAATTGTGCTTGGCCGATTTAATTAAATTTCTTAAGAACAGGGCCGATGTGCTAGAAACAATAGTTAATGTATCTCACAACAAGTACACGCACACGCTTAATACGAGTACTAAAGGGCAATCGTCAGGTACACAGTTTACAAAGTCACACAGTTACGCAATTGTACAGAAACGGGACAACAAATCAAATAATTCGCTTCATTCAAAACGTTACCGCCCGTGTAGTATGTGCAATTCTAAACACCCGCTTTATTCGTGTGATATATTCGTTGGTTTACCCGTCAATGATAAAATAAAACATATTGACGAAAATAAACTATGTCGGAATTGCTTGCGCGCCGGCCACACAGAAGCAAGTTGTTGGTTTGGGCCATGTAAGCAATGTGCTATGAAACATAATACATTAATTCATACCGAACAATGTGTAGACGCAGGTACGTTAACATCTGCGCACGTTTGTCAGTCGAAGTCGCATAGTGGTTGCATCACGCCTAATTCACAACCACTACAATCCGCATCTCATACAACTCAATCGCTTTATATACATAACGATAACAATACGCATAAGTCTTTAGAAACGGTGCTGTTATCAACGGCTTTAGTGGAGATCGCGGATAAAAATAATAATTATCATACAACGAAAGTTCTTCTCGATAACGGAAGTCAACATTGCTTCATTTCAGAGCATTTATGTCAAAAACTCCAAATTCCATTAATACAGTCCACAATCAAAGTCACTGGTGTAGGCAGTACCTGCACTCAATCTACAAAATCGTGCGAAGTAAATTTGCGTTCTAAAACTAGTGCTTATTCGATGCGCTTTAATTGTCTAGTTTTACCAAACATTACGGCTCAGTTGCCGTCATTAGGAATTAAGCACAACATTAAAATTCCTGACGGTATACATCTAGCCGATCCAGAGTATTATTTGTCTAGTCAAATTGATATATTAATCGGAGCTAACAAATTTTGGGACTTACTTAATGAGGGCTTAATACGTTTACCAAGTGGTCCCTACTTACAAAACACTAAGTTAGGATGGATTGTTTCTGGTTCGTTCAGTAAGACCGGACAATCACTTATAAAACAAATTCAATGTAATTTTACACAAACAATAGATACACAAATAAGAAAATATTGGAAACTTGAAAAAAAAAAAAAAAATCGAGAAAAAATTAATATTTTAACCAAGGCAGACAGTGAGTGTGAAAATCTCTTTAAAAATACTACATTGCGAGGGATATCGCATACCTAACTCAATCTTATCAAATTGGCAAGAATTTATTAATAAACTACAATATTTAAATAACTTAAGAATTCCTCGTCACGTTAAATGTGAAAATGTAAAGGGTGTCGAGTTACACATTTTTTCTGACGCTTCACAAGAAGCCTACGGTGCGTGCGCTTATATACGTAGCTATAGCTATAGCGCGACCGGTGAGCTGTTATTCACTGTTAATTTATTATGTGCAAAATCGAAGGTAGCTCCAGTGAAGCCGGTGAGCGTTCCACGCTTAGAGTTGTGCGGCGCGCTCGTAGCCGCTCGATTATACGCAAAATTAGTTAAGTCACTTAAATTAAAAATTGACAATGTTTATTTTTGGTCGGACTCGACAATTGTTATAGGATGGCTTAGAATGTCACCTAATCTGTTAAAAACTTTCGTGCAAAATAGAGTAGTAGAAATTAATGAATTAACGGGTGACTCAAAGTGGTTCCACATAGCAGGTAAACAAAACCCAGCCGACTTATTGTCGCGCGGCGTTTACACAGACACTCTTAATTCTAGTGATTTGTGGTGGCACGGCCCGATGTTTTTACGTGAAAATAATTTTGATGTTTGTAATAATAATGTATATGATATTAATTGTGACGAATTACCAGAAATAAAATTAAGCACGACTTCAGCCGTGTCGTATATAACAGATTTGAACTGGTTTCCGTTTCATCGTTTTTCGCAATATAATCGTATGACACGCGCATGTGCATACGTCTTAAGATTTATAAATAATTCACGTAACAAAATTAAGTCACAGCGGCAAATAGGCCCGCTTACTGTTTTTGAAGTTATTAATTCCACCAATATTTTAGCAAAGGTTAGTCAGTTACAGTCTTTCCCTGATATTATTGAATCATTGTCAAACAATAAAGTAGCTAAATTGCCAAGTAACGTATCAGGTCTTAACATATTTTTGGATGAGCAAAATGTTATTCGAGTTGGTGGTAGATTGGTGAACTCTAAAGATTTTTCATATCAAAAGAAACATCCGATTCTTTTAAGCGGTAAGCACAAGTTCACTCAGCATTTATTTAGTTACGAGCATAAGGTTCTTTTTCATGCCGGGCCTCAACTTTTATTAAGTAGTATCCGTGATAGCTGGTGGCCTCTCAGGGGACGTGATCTCGCGAGACAAACTGTTCACGCTTGTGTCAAATGTCGTCGTCTGAGAGGAAAAACCGTGCAAGTGCAAATGGGTAATTTGCCTAATGAAAGAATACAAATAAGCTATCCATTCATTCGTAGCGGTGTAGATTACGCCGGGCCTCTGTTCATATTGAACCGAAAGGGAAGAGGGGCAAAATTGGAAAAGGCATACATTTGTTTATTTGTTTGCTTTACAACTCGAGCTATACATTTAGAACTAGTTACTGATCTCACTACTAGCGCATATATTTTGGCTTTGAAAAGATCCGGCTCGAAGGACCAATGTTGGTGCAGTGAGGGAGGCTGCCAATCAGTCCTTCTCGTCTTTGACTTTCTTGAATAAATTGGGAGGATCGTTCTACTAAAGGATATTCAATGACTGGTGTTATTTAACTTGGATGAAAAATTAATATATTTAAAAAAAGTTACATAGGTGCGATCTTAATGCGAATAGATGTGTCAGTGGAGTGCGGTGCCGTCCTGTGCCGTGGTTCCCGTTCGCCCTCCCGCGCCTCGGTCTTCCACTCCTCGCGTTCGACGTCATAATGTTATGATGAAAGCCCGATAGATGGCGCGACTTCACCAACACATATACTTAAATAAACTTTTTTAAAGAGCAGAAGCATTGAAACTCAGTTTTTTTTATTATATTATATATTTCCACACTCACGCCAATTATCTAGCCCAAGTATCATAATAAATAAAAATAAAATTTTATTTTATTTTTATTTATTAGAGAATACTACCCGGACTGCTGAGATGATTTCAAGTGTAACATGTTGATTGTTGGCTTTTATTTGTTTTGTTTAACAAAGGGTTGTTACATTTGATGCCCTTTTTACGTAGGCGACAGACTAGCAACCTGTCATTACTTGGAGGCTCTGCATCACTGCCAGATGTGGCTTTTTGTGTAAGGAAATGTTACCTGCTCTGCTCAACCCCTCTTGGGACTACGAACGTGATCATATGTAGGAATGTAATATTTAGAGACAGCATGAACTCGAATAAAATTAAGTGACATTAAGCGGCCACTTAATTAGAAGCTTTAGTAAACAAAATCTTATTTAGAAAACTAATTAGGTATGTAGGGAGCAAAGACTATATAGTAGGGAGGTATAAGCAAACTGTCAAAAGAAACAGATACGTACTTGTAGCTTTTTCTCAACTTTATAATATAATGGTGTAATTAAAGCCTTGTTTGCCACCTATAATCTTGACGATTCACAATAATAAAACTACGCTAATGTTATTTAGTTGCAGACAAACGAAAAGCGAAGAATGATAAAACTTACATGAACTTACCGAGTGAAGTAGAAAAGTTATAAACACACAAAAAGCCTAGAAATCATCATATCAATTGGTAATATCTTATCACCAATTGAGCATAATAATACAGGTGAAGCTCGCGTTAAGACCTTGTCCAGAAGAGCGAATTCGTCGCGAATCTCTACGCGCAAACAAACAACGCGCGTTGGCGAGGTACTGGGGCTCAATACATTGCGTCCACAAGTTTCGCGCCGAGTTTCTATATGTTCGCGCGTATAGATTCGCGGCGAATTCGCTCTTCTGGACAAGGTCTAAGATTCAGCTTTATCATCACTAACTATCAGGTAAGACAAACAACACGAAAAATAAGCAGTAAAATTTGCCACAGGATAGATAAAATAACTTGAGTGAAGTTGACGTTGATAAATTACCGTTCCGTGGGATTTTACTATTAAGTATCCTTATTTTAAAAGGCGAACCCGGAGAATGTGTTCTGTGGGCGAACCTAACCTGCTTCTTATATAACAGTAACTCTCTGGGGCAGTTCCCTATCATTATCATGCTGTCTGCCAGGGCTACTCTCTGGGGCAGCTCCTACCTGTAACCATATCCTTGCTGGTCAGCCTTACGACCTGGCCTAGCATCCCCTCCATGTACTTGTGGGAAGCGGCGCCTTACAACCGCCGTGACCTGCTCGTACATGGTGGTTTAAGTTAAGTTAATTTAGATTAAGTTAATTGTAGAAAAATATCCAAGTTCTACTGTTTCCGTGCACAACATCAAAGTCAAGATTCTTTTTCTGAAACTGTCAAGAAATCTGATACAGGTGCCGTAGACATTGCTTTTAAGGCTCACCTTGTGAATCTTATTGTCTAACATAATGAGTTGTTAGAAAATACACTCGACGACGACGTGGGAGTAAGGTATCCCTTTGTGGGACGAGCCTGTCGGCCGCCCGTCACCGCACAAAGGGATAGCTGCCTCGAAGTATGTGGAACTTTCCATTATTCTGCAGCTGACTAAAAGCTACGAGTTGGGTTTAGAATCTCTGGAATTAGAGTTAATCCGCGTGGACGACACGGCACAAATATGGCTTTATAATCTCTTGAGGTGAAGTATATGCTGAGAAATTTTAATCATACGTCGTCTAATTTTGCAATAGTTTCAAGATTTTTTTTGTGACTATTTGAGGTGTAATTCTTTATTTGATAAATGAATCCTATGTGAATTACAGATTTGTTGCTCAAAGGAGAGCTTGTCCTAGGGTAGTAATTATTATTTAAACTTGGGAACCATTTTGCTGCTAACGAACGACTCTAAGTCCAAGGTAAATTTCCAGTGTGACTAGTCTAAATTGATTCTTTACATAGTTATTTAGCGAGAGATCGTGAAATCTCATGTCATTTACACCTAGTTTGATCCTTAAAACGGCAATCCCTATTTATAATACACTCCTCCTATTATGTAGGTATAGTATGCATAAGTAAAGCATAATTTTAATTATATTTTAAGACCTAAGGTAAGTAATTAAAAGAATTCCCCCCTTAACGTTGATAAGAGAGAGTAAAGTGCTTACAGGCATGCAAATCGGGTGATAAATTTTAATTTAATCTAGTATAATATCCCTAGAAGGCGCTTTATGTTATAAGTAAACCATAAAAATAACTCGAGACCTTAATTTTGAAGAATTATTGTTCGCGAGGTTTCTTTGTTATTACCATCAGTGCCATCGTTGCTTTACTGAAGTGCGGTTATTCAGGAGTATTTTCCTTAGAAGATTGGAGTGAGTCGATTGCACCGCGGTCGTGCGTTCTTCGTAACGATCACGAAAGCTAAGCTACCAAGTGCGCGGTCGATACTCGGATGGGTGACCGATTTTTTTTTTAAGTCAATTTTCCTCCGTGCTTTGGTAGGCACATTGCTGGTGGTCCTGGCTACTGTCGTCAGATAGCAGTCGTTCCCAAGGAGGGTTGGTATAACGCAGGCGGCCGACCATAAAAATCTAATGCCAAGCAAAACCTAATAGACTATTGTCAATATCAAGACATAGGTACTACCTACATCGACCTCAAATAAATTGGGCGGGTAAGAGAAAGATTGGGCCTGCATGCGATGTGCGTGAGATTAATTGTTTGCGCATTTAGCCAATAGGAAAAGCATTTGCAATGCGGGACATTTCTGTTACCATACTTAGGGGATATTAGTCAAGTCGTTCCGCATGCGAGGTACCTACTTGTGATTGCGGTATGTACAAGCAACTAGTGCCGAAACAGATTGGTCATTAATGCGATACCAGCCTCGGCAGAATACCGTAGACTTTGTGCTGAACTTTTTTACTGACATAAATAACAACCTACGTTGGTGTAATTAGATTTTTTAACATCACGCTGGAGCTCTTGGTTTTGGTTTTGGTCGAAAGTAGACTTCTCTCGAAACCTTCTACAAATAATGAATTAGCAGCCATCCTACACTACAGTATAATAACATAGTTTGATAAGGCAGTATAAATAATAATAACGCTCATAACGATAAAATAGTTGAGCAGAGCTTTAAACAATATTTGGATGCTTACACAACTGGCAGTATGAACGATGCATTACCTCGAAATATTGACAGGTTGCCATTGCCAGCCTGTCAGCTGTTAAAGTTTGTTTTAAGTGACTTGAGTTTCACCCGAGTTTCTCCCGAGTTCTTGTCGTAAAAACACGTGTTGAGAGACTCCATTTTTAATAACCTCAATCAACCGTACAATTTTTGTTACTTTAGTTATATTTCCACTTGACATTGGCAAAAAGCGTAGGTACGCTTAATGCGACGCGATGCCATTAATTAAGAATAGAATAGATAGAATAGAGTTTCACACTAGTTCTTGGTATAATAACACGTGTTTTGAGACGCCATTTTCAACTCAATCTACCGTATAATTTATTGTTACAATCAGTATAAAACTGACTATAAAATACACTTGACATTGGTTTAATGCGTAATAATTAATTCACGAAGACATTAATGAAGAATAGATAGTTAGTGACTTGAAACAAGCCAGTCGAGCGTATTAGCTTCCCTGTCGATCGCACACTGGATCTATGGCTTAGATACCGATGAGGGAACCACTAGATCACACAGGTGGTTGACATTATCTTGAAGTATAAAAAATCAAATGGCTTATTCCTTATACCTTACTTCTATCTAACTTTTTTAAACATACTTTCATATCTTTTAATCCACGCCATTCAGAATATAGACAGTTTTACAGCGTTTTAAATATTTAGGACACTTCAGAGACTTTTATTTAATTTTATTAGTAAAGTAAAATTTTGTGAAGTGTAAGTTACCGTTTGCGGATCGTAACCGTTAATGATTAATGTTCATAAAAGTTTTATTTAGGGCACAAAATAAAAAGGGTACAGAATATAAGGTATTATATAATAATGTGTTGTAGAATGTCTTGTCCTTGGGTACGTTAAACGACAAGCCGCGGTCTAAAGCTTGACCTTTTTACTTTCATCTAGTGAGCACATGGTAAGTGGCACAAAATAGAACATTTTAGTATAATACCTATTAAACCAAAATCTGTGTGCAGCAGTGTGATTAATTCGGGCAACTCGACATTGTTTCACAGGGTTTACGTCTGCTTATTTGGCGGAACATTTTAATTAAACACAGGTTGCGACCGTGAAACTTTGACGATTTTTTGTTATGACTCCTCTCTTTTTGTGAATTTGAAATAAGATAAGAATAAGACTTATTTTTGGAGAAAATAGGAGCGCCATAATTGTTAATTTACTGATTCTGTAAATCAGCCCAGTGATCAAAGCAAATTAAAATGTTCTAGTTAACCGACACAATCTAAATCCAGCGATGATGGATGCTAGAATGAAATCTAAATAGAGTTGGAACTCTATTTGGATGTTAGACAGTGCAGCTGCAGCGCTGACTTGATTCACTGACTAAATTGCTACCAGGACAAAGATGTCGCTCATTTGCTACGAAATGAGCGACTAGACCAGAGTAGAAAACGTCCGATTGAGGCTGATCGAAAATTTCGGTCTGGATTGAGGAACGAGTGATTGATTTGCCTCACAATTCAGAAATCTAATTCTTTCGAAGGATCTGATTCTTTGTGATGAACAAAAGTGCTGATATTTTTAAAGGACGATGACCAGTGTAGTTTCCATTCACGAAGAGGACTATCCCTTCTCATCCCTGGTTATCGTAAAATTCTGAACCCTCTGCAGATTATCGCATCTAAAGTTAGCTCGCGGAGTGGCGAGTAAACCAACCAAAACAGCATTCCCAAAAAGGGTAGCGACAGGCATGCCATAAATAACATAAAACGATGCCAAAATGCTAACTAAGTGATGCCGGCATAGTAGAATAGTACCATTCCACCCATATCCTAGAAAGGGTCTCGTAAAAGGCGACTAATGGATCAGCATAGGGTTATTGATCACCTTATACTCCGTCCACCAATCTTAGGTTTAGGCAGTAGTTCACCACGCTTGCCCAACGCAAGCGTGGTGAACTACTGCCTAAACCTCCGTCGATTACATGGAGAGGTCTTGTTTTCCAGCAGTGGATCGAACTATAAAGGCTATTATGACGATGCCAAAAAGTATAGCAGCCTTTAGGCGCGGTTAGTTTAATTCAAGGTTGGTCCAATTCGTGGCTAGTTCTATTTATTTGGACTCTTCATATGTGATTCCGACTTCTTACTTAACATATTACTGCATGTAAATATGCAAGATAAATGTCAGATGTAATTTAGTTTCCTATATATTATAAGTCAATCTCCTGAACGAATATTATCCACGAAATTGATTTTACCTTTCCAATAAGTGGAAGATACAGATACACAAGGAGGAAAATTCGGCGTGGGGCATTAATGGCTTGAATAAATATTGTATCATGTTCATGATATGGGTACCCAAATGACCTAAATAAATAAAACCAGAGTTGCCCTTGATCGGTGAACCAAAATTGAAGGCCGACAAAACTAACGTGCTACCTTGGGAGAACCTTTTCCTAGAGTGCTATTTGTGTTTCTTGCGAAATTCAAAACCTACTTATCCCGTAAAACTACTCTTTACCTTAGGTTTTTTCTACTCTTTACCTTATTGTCTTAAACCTAATATTAGAAATACACTAAAATTAAATGTTCTCCTAGTTTATTCTCTTATAATATAAGTGTACCTATCCCTTACTCGAAAGACTGTCGAAAGTATTTTAATGACAACTCCATTAATAAATTTTATGAAGTATTTATGATCATCATCAACATTATTACGACCTTTCTTATTCGACCGACTGCTGGGACACAAGGTCTCTCCTTGTCATCGAAGGAGGTTTAGGCAATAGTTCACCACGCTTGCTCGACACGGATTGCTGGACGAAGTATAAGGCGATCAATACCCCCCCCCCTTTGTTGATCCATTATTCGCCTTCTACGACACCTACTGATGGATATGGGGTGATGCTATTCTACTCTGCAGGCATCACACGACTATATGAAGTATATCATAAAATGAAGTACCTATTTATCAATGCCGAAATGTACAAGTCTCAAGTTTTTTTAGGTTTGATTTCGACTCCGACAATTGACGCCGCGTTTCAATAATTTATCTAAGGACAGTTTTGGTCAACTACTAAGCGTAAGATTTTAGTAGACAAATCCAAGGCTATAAACAAATCTCAATGTAGATAAATTATTGAAACGAATCGTAAGCGGCAATAGCAATGATCATACTGAAACCGAAAGATGGATAGACCATATTGCACAGAACAAGTAAAAGAGGTTAGAAGTCGTAAGTAAACACTCATATTCGATCCTTTTCGAAGAGGAAAATATTTAAAAAATCAATTTAAAACACCGTCTTGTGCTATTTTAACTGGCAGGAAGCAAAGTAAGACTCATAATCTTACTAATGGAGACATTTCTTTTCACCGGTAAGTACAAATATACTGTTAAATTGAAAAAATATTATGTCACGTGTGGCGACATTGGCTCTGGTATTAACATCGCTTGATACGACTTCTCGTTAGAAGTCTCTCGTTAGAACTCTTTTATCTGTTCTGTGCCATATTGTAGCTTTGTACTAATGATGTTAAAGATGCAAATATATGCTTATGGTGGTAGGGTTGGTTTGAAAACCCGGTGACGCTGAGAAGGCCATATGTCGCCACCAGTAGCCATAAAAAGAAAAAAATGGTGGTAGCTTGTGTTAAGTCTTGCGACACTACAACCTTATCAAGTCTGTCGCTATAAAATAGCATTTTCATGTTACGAATTTTCGACGGTTAGTGGTAAAATTGCCGAAAAGCTAGCAAAAATCTTTGAATGCAGTTTTACTTATTTCTGAAAATAGAGGATTGTTGCCAATGAAAATTTTGTATCATCAATATTTAGCTTACCCACCTTACCTTAATTCGGAAGACGCTTTTTCATGCCTCTTTTGAAGGATAGAGTTTTATAAAAATGTCCATTTCTTGATTAAGCTACAAGGAAATCTGTCGACGAATTTCTTTGCTCGCAAGTCAGCATGCGTCGTCCTCAGAAAGGAAAGAGAGGAGAATTGAGAAGAGGTTGAGTATTGGGATGGATTACGATAAGAAGCTTTTCAGATTGACGCAACATCTCGAATATTTGTAAAGGTTCGATATTATAATTACCTCCACATCACTGATGATGCGGGTAGCGCTTCGCTGCAACTTATCCCAAACATCGAGCCATCCCAATTAATGTTCTAGTAATATTGTACACAAGAAAGAACTTGTATAGAAGTTTCTAATTGATAGGTACGTATCTATCTCAACTAGATGGAGTGATACCGTATTACAGTGTGTCATTAAAGCTGCAGACGGAAGAAGGGTAAGCAGTTGGAGTGTCAACCAACCGTGACCAACTTCTAAACATGCCCACCGATGCGTTTAAAAGCTTATCAGGGAAGCTTTGCTGCTTTAAATTCCGAATGTAACATTTTTATTTACTCCAGTTTGGAGTAAAATCTCACCAACAAACTTTATAGCGGTTTCATAACCCTCAGCTCATCAGTATGCGTCGAGACGCGCCGGTACGTGATTGGTTGAATTGTGTTTATACCGCTCGATTTCAGAATTACTGCGTACATTTTCGACATGCTCATTTTCATTAGTTTTTGCGTTCACTCGATTTAGGCTATCATGAAACGATATAGATATAAAGAAATTTAGTTCTATTTCATTTTCCCCATTTATTTGGTCTCGCTGCGTGCGTAGGGAAGACAAAAAAGGACCAGCCATTAGCGTTGGCTTCGCATAATTTATTTCATCATAATTTGTTTGTGCAAATGAAAATAGAAATCGAGACTAAGCAGTCTCGTTTTGTTTTTCAATATGATTATTTTTCAAAGCTTCTGTATAATGTAACAAACAAAGATAACAAGGAAAAATAACAAGCTTGTTACAGAAAAATTATCGCCTCAAATCCTCGTTAGTGAGGGACAGTTATTTAAAAGAAAAACACATTGATGAATTATTAATAATTGAACTTTCAGTGCTTTGCATTTATAGATAGATGTCATTACAGCTTCAAGTTTCCTAACATCATCATCAAAATCACTCACTGTTCAAATTCTGACTCCGGTGTGATTTTATCTAAGATCAAAAATTGTCTTTATCTTCGATTTTCTTTTGTTATTATCCAATTCATCGCGCATATATGTGTTCAGTGTATTTGTATCATCATTTACATACTAAATCAATTAGGTATGTGTAGGATATATATATATATATATATATGTCGGATCGCCGAGGAAGGGGCGTCTTGCCTGCGTTGCGCTTACGTTGTGCCAAACCACACACGAATAAAATAATAGCTCCGGCGTATTGGGTACACGCTAGTGTGATGCTGAAGTTCCTCTCCAATGCAAAATACCTGAATATTACTGAAGTAATGTTGGATTAGAGCCAATGGTTTTGTGTCTGCTCACCGTTGACATATACCATAATGTTCAACTGTCATGACAGTCACAACTCCATTCGGGGATACCCGCTCTAATAAAACATTTACGATAGACAATACCACGCGCCGTTACGGCCGTCCTGCCTCTTCACACGTCCTCGTGTGATGCAACAACACAAAAGCGAGCAAACAAGTCACCAGTGTATGTTCGTCCCTCAAATCGGTCATTCTGACCACACAACTGAAATAACTCCTCAGCCATTTTATTTCTCTAAGGATAGCTTGATTCGCAACAATACCACACAGCTAAGTTGTTCTGCGTCAATTTACTGCACCATACAAGCTACTGCGCTACACAGGCTGTCGCGCCACACAGGCTGCTGTGAAACAAAGGCTACAGGACCCATAAATGCTATGGTGCCACACAAGGCTCAACACAGGATATCTTGCCACACAGGCTATCTTGCCACACAGGCTATCTTGCCACACAGGCTATCTTGCCACACAGGCTACATGCTACACGGGCCACATGCCACTCAGGCTGCATGCCACACAGGCTACATGCCACCCAGGCTACAAACTACTCAGGCTACATGCCCCTCAGGCTACATGCCACTGAGGCTACAAGCCACTCAGGCTTCGCAACAAAATACTCTCTTAATATACGCTGCCCATATTTACCATCGCCGTTACGGCATCTTCCTGACTTCTCGCTGCTTAAAACAGTTTTCTAACTCATTTAATGCTAACGCAACATAACGTTCCATCATAACTTGTAACTGACCATGGGTGTACCAGTAAGTAGGCTAGGAACCAATACTATTAGCAAATATCTGTCACCATCACGTAGCTCCATACGTCGTTAGGAATCTCTGAAATAAGGTTACATTATGGTATTATCCAAGTCATACTTTTCAAATAAAACATAGCCTCCCAAGTAACTATACATTCTTTACATTCACCGCGTTATCAAATTCAACTTACTCTACCGATGCTGACAAATAGTTATACGTTCTATAACGTCTCGGTGTACTCTTCAAGCAGGTAATGGAATTGATACCTACGGAAAGCTAAGGTATCTACACTGGATAGCACATAGCACTCTCAATATCATTGAAATCAGTTATTTTTGATATGATCCACTTGTATTACTTGTTTCTTCTTCCATTGTAACCAACTTACAACAATTTGAACCGAAAAGCCCAACGATAATAAGCTCTATCTATCATAACAGTATTGGAAAACTTCAACGAATAAATAATAACTTCACTATGCCTAATTTTGGTATTGCACTGTACACTAGACTAGTACCAAATAAAAGAGATCAACCGCTCTCCATGGGGCCATGGCATAGGTACATACATTCACATGAATTTCGCTGAGCACAAAAGAAATATAATCTAATCTCTCTCTCTCTCTGATCAGTGTAATAGTAATTGTTTCGTTACCATAAATTTTCGTAACTTCCATATTTTCAAAACGCAAATTAATTCATATCTATGTTCATCTACCTCGTGAGCAATGACAAAACGCAACTTTAACGGTTGTCATGCATTCACTCCTGATATTCTGCGCGTGAGACGAGGGTAGAACACAATTCGATCGCCATCTCGTAGTGGGCGCATACGTGTTTCGCTTACTATTTTATTACTCATATTATTGCCACACAATTCCTCAATAAACTGTCTGTGCAAGTGTAGTCCTAACCAGCTGGTGAAGGAGAAGAAGCGAAAGTGGAAGTCATCGCGAGCAGTGGCAGATTAAGGTACGTGAGTGCATTACATTTGTCGTTGACTCATTCCTGGACATCGTTCTTATTTATCGTGGACTTAACAAAAGTCTGTCCCAAAAGTAGCAGAAAGCCATTATCACAAATAACAACCGGGTGCGTTTGCTACAGAAATAGTATTAGTGTGTTGGAGAAAAGCTTCCGAAAAGACATGCTACGCATGCGGAGAAGCACCTGGAACAGCTAGGCACACATTGGTGGTGTGCAGGGAGCTTCTGAAGGCGGGCCACTATTCCTATCGTCACGATAAGGTCTAAGCAGTCAGACGTGAAGCTGTTAATCTTGCGGTCACGAGAGCACGAAAGCAATTAACAGCGAACAATAGCCTCATAAACATTAACGAAGGAGGCTCAACACCGAGATCGAATCATAAACCTTAAGTAGTTAAGTTATTGGGAACTCTAAGTCAACTTCGTTGCCTTAGAGCTTCCCAATAACAGTTCGGTCGATAAGATTGAAACAGCTCCAATCAAAAAATGTTACCATTGGTGTGTAATTAAATACTCTAATCATAATTTAAAAAAATCAAATTACTCACGGTGAATATTCACGTTCTCGGAATTACTGCCGCCGTGAACACAATCGACTTGGGTGTTTCGAAATTATAATATCGCGCGACTTAGATACGAACTAAAATCGGGCTCGCGGTCGCGGTCACGGTGACGCAGCCAATCAATCAATGTACCTAGTTTCATAAGTGTATTTTTCTTTCATGGTCAATATTATGGCTCACTTTGTTAGGGTTCTCATAGATCCCTTCGTCGGGTCTATAGAGAACATTTTGATACCCCTTTGTCGGGGAAAATTTAAATTTCACGGTTAATAATATGGCTCACTTTGTCATGGTCCTCATAGATCCCTTCGTCGGGTCTATGGAGAGGACATTTTGATACCCCTTTGTCGGGAAAAATTTAAATTTCATGATTATGATATATGAATTTCACGGTTAATAATATGGCTCACTTTGTTAAGGTCCTCATAGATCCCTTCGTCAGGTCTATGGAGAGGATATTTTGATACCCCTTTGTCGGCGAAAAATTATAATTTTGTGATTATGAATGACACATGAATTACTCAATACAAATATTTCGTTAGATACTGACAAAAACTAGTCGCATATCGTAATAACTATATATTTTTCCTTCGCATTCAATGCAATGTATTCCCTAAGGTACGGGTATCTCTTTGTCGAGATAAAACCCCTCACATCACATAGCAACACGAAGTACTTTATAACATTATGACGATACGTCAACCAGCGGCTAGCTTTCACTTAATACTTACTGATATAAATGAATAAAATTAATTCTCGACGGGAATAATATTTATAATCCACCTAAAGCTAAGCGAAGTTTAGTTAGTTCGCCCATACTGTAATAAGGTATTTTTATATTATTGCGCATCGCGCTCGCTTGTTCTGGATGCATCGCATAAAAGCAAGCGTATAATGCTGATTTATGAGAAATGAGTTGGTGACAAACAACGGTGTCCATTTCGTCACTTTTCGATAAATGCTTTTCTTGCACTTGCTACTCATCATTATGGTAATAATTATATTAAATGTTAAAGGTACAGTCGAATATTTTAATGTGTGTCTATTTCAAAGCTGCAAGAAATTGTAACTCATTGAATTATATTTGTCATCAATCAACGAGTTAATTCTTTGTGAATCGTCAATCTGTCATAATAACATGGCAAAGATGTGTTCTTTAAAGCTCATAACATTAACTCAAGAATCGAATTTAAATTTTATTCAAACAAACGGTGGTAATTAATGTAGGTTTTTAAGAATTCAATTCGAAATAAAGACCTACAAAGTCACGTACTTGATATAATTGCGAATATTTATCATTTTAAATTCAGGTACTATTTATGAGAATAATACAAAATATTTATGAAAACTTTCCGAGCAAGCTAATGGTGTAAGGATGCATCTTTATCGAGATTTAAAAGTCATATAATATTGTCATAACATATGTTTACATGTAAATTTGTTTAAAACAGTTGTTATTGTTGTGTTGTTATAACACACTGGATGTTCACAATGAATTAATGCAGTAATTGAATACAAATTTAATGATGCTACTTCAAAATGGTTTCACTATTTCACGCCTTTGAAATGGACAGGTATTAAAATACTCGACTGTACATAAAATAAAGACAAGACCGTTAACATTGGACGACAATAGCACGATACGATTTCTGTGCGAAATCGTTGGACTGCTAGTTTCATACAATATGAGGTGATATGTAGTTATAAATTTTCTGAAAAAGGTTAAAAATTAAGATCGCTATATTTAAAGAATTTGTGGAAATATGTTCTGCAAGACTCGTTTTCATAGATACTTTGACTTTAGTTATAAATTTGTATTTAATAATAACTTTTAAAATGCCTTTGTATATGGAGAGTCGTGTCGGTATCGTATCGTTTAATTTAAAAACCGTCAATAGCTTTGAAGATAAAAACTGTGATATGTTTGTTGCATATTTTCCTACATTTACTTAATGATAAAAAATTTATTACGATACGTAAATATATTTATATTCGAAAATAATAATTTTCGGGCAGATCACTCAACTAACAGCTTGTACAGGATTCTAGTTAATTATTGAATCTGTTCCAGAAATCAGGTTATAATTCGATGTACTTAATTCCCATATCTTATTTACAAAACCTAATTTTAATAAATTCTGATTTTATGATTGCAAAACACCTATGGCTTTGGTGAAAAACAATTATCTCAAATTACAAATTAATAAGTTTAATTAGCGGTAATTTGATCGATTTGTTTTTCATTTATTTGATTGCTCAATTTCTTGAGTGGAAATTAACAAAATGCTGACGAAGTTGGTTACATATCTATGTGTGAAAAACTCGAATGTGTTGTGTAAAGTATATTGATGAAATAAGTATATAAATTGCCTTTACCCAAATATGCACTCAAATACTTCGGTACCTACGTACATCGTCGGCTCTCGTCGCTACGTGCAAGTGCTACTCTAAGTGATACCCACTGTCTTCGTCATGAGCTACCGCTGCGTTGATACAATGTATGTAAGTCTATTTTTATTGTCAGTCTATTCAGTTAATATTATTAAAAATATCTCCTCCACTATTCAACAATAACTTTAACTTTTTTAATTGCGATATTGTCTCTATAGTATTGTCACAAATTCTTAATCTTTGCACTGAATGCTATGTGTTATATTGACTTTGTTTCATACTTACAGGCCTGAGTCACAGTACAAGAAACACAGCACCACACCCGTTTCTGGTGCTGCTTCTTTATTTGACGAGTTCGAGGGAGACTATTCATCAGATAACGACGAAATTATCAGGTAAACTATTTTTATATTCATAGATTTAAGTTACTTAACTATACAATATATAGACTTCTCTCACGAGTACCTTTTTTCCAGTCCGCCAAAGAAAATCAAGAAACAATCCAAACCACAAAAAAAGCAGGACTCTAAGAAAAAATCACCTAGGTATGTTGTCATAATCTTATATCTTGGTAAATTACCTAATTTTATCCAAATCCTCTTCAATGTTTAATTGCGTGTATTTGTACATTTTTTTGTGAAATGTTCACAAATATATAATTTTATAAGTTGCCGAATTTCATCAATTTCAATTCAACCCTTGAACTTTTGGTGCTTATTTTTATATATCTTAAATTGATTAAATATTTTTATTTTCAGTGACACCTGTTCAAAGTCTGCTGGCAGTAACTCCGTTGTAGCGGACTTATTTGGTGACGAGCCACAGCCGCCAAGCACCAGTTCCAGCCAACCATCACCACTCTGGTCTTCGTTGGCGCAACGAGTTGCAGGCGGTGCGCTGCGGCAGGTGGAACTGATAAACGACGGCGAGCTATTCTTCGACGTGAAGGTTTATAATACCGTCGATATTATAAACTTAGATTCTCGTTGTCGAGCGGACAAGTGGTCTGCTCAACTACGTCTACGAGTCGCCCCCAGCGATCCCCTCTGGATGCAAGTTAAGAAGATTTACGCGGAAGGGAAGAAACGTTTCGTAAAAGAAGCAATTTTTTACGGTGATAAAGCGGACAAGTAGTTAGGTTTAGTTTGTAAAATATAATAAAAATATTTAATGGGCCTATTTACTTTATTTACCTTTTAACATAACATAACTTTATGTTACAATTAATATTTAGTAATATTATTTGTCAGATTAACTCTTCGATTCCCACTTTTAGTTACACATTCACATATTTAAAAGTAACATTAATTAGCCACATTTAATAAGTTACATATTATATCATTTCTATGGAACTAATGTATTCAAACTAAATGAAATATGTAGATGCATGGGAATTTAACTATTATTGAATTTTTATGTAATAATATTAATATAAATAATTACTTTTAGTTTCATCGTTCGGTAAGTACGAAATCAGTGCTTTCCTTTTAGCTATTAGTTACTTGTTTTGATTTGATTGATCATTGATATATTTGGAATTTCAAAGGTAAGAGAAAAGATTGTCTAATTAGTTATTTGCATAATTTTAGTGTTATAATATTATTGTAATACTACTACTATCATCAGTTATGGGGAATAAAACTATCTACTGTTCTATTTGTGAAAAGTCTATTCCAAGTAAATCTTTCTCTGGTCACTTGCGGAGCATAGTACATAAAAGCAACAGCGTAGTGTATATCGATCAAGGTATAGAGAAAATTAGTTCAGCATTCAAAAATCGCATAGCGTCGTATCGTGTGCGCGAAGGAAACGAACTAGATAGCGTTGCTACTAGTTCGCCGAGTCTCTACATTAGTTCTATTGCATATCGATTGCAAGCGTTAATCGAATCAGCTCTTACGAATCACGTGAACATTAAAGTTAATTTTGAACTTTTTACCCAAGTGCTTCTACCTAAAGATGATAATATATTGACCAAATCATTTGCAACACAAAATATTCCGCTGCACCAAAATTATAGTTTCAATGATTTAATTGAGACAATTTCTGAAATCTTTTCTACAAAGATAGACGAATTCCAGGATAAAGGTAGCGGCTGGTCAATATTACGTTTTGTTTACCTCGAAGTAAATATCAATAGATTTACACCTTTAAAAGGGTCTAGCTACATACAATTACCAAAGTCGATTATTGCAAAGCGATCTTGTATAAACATAAGAAATGATGACGAATATTGTTTTGCGTGGGCTGTCATAGCTGCCTTATACCCTGCCAGAAACAACGTAACTCGAGTAACTTCTTATCCTCACTTTAGTACTATATTGAACTTGAATGGTATGTCATTTCCAGCGACGTTTAATGATATAAAATTATTTGAAAAACTCAATAGTAATATTAGTGTAAATATTTATGGTTTGGATCGTAAAAATAGAATTACTGGCCCCTTGTACAAAACGGCACTTAGAAAACGCACTCACGTTAACATGCTTTTTTTTCAGGACGGAGGTAAGTCTCACTATTGCTTAATAAAAAATTTTACTAAATTAGTTAGAAAACAAGTTAGTAAACACCACGGTAAAATATTTTTCTGTGATGATTGTTTGTTGTTCTTTTATTCAAGTTTAAAATACGAAAATCACGATTGCTGCGGAGTAAGAACTATTTTACCTAAAGAAGGGTCATTGCTTCAGTTTAAAAATTTTCATTGTAAACAATATATACCTTTTGTAATATATGCTGATTTTGAGACATTATTACAGCCGTGCGATGATAGTCAGGGTATTCATACAATAAACATTCAACGACACATTCCAGCTGCGTTTGCATATTACATCGTATGTAATTACGATAGTTCTCTTAATCGTTTGAAAACATACCGTGGTTCTGATTGTGCTTCTAAATTCGTAGAATTTTTACAAATAGACGTTAGAAAAATTTATTCCGTAATTAAATCAGCTTCGCGAAATCCTGTCCCTATTATCTTAAACGATGTCGATTCGCAGAGTTTCAACAGTGAGGAATACTGCTATATATGTTCAAAATTGTTACTCAATGATAAAGTAAAAGATCATTGTCACTTTACGGGGACTTACAGGGGCGCCGCTCATTCATATTGTAATATTCAGTTTCGAATACCTCAATTTGTTCCAATTTTTTTCCACAACTTGGCAGGTTATGACTGTCATTTATTTATACGTGAATTAAGCACTATCCCTGGTCCTATTAAAGTCATTCCAAAGAGCAAGGAAAATTATATTTCCTTTACAAAATTTCTCCCTATTTCAGATGATGAATTTGTTGCAATACGTTTTGTTGATTCATTTAAATTTCTGGGGACTAGCTTGGAGCAATTAGCTAAAAATCTCAATCAAAACGATTTCATACATTTAAAGCAAAATTGCAGCACTCATCAAAAGTTTTTATTGTTGTGTCGAAAAGGTATATACCCATATGAATATATGACACGGTGGGAAGTTTATGATGAAACTAATTTACCATCTATTGATAAATTTCATAGTAAGCTTACAAATGAAACTATAAGCTTTAATGATTACGAACATGCCTTGATTGTGTGGAAAACTTTTGACATTAAAAATTTGGGGGAGTATACAGACTTGTATGTTCAAAGTGACGTTTTAATTTTGGCAGACATATTTGAAAAATTTCGTAGAACTTGTAAGTCAAATTATGACTTAGACCCTTGTTTCTATCTTACAAGTCCCGCTCTTTCATTCGACGCTTTTCTTTTAAAAACAAAAGTTAAATTAGAGCTGATATCAGACCTAGAGATTTTACGATTAATACAACGCGGCCTAAGAGGCGGTATTTGTCTTCTTAGTAAAAGATACGCTCGTTCTAATAATAGACACCAATCTGATTTTGATTCAACCAAACCATCAAATTATTTAGTATATTTAGATTGCAATAACCTATACGGATATGCTATGTGTGGTTTCTTACCATATGCCGATTTCAGGTTGCTTGATGCGGATGAATGTAAACTCCTCGATGTTCTAAATATTCCCGACGATAATCCCTATGGGTTCATTATAGAGGTTGACCTTGAGTACCCTAAAGATTTACATGATTTACATAACGATTTTCCATTTTGTGCCCAAAACTTTATTCCACCGGGTTCCAAACATAAAAAACTGGTACCTAATTTGTTTGATAAATATAAATACGTCATTCACTATGTCCATCTAAAAACGTGCCTTCGTCATGGGCTACGTTTAAAAAAAATTCATAGAGGCATTACATTCAAACAAAGTCCCTTTTTAAAAGAATATATCGACTTGAACACAGAGTTAAGGAAAAATTCTGATTCACTGTTTGAGCAAGATTTTTTTAAACTCTTAAATAATAGTATTTTTGGTAAAACTTTGGAAGATACTGAACGTAGAGTAGATGTAAAACTTGTGAATATTTGGCATGATGATCGTAATAAAACTAAAAAGTACACTACTGCAGAACAACTGATAGCTCGTCCAAACTTCCACAGTACAACAGTATTTGATGAAAATTTGGTAGCTGTACAATTAAAAAAAGAAAAGGTAACTTTAAATAAACCAATATATATTGGATTTTCAGTTTTAGAATTATCAAAAAGTCACATGTTTGACTTTCACTATTCGGTAATGAAAAAATATTACAACGAAAAATTATCTCTGTGTTATACAGACACTGACAGCCTGTTATATTCCATACAAACAAATGATTTTTATCATGATATAAAAGAAAAATTTTCGAGTTATTTTGACACAAGTAATTACTCCAGTAATAACTGTTTTGGAATTATTCCGAGAAACAAGAAAGTTCCGGGTATGTTTAAAGATGAATTAGGAGGGAAAATTTTATTAGAATTTGTAGGACTGCGTTCGAAACTATACAGTATTAAAACAGGTGACTACGAGATAAAAAAAGCAAAGGGGATAAAAAAACCTGTAACCAAATCACTGAAATTTTCAGATTATGCTAATGTTCTGTCGACAGGACAAGAGCTTAGAGGCAAAAATGTTCTTTTCAAAACAATAAAACATGAGATCTTTACTAGGGAGCAAAATAAAGTGGCACTGTCTAGAAAAGATGACAAACGATTTATCCTAAGTGATAATGTGTCAACTATGTCGTGGGGACATTATTCAATAACTATATAGGTTACAAGACAGTAGATAGTTTTAAATATCAGGATTAAATTCTTTACTAGTTAATAATAAAGATAATATAATGTAAATGTTACAATTAAGTTCAACAGTGTACTCTTTTATATTTTTATTTGTATTCTTTTATATTGTTACCTTGTTTCGATACTTGATTCAGAGATTTTGTATCAAAAATTATAATAAATAAAAAATAAGTCCATTAACTTTGATGTTTCATTTCAACTCTCCACATAATTCTTAGTTTAAATTATTATTATTCTTTACTATAAAACATTAGTAATAATAATAAGTAGTGGTGAAGAATGTAATTTTTTGTAAAGAGTATTATTTTGCATACTCTTAATTAAAAGTGAGTGTGGCACTTTGACCGATCAAGTTATGTATGTCACACGTGTTCCAAATACATGTTCTAACATGTTATTTTATTGCATAATTATATCACGTTGCATTGCTATATGCTGTGTAATATTTTTTTAAAACTTGCTTTATTTCATATTTGAACTGCTACCGTCGCACACGTCTGATTTGCCACGCTCATGGTAAGTGTTTTTTGTCGATAGTTAGTAATAATGAGTTTTATTTTTTATTCGTAGTTTCATAATTATTGTTTGGTTCCAGATGTTGTCAGATTCTTCGGAAATTATTTTTTCACAATATGCCCAAGATCCCTTGGAAGGATTTAGTGAACATTATCAGCAGTTCACAAGAAATGCTGAAGAAGAAAAGAAAAAGAAAGCAACGAATGGTGTTAAGAAAAACAAAAAAGTTTCACAAGAAGTGGAGAAGAAATTAAAACTGGCGTCAACATCTTTTGTTAAAGTAAAGCATGAAAAACAAGGCATACGCCTCATCAAGATTAAAGTTTTCGACTTAGCTACAAACCCTGAAGTAATTGACACCGACTCTAGAGATGGTGATGTCATAAGCGCGCAATATATAGTGACTACTGCAATAGATAACATCTTGGAAGAGACAGAGGAACTAGTGAGCAAGATATCTCGTAAATTGGGTGGAAGTGAATATTAATTTATATAATTTAAGAACTTAGAAATGTATTTAAATAATTGACTGAATAGAATAAATATGTTGAAAATATATTGTGTTTCTTTTTACACCCATCACTTTCATTCGTATTTATAAAAAACAATTTTGCATGAATTTGACAGTACTCAGTAATTAATTACCTACTTATTTATAAATGTGAGTGATAAGGATTCTGCATATAACTAAAAATAAAAAATAAAAATATTGAATCATAAATTTATTTTAAAAATTATAACCATACTTATTACAAAATTACATTATTTTCTAAACACCATTTTTTTACACACAAAGCATTGGTTAAAGCACAACAATTATTATGAAATATACAACCATTTGAAAATATGTTGTCACAATACTCATTACATAAAGTCCTTAAATTAGGAATACCACTATTACTAATATCATAAACGTTTGTATGGCCGCATAGTTGTTGTACCCATTTCACTTTCTCTAATCCTTTTACTATAATTTTGTAACTATTTAAATACGTTTTAATCATTCTACAGAACTCCCTATAATCTATAAATCCAGTCCCCCATCGGTAATGTTTATGGTTTTCTATCCATCGAACGCGTTTTTTTTCTTCATCAGATAACGTGGAGAATGCATATGGTGGTTTTACTAAAAATACTTGTGTATAATCTTTAGTAGCTATTGCCAATTCCTTCACAATAAATTCATTTCTATAGTTTTTAAACCCTTGCACATCTAAAATAACTGTCTTGTTATTCATGATAATTTCTTGACAATATTACTCAATGGCTTGTATTCAAAAATACAATCGTTTAAGATAAGACAATACGCTGTAGTCTGATCAGGTATAGCTTGATCTGTTTCTATTTCAACTCTTACGTCTACTGATCCTTTCAATGTTTCGTGCTGTCGGGAACAATCAATAACGAATAATGGAGCAATATCTTTAAATTCTTTGATAGTCATTAATGGTTCAGAACGACGTCCGTGATAGGACTGTTGAAATCTAGAATACTGCTCATATATCAATGAAAATTTATTTTCCGAAAAACTAACATTCAAGCTTTCATACGGGAAATAGTTTGAATTTAAAAAAACTCTCACGTCGCGTACATTACAATGATCAAATTCTGCCATCGACAACTCTGCTTTGTTTTTGCGGTTGGTCTGTAACGCAATAATAACAAATCGAGGTTTCTCTATTTGCGATGAAGTTTTAATCGACCACGTATGTTTGCTGGTTTTAGGAAGCAATGGATATTCATATAAGTCCCAATTCCGATATGATAAAGTTACAGCTCTGTCTTTCTCTAAATGCTTTAACAAATTAACCCTCTCGCGATCGGACACTTTCACGTGGGGTACTCGCCATACAATTTTATTTATTATTATATCTTGCAACACCTCTCCTGCATTTAATTTTACAGCATTGAGATTCGTATTGCTTCGCAATAGTACTAACTCGTGTTTGCAGTTAATTATAATTCTTTCATAGTCCTCTGCAAAACCCAAAATTTTGTTTAATGGTATAGATGCTGAAAATATACCGTTGTTAGCGTTAGTCGTACCGGTAGTCGACCAGCCCCAAACCTTTGCACACTTAGATTCATTTTCATTTAAGGATAAATATGATTTAATTGTAGTAGTAACTCCGGCATTTTTTATTTTATCAATTTCGACTCCATTTAATTCGTATCTAATGTCTTGAAAAAGAAACAACGCAGGGTTGTTCACGAAGTGCACACTAGATTTATATGCTTTAGTAGTGCTATCGTATACATTGACTTTGCCCTCAATGTACAAAGTGCTAAGGGAAGGCAAGACATATAAATCTTGTTGATTAATAGGTATGCGAATTTCATCATTATTGTTGAAACTTGTTACATAGGGTTTATATGAATGATATTCAAAACTTTCAATACTGTTGTCATATGAAGTGGGTTGCGAAATGTCTAAAATATTCATTTTAATAGACCAATCAACCTTAAGAAATCTTTGTTATTTTTTGTTAATTTCTTCTTTAACTGAAGAGATGCTCCTTTTTGAGATGTTCTCTTAGAACTAACTCCAACAGGAGATGGGATATGGTTTTTATTAAAATTAATCATTTTTTTCTGAAATGTAAATATAATTGCACTTCTTCACCACGCAAATTTATTAGTTTATTTTCAGCGTCTAATAATCTTATACTAATTGTGCTAATTGAATTTTGGTTGACTGGAAAATAAATGATGTTCTTCGGTGTTTCAATAATTCGATAACCAGGTGGTACATTTGGAACAAATTCATATATTATATGACTTGGCTTTCCGTTTACAAATGATCCGCTTACTACATTGCATTCGATGCGAACAATGGTTGTCGATAAAATACTAACAGGATATAGAGATTCGCTATTTATATTAGCCTTTATTGTTTCCATGCCGAACCCTAAAATTTTCCCTACTGAATTTTTTTTGTCAAAGTGAACATCTTTAGAACAGAAAATATTAGTTTTTAAGGTGTTGTTGTTACAACTTAATCTGAAATTAGCATTTTTAATATTTTGGGTTAAATAGTCGCCAATGTCTTGAAATTCATATGATCCTTCTGGGATCGTGAGTACTTCATTTTCTCCATAATAGAATTTATTATTTCTTTCATCTATATTAGGAATCGAATTAAATGTTGAAAAATACAAAAGTCCACATTCATACTCTTCACTCAATTCAATAGTTGGTGAGTAATTTGTGGTCAATATAGATTCTATTCCCATTACTGACACAGTGAACGCCATTTTGAGACTAAAATTATATTTTTATTAATCTTTATTTAAACGTTTTGCCCAAAATTGTTTTAAAAATTTTAAGCAAAGATGCCCACAGTTGACGGTATCAAAGTTTTGGTACTGTACATAATTATAATTTATAGACAACGGTTTTAAATATTTAATTAACTCTATCGGTGGTTTTAAATTACCAAAACTGTCATAATATTCACAGTAATTTGTTTGTTTCGCATAGGCTACCCAATGTGTTCCAGGATTTTCAGAACTATCCAAATTGATTATGCCACATTCTAACTGTCTTGGTTTCGATGGCAACGTATCTCTCATATAGACACCGCGGAAATAAGGAATGTCATATGCAAATTTTAATATATCTATATTATTCAACGCTCGCCTGGGTAGCCGACTAATTAGTTTTTTGAAGGACTTAAATACAAGCTTGTCCCTTTTTTATGGGGTTTAATATACAATCCCTTTCCAAGAGCAACCGCTTCCATCATTTTATTGTGTCGTTGAGACTCTAAAAGACTTTTTTGTGCCATTCTGGAATCATTTACAGCCTTTGCTATACCAGCTGCACCTCCAGCTAGAGACCCTAAGGCCGATAATCCAGCAAAGATTGGAATCAAAGGCAAAACTCCGCCGCATTTTGGAATAGGAATGCAGCGTGGTATATTAATTTTCTTGCCACTAGTCAATAGTTTTCTAGCTACAGCATAAGCATATTTGATAGCAGCAGGAGTATCTTTAGATTTATTTATTTTTAACTTTGATTGTATTTTTTTAACAGTGTTCATGAATGATTGCATACCAGCTCCTGCTTTTAGTTTGGCTTTCATGGCATTTTTAACAATCCATGAGGCAACTTTTTCACCTTTTTTAGCGTCTTTGGATTTTAATCTTTTCTTAGCCATATTCAAAAGGTCCAAATCAGCTTTATGGCGAACGGTTAAGTCACTGTTATTGTAAGCAATGTCGTGGTTCATACAAGCCTCATCCAATTTGTTAATACCTCGATCACCTCTTAATAACCGCTTCTGTAGCTTTGTTCCGGGACCACAAAATTGATATCCAGGTAAATGTAGCTCAATGGGTAAATTATTTATTAAACTATTGATGATACCGCTTCCCTCCTTCATTGGTATGAATCAAGTGATTATTTTTATTAAGAACGCCAATTTATATTAAAACACCAATGCACTCTTTTCAACCCAACTGTTTTCCTTATCGCTTATGCCTAACCATTTAACAAAAACTTTATTTCCTTTGCTTTTTATAATTTTTTCTATAAGATAAAGATCTGGAAATTTTGTTTTCTGCAATTCATATTCATAAAAACATCCCAAAATGTTTTGTTTGTGTCTATCTTGTATTTGATAAGTAGGTGGATTGGTATGGTTAACTTTTGATATAGTAAAAATTTCTGTCGACCAGTTGGGAGTATAACCTTTATAAAAGGCTCCTTTATATTTACTAATACGGACGTGATCACCAACACTATATTTAAATTTCGAAACTGGCTTTCGTTTCTGGCTTTTAATAATGTTGGAGCGGACTATCATCTCATTCGATTTATTAACATCGATGGGTTTAAATTTTGTTATTCGATGAACAGAATTGTTGTAATTATTCACAACGACAGTTAAATTTTTTTCGAACCACATGTATCTGCCAAGAACACTGAATACTTTGTAAAGATGATCTTTTAATGTTCTTATGACTCTTTCAACAATAGACGCTTTTTTTACGGAATATGTGGAATAATGATTTATTTTATATTTATTTGTCAAACGACTAAAATTTTCATTATAAAACTCCTTACCTAAATCAGTCTGCAAATTTTTAGGTCTACGACAGGAATCAGTTAATATACACTCCATTGCATGTGTTACACAATTTTTATCTTTTGTTTTCAAAGGACTAACCCAAACAAACTTTGAGAGGACATCAATCACTACTAAAACATATTTATATCCTTTATTAAAACGTGCATATTTCTGTAAATCTATAAGATCTGCCTGCCACAAATCATCCAATCCTTTTATAACTGTTGATCGTCGTTGAAAATTTCTCCTTGCGCACTTATGAAGTTCATCAACGATGTTCTGCTTACTCATTTTTTATTGCTTTTCTTTGGACGATATGATCAATTTCAGTTTTTGTATAATAACGAGAATTTAAACCACTCAAGGTATTTTTTTCTAAAGCATTTAAGTAAATCTTTACGTTGCTTTGAATTTTTTTTAATTCGTCTCGTAAATCTTTAATCTCTTTATCGAAATATGATTTATTTATTGCTTCATCGTCTGCTTCTGGATCTGGTATACCTTTTAATCTTGAAGATTTTAAGTCATATGCCCCCGTATCTGACTTTACTAATGCATCATTAACAATAGTTATGTACTCTGATAACCTTAAACGTTTATGAACGTGGTGACCAAATTTGTCAATATTCATAGTAGTCTTATTGCGTTGTTTACTGCGAGTAAACTGTTCCATTTATTCGTCGCATATTCTTTATATTTTTATTAATGATACCTGCCTCGTGAAGTTCCTCGATGATTGAAATAATTTCATTATCCAAACCAGTATTACCAGCATCTTTTGATGCTAATAGCAACTTTAAGCGTTCTACTAATTCGTTTGGATCATCCCAATACACATAATCTGTATCAGACTTAACTTTTTTTAAAAGTTCTATACCTTTGCCTTGAGTAATACTTTCAGTGCTTGTGGTTATGTCTTTACTAAATTTAAATAATGGTTTTATAATATTTACATACTTGTACCCTTTATTACTATTTATAGGTTTAGATGGATCATAATGACGTCTATGTGCATTAGTCTCTAATAAGAGTATTTTATAATTATGTAAATCATCTTCAGTAATAACATCTTTGTTTGGAACTTTTTTAAACAACAGTTGTACTAATCCAAGTGTTTTTTTAAAATTATGGTTTCCAATTTTCATAATATGGTTACCATTATAAACACGTGTCTTACCGAGGAATAATTTTCCTCTGTCACATCTAATTCCAAATGGAACATTTAATGCTTTTGACGAGGCAGTCCATGATAACGATTGATTTGGAGACGTTTGAAAGGATTTAAACGAACTTTCACTTATATTATCTTCTTCGGGAACTGAAAGAGTTTTATCGGAACTTTTATATTCGACACCCTCATCATCTTCATCCGTTTCACTTATTGGCTCCTCAAAATCTTCATTGGTAGCATAGGATGTATCACATTCACTGTACCTATTCTTTTTAAGAACTGGTTCAACCGCGTTTATTTGTTGATCTTTTTCATTGTTTTTGTTCGATAGCTTATTCAGAGGGTCCACTATGGGTTTAAATATTGTTGCTAAAGCTGAATTATTCGAATTTATTGCATCTTTCATCATCTCAACCTTCCTTTTAACAGCGGTAGCTGTTTTCACAATTTCTTCTTTCAGGTCTTTCTCCATTTTACGGGGTAACTACTCAGGTCAAAATCAGGAATAAAAATGTCGGATTAACAGTGCAGCAGCCACTTTTGAATGTAAGCTAATCAAAAACTATAAAGGTATCGAATGTTTTTCTGTATAAGCCCTTATTTCGCTCACAGTCCTTATCAATTACAAGGTAACTAAATGGTGTATTCCATACAATAGAACACATTTCACGAAATTGTGACCATGTCATGTCAGAACTCACATGTTCATCGTAAACATGTTTTAAATTGATATCATCTTGCTTAAACAATATTATTAAGTTCGCATTATCCCTGACGAGTTGTTTTGGTATTTTTGTGTATGTTTGATTGATATAAAAACAATCAATATTTTTATGACGTCCCATAGCAAAGTAGTCTCGTATATTATTTTGGTTTTCACAAGCAACGTCATCAAAAATAATAACAGATTCAGTCAAAGCCTCATGCGGACTTACAATTTCACTATTATTATCATATTTGTAATATGATATTTCGGGTACCATATTTAATACATTTTCAAGAAATACGTACTTTGGTTGGTATAATGATTTCGAATAGACGTATAGGTTGGAAAAACGTGGACCGTCTTTATTTAACAGTAAACTTATTACTAAATTAGTTTTCCCACAATTAGACGGACCGCAAACAAGACAACGAATAGTGTTAGGTAATAAGTTACCATGTCGTTTTACTTCGTTTGATGGCGGAGGACAAACACATTTTAATTTTAAGGATTGTTTTTGCTTTATAAATTTCATATTTAGGAGCAGCAATGAATCGATTGTTGTGTGGACTCACGACAAAATAACCATTGATACCCATCGTTACAGTATTTAAAGACGCTTGATTGGAGCTGTTTCAATCTTATCGACCGAACTGTTATTGGGAAGCTCTAAGGCAACGAAGTTGACTTAGAGTTCCCAATAACTTAACTACTACCTTAGGTACTCTATTCTCGGCTCGGCTCCAGAATGGACTCTTCTGATGGACACGTCCGAGAAACATTATTTAAATACCCCTCAACGTAGCGGTTTCTGCATTTAGGTCGGATATGCTACTTTACTCACGGATTCTCAAGCGTGTACTGTTACAGTAAGCTGACTGTACCTTGGAAAACGAACATCCCCCAAAGAATACGCTATAAAAACCAATAAATACCTTGATTTAACAGACCAATTAACAAAAAAAGGCTATATCGTTGGTTTGTATGCCGTAGAGGTAGGTGCGAGAGGTTACCAGAAAAGATTTCGGATTGTCTACCACTTACATAAGTTCTATATTGGAACGCGTGTCTAAAACGGTTCTCTCGGAATCGTATCCAATATGGCTAGGCCGGCAGAGAGAAGGGCCGTGGTAGCGGATGGGGAGTGCCGGTGCACCACAAGGGGACCTTCTCCCCACGCCTGTGGTCACCAGTGACAGGCAATATTTCTGGCTCTCCTCTCTACAACGAGATGGACCCGCCCGCACAGTGAATCCATAGAATGGTAAGAGTTTTCGCGTAGGTACCTCGATAGCTTTTACTTACAGTTCTTTTTACTGGATTATTATATCCTTTATTGTACACACATAAAAAGGTTTAAAAACATACATTGAGAAAGGCATGTACATAGGTGAGCTTATCTCTATTAGAGATCTCTTCCAGCCAACCCTAGCTTTAGTTTTAAATTTAAAATGCGGGATTCATGTGTACCTACTTCATGCAATAAATAACAAAATAGTCAAACAATGTATTTATAAGAAAAACAAATATTACTACATTATAATTAATTAATAAAAATATATACATCATATATAGAACCATACATATATATAATTATTAATACATACAAATATATACTGTATATAAACATATATTATACATATACATACCTACATACATATATATTAAGACAAATTTGAGAGATAGTGCTCTTTCAACTTGTGTTTGAAAGAAGCCACCGATGTACTCTCTCTAATCTCAGTCGGCAAATTATTCCATAAGTGTGTTGCACGCACAGTGAAAGATTTGGCAAAAAACTTGGATTTGGTAGAAGGACGGACCAGGGTTTTGGTGATACAAGCACGTTTAGGACGAGAACTGGGTGGAAGGAAATTAAATCGGGAACGCAAGTAATCAGGATGTTGAGGATTGTGAAGGATTTTGTATAGTAGGGTAAGGATGTGCACATTCCGGCGAAGTCGGATGGGGAGCCACATTAACTTTGAGCGAAATTCAGAAACACGGTCGAATTTCCGTAAACTGAAAATGAAGCGAATTGCCAGATTTTGTAGGCGTTCCAGCTTGTTAAGCAGCTCCTCTGTTGCATCCAAATAACAGACATCAGCATAGTCGAGAATGGGGAGAAGAAGAGTTTGAGCTAGCATAACTTTAGTCTTAAATGGCAGGAAGTATTGAAGACGCTTGAGAGAGTGATAAGAGAAATGCATACGACGGCTAACTTCGTTGATATGCGAAGACCACGACAATGTGCAATCAATTGTCAGGCCAAGATCTTTGGTCTTTTCCGTAAATGGTATTACAACGTCGTTATACAAGATTTTTGTTATATTACCGCCATCAACTTTACTATGCATCCGGTTGCTAGTGACAATTATAGCCTGTGACTTACCAGGATTAACTACTAGTCCGAAAGATTCGGCCCAAGACTGCACCACACATAAGTCATCATTGAGATTGCATACAATGGAATTGACGTTATCCAAATTACAATGCCTGTAAATCTGTAAATCGTCCGCATACAGGTGGTAGGGAGGTGACATGACCTTAGTAAGTTCATTTATAAAAACTGAAAAAAGAAGAGGTGAGAGCACGCCGCCTTGCGGTACGCCTGCAGTAAGGTGACACCAGTCTGAGAATGACTCGTCACACTTGACACATTGCTGACGTCCGCGAAGATAGTTAGAGAACCAAGCGATCACGGAGGATTGAATGTTATTTGAACCAAGGATGGATAAAAGGACATCAAAATCAACTGAATTGAAAGCGCTGCTAAAATCAAGTAAAACAACAACAGTAGCCAGCCTGTTGTCTAATGCTTGACGAATGTCTTCAGTGACGTTCAACAAGGCTGTTACTGTGCTGTGATGGGGACGAAAACCGGACTGGAGAGGACTAATGAGGTTATTACGGAATAGATAAGAGGATAGTTGGATATGAACAGCGCTTTCAAGGACCTTGGATAGGAACGGGAGTATGGATATAGGACGAAAATGGGAATAGGTTGTGGGATTTGTTGACTTAGGGAGAGGAATGACATGGGCTAGTTTCCACTCACTTGGAAAGACATTAGTCGTCAATGAAAAATTCAATATATGTGTGATAATGACACCTACATCTTCCAGTAAGGGAACCAGCATGTCTCGGCTTATACCGTCATTACCCACAGCCCGGGATTTTATAGATAGGATGCTCTCTTTAACTTCATCCTCCGTGATTTTGCGAAAAGAGAATGAGTCACAGTCAGGTGGGGTAGCATTGTTAAGAAGAGTTAGTGTTCTATCTTTAACGGTGTTGTCTATAATGACAGGAGGCTTAGAAAAATGTTTATTGAGTGAGTTCAAGTTCGGTAGATTACAGTTATTATCATGAGTATCACCCACACCTAGCGACCTTAAGAATTTCCAAATTTGTGCTGGAGATACATTTTCCAATGATGTATGGATGTACCGGCGTTTGGCATCCCTACACAACCTGTTGCAGAGGTTTCTTAGAGTTTTATATTTTTGCAAATTGTCCTCACTCGAGATCTTCTTAAGGTTGGACTTAGCCTTGTCTCTACGCTGCATAGTTTTTTTAATAAGTGGGGTGAGCCAAGGAGCCGGTAGGTGTTTCACTCGCACAGGTCTAACTGGAGCATGAGTGTCGAATAAAGTTAATAACAGTTTATTAAAAATAGCAACTTTCTCGTCTACAGTATTAACAATCAAAATTGCAGACCAATCTATTTTATTAAAATCCTCTCTCAAGCGATCAACATCAATGCCCCTAAAGTTACGCTGAAGAATAACCTTTGTTTTGCGTTTGGGAGGGCGTACTTTGTACGAGACATATAAAAGATCATGGTAGGAAAACGGCGCTGTTAGCTGACCGTGCGAAGCGACTAATTTAGGTTTAGAGATAATCTGTAAATCTAAGAGAGAAGGTTGGCAATTAGGAGAGTGATGAGTAGCTGAGAGGGGTAACAATTCAAAGTTAACTGAAGAAATAATGGATTTTAATCGGGTAGACCTAAAATTGTGCTTCAATAAACACGTATTCAGGTCACCCATGAGAAGTACATGATCGTACGTAGAACTTAAATTCTCAAGAGTGGTTTCAAAAGATTGAAAATAATTTACTTTATCATTAGGGCTATAAACTACACCAACGAGAATCTTTGTGTGATGCACTTCGACTTCCAGGAAAAGATGTTCAAGAGAACCAGAATATTCACTAGGTGATTTGTCAACAATGTTGCATTTAATATTATTCCGAAAGTAAACACATACACCACCGGCACCTGCACCGATTCTATCATTTCTGTATAGTTTATAGCCATGAATAGAGCAAATTGAAGAAGGTAAAGAAGGCTTCAGCCAGGATTCGGAAACTAAAATTCCATCAACTATACCGCTGTTAAATGACGCAATGAAATCAGAAATGTGTCCTAGAACACTTTGAGCGTTAATGTGCACAATGTTAAGGAAAGAGGCTTTACCGTGAAACACTGACTGAAGTTTCAAATCCAATGACAGTGCATCGGAATCAGAACCTGAAGATATGTCACTGCAAGCACTTTCAAATTCATCTGATGAGCTATCTGAAAAATATCTATGATCAATAATAGACATATTAAATAATATAAATACAAATATATATGTATATATATATATATAAATAAATAGTTTCTACTTATAAAGTTTCAATAAAAATATTACCAAAATATAACTATAATAACCACCGGCGAGAGTTGGCTTATTAACAAAAAATTACACAAAACAAAATATTTAATTATGTAAAAATGACAAAAAAAAAAAAAAAACTGACTGACTTCTAATTCTCTTACATACGATTAGCAGGCAATGCTATCATCAAGAAAAAGACTAATAATGAAGACATGGCTGTATGGGTAAGATTACTTTGCCTTGGTACAATTAAAAAAAAAAAAAGATTGTTGACAGACAATAGTGAAATTGACATACGCCAGTCAGGAAAAAGAAATTATTGCGAAATACCTTGTATTATCATTGATAGGTATTGTTTTATCTTAATTAAATAAAAATAAGTTCTATAATTAATGAGTCATAAAAAAAAAACCTAGTATACGAAACTGAACTACTTAGCTATCATCGAGGGAAATTGTGATTGTAGTTTCTGCAGATCTAACATGGACGAGATCTTCTTTCTACTCTTGTCGGGAAGCAATACGACGATAGTACCCTCCGAAGACCAACAGTTTTTTATGCCGAAATGCTTGCGGGCCGCTGAGAAAATACTTTGTCTTGACTTTGTCAAGAATTCGGATATAGATATTTTAGTCCCCTTTAGCGACGTCTTGGCACTCCAAACAGCTGAGCGAGCCTTCATGTTCGAAAATCGCACCAACACCGGTCGCATCCGATCCTTCCTGACACCGAGTCTGTGGCACACTTCAATGCTATCAGATTGTATATTAGATAGCTTCATCTGCGTGTTTAAGACAGCCAGAACCTTCAACTCAGTGTTCTCGCTTGGTTCATCTGCCAAGCCATGTATGAGTAACACCTTCCGCCTTGTGTGTGTTTCTAACTGGTCTATCCCAGCGTTGAGGAGCTCCAGTTGAGACTTTATAGTCTGAATGGCCTTCAAAACAAATGATTTGAATTGAAGGTACTCAGCGGACAGAGCTTTAACAGTTTGAAGTTGACCTGATGATGCTGATGATGAAGTAGACTGCTGCTGTAAAGCCACCTCAAATTCTTCCATTCTCGCTCCGAATTGGGAAGACAAGTCTTGAAGATTTTCGGCAATCTGGGCGAGATCCATTGTGACAAACTGAATACTGATTTGCAGTTGGTGAATTAGAGATGTGTAAAGTGAAGTAGTGACGAAACTTAATATCACCAACACTCACTGGTGGGTACACTAATACATTTATAAGTATTTAACACATGAATGTGTATTAAATAAATAATAATTTAAATAAAACTTATGGAGCAGATTTCTTGTGTCTAAATTCCAAAACTACCCACGAAGAAAACTATGATGATTATGAGAGGGAATAGATAAATATCCCTTAATAAAAAGTATGAAAGTTCAAGAGCTTTATAATTCTCATAATCGCCATGCACGCTCTAAAATAACGCTCTAAGTTTCCATTAATTGAAATAAATAATTCATCTTTCGATAGAACACACTTCGTTATACAGTATCTAACACAAATCTTTGAATACCACTTAAAGAATTTGTTCACTAGTTTTATCACCAACATCGTCATGTCAGCCACAGACTGTTGGACTACAAGGATCTCCAATTCGGCCCGCACGCAGCGGCCTCAAGCGACCTCTCCCAGATCTAGTCACGTTCCACCCCGTGAGGGGCCCGCTAACACTACGTCTCCACAACTTTAAGTTTTCTATTGTACTTCATAATATTGGTAATAAAATACTCAACACTCGTCTGATACATAAAATTCACACATGTACAAAACCTATACCAAAATGGTTATTTCCCTTTGCCATGTTTAATTATTTCCAGCAAGAAACCTACCCCCTACGTTTTCATCAATTAGGGAGTACCCGTTCATAATCGTAAAAGAAAGGAAAAGTCCTCACCAAACTCTTTTGAAATAAGTTAATCGGTAGCTGATTCGACAGTGACTCTATTGCACTCTCTACTCGCATGAAATTCCTTTTTCACCTTGTTCCCCGCAGTACTAGCAAGTTGGTGTAACTAACTTCGTTGACACATTTCGTCGATACTTGAGATTGATACTTGCTCCCGAACACTGAAACTTTACATAAGAAGATGTACATCTAGTCTTTATTTAATCAACACTGTCACAATTGTAACAGAGCTTTGAAAATAAATTTAATCATATTCTCAATTCATGACATCACGATTCACGACACATTAAGAATACCCATTTTACCAATATCAAGTGAGAATGTTTCTAAAGTAACAATAAACTGTACGGTGGATTGACTTGAAAAATAGAGTTCCACAACACGTGTTATCAACAAGAAATCGGGTCAAAATCCAATTCAATCGTATTTCCTTCACTTCGTCGTCATAAGACATATTTAAAACTTATGCGAATATGGTTGCCGCTTACGATAACTGCTATCTGTTCATAAGGAGGGCCATTGATTCATTTAGGAAACGGCTGGCGAATGAAGACAATAATTGGCTTTCTTTAAGACTGTAAAGTAAAAATCGCAGCTGGAGTTTAAATGTAGTTGCATGCACCGGGAAACAAATAAATAGGTAGGTAAGCGTATCTCAATTGAGGCCAAGCCACGATGCCGCTGAACTTTTGAGGGTTTTACTCATAGCAAAAATAACATGACTACTAAAATTTTCTTGCACACATACAGATGTACGGAAATATTATCAATACCCTGACCTGCGTGCTAGTATTCCGTTTTTCATCCCACTTCTGATGTCGGATCGCCGAGGAAGGGGCGTCTTGCCTGCGTTGCGCTTACGTTGTGCCAAACCACACACGAATAAAATAATAGCTCCGGCGTATTGGGTACACGCTAGTGTGATGCTGAAGTTCCTCTCCAATGCAAAATACCTGAATATTACTGAAATAATGTTGGATTAGAGCCAATGGTTTTGTGTCTGCTCACCGTTGACATATACCATAATGTTCAACTGTCATGACAGTCACAACTCCATTCGGGGATACCCGCTCTAATAAAACATTTACGATAGACAATACCACGCGCCGTTATATATATATATATTTATTTTGCCAATCTAACGTAATTTATAAGCACATCCGAACCAACCATCCACATTTATGCTCAGAAATTTCGTGATCAATACACTCATTACCAGTAAAAATACTCATTAGTGTCTACAAAACACGGATTGCTAATTACCCGGACTACTGAGTTGTTTTCGAGTGTAACTGTCCTGTTTGTCGGCATATGTTTGTTGGTTATCTGAAGATAAGGTAATTTTTATTAGGTTTAGGCTTAGCCATGTGATACCGGCAGAGTAGAATAGCATCATCCCATATCCATTAATGAGTGTCGTAGAAGGCGACTAATGGATCAGGAAAGGGGTACTGATCACCTTGTATTCCGTCCACCAATCCGCATTGGGCAATCGTGGTGGACTACTGCCTAAACCTCCTTCGATGACAAAAAGAGGCCTAGTGTCCCAGCAGTGGGTCGAATTATAAAGGCTGTTATGATGAGGTTTAGCTTAAACAATATTCTCATAAAGATATTACATTGTCACTTAGGTAAGAACAGAACTAAACAACACATTGAAAACAGGTCGTGGTCACAAAAGCATAACAAATGATGTGTTTTAGTGGATTTGATACCCCTTTTACCCATTTATGTAGGCGACAGGCTGTCACGTGTAACATAGCTAGCAGGTGTAACCAAGTTTAAGGTACTTAAAGCTCTGCTCAACCTCTTTTGGGATTACGTGTGGGTGAGTGTGTGTGACGTATGTGTCTACAAAATATATCGTCTATTGAAAAGAATATATATACTGACCAAACAATGACGAACGAGCAGATTGCACTTTTGTAGTAGGTATGTAGTAATTAAGTACTAGCAACATACAAAGCTAACAATTTTTACTGCATTACATTAGTATTCAGGAAGCAAACCTTGACTTCACAACAAAGAACGACAAAATAAAAAAAACAAAATTTTCTGAAGCTGTTCGCTACTTACATAGGTAGCTTGATTACAATTTACTGTAATCAGTTTTCCTCTGCCTTAATCATACGACTTAAAGTACGCAAGTTTTTTTTAATTATTAAGAATCGTTTTCGTTAAATTATTAAATTCATTCTAAAGAATAACAAAGCAGAAAATGTGTATTATATTTTAGAAGTTTTCATTGTTTATATTATCTTTATTGAAAAGCCGATTTACATTAATGTAATATTCATCGATCCTTAGAAAGCAATCTACAAATTACATTGAACCTCGGTATTAATAATTAATGTACATACTTTAGTAGTTAAAGAGAAATCTATTATAATAACTTACATAAATATCATGAATAATAATTATGTTAATGATCTATAGAATATAGGTAGGTATAACACGAAAATAATTTTAAAAATCATTGCAACATCAGGGGCTTAGACAAGTGACAATCGTTTCATAACGAACGATAAAATACAAAATTCGTCATCATCGGCCATATTGATTGGTTATCTTCAGCGTCTTATAGCTGGCACTACCAACTTACTTAGAGCAACAATTGGCCACGTGATTTAACGACGACTTAAGTCAATCCCATCCGTTTTGTTGTTATCTAACTTCGCTATCATTTCTATTTGTAACTTTGCCTACAGGATCTGGGATCTATTAATTTTGACGTCCTATTTGCCAACGATCGTACTATAACACGATGCGATCTCACGCACGATGAGTTCAACATACAAGACTTTTTTTCAGAGTGTCCAAATTGAAGCTCGCAAGCCTTCGCACAAACGTAGAAAATTTTTAATAACGATATGGTACGATGGGTTTGATCGTGCGATCAAACAATCAAAGCTACGCGGCTCCAGATATGTATCATTTGCCCGATCCGCTCAGCGAGCGTATCCGTGTCGCCGACGCATATCATGATCGCATATGTGGACGGGTGATGATACGCGTATCATGTTACGCGATCTCGATACGCCGTTATGATACGGCCCGTCCCATGTCATGTCGGTTTTTGTACGATCATGAAAGGTAATACAGATAGGGGCGTCGGTCAGTCTGGACGCGTTCATCACTCATACATTGTGAAGATACGGATACGAAGCAAATCGAGGCGTCCACAACTTGATACGGGGCTTGATACATGATACGCTGATCGGATCGGGCAAATGATCATATCTGGACCCGCTTTTAGGCGTTGTCCTAATTAGCATATTCGGCATCGATCGTTCGAGATACGATGTGTTTTCATCGCGCAACGAAGTAATGTTTCTGTGCTCGCGCGATGACTTGCGAGCTCAATCAGGACACTCTGTAGAAATCCTTTATGTTAAACTTATCGCGCGATGAAAACACATCGTGTCTCGTACGATCGATGCCAAATATGCTAATTAGGACAACGCCTAAGACACCCTTAGCTTTGGTTGTTTGATCGCACGATCAAACCCATCGTATCATCGTTATTCTGAAGAAATCCTTTATGTTAGACCCTTTACACACTGCGACCTTTATTAGCGATGCAGTCGCGATGCAGCAGCGCGTTAGCATCGCGACTGTATCAATTGCAGAGATAAAAAATTCTGTGTCAAACGGCTCCATTATGAAAAAGTAAGAAAAAAATACACGAGCGTACGGACGTCAACACGCCGCGTGAGGAGTGACGTGAGTGATGACGGCAAGTGGCAAGGTCATGCCCCCACTACCCCGCGTCTGCAATTCTGCATCGATGGTAACGCGCGTTTCAAAAACGCGCAACTGCATCGATGCTAGAAGTCGCAGTGTGTAAAGGGCCTTTAACTTTTCGTGCGATGAGAACGCATCGTATCGTCCTACGATCGTTTGCCAATTAGGATGACGTGTCCTTAAGGTGTCCTAATTGGTCACGCATCTCACGCGAGCAAAGCAATACGGGTACGGGGGGCTATGGCGATCGTCATCGTGCGATGGGCATTACGTTATCTAATAGAACTCCCCGTTGAACCAACGTACGACTTTCATCACGCGATGAAAACGCAACGATACCGCCAATTAGGACGACGCCTTAAGCCTTCATCTCACCTAATGATAAGTGATTGAAAGACCGAAAGTAGAAGCGAGCTGATTTTTTGACAACTATTGTTGTGTTAATTTTGAGGAAAGAACTTTTAGCTAGGAGTAATGAAAAACTACCCTAGTTTTTAAACTTTTCATTCCCTTTTTATGTCACCTTCACGAACAAAAGATAAAATTCCACGCTGAATTGGTATGATAAATTAAATCAATCTCGCTAAAACACGTTTGCGGTCCTGAAAGATACCCTTGGAAATATTTTACTTGTCATTGGAAAAGACACACTGATTAAATATTCAAGGCGTACGTTGGTATCCCGTTACTGCTGGTAATAAAATAGAAAATACATATCCTTGTATTTTTATAGACGTGTATATTTTTATGTTAAAGATAATAATAAAGAGGACTGGAGAATTAGAAAATACACTAAAAAAAACTAGACTGTCCAGGGCGGGAATCGAACCCAGCATCTTCTGCAATTTGGGCGGCTGCGTTAATCATACATTACCGGGACAAAGCACAATTATTGTGCGTTTGCTAACGCAAAAATAATTCCAAAATAGGACTGGAGAAGTTACACTTTCGCGGTAAATGTTAGCATATCATGGTGTAACAAGTTTACAGGATGCAATTAAAAGTGTCTTAGCCAACTTGTTTTTTGCAGGTGCCATCTTCGGACCCAATTTTAAGAGAGTTCTTATGTGCGTATAAAAATACATAAAAAGAAATACGTTGTAAACAAACCCACTACTTCTCTTGTATATCACATGATCGTGCCATAAAATCACAAATTGGAATGAGATTGGAGCCGGCGGTACTAAAATAAAGATACGTGCGATCCGAACCTTTCTGGATGTCAGCTGACATATGACCGTGTAATATGACCGTTCGATCGCGTCATGTCGCCAATACTAGAATATGGCCGGATTCGGTAAATCTGTGTTTGAAGAGATATTAGGTCTCGGCAACTCGGAAAATGACTTGACTATTTATTTTGCTCTCATGTATTGCAAAAGCTATTATAAGGACTAGTTTTCTTTATACAGGCTGGAATTTCGTAATGCCACCTGAAGGGAAAGTACTCTTAATACTAAGATAGAAAATTTTACTCAAAGGAAACATTCCTTTATTTTTGAAAAGAAAGAAAACTGCTTTCAAAGGATTTCGAAAATTCGCTTGCCACACCCGGGAGTCGAACCAACTAAAATCTGTAAAAATTACATCCTGTACTTTTATTGCATCGATCATTAGGGTCAATTATTAAGACGAAATCGCTGTATAAAACTTGATAAATTAAATGAAAGGAAAGCCATGAAAAAGGACTTCAATCACAAGGCGTTTATTATTCGTCTTTAGCTGCAAAGAACCCCAAGAGCCCCATACTTTATCCGAAGCTCTGGAAAGGTTACTTACCAACTGAAACAACATTACGAATGTTATTTGACTGCGATCTTCTGTAAAATCTGAAAGTGTTTTTTGCCAAGTACTTTTATTGTATCGAATAATCAATCCAAAAGTTTGGATTTCGTCCAAAGTAAATAAAGGAAGATGAACAGACTGCAAGTAAACTGGGCCAAGCCCAGGTGCTTCAACTACTTCAGCTTTCGTGCATTCACCGTTTACTCGGGAATATTCGCAATGTTTTATATTAAAAAGTTATCCAAATCATAAAAGATAGCTACAGCCAAAACTTCCATTATTCACTAAGCTCTGAAATGGTCAATAATATCGGTGCATAAGAAATATTCTAGTTGAGTACATCACTCGAAAAATCTAACACATTGACGTTGTAAAGGGTTGAAATTGAAAGCATTACTATCGAGACCGTGCAGTGACGGTCTATATTATAAGAATACAGTTGTCACTGCCCCGTCTTTCCCCTGCGTGTCTAAAGACACACGTAGAGTCTGGCAGAATGTATTTACAGATTCCACACCGCTGAGACAACTCGACTTTTTGACCATCTGAGTCGGGTGGCAGATGACGCGCAGGAGCAATTTCCCAATGCAGAACTGGTGTTCTTAGAGGACTTCAATCACGACTTCAATGCTCACCACAGTTTGTGGTTAAATTCCTCCAAAACTGACCATGCAGGGATCTCTGCTCTTGAATTCGCTCTCACGCACGATGCGTCACAACTGGTTGATCGATCGAGGTGTCGTGACCACTGCCTGATATCCTCAAAATCCTGCCGCAGGCCAAGTGTCTGCAACCGGCGGTTGCTAAACGCCGGCTCTGGCATTATGGGTCATTGGGATGGTATGCACATTGGGATGGTATGCGCGACTCATATAGATATGATTAATTTAGCTGTATCGATATTGTTGATCAGCCAGTTTCATAAACACACAAAAGGAAAAAAAGACATTCCTTTAATTTTGATAGATTTGCCCTTTTAATCTACTTCAGAGTCTAAATAAATATTTTTCTAGTTTTTTCGGTAGGTAGTTTCAGATGCGAAACAAAAATTAAGTACATATTACTCAATCAATATCTGTGTGACAGACGAAATTAATATGAATGGGTGTGAATCAGATGTTCCTTCGGAATATTTTCAGTAAAATTACAGTCATGTCATCAACCACAACCATTAATCACGAAGCGCTGTCACAGCAATAATTTCACAGGTTGAATACCACATGAGAGGATTAAAGTCTTTCAGAATTCACTCAAAACATGCAGGCAATAAAAGTGTGCTGTTAAATTTACAACACGGTAAAGCCCTTTAGATGGCTCCAGCGATTGCCAGGAATTACGTACGCACGGTCTACTTCCATATAACTTTATATGGCCGAAACACAACACTAATACCCTAATTTTAACGGTAGAACACTCGTATAGGACAAATTTGCGCTTGAATCGAGGTGGATCAGAAAAATTACACCCATATTTTAAAGTATAGTAATTGATATACCATTTTAAGTAGATGAGATCTAATAGTGTTTCTCGGTCAATGGGCCCAATTTATCTAGTTTGAGTGACGGTCTACCCTCCTTCCTATAGAGTCATGTATTCACTCAAATAGGTAATCCCTGCTACTATTATAAATGCGAAAGTAACTCTGTCTGTCTGTTAAGCTTTCACGATTAAACCACTGAACCGATTTTGACGAAATTTGGTACAAATATAGACTAGAGCTCGGGGAAGGACATAGGTTACGTTTTATCACGAAAAAAAAGGGTTGAAGGGGTCGAAATAGGGGATGAAAGTTTGTATGAAAGTTCGTCATTATTTAAGATAAAACCATGGAACTTTGAATTTTGGCACTTAATAAGAAATAAATAAATACTTTTTCAGGGATTTTTGAAAGTTTGACCTGTGTGGTGGTGAAATAGGGGATGAAATTACGTAATGAAGTCCAAGCAAAGTCACGCTTTTGCGCCTAATACTTGAACTGATTTTGTTGAAATTTGGCACAAAAATAGAGTAACCCTTGAGATAGGACATAATTTTACAATTTACAATATTTGATAACATTTTTCCTGTCATGATAAAGGTTGACGGGACTTTCGGGGACGAGGACGGGGTTTCTTGTCTTTCATTTTCTATTTAATTTAGTATAAGCAAATATTTTAAATCATGTCAAATATATTTAATTGAAACAAAATTTAAACTTTAAACAAATTTAAAATTTCGCAATTCAAGTAATTCGGTTTAAAACATAACGTATAGTATAGGAATATAAAATTAAGATTACCATTTAAAATATATGATAAGGGAATAATTACAATAGAGCTGTTATTCTACTTTAGAGATGCGAACTCATGCGTACAGCTGCGGAAAGTTGAACGGATGCAGTACAAACACGTTGTTTTCTATGTTCAAAAACTGTTGTTAGTCTCTGTATATGACTGTAGTATTTATATGACTATGTTACCAACGGTAGGTCAGGCACCTTGTTATACCATGTACCCAAAGACAAATGTACCAAACACACCTGTATAATAATGTATTGCGTTCGTCTCGCTAAAAAGCGGTTTGACCGATTTGAACTTTTTTAGACCAAACCTGACCCCGTACAGGTACTTCCAACAGTTCGGGCGGCAGGCGCGAGGCGCTCCAATTTCAGAGGCAAATTACTCGCTGTGTCCTACATCTCATTTCGTAAATTATCTCGTACTTGATGAAATAAAAGTTCCATTCTAAAGAATAAAAATACCTGTCTTCATTTAATTTGTGACAAATACTGTCATATTTAAATTACAAATACGTTTTGTATAATAGCAAAAATTCATAATTCACTTTTTCTTTCCAGTGACAATTTTCCGTTTATCTGTCGGACCGCCTTTAGTACCGCTTCTTGCAAACTCGTCTACAATCTTTTGAAGAGGACTCAGTTTCTGATCAGCAAGCACTAGAATCTGTGAACGTCGCTGGTTCAAAGCCTCAATGGCTTTTAATAGACATGATTCTATAGCATCTGCACCTCTCATTAATGAATTGCAAGTTCTCAAAGCTTCCTGTGCTGAATACCGGCCGCCTTCACTGAACAATTTCAACTGTGACATAAAACGAACGTTAGAAACTCGAGCCTCTTGGACGCGATTTTCAACTCGTCTTTTAGCACAATCAATAGCAACATCCAACGAATTTTCGAACAATTCACGATGTTTTTCTAAACGCGGTGCATAGCTCCACATTTTCAATTTTTTGGTTTCATTATCAAATGGGTCCTGTGCTACTAATGCATTTATATTGGCCTGAATACGATCGATCCAGTCACAGAAAGGATATAGCTCTGTAGCATTTAAGGACAAAAAATTTGCAGCACCAGATGGCAATTCATTTACGAGATGGAACACTGCGTCAAGGTGAGATTCCAGTCTAGCGTCGTGATATTTTAATTCAGCAAGTCTATAGTCACGGGCTGTATTCACACGTTCCTGTCGAATGCTATGAGACATAAATTTTAAGGAATGGCGCATACGTAAGGCACGCATCTTTTCATCAACCCATATTTTAGCATGATGCCTAAGTTCATTGGGCATAACACCTAAATTATTCTCGAAAGTTTCTAAGAAACCATTGCGCCAGTTCATAAGATACGTTTCTTGAAGCTCCGTTTGTAAAATTGCTCGTGGTAGTGGCATTCGCAGTGTATTTATCTCGAGTCTAGGTGAATTAATTGAAATTAAACTTATTCCACGACCGCCTATGGGTAGAGAAGATCGAGGAAATTTTTCAAGAAAACAGTGAAATTCTGACAATAAGGTATTAGCCAATGGCTCAGGAAACTTCATAAAATCTTTTAATTTGTCAGATTCTATATTATTGTGGTGTTTATACATGTCAGCAGTTCCTTCAAGCAAATTCAAAATATAATCATGTTGTTGTTGTAATTTATCCGAATCCGAAGCAGATCTTAACTGTTCTAAGGCTATATTAAAGTTTATTTCATTAGCTTGCTCAATTATGTCATGATTAGTTGACAAATCCTCGACGCAAGTTACCGTCAACTGCTGAGCCAAAGCTGCTCGCACCATATGGGCGTCCCAAAGATGGCCGGAGTCATGTAAAATTGAGTAAGTATCTCGAAGTCGTTCACCTAAAGACCACAAACTCTTTTGCATTTTCAATGTATCAAATTGAGACATTTCGATTAATCCAGGTAAATATATTTTACTTTTCTGAACACAACCTGACAACCGTCGCAGAATGCGTTCAACCATACACTGAACATCTGCTGCTTCCTCCAATTGAGGTTCCAATTCTAGATAACTATAGCACCCTAAATGACTACGCAAATCACTTAGTTTCCCCGAAAAACCACTGAACACTTTCATGCAGGCTGCTCGGTAAGCTTGTACTAAAATTGATACACACTCGTCCACTTCGCCTACTTCATCGATGAACTGTCCTATAGATGGATCCGATGTCACACGTCTTTTATCAATGGATACAGAGATTGGACGTCGTACAGACATTTTATCATCACGCTGACATGGAAAAGCGCTATGTCCATGTCCATCAATTGTCACACCAAGGCAAAGTTGATTAATATTTGACTTCACACGCACTATACATTCATCTAATTGTGCTTGTAACTTTGCTTCTAGTTCTATGTAAGCTCTATTATTACTTAATAATTGTTGATTAATTTCAAATGTTCGTTGATCAAATTCGTGAAGTAAATCTCTAGGCGTTTGGTGACCGATGCTTATAAGGAGTTGGAATTTCAATCGCAATAATTTCTTTATTTCATTAGCTCTCTGCCTTTCCAATAACATAGCTTCATGTTTAAAGGTAGATATAATGTCAATACGTTTAGAATATATTTGATTTAGACAATTGAGTGATTCATTACGAAATTTTGGAGATAGTGGATTGTATTTATTGGCTACGGATTCAACAATACAACCCATGTCAAGTTCATTCTGTTTGATATGACAAAGTAAATTTTCAGCAAGCCGTCGAATATTACTGCCAATAGTTTCGTTGATTACTGCAGCGTCTTTGAGTATACTGGCCACACCTTTATCGTGATTAATTTTCCTTTCTTTTAAGTAATTCTTAAGAATAGGACCTGCATGTTTCGGTGTCCATATTTCTGGCAACGCAGAAACTGCAGCAATATCTTCAGTACATCGAGGCGCCGCAATTAGATTTCTGCTTCTTTGGGTACTTTCACAGCATGTTCGTTGATATTTTAGATAATGCTTGTCACGTTTATACATATTATTCATTCAACCACGATTTAAACTTATTAAAAATTGACAAATGTCTAACAAACACAACTCGAAAAATAGACAAATATAAACAAGTGTGACAGATTGTCTTCCGACAAAAAGTCAGATTCAAATCAGAAAGGTATTTTCATTAAAAAGATCGCAAATACCGCGTACGTAATGAACTTTGAATCCTTATTTTACTATAATTTAATATCAGAAGTTAATTATTAAAGTTAATCTTGCGAATATCAAATTACATTTACCACTCAAATTTGGCTGTTATTAAATTTTAAACATCCTAATAATTATCGCAATGAAATATTCACAATTCAAGTAAGCTCATATTATGTAACTTGTGAGAAGTCCTATCGAATAGTTTGTTTTTTGGCATAGATACAATGTCCATTGTAGCCTCGTGATACGTGTGAGAATTATACTTTTTCAAATTGAGGGCCAATAATCCATATCATATAGTATATAGTGTAGCATTTTAGCAAGTGCTTTTCACCAAAATTCAAGGTATGGTTTGGGATAAAACCAATAACAGGCTTCATAAGTTTGATCATTAAGATTGATAGGTTTGTTCACAAACTCACGTAAGAGTAATCTAGGGATATTACTGTGTATATATGCGACTGGATTATACTCAGACCTACTCAACAAAATCTTTGAGAAAGTCATCTTCAGGAAAAGCTACATCCAAATAACATGGAAATTTAATGCGATATTTAAGTTACTATAGACGCTACAAATACCAACAAAATCTTTGAAAAAGCCATCTTCAGAAAAAGTTACCTCCAAATAACATTAAAATGTAATGCGATATTTAGGTCATTATAGATGCTATAAAGTTCTAAAGAATCTATAAACAAATAATGATTGTAAAGCTACCCAGAGCAGAGTTAAGAAAAGTTAAGTAAGAATTATTTCTGCTCAAATTGTTTCCACAAAGTAAATTTTACGATTTCTATTACGTTATTACGGAAACTTCGCCAAGGATCTGCAAAATGTATAATAATTGTGAGGTCGTTCTGCAAATTGCAAACAAAACTCTTTGCGTGTACTGATATTTTTAATAAAATTAGCACTTGTTATTAGTTTTAAAGGCATATAAATAATTTAAATCAAAACTATACGTTATTTACACTCACACACACAACGGATTATCTTGAATTTGGAACGCCCAAACCTCCCAAAGTTTTTTGACCGCAGTCAAAAAACTGCACATTTTCAGTGTTATGTTTCTGACGGTCAGTGTATACAAGAGTCCACGGAGTAAGAAATGGGGTTACCACTAGAAACCCGCATTCTTAATTATATGCAGACCATAGCGCCCGGGGGTCACTGAGTCACCTTGGTGTATCCAATATCCAAGGAGGATTAATGTCAGGCAAGCAACCGACCATAAAATCCAATGAAAATACTTGCACCAATCTCAAATATATTAAGGGAGTAGGGTTGCAGGAAGAAGAAGAAGAAGGAACTACAAGCCAAACAAGACTTTTTTTCATTCGAAATAGGGACTATGTATGTATCTTTAGGCAATTTTACGCAAGTACAGAGTCAGATACACTATGAAGAGGTAGTTTTATTTCACAGCGACGTATTTGTAAATTTTTCTCTAATAAGTGTACATATTGTACCCAAATGAATAAAGAAATTTTGACTTTGTATATAGTTAGTGAAAGTTATTACACTATCAAATAAAAAAATAATTTTGTCAATCGGTCCACAAATGACAGTGACATCGGTGAACATACATTTACCTTCTATCATCAGCTCATCAACATGAGATGGTGACTACCGGACGCAAATGCTAGTATTACTTTAGAAAAAATATGAAAAACGTTGTACATGCCTAGCCTATAAAATTTGAGAGTTGCCCTCGATTTCCCTGACTTCCCATCATCAGATCCTGACTTGGTGACAATGGGACCACTTCAGAAGTAAACACTATCGAATATAAAAAGAATTTTTAAATCGGCCCACAAATGACGGAGATATCGGTGTACATACATAAAAAAAATACATACAGACGAATACAGAACCTCCTCCTGTTGGGAAGTCGGTTAAAAATATCTAAAAATGTCCGTTATCTAGTATCCATAACAAAAGTTCTTAATGATATTTAATTTGGGCTAGATAATTGGTGTGAGAGTAGAAATATATTATTTATTATTAAAGATGACACCCCAAATGTAAGAGGCTAGTCAGCTATGCATTACGTATCTTAAAATGGTAACTTTCCTGGCGTTGTTCCAGAATAAACGGCTGTCAATTACCGAATCAAATTTGTCATCAGTAGCGTTCATGAATATTTCATTACTTTAAACGCGTCACCCGCCTTACCTGAAACAAATTACATGAAATATTAACATAATGTTTACAGTAAATCAATGTCTACATAAAATTTGGATCATGGTACAAAAGGAGCGGACAATTTTTACTTTCTCGTATACGTAGTCTTGTAATCGCCAAAAAATTCGACCTCGAAATTTGGACGGACGTTTTGGACCTCTCTGAGTGCAAAAATACCGTTTTTGGAATTATGTCTGTTTGTGTGTCTGTGCGTTAGCACGTTAACTCGAGACCACTCCCGATTTTTTGTCTTCTTATGGAGCTGGTGAAATAAAGCTTAGTTTTTGTAAGAGAGATCGAGAAAGATAATAACCATAAATACTGAAGTAAAATATAGCAGTAGAAGATAATCTTTTTAAAAAAGTATACTCTTAAGAACAAATTTTATTATCCTTTTTACAAACGCTTAGCAGTCTAAGCACTGTGCAAGGAGGACCGATTCCCAGAAAACTACTTTCAGGGTGTGCGTTACAATAAAAAAAGAACTACAGTTTGATATTAAATGTATAACGATATAATTGAAAGAAATAATTAAGTGGATATAGCAAATTGTTGTTTTGTAACGACGAAATAATCAATTCGCTATATCCACTTAACTATCTCTTTCAATTATATCAGTTCGATACGTAGAAGGTTTTACCAAAGGAAAAGAATTTTCGATTTATTTTGGACCCAGCCAATTTATCGGCCAAAGCCAACCATTGGATATTCATAAAAGAAGGAAAAAGTTGGGGAGCAAAAAGGCAAGTAAAATTATAAATGACGGAGTTCATTAAATGGACATTAGATTTCAAATTTATTGAAGGTCAATTGACTTTAATAAATGCCGGATTTGACAAATTCAAAGAAGATTTTGACATTCTTTAATATAATATGTAAAAAAAAACCTTAGGATCGTAGACGTAAACAAAGTCATCCACATATAGATTATTGAAAACCGGGCTTAGTGCTGAAATCTATCATTATAACCACCATAATGCTAATATATCTAAGAGGAAACAAATCGCAAAATAGTCACCGTTTCTTTTCTTTGAATTATGACGGGAAAGCTCATCTCACCTTATGGTAAGGTGATGATAGGGTTGAAGATGGTAGTGAGCTACACTCGGAACCCTTATCACTAACTGTCGGAATATAACGATGCTATTAAAACTAAGAACAGTAAGTTACAACGACAGGCTTAGATCACATAACATGGAGATGGTAATATCTAGCTAGACAAGGTAAGGGACAGAACGGGAATGCTACACTGGAGTCAAGCCTAAAATAAGACAGGGACTTAGCTTTATAGATACTGATAGCAGGGCAAAACTTTACAAGAATTGGCCTCTTAAGCAGACATCAGCCAGCAAGGCCAACGTAGGAGCAACGGGAGGCAACGTTGGTTGGAGCAAAGCAAAATAGAGATTCAGTAAGAGACTTGCTTACACTTGGTTATTGTTTTGTACAAATACACATTCAATTTACATGTTTTCAAGTAAAGACGCAATTGGTTCGTGATAGTAAGTACGTAATACTAGGCGGGGCGGCAAGCTCACAATATTGCTAAATATTGGATTGAACTATTGTAGACGGCCGGAAAATGTCTTCGCAAAGTAATATTTATGCAGGTTAGCGCTATTCTGTGGTTTTAATCTCATGTTTTTTTATGCGTTAATAATGATGGTATTATGAGGAGCGCTCGACACCCCCAGGCTTACGCGTCAAGTGTCAGTAAACACCACAATCACAAAATCCTCACATACAAAATCATTTATTAATTCTCATATTAAAGCTATAATATTTGCGAGTTTCGTGTGCGTGACTCGTTAAATAAAACGATGTATATTAATTATCCTAACTAAATACACTCTCATTCATTATGTACAAATATTAAACTCAGGCATGCCGTCATCTTTTCAATTTAATTTAATTATCTTTCTGAGCTTCATAACAAGAATATACCGTTTCTTAGGAACGCAAATTTTTGGAGTGAGACGCGCGTAATATTTCTGTAAGCAATTCATTATAACTGAGGAACAACATCGATATTTAGTACGCGTTACTTGAAAGTTATTGAGAAACGTTAGAATGTTATTTTTCAGTTCATTTCCTTCCTACCAACACCGTGGAAGACAGGAATGTAACCATCACCGAGACAAATGGCAGTTCTATATGTATTTTTTTATTTTATGCTACTAGATGGCAAACAAGCTTGAGGTCCACCTGGTGTTAAATGGTTACCGTCGCCTATAGACACTTGTAATATTAAGGGTAAATCACTTAACACTGCAAGTGCGTTGCCATCCTGGGGACTAAGATGGTATGCCTTCCATGCCCAGTAAATACACTGACTATCCGAAACACATCAAACTGCTTCACGGCAGAAATAAGAAAGGCTGTGGTACCTACCCAGACAACCCTACATATGGGTCTACCACCTAGTAAATATTAAACGTGTATAAACAACTACGAAGCTTCTTTTTTAGTGAAAGTAATCCAATGAAAGTCCTTTCCATCTTTTCTTTCCATCCAATTTGTAACAAGTATTTTCAAAATTTAAAAATCTCTGACTACGTCGTACCCCTCGTTGTAATTTGTTCACAGTACACTCGGCTGGTCCATCACGAGATTCTGACCAATGACCAGTCTTCATCTATTGATGTTTTTAATTGACTCTAATCCTTAAACACGATACCTCTCCTGTCATTTCGTGAGAAATTGGGTGTACTGCAAATTCGATCTCATTACTACAGTTACGGCTACTAATTTTAGTGTCTTTGTCTGTAATAAGTTCCATTATACAGGTAAGCTGAAAACCTGTCATATAACTTTCATGTATTACTCTAAAACAGAGCTGCAGACCTGGCTGAGAGGTAGTGGGGCTAAGTCAGCCCTTATAGCTCCAAAGTTGCAAAAGTTTTTTTTGCAAAAAATGTCTTTGAGGCAATCTGAAACTTAAATGTTCTTTGTTCACTACAGCGTTATTTAGCAGCAATTCACAGAACTGTGGGAAAATAACAACAAGCCTTATTACGTGAAATCTAAAACGATCTAGCTCTGAGGGGAAAATATAAATCTTCTTGGAGACGTGAGCAAAGCCTCTCACATAAAACACTTTTCCAATAAGTTTCTCTGATGCAACCATTATTGTATTGGATTGGCTACATCGCTCTTGCTTGATCAATTATGTAATTTACTCTTAAATTAATAGTTGTAAATGATGTTTTGCCATTTCTTAAAAAAAAACTATGAAATGATAATTTATATATAGACACTAAATGCAAGAAAAATATCCTGTCATAATCAAGTAAGGAAGCGGGATTTAAAAGCGTTCCATATAAATATAAATACTAAGAAAAAAAGAAGATACAAAAGTATTATATTTCAGTCTCGTGTGGAAAACTTATTTAAGTCGAATCGAGACTGATGGCGCCACCTTTTGACAAGGCTTGATTAAGTTCGAGTTAAGTAAGGAATTGAGGGTTCAATCTACCACATTCATTACTTCTTTTTAATGTTATCGACACTTAATTTTTAAACATTCGACTCTTTTCTTTTACTATGGTTGTACTATTTTTAGACTAGCAACTTTTGTTAAATGTGTATTCTAGCAACGTTTTTTCAAGGGGATTTCCTTTTTTTGTTTGGTACTGCTAAGCTAAGGTTAACCAATCAGAATTCTGAGCTTTAGAGATTTGGATTATGTTAAATTGGTAGAACGGTACTAAGTCGATTGGATTGGTGGAAACGCAAGCTTCCGATATCTTTCTTTAGTGTCGGGCTTGGACATGGCTCTGGGCGTGGTTATAGATGAGTGATGTTTTTTGGTAGAATATCACAGACCCAGTAAGGGAAAAGACACATAGTGGAAGATTATTGTACGGAGCATATGAGAAATAACCACTGCAAAGAGACTTGTCGGTTCCCACCTTGTGTTTGACTAATTTATTGAATTATTCTGTGATTAACGAGTGATGTAAAGGACTAGTACCAACATACAAACATTTTAACGTAAAAATGTTATGCTAAGTGATAATCATTTACATGGTGTGTGACTTTTAATTTAGGAATTTGTGGAAGTATAATATTACTAATTTGATCAACTTAATAAAAGTGATTGTTACTTTGTGTAAGTTAGTTGTTTTGTCCGTCCATTATGTCCGATGATACCCAAGAAAGCCCCACAATACCCGCTCTGCCCCCACCGCCGTTACCGTTTCCGACATACCTAAAGTAGATAAATTGTCAGCAAAATACTTCATCGGGAATCTTCAAAGTATAAAGAATTAGCTATCTTACATCTATTGAAATAAAACAAAACAATTAGTTGACTTGGTAAGATAAGACAGTGTTACTAAGCAACCACAAAACAAAACAATCACTACGTTCCAGGGGATTGATCTCGGGACCTTTGGAGACGAGTGTGTAAACCACAGAGGCGGTTAATTTTAAGCAATTCCAAAAGAAAGGACATGCCCCAAATAGCATTGTTCTCTTAGGTATTATTAGACTCTAAAACCCCGTTGTTATAACAACTCCGAAATCGATATAAGCAAGGTCACACAAGAAAGTCAAAGGTGGTATGCCATCAATTAGATAAAAAAAACTCAAGCTCGATGTAAAGTAAAAATACAACATAAACACAAGTTAATGAAAAAACAACGAAGTAGGTACCTTTGTTTGAGAAAGTTGTTTATCGAATGTACGTGAGTAATTTATTCAGCGGTTTTATAAAAAGGAAAATTAAAATACATATATTATACTGGAAAAACAAAAGTTAGGACAACATCGTACAGAGAACGTAATAATGAGATCCAACCATTATTACAAAGCATAAATAACGTTACGAGTATTCAGTTTGTTTTACAAAGATAAATTCAAAGAGAAATGTATTATGTTTTATCTAACGAATGTGGGTGAGCCCTGACAGTTTGTTTAAATATACGTGCACATGGTCCCCTTACAGTCTATAAAGTCTAGTAAGTTTTACACTGTGGTGACATCCTCAGGTGTACCGCTCCGTTCCGGATCGAATGCCCAAGACACTCTAAAGGGTAAATAGACTCTTTCACGGGAGAAGTTCAGCAACTAGGAGTCCTCTAGGAGTCTAGGGCAATCGACTCATAAGCTAGAGGACCAACCAAGGTCCTCGCCTTCTTAAAACCTCCGATGACGCATTTGCATCCACAAGCAAAAGTCTGTCAAAAAAAGACGACAGAATAAAATTAGGTGAATGGGGCGTAGGTGTAAATACTTTTTAAAAGAAACGACGCAACAAGTACTTTAGAGAAATCAGTCATTATGTTGGATATTACAATAATTCCATAAATATTGAAAGGTTATTAATAAACATAGCTGTCTGGATTTCTTATTGGTAAGTTCCAATAAGAAATCCAGACAGCTATGTTTATTAAACGTAAAATGCGACTTGACACATCTTATAAATTCGCTTGTCACTGATGTTGATAATGACCAATCTGGAAAGAATATTTATAGTACGCCTGATGATACCTAATCGGCTATATTGGCTTAAAATTAAGGTAGAAATAGTGCGTTGCCAATCCTGACGCTATTCCCTACCACGTGAAACTATTAAAATCTTATTCATCTATTACACACATCATTATGAAAGGGTACTATTTGACTGCAGTTTTCTGTAAGGTATACATTTGTACTGGCACCATTCACGACATCGACAGCCATTACATCGACGGGTCACTGCATAGACAGCGGCTTAGGACGGCGGTTTAGGTTAAATATACAGATAGCTTGATGCAGTCACAGTGAACATCATAGTCTAAGATCTAAGATCCGAACCTAAATCGACCTTCACCGAGCTGATAATAGAATGAAACATATTTTATTATTAATTTAGTATATTAGAAAATATATTAAAAATGGGTTGTCTAAAAAAATCCTGGACAGACTATTTTTAATTATTTTTTGAAAAATGATTTTTAATAAAATATTGCAACATCAAGATAATAAGAAAATTTTTTCGCGCGCTTATGATGATATAAATTTTTTTCTATTATCCAATCGAGTGAAAGTAACCGATATCGACATACCTGTTCATACCTGACAACCCAGTAGTTCGCGCAGGTAAATAATAGACAACCCAATGGCTGCACATTCTATACGGTTTCTACTATCAGTCAGGACAAAATTTTCTTATTATCTTGATGTTGCAATATTTTATTGCAATTATATTAAAAATCATTTTTCAAAAAATAATCAAAAATAGTCTGTCCAGGATTTTTTTAGACAACCCATTTTTAATATATTTTCTGATATACTAAATTAATAATAAAATATGTTTCATGCTATTATCAGCTCGGTGAAGGTCGATGTAGGTTCGGATCTTCTACTATCATGCGATAGCAATCGAATTTTGATTTAGAAGTACATAATATAAATAAAATTTGGTACCTACCATAGATTAATATAATAAGTACTTACGTAGTACCTACATACGTTATAAGATTAATTAAATTTTTCAGTATTCTCAGAAAAAACTCTGCTTGCGGAAATAAACTTCCCTTCTTAAGATTTTTCTTTGTATCTTATCTACTTAGGAAGATTAATTAAAATTATTTGCTTGCTTTGTGTTGTTTCAGATAAGCCTAGGGGTATTTTATAACAATCTCCTTTAGATAATATAATAGTAACACAGGAAGGAGGGGCGTGTTAACTTTGCTCTGTAGCCTTAAGAAAGTTGAGAGAACGAAAGTATTGTTCTTAGCATAAACTTTAATTGAGGAGGATGATGGTCGTTCGTTCTTTGCACGCAGTAATATAGTCTTTGGTTCTTTGTAACGAAAAGTTAAGTATTTGGTACTCAGAATTATACGCAATACACACACACACAGTTTATAATAATACTGCTTAAAACATCACGCATTTTGCTACGGCCGAAGACTTTCCTTTATTCAGGCAGGCAACCAAAGGCATTTGTAGCTATAAATTCTGTTACTAATTCATGACTTAATCTTGTATAACGGGCACCTAAACGTTAGTTACTTATCTTAATTTTGTTACTATACGCTTGCAAGAACACGTTTGCTGTTATTGTACTTAGAATACAGTATTCACATGTGTATATAATATAAATTTCGAGCTATTCAGAATATGTTGGTAACTGAATAATATTACAAAGGGCTTTCCCGCGTGATTATTTAATCTTTGATATTCGCTTGCCTTTGAATACAAAATCCTATCAAAACAATGACGTAAAAAAGTAAAGACAGGTTATACACAAATATAATTGTATTTTGAAGTAGCGCATGTAGTTCTAAATCTACTAGGGTTTGGGTCCCGGGAAGTCTCTTGTCTTGAAGTCCCGGGACTTTTTGTAAATTTAGTTGTATAGGTTCCCGAGACTTTCGGGTCGAGACTCGAGACGAGACGCGGTTGACGAAATAGTATTTTAATAATTTTTATTTTCAAATAATTGAAAGAGCCTAGCTCCATCTATTAGTTTAATGAATAATTAGTTGGTACTAGGGCCGCTGCGCCTGTTTTCGACCATTGTCAATTATGAAAATAAATTTAAAATATGTCTTAATCTGTGGACGATTCATAATATCCAGTCAAGTTCCAAGTTCTTATGAATAAACTGATTTGAAATAAATACTTAGTTTTTGTTTCCTTGAGTGTTATAAGTACAAGCGTATCGTATGGTCAATAGTTTCCTTCCACCAAAGTAAAGGTCAAACTATTTACACAAACGTCTTGCCAAATCAAAATAATTTGGATTGTCGTTTCTGTTATCGCTAGAAGGCAGACCAACAAGGTAAGCTGAAAAGAACTTATGATCGTTGTTCATTTATAGAGCTCTTTTACTGACCCATTATGAGATATCGATTTCTTGATAACGCCTTTGATGTTCTGAATTGATAAACGTTAAAAAAGATTTATTAACTTCGTAGCTTCAATATTTTTACTTTCTCGTATGCGTAGTAGGTACAGTCAGCTTCATAATGATATGAGGTGCCAAGGTGGTCAAAAACATGTTAGGAGCAAAGTTTCAATAATATCTTTGCATTCAAAGTTATCAAAATATTGTACACAAACAACCAGTCTTATATATCTTCATACCATAAATGTCCAATTACATATACACGATTAAAATGATCTTTTATATGTACGCATCGTAACTGTTCATTGGTATCTATGCGTTCAGAGTACTCATAAATATCTTCACTTACATAAATTATTCCATTTTCAATAGATTGAAAGTTAGACATTAAGGGCCTTCACAGATTTTTCTTTAAATTGGTATTTTTGCGATTTGTTATGTTTTAATTTAGTTACAATTTTCAGACGGAATATTTGCCATGGGAACTTGCCCACGGTAGCAACGAATTTTTATGACAACTTCTGTCAGCGATTTTGTGAGCAATTTTGTTAGCAAGTTAATTTCCGCTCGTTCCATTTTAGAGCGACAATCGCTTCGCCCGGGATACAGACCGACTTTAATGATGAGCACCTTTTTTAGCAACTAGGCGTTTAAGGGTGCATTCCAAAACGATTTCAATTTACTCGGGGTAGAGTAAATTATAGCTCATTATTGGTCGTTGTTAAGAAGCGCTTTCACCATTGGTTAGTTTTGTTAAACTATAGTTATTTTACACCAATTAGAAAGCTTTCTTACGCTGTCTCCTTGGCTTCACCTGGTTTTGGAACGCACTCTAAGTATTGAACTCTGATTATTTTATATTCTATAACAAAATAGCTCAGCGATTGTCGCTAGTGGACGAACTCCCTAAACGATTTTGAATTTATGTTATCAGAGATTGATAACCCAAGGTAACAAAATATAACACAACAGAAATAAAAAAGATCATCAATATTATTTTAAATAGTTTAAACTAGAGGAGATAAATAATATTTTAATTGAGACTCTCAGCAGTGTCACAGCAGGTGATTGCATTATTGTGAGCAAAAAGAAAGAGAGGAAAAAATGTATGTAGTAATTGCATTGATGATTTAACATACAGAATAATAAAATAAACTAAGCCTATAATAAAAGTTCTCAAACAATTGTAAATTCAACCTTTCATTTGTATAACGAGATACTCAAAAGTTATAATCGGTTAAAGGTGGCCCCTTAATCGTGACTGACGGGTATCCAAATCTTATAACCTAGGTAAAATTTACAACTTCCATAAGGACTCTTCTTTTACAAATGAAAGGTTGAATTTACAATTGTTTGAGAACTTTTACTATAGGCTGAAGCATTCAAAAGCTTAAAATTCTAATGTGGACCTTCAACGGGAACGCAAACGACCATCCCGCACTTGGCCAGTGTGGTTGACTAATGTCTAATCGCCCCTAATGTAGGGTAGGCTCGAGACCCTCGGTGGAGACATTATATGAGCTGTTGACGATGATTTATTCATGACCCATGACATACTAAATTCGATTAAATTTGCAGCCTTTTATCCAAAAACATATCTAAGTTGCAATAGAAAATTGCATTTAAATCTGTAAATATTTTCTTTTCATTGATTGATATTTTAATCAGCATTTAATTTCAGCATTTTAGCAATTAATTTATATTAATAAATATAATGATTTGTAGAATTCAATAAAATTAATACCTTAGATTTAGAGCCCCTGCATTTGTCATATGACATATGCATATGACAGCTCTGGTTAGTTTACCTTTGTTTACAGGAAGGGAGTATATGGACCGTAGTACCCTGGATTAGCGTTTACTTTTCTTTACTACCAAGATATTTTTGATAACTTTGAGTGCTTAGATACCATTGAATAGTTATTCGCGAATATATTATTGGTCATCTTAACACACTACATAATATTGGAATTGTGTTGTTAAGATAATATTGAGGACTCTGGATGGTTACAACAATAAGATTCACTAACAGCGCATATAATATTGAATTTTTGTCTGTTAGATAATTTTGATCAGTCTTGACACTCAGATATTTATGAAGCTGACTGTACAGGGAATGTCTTGTAATCGTCAAAAAATTCGACCTCGAGATTTTGACGGATTTACACGTTTTGCACCTCCCTGAGTCCAAAAATGCCGTTTTTGGAATTATGTCTGTGTTTTTTTTAACTAATTGCAACCAAATTTAACATGCATGTATGACATCAAAATATAAGGTTTCTATCAACTTTTGAGTCGTTTCCTGTATACGTGAAAGTCAAGGGGAGACCACTCCCGATTTTTACAATGAATATCAGCTTTTTCTGTTTAATTATCTTCAATAATTAATCATTATATTCCAGAGCTCGTTTTATTAACATACCTTTAATTTGATTTACTAACATAATAATATTAAGTAAGAAATTGAGTCAAGCAGTCCCATTCCCATGTATACTATTTAGGCATTTACTAACCATCCCAAAAAAATAAATTCCGGCCGTCACTCAGGCATATGATCCTTGTGTTCATTACCAGAGATAAATCCAAAACGCCTCCGTTTTCATACATTTTGACAGCAGTTAGATGTCAAACTGTATGAAAACGAAAGCGTCGTGGATTTGGTTATTACGCGATAAATTATTTACGGTCCGGTCGTAGAAACCCAAATCAAATTCTTAACTTTCTCATCAAAATGATTGAAAAGGAAGCGTTTTGAATTTGGTTATGGAGTTTCACCAGAGTGCTTGTTGTAATAACACGTGTTGTGAGACTTAATTTTTAACTTAATCTACCGTTTAATTTACCATGATACTTAAAAAATTTTACTTGAAATTGGCAAAATGCGTCATATAATTAACTGTCGAGAAGCCATTAATTAAGAATAGTATAGTAGAGAAATTGGTTATCACGCTATAAATAGCGTGATAAGTAAGCTGAGGTCTTACTTATCGCGTGATAAATAGCGCGATTATTAACGTCAACGACCGGAAGCAATGGCTTAAAGTGCCTTAGAAGTCCGGCAAGAGTTCGAAATTTAAATTTTATATAGTGATCCTTGGAGCGGCTAAGTGGGTGTGGGTTTGTTCTCGAAATCAAATCAGAGCAAAGAGGCATATTCGAACGAAATCCTCCCTAATACATATTAAAGACAAGAAACTTTCTGCATAAGAAAAAAATAAAACAATCCCATAATAGCATGAGACGAGGTAATTGGAAGCATTAGAGGAAGCGAAATACATATTATGTTATGCTAAAAGAAAATCCCAATTTTCTTAAAAAGGGAAACAACAGTACAAGGCTAAATAAGAGAATTCTTGGATTTTTTTCAGAAAATTGCTAACAATACTGAGATTGTTTCAATGAAAATATTGAAGTTAATTAAATTCTACGTTCTTGTACTCGTTTGAAGGTTAAAATTTGAAATACAACTAGGAACTTATCGACAGGTCACGTTATCAATTAAAGATGTTCTGTTTTTGGTAACGGGATTAAATGTCGTATAGAAACATCATTGTTTCTTGTTTCCAAGAAGAATGTGCTTGTATATCGAATTTCCGCTTTTTCCGACTACAGTGTGTTTGTTTATGTCCATAATTTACTTCCGAATCGATTTTGGTGATAACGATTGCTATTGCCTGCAAATGATTACAGCACCGGGGTTATTAAGAGGCAAATACCTAGGCAAGACAAGACCTTAAACTTTTTTTAATCTAGTTTATTTAGGTGCTTTTGTCGCGAAGAGACATGTCAGCCCCATCGAATCTTAATCTATGTACACTTACAACTTAAACTGATTTTTTATATGAGAGTTAATGATGCGAAGTTGGTTCTGCAAGAATGCTTAAAAATGCTCCTGTATCGTACTTATTAATACAAACCTTAAACTTGCAAGGGCGTAGTAGAAACGGAACAGTTTCTTTCTACTACGGTCTAAGGAGGTACCTTAGAGTATCTCTAGTCAACGCGTAACTCCCGCGAGAGGCTCCCCAGTCGATTGCCAGTCGACTAATCTCTAGGACGTTTGAGCCGAAATGGGGTTTTAATGGCAATGTTATTAGACATACGCAGCAAAAGTTTAACACTAACAATACATGCAATCACGCTCATAATCCCAAACGGGATTGAGCAAAGCCTTAAGTATCATTTAATAACACACATTAAAGCTACATTTAGCACTATGGACCATGCAGCGCCACAAAATACTGACAGGCTGTCTGCCGATAGCCTACACGAAACCCCAAATCCAAAAGTAATCCTTCAGAGAATCAACCAAGACCAATGTTACACTCTTAAAGCATTCCAGGTAATCTCATCATGACAAGTATCAAAAAGCAACACAGATACACACAAAAATGTCGACTAATAATCCACAAAACTTGTCTGAACTAAACTAAGCGGCCGTATTGTGTTTACCTTTAGAGAGATGCTAAGTTTCAAATTGGAACATTGTTTAGTAATTTGACACTAACATCGGAATATACACAAACGATACCCAGTGTTTCAAAGTTACTAACTCAGAACCTCAGAGGAACACAATTGTAAAAAGCCTTTTCAGCAAAGAATAAATTACTTCAGACAACTGACGATGAACTCAAGCTTACTCCTGATGAGCACTTTTGTCCTTGTTTATGTAGTAAATATCGTTTATCATACTCTGTCATACTTTGTGGTTGCTAAAAGGCTCTTCTCTTTAACGGACTATTCGCAGGTACCACAATCACACAATATCACAGCAACAAAAACCACTTTTTGCACGTTACCACGGTAAAATATCATAACTAAGCAATCTGAATACCATGAATGCATAGTAGATCGATAATATTTATCTTATCGTGGTAATATATATATATATTTAGGGCAAATTAAGTCTCAAACACTGTCTTTGTCATTATCGTACAAAAATAATAACAGCTGCAAAAAGTTTAATTATGAATTTATTTTCATTATGTTTATCTTGTTCATTCATTTGTACAGTAACTCTGTAGTAATTTATTTCTAGATCATTCTCATTAGTCAACTATCGGCAGGCCATTTGCGAGGGCGATTTGTTCGAGTCGAGATAAATCAATACTTCGTTTAATGACGCCAACTTAATTTTGCATTTAGGTACCTTAAATTGCACGAGTACTTTAAATTTTATTTAAGTACCTATAGGTTTTCGTTAGCTAATTTCCACTTAAGAATTAAGGAGCAGACCTATCCGATTTCCAGTAAGACTCCAATTATTTTACGATAGAATAAGCTTAACTTCATTGTCTTCAGCCTTGATGATTTCAGTACACTAATCCGGATTTAAAGAGACCGAAAGCTCAGAACAGTAGTGTGGTTTGAAACAACATTTCTAGAATTTAATTAAAGCTTCTAAAATTTCTTAAGCATCTCTTGAAATATGTTGTCAAATAATTTTAAATACCTATAGCGCACTCAAGATAAAATATACGTAAGTAATAAAAACTCCAGGAAATTACATATACTATCATGCTCATCGTAATCCCAAAATGGTTGAGCAGAGTTTTAAGTAAGATAAGGTAACACATAAAGTCTTCTTCAGCAATATGTGCAATGAACTGCCTCAAAATAAAGTAACTAAACATTAATTGAACCCCCAAACAAAAGCGGACAACCAGGGATAGATCACTCAGACACTCTAAATGTCTCTGCCATAGGGCATTCACTAAATGAACGGAGGATTAATTCACACACTGAAACGAAACTATCAAATGAAATAGACCTGCCAACCACAAGCGGTTTCAATTACATTCAAAATCAAACCAATACTAGTAGGTATTGTTTGGTGTAGAATGGTGGAGCGGTTTCGATCGAAAACGTTACGCAATACCAGTTTTGACTTATAGAGGCCATACCGACTAATAACCTATCTTTTATATTATACAATTCTATTGTACTAAGAAACATAATCCTATCTAATCCCTTACGAATATTTAATCAAAAATAACGTTTTGGAAAAGAAAATCGTAGAATATCCACGTTCAGGACATAGACATCATTCTTAGTCAATGGCACAATGCTAACCCCATGTAGTATTATTAGTGAAGTTTTCTTACATACATTTGTCATTGTGAAAAAGCACACATTTATTATCTATCACTCATAATAGTCGACAAATATTTATGTTTAAGTAGACCTTCAAAGCAAGGACGCAACCCAAGCACCTTAACTTAACCGCAAAAGTTCTCGCTTCATATGCCATAGGGAGACACTTTGTTACGGTATAATGGAAGCTAAGTAATTGAACTATGAAGTGGGGTCAATGTAAACGTATCTTAATATTAAATGTGATATATTATAAGCCACATAAGCCAAGGCAATGTGTTCAAAGTGAACCATATTAACAGTACACTTTAAAAAAAGACATCAAATAGTGATGATAAAGATACCTAAATACTTAAAACAATTTATGATGTTTACTACGTAAACATATAAAATCAAATCAAAAATATTTTATTCAACGTAGACTTTTACAAGTACGTTGACGTCATACATATGTAATTAAATTTAATAATATTTACTAAACTATAAAATATATATACTAAACTATAGCTAAAGCTGGATCGTAAACCTGAGCCTACTGAGAAGAGCTAGCAAGAAACAGCATAAATGAAAACATTATGTGTGTCTCTAAAAATTTACATAATTTTTTGAAGAATAGTGATTACCACAAGATAAACTCAACGGGTAAAAATAAACTTGCTGTTCCAACTTTCAGACTTAATAAAGCTATTCACTCATTCATGGGAAAATGTAAATAAATATATAATAAATCATCATGTTAAACAAGTTTTAATGAAGAAAACGTATAATAAAGTTCAGGAATATATAGACGATAAAAATTTGTAAATACTTCCAAATGTGCTCGATACTCGATACGACTGTAATCTATTGAGATATCAATATGTGTACAATTTCAGTCAATATTGTAAGGGCAGATGTCTTAAATAACATTTTTTATGATAAGTTTAATTTTATTTTTAGTGTTTATTTTATTGTATTATTATGGTTTATTGTATTATAAAGACTTGACAATGTGAATTATGACTTTTTCCAAATCAATGCTATGAAAACTGTAAAGGGAGGATAAAACTTGCCGAGTTTTTTGTCGATTCTTCTCAGAACAAAGCCTCCTGGTAGACTCTTGAACCGATGGCATCAAAATTGACTTTCATAAGTGTAGAAATTGTACCTAAATGAGTAAAGTTGAGATTTTAGTTGAGTTTGCTTAATAGCTATTATGGAAATAATTATAAAAACAATACACTTAATATGAAAAAAGTAAAATAACTAACAAAATGAAAAACAATATATTAGCTAAAGACATGAATAAAAATAATCTTGTTCTTAGTCAGTAATTAGTAATACAGAGAAATTTAATTTCCAATCGTTATCATTGGCAATGTAGTTATTTAATCTGTAATATTAGCTTTAGATTTTAAAATCATACTTCACAGAAGAAATAGCTATGAGTAAGCAATATAATGGTGGAGATTTACCAAAAACGAACCCCATAGCACGCTCGATGTGAACAATCAAATAGATTGGTCAATGTAGCAGACCGGCACCCACGAACGCCGCGTCCATTTCATTTTTTATTTCAAAACCTAACATGCCTCGAGCGAAAAAAAATACATACTAACCCGGGCCTAACAGTAATAACAAAGTTATAATATAAACTAAACTAGATAGAATCAAAAAGCAAAAAGTTTAAAAAACTGTAACCCGAGTACGGAAAAAAGGAAGGAATGAAATCGGTTAAAATTTGGGTTTACAAGGTAAAATCGACCGTTCCTAATGTTATGTAGCCTATGTTGTCCGGACCATAATACCGAAGCGATTGAGACCTTAAGCATCAAAATAGGATGAATAGTTTAGGCGCTACGGAGGAACATACGTCAATACAAAAATACATACATAGACTGCTAAAATCATAACCCTTACTTTAGGCTTCGCCGAAGTCGGGTAAAAAAGGATATTACGGGTGGGGACGTTTGTGGAAACGAAATAAGCTCTCTTGTGGCATTTATATAACTCGATTTACTAACTCGAATTGTAGCAACGTTTAGGCATAGCTTTAAGTAACTTGTCGATCTATCACTGAAATCCTGTAAATCGAAAAATATCTCGCAATAATTTAACCGAACACCGGGCGGTTAATACGTTATAATGTTTTGTTTTCTTGTGTACATCTACGAAGATGAGCAGCTGTAGGCTGACTAAACTTATTATACATGGCACGAAACAAGCTTAGGAGAAATAGGATCATCTTATGTGCTTGTGCACACCTTTCAGCTTAAGCTTACGCACGTCTAGTCTAACCTTAAGCTTACGTTTCATCCTGAAATTACAAAATAAATCTTATCTTCGAATTTCCACGCACAATTACGTACGATTTACATAATTTTTCATAGTAAGTAGATTGACAATTTAATACTATGTCATAGTCTGTGGTCATAGTAACGTTAGCTTTTGTGCAGTAATAATAGTTACTACCATTTTTTACGAATGATCATTATTACAAGGTAGTGAAGTGGTGATATCCTTGTGATGCTGCCATAGCACACTATTTAATGACGGATTACGTGGCCGTAGTCGGCTGCCCGCCGAATAGAATAAAAAGATATGCTGGGGGTATTTCTCCAGCACAACGCGCACTCTAATTTGGGGCGGAAAATACGCTGTCTCCCCCTCTTATAGGATCTGATTAATGCTTTACCTAGTAATTATACAGAAAAACTTTTATATTTATTCAAACAAAGTCTTTTGACAGACTACAAAGGAAATTATAGGGTTTCTTTGAAATAAGATAAAAGGTTGTTGAAACTTTATAATTTATAAAGGATTCTTTAAAACATCTTGTATAAATTTTAGAAATTAGACTGTGTAGATGTCGTAGGTCAGTTTGACGAATAGCAATGCTCACTGATACTACATTCAGGTCAGAAAAATCTCGAGTTAGCATTAGTAGGATAGGAACAGACGATCTACGTTTGATGAAATATTAAGTAGGTTTATCCTATTTTAGCATCTAAAGCAAGTCAGATCAGCAGTTGGAATTTGAAGCGGTTGTAATGAGGAAGTACGTGAGTCTTGCAGAAGATAACAGTTAAATAGCACTAACTGTTCTTAGTACTGCGTTTAGGTTTCCAAAACTCCGCGGGGTAGGCAATAGAGTCAGTGTAGAATAAGTTTCCCGTTTTGCTAAGCATCTTTCTTGTATTAACCACGAAATTCCTATGACATAAGCTCGTAATAAAGGAGAATTCATGGCAGACATAATATAAGATTAAGAACTAATTTTATAACAGGCATTGAAAAACAGTCAATGAAAATAAAATGAAACTGATTTTAATTAAAATGAAGTCACGATTGGACACTTAATTCTTACCTGCTTGGTGCCTCCCTCGCTATTACCGGCGATAAGTGAAATGAAAAAATAATAATATTTGTATTAGAAGAATAGGTCGTAAAGTATATTTCATACCGCTAAAAAGAAAAACAAAAAAATATATGACAGAAGAACGTTTGCGGAATCAGCTAGTCGATTTAAGATCTTCGGAGACTCATATATTTATTTCCGTTGGATCCCGCTTTAGAATGATAAAGAGAAATCACTTTTCTTCTGAAAAGTACACATGTTGTTATAACATGGGATTCAATGGAAATACCAAATGGGACCCAACATTAATATCTAAAAAATGGGATCGAAAACTGGGATCCAACGAAAATAAATGGACTCATATTGCTTTTGACAGTTAAATTCAAAGTGTAAGAAGGGAATAGCATGACCGTGCATTGTTTATATCTCTTGCACTTAGTACCTGACTATTGTAATATTCTATGTATTTCTTTTTACTACAGATTTGTCTTTAAAATTAATTAGCGTGTTTAAATCCGATCCTCAGCTAAGGATAAGCCTTAGCTGAGGATCTCAACACGCTACGTTTCACTATTCTGGCGATTGCTCTTCAAGCTACGGTGACCCACCAGGGCTCCTAGGACTTAGAAAAACCCAACAAAATCAGTTAATTCACACCTCTGTATCGTCTCGGCAATATATGAAAATGAAGATAATTATTTTAGTTGAAATCTTTGTAAGATGTCATAAACATTTCGATATAAAAATGTTCATGTATTAACATTGACTGGGCAGATATAAATAGTTATAATGGACACACGTCCATATGTAAGGAGATTTTCCAGCCCGATGAACCGACAGAACCCTTCACTTACACTGTATCGTTTCCATATGATTGATTTCAAAGCCTTACTTTATTTGCAAATAGGGGTATGAAAGAGCGTCTAGTTTTAGAATTAACATTTTGTAAAATTCGTCAAATTAGTTAAAGATCGTCCTGACATTACCTAGCCTGAACACCTGATAATGTTATTCTAGAATCGTGGAATTTAGGTTGGAAAAATTATCAAAATAATCATCAGGCATCAATCATAATGTATAGGATATCCGGGGTGGACCGAGGTGAATTACGCTGCAGTCGTGCGTTCTTCCTAGCTATCACAAATGCTCAGCTACACGATGCGAAGTCGATACTCGGATAGGTGAAAAATTTGCAATTGAATTTTCCTCCGTGCTTCGGAAGGCACGTTAAGCTGGTGGTTCCGGCTGCTGTCGAAAGATTGCAGTCGTATAAAAGACCCATGAGACGCCAGAAATGGCGACTTGTAAAAAACACTGACACCAGAATATCCTGTAACAGGTTAACCAGTCGAAGAAGATAGAGTACATGATGAGGTACCCCATATCGACCTAACGTTGTACCGTGTTAACCACAGGTTAAGAGAAAGACAATGTAACATCCTTAAACCTTTCTTATAATGATTTTATCCCATATTGAAAGCCCTAACATACTGTTTAAGGCTTTCGTGAAATATCTGTACAGCCAAAATTAATTAGTTGGTTCAACCTTCTTATTCAATATTGTTTATTACAAAATAACGACTCATTTCCTCTTAGCTTGGGTAATCTAAGCCCCAATTAATTAGCGTCCCTCACAGAATTTGGATACAACTCATCCCATTTCAAAGTTTCAGTCAAAATATCTGGTCGAAACTAAACTTTTTAGGTAAAATTTGTCTACATCATACACCACGAAAAAGTTTCACTTCCAATATTTCCTTTACTGGCGTCCAGTTATAATCACTTCAAAAGATTATTTGGTTTCTTCGTTATTATCACAAAATGACTATCAGTAAATGTTTGTAATAATAAAAGATAGTGCAGACATCAGAAAATGGTATGCAAGTTCATGGCTTAATTTTTGTTTACCTGATGCTGTTGATAAAGCTGAGCATGTAATAGGTATTTCGATGACTATGCATAGTAGACAATTTTTTTCGTCGCTCAGTGAATGAAATCACTTTGGATATTTGCAAATTTAATAGAGATTAAAAAAACCTTGGTCTTGGCCTTGGTCTTCCCCGCCCCGTATCTCTTCGTATTATTTACTTCCGATTCATATATCCTCTTCGTCAATCTGTTTTCACTCATTTTTTTACATGTCATGGCCAAATCATTTAAGTGTCCCTTTCTCTATTCTTGTTACTATGACTGTGATGAATACAAATCTTATAATAAACATTTCGAATGGAATTTACTATTTTACTTTAACTAAGGATTTTATAAATATTCTTACTAGAAAAATGCACTGAAAAAAAATCTATCATCATTCAATTCAAATCATTTTTCTAGTATTAATATTTACGCGTTTGTAAACGCAAAAATAAAATTATTCCATAAATATTCTTGCATAGGCTATAAAGTTTCTTGGCAAGATCACACGCTTATCTTCGTCTTTACTACTCAGAGTACAAGTAGGGAGTTTCTCTTTAACTGTAACTATAAAATAAGAAATGACTATCACGTAAATCTTTTAATTCTGATGTCTACTTTTATATGTTAATTCTTATTTAGCAGTCCTTTATTTCATTACCTTCATACCTCTACAAATGAGAAGGATATACTAAACTAATGTAGATAATGGCTGCAACTTAAATAGCATTAGCTCCTCGTTTACAGAGTAACGAAGTTCATTGTAACTCGTCATTTATATGTAAACTATCTAAAGTTTGCCTTGGTTTAACTTTGAATATACATGAATATGTAATGTACTGGAAATGACAAGGCACTTCAAACATTTATAATAGACGGCTATATTACAAAGATACCATATAAACACTCAACTCAGACCCGGAGTCCACGCCTACTTTTTCTACATAAAGTAGTAATATAAAATTCAAAGTCCTCACTAATTGACTGAGATATCAATGCATAGCCCAAACCGCTGAACCTAGATACTTGAAATTTTGAACATAGATACCTTATACAGTGTAGGCATCCACTAAGAAAGGATTTTTGGAAATTCTGCCCGGGTAAAATAGGGGATGAATGTTTGTATGACAGTCCTTCAGTTTTGAAATTAGGATCTTCAACATTTGTATTTAGGCTGACAATTGAAAAATAATATTTACATGTGTCAGCGTTTTTGATAATTCCAACCACGAAGACACCTTCGGGCGAAAAGGGAGATGAAATGTTATATTCAGAAAGTCCTACAAAAAAATGTACGATGTGGAAATTGAACTCAAATAAATTTCATTTCATTTTTCCTTCATTAAATTTATTAATTAAGCTTATGGTTGGAAAGTAAAACAATTAAGCAAACACATATTTCGTTTTTTTTTAGAAAATCAACCCCTTAGAGGTTAAATGGGATAAATAAACAGTAGAGCTGTCATATAAATACTAGCTTCCGCCCTCGACTTCGTCCGCGTGGACAGAGAAAATCCTTAGGGGTCCAATAACCAGGTTAAAAAGTATTATATGCTTTAATTTCATCAAAATACGATCGGCCGTTTTTACGTGATTAGGCGAGCCAGCCTCGTGCGAGACCCCTCCGCACGTGGCAAACGTTCTGCCTCGCGCGAGGCAGCGCGCTTGGTGAGGACTGAGGACCACCTAATCACGTAAAAACGGCCTATCGGAATTTGCAGAAATTAAAACATAGAATATTTTTTATCATGGTTATTGGTCCTCTAAGGATTTTCTCGAATGTCCACGAGGACGAAGTCGCGGGCGGAAGCTAGTTAATATTATAAAAGTAAAGTTTGTACTTGTTTGTGGGAAGGGTAATCTCTAGAACCATTACTAAATAAGTACTAACAAAGTATCGAACAGATTTTGAAACTACTTTCAGCAATATTTAGAATGGACTTTCAAGGTGGACATTCCTATTTGTACATGTACTTATTTCTAATAGTATTACTAATGTTATATGTGTGCGACAAAGGATTTATATTATCCAACGGGTACGGGACACACGTGGGCGAAACCGCGTGCGGGTCGCTAGTTTTATACAAGGATAGCAAATAAGCATACGTAGCACTTAACTAACTAGCCCAAAAACGGATATTCAGCCGTAAAATATGAAGCCACGGATCCATATTCGTTGGCCGCGGATCATTTTCTTTGTATTCTATAAGAATTCAGCGTCGGCTAATTTTATTCTTGGCATTTTTCATTTATGATATCTGATCATCGTTGATCAGGGGGCGAAGGAGGTCGACTACTACAAAAGGAAAGTCGCTTCGGACATTTTCTAGAAAATTTTCTTAATACTTAACGATAATATTCTAGTATTGTGATAGAAAGGATGATAAGGAAATTGAGCTCGCTTCTACAATAAAAGAGGTGAGTAATTATCATGACAAAGAAATTTGTGAAGCTCCTATAGAAGTTCAAATACTTTGAATGTGCCTCACAATATCATTAATAAAGGGATGATTTAGTTAATATCTTCAAGGTTTCCAAGAGAAATGGAAATTCGTTTGAAACTAAGACTGCTCATGTCTTTTACATCCTGTATATGTCACATAATCGTTAGGTAAGTTACATTAAGTTATATTTTGGGCAATCCAAACGTTCAATAATACGATTTCTTCATAAGGAATGTTGTAAAAAAGATGAAGTTGTTCTTGAAGTTTGATTCCGCTATAATTCCTTATTTCGCTCACTGCCTTTTTTGGTTTCTATCTAGATCCCTTTCATCTTAATTTTAATTATCGTCTGTAGTGAATCTAAAACAGCTATTGCCACGATTATATTTAAACGAGTAATATAAGCATTATCCTTCTCTACTGCCCCCTGAAAGTCTAACCGCCCACCAGGGGGCGGTACCGTAAGAAAACATATTTTTCTTACTTTGAGATGTTACGAAAATAAAATTAATTGCCCATTCCTATATAATAATAATATTTTTATTAGAGTAACCAAGACTCAATTTTGTTAGTACATACATACATATAGGTACTTAAAAACTATGTTATATTTAGCCTAATATAAATAGAAAAATTTAAAAATCAAATGAATGAATCATTTCTGCCCCACATAGGCCGTGGCACAGCAATGATTAACATACATACAGTCTAACCTACTAGCAATCATGGTCAGGATGCTGTTGCCACTGCAGCGAATTCTGCGCACCAGAGATGTGCATTCCTTGCGCATTGTAGCAAAAAAAGCAGTTGACCCGTGCTTGCGCAAACATCCCCGATGCGCTACAGAAGCGAGGCAGGCCCAACCACAGCACCTGACCGCCTAGCATGACCACCGAAACACGATATGATATAGCCATTTATCGCTTTGAATATGATAATTTACTGAGACAATATCGGATGGAAAGCAACAATATATTTCTCATACTCGGCATTTTAAATCGAAAGAGTAGCATCGGTTACATTATTATATTACATCGGGTCGGGGGCTACTTATTGCTGTCCAGTTACAGATAAAACCTTTGTATGGATTATGGAACTATGTAATTGTATATGGAACTATGTATATACGCATTTATATATCTAAGTATTAAGAATTTCTTGACACACTTCGATAAGATTTAGTGACAAATTAAATTGACATGACGATAGTAAAGTACCGATTCTACGAGTAGGCACAAATGCACAATTAATAACCGTATTTAATATTCTCAGTTATCTGGCAAAAGTATATGTATTTTATTTCTAATAAAAATCTAACAAACACAAAGCGCCACCAATAGACCGTGTTTGAATTGGGCCTTCTGCTATGTTGGACATAGCAGAATGCCCCATGTCTTACCAACAAATACCAACCCTACAAATCAAACAAGGAGAATTGCTGCAAATGACCAGGAAGTTATTCAGGCTTACGTAACTTATCACAATACAGAAATAGAAAATTCGTCCTCATGTATTTACGTAACAGTTGCGCAAGGAGACATTGCATCTCATTTGGATGCGACACATGAAAAAGGTGTCAAGGAAACGATTATACTACAGTCCTTGGCACTACCAGTCTTATATAGACTGTGGCACTACATTCCACTCTAGATTAAAATTCTTTAGTCCGATAGTTCAAGTACTAGTTCTACAAAATTATGGACGAACACGGATTAATTCTATTGATTACTTTTCAAGGCTGCGATGATTTTAACTAAGAGCTTTTATGTTAGTCGATAATTTACGCCTTCTGTAAATAAACGTTCACTACAACTTTTTATTTTTTTAAATGTTGATTGCCGTTAAAAGAGGATGACAGACAGAAGGCGAAAGGCTGGGTCAAATTAAATGAACACAGAAAAAACGACTCTTATAGCTCGAAGACAAGTCATTGTCCAGCAATAGATTTTTTCCTCATACAAAGGTCGAGAAAATGACTTCATTTCACCTGATGGCAAAGTGAAGTTCTACCAAATTCTAAGATAGCTACTGCAAGAGCGAGTAGAAAGGAAGGCATAATGACAAAATTTGAAATGTGATGCACACAGCACAATGATGAAAATTTTTAGGTTACAGCATCTAAGCTAAGAAAAGATATACCTACTTCAATTGTGAAATATGTAAAAAACACAACAGAATGGAACCCTAAACATAGTTACTAAAGAAAATAAGTCCCAAGAAAAGTACATATCGACCACCGATTGTCCAATGCAATATTTATTGAAGAAAAGGGAAAAGATGGAACAGTCGTTGACAATGACACATTTTTTATGAAATAACACAGAAATAGGATCATAGAGGGCAAATAACTTATTCGACCCTTTTCAAACTTGAGTAAAAAGATGTGTTAGAATATAGTATACGTTCAGAAGTTCATGTTTTATTTATGCCTTACTTACGGACTAAAAGTAGACGTAATAAATATCTTAACTAGAAAACAACAATTAGGCACCAGCTCCGAGAAATAAATATGATATAGCGTTACAAGATATAAGTTAATTTCTTATTACAATCTATTGAAACAGATAAAATAATTGTTCGTTTTTATTTTAGAGCAGTATTTACTACTTACTTATCCATTAGATAGACTATAGGTTTTGCTATCAGGTTTGTAAGTCATAATGATTATTGACGGATAACTTTGAATCGAATATTTAATCATTTCTTTACATAAAAATTTGAAAATAATGAAATATTTTGGTATTAGTTTGATTAGTAATCTGTTGATTGATAATTAAGCCATAATAGAATAGCTTTTATCCCAAAAATCGTCCATTCTTTTTCTTTTTCCTACCCTGCTTCCAATTTATTGAAGTCGGTGCAGTATGTCTTGATATCGACATACTGTTATAGATTTTGGTATTAGATTTTACGGCCGCCTGACAGATAACAGAAAATTAATATACATAATAAATTAGATAAACTTAAATAAATACATAAACTACCATGACTCGTGAACAAATGTTCGCGTTCATCGCACAAACATTTGCTCCTGCCAGGATTCGAACCCGGACCGCTTGATGTGCAGGCAACGTTACTGACCCTCCATCACAACGGCGTCAATAATATAATATTATACGTATACATGTTATCTTAAGAGTTGCGCTGCAAAATAATCATCAAGGTTTCACAATTAGTCGTAGTAAAACGGATTCTATGATTCGCTCGTAAATGCATATTAAAAATGGTTTATCATCCGTAGGCGTATGATTATTTTAAGACCCAGCTAAATGGACCTTTGCAGGAGTATTGAATAATTCAAGAGCCTAGTAGGTCTTTACTTATATGCCTACCCAATTTATTTATAAAGTTAGTAAGTATTTATGTGCTGAATACAATGAAATTCTGCTTACCATTTATGTGCTGATTATTTTTTATGTACAAAAAATAGAAAGTCAGTATGATATTAAATCCTACCGGTTTAATAACGTTTCCTGGTCTTCAGTTGCTATCTAGCTATTTTAATTTTTCTACCCTCAAATCATCTGAACGGCAAGGCCCAGATGATTATAGATTTATCATCAAACTATAGCTACATCATAGCGATGACTGGCTGAAGCTTGAGTGTAATGTGACAAAATTGAGTGACTAACTGATGTTTGCATGGCAATAAGTTGTACGGTGTCATGGTTTTTATCAGTCATGAATGATGGATGCATGCATCTATAATATCTACTATATAAAAATAAGTCGGGTTTTCCTTCCTGACGCTATAACTCCAGAACGCACTAACCGATTTCCACGGTTTTGCATTCGTTGGAAAGGTCTCGGGCTCCGTGAGGTTTATAGCAAAGAAAATTCAGGAAAAATTTCAACAGAAAAGCGGGAAAATCTTTTGGCGAAACGGAGTTCGCCGGGTTTGCTAGTTATCTATAATAATCTTACTCATTAATAGTCGGCAAATAAGATATAGTGGGTACTATAAGCTATAAAAAGCGCGTTTGACAATAAAACGGATGTAAAAAAAATCATCTCGTATTTATTCGGTAGTTCGCAAGGCTTGTTAGGTAGGCCTAGTTGCAATTACAAGATGGAAGTCGTAAAAATGAGACATGTCATGGGCTCAAAATGGCAGCTTGTAAACTGTAACATCACTCCGACCTAGCAGTTAAACCACACGATAAAAAGAAAGATGGCACTTGAATGTATGTACAGAGACCACAGACTTTCCGCAAACGTGACACGATGTAAATGCTAAAAGTAAACTCACAATACGCTACTCGACTTCACAAAATAAATAATTCCTATTGGGGCGATATAAAACCATACAGAACACTCTGAATAAGCCGACGACGGTGCTAGGTTATGAGTACTACGTAATATTGCGAAAGTTAAGTAAATAAGTTCACGGTTAGACGTTTTATAGAGATGCGCTGGAGATGGAGAACCGAATATCGCACAAATCTTTCCATATAGTCCAAGAAATCTGCATAAAGCTGCGTCTCTGCTATCTCATCACAACAGCCAATATAATTGGACCCACTGCTGCGACACAAGGCCTCTCCTTGTTATCGAAGAGGTTTAGGCAGTAGTCCACCACGCTTGCCCAATGCGGATTGGTGGACGCAGTATAAGGTGATCAATACCCCTTTGCTGATCCATTAGTCGCCTTCTACGACACCCATTGGAGGATATGGGGTGATGCTATTCTACTCTACCGACATCACACGGCCTCTCTACTATCTATTCTCGTACAATGTTTTTCGGTCACGTCACACGATGGGAAAACCAATCAATTGAACGATTGGCTGTTCAATGAAGAGTGGATAGTATCTAAGAGGCTAATCAGATCACCACCGGTGCGGTGGACCAACCGCGCCCAGATAAAATCTGCTGTGGGCGGCCGGTTGAAAGGCTATAAATCGGACATATTGTCAATATAATGAGGCGTCACAACAGCCCATAGCACTCCCTCATGACGACCACGACCGCTGTCAGAAGCGATTTAAAGAATAAGACACGGTTGGAACTAGGATGGGCAACCAAAACAATCCAACTCGTCTTTCTTCCTAGTGTTTCGGAGGGCACGTTAAAAGTCACAGCACACATATCAACTCGGAAACGGACCAGCATCGCCTCAACTGGATTCGTTTAGTATTCCTTCTATAAAACTCCATCAGCAGCGTAACGACATCGCCTCGGGAAAAATGGCATTAAGGTTCTGATCCCGTTCCGATTTAATATGTGTGCTGTGACCTTTATCAGTCCGTAATTTTCAACGCCGTAAATTTCCAAACATTCCAAAACCTTGTTACATGAAACTAAGTCCCGAATGAACGCGACACATATTCGTAATAAAATAGAAAATAGGACATTTTCGCAATAAGCACTCGGCAACTGTATCTGTATTGTTTGCCACTTTGACCACAAGCAAAAGTCACGTCTAGGGATTTAGTTCGGCTTTTGTTTTATTTAGGGCTAGCCGGGACGATTTTGTAATATCCAGGGGTCATTCAGGAGAATTAGTTAAGTAATTAATCTTTTGCCTTTTTACTGGCACAAAAGTATAATTATTTTATTTAGTGTATGATCATAGGGGTGTTGGCGGCCGCGTACCGGGAGACGCAGCGTTGGCAGGCCCCCACAAGATGGACCGAAGATTTGGTAAAGGTCGCGGGAAGCCGCTGGGTGCGACCAGCGCAGGACCCATCGGATTGGAGATCCTTTGGGGCGGCATATGTCCAACAGATAGAGGGAAAATAACTGGTAGTTACTCGTGTGATACCGGCAGAGTAGAATAGAATATATTCTCCAATGGGTGTCGTAGAAGGCTAACGGATCAGCAAAGGGGTATTGATCGCCTTATAATCCGTCCACCAATCCGCATTGGGCAAGCGTGGTGAACTACTGCCTAAACCTCCTTCAATGACAAGGAGAGGCCTTGTGTCCCAGCAGTGGGTCGAGTTATAAAAACTGTTAAGAAGATGATGATGAACTCATGTAGTGTTCGGTGTAGTTCCCGGTCATGAATGGAACCTCTCCTTGTTATCCCGTGGGTGATTCTGACTGAATCCCATGCAGATCAACCAACCGCCGACACACAACCGCATCATTCCCAAGGTGAGTTGGTATCAGTTAGAGCTTTAATACCGACTCAAATAAATGGGGACTAGGATAGGAAGAAGGAGGAGTAGATAGAGGTAACCAATCTGTTCAGTTTAGATAGGTATTCTAATATTATATTTATTTTATTTTATTTTTATAAAAAGGTCAAGCAAATGACACCATTCCACCTGATGGTAAACAGAAGTGCAGTCCAAATGCGAAGATAGCTAGTGTGAGAGATAAACCGCCGCGCTAGCCACCCTCGCATTGCCGACATGCAAGATGCTTCTTCACGCCTCTTATGAATGATCCAGGATTGTAGAAAGGAGGTAACACGTGTGCTGGCAGTGAATTCCTTTTCTTGATTGTGCGACAATGAAACGAGTTGCCTTTCTTTGTTCGCGTTGGAAAGGTAACCACAGTTTGTCGGTGACACCGTAGACCAGCACGCGTAGTCCTTAAAAGGAAGGGAGATGGTGGGATTAGGGAAAAAAGACGACCACGGCTATACTGCTCTGTAGCCTCAGTGTTGTGCCCTGAAGAGAGGGAAGGGAAAGGAACTTTATGGTATTGGAGTTCTACTAAGTAACACTTTTATCTAACTGGTATGCTTATACTCGACACCTTGCCGCAACACATTCACTTTGCAGTAAGCCATCAATCATCGGCGTTCGGAGGGTCTCATGACCTAATTAAATTTAGATAAGTCACAAAGATATACTCTAACACCTACTAATGAGTTGTCTAACGTGAAATTTATAGCTAGTATGAACATCGACAACGACGACACAATGAGCGTAAATACTTTCTTCTACTTACAAAAAATCTAATTTAAATAAACAAACGGAGAAAAATACACGTATACCTATAGCGAAATATTGTTCTTTCCGTCTCGAATGCCCTAGAGCCTCTATAATCGAGAGACACCCTCCCAGGAGAAACTAGTTGACTAGTTGTACTATACCTACTCTAGGTTCGCCATATAAGCTTGAGGAAACCGGGTAAGGCTGTAAAAGTCATTTGTAGCTAACATCAATAGCTTTCAAAGAATTTTCAGAGAATTTTCTCGAGTTTGAAGCATCCATCCTGGGGCTGTACATTCTCTTACACGCGTTAAATAGAAGAATGCCGCTGTAAATAATACACGCTTTTCGAAATGAGCAGGTAGACGATTGGGCGTATGTGCCACTGCTTTTGCCAAACGCCTATAGGCTACTGTGACTGGTATGATTGTTTGCCGGTATGTTAGTTGTGGTGTTCTATAATTAAGATTATTATATTCTCTCCTTCTATTCTAAACTGGTTGTCTGGAAGAGATTACTCGTACCAATAACAGCACTCATTGTGAGGTTATATAACATCATGTCATTAATACTCGGAACTGGTAAATATTGATGTGACATGAAGAATATGCAATTTTATTCTTCGTGTGCTAGTAGTGACCTATATGAAGCCTTAATATTTGCTACTTATATAAATTATGTTTCTGTGTTTCTACAAAGTAAGAAAGATTTTAAATTTCAAACTCATGGTAACGACATAATATATGAGTATGTATAAGGAATGTCTTCTTCCTTTAAACTTTTTCGAGATGCCTCTTTTCTTTTAGTAAATTCTCGTAATCAAAAATAATACACACAGAAACTGTATAGACTGCTTGGCTTTCCGTCAAATCATTCTGGCCTACATTCAATTAATCATCATTAAGGATCATAATTAACAACACAGTTCCGTGACATAAACAGCCCACGAGCATTAATGCGTAGAAAAGAGAAAAGCTGAAAAATCCCCTTGTCTCACCTTCTCCGTGACTGCAAGGCCAGCGTACTCCTCGGCGGAAATACAATCTCCTTTCAACCAACTCGCTAGGCGGCCAAGCTCACCCAGCATGTTGGAAGGTGTCAGCGAACTGAGCGCCATGATCAGCCACTCACAAAGTTCACAGTGTCAATTTGAAGCCATTACAAAAAACCGTTAATTACGAACTTCTATCAAAAGGCTGATTCCCGAAACACAAAACCCGTTTACATCTCCGCAATATAATTAAAAAAAAAAGACTATAGCTTAAGCACAAAAGTTCCCTGTTTTTACAAAAAAATTACGAATCGTAAAAGGCAATGAATGACCGTCCCTCAAAGAAAACTTTTCCTATTAGCGGCCTCAAGGAAAGAAGTTAAAAAATACAACTCGAGATAACAGTTCTATGTGTATCAACTGTGCCGCCACTGGAGCGACTGACAGACAGGTACATTCGGTTGAGCCTTCGAAATTGTTCGGATTTTGGAATCTGGAAAGTCCGCTGTGTGCGATGTTACACTTTATTGTCTTCAATTATGCTCCATTTTCAAATGCCAAGGGGCAGAAGTCACAGAGCATGCGCGCTAAAGGAAGACGGCAAGTCTAATTCGGCATACATCAAAGTGCGATAGCAGTTTTTGGTAAAGCTCATCCGCTGCTCAAAGAACACACGTGCTGCTATAGTAATATGCTTGTGACGTCGTGCCTTCCCTCATCTTTACGCGAAAATACAATAAATATTATTTCATTTTCACCTCGTGAAGTTCTCAAAATATGTTAAGACTTATCTCTTAACACATTTTGACAAGAAAATGTGTCAAGTAGCTCTAAATTTGGGGTAGCTTTTATGATCCTATTTACGCAGAGTCTGGAAGAAATATTTATTTCAAGCGAAATCAAACCATATTCACTCGTGAACTGTCAGAATACTCTAACCGCCGCATTATCTAGGATTTATTTACCGCCGCATTAGAAGGCTTGTTGAATTCTACCTCGTCGTTAACACTAGAACTAAACGTACAGTGCTTTCCGAAGTAAGGAAAAAACAAAGACACCTATTTGGCTATCCCATCTGAGTAATAAGCACTACTTATAGCATAATAGAATATGCGATTGCTGTGTCGATAACTTTAGAGATAGTCACATAACTTAAGCGCTTAACATACAATTAGGTAACGTGATAGAAATTCAGATTAACTATAGGAAAATAGACTTTGCTTCAGTGTTGCGACTTAGCTTGAGTGTAGTTTAACACTATAATTACTCTCCGTACAATTAGGTACATGTAGTTTAGACGGGGCGGCCGGGGATGGTTCGGACCGGGCAACTTCGCCTCGAACAATACAATTAGGGGAATTGTATATGTACTGTTAACGAACGCAGGCATTCACATGCACTACGGGCAGAGACGCGCTCGCGGTCTAAAAGAACGGCCCGCGCCATCATCTGTCTAGCGCCTTAAGCACTTTATGGTATGGTGTATAGGTAATATAATGTATAGGTTCACTACGTGGGTAATAGCGGCCCCTTGAGGGCGTTTGAAACTTCCAGGGGAGTGGTAGAAGTTATAATATTATACCACAGCGACGAGTATCGAGAGAAATAGCGAGGGAAGTGGTCAGAGACGGTAGTGTGGCTGCGTTACGGTCGTGGCTCACTTAACACCTCGGAAAGGGATCGTAACCGTATCGCTAAATCGGTTCAGCAGCGACTCTGCTACGGCGAGAAGACGAACGCCTTTCAATCAGTTTCAAACCTACAAATTTAATAAAACACGCGCGCAACAAGACTGTAAGTTGCCTTGTGGATGAAAGCACATTCGGCAGTAGTAGTGTGCTTCAGGCTGCGGGAGGGGTGAGAGGGGCAAGCGTAGACGAAGAGACGTAGGCGTAGACGTTGCGGAAACGTAAGCCGTAAGCGCGGGGACGACGACGTGACGTAAGAACGGGAACTGCAAGTTCACCACTCACTGCTCCGCATTTCGTGAGCTTATCCGGACCCGAGGCGATGTCGTTACGTTTCTGATTAGTGTACGTTACGGTATTGAGTGTCATACAAAGAATACTAAACGGCTAGAGTTGAGGCGGTGCTGATCCGTTTCCGAGTTGATAAGTCTGTCCTTTACTCGTCATGCCGCTCGTTCTGCCTAGCAATCCATTTTATGCCGGTTTTTAGCGCAAGTCACGAGGGGAGTGTGTGGTTTTAGGTGAATATTTGCGGCAACAAGAGGAGCTGTGGCTGTACAAGTGGCACTGCCACAGTGTGGCTGGGGCAATATTATTTTAATGTTACCTACACATTTCAATATGATAGTGTCAAAAGCTGTTTTGGATTCACGGCAGATGTTAATAGTAAAATTAAGATTAAGAATTAGAAAAAAACATGTTCTTAAAGTATGCAATATTATTTCGTTTTTTCAAATTTAGTGTTATAATTTAAGAAAATCACTTTATTTACACTTTCTACAAACAGATATTTCTTTTTAAAGTATTTAGTTTTATTTTGTTAAGTAATAAAACATATAATTCACAGTTTAAAAATATATACAACTTCTTTGTAATTAGCTATGTAAACTAATTACAATGAAGTTGTGTTTAGTTTAGTAATATATTTTTGTCGGCAAAAGCATTGTTATAATTCATTGGTTTTCATACACATCTTAAAAAGAATAAGGTTCAAAAAAGGGTGGGAATACCTATATTTATGATTACAATAAATACTTTAATACTTACTAGGGTATGTTGACTTTAAAGTGATAAACAAACAAACTGTAGTATTATGAATAAGTTTACGTACCTATTTCATAACTGTTTCATAACATAAGCTCTTAACGACCCATGGCTTGTACTAGATTGTGGTCAGTATGACCATATTTTCATTATTACTAGCTTATTTATAGAACACTATCCAACATAAGGACAATATTTAGTTAATTTATGTAAGTACTTAGGTTATCTTTGAAATGGTAAGACAAAAGCACTAATTTTGTAAAGTACAAATAATTTAAATGAACATTATGACAAATATATCTACTTCCATTGGAACTCATAACTATCCTGTGAAGCCTGTGAATTTATTCACTACATTAGTCTTTTGGTCCCTGCTTGGTATATATCTACCACAAGACAATTAAAAACAATTTGTCTAGATATTATTAATCATCCACAGATTAAACAACAACTTATGTTTTTAGAGTTTTAATTTTACTGCAAAATTTTGAACAAAATGCTTATCATAATTTGGGAAATTATTTTCTATTAATAAAATTAAGCCCCATTTAAGAAATTATTATTTATCCCTTCAGTACTTCACCAAATTATGTGTCAATATCTGAGAGTAGCGGCCTGGAGCTCTGAAACACAGGCAAACTCTTGTCTACTTCAGACTAGTTGCCCACAATAATAGCTAAGACTATTTAACAATGTTTAAAACTATTATCCTAATTTACATAATATTTATATAGCTTTTTAAATATAATAATAAGGTTTCACAAGGCCTAGTACCTACATTATTTTATTGAAGAGTAGGCTCAATATGACCTACAGATAGGACTTAAAAAACTATATTCCATGAATACAGTGCATATTTTTCTTTCATTTATGTGACATATTGAGGCTAAAATTTAAGGTTCAATTCGAAACACGACTTTAAGCGGTGAAAATAGTTATACACAATCGAGTGGGCAGTCAGTCATCAGTGAGATAACTGATAACATGTTGAAGGTGAAAATAGTTAAACACAATCGAGTGGGTAGTCAGTCATCAGTGAGATAACTGTTATCATTGTAAACGATATAGAATCTTTTGAATTATTAAGTTAAATGATTATAAAAAGAATCAGTTTAGAATTTACCTTTGGAGTTTTGATGATATCCATAGTAGAATTACGAGAAAATCGATAAATTAACCTTACACACTTCACAACATAAATAAAATAGTACTGTTTATGGAGACACCACTAAATGTCTTAGGTGCACCAAAGTACAGCAATACTTTGTAAACCTAAACAGAAATTACGTATTTGATCACAAATATATGAATTTAATCAAGAAAACAAAACAAACTGTAAGTGAGAGGAATACGACAGTACTTTGACAACTTGACAATATGCAAGATTGGTGCGTTTGGGTATTGTAAGTGCAGTTGAGCGCAACAAATTGAAAAATAGCATTTAAGTGATAGCCAACTGTAGTATATAAAGCAGTAACTTAGTTTTGCCAAGCTTGTTCGTAAATAAGTAATGGAACAGTATCCTGATGTTTTCATTGTAATTCACAAACAGTTGAGCCAAATAGTTATGCTTGAACGCGCCTATAACTGGCATGGTTCCCGGTTCCCGCCCGCTCCCCGCAACCCCAATAATGTCATTCATAATGTCAGTGTCAAACAATTGCTTGATTTGATTTGTCATCAGACTAATTTTCGCGAAGAATACACATTTTCCACAAAGAAAGAAAACAATCTTAAATTTCTTCATCAAAAGTGTGTAAAGTTTATAAAAATGACTTCTACCGTTTCAGATGATAGAAATGAAGAACGTCGACGCCGGGCAAGTATATTTATTTGCATAATATTGACATATTTATTGAGCAGATTATCGCTGTATCGCTCTATGATTCATCTGTATTATTTATTACGCATATTTACCCATATTAATACTATTTCGGGAAATAATATTAGGTTCCCTGAAAGGCTTCAAGCTGTAATAATGACTATCGTCGTAGTTTTGTTGGTATTGATTTTGTTGTTGCAAACATTGAGACGGAAAATTCCAGAGTCTATATCGCGTATTAAAATGTATGGTTAATCTAATTTAATTAAATCATTTTGTGATAAATCTGGAATTCTAAATAGGTAGGTATTGATACAAAATGTTTTATAACGTTATCATGTAGTCTTTGGACAATCTCAAACTTTTTCTAATTATGTAGGCAGCAGGTTGTAGTATGGTACTTTTTAAATAATGGTTTCTTATTCTTCTATAGGACTACATAATTACGTATATATACGAATTGTTATATGTTCATGCAATGAATTTGTAAATTCATAATGATTAGACAACTCTGGGGGACTTCTGTATTCCGCTGGCTTTAAGGTGGAACACTCTACTACACAATTATTTGCCTACGCTACTAAGATTCTATCTTAATCAGAAATATTTATGATGACTCTCCCCAATCAGTGTAATTTTTTCTTTTGGGGATAGCTTCCGAAAAGATGTGCTCCACATGAGGAAGCGAGTCATAATTCGCATCGTCATGATAAAGTCTTAGTAGTCATAATGAAACTGTTAGTTTTGTGGTACCAAGAGCACAAAATCAATTGATAACAAACAAAAGCTGTGTAAACATTATCAAAGAAGGCTCAATACTAAAATCAAATCATAAACTGTACTCTATTCAAGGCCCGACTCCAGACTAGACTCTTCTGGTGGACATGACGAGAAACATTATAAAATACCAAATGATGTAGCGATTTCTGTATCCAAACCAGATATACTACTCACAGACACTCAAGTGTGTACTGTTAGTTGAACTGGCTGTCTTGGGAAATGAAATCCCCAAAGACTGTGGTCTGTGGAGATGTAAACAAACCAATAAACCGACTAATTGAAGTTTCTCCCGAGTTCTTGTTGTAAAAACATGTGTTGAGAGACTCCATTTTTAACTCAAATCATCCTATTTCCCTTTAAATTATTCAATGTGTATTTTAAGAAATAATTATAGTAGTTATTATAATAAAAATATTGTTATAGGTATTGCTTGGACCCCTACCTGCAGGTTTCCTACGGGCTGATGGTACCACTGACAGCTTAGATGCTGATTATCAGGCAGCACTGGCTCTACAACAACAGTTAAGTGGATCTACTGTAAGTTATTCCTTATTAAAACTTTGTTGTGTCTTGTAACCCCTACAATTAAGCTATGGAGTTGAATTGACATTGATAACCAAATGAATTATTTTAAAACATATGTTCCTGCAGTATATAGTGTGAATATCATTCAGCAAGTTTTACTTACTAGTGATAGGCATTTTATAAATTAGATTCTTATTGTACCTACTAGTGGCCTTGTGGTGGTTATAAACCAGTTTGCTGTATGATTTGTTGTAGATTGTAGGTAGGAAAGTTTTTAAAATCTAGTCTAGTAAGTTCTAGATTTTATAATCTTTTCTACCTACAATCTACAATAAATCATAAAGCAAACTGGTATGCTAGACCTTTTATAAAAAAATATGTTATTTTTTTTAGAAATGTTCAAAGATTTTTTCTACTAGATGGCAAACAAGCTTAAAGCCCACCACGGTTAATTATATTGTTAAGTGGTCACCGCCGCCTATAGACACTTGCAATATTAAGTGTAAATCACTTAACACCGCAATTGCGTTTGCCATCCTGGGGACTAAGATGATATGCCCTCCATGCCCAGTAATTACACTGGCTACCTTTCCCTTCACAGCGAACTGCTTCACGGCAGAAATAAGAAAGGCGGTGGTACCTACCCAGACGACCCTACATATGGGTCTACCACCTAGTTAATAAAGAGATTATGATTATGCAACACTAGTTGCAAATGTTCTGCGAAACACCGGCCAACCAATGGCCTGTAGTTATGTCGCAGCGCGCGTCCTGCTGCCGCGCACTGCGCGCACCCCGCTGGCGGCGCCGGACGCCGCGTTATAAATAGATTTTGATACAACTTTTCCTCCCGCTAAACGCGTTAGAAATGGAATTTCATACAACTTTTCCTCTCGCATATTTAGGTCGAAGAAAAGATCAACTTTCTCTTTTCAATTTGAAGGAATAATAGCTACTGTTCCGATCAGGTGTAGTATAAACATTATTTCTTAATTTTTGTCCAAAGAAACATTATTAAAATTTTAACTATTTCATACCAGAAAATGACTTTGAAACGTCAACACTTAATCACCGCGGTCCGAATCCGAATTGCGCATATGTGCGCTATTGGCACCGATAGCGCGCACACGGAGTGAATCAAATTGAGCGTGTGAATTATTAGAGTAAACATTTAATTTTTCAATTAATAAAGACTAGTTATAGCTACTTAATTTACTACAATAATTTTCTTTTACTCTTTTAATAACCCTGGAGTGCTATTGTAGTGTTTAATTGATAGATTTTACATAACCTCTTATTGGACGTTTGACATTTTGACATTTACACACAAAGCGTGGATCAAATTAATTGCACGCAAATAGTGCACATAGCACCGTATTCAATTCGGTCCAAGGCGTTTGCACTGTTGGTAACGTTCGTAGTGTTTGCGCATATTGGACCGCAGGGAATGTTATCACTCGAACTCGATATCGTGGCCATTCAACTCAGCGTACCGTAAACGTCGCGCACGTCTTCAATTTATATTGCACGGTATTTTTTGGAGTTTTTTAACACCAAAAAATTAAAAAAATGTTTATTGTTTTGATTTATAGAACGCATAGGTATGCGTAGACTTCGGCTTTGCCTTCGGTTATTTTACACCCTGTATAAATAGATATTTATTAACTAGGGCGGTAAAACAAACACCTGCGAGATGAGTCTTTTTTGACGTGACAACGTCTTATAATTCGATAGAGCCGGCTGCACGCACGAAAAAACATGACGCATGCGGCGTTACCTCGCTCTGAGGCGTTCCATGTAAGGCTTGAAGTGCAAGCAAAAATCTATTAAACAAATGAAATTAAATTTTTCTTTTGAAAAGACGTTGTCACGTTCAACTATCGTCAGTAAACCGACTTTACAGACAACCAATTTTTTTTACCGTCCGACGTACTTATAAAATTTATGGCCTGCCCTGACCAGGAAGTGGCATTTTCCGTACGCGTAGTGGGCCGCTTTCTTTCAGGTGTGCCATAAAAACTTTAAAAACATTAGTTCATTATTTCACATTAAAAAATACTCAATTTTATGATACTTGGTGGCAGACCCATATTTAGGGTCGTCTGGGTAGTACCACCGCCTTTCTTATTTCTGCCGTGATGCCGTGCCCTGTGTTTCGGATTGAAGGGAAAGGTAGCCAGTGTAATTACTGGGCATGGAAGGCATATCATCTTAGTCTCCAGGATTGCAACTTACTTGCAGTGGTTATTTACCCATAATATTTCAAGTGTCTATAGGCGACGGTAACCTAACCACTTAACACCAGGTGCGCCGTAAGCTTGTTTACAATCTAGTAAAATTAAAAAATTATAAAAAAAATCAGGTCAGTTGTATGGGCTGTTTGTCAAGCAAACATTAACGGGAACTTACTTGGTACTTGTGAAATCTCCCTTTTGTATTTTCTGTACGCGTAGCGGGCGGAAAATGCCACTTTCTGTTCATGTGTAGCATAAATATTATTCTTAACAACATACATAGACACATACTATACACTCATAAATCCAAAATTGTGAAACAAAGCTTTAGGTAACATTAGATTACATCGCGCAGTAGTTCCTTAGAATATTATCAGGTTGCCAGTCTGTTTACAAAAAAGGACCAGCAAGTCCAAAAGTAGCAAACTAAACGTTCAGTGACGAACGAGCAAAAGCAGTATGTTAACAATAAATTAAAATTTACCATACTAATAACATTTGGGTCACATCACAACTAATGAGAATCGTTTGCTTGATTTCCTTCAGCTGCCTCCATCAGGACCACCCCTTACAGCAAGGCTAAGCATCACCATAGCACAGGCGAAACTGGTGAAGAACTATGGTAAGTATTATATTGCGAGTTGGCTGGAGTCTTCCTTTGAGTGTGCCAAAAATCTGACAAATATAACCCATGACGCGGTTTGCTTCAAGTTGAGGCAACCTATTTTTATTGTGTTACCTATTGTTATTTGATTTGCTAAGCAGTTGAGGTGATTTTCCACCAGAGTGGCGAGACGAGACGGGGCGAGAAGAGACTTGAAATTTGTATGCCAAATTTTCAATCCTCTCCTAGCGCATCTTTGGTGGAAACAGTATGGATTGACGAGAATATGCGAGGCGTGAATTGAAATATTTGTTTGTGTCAAAATTAACCGTATTGCTTCCGATATAGAGTATAAATTAACTCTGAAACAGAAACACGCTTCTCACGCGATAGGTTTGCTACTTATTACCCTGAGAATACCGTCATGATAGTACAAGCCATTTCACTAGAGTTCGCTGTTAACACGAAGTACACACTTACAACTATCTTTAGCTTACCTGCACGTACCGACGGTGCATTTAGATGCCCTCCAGTTTCCCGATTTAATATAAATAAATAAATATGAATAAATTTTAAAACTTTACATATATCCCCTATGTCTCGGTAAATAAGAGGACCTCTTTATTTTATTTTTTTTCTATTTCTTTTACTGGACGGCATGTACGGACCCATCCCGTGTCCCGGGACATAATACAAAAGTTGCGTGTGTATTGCAAGACCAACTCAACAGCACTGTATATCTTTATCTAATGAAGCCACGACACACGACACTCTATTATGGCCAATGACATAGGAATTCTATGGACCCGGCCTATTGTCTGTAGCTATAGTTATTTTTATATATATTTTGCGGCCAGGCAGCCATATTGTGTGACATAACTGTCAGTTACTGTTTGGTACTTCATGTGTCAACGATTTGTAAACATTATCAAAATTAATATTTATCTTTCTTTTTCTGGAGATTACTTCATTGAAATTACGCGAAGTTGTGAAAGATCACACCGTCATAATGCCTAAGTGTAGTGTAATAGGGTGTGGGTCAAGGAAAGACGAAAATCAACAAAGATTAACGTTGCACCGGTAAGTCTTAAAATTTACAAGTAAATAGTAAATAGTTTTAGCATTTATGGGTACTCTGAATGTTTTAAATTTTTTATTCATCCATGTGATTCCATTCATGTGGATTTCAATTAAAGATTAGGCTTTATTTTGAATATTTTCAAGCTAAGAAAATGTTGAATTTGACAACTAGTGTTGTTCTCAAATTATCGAAAGTAATTGACGATAATACATAATCATGACAATATTATATTGGAGAGGCCTTAGGGGCAGATGGAGTACATATGCCTTCAAAATAGCATCTATATAATATCGGATCATTATTCTTATACGAGTTAAAAAAGAGGATTTATAAAAAAAATACTGGTGTCCATAAGGTTGGTTATTCTTACAACTTGGAAAGTGTTTAATTTTTTATTATTATTTATGTCTTCTTTTAACCTTATCAATTGTAATGGATTCATAAAGCTAAAGAACATAAATATAAATAAAAATAAAATTGCCTATCCCATACCCAACCCAAATTATTTAAGATTCCAATTTTCATCTCCAGTATATCTTATAGGTTTTTATTTTTTTTAGGTTACCAAGAAGTGAATATAGGAAGAAAATGTGGTTGGAAGCAGTAGGAGTGGAAAAAGCTCTTTCCAAAGCTGAGTTTATTGCCGGTTCTTCTCAGAACAAGGCCTCTTGGTAGACTCTTAAGCCGATGGCATCAAACTTCACTTTGGCATCAAAATTGTACCTAAATGAATAAAGAAATTTGAGTTTGAGTTTGTTTAGTCAAATTAATAATGTAAATAATAAACATATTGATTTACGTTCTAGTATTTCGTTTTATTATTTTAGCAAAATATCTTTGGTGTGTTTAACTTTAACCTATGTTTTAGATATTCGCTCCCCCCAGCCAAGCTTATAACTAGCCACCAGCTTAACGTGCCTTCCGAAGCACAGGAAGTTTCACCCGATATCTTGTAGCAATAAGGGAGATATTATAGAAAACGCACCGGGCGGCGGGCAGGCGCCGTGAAAATCTAAGGGTGTAATGATAGCTTTATAATTACTGATGTTTATAGCTTGCCAAGAAATCGTGTCTGGTATTAAAGGCGAGACCAAAACATGCACCAATGTGTGAGAAATGCGTACGTGTCCGTGAAAAATAGTACTGCAGTCTGAAAGTTGTTGTTTTTTCTACGTGACTGACAGGCCGACCTAGGCCGCCTGCGTATACGTGAAATGGTCTCGTCTGTCTATCTCATTCTAATATACGTGTTAGTATACTCTTTCTCTTTTACTTTGCCCATCTACAGTTTCCTATATCTATGCATTCATTTCATATTGATAAGCTAACTTTATGACACAATAAAATCATTTCACAAAATAATTTATTTCACAAAATAATTTTATCGATAGAGCAAGATACTACCGAACAGCACTATAACAGCTGTCAGTCCGCCATTTTATGCGCTCAACCGGCACGGTTTTTTTGTTGTTAGGGCACGTCCATTGAATTCCTATGTCATTGATTATGGCATTTGTCGTGTAAAAACAGCAATTTATATGTAATTCACTCGGTGATTATCACTATCACTTGTCAAAAAAAGTTAGCGAATAGGCCTACAGGATGTGCTCGATGCCTACATGATGTGCTCGATGCCTACATGTCAAATAGGATTGCTTGTGATTTGGTTGTAACATAGATTACCTCCTAATAGATACCGCATGAATACATATTTGTTAGCAACCTAGTTCACTAAAATTGGCGGTAAGCACGGGGTGAGGGGCATTTACCTGACGCGCTGTGATTGGTTATTTCAAAGTACAGCTAATAGATAGTGATGTGACCATATCATTTTTTAAGTATCGACTATAATCGGTAATTTTGCAAACGATATTAAGGATTATCAATGAATATTTTTCAGACACATTTGAATGAAAAGAATGTATAATATACTTATATAATATAATGATTTTAATCATACGTAGGTATATAAAAAAAATGCCGAAAGCAATTGATATTTTCAATTATTTTGAAATATGAGGGATATGATATCGCCGTATAATACCTACAATGTCAATAAAGTAACCCAAACTTATAATAATAATATATGTGACGACAACCTTGTGAAAGCTGAAAAAGATGAAGAAAACAAATATATTGATTTAGCTCACGAGATTGCTGACATGTGGGACATCGATTCAGCAATTATTATTCCGATAGTCATATCTGCACATGGACTGATAGCCAAGAGCCTCGATAAACATCTTAAGAGGCTCGCGTTAGGTGGTTGGATCAAGAGTCAGATGTAGAAGGCAGTACTTCCGGACACGGCCCGTATAGTGAGGAAGTTCCTGTCTCTGGATCCTTACCCGCCGGTAGCCGGGACCCTGATCGGAAAGACTTTTTTTCTATTTACATTCCAAACATTGACAACCATCAAAATAATTATGTCAATACAATGACAAAATTTTCTGAACGGACCAACAATGACAACCATCAAAATATTAAAATTTTACCTCTTCGAACGTCAAATGTTTGACAGGAAAGTAGGCAGAACCGTTTATATGAGAAAATGAAAATGTTGGTTTTACTATCTTCTCGCAATTTTTCCATATTTTCTCACCGTTTAAACATTCCCTGGACTACAACAAATATTTCAAAACTAAAATCAGCTAAATCGGCCCAGCCGTTCTAGAGTTTTAGCGAGACAAACGAACCACGATTGATTTTTAAATATATAGATTTCCACCTCATCAGTCGCCATCATGAGGTCTGTTACCATTCAATTATCTTCAAGCACTCCCTAAATGAATTAAAATGTGAGACACCCAGATTTTAATGCTAACACCAAGAAAGGAGACAAATACCTAGGACATGACTGTATGGGTTAGATCGCTTTGCTTTATCGTTCCATGGAGATGAAAGTAAGAAATAAATGCTCTTTGAGAAACCTCAAAATATTTGCTATAAGGTTTTACCATTAACACATCTTTCCGATTGCCAAATTAAAATTCATTAATACCAACGTTTTTCGGTTATATTTACTATTCAAATATAATACTATTATCATTATATGTTAACTTTTGACAAAATGTTAATTCTAAAACATGGAATTATCGATTTTATAAATATTTTAATAATATCGTAAATTACTACATTTTGATATAAGTAAAAATATTCGATACATAATCGAACATAAAAATATCGGTATCGATACGGATATGAAATATAAGTCATGTCACTGCGCTTTCTTTAAACAGAGACAACATTATAGTACTAAATAAGAGTAAAAGAGACAGTGTCAAAATGTCGTCAACGCCCAATTTGTGACGTAACTTGTCAATGTTGATTTTAGCCAGTATAAGTTGACCTCTGATGCAAATTTGAAAAATTTGTAATAGGAATTATAATTTTCTTACCGGTGAAATGTAGGCTACCTTTTTGGTAATTAGAGATATTGGGTGATTTTCCACGCCATTTTACAGCACAGGGAGCCATTGTAATGTTAAACTAATGTTTTTTGTGTCCAAACCAGTGCATAAATCTAGCGTGTCTACGGGTCACAGGTTTGGTCGAGACTAATGTTAAGATTATTGGAGCAGTTTTACATGCTAGCTAAAGCAAGTATGTGTCGTGCGCGTCGGTTGCCTTGTATGCGGTATCTATTAGGAGGTAATCTATGGGTTGTAAGTAATTTTAATTTTGACTTATTTTAATCTTGATTTTAATTTTAATTTGATTTTAATTGTAATTTGGATTTTAATTAAGTTAATTTTGAATTAATTTCATTTTAATTTAGAAGGTGCGAAAATGTTGCATATTATTTAAAAATAAATTTAAAATCAGCTGTAGGTTCAACCATTATTTATTATGAAAACGCTTCCTCTCTTCTAAATATTGCGTTCCCGACATACCGGTCCATGATGATCTATTACATATTTTTCATTTATCATCTGGTGTGTACATTATGGTTATGCAATAAATGAATTGAATTGAATTGAATAGGAAAACAAATAATATTTATTGAACCACCTGACCAACATTCTGTAGTTTACCTGTAAATAAACCAAATGACTGTACAATTATTCAATAAATATTATTGGTGTTTTCCTAGGGTATCCTATTCTCTGAGTAGTTAGCAATAAAGTGAAATGCTTAAAATGCTTACCCTTCCCCACCTCAATAGGAACTACTAATTTCATATTAACCGACAGGTCTCACTCGCATGGACCCGTATGTGCGTCTGCGCGTCGGCCATTGCATCTACGAGACACACACCGACCCCAGCGGCGGGAAAACGCCTCGATGGAACAAAGTCATCCACTGGTAAGTTGCAATTGTAGGGTAATCAAACCAGAAGTTTGAGATTTGACCCCACGATAGAATACGGATGGTAATAGCATACCTACATGGTGTGTTGTAGCCAATGGACCTAATTCAGATTTTATGTTTTCTTCTATAATTAAGTGTGTGGCGTCTCTCTCTCTCTCTGTCTCTCTCTCTCTCTCCTCCCTGCTGTAGATACGCGCTCAATAAAGAATTACGGAAGTTCTTGATAAGCCGAGGTGTTTTAAAATGTATAGTAATCTTATTTGTGACTGTCTGTCAATATTAATCGTTTCAATTAAGTACTAATTTAATTGATACACTTACCCTCTATGCATAGAGAAATGACTAGAGAAACCATAAAGAAACTTACTAACATAGATGCAAGGTTTACTTTCGTTAATATGCTGTGAATAATCATCGTTTCATTGTCAGTCTACTGCCCCCCGGAGTAAACTCTGTTTACCTGGAGATCTTCGACGAGTGCTCCTTCACGATGGACGAGCTCATCGCTTGGGCCCACATCACTATTCCCCCGGCTGTGCTCAACGTAAGTGTTTATATAATTAATAATTATATTCACGACTATTTCGGAAGATGCATATTGTCTCTGTGTGACAATACTGGCACTGACGCTCATTATTGATACATTTAAGCCGTCGTGTAGTATTAACTCGTTTCTTTGCCATAACATCTCGCACACAATCTTTCCATCTTTTCTTCGATCGAGCATAGATATAGGAAACTGTAGATCGGCACTGTGAAAAAGAAAGAGTATAATTACGCTTATAATGGAGCGAGATAGATAGACGAGACCATGTCACGTACACGTAGGCGACCTAAGTCGGCCTGTCAGTCACGTAGAAAAGACAGCAACAAGATTGCAGTAATATTTTTCGGGCACACATGCGCAATACTCACACATTGGTGCATTTTCTTGGTCTAGCCCTAGTCGAATCATTGCCAATCTATAAATGTTAGTAATCATAAATCTATAATATCGAAACATACTGCGGCCCAAGCAGCCATGTGATGCTGGCAGAGTAGAATAGCATCACCCTATATCCTCCAATGGGTGTCGTAGAAGGCGACTAATGGAGCAGCAAAGGGGTATTGATCACCTTACTCCGTCCGTCAATCCGCATTGGGCAAGCGTTGTGGACTACTGCCTTAACCTCCTTCGATGACATGGAGAGGCCTTATGTCCCAGCAGTGGGTCGAATTATAAAGGCTGTTATGATGATGATGACTGCACCGACAACTAAAAAATTGGGAGAACGATAGGAGAAAAAAGAAGAAATATGGTTGTTTTTTAAAATGAAAAACTTTATACTATATTAACTGCTTTTGTCTCATCAGGGAGAGACGCATGAAGACTGGTTTCCTTTAAACGGCAAGCAAGGTGATGGGTTGGAGGGAATGATCAACCTAGTGCTCAGCTATTCCGTGAGTATATATTTTTTTGTCTGCCCTGGATTTGTCGGTAGTAATTCACGTGCCAAACAAACAAATTACATTGATTTTGTTCTCATGATTTTTGTCTCAGCACTTATCGTGACAGAACTTTTTTCCTTGTTCTTTGTTTTCTATTTCATTTGGTATAAATTGCGAAGTTGGTCCCATTACAGAACTTATTAACTAACACATAAAGTAGGTGTGTGTGCGTGCGTGCGTGCGTGCGTACGTGCGTGTGTGTCTGTGCGTTAGCACGATAACTCGAGTATGCTTTAACTTATTGCAACCAAATTTAACATGCATGTATGACATCAGAATATAAAGTTTCTATCAATTTTTGAGTTGTCGATCACGAAAGTTAAGCAACCAAGTGCGCGGTCGCTACTCGGATGGGTGACCAAAATTTAACATGCATATATGACATCAAAATATAAGGTTTCTATCAACTTTTCAGTCGTCGATCACGAAAGTAAAGCAACCAAGTGCGTGGTCGGTACTTGGACGGGTGGCCAAAATTTAACATGCACGTATTACATCAAAATGTGAGGTTTCTATCACAGATATCAATCTAAGGAGATCGGTCGAATCGCCGAGTTCATAGGAAGACTGAGTGTCGCGATCACCGGCCGTACTACATAACATAACATAGTTCTAGTTGAGCATACCGTAATATACACTATTCATTGCGCGCGTAATAAGGACTGCGAAGCAATGAAAGTTAAGTACCGCCGCAAAGGAGATCGGTCAAATCGCTGAGTTCATAGGAAGTCAGAGTGACGCGGACTGGCGGTAAAGATGCCTACTGGGCATACATACACTTTGTCAAAGTTAAACGCCGGCTTGGTCTATCTCCTTGTATTATTAAATCTGTGGTTTCTATCAAGTTTTGAGTCGTTTCCGGTATACGAGAAAGTCAAAGGGAGACCACTCCCGATTTTTGCTTTAATCTAAGACCTAAATGAATAAAGAAATTTGAGTTTGAATGTACACGTGTCAGGTCGGCCCCGCGGCAGTAGCGACGTTCCCGCCCGTGCTGGTAGTGCCCAGCACCGGTATGGGGTACGCCGCGATGCCCATGTACCAGGCGCCCGTGCCCCCGCACGTGCCCCCGCAGCGTGCCCCACAGCCGCCGCAGCAGCCCCCCCTCACGGCAGAACAATTACAACAGGTATGCTTATAACAACCTTTGCGGTCCCATTTATGTATCTATCTTATAATAATACTAGCTTTTGCCCGCGACTTCGTCCGCGTAGAATAGTTATTTAGGGCAGTGTTTAAATTATCTATATATTATTTCCATATATCCAATGTTCATCGATTTTATTTAAAAAAAAATTAATTTCCATACAAACTTTTATCTCTCATTTTACCCCCTTAGGTATTGAATTTCCGAAAATCTTAAAATACTTACCTCTTTTTTAATTTCTAACTGAAAGGCCATGTACCAATTTTTATGCATTTTATTTAAAAAATGACGGATTTCCATACTAACGTTTCACCCCCTTTTCGCCACCTTCGAGGGTCAATTTCCAAAAATCCTTTCTTAGCGCACCACTGGACCTCTTAAGGAACCTACCTACCAAATTTGGAATCTCTAGGCCCAGCGGTTTGGACTGTGCGTTTATGTCAGTCAGTCATTCATTCAGTCAGTATTAATTTTTATATATATAGATACTCTTTCAAAATCAAATTTTTATATACGCCTTTTATCCAAAAAGACTCGGATTACACAATACTAATAAACAGAATAAAATAAATATTTAAAAGCTCCGATAAAAAAAAATGAGATTTTTTTGTTTGTGTTTGCTCGATATTGATAATGACAACAGGTGTCTACCTGTTGTCATTATCAATATCGAGTTGAGCTTGAAATATTCACAGAATATTTAGTTATATCTTCACTTTATAAATAAATAATCAATAATTAAATTAAAATAAAACAAATATTAAGTGGGGCTGCCATACAACAAACATTATTTTTTGTGCGCGAGTCCGACTCGCACTTAGCCGGTTTTTTTTATTAACGATGCATGATATTTACCGTCATTTTAATTCACAGATTGAAGAGATGTTCCCGAGCATCGACAAGGAGGTTATAAAGTCAGTGGTGGAAGCTAACCGCGGGAACAAGGACGCCACAATAAACTCCCTGCTTCAAATGTCCGAATAAGGTATATCTATATAAACGAGATTTGTTACTTGGCTTAAATTCTCTGTGGCTTTTCAGGTCAGTTCCCCTTGGTGCTAGCAAATGTACAGTATTTTACTTTGTTTTTTCTAAACAAGCACTCAATATGAAACGATTACCTTAACACTTTCAATGTCTCCTCAAATGTGAGTACTATAACACCTTATAGTCTGATTTACAAAAAAAATAAATCAAGCATTTAATTAAGGAATTTCGCGCGTCAATCTGACAAGGCGACCATATTTTCAAAATGGCGTCATGCTGTGTAAAGATGAACGCACATTTGTCAGCATGCTACGCGCCGCACAAGCCGCATTTACTCGTGGCCTCGCACATTATGTCCGTACGCGCCGCATTATATGACGTCATCAGCATGCATCATTCAAGATTAGCCCCCCATCCACTAGCATTTGTTCCTGGCGGAATGTCCAATCTTTGACACTAGCAGACCCGGTAAACACATTACTTCTATACGCGACAGAATCGATTGCATCCGTCCGGGTCGCAATAGGAATGAAAAGCGCAAAAGAACGACGGTATTAAAATCTTTTTGTCTCTTCCGTCGCGCCTGTACGACGAGACAACCTTGACTTAGTTACATGGAAAGTAGCAGGAAAGCATGTAGAGATGACATTAGTTAGTGGCCTCAACGGAGTTATTTATCCCGACGATGATTCTCTACTGTTTATCCATGAGGACAAGAAGTCATACGGAATAAACGCTAGTGGATGGGGGGCTATTTGGATACCTACCGCATTTTTAAAATTCGACGCGTACGGTGCGGGTCAAATGTATAAAACAAAGTCGCTCTTTCTTTATACGCTTAGAACTTGTAAACTACGCAATTGATTACAATGTAGTTTTCATAAATAGATTGTGGTTTCAGAGGAAGGTTTAGAAGTATAATTGTTTAAGGCCAAAGTAACTAGTATCCTATGCGAGCGAAACCGGGGCGGGTCGCTAGTAATTTCTTACAACGTATTCCAAAATGCGACTTGTACGACGCGTACTGCGCATGCGATGCTGAGAAATATGCATTCACCTTCATACAAACGTAAAAAGAGGCTATCAGGTTTGTTATGTTACAGAAATCAAAGAATTGTCTAACTTTTGTATTGACAAAAATAATTTAAAAAGGCATGACGACACAGGCTCTGTATGGCGTTTGCTGTCACGTGACAAATGCATTTATTTATACTTATTTTATATATTTTTTTAAGTACAATGAAAAATGTATCAGAATTATTGTTATGTCAACTACCCCTGTATATTTGTCTTTTTTGCTTACGCTGTTTCAAGAGATTAGTAAAAAAAGAGAGTAACACTAATTTTTTTTGCGATAAAGATATATTTATGTTTCTTTCACGAAAGTATTGCTCATAATACTAGTCATTAGTGACCTACGTCAATGACACCGGCGTGCATCCTGTATGACCCATATATGGGTCATGTCAGGGAATATGTTAAATATATGATGTCATTTAAAAATAAATTGTATTTTAATGGAATTTTCCAAATGTGACAAAATAAGAACTAAAATGTATTCTCTTTAAGGAGTGTTAAGGGTGATTGTGATAAGAATTAGTACTGTGTCGTTAGGTTTTTTAAGTGAAACTTCTTTAACACTGTTGTGATTTGAAAATTCGATGAAACAAAAATTCGACACCAAAAAGTCTTTGATGGATGGAATTTGTTGTTCAACATTTACAACCAATATAAACGTATGTTGCTTCCGAAATCACTTTTGCTACTTTCTAAAGTTTCACTTCTGCCGTGTGTGAATTGCACACACACACTTTTTTATAACATTCGTTTTCTTATATCAGATTATAGTAGCAGAAAATTATATTATACCATCCGTATCGGCAATAAAGTTCAGTTCAGGACACCATTTCATTCCAAGCTTTGTCAACGTGCGAACTATAAAAAATGTCGTATTTTGAAAATGCTAAAGTCTGTTGTCTATTACCGTTCCACGTTTAAACTACTGAATCAATTTTAATGAAATTTGGCATGGTGATAGATTATAATCTGTGAAATAACGTAAAACTACCTTTTGGCGAGACAATCGACATCCACTATCATTTATAATTAAACTGAAAAAGTATATTTTTCTATTATAATTGACCTGAAATGTCACATGTTATGCCCAACATTCTAAGATATTAGTCCTAGTGTCATTCACGTCATAAAACAAGCTTTATATACAAATTATATTCGTATTTAACACATCTGTACAGTGTCACACGTAGCTCCTATATTATTAAACGATTATGGCCCTAGTTCCCTGTGACGAAAACTTTGACAGTTCAAAAATGGCATGTACTAAAAGACTAAAACGCTGTGCAGACGCAACTACTGTAGTTGAAGAAAATATGATCTTTTTAATAGTTTACGTTAACGGTTGCCAGTTGTAGCAACATGAATCACTTGACACAAATTTGATAAATATCGCTCATTATACTAGTCATTAGTGACCCACATCAATGACGCCGCCGTGCTTCTGGTATGACCCATATATGGGTCATGTCAAGGAATTTTTTAAATATATTATGTCATTTAAGTAGTTAGTTGCGTGAATTTGAAACTGATTCAGTCCTCGAGTGCCGCAACTGAAAACTGATATCAATCAAAAAACTCACAACTAGAGATACCATGTCTGCGCAGTTTCTTCAAGTTATATGTGAACAGCTAGTTGCGAGTTGCCGTAATACGGATATCAAAGTTGCTTTTTGCATAGGACCTAAGATACAGCTAGTTTCAAATCAACTGGTAGCTCATACAGGCTAAACTTGAGTACGAGGTTCATTCCATTATACATAAATTCAGTTAAATGCGTTTAAGACCTTTGCGTAGTCGTCCTAAGGTTCAATATCCTATAAGCCTTTACTGGCCGGGACATGAACGGGCCTTGTCGGGCGGACGTTTGGGCACTGAAGCTCCGTCCCGGGCACGGCACGGATGTGTGTATTGAGCTTTATAGCTTCAATGTCTCATCGTCAATGGGAATTAGAACCTAGTCTTTGTAAGTTTATAATATTCGCGGAGCACTTATTAAAAATGTGGACGTGCTATAAAAGTATAAAACTTAAATGTTATATTTAGATGAACTAAGTAAAAAATATTTTTATTAGTTCTTAAAGTTTGTGATAGTTAAATAAATTTAGTTTTGTTCCTAATAATCTTTTTAATATCCGACTTATATGATGGACAGAAATATACAAAGTACAGCTTTTATAAAACTTTACACCGCATCTATAGCTTAATTATAACATAGCACACAAATATGGCTAGTCAAGATTGAGCTATGCTAGCTTTCTAGTGGTGTTTTGTTTTCTAGAGTAAACGGCAATTAATGCAGATTTTTTAACAAATTGCACATTTTGTTTCTTCTTTATGATGTATTTAAATTAGAAACTAAGGCACTGTAACATAGCTCATTATTGATTAGACATTCTTATAAGACAGCAGAACTATTTATTATGCAAGTACTTATTATTATCGTTTAAAGCTACATGTCTTTGTAAATTGTTTAATGTACTATATAATGAATGGAAAACTAATATTTCGTACTTGCCAGAAAGTATTATTTAAATATCAACGAAAAATATCTCCGAAATCTGCGACAAGAGTCTAATTAAATTTTGATTTAAACGATGGCATAAAACAAAAATCTATCTTATTACAGTTAATACAGCTAATGGTGTGCGAAATATGAACTAAACATTCTACCGTTTGTTAATTAATTAAGTATATTTTTATTTGGCGTCTCTGGGTTGAAATGATGACTTTTATTTAAAAGGGATAAAAGAAGGAAAAGCTATCTTTTTTTTGTGCCACACCGTTATAAAGCGTTTGGTGAGAAATGTATTAGCTACGAAACTTCGTAGTAACGACTGATGAGATGGCGAAAAATTATTAAATATTTTTAAATTAATTCAAATTATAAGAACTTTTAATTTAATAAGCCAATATAGTTAACAACACTTCCAAAAAACTACGAATTATTAAAACAAAATTGATACGAAATCACGCCAATAACTTGAAATTTTTTAAAAGAATATAGGTACTACAAAATGACATTCCTTGCTGATGATTTTTTACGATTTTCTATACATATTTTATTCATATTTTCAATCAACTTTGCTTTATTTACCATAATATACAAAATTCATGTTTTGTAAATATACCCCGTTTTTTCTATATGGCGACAAAAGTCTTCAAACATTTTCGTATGGTGTTTGTTTGTAAATTATCTGTCAAGTCAAGCAGCCATCTTGCCCTGTATTATAATAGTCAAATAATTTCTTGTAGCAAGAGAGTTTAAAATTATGAAGCAAATATGCTATCATAAAAAAGACTAATGCATGAATTATGTTATTATAATTATTTTTTCATTAAAGATGTGTTATAGCTCAAACCACACACATTTATGTATGATTTTTAAGAGAATTATATACGAAATGAAATATAAACGATATCACCGTAGTATATTAGATGAAATACTATTACATGTATGTATTGTCCTGGATAGATTTTTATGCGAATATGAACTGGACACTTAAGATAATCCTTTGAAATTCAATGTCACCAAAGTTAATGTATAAATTAGAGAATTGTGAATTAATCTTATTTTAATGTAATTTATTGTAAATCTAATTTTAAAAATGAATCATAGTTAATTTTATTTTTGCCTATGTGTAACGTTTTGAACAGTAATTTTCAGCAAACTCTATAAGTTTATTATTCTTACCCATCAATGCTCCGACACGACAGAATATGAGTTTAAAGTTAAATGAGGGCCATGAAGACTCATTTTACGATGACCTAGAAGCAAGCGTTGGCTACTCCAATGAGTATCTATTGCATACAACTAGAACTATATTTCAATGTTATATACCTCTATAAACTGTGTAAGGGAGCAATGACCTCGGTGGGCTATTACCACTGTGTACTTACCCTTTGGGTTATTAATTGCATATTTCAATCTAAATTGTAGACCGATGTTGAATGATCTCTTTAACTAAGTTAAACTGTTGATCACGAGTGTTCACCGTCACATGATGGTGCTAAATCTGCAGGGAAAAAAGAGGCTAATTCTCTCGGATTCAGACTGTCAAGGACATCCCTGTTTCACCATAAATATTGTTTGTAAACAATGAATATTGTACCGACCATATTCGTAACGACTGTATTTGCTAATATCGTCGAAAAATACCCAATCCACAGTCAGTTAATGCCTAATATTTTGCTTTTAGCAATTGCTTTTTGTGTAACACAAATTATAAACAGTTGAATCCAGTCGCCTTACATTTTTAAAGTAAGCGGCTTCAAATTTTGTCAAGTGTATTAAGAATTTCTAGTTTCAGAACTCCTTGCTTTTTATTTAAACAACATCACAACTGGTTCAATTGAAAGGTGACTTTTTTCAATTCAGTGCCTATGTCAAAAGTAGCATAAATAAGCAAAAATAACCCTTCATTGTATATAAATAAGATCATTCCATTGGAAAGCGAATGAAAACAATGTAAAACCCATACAGCTTATCGGCTAAATTTTGTGCCAAATTATTTGCCATCGATAAACTACTTCGCTTACAAATTATATTATTGTTGTATTTATTTGTAATTTTACATTGTATAAATAAAATAAATAATCAGTTATTTAAATGCGAGATCTTTTATTTCAAACCCCATATACCTACCTGTATTGTATAGACAAGTTCATCACATCAACAGGGATCAACCGGGAAGCGTCAGGGCGGCGCCCTAATGTCATTTTAGCGCAGAGTCAACGCGGCCTTTAGTGTCAGAAGAAATATGGAAGTTACGTTTTTGAGATAAAGGTGAATTTGCTATTATTAAAACTGCGCTGTATGAATTGACCTTGTACTTACGGCCGTGCGCCTGCCCGACACCAAACTCTCTTCGAGAACGACTGCTGCTACCTTTCGACAGGAAAATAGAGTTTCAAATGTTTCGGTCACCCATCTTAGTACATACCGCGAGCTTGGTAGCTTAGCTTTCGAAATCGTTACGAAGAACGCGGCCCATCGACACATCCTCTAGGGGGAACCTACCCTTCATTAGGCTCAATTCACACCGGGATGGCAGCTGCCAACAGGCGGCCGACACCGACGCGACGTGGCCGGCGGAGCCAACCAAAATAATTTTAAACTTTATCGAAACAGTGACCAAGGCCGCGAGGTTGCGCGCGGCCGCAATTTTTCGAGCTTTACAAAGTAAGTCATTAAAAAAGATTAAATTGTATTTAAGTGTAGGTACTTGGTGAAGCGTTGGTGGCGTTGTGCGTAAGAGCGTTGTCTCCCACCCGGGAGGCACTGGTTCGATCCCCGCCACGTACCAATGTGTTTTCAAATTTTGAATTCATATGTACGTTTAATCGACGCTTTTACGGTGAAGGAAAACATCGTGAGGAAACCTGCACACACCTATGAAGAAATTCTTAGGTTGTGTGTGAATTCGACCAACCCGCACTTGGCCAGCGTGGTTGACTAAGGCCTAATCGCCCCTAATGTGGAGTAGGCTCCAGCCCCTTGGTGGAGACATTATATGAGCTTTTGATGATGATGTAGGTACAGTCAACAGCACGTCGGGCTATACAAAACTGTCAAATTTCTTCAAACGATTTTAAACCTAAGGCTATTCAATATAAAGTGCATAATCGATTGGGAAAATTTGACAGTTTGTGGTAACCCAACGTGCTGTTGTCTGTACTTGGTAGCGAAAGATGGACGTATATCACAAAGCAATATGGACGATGATGACGAATTTCGATATTATGTTATCGTCTAAGATGTATAATTACTGACGTTTATAGATTGACAATGTGAATCGACTAGGGCGGAGCGAGACCAAAAAAAATAACCAATGTGTGAGTAATGCGCATGTGTGCGTGAAAAATAGTAGTAAAATCTGGCAGTCAGTTGCTGTCGTTTCTACGTGACTGACCGACTGGGGCCGCCTGCGTGTACGTGAAATGGTCTCGTCAATCTATCTCGCTCTAATGTACGCATTAGTATGCTCTTTCTCTTTCACATTGCCGATCAACAGTTTTGTATTATGGTTATCGTTATGAAACGATGGCCACTTGTCTAAGACCCTGTGGTCTTTCAGTCAAACCAAATAAAAAATAGGATAGTGATCTTTCAGTCAGACCAAATAATAATATAATAGAAAAAACGGGCTGTCGCGTTTTTTCTTTACGCGAGGTATGACGGATTTACACGTTTTAGACCTCCCTGAGTCCAAAAATACCGTTTTTGGAATTATGTCTGTGTGTGTCTGTATGTCTGTGCGTTAGCACGATAACTCGAGTATGCTTTAACTTTTTGCAACCAAATTTAACATACGTTTATGACATCAAAATATAGGGTTTCTATCGAATTTTGAGTCGTCGATCACGAAAGTTAAGCAACCAAGTGCGCGGTCGGTACTCGGATGGGTGACCAAAATTTAACATGCATATATGACATCAAAAGATAAGGTTTCTATCAACCTTTGAGTCGTTTCCGGTATACGAGAAAGTCAAGGGGAGACCACTCTCGATTTTTTGGTCTGAGTTTTAGCTGTAGGTATGTAGATAAATGGAAAGCTTACAGTGCTTTCTCTGCTTGATTTCAGTAACGCATTTAATACAGTTGATTTTGATATTCTACTTGGCGTATTGGTCTCTCTTAACATATCTCCAACGGTGATTGACTGGTTTCACAGTTACCTGTTTGGACGCCGCCAGCGTATTTGCATGGAAGATCTGCTTTCTTCGTGGAGAAATGCGTCGGCTGGTGTTCCGCAGGGTGGCGTTTTATCTCCACTACTATTCACTGTGTTTATTAATTCTATTTCTAATCAACTGACTTCATCCTACCACCTTTATGCAGATGATCTTCAAATTTACAGCCAGGCCCCGTTACATGAGCTGGCCGAAGCTATTATGACCATCAATTCAAATCTTAGACATGTTTGTGACTGGAGTAAATCATTTGGACTTAAACTTAATCCATCTAAGACTCAAATTATTATAATAGGGAGCCATAAAATGATATCGAAGGTCGATTGGTTGCAACTGCCGAAAATAAGTTTTGATGGCACGGATATTGCTATTAGCAAGTGCGTTAAAGATCTTGGTTTATATCTTGATAGTACCCTATCGTGGGGTCCTCAGATTCAGGAGGTAAGCCGTAAGCTGTTCGCATCTGCAGGCTCTCTTCGACGTCTACGTAATTTCCTTCCAACTGCTACCAAAATTGCGCTTGCGAAATCTCTTCTCCTCCCGATCCTGGATTACGCTGATGTCTGCTACCTCGACATTACTGAAGACCAACTTAACAAGCTAGAACGCCTTCAAAACTTCTGTATAAGGTTTATATTTGGCCTACGCAAGTATGACCATGTGTCTGAATTTCGCACGATGCTCAAGTGGTTACCCATCCGCCTTCGCCGGAATGCACATATCCTCTCTCTCCTTTATAATATCCTTTTTAATCCAAATTCCCCATCCTATCTTAAACAACGATTTACTTTCCAGCAAGAAACCCACTCTCGAGTTTTGCGTTCATCTACTAATTTGAGGCTGGAAACCCCAATGCATTTCACAAAATTTTATAGCAAGTCCTTCACAGTGCACGCTGTTAGTTTGTGGAATGCATTGCCAGTCGAAATAAGACATGCGAAATCTCTCAACGTTTTTAAGAGACTAGTAAAGGATCATTATCTGTCACTTTAGTACCTATTACAAGGAGCTTATACTAAGAATAAAATATAAGCTCCTTGACCTATTACTACTTTCTTAACATTTGCCATTTATCTAATATTTATTCTGATATTCATATACACCTATATCTATCTGTTGAATATATATAAATATAATATAATGTATATATATATATATATATATATATATATATATATATATATATATATATATATATATCTTTATTTATTGTTATTTATTAGCAGTGGCGTAACTATAGGGTGGCATGGGTGGCAAAATGCCACGGTAATGAAATTTAAAGAACGAAAAATTTCAAAACTAGGGGGGGGGGGGTGTATATGAATTTGCCACGGGCCCCACATGATATAGAAATTTAAAGAACGAAAAATTTCAAAACTAGGGGGCGGGGGTGTATATGAATTTGCCACGGGCCCCACATGATATAGAAATTTAAAGAACGAAAAATTTCAAAACTAGGGGGGTGGGCTGGGCTGTATATGAATTTGCCACGGGCCCCACATGATATAAAAATTTAAAGAACGAAAAATTTCAAAACTAGGGGGGGGGGGTGTATATGAATTTGCCACGGGCCCCACATGATATAGTTACGCCACTGTTTATTCATCATCATCATCATTTCAGCCGAGAGACGCCCACTGTTGGACATAGGCCTCCCCCAAGGATCTCCAAACCGGTCGGTCCTGCGCTGCCCTCATCCAGCGGCTTCCCGCGACCTTAACTAGATCGTCAGTCCACCTTGTGGGGGGCCTACCAACGCTGCGTTTCCCGGTACGTGGTCGCCACTCGAGGACCTTTCCGCCCCAACGGCCGTCAGTCCTTCTCGCAATGTGCCCTGCCCACTGCCACTTGAGGTTCGCAATTCTTTGGCCTATGTCGGTGACCTTGGTTCTCCTGCGGATCTCATCATTTCTGATATGATCACGCAGAGAAACTCCGAGCATAGCCCTCTCCATTGCCCTTTGGGTGACCTTGAGCCTTCTTATGAGGCCCATTGTAAGCGGCCACGTTTCGGTTCCGTAAGTCATCACTGGCAACACACACGAATTAAAGACTTTCGTCTTGAGACACTGCGGTAGATGGGCCGAGAAAATGCCGCGTAGCTTCCCGATCGCTGCCCAGCCGAGTTGGATTCGTCGATTGACCTCTTTCTGGAAGTTGGACTTACCCAGTTGGACTGTTTGTCCCAGGTAAACATAATCGTCGACAACTTCCAGTGTAGAGCTTCCAACCTTTACAGGAGTGGGTGCAACATGGATATTAGGCATGATTTTCGTCTTATCCATGTTCATTTTAAGACCCACTTGTTGGGAGACTCTACAGAGATCGTCGAGCATTGCGCCCAGGTCTTCCAAGGTCTCAGCCATAACCACGATATCATCTGCAAAGCGAAGGTGAGTCATGTACTCGCCATTTATGTTGATGCCAAGCCCTCTCCAGTCCAGAAGCTTAAACGCGTCCTCCAACGCAGCTGTGAACAGTTTCGGCGATATAACATCACCCTGTCTCACGCCTCGCTGGAGCTGTATGGGTTTTGAATTCTGGTCCTGAAGGCGAACTGACATAGTGGCGTTTTCGTACAGTGACCGCAACACTTGGATGTATCGGTAGTCTATGTGGCACCTCTGGAGTGACTGGAGCACTGCCCAGGTCTCGACAGAATCGAAGGCTTTCTCATAGTCTACGAACGCTAAGCATAATGGCAGGTTATACTCTTCGGTCTTCTGTATAACCTGCCGCAGCGTATGTATGTGATCTATGGTACTGAAGCCTTTTCGGAATCCGGCTTGTTCGGGAGGCTGGAAGTCGTCAAACCTGCGCGCGAGACGATTCATTATAACTCTTGAAAACAGCTTGTAAACATGACTCAGCAGCGTGATGGGTCTATAGTTCTTCAATTGGGCCCTGTCGCCCTTTTTGAAGAAGAGTCTCACCACGCCGCCATGCCATGCCTCTGGCGTTTTGCCCTCGAGTATAACGGAGTTAAATAGCCTCTGAAGAGCTTTCAGGACCGGTCGTCCACCTGCTTTCAGAAGCTCCGCTGTCACTCCGTCATCACCCGGCGCCTTGTTGTTCTTAAGCTGTTTAAGAGCTACACTAATCTCGTACAGGCTGACGTCCGGGATATCTTCGGTATAGTGTCGGGTTAATTTGGCTCTTGGATCGGTGGCCTGAATGACAGGTGGGTGTGATGTCGCGTAAAGCTGTCCATAAAAGTTTTCAATCTCGGCCAAAAGCTCAGGTCGTGATGTGATGGTTCTGCCGTCCTCTGTCTTCAGCTTCGTCAGCAAGCTCTCTCCAAGCGACAAATCTCTAGCGAACACTTTGGAGCCTGTTCCGCTCGATGGCCTCTTTAATACGTTCTGTATTAAATTGGCGTATGTCGCGAGTTAAGCACTTGGAGATATGTTTGTTGAGCTGCCGACGCCTACGAGCATCTTCAGAAGACTGCAGAACCATCCCTCGTCTTTCCTCCATCAGCTTTAATGTGGGCTCTGAGATTTTCTTCGCTTTTTTTGTACGGCTGGGTTTGAAAAGTTTTGAACCCACCGTAAGAACAGCTTCCACGAACCTGTCATTGTAAGTGTCCACATCTATGCAGTCCTCCAGGCATTCGAAGCGATTTTGCAGTTCGAGTTGAAAGCGCTCGGGGTTTTGGATCTGGATGGCTTCAGGGCGGAGCGTAGACTTCATCAGTCGATACCGTTCGGATTTGACGTTGAGATTCAATGTGCCTCTTACCATTCGGTGATCGCTTCCCGTGTTAAACGAATTGATCACAGAGACATCATTGAATATCCGAGTCTTAGTCGACATGATGAAGTCAATCTCATTTTTTGTTGTACCATCCGGACTTTCCCAGGTCCATTTCCGATGCAGCCGTTTCTTGAAGAAAGAGTTCATCATATAGAGTCCCTCTCTCTCCATATATTCGGCTAGCATTTGTCCACGGTAGTTCCGGATTCCAGTTCCAAATTGCCCCACTTTCAACTCATCATCGCCACGTTTGCCTAGCCTTGCGTTGAAGTCTCCCATTACAACAGTGTAGTGGGTCCTGGAAGCATGTATTGCCCGAGAAATGTCCTCATACATTACTTCCACTTCCTCGTCGGGGTGTGTCGAGGTCGGGGCGTATACCTGGACCTTCAACGAATACCGTTTGGTGATTCTGAGTATAAGGTACGCCACCCTATTCGACACACTTTCGATCTGTACAATGTTGTTCACGAGAGACTTGTGGACAATAAACCCGACACCACCTTGGGACAGATCTTCGCCCTCCCGGAAATAGAGTAGGTTGCCGGATTTAAGAATCACCGTGACCTCGCCCTGTCTTCGGACTTCGGATAATCCCACTATACTCCAGCGAATCCTACTCAATTCTTCCTCTAGTTCCAGCAGCTTCTCCTCGGTCCGCAGTGTGCGTGTGTTATATGTTGCCAGGGCCAAAGTCGTATGACGGGAGATCATCGCCGCCCGGGGATTCTTGGCACCCCTGGTCCCGGCACCTCGCCAACGTCCGTCACCGCTGGCACGGCCTCCGGTACCGCCGGGCACTTGGGGCCTTGTGTTGGGTTTGTATACCATTTTGGGGGGGGGGTTTGGGCCTTTTCCCACCACGCTGGCCCAGTGCGGGTTGGTGGGGAGCGCCAGAGCCTCGTCTGTTGTTCGGCAGGGTGTACCGCGTGCAGGTGAGGTTGACTTGGGTTCCGTCAGCTGTTGTTTGGAACCCCTTACACTGTTTATTAGGTATATGTATCTATTCGATATTTATTGTATATTTTATGAGTTATGTATTATAATCTGTTTTCTTTTATCATTATATGCCAACTTCCCTCTAATTTATTGTTCCTGCAAATCCTGTCCATCCAAAGGTTGCCTGATAATGTTTTTTTTTCTCTCTGTGTATTATATTTCATTTGTTGGTGTACAATAAAGTGTAAATAAATAAATAAATAAAGTTTAAAATATTTTCACACTAGAAGTGCGCGCCGCACCGCTGCCATGCCGGTGTGAATTGAGACTTATTCCCGACTTTTTTACATTAGAATTTTTTTATTGTCAATTATGTTCAATATTCAATTAGCCATGTGATGCCGGCAGAGTAGAATAACATCACACTACCTCCAATGGGTGTCGTAGAAGGCGACTAATGGATCACCAAAGGACACCAATCCGCATTGGGCAAGCGTCGTGGACCACTGCCTTAACCTCCTTCGATAAGGAGAGGCCGTGTGTCCCCGCAGTGGGTCGAACTATATAAAGGCTGTAATGATGATGTTGAAGTTCAATTTTTTTTATGGCAGGCATTTTCAGACGCAGTGGCCACCAATTAATTTATTGTAGGGCCTTAAAAATACCGTATCTAAATAAACACATCAGCTTACATATGATAATTTATTATTTACAATCCTTAACACTTACTTAATTACAGACTATTTCAAGCCAGTTTTTTTCTTTTTCTTCTTGTTAGGTTCCTCTACTTTCTGTGCCTGAACTTTTTCAGATTTCCTTTTAATTCTGCTTATTTTTCCTATAACGTCTTTGAACCTATCATCCTTTTTCATTAGAGATTTATTGACTTTCCTAAGGCTATCTTTGATTGTGGTATCGATGTCATCATTTTCCCTCTCATTATTATGACTGGTGTTGTCGTTCTGTCCTACTCCCTCCTGTTTCTTCATCTGCGATTGAATTTCTTTGATCTTTGCTAACTTCGCTTTTTTCGCTGCTTTTATTCTTTTCATGCGCATCTCCTCCAACCTGTTGACAAGTAAATTTAAATTATTCATAATAGAGGAAACATTCTGAGCAAAATATTATTTAGAATACGGATTATAGTAATTACAAATATGATGAGTAAAAATTTAATATAATATGTAATCAGAGTTGATATAATACCTAATCGCCTAGGTAGATTTTATTTTCCTAAAGAAGTTTAAAATTACATACATGGCTGACTAACTATTACAGTTGAAGTTAATTTATATGAAAACAAAAACGGAACTAATTACGTATCATGTATCAAATATATATGTTACAGGCCAAACCCAATTTTCTCTCCCAAAAAACCTGTGCACTCCGCCTGGTCATAAAAAAAAATAACCCTAACCTACCCATCACTCAGCCACTAGATATCTCCAAACCGCACAAAAGACTAATTAGTTTGGCCTAGGAAAAACTAGTTCGTCCTAAACTCGGGTTTGGCGGGTAACATATACACACCGGCAAAATTAGGGGACCATAAAAAATGTGGATTTTTGTAATAAATTTATTTCTTATTGTTTTTTTGTCATTTATCGCGTTTGTTTTATTGGAGCCCCCTTTAAATATTTATTTTATTATGTTTATTAGTATTTGTTGTTAAAGCGGCGACAGAAATACGTCATCTGTGAAAATTTCAACTGTCTAACTATTACGGTTAATGAAATACAGCCTGGTGACAGACAGACGGACAGCAGAGTCTTAGTAATAGGGTCCGATAAGGCGATACGGTTACGTTTCCTTGTGACCTGTGACCTTTTGGCAGTAGTCCACCACACTTGCCCAATGCGGATTGGTGGATATTGAATGGTGTCAATAAAGAAAATTCTATCTAAGTGATTCTCACCCTTGCTCCATGGCATCAGGGTCGACTCCTGCCTGTATCCATCTTTTGACTCTGTAGTTGCGCTTGCGCTGCTCAAACTCCTCATTATCCAATTGGGCTTCTTGTTCCCGGCGCGTCACACTCACCGTGGTGAACACTTTGACGGCTTCGTCATCTGTGTAACAAAAACATAATTATACAGAATGTTTGGTACATATGGTATTTAGCGCGCACCTACCCATGCTAATATAGTCAATTTAAACTCAATGGTGATATCAAAATTTTAAAATTGTAAAAAAATCCTCATACAAATAGTTCGGTTCAGAAAAACAAATTGTATGAAAAATTTAATTCTTTATTTTAGGTGCCCGCGATACCCCATGTACCAAACACCCTGTATAATGCCAAGATGACCAATAATCTAACCCCAATTCATATAATATAATAATATATTTTCACGCTCACGCCAATTATCTAGCCCAAATTATCATTAAGAACTTGTGTGATGGGTTCCTAGACAACGGGAACATTTTATTATAAATAATAATTTTAGATATTTTTTTATAAATAAATAAATATAGGGTATCACCCCCTCCCTCCCCCCTCGTTTGTCCGGAAGGTTCTTCTAACTCTTTTCGCTGCTCTGTCTTTCGCTCCCCCGAAAGGGAAAGCAGCGGGGGGGGGGCGCAGAAAACTCCTTACCATCTATTTTGTATTCTGTAAGCTTGGTCTTGATTTGGTCTTCAATCTCTCCTAGTCGCAGGATGTCGTATGGTGTGATCAGAGATATAGCCAAGCCAGTTCTCCCAGCGCGCGCTGTACGGCCCACCCTGAATTATAAGACTTCACTTAAAAACATTTAGATAATTTAAGGTAAAAGATTTTTTTATACCCAGACGGCCGACATGTTTAATTATGAGCAGGGCCGAAGTACGTAAGTGTGCGGCGCACATAGTGCCAAGACAATAGGGGCGCCGGATGAAATGCCAGTGCAGTTTTGGTAAAAGACAAAAAATGAGTGGAGTAGTCCCATGATGGGATTACTGGTATTTTTGTTTCCAGAGGTTCCACTGACTGGACTATTGGGATTTTAATTCCCAGTGGGGCCGTGTGATGCTCGGTCGCAAAAACGCATAGTTTATATACAACATGTAAACTAAATAACCAACAACCTAAATACAGGTGGTTTGGGATCGGCTTCAGTTGATTTCAATAATTTAAAAAAAAAAAGTTCCCAGAAATGTTGTACAATATTTTCTGGGTACTTTTTGTTATTTTTTTTTTTGATTTTTTTTCAAAAAAAATATTATTGAAATCAACTCGGAAGCCGATCCCAAACCACCTGTATTCAGGGTGTTGGTTATTTAGTTTACATGTTGTATAGTTATTTATGATATAGTTTTCTTTCTTCAATGGTCTCTTCGGTACCAACTTCAATATTCGGAATAAACCTTGTCAATTGTATTTGGGACCACCTCAAAAAAACATTAAGATTTTTTTTTAAATTATTTCTATGTTTTTAGTTTTGAAGGCGGTTTTTTTTTTGCTTTTTAGTGTCCTTAGATCTTTTAAACAAACAAGTGATGAGATTACGATATCATCGATGTCAATTAAATAGGCATTATTAGGGATAACTGAAAAAGTACTCGTCAGATGTCGATCAAATTTAAATGGGACCACATGAAAAGCACAAGTTTTCAAACGTTAAAAGAATCTTCAAAATCGGTATACCCAATAAAGAGTTACGAGGTAACATACATACATAAAAGAAAAACAGTCGAATTGAGAACCTCCTCCCTTTTTGAGGTCGGTTAAAAAGGCACTTACCTATGAACATACTCCTTAGGTTCCAAAGGCAATTTGTGGTTGACAACCAGATCCACAGAAGGTATATCCAGACCTCTGGCCGCTACGTTGGTAGCGACCAGGGTACATTTGAGGTTGCTCCGGAACTGAGTGAGGGCAGCCACGCGCTCCTTCTGCCTCATGAACCCATGGAGACACACGTTGTCCATGCTGATTGCGTTCAGCATCATAGAGAGGACCTGGCATTCTCTGGAAGCATATAACGGTATATACAAGATGTAAAAAGATACATATGTAGGGTCGTCTGGGTAGGTACCACCGCCTTTCTTATTTCTGCCGTGAAGGAGTTCGCTGTGTTTCGGATTGAAGGGAAAGGTAGCCAGTGTAATTACTGGGCATGGAGGGCATATCATCTTAGTCCCCAGGATGGCAAACGCACTTGCGGTGTTAAGTGATTTACACTTAATATTGCAAGTGTCTATAGGCGGCGGTGACCACTTAACATCAGGTGGGCCGTAAGCTTGTTTGCCATCTCGTAACATAAAAAAAAAGAAAAAATTCGACGCATTCTAAACATTAAAACAAGAAACATCATATAAAAATTATTGCTGGGAAATGATTTTTATTTTTTGCTATTAAAATAAAACTACAAAAAATACCGCGCAAACGCTTATCAACTTGGAGACGTGCGCGACGTTCGGTCGGCTGAGTTGAATGACCCCGATATCTAGTGGTTACATTGGCTAAAACACAATATTAATAAATAAATATTCAATACCAACTTATACATATACATACGTACCTACTACATACATATTATATACTAATACATATTTACGAGATTTTATGGTCCAAAAAGGATTCGAAGAGTAAACTCGAATTCGAGATTATTTCGAACGAAACGAGAATTGCGCCCCTGGGGACAAGTATCTGCACTGGTCGATGAATCCGGCTCCGGTAATCAGGGTTTGAAATTATCAAGATAAAAATGCCCTTTGATAATTATCAGGTAATTATCCGATAATTATCAAACAGATGTAATGTTGAGGAAACAATTGATAATTATCGTCATAATTATCATATTAATTATCCGATATCAAACAGGTGTAATGTTGAGGAAACAATCTATACTATATTTTTATACAAAACTCAAGTTACACTAAGAATTAAAATACCAACATTAATTTCTTTGTTTCGACCACACAAAAAACAAATGAATGAAGAAAATAATGAATAAGTGACTGTTCAGATACGAAATTCCCGATGACGCGGGGATTTCCCGCTATTGACGTTAAGTGGCGCATTCCGATAAACGCAGTCGTTGAATGCGACAAATAACAAGTGACAAATATTTTCGATTATACTTATCAAGATAATTAACAACCTGTATTTATCTTGATAATTATCTGGATAATTATCAATGATAATTAGAACTTCAAACTCTGTCCGGAATCTATAGAATGTTAAAATTTTTCTTCTGATAAATAAAGCAGTTGCTAAATACTTAGCTCTTTTGCAGCAGTCTACTTTTTTGCTAGACATTGTTTGAACTCACTTCTTGGTGTCTGTGAAGACTATGACATGTGAGCTAGGCTTCTCCTCGCGATATTTGCGCAACGTCTGTACGAGGTACACGTCGCGGGCGTACGCGGGGCACACCACGTAACGCTGGTCCAAGGTCGATACGGTCAGCTGGGGATCGGACTCTGTCCATATTTGAATATTCTGCAAAAATAAGGACGTCATTTGTGAGAAGTAGTGAAGACAACATGATTGCTCATCGGCTAATAAATACTGTTACGAGCTAGGGGTTCGTTGATTTGGACACCTGGTGACACTGACGAGACTTTATTCCGTACACCACTCATATTTACAATAACCAAATAACAAAGTCCAATCACAATGCTAACTTATTCCGTAGTATTCGCCGTGGTCGGTATGTCACACTTCATCACTTATAGAGTATCGCTGTGATCCGCACTTGTTCGCTTCTAAACTTATATATATCCTTACGCTGCAATCAACAGTCCTTTTATACTAAGCAAAACGAAATCGCCCAAACACTAGAATGTTCGAACAAACAACTAAATTCATCTGACCATAGGACTGTAGGTTCATTATTGCTCAAACGTCCCCATCGTTCTTAAAAGTTTCTTGTTTAATTCGTCGAGGCCCTTCTGGAAGCTTCAATTACTTTCTCGGACAGCTTTCTCGTGATTTCTACAGCAATTTATGAATTCGTAACATTACATTTATGCACTTCTACAAATCTTTGCGGTGTGTGCAATATCTATAGATATTGCACACACCGCAAAGAAAAACACAGGAAAATATTACTCATATGGGCATATGTATAATAAAGGGAAATGTGTTATAAGTGCTAAAATAAGTATAAAAGTGCAAAACTATTAAGTAGTAATCACTAAAAGACTATTTGATATACATTTTTAGGTATGTTAAATAGGAGTAAAAAATTTCAATACAGTGCAGTGTTAGGATGATAATTTTTTCACAAATTCAGAATTTTGGTAGTCATAACATTCAGATAATAAATCAAAAAGAATAAAAATTAATTTCAAAATAAATATCAAAAAGGTTTTAGTACCTACAATGTAAATGTACGGTACAGGACTGTATGCTGGGGCTTCGATGGTGGTGATGTTGGAATTAAATGGACTGTATTGTGTTTTAAAGTGATTTACTTAATCAACTACAATTCAAGAGCGATCGCCCGCGAAGGTGGGTCTACGCGGAATGGTCGACCGGTCAGCTGCTCACACGCCCCTCGCTCCTCCGCCCGCGCAACGTCATGATTTGCACGACACCCGTGCGTGGACAGTAAATGGTGCATAATTTGTGCAGCTAACATCTAAAAATCCAAATCTGAAAATTCCCATCCCACATACAGTGCCACAAACTTATCTGACCCAGTGGTGGTGTTGTTAGTGGAACAAATGTGTCATAGAATTGTCAAAATATCTATGGGTAAATTGTAGTTCCAATTTTTGCCGCTGGGTCAAATAAGTTTGTGGCACTGTACATAAAATGAGATGCAGATTGGAGCATAGTATCATTCCAGTACTAATACTGGGATGATACAATACAATTATAAATGTAACATGGCAAACCTCTTTATTCAGTGGTAAAAGTTTTGATTCTCTAACATCTTCCGTTATTGTAGCAGAAAACAACAAATTCTGCCTTTTCTGTGGTAACGCATTGAATATGGTCTCCAGATCATCTTGGAAGGACTCACTAAATAATCTGTAACAGAAGTAATACAGTACCTAAAAACATTGACCTATGTAGACATGTTGTTAGATTGAGTGAGATCAATATTAAGTTGTGATTATATGTTCAAGTTTAAGAAGGATTAATTTACACAATTTCTCCCAAAAATTAACAAATTCAATAATTTTGTTTTAATACACTATAATTCATAGAAAAAAACTTTCTGTTCAGTTGTGCAGAATTCAATCTGAAAACGAAAATATTAAAAATAGCAAACCAATATCTCTGTTCTAATACTTGGCAATTTTGAATAATAATATCAATAATATTTATTAAGATTTCTAAGTTTCAGTTATTCAGTCTCACTTTTATTCAGTTTACATTGGATTGCTTTTACATTGGAAGGAACAGATTGCCAGCTCAGGCTCCCCAAAACTACCTTCATAAAATTATCAATCTTATTTCCTTGACATGGAGTGCAAAATCTGTTGAAAAAATGTGACACTATGTGGAAACGAGATATGCAGTCATTTTCAAAATCCTTTTCTTATTTAAATGAATCAATTACATTGTCAGTGTAGCCTAAAGGATGAAGGCATGTGATAATTCACATAAATTGCTTACCTATCAGCTTCGTCCAGTACTAAATACTTAATTTTCTTAAGAGAGAATGTATCACATCCAGTTATATGATCTGCAAGACGACCAGGCATTGCAACCACAATGTGTGGTCGTTTTGCCAATTTCAAAGACTCTTCAAGTTGGTCCGAACCTCCAGTGACTATGCATACTCTAAGCTGCAATGGCTGACCCAAAATACTAAATTGGTCTCCTATCTGAAATCAATAATATTTCTATATGAGAGTATAGTTATAATATTAATGACTGGTGGCACCATAGATGTAGGAAACTATAGACCAGTAATTTGTAAGAGAAAGAGCTTACTAACACGTATATTAGAGCATCTCGCTCTAGTATACATGTTAGTAAGCTCTTGAAATCTTGTTAGTAAGATATAAGAGATTTCATGTACATGCAAGCAGCTCAGTTCGGCCTATCAGTCATGTAGAAAAGACAACAACTGTCAGACTGCAGGACTATTTTCATGCACACATGCACATAAAAATCTATTAAAAAAAATGCCTAAATCTGTTAAAAAAAAGTACAAAAACGATTATAGTGGCCTGTTCAAATACTGTAAAATAATAGATATACATAATAAAATAAAAATGTACGTAATTTGTGAAGAAATAGATAACACTTTTTTGTTAAAACCTAGAATAAGGGATAGGAAGTTGCGTAATCTACCATACTTACCTAGGTATGTGCTGCCCTCATACAACAACACATATGGTAAAAGAAGCTCGAGTTATTTGCTACCGGCTTTATTAAACGAGCTGCAAACGGGCTTAGTTGATAAAATCTTGGTTGACCCGGGAAAATGTAAAAATACATTACTTCAAAGATTAAAATATATTTCAAAGATTAATTTAAAAAAATTAAATTACTTTTTAACCTTCCTCGGTTCTTTAAATACTATTTACACTTAAGGCCTTCGTTATGTTGACCCGAATTCAAAAATATAAAGCGATTGTTTTAAATTAAATACAAAATATAATTATTTCTAAAACACATTTATTAAATAAAAATTTGTTTCGTCACTACTATATTCACCACTGTCTAAACTGGGATGAATATTGTGGGTAGAATTTTTATTGACCCGAGGAACCTAAGACGGAAAGAGACTCCACCATAATTTTACAATAACAATATACTTATAGTGAATACATAATTAATAATTGTCATGAAGTCTTAATAAATTATATTCATAATTACGACTTTTATTGACAAATAAATTTCAGTTTCGGGTCAATATGACCCGAAAAACTGAGGAAGGTTAATAGGTAATGAAACGCTTTGAAAGTCAGTCAAATTTTCGTAATAAAACACCAACCTGGTATGCCAGTTCATGTGTAGGTGTAAGCACTAAAGCAAATATTCCATAGGGATCTTCAGCCAAATTTTGTAATATTGGCAGTGCAAATGCGAATGTTTTCCCTGAACCAGTCTTGGCAGCACCAATACAATCAGCTCCCGCTAGAATACCTGGTACACAGCCTTTTTGAATAGGTGTTGGTGTTCTGATACCTAAAAGGGTAAAGATAAGATTTTAATGTTTGCTAATTAACAAAACGGACAGATTATTACAAAGAAATTAAAAAAATATTGAAATTATAAATTTTAATAAAAAAAAAAGAAAACCATACCAAGACTTTGCAATTGTTTGACAAGCCACGATTTTACTCCAAGTTCGGAAAACTCTTTTACTTCTTTTTCACTCATTGTAATTTTCTGTGTTAAAATATGACTACTACTACTAAGAATGTAAAAAACAAAGTTGAGTAGTAAACTAAGACTATTTATAATTGCATTATACCACAATAAACTTAAACTTTATTATGAGGATAGATGAGGATAGAGGTTATGCTCTTGCTCCCCGTCCGGAGCAATGACATAGGAATTCAATGGACGTGCCCTAACAACAAAAAAACCGTGCCGGTTGAGCGCATAAAATGGCGGACTGACAGCTGTTATAGTGCTGTTCGGTAGTATCTTGCTCTATCGATAAAATTATTTTGTGAAATAAATTATTTTGTGAAATGATTTTATTGTGTCATAAAGTTAGCTTATCAATATGAAATGAATGCATAGATATAGGAAACTGTAGATGGGCAAAGTAAAAGAGAAAGAGTATACTAACACGTATATTAGAATGAGATAGACAGACGAGACCATTTCACGTATACGCAGGCGGCCTAGGTCGGCCTGTCAGTCACGTAGAAAAAACAACAACTTTCAGACTGCAGTACTATTTTTCACGGACACGTTCGCATTTCTCACACATTGGTGCATGTTTTGGTCTCGCCTTTAATACCAGACACGATTTCTTGGCAAGCTATAAACATCAGTAATTATAAAGCTATCATTACACCCTTAGATTTTCACGGCGCCTGCCCGCCGCCCGGTGCGTTTTCTATAATATCTCCCTTATTGCTACAAGATATCGGGTGAAACTTCCTGTGCTTCGAAAGGCACGTTAAGCTGGTGGCTAGTTATAAGCTTGGCTGGGGGGAGCGAATATCTAAAACATAGGTTAAAGTTAAACACACCAAAGATATTTTGCTAAAATAATAAAACGAAATACTAGAACGTAAATCAATATGTTTATTATTTACATTATTAATTTGATTAAACAAACTCAAACTCAAATTTCTTTATTCATTTAGGTACAATTTTGATGCCAAAGTGAAGTTTGATGCCATCGGCTTAAGAGTCTACCAAGAGGCCTTGTTCTGAGAAGAACCGGCAATAAACTCAGCTTTGGAAAGAGCTTTTTCCACTCCTACTGCTTCCAACCACATTTTCTTCCTATATTCACTTCTTGGTAACCTAAAAAAATAAAAACCTATAAGATATACTGGAGATAAAAATTGGAATCTTAAATAATTTGGGTTGGGTATGGGATAGGCAATTTTATTTTCATTTATATTTATGTTCTTTAGCTTTATGAATCCATTACAATTGATAAGGTTAAAAGAAGACATAAATAATAATAAAAAATTAAACACTTTCCAAGTTGTAAGAATAACCAACCTTATGGACACCAGTATTTTTTTTATAAATCCTCTTTTTTAACTCGTATAAGAATAATGATCCGATATTATATAGATGCTATTTTGAAGGCATATGTACTCCATCTGCCCCTAAGGCCTCTCCAATATAATATTGTCATGATTATGTATTATCGTCAATTACTTTCGATAATTTGAGAACAACACTAGTTGTCAAATTCAACATTTTCTTAGCTTGAAAATATTCAAAATAAAGCCTAATCTTTAATTAAAATCCACATTAATGGAATCACATGGATGAATAAAAAATTTAAAACATTCAGAGTACCCATAAATGCTAAAACTATTTACTATTTACTTGTAAATTTTAAGACTTACCGGTGCAACGTTAATCTTTGTTGATTTTCGTCTTTCCTTGACCCACAACCTATTACACTACACTTAGGCATTATGACGGTGTGATCTTTCACAACTTCGCGTAATTTCAATGAAGTAATCTCCAGAAAAAGAAAGATAAATATTAATTTTGATAATGTTTACAAATCGTTGACACATGAAGTACCAAACAGTAACTGACAGTTATGTCACACAATATGGCTGCCTGGCCGCAAAATATATATAAAAATAACTATAGCTACAGACAATAGGCCGGGTCCATAGAATTCCTATGTCATTGGTCCGGAGTTGTTTGTTTTGACAGCTCCTGTCAAACAAAATCCACGTGAAGTGTAGAGAGGCCGCGGTCCAAATTACGCTTATGTGCGCTGCGCAGCGAATCACTTTCAACTGTCAAAAAAAGTTAGCGAATAGGCCTACAGGAGAAACTCCCCAATTATGCTGAAAAGTTTTTCCAGCAGGCCTATTCGCTAACTTTTTTTGACACATGAAAGCGATAATCACCGAGCTACAGCTTGTATTTACCCATTGCTGTTTTTAGGACAATGAAGAGTCACAATACCTAACGTTATAGTAAAGTAGGAGTGAATCATAGCTCGGTGATTATCACTTTCATGTTTCAATAAATATTAGGTGTTTTTATTTTATTCGCTAACTTTTTTTAACAGATGAAAGTGTTATTTTCCGAGTGAATTACATATCCATTGCTGTATTACACAACACGCTATAATGGCACGGGTCATGTAAAAACAGCAATGGATTTGTATTTCACTCTTTTATTATTACGGCACCGCACTGTCTCTGTCGGGGCGGAGCCATACGGACGGACGGCCAAAGAGTAAAAAGTTGCAGGATTTGAACGCGCCCCTGTCTCTGTCATTATCGCCCCCTTCCCCTCCTTCCTTTCCATTCCCCTCGCTCGCCATATTCACGCGACAAATGCGTGTCTGTGGAGTGTCTGTTTTGTGTTGTGTTTAAAGTTTTAAGGGTGCCTAGTTAATATTTTTATTGTATTAAAATACGTAGATATTAAATTAATACTCATATATTAATCATTATTGCTTTGTGCGGTGTCTTGTGTGTATGTACAAATAAAGTGTTAACGCGTTTTGTACGTTCGGATTAAAAAATAGTTGGAACTATCTATCTGCCTGCATTCCCGTTGCATTGCAGCATTGCAGTTTGCTTCGTGTTGAATTGAGGGTAAATGGCCATCAATATTATTTTATTGTAGCAAGTGGGGATTATTAATTGGCCCCACTTTTAAAAATCTATGTAATTATACAAAGTTTGAAACCGACTTTTTAGAATTATTTGACTATATATTAAGCTCATTTACTCATATAATTAAATTAATACGTAGTTTTTTCTGTACTTTTGTTTGAACTAGTTGGATATTTCAAAACTGCTGTTGATAGTAACTAAATAAGTATACACTAACAAAACAATAACAATGTTTTAAAACTAGAAAAAATACACTGAAAAAATCTATCTGCCCCAGGCGGGAATCGAACCCAGCATCTACCGCAATCCGCCCGTTTTATTCTAGTTTTAAATTTTTTATTGTTTTGTTAGTGTACGTACACTATGACTTATTTAGTAACACAATTTACGCACTTTTAAACGCAAAAATTATTCCGTAATAAAAATGTTTGTTTTAAGTTTGGTGGTTGATTCCTTCATCATTTCAGCCGAGAGACGCCCACTGTTGGACATAGGCCTCCCCCAAGGATCTCCAAACCGGTCGGTCCTGCGCTGCCCGCATCCAGCGGCTTCCCGCGACCTTAACTAGATCGTCAGTCCACCTTGTGGGTGGCCTACCAACGCTGCGTTTCCCGGTACGTGGTCGCCACTCGAGGACCTTTCCGCCCCAACGGCCGTCAGTCCTTCTCGCAATGTGCCCTGCCCACTGCCACTTGAGGTTCGCAATTCTTTGGCCTATGTCGGTGACCTTGGTTCTCCTGCGGATCTCATCATTTCTGATATGATCACGCAGAGAAACTCCGAGCATAGCCCTCTCCATTGCCCTTTGGGTGACCTTGAGCCTTCTTATGAGGCCCATTGTAAGCGGCCACGTTTCGGTTCCGTAAGTCATCACTGGCAACACACACGAATTAAAGACTTTCGTCTTGAGACACTGCGGTAGATGGGCCGAGAATATGCCGCGTAGCTTCCCGAACGCTGCCCAGCCGAGTTGGATTCGTCGATTGACCTCTTTCTGGAAGTTGGACTTACCCAGTTGGACTGTTTGTCCCAGGTAAACATAATCGTCGACAACTTCCAGTGTAGAGCTTCCAACCTTTACAGGAGTGGGTGCAACATGGATATTAGACATGATTTTCGTCTTATCCATGTTCATTTTAAGACCCACTTGTTGGGAGACTCTACAGAGATCGTCGAGCATTGCGCCCAGGTCTTCCAAGGTCTCAGCCATAACCACGATATCATCTGCAAAGCGAAGGTGAGTCATGTACTCGCCATTTATGTTGATGCCAAGCCCTCTCCAGTCCAGAAGCTTAAACGCGTCCTCCAACGCAGCTGTGAACAGTTTCGGCGATATAACATCACCCTGTCTCACGCCTCGCTGGAGCTGTATGGGTTTTGAATTCTGGTCCTGAAGGCGAACTGACATAGTGGCGTTTTCGTACAGTGACCGCAACACTTGGATGTATCGGTAGTCTATGTGGCACCTCTGGAGTGACTGGAGCACTGCCCAGGTCTCGACAGAATCGAAGGCTTTCTCATAGTCTACGAACGCTAAGCATAATGGCAGGTTATACTCTTCGGTCTTCTGTATAACCTGCCGCAGCGTATGTATGTGATCTATGGTACTGAAGCCTTTTCGGAATCCGGCTTGTTCGGGAGGCTGGAAGTCGTCAAACCTGCGCGCGAGACGATTCGTTATAACTCTTGAAAACAGCTTGTAAACATGACTCAGCAGCGTGATGGGTCTATAGTTCTTCAATTGGGCCCTGTCGCCCTTTTTGAAGAAGAGTCTCACCACGCCGCCATGCCATGCCTCTGGCGTTTTGCCCTCGAGTATAACGGAGTTAAATAGCCTCTGAAGAGCTTTCAGGACCGGTCGTCCACCTGCTTTCAGAAGCTCCGCTGTCACTCCGTCATCACCCGGCGCCTTGTTGTTCTTAAGCTGTTTAAGAGCTACACTAATCTCGTACAGGCTGACGTCCGGGATATCTTCGGTATAGTGTCGGGTTAATTTGGCTCTTGGATCGGTTGCCTGAATGACAGGTGGGTGTGATGTCGCGTAAAGCTGTCCATAAAAGTTTTCAATCTCGGCCAAAAGCTCAGGTCGTGATGTGATGGTTCTGCCGTCCTCTGTCTTCAGCTTCGTCAGCAAGCTCTCTCCAAGCGACAAATCTCTAGCGAACACTTTGGAGCCTTTGTTCCGCTCGATGGCCTCTTTAATACGTTCTGTATTAAATTGGCGTATGTCGCGAGTTAAGCACTTGGAGATATGTTTGTTGAGCTGCCGACGCCTACGAGCATCTTCAGAAGACTGCAGAACCATCCCTCGTCTTTCCTCCATCAGCTTTAATGTGGGCTCTGAGATTTTCTTCGCTTTTTTTGTACGGCTGGGTTTGAAAAGTTTTGAACCCACCGTAAGAACAGCTTCCACGAACCTGTCATTGTAAGTGTCCACATCTATGCAGTCCTCCAGGCATTCGAAGCGATTTTGCAGTTCGAGTTGAAAGCGCTCGGGGTTTTGGATCTGGATGGCTTCAGGGCGGAGCGTAGACTTCATCAGTCGATACCGTTCGGATTTGACGTTGAGATTCAATGTGCCTCTTACCATTCGGTGATCGCTTCCCGTGTTAAACGAATTGATCACAGAGACATCATTGAATATCCGAGTCTTAGTCGACATGATGAAGTCAATCTCATTTTTTGTTGTACCATCCGGACTTTCCCAGGTCCATTTCCGATGCAGCCGTTTCTTGAAGAAAGAGTTCATCATATAGAGTCCCTCTCTCTCCATATATTCGGCTAGCATTTGTCCACGGTAGTTCCGGATTCCAGTTCCAAATTGCCCCACTTTCAACTCATCATCGCCACGTTTGCCTAGCCTTGCGTTGAAGTCTCCCATTACAACAGTGTAGTGGGTCCTGGAAGCATGTATTGCCCGAGAAATGTCCTCATACATTACTTCCACTTCCTCGTCGGGGTGTGTCGAGGTCGGGGCGTATACCTGTATGACCTTCAACGAATACCGTTTGGTGATTCTGAGTATAAGGTACGCCACCCTATTCGACACACTTTCGATCTGTACAATGTTGTTCACGAGAGACTTGTGGACAATAAACCCGACACCACCTTGGGACAGATCTTCGCCCTCCCGGAAATAGAGTAGGTTGCCGGATTTAAGAATCACCGTGTCCTCGCCCTGTCTTCGGACTTCGGATAATCCCACTATACTCCAGCGAATCCTACTCAATTCTTCCTCTAGTTCCAGCAGCTTCTCCTCGGTCCGCAGTGTGCGTGTGTTATATGTTGCCAGGGCCAAAGTCGTATGACGGGAGATCATCGCCGCCCGGGGATTCTTGGCACCCCTGGTCCCGGCACCTCGCCAACGTCCGTCACCGCTGGCACGGCCTCCGGTACCGCCGGGCACTTGGGGCCTTGTGTTGGGTTTGTATACCATTTTGGGGGGGTTTGGGCCTTTTCCCACCACGCTGGCCCAGTGCGGGTTGGTGGGGAGCGCCAGAGCCTCGTCTGTTGTTCGGCAGGGTGTACCGCGTGCAGGTGAGGTTGACTTGGGTTCCGTCAGCTGTTGTTTGGAACCCCTTACACCCCATTCCTTAAGTTTATGTAATTGTACTCAACTTTAAAAAAACCTTACATTAAAATAATCTAAATATAATGTTCATGAATTTAAATTTATTTGTTAAATATCAGTGTGATAAAACAATTTAAACAACAACACACATTTGGCACTTGCCACAAACTCCAAACCTCTGCAAGAGTCAAATGTGTGACCAGGTTGCAAGCACTTGCGGCAACAAACCGACACTGCTTGGAATAGTTACAACGGCTTGAAAAAGGCATACACTCTATCCAGACATTTGAATTTGTGATGACTTGCCGAGGTTTGGCAAGCTTGTGGATCTGCCATTATAAGTATGCATTATGTTTGCCTTGATTTAAAGTAGATACACAACAAGTACGATATCCATGATATAAATTCTTTATTATACTTAATTTGGGCTGCATAATATTATAATAATAAAATATAATATGGAATAATTTTATTTTTGCGTTTACAAACATGTAGAAATTTTTTCAGTGCATTTTTTCTAGTATAAAATATAATAGTTCCATTATAAGAAAAAAACAATATTAAATATATCAAATGCTTTTTATTTCTGATTGGAATGATTATTAATGAAACAAACGACTTACCTTTTTTAAGAATAGAAAAGAATCATTTTTGTACAGCAAAATGTAAGCAAGCATTAATAATAACTCTTTATTAATGTTTGCTTTATTGATCACAAGGAGGTATTCAATGTGTACAAAAATATTTTTTTTTTTTTTTTTTTTTTTTTCTCTTATTTTTATTGAGACTTTGACCGCCATTGTGCAGTCATGTCAGCCTCATAGTATATGACATACTGGAGCTATTGTGATGTTTGATCTCGCCATGGCTTCATTAACCTAAAGGAAGCACGGGCAAAGTCATACATCCTAACAGCTCCCGTAGAGAGAGGATCTGACAACAAAACATTCAATTCCCCCCCATATAGATTTGAATTAAACATTCTTTTTCTTAACACATTATTAAGAGAACATTCCAGCAAGAAATGAATGTAATCATCTACCACTCCACATTGCTCACACATTGAGGAGGGCCTCTTACGCATTAGAAAGTAAAATTTGTTTACTGGAATGTGCCCTGAACGTAACCTAAATGCTTGAATAAGCCTGGATCTAGACAAATTAGAACAATCAAACCATGGTACCGGATTTGGTCTACATTGGATGGTTCTGTACCAGAGACCAATACCCTTTTCAATATGTTCTCCGAAATGATATTCCCATTTTTCCAGATAACTTTTCTTAATATTCGAAGTGATTTCACTGGAATAAGGTAGTGAAACTAGTACAGAACCGTCCATCACAGCTTTCTTTGCTAATGAATCTACAACTTCATTACCATTAATTCCAACATGGGAGGGAATCCATTGTAGTTTTATACGGATGTTCTTCCTCTGAATATTATGTAACAACTGCAACGCTTCGTAAGCTACGGGCATGCCGCGGTGTCCCGAGACACACCTCGCCAGGTGCTGTAGCGCACTTTTAGAGTCAGACAGAACAACTACCGATGTTTGATGCAGTTGAGACACATATTTTAAGGATTCTTTGATAGCTGTTAATTCAGCTCTCATTATACAAACTTTGCTATGTAATTGCCACTCAAACGATCGGTTACATTGAGGGTCATACATAGCTGCTCCTACTCCCTGCTGATCTTTAGACCCATCCGTATACAACTTGTAGTAATCAACATATGATTCTGATAACATTTTCAAAACACAATTTTTCATTTCCGACACTAGAATTTTACGTTTAGGATCATTCACATCACAAACTTTGTCAATAATACACGTTTTAACGTTTATAGCTGATACCCAAGTATTTAATGTGTATAATTCTAACATTTGACTTTTGTGAATATCAACATTACTCCACTCAGAATGTATTTTGACCAAAAAAGGTAATGTAGTATCACTAAAATAATTACGTCTTGTTGACAAAGTTTGTAAATTCTGTAACACAGAATTATCTAAGAGTGAGCTGGCTCTGGCCCAATACCGACAGCCCAGCCAATATCTTCGCAAATGGAGAGGAGGCACAGAGAGCTCACTCTCCATTACATATACTGGGGTACTACGAATAAAACCTCCACAGACTCGCAGAGCTCTATTTTGCAGGACATCTAATTTTTTTAAGTGGCTTTTAGCACAATTGCCATATAAGAAACTTCCGTAGTCAATGCGACTTCTAATAAGAGAGATGTAGAGTCTGCGAAGGTGTTTAGGGTGTACGCCCCACGAACTTCCAGCTAATACTCTTAAAACATTCAGTTGCTTATATGTTTTTTCACGTATTTCATTTATATGGGCACCCCACTTCAATTTTGAGTCCAACCATATTCCTAAATATTTAACTTTTTTAACTTCTTTAATAATTTTCCCATTTATCTCAAAATCAACAAGTATGTTCTTCCTTGAACTATTAAAAACACAAACACAACATTTAGATTCCGACAAGTATAGTCCAATGGTGCTTAACATATTAATCATAGAATTTACAGCAAGTTTAAGAGTAGATAAAGTTTGCGGAATATTACCATTCTCAATTGCCTTATATAAGACAAAGTCATCTGCATATTGGGATATGTTAACATTAGTAATACTTTTCGAGATGTCCATAGTCGAAATATTAAAAAGTAGAGGAGAAAGAGGATCGCCCTGAGCAAGGCCCCTATTTGTATGTCTAACCACATTTGTACCGTCCGCCAGTAGAATATTACAATGTCTCTCAGATAAAAAGTTCCACAAATATTTACAAATGTTTCTTCCAATTCCTAAATTTTGTAATACATTAATCATAGACTTAACATTAATATTATTGTATGCACTATCAATATCAATGAAGCAGGCTACAACGGTTTCTTTTTTAGAAAAGCTTGTCTGTATATCGGATGTTAATGTAGTTAAATTGTCTAAACATGATTTTGAACGTCTAAAACCTGTAGATTTAGGTGGCAAGAGACCACGGCTTTCCACAAACCATTCAATCCTTCTCATTATGATTAAATGAAAGATTTTGCAAGGACAAACCATTAAAGATATTGGTCTCAGTGAGGAGGGTAAGCTGGGGTCTCTGCCAGGCTTTAGAATGGGAACTATTTGAACCTCTCTCCATTGGGCGGGGACAATACCAGTTGAAAGAACTAGATTATAAATTTTTAAGAGCATGTTCTTACCACATTCAGGCATGTGATATATCATAGAATATGATATATTGTCACTGCCTGGAGAGGTGTCCTTTCTTTTTATACAGTTATCTAATTCGGCCATAGTAATAGGAATTTCAAGTATAGAAGGTAACACATTGGAAAAAGGAGGATCAGATTCATTGACATTATCTGGTGTAAGTGAGTGTAGCAGTAGCTTAGCATTCACAGGGTCCACAGCAGCATTACCGGTACCTCGTCCCTTCACCCATCTCATTCTTTCCCACAGATCAGAAGCCAATGTTTCGTGGTCGACGCTGCTACAGAATTCTGTCCAAGCTTTACATCTAGCTTTCTTGATAAGGCCTTCAGCTAGTGATATTTGATGTTTCAATAGCTTCATGTTATCTGGAGTAGGATTGCGCCTCACTCTTGATAAAGCTAAACGCCTTTGTGCAACTGTCTTCGAAATCTCTGAGTTCCAATAATGCTTAGGTCGGAACTTCGATGCTGGATCATGACTTGCTTTATTCCAGGGAATGATAAGGTCAGCGACAGATTGTATAGTAACAAGAAAGGTGTCATACAACTCCTGCACATCTGGAGAATTAATTTTCAACTTGTTGAATTCCTTGCTTGCCAATTTACTATATTCATTCCAATCAACGGCTTTAAAATTTCTTCTTTTCTTACAAATGCCGCTTCTAACAAGACCACAACTAATTTTAATCATAAGGTGATCGCTGCCGAGTGTCTCATTGGTGGTTCGCCACATAAACTGGTCAGCAATATCTGTTGTAGCAAAAGAAATGTCAGGGGAAGACTTTTGTAGATATGAATTGACCATTTTTATTCTAGTTGAAGAGCCATCGTTTAAGCAAATATAATTGTTTTGAAACATTGCTGTGTATACTAGATCTCCTCTTCTGTCGTCCTTATAGGACCAGAGAGAATGGTGTGCGTTCATATCCCCAATTATTAAAGATTTAGAATTAAACAAACTGAAAATGTAATCCCAGTCTTGCTGGTTTGTAGATATTGCAGGACGACAGTAGATAGATATAATATTTGTGAGCCCTGTGATATTAAATAACTCAATAACAAGAATTTCAATTTGTGAATTTCGTATGGCGTGTTGTTTGCGAGCAAACTTTATAGACTTGTGCAGAACGGCTGCGACGCCCCCATACGAGTCTGCTCTATCTGCCCTCACAATGTTATAATTACTGATTTTCCAAACTACTTCCTCGGATAACCATGTTTCGCTAATGAAAGCCATGTGGATTTTGTCTTGTTGTAATAATAATTCAAAGCTGCGAAATTTCGGTTTAATACTATTGGCATTCCATTGAATTATATTGATTGAACTAGTGTTTATGGGTGTACTATCCATGTTGGGTGGTAATCAACTTCAACAACATCTCACCATTAAAAACTTTGCCAATAAAAAACTTCAACTCTTCCCACAAAGATGTAACAAACTTCTTAAATTTGTTTTCTAAACTATCTTCAGACAATAGTATATCTTTTAGATTTTCTATAATTCTTCTAAATAATGATCTCCTTTCTCTTTTTGATTCTCTCTCATTAGTTTGCGCCTCATCTTCATTAGGTAAATAGTTAATCTCTTCGTCTGATATATCACTTCCATGATACTCTTCATTTCTTTTCTTTTTGTTTGTTTTTGTTCCCTTCTTTCTTTTGATGTCGTCTGACTTGTTGGTATTATTTATTTCACTGTCTGTTTTATTGGATTTATCAGGAGTTCGCTTTGTCAGTCCAGCACATACTTCTCGGTAGGTAGGATCGGTGTCTCCAAAGGAACTAGTTTCTGCAGTATTTATTGAGGGTTTAGGATCCACATGGAGTACCTTATGACCTTCAGCTTCCAATACGTTGTTACTCAGCTTTTTCTTTTCATTCATGTCTCTCACCGCTACTTTGTACGTACAGCTATTTTGTGACATGTAGATTCTAATTTGCCTTTCTCGATGAAAGGCTGGGCAAACACTCTTAACTATGGACATATGATCTCCCTTACAATTCACGCATTTATAAGTAGTGGTTTCACAATTTGCATGATCTTTACCACATTTAGGGCATATGTCAACTTTAGAGGGACAAAAATTCTTAATATGACCGTATCGCCAGCATTTGGAACACTGTGAAACCGGATACATATACACATCAACATTCATGCGACAGCCATAGGCTCGTACAAAAGAGGGTAATGTGTCTCCCTTAAAACACATTCGGATCGTTTCGCTTTTGACCCATTTGCCTTCCTCATTCTTCTTATACAGTCTCTTAATATTAAGAATTTCTTGATCACATTCAAAAATATTTTTCAACTCTTCATCCTCAATATCCAGCTCAATATCTCTAACTACGCCGTATGTATGACTCACTACATCTGTTTTCCTACAAACCCATTCATTTTTCTTAATGATGTCATTATTTAGAAAAAATTCTACATTACACTCAGCTTTAAAACGTATCAGTAATTTGTATGGATTTTTATATGTCACCGCAAGCACTCCCTGTATGTTCGCATTGCTTAAGATCTTCGCAAACCCTAATTGCTTAGGTAAAACGTTTTTTCCACTTACTGCGACCTCGTACATCGTCGGCGGCAAGCCATCGAGATTTGTAGGGGAGGTTGAATGGCGTTTATTCCGGCGTTTACTCGCTGTCACCATTGTAAAGCCATCAGAGTCATCAGTGCTAACCTCATCTCTGGTTCTCTTAGATCTGGCAGCAATCACCTCATGAGTCTCGCAGGTAGCCTCTAAATCCATCTCGTGATGGTCCCACTCTAGCTCTTCTGGCGGTAATTCTGGCGGCGGCGAGCCGTGGATTATCCTTTGAATGGTGTTAGGGGACATACAATTCACATAATCAGTCACTGAAGCCACCTCATCATCTTCAGCAGACATTTTTTTTTTATTTTACCCAATGAGGGTACATGGAGAAAACATAAACAGTCTATTATTTTTAACTTTTTACACTATTTATAGCACAAATCACTCAAAAACACAAAAGTCATTAAATGTAAACACTCTTAACTTGCATTAATAAAACTTTGACAGAGATTTCAACAACAATATAATGATATTTCGTACGAAAAATATCAACACAAAACGACGCGACCTCACGCTAACGCCGTTGACGCGAGACTCGACAAAAATATTTTGCATAATCAAATAAAGACTAATAATTTAATAAATCTTAATTTTAGTTTTATTTTTTAAGGATAGTTCGGAGGATGTTGTACTTCCTCCACAGCAGATTAACTTTTAATACGATATATATATTTTTCTGTTGCAGACATATAAACATTGCTAATATGGGTGTGTTCCGAACTGCAATGTCCTTGGCTGTGCACAATGGAAAAGCTGGATTGAGAAGTAAAGGCAATGTAAGTAATCAAATATTACTGTGAATAAATATTTTATTGTTTCTGTATTCATAGAGTTAACATTTTGTAGTAGTTTGACATGATGGCGTCTTTACAGGCGCTTGCCAGTTAGACTACCCACACTTCATCAAATTTTTTTTCCATAGTCTAGTTGCGACATAAGCGACAGGCTGGCAACACTATAAGCAGGCACAACATGGCCCATACTTCCAGACTTGGCTTTATTTGTAAATGTGCCTACTATTCCAATGCGAACTAAGAAATTTGGCTACTCATTTCTTTGTCGCACAATAATAGTTATTTATTATACAAGAGTGGAAAGTTCCTTTTTAACCGCGTGCTCGATTTGGATGACCGAGCAAGCGAAGGATTCTAAAGTTGAATCACGAGCGCAGCGAGTGATTCTAAATTAGAATCCTGAGCGTCAGCGAGGGAAACAAACGAGCACAAGGTGAAAAATCTTTCCACTCGAGTGCAATACGTAATATAACTTTTCATCCCACCTCAGCGAGGAAATGACAAAATAATCTTCATTCTAATCATAAATTTGGCACCATAGAGGTTACATTAAATAGGTTTAATGACGTTTTGAATTTACAATTCAAGGAGCTTATATTACCTATAGAATGGAGTCATTAGTCAAATGATAAAAGTGAGGGCAAAAATTTTGACAACACTTGACATTTCTTGACATTTCTAGAGAGGCTCTGTCTCTTTCTAGTAGGGTGCCTATAGCAGAAAAAATAATTACGGACAATCTTGGACTTCGTTAAGTTAATAAAATTAATTAGTACTCAAAGTTTAAAATATTTTTGAGTTTACCATGACAAAGAATTAACATTCATAATAATTAGTTTTAATCTTCCGTACAACTGTCTGTTACTATAAGTAAATTTACACTTAACATTGGCGAAATATAAAAATGAAAAAGCTCTTTATTAAATGGACTTTGCTAAGTACTTTTAAATCGTCAAAAGCCTTACCACCATTTCGGGACGAAATAATAATTATTATGCTGAGATGGAGCAGAAATGGCGAAAGACTCCGGCGAAGAACTCCACAGCTTACAATTTTGTAATGATTTCAAAACATCAATACAAGTCAATAAATAATTATCAATTTCATTTAAGTTACAGTTTTACATGCGTATATTTTGGGTAGTTATTAAAAATAAATAAAGTAGTAGTAATGGTAGTTTTATAAATTCTGTAACATACTAAGTTTATTCCTTAATAAAAACTTGATCACAAGAACTGTTCTATTTTAAATCTAAACATAAATAACAATCTAAACATTCATATATTACATATGTGACTCAAGAATTTATGTAAAACAAAGTTAAATATACACATAATATTGATACTTAAAAGAACAAAATCCTTTATTATTATATGATACAATGATATCCGCAGAATAAAGTTACATATTCACATAAATACTTCTAAATGACAAAATATTGACCTAAAATATATTACTTTCATATCAATCGATGTTTCATAATACTTTATAATGATTGGCAAAATAATCGATTCTGTAAAACAACTAAAAAGAAAGTTACAGCTAATTTTGTACAAGACAAACTTAAAATCGCTCTGCTATAAAGAAAGAATTATGCAGATGTGACTTTATTCTATCATGAGACCAACAATTAAAAATATGAATACCGGTAAAAGATGTAAAAGAATCATTTGTACTCGTAACTCGATTAATACTGGTTAACGTATGACAAGGTATATAACTTTGTCATGTATTAACCAGTATTAAAAAAATATGCATAAAACGAAAAGGATTTCCTATGTAAAGTTGGTCGGCGGTACGCAACGTATCACACCATGTATTTGGAATAGCCCGTATTAACTTTATTCGGTTTCAAAGAGTTTGTACCTCATTCTTACTTTAAATTGAACGCCCTACGTATATATATATCAACCTTCTGTACCTGTTACGCAGTTACGAAGTCAGAAGGATAAGAGCGAAGATAGTGTAATTTCCGCCTAGGGTCTTTCGGAAATCTAAAAAGAAAAGAAAATTTTATGTATACAGGCACTTTTAACTTGTAATTAGCATATTAAAAACTATCATTTGATAGGCTTGAATAGCACATTCACAATTTTATTAATGCTGTGTCAATTTTACTAACCCAAATTCGAGTGAAGTTTGAGGTCACTGTGCATATTGCACTCTGCGTTACATGTTAGTAGATGCAAATGTGAAAGATAAAATACACTATTACACTGGTAAAATCCAATCAATCATTTTGAATATGTTTCTCAATTAAAATAATGTACATTGCACAAATTACATGTTTTGTTTGTAAATAAACGTTCCCAACCAAAAACGGGTAGAACGATTTATGTATTATATATATATATATATATATACATAATCTATAAACTATATATATAATCTATATATATCTATATAACAGCTATTTCAAAGACTTAAAAAAATATATATATCAATTTTGATTGCCATCTCTGAAAGGAAAAAGGTTATTATTTTATAATAATTCTGGAAATCCTAGTCACCCTAGTCAATTTGTTTACACATATTTGAATAAGTAATTTATGTATGAAAATTAATTAAATTCAGATAGTATTAAAGCCGAGTATCAGAAATTACTTTCCCCTATGGAGTTTCGCCCAATAACGATAATCATATGGAATTACATGTGAAAAACCAATTTTACTTAGGTGAACAATAATATGCAATTATAACACTTACAAGTGAAATTTCAGACTGCATCCTGGATACCACTCACTTCTGCAACCACGAACTATACAGCGATGCACCATTTTGCACTATTTATAGTTATTAAAATGTAAAAAGCCGTACCAAAATCGCGAGTCGATATTTATGAATATGTCAATTACGACAATTTATGTCATGTTGAGATTTCGGGACATTGACACATGAATAGAGTGCTGCCATTACATAAATCCTTTCATTTCCCATAAGTTATAGAAAGAATCACAATGATGATTTTCAAAATAAAATACAAACCTAAACATTAAAAGTAAATATATTATATTAATTTCTTTCATCGATAATAAATACTGATAATTGAATACAATATGTTAAGTTTTTAGCTACTTTTCTACTTTTGTTTTAGAAAGATGGCGAAATACTGGGGAAATCTTGTTTCTATGTAGTCGTGTTTAGAAAGAGATGACGACAATTTCTAGAAAGAGAAATGCGAAATTTGAAATGTCAAGTATTGTCAAAATTTTTGCCTTCACTTTGTTACTTTGTCTAATGACTCCATTCTTTAGTATAAGCTCCTTGTTACAATTATATTGAGTACTCATTATATGTGATGTTCTAAATTCAAATCTACTTTGCCGCTCAAGCGAATAAAATAGAATTTTCCAGCCAGATTTCGAAGCGCAAAATTACACTTTCCGAGGTGGTGGGATGAAAAGAAATTTAATTCATTGCCAGCACACGTGTTTCCTCCTTCCTACAATCCTGAGTCATTCAACAGTGACACCTGGCAGGTTGGTAAGGCGAGGGTGGCTAGCGCAGCGGTTTATCTCTCGCACTAGCTATCGTCGCATTTGGAATCCACTTCTGCTTACCATAAGGTGGAATGGATTAATTTGCTTGACCTTTTCATAGAAAAAAAAATATTTAAGGCTCTGCTCAAGCCCTCTTACTTGATGTATGTATCAGGGATGTTACGGAGCTTCGACTCCGGTTCCGTTAAGTCGGAACTTCCGATTATTATTACACCTTCGGTTCCGACTTCGGCTCCGACACTTTTAATTCGGAGGTTTTAATCGGAGGTCGAAGCATAACATAGCGGCGACGGCGGCCTATGTCGACTGTTATGAACAGTTTTGTTCATTTAATATAATGTGTGTTCTTGTTTATTTGGAAATAATATGCTAATTTTTTTTCATTGTTTGTGTTTTATTTTATAATTTAAAAATAATTGATTAAAGAATGTTTTATTTGTCTGTAAATAAAAATTCTTTCTCATGCCACCACTTCTGACCCTGCCTCCGACTCCGATTCCGATTCCGATAAATCAAATTTAAAAACTCCGACTCCGACTTCGGTTCCGATAAAACTACCTCCGTTACATCCCTGGTATGTATATACGTACGTATGTCTTAAAGATGATAGTCTATTGAGACAATTTCAGTTGTAGCCATCTGTACATATTTATCAGCATCGTCTTGTTTACATGTAGTCACAATCTCATTAAGTTGTTAACAATTATAAAAGACAATAATTTATTCTAAGCATAATATTCTTGTTTATTTTATAAATTAACGCGTCGTCGTCCGTCACTGGTGACGACTGACGAGACTACATGGTTTCTGATAACTGGCGCGGCGTCATGCAAAATTGACGTCGAACTTGATCGTGTGTGCGCTATGGAAGCGCTGCAAATATGACGCCTCACCATTCGCGCTGTCGGTCGTATTGTTGTCATGCCGAATTGATCGTCTGTGGCGTGCCTAACACATTAATCTTAATCGTGTTCGGCGTATGGCTTTTTAGGAAAATACTGATATATGCACGCATTAGGTAAATAAAATACGGTGTTATACCAATAAGAAAGAATCATATATTCTAAATTCAAATAAAATACGATTTTATTTATACCAATAAGAATATGTGTTAGTTTAGTAATTCAGTGATTTACAAAAAGTCTTATATGATGTTACCCCATATCGCTCCCTTAAAAAGAAAGCGAATCAAATCTAGTCCCAAGCTGGTTTTTCTGCATGCGGTAAGTAGATGGAACACAAAGCAGGTGTACACTCTTCCCACTGAACTTTCCAGGATGTTGAAGAGCCCAATGATCTCATTCTAGTCTTTTGCTTCTTACAAATAATTTTCAACATCCGGGCTTAACAAACATGTAATGTGAAAATTTGTGACCTATCTTTATTTGTTTTGCCGCTCGTCGTACGTTTTAATTGACACTATGATTAGGCATACATTAATATTGCTAGTACTAACTTTAGGGCTGCCACAAGCTACTTTTTATTAACTCGAATTAAAAACGTGGTAAATGTAAGCTATTTTCATGTAATCATTGCAAAAAAAAAATTAAATAATAAAAACCGCCTTCAAAACTAAAAACGGGAGAAATAAAAATTTTGTTTATAAAAATCTAAATGTTTTTTGAGGTCGGTCCCAAATACAAGTGACAACGTTTATTACAAATATTGAGGTTGGCACCGACCTCAAAAAACATTTAGATTTTTATTAACAAAATTTTTATTTCTCCCGTTTTTAGTTTTGAAGGCGGTTTTTTTTATTTAATTTTTTTTTCCTGCTTTTTAGTGTTTTAACTACAGAAATTTTCTGGAAACTACCTCAAGATCTTTTAGACACACAAGTGATAAAATTACGATATCATCAATGTCAATTAAATAGGCATTATTAGGGATAACTCAAAAACTACTTGTCAGATGTCGATAAAATTTAAATGGGACCCCATGAAAAGCACTAGCTTCCAAAGGTCAAAAGAATCTTAAAAATCGGTCCACCCAGTAACGAGTTATGAGGTAACAAACATTAAAAAAAAACATACAGTCGAATTGATAACCTCCTCCTTTTTTGAAGTCGGTTAAAAATAGTAACGATTGTGACAGACCTGCAATATCGGCGTAAAATCCCAGAGGATTAAAAAAGTATCAACACAAAATATTAGGTATTAAACTAATTTAATTAAAAAAAAAATCTATTTACTTTCATATAAACTCACATTAGATAATATTGGTACTATCAAGAGTAACAAGTTGAGATGTGTAAAGGAAAACGTAGAACCTAGTAGAATAAAAATCCTAATATGATACCTCTAGTAGCTTTAACAAGACTTAGTAAAGAGAGTCTTGAAGAGAGTGAGTTTTGAAGCGTTGGTTAGCCGAGCGCGAAGGCAGGTGAACTGGATTTCTGTGTGAACGGAGATCGATCGCCAGCCGCCGTTACAACACCGACGTGAACCTACTCTACTTCTAGCACAAGCGATTAGCTTAGCAGGAAGAGTTAACAGGATTAATGTAAATATGTTAACAGCACATTAATATTATCTTAATCTTAAAAAAATAGTAGAAGAAGTAAGGCAAGTAAAGTTTTCCAATCTTCTCCAGTACAACAGGCAAACATAGAGACGATTGCAACACAGGATTGAAAGGTTATGTTGCCTGCTTACTATGAGACAGGACATATCATTTTGGGGTAACCCTAGCTAGTTGCACTTGGCAGCAGCAGGTTCCGCGTCACGAGTTACGATGCACTGACACGTGCGATGCGCCTGCGTAGCGCAGTGCATTGCTCGCTAGTATATTTTGTAGGTTAAACAGTGAATGGTATGCAAACGGATGGAAATCGCTTTTAGGCCGTAATTTACAGAATGACACTCAGAAATTAATCATCGTCAAGCACAAAGTGTTTTAGATGTAAGATGTCAGTACGGCCTTGATTCTTGAGATTTTTACTGGGTGGTAGACCTATAATGTTGGGTCGTCTGGGTAGATACCACCGCATTTCTTATTTCTGTCGTGAAGCAGTTCGCTATGTTTCGGGTTGAAGGGAAAGGTAGCTTAAAGACTGGTCATGGAAGGCATGTCATCTTAGTCCCCGGGATGGCATCGCACTTGCAGTGTTAAGTAATTTACCCTTAATATTGCAAGTGTCTATAGGCGACAGAGAGACATACAAAGTATACTTTGTTGCTATATTTTGGCGATCATCATGTTTGTACTGTTACACTTTCAATCATTTCGTAAACAACTTGTAAAAATAAATAATGTTTGTTCTACTCTCACGACCACAAAGAACGAAGTATTGAGTATCACGTCCGGGTATTTTTTTAATAATAATATTAATGTACTGCTAATACATTATTATTAATCATGTTAACCGCTCCAACTAAACTAATGTGTTTGTGCCAGGAGTGAGTTCACGTCTGTAGACTAACTGCGGCTGGGGACCGATTTCCGTTCACTCAGAAACCGAGTCCACCGGCCTGTGCGCTTGGCTACCGACGACGACGCTTCAATCAAACAAATTGTCTCGGTCATATAAAAAAAAATGATTTACATAGTTAATCAATGTCTAGTTCAAAAACTGTAGCGCAATTACATTAATCTAGGTTGGGAAGAGCTATTTTCATTTGTCTTAGCATCAGATGCTCTTTGCCTGTCTGGTCTATTTTAATATACCTAATCACGTAAGGTGTTACCTCACGGTGCAGGTAGAATTACCGAAGAGTAAAAACAATAATACGTTAAAATGCCAATTTTATTTCGATAGCGATAAGACTCATTATTGGTTTCTTTCGGTAACGACGGTACTGCGGTAGATACGTTCAAAGTCCAAATTATATGATATCGTTTCCCGTATTTCTCAATTGAAATCGAAGTGTGGATATAGCGAGCGAACTTCTAAAATCAATCTAAAATAGTTCTTATTAATACCGTATGTAACAGTACGATTTGTTTGAAGGAGTTTAAGAATCCTACCGCCGATGCCGTTCTAAGTGAAATTTTTTCCAATCCTATTTTATAGAATACACAAAACATTAATTGGATTAGTTTATTATAGAACTAAACGTGCTTACCGCGTGCAATAGTCTATAAACAGTCTTATTATAATTTAACATGAAGCGTGGGCGATTATTGGAGAGAAAATATTTGCACTAAATCCAGAAATAAATGTTATTTTCAGAAATTCTAGTTTAAGTTTAATAACTTAAACTGCAAATTCTAACAATATTTTATAATTTCTGAATACATTTCGCTCGGAATATTACCTACAACTATGTTGTTTTGTTCTGCATACGAATCTACTATGTGTTAAATACAAAGAAAAAAAAAGTAGTAAAAAATTTGCAATACATTGAAAATCTTTTACTTTACATAATAATTGCGATAGCCGACTTACGTACCTACGGCTTTTAAAAAAAGCGGAATAAAGGATTTTGCCAACAGTAAAAAAGAAAAGTATTTTATTTTGTTTTCGATTGTTAACTGTTTTAGGTACTAATCCTACTAATATTATAAACGCGATAGATTCTATGGATGTATGTATACATTTTTTTTTATTTTTTTTTTTTTATTTATTTATTGATTTACCAACATTTGCATACATCAAATCTTGTTAATTAACTTAAAGTAATGTTTTAATAACTAAATGTAACAAACTTTTACTGGTAAATACCACATGCAAACGTAACTTAACTTTTACTGTTAAATAAAATAGGTAGTTATTTTAACAAACCCTGTATAGTTTTAAGGAACTTGTTGAGTGGGTCAAAGTTAATATCAATGTGTGCACTATGTTCATTAATTAATCTTGTGAACCTTGAAATGGGTGAGTTAGTACCAAGCACTGTTCTGCGAAATGGCGGACGAAGGGGAACTATGTTACTGCGAGGGTATCTGACTGGGACACGAATATCGAGCCTACTAAGAATTTGTGGACAATCAATCGCATCATTAATTATCTTCCAAACAAAGCAAGAGTCGCTAAGTATTCTACGATTTGCTAAAGATATCATTTTAAAGTGAGTCATTTGATTATCGTAAGAAATTCTTTTTTTTTTACTAACGAGACCTGCTGAAAACGCTAAATGCCATAAAAATCGTTTTTGTACTCTTTCTATTCTCAGGGAGTGACAAGCATAATGCGGCCTCCAGACTACACTACAATAATCCAGAATACTGCGTACTAAACTGAAATATAGAATTATTTTTAATTTCTCGCTACGGAATGCCCTCGCCTCTCTAATGACAAAACCCAACATCTTTGACGCCTTTTTAACTATGTTGTCCACGTGCTGTACAAAGGTAATTTTTTTATCAAATATGACTCCCAAGTCACGGATCTGATCCAATTCTTGAATAACGTAGTTATTAATTTTGTAATTCCATAGTATTGGGTGTTTTTTTCTGGCATATTTAATATGGTAGCACTTTTTTGAATTGAGCTCCATCATATTGTCCTTACACCACCTGATAAGCTCATCAATCTCTCCTTGTAGCATTCTACAATCTTCAACAGATTTTATTTGTCTACTAAATTTTAAATCATCTGCATACATATAAACATCGCTTTGCTTTAAATGTTCAGGTATGTCATTAATAAAAATATTGAATAAAACCGGACCTAGATGCGACCCCTGAGGAACACCAGACGTGATGTCACGTAATTGAGATTGAAAACCATTAACAACTACATAAAAAGTTCTGTTATGGAGATAAGATGTTATCCAGCTCAGTAATGGTCCGTAAAAGCCATAGGCAGATAGCTTTTGTAATAAGACAGTATGAGGTACACGATCAAAAGCCTTACTAAAATCCGTATAGATAACATCAACCTATACATGTATGGATGGATGCCTGGATGTGTGTTTGTTACTGTTTCATGCAAAAAGTACTGAATGGATTTTAATGAAACTTTACAATAATATAGCGCATACATCAGAATAACATTACTGATACTGCGCAGACACGGAAGCTTATTTATTATCAAGCTGAATTTGGCAAATAAGTTCAAAACAAAGGTGGCGAAAAATTGTCAGACGTTTGAAACTCACTTTGAAAGTAAAAGAAAATTAAATTTCTGAAGCCCGTCTGGGGCTAGCTTACAACCTTCTTATTAAAGTCTGTTGCCATAATAATAATGTTCTTTATAGGATTATTGTGTTCCGACAATTAAAATAAGATAGCCAGCCAGTTCCTCTGTGGTTGAGGGTTCCAGATTCCATCTTCGCCCTTATCGTCACTTAAGATTAAGGCCAGAGCTTCCTTGAAAATCATAAAAAATCATCCTAATTACCGGGCATGGAAGGCATATCATCTTAGTCCCCATGATGGCAACGCACTTGCAGGCAGTGTTAAGTGATTTACCATTAATATTGCAAGTGTCTTAGGCTACGGTAACCACTTAACACCAGGTGGGCCGCTAGCTTGTTTGCCATCTCGTGATATAAAAAAATCCTGGTTTGAATGGTGAAATCGAAAACCGAATTCGTTATTTATAAAATACTAAAGATGACCAGACGAGACATTCAATCAATTAGTATCTAACAACCAGTTATAATGTTCTCATCGCTTGGATAGAGTCAAACAAATTGTTATATGTACTAATACCAAAATGTTTCTTAATATAGACAGACAGTACTTACTTATATACTATCAATAAGCGCTATTTTCGCACTGTCTCATATTCACGTTCCACTTGAATGAACGCCTGCACCGATACAATTTAGGAATACCACGTTGTTGAACCATTAACAACCTTAAATAGAGTGTTGTAAGGTTCATTAGTTAGACAATGGCACTCAGAAAGACCTTGACCGTGACTGGCATTGAAGTCTTCAACGTAGATACTAATAGTCATACATATAGAAAAAAATATTTTATATTGAATGCAGATAGTTTTTCACACAAGCTTTTCAAAACCCACGAGTTCTAAATTCAAAACTACAATTGGAACCATAGAGCCATTGCAGTAGGCCTAGGCTAGTGATGGGCGGTTAGCCCGGTGGCTTGTCAAAGTGCAATGCACGCAAAAATAGTGTTAGGGTATGATGATTATTTGATTATTACAAAAAATTCAATCACTCTATCACCACACCAGGCTCCTTTGGTGCTATCATATGGTTCGTTATTCGTTCATTTTCGCCTTTTATTAGGTATGATTCACTCAAAATGAAGTGTGTGAACACAAAATGAAACACAAGTGCTGAATAAAATGAAGCATTTATAAGAGCGACCCGTCTGATCACACCTTTAGCACATGCCATTAGGGAGAGCCCCGTCTTTTGCTTTTGGCAACGAACTATCTTTTCAGGCCTTCGCTTGGCACTTCACAGCCAGCGATGAACGACAGATTCCCGTCCTCTTAGTCTTATACAACTCATCTCAATATCCCTTTAGAGGTAGAGAGGTCTTAGGTCTGCCGTTCCCTGCCGACTCGAACGTACTGAACGGGAGGGAAGTCTGTCGATAAGAATCCATGGTATTCGCTTTTTTGAAAACTCCGATGACCGATGATGTTGGAAAGATCATCTGCCCTCCGACCAATAATAGTCATTAAAAAAAACTGTGAAACTGAGCGCCAAGCAAATCAGATCACGCCGCACTCGCGTGTTTCATGCATGCCGCGTGATAAAAGGACGACAGTAGAATCAGATTGGACTATTATTTAATACTGATAGTAATGATAATTTACAAGAGATACGAGCGGATTATCCATTTGAATCACCACCGGAGCATCCGAAATGGGGCAGTACATACCTTCAACATACAGAAGAACCCAAAATAGAGTTGCTTTTCTGTCGATTAGTCGGCGGCCAGACCTCCAGAAAGGGGTTAGTGGCGTTTTGACCCAGTTGCAATTTCACTCGAAAAAGTGTAGTTGCGATTTAACCCGAAAAGTCTTACGGAATAATGTATTATTTATAATCAGACTGTCAAAAATCGCGTGAGTTATGCGTCAGTGTTGCTGCCATCAGGCGGGTCCTGAGCTTCATGCAACCACATATAGGTAGCACTTCTATAGTCTACACCACAGATTTAATAATACAAGGAGATAGGCCGAGCCGGCGTTTAACTTGTGACAAGCGGACATGGCTCGGACTTCCTATGAAATCAAGTGATTTGACCGATCTCCTTTGCGGATGGGCTTAACTTTCATTGTTTCGCAGTCCTTATGACGCGCGCAATGAATAGTGTATATTACGGCATGCTCAACTAGAACCATGTTATGTAGTACGAAGGTGATCGCGACACTCGGTCTTCATATGAACTCGGCGATTCGACCGATCTCCTTAGATTGATATATCTGTAGTCTACATTAAACACCAAAGCTATTGTAATTGTATTGCATAGCCTACACACCATAGCCAATGCATAGCCCAGTAGGCTTAGGCTAGTGATGGGAGGTTAGCCTGGTGGCTTATTAAAGTGCAATGCATGCAAAAATAGTGTTTGGGTATGATTATTTGATTATTAAAAAAAAAGGAATCACTATCACCACACCAGGCTCCTGTGGTGTGTCGTCTTCGAAACCTGCTCATACAGAAGGTTTTTTTATAAATGTTCTAGCTAATTTACAGCAATAAGACAACACTAAATAATATAGTATTACTTACCTACTTATAAATAATCTATAAAAGAAATCTCGAAATCTTCAAACGACTGCCTAAAGTTTACCAACAAAAACACGTGACCACGTGCGTGATAATTCAGTGGTAATCATACGTAAATATGATGTAAATTGTGATTGTGATATAAATGTCATAAATCAGGTGTTATTAACACAGTTTCGCAAGAAGCTAGATTAAGATTAGATAATGGGAAACTAATATTGACGTGGAGCGCAGATTTACTTCTTGATACCTCAGACCAATGAACGCATATTAAACAGTTCACTGCCTCAGACCAAATATTTGGTCTAAGCTGGGGATACATTGTCTTTGTCTATTCGTATTTTAAATTAATAGAGTAGAATAGGTACACTTTTATTATTTATTTACTGTACAAGTTTTACTTGAACCGTTGAACGTAACATAAAAATATATATTTTGTACAAAACGATGGTCGATCGCCATAGGCAATCTCTTCCAGAGTAACATTAGGATGTAGAGTATTTAAAAAAATTTATTCAAGTGAGGATGGCGATGTATTATTTGATAGCTCCGGCGCAGCGGCCAGGAGCAGGATTGATAGTCGTAAATAAAATTAATAAAAACAAATGTATTTACTCGTAGCTTAACGCAAAAGTAACTTGTGAGAGGAATGAATATTCCACGTCGATTGTAGATACTGTTGAGTTGTACTGTTAATATTAACAACTTTCCGGTTTTAACTTTTTTTGCAACGTTGCTTTTGGCTTGTTTAAAATTATATAACCATAAAAATATGTATAACACACTATTTATGAAGTGGACGGAAGTGATTAACAGTGATTAGATTACATTTATTACTGAAACAAAACTTATCTATGTGTCGACTGTGTCAATGAAATCTATTTATAATCAATATGTACACTTATACCTGTATCTTTCATATATTTTTTTGGTCTATGATGAGGAAGCTCTTGGCCTGGATATCATCTGATGGATGAAGGTGAAAGCAGCTTCATCCGAATCCGAAACCCTCGAGCACTGAGGAACAATGCGCATTATTTTCGCCCATTTCTTTAATATTAGTCTGAAGCTCAGATCATATAGTGTGAAGTGGGTAGGCTGTATACTATCTTTGCGAAAGAGTATGATAGATACGTGGTGAACCATGATTCGTCTTGAATTCGAATGAAGATATTCCAATATCAAACGCGCCACACCTTTGTATTTAGGACTTAAGCCATTAAAATTTATTTATATTTATTTATTTCTCTATTTATATAAGTTCATTACCGATTTACAGAATATTCTATTATAGGGTAAGGTGTCTAAGCTTGGGAAGATAAGGAAAGTGCGTTTTTATCCCACACGGGATTAACCCTAGATACAGCTTAATATGCTTTTAATATTGCAATTGTATGCAAAAAAGAGGCCGCAGTTAGAGTCATGACTTTAAAACCGATTACATAAATAATTGAGTGCGCACGACGATGAGAGGTTAATGGAAGGACAAATTAATTTTTTACTGCATACCCAGTTTATGCCTATTCTTACAAGAGGCAACACTATCAATATTGTTTCTATTAGTTTTAAAGTAGAACAAGCGAAATCATGAAATTGGCTGTCAAGTCTGGTCATAATGCCCACTAAATCCCTTAGCTCTTGCACTCCCAATATTACTCCAGATCTTACAAGAGGCAACACTATCAATATTGTTTCCATTAGTTTTAAAGTAGAACAAGCGAAATCATGAAATCTGCTGTCAAGTCTGGTCATAAAGCCCATAAATCCCTTAGCTCTTGCACTCCCAACATTACTCCAGATCTTACAAGAGACAACACTATCAATATTGTTTCTATTAGTTTTAAAGTAGAACAAGTGAAATCATGAAATCTGCTGTCAAGTCTGGTCATAAAGCCCACTACATCCCTTAGCACTTGCACTTCCAACATTACTCCAGATCTTCTGTATAGTTGTCCAGCGTCATACATAATGTTTTCGAAGACATCCTGAAGTGATATGCTATTAGAGAGCTCAGGTAGAGAGTCCAAAATCTGATTTTCATCAGCATTGATCGGGTCCATCTGCTTATCCTATATGCATCCCTGTAGTCACCATGTTTATCTTGCGATTGTGAAAGCTTTGACTAATATCATTGTCTTCGGGAAATTCGTTTTTTTCACTCTCTTTGTGACTTCGAGGTGTCCGTTCGCCTTCCGCGCATATGCCTTAGCCTATATGTCTAGATATAGAGTAGCGTGTGCACTTCCCCGAGTGGGCGGCTGATTCCGACTAAGCACGCCTATAGCCACTCTGGCACTAGGCGTGCTTAGTCGGTAGGAGTCCGACATAACCCGAGGGCTGTCCTTCGGGTAGCCATGATGGATTCTCCTCCTTCCCTCGGCGTCCAGAAGGACTTCTTTTTTTCCTGTGCCTTTCGCTCCTCCCTGTGGGCCAAGAAACAGATGGGGTTGCGAGAAAAAAAAGCATCTCCCTCAAAGGTTCACTCCGCTTGGTCATAAAAGCGAATAGCTGTGAGCCTACTGATAGTGCAAATATTTTACTAACATCATAATTGCTATGCTAATACGTGCTAGCCTAGTATAGTTTTCTAACTTTTTTATTGCCTGATGAGGCATAAACTATACTCCAGTGTGTCGTGTATAACTCGAATAAGTATAGTTTAGACAAGTGTATTAAATTTTCGGTATACTTACTGCACTTTCGAAGAATTGCGAACCTTGAGGAAGGGCACATTGCGAGGAGGACTGAGGGCCATTTGGGCGGAAAAGTCCTCTAGTGGTGGCCGCGTACCTAGATTCACAGCGCTGATAGGCCTTGTGGAGACAAGGTAGACGGATGATCTTGTAAAGGTCGCGGGAAGCCGCTGGATGCGGGCAGCGTAGGAGCGATCGGGTTGGAGATCCTTGGGGGAGACCTATGTCCAACAGTGGGCGGCTCTCCGCTGAAATGATGACGATGATGCTGCGCTAATATAGTATCAATGCGTACTGGCACAGTATATTGTCAAATAGGCAAAGGCTACAAATTCAAACGTCGGTGGAACGGGCTCTCCCGATCATTGAACCATAATGAATAGTGTACTAACAGCTCCAAATAGGGGTTATAATGTGGAAATAAACTGTGTTGGGTGTGATGTGACCCTTTTTGCTTTAATCTAAGGTTGTGACATACCTAAATTATGCCCGAATTTTATTTCCCACATTATGGAAATTATTTTGGGTCGGTAGTAAAACATCGCTTAACCCTTATGTGAGTGACAAAAAAAACAACGCAATTTGAGTGACAAGGTACCCGGGTACCTACATAGAAAATAATACAGATATATTTTTGAAGGAATGATTTTTAATTATATCGTCTTCAAATAATATCAGCTTTGGACATTGAGACACTTGACCAAAAAGTGTGTTTTTAAAGCATTAAAAAATTTATGTAAATAAATATATTTCGTGAACAATTTGTATTAATAAAATAGTTAGTTCAGTGTCGACACTTACAAAGAATGTTCAAACTTCTCAGTAATTTTGAGTGTAAAATCTGCCCTGGTTGTTGACTTTTGTTTGTTGGTTTACTGAAGGTTTAGTTGATTTTTGATTTGATACCCCTGTTTGTGCAGGCGACAGGCTGGCAAACCTGTTACTATTTTGGGAGGGAACTGTATGGCTCATACTGCCAGATGTGGCTTTATATGTGGCCAAATGTTACCCAAAGCTCTGCTCAACTCCTTATGGGATTATAAGCGTGATTATACGTATGTATGTATAAACTCCAAAAGGTTGTGTTAGATGTATCAGGCAAATTTGTGATGAACAGTCAATATTTCAATTTATATTCAACCAATATTCCCAAAAAGAAACTGAAGTCTATGTTTACATATGGTTTCAATTCAATTTCAAAACAATTATTATAAATAATATTATTTTGTTTAGTTGACAATCCCGCATATGAAAAGCATTGTAATATCTTATTATAATTTTCTACGTAATACAAAGGTGATATGCTAGCAACCTCTCGCTATTGGAGGGGTACTATATGGCCCATGCTGCCAGATGTGGCTTTATGTGTAGCTAAATGTTACCTTTAGGTAATATTTAGATACTCTATACTTTTTGGTATTATGAGCGCGATAATATGTATGTAAAATACAAAGAGGGGACAGGCTGATAACCTGTCACTATTTTTGTGGCACTACAAGGCCCATACTGCCAGATGTGGATTTATGTGTAGCCAAATATTACACGAGGCTCTGCTTGAACTCTTTTAGGATTATGAGCGTTATTATATGTATGTATATATGTATTAATACATAGAGGTACCCAGGTACCTGGTCACCTAATTACGTGTGTAAAAATAGTTTGCTCAATTTCAATAAATTTATTAAGTTAAAAATATTTACATAAATGAAAACAGTAATTTTAGCAATAGTTAGGAGCTCTCAGAAACTCAGAGCCGCACAGCATTTCTATCAAATATATTATTCATGATTGAAATTGCAAAAGGTACCCGGGTACCTCGTCACTCACATAAGGGTTAAGGGAAATACGTAGTCACGGAGTAATAAATAAACACATTGTCTGGTATTCTATTATAGTTTGGCAACGCTGTATAAAAGGTTACTTTTGGTCTATTTACACCAAAAGAATAAATCTGAATGCAATTTTAGTGATTAACATCTGTAACTATTTCGCACTAAAGATGCTTATTTTGGAGGAAGATAAGCGCTGATTACACGACTCGTGCATCATGCTACCTAAATTACCTAATACTTTGTCAAAAGACATAACATTTTTTTGGGTTCCGTATCACTTTGTAGAAAAAAGAACCGGTATAGAATAGATTCAACTTGGTTGTTCATGTCCATCAGTTTGTCTATCACAAATCCCTTTTCTAAGGAATATAGAGCAACCCAGAATATAGAGAATTATATGTATCTATACATATATAAATAAAATTGAAGCGTTTGTCTGTGATTTCGAAATATGTATATGATTATTGGCATGTTACCATTTTTTGTCTGGGGTGATCTCGGAAACTGAAATTTTGTAAATGTGTTTGACTTGGTCGATCTTAGATTATGGGATAGTTTTCTCTTGATAGTGCTCAATATTTATTTTGCAAATTCAACACAACAACGTGTGGCAGGACAGGTAGTCACAAATAATAGGAAAAATCCGAAATCCGTCTAAAAACATAAAAAACCTACGACCAGACATGAGCATGCGTCTCTCCAGTATTAGCAATAAGTTAGTCTGCGATAGATTTGTAATTAATTAGCCAAGGTTTTAGTAATAAACTAGATATCATATTGAACACTCGTTTTTTTTTTATTTTATTTTATTTCTCAAAACTTTTACAATTTTATACATTTATATATAGCTGCGGCTCACAAACCGTGATGGTTTATCTGTCCGCAACGACTCGCTCTATTAAATAGTTTTTAAGCACATTCTTAAATTTACATTTTCCCTCTGCGTATAAGTTTTGAATGTCCGCAGGAAGTTCATTTACATAACTAGGAATTACATAGTTTAGTTTTCGAGTGCCATATACATTATTCGTTTTAGGTAGTACAAACTTCTTGTTTCCTACATTCCTCAGGTTATGCGGCCTATTATAAATATTTAAGTTACTTACATAGTCAAATTCTGTTAAAATTGTAAATTTTATTTTGTCATATACAGTCATTACTTTACAATGTTTAAATAAACCAATTTCGTTATTGTTATACTTAAGTTTTATATATCTCGGGACAATGGTTTTTAAAATTCTTAGTTGTAGATTGTAGATATCTTCCAAATAAGTCTTATATGTCATACCATAGCTACTTAGGCCATATCCAATGACAGAGTCAGCTAGGGCCATGTACATTAATCTGAGAGTTTAATTGAAATTACCCCCGGTTCCCACATTGTAGGCTTTATTTCATTCGCAATAAGAGTCACGACATCTAAAGTATAGATCCTTATTTTTTCTGGTGACTGTACGTGATTCTCTGTGTGCAATCGGTTTTTCTTATTGACGGTGTTTTTATCTATTAACTTTTCCCTTGTTACAGTCTTTCCGGCCACTGCTAACGTGTACTCCTGTTGCTATGGTCAGTTTCGACCGCAATGCGCACACGCAGGACATCACAAAGAACATCCAATACATAAGCAACGAAAAGGTGAAGCTCACAGCTGACCCGAAGACCATGATGTGAGTGACATTGTATAGGATTAATTATTACCTGTATTATTGTATTATCTGAGGTATTATTAATCTTAGTTTCATAATTACCCTTTGCGTAAACCATGACCCGTATAGGCGCTGCGCAAACGCGGAAATTTTTGTGTATATGTTGAAGATAAAGCATCCAGTCAATGTTTTTTTTCCGTGTTATCTGTATGATTTAATTTTTTCGTTTGTTCTCATGAGTTCTACCATGGTTTTCTCTGAACCTGTACGCTTAAGACTACACCTAACCGACATTGAGAACCTTAATTTTACAGTGGAACTAATTGAGTAGAACTAATGAGAATGAACTATATTTTTTCATTCTGAGGGTTGTCAGCCAGACGGGCGGCCGAAAAATGTAATTCAAATCCTATAGAAGTATGTCGATAGCAAGACAACTGCACCGAGCCAAATGAATTGGGACCAAAAATATTACATACAAATGATTATATTTTTACACCACTATACAGCTCAGAGTACCCTTTAGAGTATCTCCGTATTTCTTTTGGATTTTAAAAGCCATGTTGTCTTGTGCCTCATCTCACCTAATATTAAGTAATCATATGACCGAAGGTGGAAGCCAGCATCATCTAGAACCCTCAACCAATAATGGACTGTCTGTCTATCTAATCCTTAACTGCCGGAATACAATGCTGATGACATTCTTATAATGGCTAAAGACTGGTGGTGGCCCAGGCGAACTGAAAACGAGCCCTATCACCAACCAAACAAGCGCAATTTGTACTGCCCTTGGTATCGAACCTGGGTCCTCTGGGTCTGATTCCAGTGGGCGAACCTCTACATTGACCATGGAGCGGCAATACTGCTAAAGGTTGCCAAGCTTACCCCTGCTCGAGTTCATCCTACTAAATACAAATGTAAGGTGTGTGTGAGGATTGAGGGCCACTTTGTCATATTCTCTTAAAAATGTACCTATGATTTAGTGTGCGTTCTAAAAGAAATGTGAAAGCCTGAAACGACTTTGTGAAACCTTTGAAAGGCGAGTTATAGGCTGAAAGGTTGGGCCCTCAATCCTCTATGTGAGGATTGAGGGCCCACCTTGTTACCAAAAATAAACAAAATTGGTTTATTTTCAGATATTGTCCACTTATCCAATGCGTTAGTTAAAAAATGTGAAATTTTGTGGAAGCGAGAGCTTGATCCAACTCCTCCTGGTTTCATAGAAATGACCTTAATAATGTTTGGGCCCTCAATCCTCCATCTGTTTCTTGTTTTTCTTTATTATGTATTGTGTAGGCATAATTTGACAAAGCTAAGGTATTCTGTTTTTGTGGAAAAAAAATGTGAATTAAATTGACACTAAGAGTAATTTGAAAGACTCATTTATTATTGCAGAAAACAATATTTTAATTTTTATTGTATAAATAATTTTTCACTAAGTAAGATTTGACAGCAGGGTGGCCACAAATTCTAATTATGTCAAAAACTACCGTTGTTGGCACAGACTAATTAGGATTTTCGAATAAACATTTTTAAATTTTCCCTATTACGGGACGGCAAAGGCATCTAGCCCATACATCCATGGCTTAAGTTTTCTGTCTTCTTTTTGTTGATTTTCACATTAAAATGTGGGTGTCACACATCTTAATGCATCTCATCACCATCATCTAGGGAGTGCTTGGCGAGAAATGCATGGCAACAGACCTCATGATGACAACTCATGAGCTGGAAATGCCACTATAAAATACTCAACGTCATACACACCAGTCACACCACAAAACCCTTATATCAATGATTCCTCAAGTCAAGACCTGATCGTCAAGCTTATGCATCGAAACAACACCAATTTCACTGCACAAAATCCACACCGAAGCAATTTTGAATTATCAAAACAAAGATCGACATCCAGACGCCGTGGTTTCCTACTAAACACAACTGAATAAGTCGTAGTATAATAGTAATATATTTTATGCTACAGTTTTTTTAAAATATGTTTTTTTAAATTAAATTTTTCCTTGGGAAGGAAAAAGGATCTAGCCCATACAGCCTTGTTTTCAGTACTTTATTCTTGAAGTTTACATTCAAATGTAACTGTCACATATTTTCCACAACAACACCCGAAGCTGACGCTACAACAGTGCGATAACTCAGCTGACTGTGTATTTGATGGAGACGTTGATGGCGGTTGCCTAGTTACGGTTGTTATTTTTCTATAGTCTGTGTAGTTTCCGCTATTTAAAAATAGTAATTTCGATTGGTCGTAAGTATCTGTCATATTTTTTTTTTTTTCAGTTAAAATTTAATCATTTCAGTGATCTACGTCAAAGAAGTTTTACTTCAATCGCGCGTAAAGGTCACACGCACACAATTTTTTTTTTATTAAAATGAAAGTGGAGTTATATTTTTTGCTTTTGGTGCCCGCTTATCGTTGAGTTTTGCACACGTTATTGTAGGTGTAGACATTTTAACATGAGTACGTTTCGGCATTTTAGTTTGTTAGCGCGCTTACCAAACAAGAGAAAATAGAATTTTCTACAGGTGATTGTGACTCTATTTAGAGTCAACAGAACAAAATAGTATCCTAAACTGTCATATTTCTTCAATCGATTTTCAATATAATGCCCTATCATTAGAGTTTATTATCCATTGGGGAAAGACAGTTGGTGGTAAATTAGTGTGCTGTCATTGAATCGTAAGGGTTTTGTGGTGTGACTGCATTTCCAGCTGATGCGGTCTGTTGCCATGCATTTCTCGCCAAACACTTCCTAGATGTATTACGATGTGTGACACCCACATTTTAATGTGAAAATCAACAAAAAGAAGACAGAAAACTTAAGCCATGGATGTATGGGCTAGATGCCTTTGCCGTCCCGTAATAGGGAAAATTTAAAAATGTTTATTCGAAAATCCTAACTAGTCTGTGCCAACAACGGTCGTTTTTGACATAATTAGAATTTGTGGCCACCCTGCTGTCAAATCTTACTTAGTGAAAAATTATTTATACAATAAAAATTAAAATATTGTTTTCTGCAATAATAAATGAGTCTTTCAAATTACTCTTAATGTCAATTTATTTCACATTTTTTTTCACAAAAACAGAATACATTAGCTTTGTCAAATTATGCCTACACAATACATAATAAAGAAAAACAAGAAACAGATGGAGGATTGAGGGCCCAAACATTATCAAGGTCATTTCTATAAAACCAGGAGGAGTTGGAGCAAGCTCTCGGTTCCACAAAATTTCACATTTTTTAACTAACGCATTGGATAAGCAGACAATGTCTGAAAGTAAACCAATTTTGTTTATTTTTGGTAACAAATTTTTGCAAGCGTGAGGATTGAGGGCCCACTTTGAATTGCAGTATACCAAATACTATAGCGTTATGCACTGATATCTTTAACTTCACAGTTTTTTTTAACGTAGCGTTAGATTTTGATATAAAAAGTTTTTCTGTAGAGTGTTTAGTTTACTAGTTACAGGTGGGCCCTCAATCCTCACATAGAGGATTGAGGGCCCAACCTTTCAGCCTATAACTCGCCTTTCAAAGGTTTCACAAAGTCGTTTCAGGCTTTCACATTTCTTTTAGAACGCACACTAAATCATAGGTACATTTTTAAGAGAATATGACAAAGTGGCCCTCAATCCTCACACACACAATGTAAGGATTAAAAATACTCGCTTGTATTGTATGAGCTGTACGAATGCACAAGGTTTAGGAACACGGGATATCGCACATGTCTCTCTCTCGCTCGCTGAAGCTCTCGCGAAAATACCAGCAGTATCTCCGACGAGCTAGACTGGATAACGCCGAGCAAAACTCAAGCAATATATCTATTTAATCTGTCTCTTGCTCAATCAAGATATCCCAAAAACTGGAAAATATCTAGGGTCACCCCCATCCCAAAAGGAGATGGAGGAAATAACGTTTCGTCTTACAGACCGATTGCAGTCTTATCAGTTTTTGCCAAGATCTTTGAAGCAATTCTGAATGAGCATATCCATGGCCAAATTGGTCATCTGTTGAATAATAGTCAACACGGATTTCGACGAGCCCGTTCCACTACTACAAATTTAGTTGCGCATGTGGACCACGTCTACTCTCAAATGGATAATGGTAGGCAGGTTGACGCAGCCTACTTTGATTTTCGGAAGGCTTTCGATCTAGTTGATAACGACAAACTTTTGCAGAAATTGGCATTAATTGGCTTCACGCCAAAACTCCTTAAATTTTTTTCTAGCTACCTTAGTAATCGCTGCCAATATGTTAGGGTGAATGGGTATGATTCTAGTAACTACTTCACGAGGTCAGGAGTAAGTCAGGGCAGTACGCTGGGACCTACACTTTTCGTCATATTTATTAATGATTTGCCAAACGTAGTATCTGCTTCCGAATGTCTTCTATTTGCTGATGACCTGAAATTGAGTCTGGGTGTTAAAACTCTGTCAGATGCGGCGGCCTTACAGAAGGATATTGATGCCGTGTATAAATGGAGCCGAGACAATAATCTCCCTTTTAACAATGACAAGTGCAAAATAATTACATTTTCGCGCAAATTACAGCCTATAGTACATACTTATAATTTATCAGACGCTCCACTGGAAAGAATAAATGACATTAAAGACTTAGGCTTGTTATTAGATTCTAGGTTGGATTTTCATAAACATATAATAAATATTTGCAAGATGGCACACAGAATGTTAGGTTTTGTAATACGAACAGCATCACATTTTGACAGTTCCACAGTAGCAAAAGTACTGTATGCTGTATACGTTCGCAGTAAGCTCGAATACGGTGCAGTTGTTTGGAATCCATATGAAGAAAAATATGCACTGATGGTTGAAAAAATTCAACGTAAATTCGCTCGATGGCTCTACAAAAAGGTTTACGGGTACTACCCCTATTTGTATCCTTCTTTATTTGTCTCTGGTATGACCGAAATGGAAACTCTGAAATTTAGGAGAGCCATGTTTTTAATAGTACATTATCTATCGATTGTGCACCGGGGAATCGACAGTCCGCAAATACTAGAAAGATTCCGTATTTTGGTTCCCACCAACATCTCTTGGGATGCAGCGGGGCTGGTGGCGCCGCGCCGCCGCCAGCGTCTCCTGGCGCTGCCTACCGCTCGGACGGAGTATGGTATCCACTCTCCCACTAATCGTGCGTTACGGTCAATCGGCGACATTCTTGCTCAGCACTATGAAATTGACTTGTTTGCTGATGGTTTAGCACATCTTTGTAATCAATTTCGGAAAATTTTACTTGACATTTACTACTGATATTGTATCTAATGCAAATGCAAATTTTGTTAATTACAATAATCAATATGTTATTTGACATGATATTATTTATGTAAATTGTTTAATTGAACTAGCATAATTTTGACGTAATATGATTTGTATGTGTAGTCGTGACGTCTATTTGACATGATATTTTCTATTATTAAATTGCAACACAATTGATTTAGAAGAATTTATAGTTTTGACATGGATTTTATTGACATAATATTATTTGTATGTGTAGTCTTGACGTATAATTGACATGAATGTTAGATTTAATTTGCTTATAACGTATTTAATTTAATTTAAGTAAGATATTCTATTATTTTATAAATTAATCTTATAAGCGCTTTGGATAATTGTTTCTGTTAGCTTTTAAGACAAATTGAATAAATAAATAAATAAATAAATAGCCAGCACCAAGTAATGTTCGCAGGAATTTTTATAAATTATTTTGATATTATTTACAATCTAAATACTGTAATAATTAGTTACTCTATTTAATTATAGCTATTTTCAACAGGTTAGACAAACAAGTGGACAGACCTATGTGCGTCATGATCAATTGGCTGCTGGCCCGTCAGAAACACGTCATGAAGTACGCGTCGCTGTACCTCGAACAAGGATTCGACGTGGTCTCTGTTTCATGCACGCCGTGGCAGCTCACTTGGCCGACTAAAGGATCGCAGGTCAGAAGATTTTGAAACTTATATTTTAGGTTCTAAAGTCCTAAATCCTACAAATGTCGCTACAGTATTTTTAGTGCGCTTGCCGAAACATTAGGGAGTGGTCCAGAATTACCTCAGTTGAACAACTGTTCTGCGATTGACAGAGAAGCTCTCTGTCAGGTTTGACGGCGCACTAGAAAAAGAAGACAGTATTTTTATAGTGCGGTCGCAAAGTGTCACTAACGCACACAGACATAATATGCATCAACAGGACTCACCCGCATTAGTGATATAAAAGACTATCTGGTCTTTAACATAATTATGCGTACCATCAATCCACCACGAATATTAGAGTTCTCAGATTTCCACCTCGTTTTGGCCTGAGTTGACTTGAGATTCACGCAACAGCAGTATCAAGACATGGTCTATTAGTGAGCTAAGTTATCAATATTTAGTATACCTATCAAATTGAAGCATCGCTATAGGAACAAACCCACCACTTTGACACGCTCTGACCGTGGGAAGCACGGCCAGATGTGCAGAAAAGAGAGAAATAAAAGATAGGTTAAATTTAACACTATTTATTAGCTCAGGGCGTGAGTTACTGGGCTGCTCTGGGGTTCTCGTACTTAAGGAGACGAGACTTAGCTTCGGCGGTTAGCGCAGGAAGCGGCAGGAACCAGGCACTTCGACTACCAGCGTGGTCGGCGTGGGTTCAGCTTCGGCCGGTAGGGTGGCACGAAGCACAGCAGCGGAGCAGCAGGGTAGGCGGCTGCCCGTAGATAGGATCCCTGAAAATGTTTTTAAAAAGATATGAACAGGTGTTCGCTAAAGTCGACCGGCTAAGGTTAGGGTATAAAGGGACGAAGCTACAATCAATCTGACCATCGATTTTTGTTAACGATATACCCAGAATATAGGTCACTAGACAAATACGACAGTGTTTTTATTTTTTTGATATCTTAAAAAGTGACCGAGATATAAGCGTTCAAAGTTGCCGCGCCGTCCGGATTTTTAAAACGAGTCGCGGAAAGTTGATGACGTCACAAATCGACAGAACGGGCAGTGGTACTCGCGGCCGCGTACTTCTTTAGCTCTGTGCAACTAGTGCGCGCGCTTGTCTTTAATTTTATGTGGCTCTCAGGTGTGAACCAACATTATGCCATATAATAATATTGTGTAGTACCTATGTGTACAAATTCAACTATTAAAACGCCTAAAAAACTATTTTTTCAAGTGCCATTGGATGCCAAAAGGCGTAAAATGTGGATGAATGTTATGAAACGGGCAGATCCAATTGACCCTAAGACCGTTGGATTTTTTGTGAAGACCATTTAGATCTAAGTAAGATAAATGTAATTAGATATTCTAAGCTTTGGGGTACCTATTACCTACTAGGAAATACCCTATAACTAAGTTGTATTATGAGGTTTTTGGTGCAATATCTTCATTTTGACACTCTTTATACTACATAGGTATAAAGAGTATCTTTATACTACTACCTATGTATGATTAAGTAAGTTGACTTTTCTTGACGGTAAAATGAAGGTAGGAAAATAGGTACCCAAGTTTATAAATAAACTTCACCTGCTTGGTGTTGCGTTAGTTTCTTTATCGCGCCACAGCAGCAGGGCGACGCGACGAATAGTGTACAAACATCACACTAAATATTCAATGTATTTCTTGTCCAGATGCTTACTTTCCATATAAATATTTATAGTTCCATGATTGTACCTGTAGTGTTTGTGTATAGAACATCCCTACACAATCTCGTGCACACTGTGTAGAGGGCGCGTGGGCAGTACCGTGTGCTGTCTTTAGACATATTCTTTCTAATCTGTGACCGTGTGAGCCACGGGTGTGAACGGTTGCGCACAAGCTTACGCAGTGTGTAGGCGAGCCTGTGGTAACCAGTGAATTACAAGTGGGTTGTTGAGCTCGTGTGTACGAGCACATACACTACAGTACCTATTTAAAAACCGACTTGCAGACCAAAAGCCCGTATTATGGCATGTATGTATATGTATATACCCTTCTCACAGATTTTAGTATGAAAAATACCTAAAATCCTAAAAATCCGAGATGAGTTCATGACCAATAAATTACTTACCTACCTATGTATGTACCTACCTACTTCCTTTTACTATAAAATACGACTTACAAGGTTTATTTTAAAAAATTTTGGTCACCCATCCGAGTACCGACCGCGCACTTGGTTGCTTAACTTTCGTGATCGACGGTTCAAAAGTTGATAGAAACCTTATATTTTGATGTCATACACGCTTATTAAATTTGGTTGCAATAAGTTAAAGCATGCTCGAGTTATCGTGGTAACGCACAGACATACAGACACACACAGACTAAAATTCCAAAAAAAATATTTTTGGAGTCAGGGAGGTCCAAAACGTGTAAGTCCGTCAAAATCTTAGGGTCGAATTTTTTTACGATTACAAGACTTCCTCAATACTACGTACCTATACGAGAAAGTAAAAATTCACTCATTGGCAAAAATATTTTGCGCCACTGCACTACATGCCTAATATTACCTACATAGGTATTTATTATCTATGTAAGTACAAATATTTACCTTTATCTAAATTCGGCCTTTATAACATGCACACAGTAACATAAATGTTCAGCATCACTTGTTACTGCATTTAGGTTAGGTAGGTAGGTACCTTACACGACTAGAGCTTTTCTTACCTTCCGTGCCTATACCACTTATCTATAGTTCGTATCGTAGGTTCACTTATCTATGTTGCAAAAGTGCTAGATGAAAAGAATACCTACTTTACTTGTTTCAGTTTGAGTCCTCGCATTTCCGTTGCTATATAATCACTATTTTCGGAAAAATATTGAGCGACAAACTGTGTGTCTGCTTTTGGTAAATTATTATCTGATTGATCTTGTTGAAATCCTTTCTACATTATTGTAATTCAAAGGCAAATAAACAATAAAAGTCAAGTTACACAGATCGCAGTAGTTATGTACGACACAAAACGCAGAGCAACTTTGAATGACCTGCGACAATATAGCGAGCGAGCGGCTGCCGTGTCGGCTGTCGATTTGTGACGTCACATACTTAGAGTGCGCGTACTTGAAAAATTAAATAGCGACCGTAAGTTTAGGCGTTAATAACTTTGGAAATACTGCATCGATTTTAATGAAACAAAAACTATTGAAATGTACATAACCATAGCTCTTATTTAATGTGTGTTTTATTGTAATTTTCAAACCTATCGGTCACATCAATTGAAATGTTTTAATAAAATACTTAAGAAAAGAACTACAAGGATGATAAAGTGATCAAAAAATTATAGGGGGTAAAGGTCAACATGTGGTCACTATATACTATTTAAAGAAAGAACAGTTAATTTCAAGTAGAAACTAATATTTACTTTTTAGCAATATTTTAAATTAAAATAGTTATTCAACTCTGATAGATTTCTAAACGCACCCTTCTTAGCGGTCTCATAGAAAATAGTTTTACACAGATGAATTGTTAAAAGAATATAGCTGTGGATTGTAATCTGTCCACGGCCCATTTAGTGGAACGTTTCACATGATTACAACCTCAGTATAATGTATAGGAATTAAAAATCAAAATAATCATAAATAACGTTTTGCAAATTTACTACTAAAAAGTACCTATACAGTTTAAGATTACCTTATCTATTAGTGCAAGGAATTGAAATAATAATTAATACGTTAATTAAATGAAATTGCGATTTAACACTAGGTTTACTAAATTATTAAAAAGCTAGATGCAAAACGTTAAAATGATAGGTTAAGAACACACACTCACCCTAGTTCGGGGATCGCGTAAGTACGTAACTAATGATTAGCAAACTATAGCTGGAGAAAATGGAAGAAGAGACCCAGTTTCTCCGAGCTACGCCTTAAATACCCAAAAATTTCTAGAAACTTCCCAAAATTTGTAGTGGGAGTTCCGTTTTAATGAATAATGCAACCATAACCAAAGGATAGTTTATACAGAGTACCTGTATCTATGGTTACTGCAGTAAAACATGTAAACAAAAATAATTTAAGATGTTTATCAGATTTTCTATGCCCTGAAAATACAAGTTAAAATATATTAGTTATTTAATTAATTTATGGCACAAATTAGATGGGCCAAAAGGCTTGTATACAAAGTTCGAGATATTTTTAAAATGGAGGGTAGTCAGAATCATTATTATAAATAATAGAATTTAGAAGCGGGTATCGGCGTCAGCCGACATGAGAACTGTCATTAGTAGACAGATCAAAATAAGTTTATGAAATAACAATTGCTGTGTTTATATTTATTTTAAAAACAAGTAAAAGTTAACATTAGTATAGAATATTTAATTATTATAGTTGATAGTTATGTGATGCTTCGTTTGTATGGATTTTTTTATTAAAAATCAACGTAAGTATATTGAAAGACGGTTTAGACCGTGACAACTTTTCCATGGGATGGCGCAACCTTACGAATCACGGAAGATTGCGGCCTTGCCAAGCGGCTCGTTTCACTGCGTGCCTTAATCTCTCTTAAATAAAATCTCTTTCTCTTTGTTGGTTTAGACCTAGAAGAGGAACAATGCATTACTTTAGCGCAGGGATCCCTTATTTAAAACCGTTAGAATAAAACAGAGTAAAGTATCCAACTGTTATTCCCTTATTTCTATTTTGCAGTTAGTAGCAGAAGATATCATCAAATTCATGGCACACAACGGCAAGGAGCAGCCGCTGGTCATCCACGGCTTCTCAGTGGGTGGCTACATGATGGGCGAGCTGTGCGTGCATGTCATGAAGAATAAAGAACTGTGAGTTTACAGTTAACTTCTTTATCAACTGATGACTCGCCTGACTTTGCCCAGATTCTACTATTTCCTTAGCTTAAAGCTCACTACATCAACTCCGGGCGGTGGGTGGACCACTCGGTGACCACCCGTTGCCCACGCTGAGGTCTCGCACGGATCGCACTGTTCGCGAAGTGGTGCACGAGTGATGTATCACACAGCTACCTGATTGCGATTGATACATATTATGGGATAGAGAATTGGTCTAAACGTGGAAATGTATTATTTATATTAATTTACAAAGTCAACAACCAGCAAGCCTATTCCCTAACTTTTTTGACGATTAGGTTATTAAGCCCCTTTTGTGTCGCCGCCATTTTGTAACATTTCGCGCATGTGTCAGTTACTTCCGGATTTCCTTCGCGAATTTTCCGCGTGTAATAAAAATGCAAAACGACAAAAATTTTGTAATAAAACTATAAATAAGACTTTTTGTCACTAAAATCGTAATAAAATGAGCTAACAGAATATAATATATTAATTATAGTTATATTTTTAAATAATAATAGTAATAATCATCATTTTCATCATCGGAAAACAAAGGGGATACATAGCAAGTAAATTACACATCCATTGCTGTTTTACAGGACAATCATCACAATAGCTAATTAGTAGTGGATCAGTAAATAGCGTAGTGACTATCACTGTTATGTGTCAAAAAAGTTAGCGAATAGGCTGGTATTATATGGAGTGTACATCAGTCCGTCCGTACACTCAAAATCATTTCAGCAGTCCGGGTATCATTTGTATACTGTCTGTAAATAATACTGATTCTACTAGTGAAATCGATTTCCTAAATATTGTCCGAAAAGCCAGAATATACAAGTCTATGAGGATATTTTCCAATCTATTACAGATATGTTTCAATGAGTGAACTTGTCCTTCTTCAATTGCTTGACAATAAATTTATTTGCACGAGTCGCGTTGCTTCAATGCTGTCTCTTAACTCGAATGTGAGAGCTAAAAACGATGCCAAGATCATTTTAAAGATTCTAAATATTCGCCTATCAAATCTCATTCTTTTAAAGCGTTTCGTACGGCTTCTTGAATTTTTCCGGATTCCAATATGCCCATACTCCTGAAATGTTATAGAACGTACCATCTCTCTGTCCTGGTTTCCCGCTTTTGTTAATTGGTTCAGGTACTTTTTACAAGCTATTATTTAGCTTGCACTGTTTGTAATGTATGTAAATTGTCCGACAAAATTTGCAAACCATTTTTCGACCAGTTCTTGGTATTCGTTTGGGGACGAAATTTTGCGTACACGTTTAGTTGGGTGACAATGCATGCTAAGCAAAATGACGTCATTCTAAATCCAATATGGCGGACTGCCGAAGGTTGCAGACTACTTTTTTTGCACTACCATGTATCAAATGAAAGGCTTAGCTGAGAAGAATACGAATAAACTGACTAAAAATTAGTAATATATTTCCTAAAGATAACAACTAGAAATAAATTTCTTTAAAAAAACAAGCTTTTTATAAAAGCTTGTCTCCAGATTTACTTGTGTAGATAAACAGCGATAGAATCGGCAAACAGATCGATAGTAGATAAACGATGATCGAAGTAAATCTCGCGACAAACATATATACCATTTTAAATTTAAAGTTTATTTTATTTCTTCTTTTTCGAGAATTATTTTTCGGTTTAATGCTCCTTTTACATTGGTGACAGCCTGACAACTCCTAGATAGGGAAACTCCGAGCATAGCCCTCTCCATTGCCCTGTGAATAACTTTAAATTCCTAATTATTCTTGATTAAGCATTTTGCCAATATCATGTGAAAAATGTAGTAATCTAAAATAACAATACATTGTACGGTAAAAATGGATTCTCTCAACAAGAACTCGGTATAAACTCCGACTTGGAGCCTTCTTATGAGTACCATTGGCATTGTCACCAAATTTCACTTACAAGTCTAGGTTATATCTGTCAATAAACACAAGAAGCGAACTTAACATGCGACACTTTTAGAATAAAAAGCTCAAATATTTGTGATTTATATACTAACTAGCGACCCGTCCCGGCTTCGCACAGAATTTCTCGACTTGTAAATAATATACACGTATTATATAATATATATTAACCTTCCTCTTGAAGCACTCTATCTATTGCTGAAAACCGCATTTAAATCTGTTGCGTAGTAAATAAGTTCTAAGTGCACATACAGAAAGAGCGACTTAATTTTATACAATGTATAGAATAGATATAAATTTCAAAATATTGAATTAAAAGTATATTTACAATTTTGTATTGCAGTTACCAACCAGCTTTGGATCGCGTAGTAGCCCAGGTGTGGGACTCAGCGGCCGATATCAGTGAACTAAGCATCGGAGTACCGGCGGCAGTGTTTCCCAAGAACAAGATTATGCAGAAAACGCTCCGAGCTTATATGGAGTGAGTATAGTAATATTGGGGCCATAAGCTGAACATTGAATTGCTTAATTTGAAAATTAAAAAGATTTTAAAGTGAGTTACTTTTCATCTGAAGTAGACTATTTTTGGTTTGAAGACGTTCGCGTTGATTTTTATTAAATCGGTTATTTTATTACATTATATTTTATATTATATATCATTGCATTATAATTGGTGCTGTTATTCATTCATAAAAATTAATTAAAGAGTTACCTAACCTATTTGATATTACTTAGGTAAGTTTTATTACTCGTATTCCATCTAAAACAAAAAATCCGAACAAATTAAAGGGCCGGACCATGTCCGGAAAAAAGTCTAGAAGTCCGGACACGTCCGAACCAATCCGAATGGATTGTAACCCTAGGGCCAAACCAATGTCACCTTAATTACTTAGAGATTTGTCGGAATACTCCGCCGATTTCAGCGTTGCGGCGCCGCAATGCGGTTATGTGTTTCGGCTCTAAATATTCGTGTTCCTCTTAAAAACATTTGTCGCTACCAGGATACGAACCTGCTTAGTGTGTAGTCAGTACATGAAATGGGTGACCTACAAATGACATGTAATTTAAATTATCATCGTAGCAACAATATCAGCTTAGGATTAAAGCTTATCTTTGTTGCAACATTATGCATTTAGATTATTTATCTTTGTTGCATTACGTACTTTATGAGATAATATTGTAATTTTTTTGGATTGCATTCAAATTGACCAAGAAACATCATCAATGTACGTGATAGTCACGTTGGTACCAAGTTCCTTATAAAACTTAAGAATTTGAACGTATTTTTTATTAAAAAAATAAAGGTGAGACGGAACTGCGCCGACACGCAATAGTAGATTAGACAAGGGAGCAAAATAGTATTTTTATGGCGAGGGCGCTACTTTGAAGCACGAGCGAAGCGAAGGATTCTAACGTAGAATCCTGAGAGCAGCCAGGGATTCAAAGTACGTGGCCCGAGTAAAAAAAAATTTTTGCTCTCGAGTTATGTACTCTACTTTTTATCCCCTTTCTATGAGAAAATAAATAAGAAACGCTGTTATGTAATTAATGAATATATTTAATTAAAAGAAGACATGTGAAATAAAGTAAAAATAATTACAAATTTATATTTATGTTGGATACGCTAGCGCAATTATTAAAAGTTATTGTCTCTGTTTTATTTGGGATCGATATTGTTGTCGATTCATTTACATTTTGAGTATTTGTACGACGTTTTTAGCTTCTATAATTATTCTTTCAGGAGTTATTTCTTTCCTAACTCCAGGTAGCAGAACTCATTATTTTTGCAAAATACAATAAAATATGTACTGAGGTAACAAGATCAGAAGGGTAATCGCGCGCTTTTGTTTTTTTTTAGTTAGTGCGGGTACCCGTGCCCTGCAGCCAATACGTACCAGCCAGTAATTCATACAATTATTTGCGTTCGATTTCTATGAATGATATATGTTCTAAATTCAAATCTCTTTTACGCCCGCTAAAAAGTTCTTTATCGGAAAAGAGCTATTTTGTTCCCACTTATAGAGGAACAAAGCGACACTTTTCGAATAGAATGGATGAATAGTTATTTATTATACAAGAGTGGAAAGTTCCTTTTTAACCGCGTGCTCGATTTGGATGACCGAGCAAGCGAAGGATTCTAAAGTTGAATCACGAGCGCAGCGAGTGATTCTAAATTAGAATCCTGAGCGTCAGCGAGGGAAACAAACGAGCACAAGGTGAAAAATCTTTCCACTCGAGTGCAATACGTAACTTTTCATCCCACCTCAGCGAGGAAATGACAAAATGAAAAAGAATTTTTTCACAATTTAAAAAGTTCTAATCATAAATTTGGCACCATAGAGGTTACATTAAATAGGTTTAATGACGTTTTGAATTTACAATTATATTGAGTACTCATTATATGTGATGTTCTAAATTCAAATCTACTTTGCCACTCAAGCGAATAAAATAGAATTTTCCAGCCAGATTTCGAAGCGCAAAATTACACTTTCCGAGGTGGTGGGATGAAAAATATTGTTTCGATGTTGTATTAGATAGACCGCACCGTTTTTGTTTTCCTACCACGGCTAGTTCCGGACGGCGCTTTTCAGGGCCAGGACCGCGCCCGAAATCCCCCGGGTGCGGTCCGATGGCTGCTCCCGGTGTTCTCGTTGCGGAGGACACGCCAGGTCGAGCAGCTGTCGGTGAGGAGGCGTCGGCCAGCGGCCCACAGGGGCTGGCGTTAGTCGGTAGCCCCTGTGGGCGGCTGGCCACCAATTGGTGCACAAGGAGTGCCTAGACGGGCAGCGTTGGGACCACTGCGGTGTAGTTGCGCTCACGTGCGCAGATCCCGAGCCGTCCCGCAATAGCGCACTGGTGGTCAGGCCGGGGAGGATGTTTAGTGGGTATGGAGGGAACGCCTTTACCGCTAGTCCCACATATCCCCTGCGGTTGGCACCACCCCGCAGGGACGATGCGTAAATGCATTTAACCTCCCCGACAGCAAAAAAAAGGAGGCTAATGCGATGCCTATATTATCTGTCGCATTAGCTATCTTTGCACCACTTTTGGTCATTTGCTAGACTTTTTAATAAAAAGAAAAAGTTGACAGGATTTATAATAGTGTTTTCGTTCCAGGTACCACATGAAAACGTTCCACGACGCGGCCACTATCCACTACATTCGCTCGTCGCAACTGTTCCACACGACACTGTGTCGCGCCCCGGCTCTGTTCCTGTTGTCCAAGAGCGACCCCGTCGGCGCTGAGAGAAGTAACCGCAGCGTGCATGACAGCTGGGTCAAAATGGGGATTGAGGTGAGTGGACTTAAAGGTCGAGTAATAAAGCTCAAAATGTTCAAATCGATGAATAAACCCTTGAAAAATACCTTAATTTTTTCACTGCGATTTTTTAATGCAGTAGTTATTTAGCGCCTCTAGCGAAATGAAGCGTTAATCACGTTTGCCATACAAATTAAGCTTACAACGAGATCTAAAATAGTTAATTTTTACACTAAGAAGCTTGCACTAAGCACTTGTCCTGGATTTCGATCCTGTTCTTCTACTCTATCTCTTTTCGATCGAGCTATCAACATAGCCAACCATCCATACCTTTTATTTATCGTATCAAAATAGTTCACCTTTCTCGTATACTTACGTAGTCTATAGGAATAGTCTTGTAATAATTTTCTCGTAGATTTGCGCGAGTACTACACATTATAAATAAAACAACTTAACTGGCGTGTAATAAGATTTTACATTTTGTTATTATTGCCAGACGTTTCGTAACACTTTTCAGCGTTCGTGGTCACGGGATGACTAAAGATTGTATTCATCAAAAAATTCGACACCGAGATTTTGACGGATTTACACGCTTTGGACCTCTCTGAGTCGAAAAAACCCGTTTTTGGAATTATGTATGTGCGTTAGCACGATAACTCGAGTATGCTTTAACTTATTGCAACCAAATTTAACATGCATGTATAGCATGCATCAAATTATAAAGTTTCTATCCACTTTTGAGTCGTCGATCACGAAAGTTAAGCAACCAAGTGCGCGGCCTTTACTCGGATGGGTGACCAAAATTTAACATGCATGTATGACATCAAAATATAAGGTGTCTATCAACTTTTGAGTCGTTTCCGATATACGAGAAAGTCAAGGGGAGACCACTCCCGATTTTTTTTATAACGATAGAAAATCCATTTACGGACCATACCGCAATGACTCCGACTCGGTTTTATTTTGGTCTCGCCCTCTTCGATTCCTTGGCAATCTATAAACGTCGGTAATTCTAAATCTATGGTGGGATCCTACGAGCACGCTACGAATGCACGAAAATTTATGGAAAATATTGCATTGCCTTTTACATTATATTATTATGCTGTGTTGCTAATCATGTGTACCGGGCTTTAGGGCCGGGCAAGACTGGTGGTCATAGCCGCCTGACCTAAGATTTATGTACGTTCATACAAATTTGAACTCTATTTCTTCCCCAGTGCACCTGGAAATGCTGGGACCGCTCTCCGCACGTGCAACACTTCAACCACCACAAGAAAGAATACCTTTCCGCCCTCTACGATCACCTGGATACTCGAGGACTGCTCTCACAACCGGAAAAACTGCGACAGAGGTTATAACTCCTTGTATGGCAGTAGTTTAGCTGTAGACTAAAATAACCAGGATTATAAAGTATAAGTAATCAGGGTATAGGCCAAAGTATTTAGTTTTTGGCAATTGCATGCGGTATTTAGTAATTGCTATGTAGATCTAGTTCATTCAAAACGGAGGAAACATAGAGCTGTTACAACCACAACTGTAATGATATTTTTTGTAAAGAATTATAGACCATATAAATTACGGATAGTTTTCACGTCTTTCTAAAACTGTAGTGGGCTTCTTTTACGCGACGATCATAGTGTATGCAGTGCAAATACTAAAATAATTGGCCATTTTTAAGCAGCTCTGTGCCTTGTGTGATTAATATCAAACAAAACACATCGAAAACATTCGGGGTTCATCATATCCAATTTTGGTTTTCGTCACCTTCGAGATAATAGTTGGCAATATGTAAATGCAACATTTTTCGTGTATAATTAATGGTAACTGTTCACAAATTAATACAAAATTAAAGTTTTTTTTTTTTTTTTTTTTTTTTTTTATGTTACGAGATGGCAAACAAGCTTGCGGCCCACCTGATGTTAAGTGGTCACCGCCGCCTATGAACACTTGCAATATTAAGTGTAAATTACTTAACACCGCAAGTGCGTTTGCCATCCTGGGGACTAAGATGATATGCCCTCCATGCCCCGTAATTACACTGGCTACCTTTCCCTTCAATCCGAAACACAGCGAACTGCTTCACGGCAGAAATAAGAAAGGCGGTGGTACCTACCCAGACGACCCTACATATGGGTCTACCACCTAGTGAGTTAAGTTAAAATATAAGTTAAGTTAAAATATAAGTATTTAATTTTAACTTGTAAGTTAAAATTAAATACTTATATTTTCCTTAAATTTTAGTATTTTGTGGTATTAATTGCTCTATGTTTGTCTGTACTTTAGGTGAATAATTATAAGAGAACTTTACTCACAATAGCTGAATACTATAAAAAGATAATGTTAATGTAGTACCCTGGTGACGATATAGAATATAATATATTTCAAGTGGTTATATCCACTCCAGATATCCATGACTGAATAACCATTCGGGCTTATGAGGACTAGATAGACGGAAGATATTGGAAAGCAGTTCCTAAGAATAACTATCGGAATAATCTCCAAATGTGTCTTTCAAATTATTTAGGTAGTTCTAAAATTAATGTAAGCAATACAATACATTACAACTATAAAACTTATTACAAAGAAAATTGAGTCGATTATTGTCAAACGTATTGTAAATATGAAATCTTGCTGGCAAATTTCTGTCAAAATTTATATTTATTTAAAAATCAAATTGTTTTATACCTATGTCTACAATAAATTATGTATAGTTTATTTATCTTTATTATTTAAGTCCTGAAAAAAAAATGTCAATTAGTAGCTGTACCTACTGAAAAGATATGTTATTATTATTTATATACCTATAGAACACTTAATTGAATCATTACGATGAAAATATATTTTGGAATAAGATCGATTTATAAGTCAATAAGAAGTCGACCAATACGATTTCCTAATTGCCGATATTTTTCTTTTGTGATTATGATTGGTCATATTGTAATTTGCTCAATATAATATTAAATTGAATGTATGTGTTTTAGTAAAATACATAAATTTTATTTGGTTTTTATCTAACAAACTTAGTTTATATTACTCAATATATTTATAAACAAATGCCATTTTGGTTTGAAATTAATGAACATTTTGACACTGCGATTTTTAGCAGCGCGATTTTTTAACGCTTGAACAAGCATTCCTGAACACGCGTTGTCAGCGTATAAAGATTGGTATTTAGCGAGTCCATAGCGTAAATCTGTCACGATTTCTTTGCTTTGCATCACTGCTAGAAGTCCCAGTGCCTAAAGGTTCAATATGAGTTATTTTTGGCAGCAAAGCAAATAATAGGGGTTAAAGTATGAAATTGCCGTTTTTTTTCTTCATTATTCATTAGTGTATAATTCCTTTAATAAAATAGCTATGTCCATTATTCTTTTTCTATTTTAAACTTCATTACAAGGACATATATTTGTGTATAAAATTTTATTCTTATTTTTATATTTTTCACTAGAAATACATCTTCAAAAACAGCTCGTCCTAAGAGGTGCCCGTCTCCGTTATAAAAATATGAATATTTTTTTACAGGTATGAATTTTCATTTTTTTTTCTCTAAGTATCCTATAGCTTAATGTTGTCTCAACATATCCACAAAATTACACAAAGTTTAGATTTGTGGTTCCTTAAAAAATGCCAAATATGTTTGTATGGAAAAATGAATTTTCGTTAAATTCTCTATACAAAACGGCAATTTCATACTTAAACCCCTAATATATAAATATAGTTAGACACTATTATAAAGCATATTACATTTTTATTGCACACAATTAAACAAATATGTTCCTAAATTATACACACTATTTATTCCAAATTTTGTTTATAATACTCGATTGTTCTTTCTAACCGGCATACCTTATTAGCGGTTGTCTTTGGTATCTATAATAGTTTATGTCGGTTAACATACAATAATAATCATTGAAGTCTGATAGAATCACGTAAAATTGACCCAGTAGAAAAAAGTATTCATAGTACTTCGAAATTAAATTTTCGTACAGGTACATACATTTGTTTGCATTTTTATGAGCTCCTATCTTCGGCTGGTTAGAACTCGTATAAAACAAAGGAATTTATTTTATTTGATTCCATTGCCCAAAATAAAACAATTGTACAACCTAATGTATTAATTAAGGTAATGAGGACAAATGCAATGATACAATATGTAGATGAAGCACCTTTTGTTGGAAAATGGAAATTTGGATTATTTTGTTATATTTCTTTAAATAACATATAGATAGAACTATAGTTCATACTTTACTGATCTTTATAAAAGAGCAAATTAAAAGAATCTAAATGAAGAAATGAAGACAGTCGTGTGGCAGTAAATGTAACCACAGTGAACGGAGCTGACTATAACTTATACTGGTAGAATATTAGTATGAGTTTTAGGTTTGTCCTGCTCTAAATCTGTCTGCCTAGCTACAACAATCTGTCCAGACCTGCGCTCGTAGACGAAGCCGAGAACGTGCCTTTAAGAACATAGCTTAGACACCTTTGCACACAGATATAGGAAACTGTACATCGGCAATGTGAAAGAGAAAGAGCATACTAACGCGTATATTAGAGCGAGATAGATAGACGAGACCATTTCATGTACACACAGGCGGCCCAAGTCGGCCTGTCAGCCACGTAGAAAACAGCAAATGTCAGACTGCAGTACTATTATTGCGCACACATGCGCATTACTCACACATTGGTGCATCTTTGACGTTTGGACATGTTCGCAAACGGTTCGCTTGCAAGTAATAATCTCCCGACGAACAACGCGTACGCGGTTACTTGGGGTCAAAAAAGTTGTCTTTACTTTTTTATTGGCTTCCAGTTTTACCGATAACTTTCTTGGATCCGACAGATAGGTTGACCAATCAACATTGAGCTATGCTGCGCTGTGCTGTGCTGTGCTCTATCACACTATGTAATCAAATCGTTGTTCTCGAGAAAGAAACAATCAAAGCTTTGTTTTCGCTGAGCACAGAACAGCGCAGCATAATAATGTTAATTGATCACCCTTTGCGGTACCGCAAGGCCCTTATTAGTTTAATCTATTAGACAAAAGGCGGTCAATTCCTATCGATCCCGAAAGAATTATGGCTCTGAGAGCGCTATTACAAAGGAAACTTAAGTTTTATTTCATTATTTTCATTTTGTACCCACTTTTGGTTCCACGTGTAATCAGAAGATCTAGTTCGGGTACTACTTATTTTTCGCTCAAGAAAAATATGTTGCTTACCTTTTACTCGACGCTCGACTAACTCTCCAAATTTCGTTAAATTCGGTCTTGAAGTTGTCTCGATATAGTGATAATGTTGACATCCAAATGAATACGTTTACGAATACAGGTAACTGTACCTCAGGCTACCGCAAATTTCCTTATTAAGTTACAACCAAGTTACAAAAAAGGGGTAGCCACCATACCCTATGAAACTCACTATTACTAATAATCTTTAATACACATTTTATGCAATATTAGTTCTTAGTGACGTCCATAATAATTTTTACTTGATTATGTAAATGCTTAAAGTACACTTTTTTACAACCGACAAATAGATTTAATTTGGAGCATTTCTTCAGATTTTAAGATAACATATTTCATGTAGTATTTTTGGATGGACGAAAGTATGAATAATCTAAAAAGAAATTGTACGTCACAATTTGTATAATATTATCCCTGAATAAGTAAGGTGAGAAAAGTATATATAACATAAAACTATTGTTGTTTGCTGTTTTTAATAGATGTACCTAACTATTAATCAAATGTACAACTTTTAGAGTGCGTTCCAAAACCAGGTGGAGCCAAGTAGACAGCGTAAGAAAGCTTTCTAATTGGTGTAAATTAACTATAGTTCAACAATACTAACCAATGGTGAAAGCGCTTCTTAATAACGACCAAAAGTGAGCTACAATTTACTCTACCCCGAGTAAATTCAAATCGTTTTGGAACGCACCCTTATTATAGACTTCGTTACATGTAGCCTCAACATATAGGATTTTAGTCCATAATTACATTTTTATACGGCATTGGATTGAATAAAACTTTTGTTATATAAGTATTTCACTTTTATTTCCCAACTTCTATTATTAATAAATACCTACATTCACATACTATCAAGCTCATGATTTCAAAATGGTTGAGCAGAACGTTACACTTAAGTCAGATCTGGCATTATGGGCCATATACTGCGTCAAAATAGCTGCCTGCCTGCGCACACACTATTTTTGTAGTACATATGTATAAATATTCAGAGACTGAACTTTATATATACAACATGTAAACTAAATAACCAACACCCTGAATACAGGTGGCTTGGGATCGGCTTCCGAGTTGATTTCAATATTTTTGAAAAAAAAAAAACGATTTTTATTTTAAAGAAACAAAAAAAAAACAAAAAGTATCCAATAAATGTTGTACAATATATTTGGGTACTTTTTGTTTTTCTTTTTTTTTAAATCGTTTATTTTTCAAAAAAAAATTATTGTAATAAACTCGAAAGCCGATCCCAAACCACCTGTATTCAGGGTGTTGGTTATTTAGTTTACATGTTGTATATCTATTTCAACAGAGCCATGAAATAACACGTCCAACATTTTGCGTGGGTTTCCAGGGCACTATGCTACAATCGCTCACACACCACATGCTCAATCAATATCATAGAACAGCACATGTGATTATGACCGAAAACTCAATGGAAAATTGGCTTTGCTATTCTATACATATACAACATGTAAATTAAATAACCAACACCCTGAATACAGGTGGTTTAGGATCGGCTTCTGAGTTGATTTCAAAAAAAAAAATGTAAAAAAAAACGATTTAAAAAATTAAAACAAAAGTACCCAGAAAATGTTGTACAGACAACAGCACATTGGGTTACCACAAACTGTCAAATTTTCCCAATCGATTATGCACTTTATATTGAATAGTCTTAGGTTGAAAATCGTTTGGAGAAATTTTACAGTTTTGTATAGCCCGACGTGCTGTTGACTGTACAATATTTTTTTGGTACTTTTTGTTTTTTTTGCTTTTTTTTAAAAAAATAAACATTTTTTTTTAAATATTGAAATCAACTCGGAAGCCGATCCCAAACCACCTGTATTCAGGGTGTTGGTTATTTAATTTACATGTTGTATAAATCCTTTATTGCACACATAAAACCAGTAATAGAAATACATAACGCAAGACATGTACAAAGGTGAGCTTATCTCTAAAAGAGTTCTCTTCCAGCCAACCCTAGCATTAGTGAGAAATTATCTATTAGGCAAATGTGGAATGAATGGCATAATATGCAACGACAAAACACTATAGGCTCAATGCATGTTAGGCACTTCAAGCCCATCGATATAATTAGACTAACGGTCTAATATTGTTAGGGAGCAGTAGAAACGATAAATTAAGAGGAGACCTAAAATATCCCAATGAGGCAATAAAATAATATTATTGTATACATAAATTGTCTGTCTGTATGACCAAGTTAATCTCGAAAATATTTAGTTGAGTGGCGAGTTGGCGACCATAAGAGGGTAGATAGCTAACTCAGATCTGATCTGAGATAGCCAAATGATTTTGTTGAGACTTTTAAATGAAGAGCACTTTTACTATTCCGGCGTAGAATAAAAGGAAAAGAAGAACTTGAATCAACTGCAAATGTGCCATCTTGGGGACTAAGATGATATGCCTTCCATGCCCAGTAATTACACGGGTTACCTTTCCCTTCAATCCAAAACACAGCGAACTGCTAATAAGAAAGGCGGTGGTGCCTACCCAGACGATGGGTCTACCACCTAGTAATATACAAAGCAAAGAGGACATCGTTATTGAATATTTTTATATAATTTATAATTAAGTCTCGTACTTATTTGAGAGTATAAAATACGTCTTCTATTGATTTTTACAATAAAAAAAATAAGGAATCCTTCCAAGTTCCAACTGGTCATGTGCTTGACGACATTCGATTGCGAATTCCTTTAATTAACCTCTTTCTATTATGACCTTATTTCAACTGGTGCGCTGGACTAAGGGTCGGTGTCTACTAAAGCGAAACAGCGAAGAGATAGATATATAACACTACAACAAAGGGCCGGTGTACGTGAATCGTGATACTTTACAAGTTCATTCATTTTATGTCATATTTTTTGGTCGTGGTTTGGGTTGATAGTTGTTTGTATAAAAGTATTGACAGAAAATTAATTTTTCTGGACACAAATTGTAACTTTGCTATAAACCGTGATCTACCAAATATTTCAAGGCGCGAAAGTTCCAGTCAGTACAAAAAACCCTTGCTACGGGACCAACATAGGAATCCCGGAAAAATATTACATTTGGAATATTTGAATAATATTGACCACATCCTGCAAAAAAATTATGATGCAACTTCATTTATAAAACAGATATTGTAGCAAAAGTGTTAATTTTAACATTACATTGTTGTTCCCATGACTCAACAAAACGTTAAATTAAAATATCACCATTATGCTTGCAATCTTGCAACCATGCAGTAGTATCGATTGTCATTCTGAAGGGCGCCAAGTTGAATGAACTCCGGCAGCGAATATATCGCAGACGAAGTGGACGCTCGACCCGTCAACCAACTAAAGTAAACTATAACAACAGTGTATTCATAATACTCGAGAGAAGCACACGCGCGCTGGTTATTATATTAAATTGCCTTTATTTTTGCCGGTTGTTATAACTATTATGCAAGTATTTTAGAGTGGATATCTTGTAATGAACTTGAAAACTTTTGCTTATGGAGCGAGTTAATATTAGTGCGGCGATCCAACTGTATACAAATGTGTCGACGCTGTTTATTTAATTTTATATTAATGGAGTGATGCATGTCGCATGACCTTACCCACATTTTGTCTGGTGAGTATTTTGCTCTGTTAATAGGTGTTTTATTATCGTATTATCTCGATTTTTAAGTATACTACACAATATTATTATAAATATTAATAAGTTTATTAATAATTATTGATGTTTACTGTAGTCAGGATGAAAATTTATTTACTTTCAATATGAAGCAAAATTGAGTAGCTGCTAACCGGCACGAAGAGGGAGTGGGCCAATAACGCACCACAAGTCCTTTAAGGTCAGCGCACACTGGGCGGGATTTAATTACATAGGTTGAAATTATTTTTATAATATCATCTAAGTATATAACTTTCATTATTCTAGTTTTTCGTTATTTGTATATTATATATGTATATTTACATATATATTTAAAATTGTAACTAACTGTACCTACTAAATAGTAGAGAACAGAACAACATAAATATCCTTTATATTTTGACACTAAATTTAAACTATTTTTTTTACAAAAATTGTAAATAAATACGGAATCATATTGTATCTAGTATATAATTATATGTATAATAATAACAGTAGCAATTAGTATTATAATAATATAGGGAACAATAAACGTAAAACAGAAAAGAAAATGTATTAGCACATAAGGAGAAATAAGTTAAAAATACAAAACAGTTAAAAAATAATATACAAGACACCATAAAATTCAAAGGAGGGGACTTATAAAAACTTCCATTGAGAGATTTGTAATTTTGACAAAATGATGAGCACACTGCTATAAAAAGTATGCTCACAATTCTCTCAATGGTATTTTTATATGTACGTATGTTAGTATGTTTTTATATACATTTTCTTTTCTGTTTTATGCTTACTGTTCACTATATTATTATAATACTAATTGCTACTGTTATTATTACTTTTTTACAAATTTTGTTTTAAACGTTTCTCCTTTTCGCGTCAACGGTTGAGGGTTCCTGATAAACGTACTTCGGCCCTATCATCAATGACTGTCAGATGAGAAGACTAAGCGCTTCCTATCACGACAAAAAAGAATGAAGAAATTGTTCCCTAAATTGATTTTATTGGTCTATGCTATGCATGAAACAATATAACACATGACACAATTGATCATTATTATTTCATTCGTCTGGTTTCATTCAATATCACGAGTAATGTTGTCTTTGAATGGAAGTAGATACACGTTATACAGAGATACATACTGTGTAGAAGATATTTAGAGGTTTATCGGTTTCATAGATTTAGTATGGTTAGACATACATTATTGTATGTTGAAAATTACGTCGTGTGTCGTGGACAAACCATTACACAGTAATGTGTTTCTACCTTTAGGGTCAGTTCACACCAACACGTGACGCGACGGGCACTATAAGATATCGATACAACATATACGTTTTATTTATTATTACACTAAAAGACACACATTTCCTTGAGATAATTCGGAAATGCGCATCGCCTTAATATTCGTACGTCGTAGCGCGCCTTAAAGCAGGTGCTTCGCCGGTAAGCGCTGCGTTCAAGACGTATCGCGAAGTCACTGCGGTCACGGTGAAACTGACCCTTAGATGTATATTAGAGTTATATTGAGTTATTTATTCATAGCTCTAGTTCTAAACTAAACTTGGGTGAGTGATTGGTGTAAGAGTGGAAATGTATTATCTACATATCAAATATTATTAATATTTAATATTATTATAAGTCTATAATAATGATAATTTTTTTAGGTAGCAGGAATTGATCTTCGCTGAAAAGTATATGACGATAAAGATGGGCGCCTTCAGACCAAGTCAAGTAGTGAGCGGATGCTTAGTCGTAAGTTCTAATTAAGTATATTTTAATTTCATTTACAAAGCCGCAATTAAACCGCAATGCTTCCGCAGCCTAAGTGTTTGCCTCTGGTCTCGTATGTATAGAGGTCCTACAGAGATCTCCAGATCTGGCCAGGGTGATACAAAGGATACTGACCATTGTTGTAGGTATCGTAGTTGGAGCAGGCACTGCCCAACATTGTCAGATGGTGCATAATAGACTAATATTAATATGTAACCCAAATCACTTAAAAAATTATTCCAAGAGTATTTAGAAAAAGAATATTTTTGTAGGGGTTTTGTTACTGGCCAAAATTCATAACGAAATGTTTGTTCAGTTCGTTTTAAAATAAAAAAAAACTAATTATACTAAACCAAGAGTCGTATTAATACAAAAAACGATGTTATATATGCATGTTCCATTTTGGTCACCCATCCGAATACCGACCGCACACTTGGTTGCTTAACTTTCGTGATCGACGACTCAAAAATTGATAGAAACCTTATATTTTGATGTCATACATGCATGTAAAATTTGTTTGCAATAAGTTTCTGTACTCGAGTTATCGTGCTAACGCACAGACACACACAGACATAATTCCAAAAACCGTATTTTTGGACTCCGGGAGGTCCAAAACATGTAAATCCGTCAAAAACTCGAAGTCGATTTTTTTTACAAGACTACCTCTATACTACCACAGATAATATAATACCATACGTATACGAGAAAGTAAAAAGCAAATAAGACCTTACCATTAGGTAAGATGAAGGCTTATTCACAGAGAAATACTTTATATTCTACAACAGGTAATAAAGTAGACAATAACTGCTATCCTGCAGTAGAATGACCCAAAGTGAAGATGCAGCTAACTAAGACCATTACTAATTTCAGTTGTCACGGAATCCAGTGTCGCTATGCGCGCCCACCAGTTCATACGCACGTGCGCACTACAAACGCCACGTCCATTCGCAGGCGCTCACTCCGAATTTTCTGTACATGAGCAATGACAATGTCAAGCTCAAAATCGACCCTAAGACAATGAAGTAAGTAATAATAACAATTACCTTAAGAAATTTCCTAACCAAACCAAAATCACCTACCTCGACGGGTTAGACAAGACAATCAAATAGGCGCATAAAATCTCTCAAATGCTTCGAGCTCTGCTTGTCTCGTTTCAGCGGAAAACACATTCCTAAAGTCATTTCTTTGGGCGTAGAAAGAGAAATAGAATATGGAATAATTTTATTTTTGCGTTTACAAACGCGTAAATATAATACTAGAAAAATGCACTGAAAAAAAAAATCGACTTGCCTCAGGCGGGACTCGAACCCGCACCTTCCACAATCCGGGTGGACGCGTTGACCAATTTCGCCACCGAGGCACTGCTTTTCGCTGTCGAAATTTGTCAGTGCTTGGTGCTTATGTTTTTATGGTAAACATCGTTTCATCAAATCTTTTGATTTTTTTTTCTAGTATTATATTTACGCGTTTGTAAACGCAAAAATAAAATTATTCCATAATGTAAGGTAGTTTCATCTTAGCTGGGCGTCAAATATTTGCAAAAATATTTCGTTCGGGCCTTGGAAGTGCAAATTTCAAAGATTTGATGAAACGATGTTTACCATAAAAACATAAGCACCAAGCACTGACAAATTTCGACAGCGAAAAGCAGTGCCTCGGTGGCGAAATTGGTCAACGCGTCCACCCGGATTGTGGAAGGTGCGGGTTCGAGTCCCGCCTGAGGCAAGTCGATTTTTTTCAGTGCATTTTTCTAGAAATAGAATAGTTATAGGAAAACTATATTATTTTCAATATACACGTACCTAGGTTTCTTCGACATTAATTCACCCAGTAGATTAGTGTAGAGTGAAACGAAATCTCTTAGCATTCCATGCATTCACCGTGTGGGTGCCGGGTCCAACGCGTTGCAGAGAGAGGAGGCAGAAGCAGTAAGTGGGACTCCTAACCCGGGTGTAGGTTTAAGGAGGCCTCCTAATGGGTCTATACCACTCCACTGGCTTCTCTTTGGCTAGCCATATTTGATGCGATTCCGCGAGAGCAACTTTAGAGATACGCGTTCCAGTACTTTAAGAAAATTCTAGACGATCCAAGGTTTTTGGATAATGTGTATAGGGATTTAGCTGGTAATTGGTATGTCCCTCGCGCCGACCTCTACCACATACAAACCAACCATAATCGATTTAAAAATAAACTACAACCATAAAATAAACCATTCTGAAGCACGAAAGAAAATAGATACCTATGCAAGTTCCTTTACCAAGTAATAACTTAACTCTTATGATAGGTACAACTCGCGCCAAACTTCTAATTCGCTTTGAACACGAGGTGATTACCTGAACAGTAGCGAAATTGAACCTTGTTGTTAGGTGGTACGGCTGTGCGAAAGATGCGGAAACAATTTCAGAGCGAAATAGAAGTTTGACGCGAGCTGTACTTGCATAATTATAACCTCCTTTCAATATGCTAATAGTCTTTCCACAATAATTGATAATAAAACAATTTTCAGACTCAACAAAGATGTAAATAAGCCCTTATGCATTATCATGAACTGGATGCTTGCACGCCCAAACCACGTGATGAAGTATGCGTCGCTGTACCTGGAGCAGGGATTCGACATTGTGTCAGTCTCCTGCACTCCTTGGCAGCTAATGTGGCCTGTCAAGGGATCGCAGGTCAGTAGAAATACGGAATTCAGAACCATTTTGACTCCACATTACCTTTTGTGGAGTCAAAATGGTTCTGTGTAATGCAATGTGATGCCGGCAAAGTAGAATAGCATCATCCCATATCCTAAAATGGATGTCGTAGAAGGCGACTAATGGATCATCAAAGGGGTATTGATCACCTGATACTCTGTCCACCAATCTGCATTGGGCAAGCGTGGCGGATTACTGCCTAAACCTCTTTCAATGACAAGGAGAGGAATTGGGTCCCAGCAGAGGATCGAATTAAAAATGCTTTTATGATGATGATGAAATATCTGACACTTTATACATAGGTAGGTACAGCTCGCGCTTAAACTTCTAGTTCGCTCTGATCACGACACGATTACCTGAGCAGTAGCGAAATTGAACCTTGTTAGTAGGTATTACGGCTGTGCGAAAGACGCGGAAACAAGTTAAGAGCGAATAGAAGTTTGGCGCGAGCTCTAATTTGGTGGTCAAATGCATCCTGGGGCCCGATCGCGGTAAATCATTTCAAGTCGAACGCAGATGAAACACAAACGCTGTCAAAGTTACGTTTCTGTTAAGCCCTGTCCGCACAGCGATAAAATATTCGCGCGGAAATAATATCGCGTTCAATTTGAACGCGATATTATTTATCGCTGTGCGGACAGGGCTTAACAGAAACGTAACTTTGACAGCGTTTGTGTTTCATCTGCGTTCGACTTGAAATGATTTACCGCGATCGGGCCCCTGATTGCTGAGGTTGATGAGTTAGATTCCTATTAAGATTGAATACCGCAACTTTAGAATTTGCCTAGTCTTCAAACTCAAACAGAAGATTCAGAAACAAAACAAGATCACAGGGTAAATAAGGCCTACTGTCTACGTAATCCAAACGTTATGCGCTAGCTTGCATCTTGCGTAGAAACGAATAAATCTATCCACGGAGCGGCAACGTCCCGTTTACTTATAGTCATGGGTTCGTCAAATGACAGGCCGTTAACAATGAGGGACTAAATAGTTACCTATATGAAAACCTCTTTGTGTTATTCCTACTTGATCGACGATACCCAATGACATTTTTGTCTGGGTCAGTCAACTGGGCCATGGAAAAAAATGATATCTTATTCTGGTTAACCGGACAATTGAACCGTATCGGGCAAGAGACAGTGGTCAGGCATGCTGCAGGACATAAAACCTAATTAAATGTGAGAAAACGGGATTTATACCACGTACCTCTGTTTTGTGAATTATCCGATATTTCGGCGCAGTTTCATGCGCCATGATCACGGGTGAACTAAAGTCTATGCGAGTTGATGTTTATTGGCAGACAAATCTGTGTACCCTCTTTCTTAAATCTTTTATTATGCTCGGCACCCGTACCACTGTTCTCATTCCCACTATTCACAGAAAACTGCTGCCTACACACCACACTTATAGTATCCTGACGCGTCACGGCACAACTTTTATTTACCCCGATTCCACATAAAGTTACCACTGGATTCCAAGCACTCGACAATTTAAACCTATCCTCACGACTGAAATTTTACTTTGACCTTCAATAACTTCATAACTATTAATTTCCCAGATATCGTCTATAAAAAAGTGGTCCTAATGATGAGCGAAATACGTAACTAGTTATTGGCTTTGTCATAGGTTTTTTACACTCTTTATAGTGGCTTTCTGTCGAGATGACCTGAGGGTTGTGAAACGCTATCCAGTGAGATATAAATCCCGTTTTCTCATATGGATAGTGACCACGTTAGTTTAAAACAATACCTAAAACCTAATGTCAAAACCAAGCAGTAAACTAGTAGTCTAATGTTGGACCACAATTAACATGTTAACATAATAATTTTGTTCCGACAATTGATGATGAAGTCCGATTTCACGTAACCTTATCATCATTAACAATCAAATAAGATAAAAGCCAAACCCCCTTCTACGCAACATATAAAAAAACCACTCTACCTTTCACCTTCGTATTTCCTGTCTTGGGAAATCGCATCATATTTCAAATTGTGCCCATAAAAGGCAAGCGTCCACGTGTCCGCAGCGCATCAAACGGATTAGTTTTTCACAATGCGACGACTACGATTCATGCGATCTGCAGATCAGTGGACGCACTTGTGTAATTTCTACACCTACAAAGAATACTGCGATCCCTTTAATGATATTCGTATACAGGTGGACTGTATGAATTGCTGTTTCCATTTTATAAATATACACAGCCTTCTGAACCAAGAGATAAATTACACATGAACCTATTTTAGATAGTCGGCAGGGCGTTGTTGGACTTCATGGCAGAGAATAATCACTCGCCGATGGTGATGCACGGCTTCTCAGTGGGCGCCTACGTGTGGGGCGAAGGGCTGCTCTACGCTATGATGAATAAAGATAAGTTAGTATGCTTCTATGAGTCTTAGGGCGTATACATGAAGAAAGCTGGTGCCGGCGCCGTTCTGTCAACGAAAAACGTTGGTACTGGTCTGCGCGGGCATTCTCTATACTTTTGTGGAGCACGCGTCGATCTTAGATTAATAATGCCAAGATCGGCAGTCTTCATACAAGCACTTCGTCTAAAGTGAGGCAAAAATCAGATTGATATAGGTATGAGTGTGAGAGTATTCGATCGCATGCACATAGACATGCACAAAAATAACAGTCAGAAATGTATTTAACTGACTGGACGTTCATATACAAACTGACCCGAGATGGCTCAGTTTGAAGTGCTTCACTCTTCGTGCACGTACTCAGTTTCTAGGTGTTATCGATAGGTTCCGAAAGTCGTTGGAAAATTCCATCCTGCTTCGATCAGCGCTATTTTTCCAGGGTACTGTCCCTGCCAATATCAGCTTGTTTGATGTGGCGGTTATCAGTACCGACAAGTGCTGGCAACTCGGTTTTACATGTATACGCCCTTAGGTCTTTATGGGCCATTTTAAGACGAGCGACGGAGCGCACAGGTTATTTCCACTAAAGCAGAGATGTTAATTTGTCAGAGATTGAAATCACAATGTTAAAGTAATCATCTGTAAAAGCTACTGTGGGTACACACGCTTGAGCACCCATAAGGTCAAAATCGCTTGCGCGCTCGTAGCCAAATACTATAGTAGGTAAATCAGCGAGAGTCAAAGGAAATTGGTTTCAAATGCTTAAGCACAAAAGTCCGCCACTGTTATTAATGAGATGGTTCCCAAGTAGTTTTTGCTAGAAGAAAAGCGTTAATTCTGCAACAGTACCCCACAGGGTACTTCTTTCTTTTCACCCAAAAAAACTCCCCTAATTCTGTAAATATATGTACTGCGTGAGCAACGTTTCGAAAATATTAATATGTTAGTTTGATAATCTATATATAGGGATTAGGATATCTGAGCGCATGATTAGATTTTGTTGTTGTTTTCTGTTAGCTCAAAGTTTCCTGTGAACAGTTATAACTTTGCAGATATCAACCAGCTATAGACAGGGTAAGAGCCCAAGTGTGGGATTCCGCCGCCGACATCCCAGAAATCCCAGTCGGCTTTCCATCAGCTGTGTTCCCAAAAAATATGTTCCTGCAGAACGCTCTCAGGACGTATACCAAGTGAGTACCAGTTTTCTATGAAAATATTATATTTAAATGCCGTTAAATCATTATAAGGAAAAATCGTGTAGTTGAAACGCTCGGATCGGAAGTGAACTTCAAAGTAGTCTTTGACGTAACTTCCGATTCCGATCGATACGTCGCAACAATGGCGACAACAATACGTAGGTACTTATTGAAGTGAAGCTTAGCGCCGCCGTTGTGAAGTGAAAATTCGATGAAACGAAGAAGTGACGCCAAAAATGTTGATGCATAGAGGTTTGTAGTTTAAAATTTTGACAACCCATATAAACATATTTTGCTTCAGAAATCACTTTTGCTGGTACTTTTCTGAAGTTGAATAAAGTTACCTAAATGGATAAACAAGTTTTGAATTTGTGAATTTCACTGCTCACTCACACTTTTTTATTTGGTTAGTGTTTGCGAATCATTTTGTTTTATTGTGGTCTATGAACATTAAAACGTACATAAAGGCTAAAAAATTACAGCGGTTATGCGAAGCTGTAGTTGGTTAATCAGCGATGTTGACAGACTATGACGTCACGTCCGTTTAAAGTGTCTCTAGTCACTTTAAAACATTTTTTCTCCATAATTAGGTATAGTTTTTTTTAGCAAAATATTTCTTTTACGATTTTATTATGGTTTAAAATGAAGTGAAATTTCGATTTTTAAATTTTAAAAAACGTGCAAGTTTCCTAAGCTGTGGTGACAAGACAATACAATGTATCAGGTTTCTCTAACGTAACCATTAATTACCAATGTAAAACTGACTTTTAGAGGAGTTGCCCTGCGGCAATTTATCTTTTATTTTATTTTATCCGAGCAATACACGCATACTTACTTGCTATACCATGAAACACCTACACCAATCTTCCACAGATACCACCTAAAGAAGTTCTACAAGGTCGCCACAGTCCACTATGAGGGCTCGTCAGACATCTTCCACCAGACACCCTGTCGCGCGCCAGCTCTGTTCCTGCTGTCCAAGACCGACCCCGTGGGCTCTGAGGGGAGCAACAGGGGCGTGCATGACTGCTGGGTCAAACTAGGGGTCGAGGTCAGTGAGATAAACTAGGAACTACAATAAAATCTTATTCATGTATTCGCTACCTTTTTTAAAAATTAGAGTGTATGACTACCGAGCGAAACCGTTGCTGTTTTACACGACATGTGACATAATAGCGTTTTGGTTGTAGTGGATTAGTAAATAGTTGTAACTATCCCTTTCATGTGTTAAGAAAAGTTAGTGAATAGACCGGAAGGCCCCTTTATACATACATACATAAAGCCACGCCTTTTTCCCATGGGGGTAGCCAGAGATCACGTGTTTCCACTTGCTACGATCCTTACGTTTTCTTCCATAGGAGTAGCCAGAGATCACTCGTTTCCACTTGTTACGATCCTTACGTTTTCTTCCATAGGGGTAGCCAGAGATCACTTGTTTCCACTTGCTACGATCCTTACATTTTGTTCCATAGGGGTAGACAGAGATCACTTGTTTCCACTTGCTACGATCCTTACATTTTCTTCCATAGGGGTAGACAGAGATCACTTGTTTCCACTTGCTACGATCCTTACATTTTCTTCCATAGGGGTAGACAGAGATCACTTGTTTCCACTTGCTACGATCCTTACATTTTCTTCCATAGGGGTAGCCAGAGATCACTTGTTTCCACTTGCTACGATCCTTACATTTTCTTCCATAGGGGTAGACAGAGATCACTTGTTTCCACTTGCTACGATCCTTACATTTTCTTCCATAGGGGTAGACAGAGATCACTTGTTTCCACTTGCTACGATCCTTACATTTTCTTCCATAGGAGTAGACAGAGATCACGTGTTTCCACTTGCTATGATCCTTACGTTTTCTTCCATAGGGGTAGCCAGAGATCACTTGTTTCCACTTGTTACGATCCTTACGTTTTCTTCCATAGGGGTAGCCAGAGATCACTTGTTTCCACTTGCTACGATCCTTACATTTTCTTCCATAGGGGTAGACAGAGATCACTTGTTTCCACTTGCTACGATCCTTACATTTTCTTCCATAGGGGTAGCCAGAGATCACTTGTTTCCACTTGCTACGATCCTTACATTTTCTTCCATAGGGGTAGACAGAGATCACTTGTTTCCACTTGCTACGATCCTTACATTTTCTTCCATAGCGGTAGCCAGAGATAACTTGTTTCCACTTGCTACGATCCTTACATTTTCTTCCATAGCGGTAGCCAGAGATCACTTGTTTCCACTTGCTACGATCCTTACATTTTCTTCCATAGCGGTAGCCAGAGATCACTTGTTTCCACTTGCTACGATCCTTACATTTTCTTCCATAGGGGTAGCCAGAGATCACTTGTTTCCACTTGCTACGATCCTTACATTTTCTTCCATAGGGGTAGCCAGAGATCACTTGTTTCCACTTGCTACGATCCTTACATTTTCTTCCATAGGGGTAGCCAGAGATCACTTGTTTCCACTTGCTACGATCCTTACATTTTCTTCCATAGGGGTAGCCAGAGATCAATTGTTTCCACTTGCTACGATCCTTACATTTTCTTCCATAGGGGTAGCCAGAGATCAATTGTTTCCACTTGCTACGATCCTTACATTTTCTTCCATAGCGGTAGCCAGAGATCACTTGTTTCCACTTGCTACGATCCTTACATTTTGTCCCATAGGGATAGACAGAGAACACTTGTTTCCACTTGCTACGATTCCTTTTGGGGACCCAAGAAAGGCCCTTTTCACGGCCAGCGGGTGGGGACAGGCAAACTTTTAAGATTATTTTATTTAAAAGTTAAAACCTTTGGATTGAGATTCTTCTTTTAAATAAATGGAATTCGCAACACATAAAGATTACGCCTAAGATTTCGCCAATGCCAAGTTACTTAAGTAACAGACAATTGTACGGTAGTTTGAGTTAAAAATGGAGTCTGTCAACACGTGCTTTTACAACAAGAACACGGGAGAAACTCCTAGATTAAGATTCATTTACATTCAAACAAATAATGGGTTTTTCATTGACATGTATAATGACATTGAAATTATTCTCCATTTTGTTCTGCAGTGCACTTGGATATGCTGGGACCGATCGCCACACGTTCTCCACTACTTCTACCACTCCAAGGAATACCTCACAGCGTTATATAAACACTTGGACAAGAACGGCCTCATTACCAACCGGGAGAAGATGAACGCCAGGTTAGCGGCAGCGTAGTTATATGAAATAAATTATACATAAACTGGACACCTATAGAACGTTAATGAATAGAAAGGATTGTGTTCTATTAACCAGAAGAGTAAGCAGAACTAGGGCAATTGATAAAATAATTTTCAATCGTCGGGCGAACGGATCACCTCAGAAAACTATATAATAGCGATAAACCAAAAATGTTCCTTTAGGTTTGAACAAATTGTATCTAGTATTTGATACAGAATGTAAAAACACCTAAGACAAAGCCGAAGTGTACGCATTCTATACATCAAATATATAAAAAACAAGACATATATTAAATAAATTATTTCTGGGAAACGATATTAATTTTTTTGTGTTAAAATAAACTCCAAAAAATACCGCGCAATGTATAACATCAGTGTGCCCATCAAAAACTGTACATACCAGTTGGTTTTTATATTCTTTTTATTATTTAGTTTACGTTGATTTGTTATTGATATTCCTGATATTTTTTTAAATAAACCTTTTGATATGTCTTTGTGTTTTTATATGCATATATCCCGTTTTTTGATGACGGTGGAAATACGTTTAATGACCGTTACCACACGCTGGCCTGCGGCGTATGTGGGACTTCTAGCGCTGAACAACACCTGCCCACTAGGCTTAAGGCGGGTCCAGATATGATCATTTGCCCGTTCCGATAAACGTATCCGTATCAGTGCATCACGTATCAAGCCCGTATTAAGTTGTGGATGCCTCGATTTGCTTCGTATGACAACCGTATGAAACCAATTTCAAACCCGATCTGCTGTTGACTACAGTCAGCAGCAGCCCGCCTAGCATGACCACCGAAACACGATTTGAAATAGCCATTAATCGCTTTGACCTGTCAAAAAAAATTGGATATAACCGCCAACTTGAAATTTTATCGAAACTGCGAACTTTTATAAGGCTTATACATGTTCACAGTATCGATAAAATTTCTAGATTGCGGTTATATCTAATGATTTTTGACAGTTAAAGCGATAAATGGCTATATTATATCGTGTTTCGGTGGTCATGCTAGGCGGGCAGATCACCTTACTGTTAAGAAGTGGATGATTAAAAACAAAACTAAATTCAAGCAAATAAATACAGAAATGTAAAATTCATTTTCAACACACTTCCTCATAAAGTGGCTCTAATCCCATGGCAATTAGGCACATAATGACACCTATAATCAAACTGTGACTTTTTCATTACTATTACTCTCACTCGTGAGTAAACGCACGCGCCCGCGCCCCCGCGCCGCCCCTTCTGAGACGCATCCTACTAGCGAAATACCAAGTACATCCAATGATTGGATTTCACCTACCTACACGAATAATGAACCATCACAAATAACAATAGAACATGAAAGTATTTCAGTAAATAATCTATCTGATGAGACCGCTATATCATCAAAAATAGTTAATTATAATTTTACTAACTGCACATTTACTAATTGTTTCTCTAAATAAACTTTTTATCTACTATGTAAAATGGTTTTTTATTTAAGTATTATTTTATTCAGAAGTGTGTTGAAAAACGTTGTATGATACACGTGTGTATTGATGATTACCGTCCTCGGCTCCTTAAGACCCTCGCCTGACGGCTCGGGCCTCAATGCGCCTCAGCGGTAATCACCAACATTACACACTTGTACCATAATGTACTATTAGTATATTCATCTTGCGAGTGTAAGTATTCATTCGGGTAAAACAGTTCGGACTCAATATTTATTATACATAGCTATATTATATTTACTATACATAGCTTTCATTTAGTGAACTTTGTTTTGATTTTGATTTATCTACTTTTGCTGTTGATTGTGCGTGCCTTGACGTTCAGCTACCCTGCACGATCTAGAGAAAAATTGAGTGCTTTAGAATCTCAGTTTAGAATGAAAGTTTATTTTCCAAAAACGAGAACTGAAATATTTTATGGCGGTTTCAGACCAGCGTTTTATACGCGCGTATAAGCTCGTTTTTGGTTTAGGCGCACCTTGTGTCACACGTGCAACTTGTACAAGCGTTTATAAACGCGAGCTGCGAGTGTAAAGGGCCCCCTAAAGGGTGCGTTTGACCTTTACGATCCGTTGTTTCAGATCGAAACTACGAATCGTTAACGATTTACTTATTCAAAGACAATCGGAAAATCCTATACAAACATGAATATCGGGACGAAAGGAATCTCCAGTGTAGGTATGACTCTTTGCGATCGATCGTTACGATTTTGAATCTCACCGTATATGGGGCCCTTAATACCGACTCACAACTACCTATAGGCCGGAGTCAAACCGCTCTTAGCATTTATACGCTGTGCCCTACATTTATTACTATGAAATATAAAGAAAAAGGCATTAACATAACTGGTTATAAGTACGTTTATTCCCATAAAACAACAATTATTATTTTAAAATATCCTTTATATTACTAGGTTTATACTTCTTCCTCTTATTTTTGCCGGGCGCTTTATTGATTTTTTGTCGTGGCAACTTTATTCTTTCACGAGCAGCCATCTTTAATCTCATCGCTTGCTTGCTCGTCTTTTTCTCTAACTTCACCTGTTGTCTATGGACGTCCGCCTGTGTCTTTAGTTTGTAGTTATTTCTCATTTTATGTTGGGTGCCTTCTTTAGCTGTTAATCCAGTGTATTCGTCTACTTCATCGCTCTGAGGTTTTCTGACAAATTGACCCATAACTTTGCCTTGATTTTTATTTCCACCTTGATTTCTGTTCCTACCCTGTTTCTGATTCCTTCCCTGGTTTTCGTTGTTAACCTTGTTGTGATTTGCATAATCGTTGACATTGATATCCTGTTTGTTGTCAAGTTTTCTCTTCTTCATATAACTCTCGTCTGGCGCCGATTTATTTTTCCTTTTTCTGTTCTTGTAGGCTTCATTGTCTGCGTTATTGGTCTTCTTGGCTAGAGGGTTGTTTGCTATGGACTTCTCTAATCTCTTCTTTCTAGCATTTAGCGCTGTTCTGTCTTCTATTGAGAACGAGACTATCGGTCGCTGAAAGAAAAAGAATAATGGTGTCAATAAAAGACTTAGTGTTATAAAAAATACATGGTCCTTCGAGCCGGACTAGCTAATATTTGGTAGAACTAATTAACATTTGATTTTAACTTACATTATTCCTGTCAAATATGTCTGGATTATTGTTAAGTTTCCGAAGGCAAGTTAAGGCGTCTTCGTGGCCCATGAACATCACGAAGCCGTATCCTTTTGACCTGAAAATTTATAACGAAATTTTGAATGTTGCATGGATGATCAAGTAGAAGAAAATTTCGCGGAAGTCAGATTAAAATACATAAGGCGGGTTGTGATTGTGGTAGCTTGTATTACGGTTATATACCATTTAATTTTTAAATATTAGGTAGCATTTACTTTTTTTCCAGCTTATAAATGATAACAAGTCTTTAATAGACTTAGCACTCTTATTAGATAGCTATATTTTTGAATAGAATGTTTTTAAGGGTCTCGATGAATTTATTGTGGGTATCAAGTAGGACCAGGTTAAAATTTGCGTTAGCAATTTATAAGTCTGTAAACTGGCAAAACTGTCCTTGTCTCTGATTGGTGAACGTTCCCTATTGGTTATAACGTGAGCCAATGAGAGCGAAGCAGGGGCAAGGAGGAAGGAAAAGTGAAAGGAGGGGCAGTCTGTCTCGAGTCATCGTTCGTTAGCACGTGTTTGTTTTTGTTTGCGAGGTTTTGTGAGTTGTTAGTTTACACTATAGTAAGTCTATGTAAGCAGTGAGTAAGAGCAAAATTATGTTCGAGAGAATAAATGTGACGATTGTGCCATACTGGACTGTTTGATTCATAACAATAGTATTTTCATCCCACCACCTCGGAAAGTGTAATTTTGCGCTTCGAAATCTGGCTGGAAAATTCTATTTTATTCGCTTGAGCGGCAAAGTAGATTTGAATTTAGAACATCACATATAATGAGTACTCAATATAATTGTAAATTCAAAACGTCATTAAACCTATTTAATGTAACCTCTATGGTGCCAAATTTATGATTAGAATGAAGATTATTTTGTCATTTCCTCGCTGAGGTGGGATGAAAAGTTACGTATTGCACTCGAGTGGAAAGATTTTTCACCTTGTGCTCGTTTGTTTCCCTCGCTGACGCTCAGGATTCTAATTTAGAATCACTCGCTGCGCTCGTGATTAAACTTTAGAATCCTTCGCTTGCTCGGTCATCCAAATCGAGCACGCGGTTAAAAAGGAACTTTCCACTCTTGTATAATAAATAACTATTATATGACTATGTTAGCAGGGATAGCCCGCTTGATACCCCATGTACCAACATCCTGTATATGTGATTAAAACACCTCCTTGAGTAGTAAAGCAGTAATTAACAATGTTCTGTGTAATACTGACGGTTGCTTGCCATCGTTCCCAGTTGGAGCTCGCAAGTCCCTCATGACCCTGGCTTCAGTGATAGTGGCCTGCCTGCCCGCGGCGTCCGCGCATATACGACGCAGCCGATTATCGTCCACGTTCGGTGGGAGATTTGACACCACCAGTCTGTACCGGGAAACGAACCTGCGACCGAACATAGTTCATAGAACAATATTGAAACGTAAAATAATAAATTGTGTGAAAACGGGATTTGTCCAACGTAGCTCGGTTTTGTTTTTATTCCGATATGTGTTACTGGCGTCGAGCGTAGTAAAAGACAGATTTGCCTGGCAATAAAATATGAAATCAACCCGCAAGACTTTAGTTCTTCCGTGACCATGGCGCATGCAACGGCGCCGAAATATCGGAACAAAAACAAAACCGAGGTTTTGTTTTTGTTCCGGAATTTTTTAAACAACATTTTTTTTATGTATTGTTTAAACTTACGTGGTCACTGACATTAAATTCTGTGAAAACTGGATTTATATCACGAATCCAGTTTTCACAGAATTTAATGTCAGTGACCACGTAAGTTTAAACAATACATAAAAAAAATGTTGTTTAAAAAATTAAACCAACTTCGAAACTGAAAATGGAGAAATAAAAGTTTTGTTTTAAATACTCTATAAGTCAATATGCCATCAATTTTTTAAGGTTTTTTGTTGGTCGTTTTTTTACTAGTAAAGTAAAAAAAAACAACCAACATGATCAGTTGCATAGTTCTGATCATGTTGGTTGTTTCCTAATGGAACACCCGCCATTTTGACTCTCATGAACTACCAGTAATAAGATATCTCCATTCGATTATACATTAGGATAATATTGAATAGAATTTACTACGGATTTATCAACAAACGGTTTTATTTGATTTACAATTCTCACACACTACAATCCGCCGCGCCGTTTGGTACGGCGTGTTATACGATCCGCAGAAATATCACATAAATATCACGATTTCAATCCCAGAAAGGGGTCGAGCAAAGTTTCAGTTAACATTCGGTTACACATAGTCACATCTGGCAGCATACAGTACCCCGAAAATAGTGATATAGTCTGTCGCCTACATAAAAGGAGCACCAAACCCAAAAATTAACAATCCTTCAGTGAAAACCACCAGCTACATAAAACTAACGATCAGGAGAGACATTACACTCAAAATCATCTCAGCAGTTCGGGTATGACATCTGGAAATCGTCACAGTAGTCTGGGTATCAGCAAGCTAAATCATCTTCATCATAACAGCTGTTATAATTCGACCCACTGCTGGGACACAAGGCCTCTCCTTGTCATCGAAGAAGGGTTATGCAGTAGTCCACCACGCTTGCCCAATGCGGTTTGGTGGACGGATAAGGTGATCAATGCCCCTTTGCTGATCCATTAGTCGCCTTCTACGACACCCATTGGAGGATATGGGGTGATGCTATTCTACTCTGCTGGCATCACATGGCTATAATTAATTTTAAGAGATACTTACCTATTAAGATTCTTCAGCATCTGAGTTTTACTCCGCTCCAAGGCCAACCGTTTGGACATGTCGGAAGCTGACACACCTACTGCCGCCTTCGTGCCCGCTACTATCACTGCACGGACAAAACAACTGTATATTTTAGACACTTTTAAACTTTACAAGCTTTCTAAGAGTCAAGTATTGTCAAATAAGGATACATATTATTATCTCATGGAGGTCTTGAATAGGTTTAAGGTCACAACACATATAACGGGTGTAATAAACCTATGACAAAGCCGAGAAGTCCGAGAACTATGTATCCCGCTCATCATTAGGACCATTTTTTTCTTCTACACTATACCTGGGAAATCAATAGTTATGAAATTATTGAATGTCAAAGTTAGAAATTATATGAAAACAAATTGAAAACAATATTTTTTAATTTTTATCCAAGGAAACATTATCAAAATTTTAAGTATTTCCTACCAAAATTCAACTCAGCCGACCGAAGGTCGCGCAAGTGTCAAGCTGCTAAACGACGCGCGACTTGCGCGCTTTATACATTGCTCAATATTTTTTTGGATATTTTTTATTACCAAAAAATAAATATCGTTTTCTAGTAATACTTTTTTATGTTTCTTGTTTTAATGTACATATATGCGTAGACTTCGGCTTTGTTTTAGGTCTTTTTTTCATATCTGTATAAACTCTGAAATGGATCAGCAACGCCATAACTCGAGCCGTTCAGTATTCTTTGTATAAAACTCCATACTGGAACGCACACAGCAGCGTAACGCGATCTCTCTCCGATTGGATATGTGTGCTGTGACCTTTAGGAAGCAAGTTTAATAATCCATCCCTATATATTTTGGGACTCAATTTTAAAAATATTTAAAGAATTTTAAATAATTCCATTCATTATAAAATACTACCCTTCCTTTACCAAACCAAAACGGAAACGCACCAAACCAGTCAGGAAGGGTCTAAGGGTGAAGGAAGATGCACTGATCGACGATGCATACGGCTTTCCGTTTTGTATGGAGTAATCGTCGATTTAAACTAAATTTTTGAAAGTTTACAATTTTCCTAACCTCCTTCTTTGACCAAATAAAGATTCCTATTGTCTTTGGGCTGCTTCTTGTTTCCCTGCTGCAAGTTCTCCCTCTTGAGCGCCGGCTTCGCGACCATCACCTGGCCTTCAAGTCGTAGTTGTTCAGGAGGTAACGCGAGAAATTTATCCGCATCTTCTTTGTTCTGGAAATTTCATAATATTTATCCGTCACCGACTACAATCACCAGTAGCCAGTGACAAGTAGTGCATACGGTTTATCATATATTTTTCATCCCACCACCTCGGAAAGTGTAATTTTGCGCTTCGAAATCTGGCTGGAAAATTCTATTTTATTCGCTTGAGTGGCAAAGTAGATTTGAATTTAGAACATCACATATAATGAGTACTCAATATAATTGTAAATTCAAAACGTCATTAAACCTATTTAATGTAACCTCTATGGTGCCAAATTTATGATTAGAACTTTTTAAATTGTGAAAAAATTCTTTTTCATTTTGTCATTTCCTCGCTGAGGTGGGATGAAAAGTTACGTATTGCACTCGAGTGGAAAGATTTTTCACCTTGTGCTCGTTTGTTTCCCTCGCTGACGCTCAGGATTCTAATTTAGAATCACTCGCTGCGCTCGTGATTCAACTTTAGAATCCTTCGCTTGCTCGGTCATCCAAATCGAGCACGCGGTTAAAAAGGAACTTTCCACTCTTGTATAATAAATAACTATTTCACCTCTCCAGCCCCAAAAGACCTCTTTTGCTTCATAAAATCTCGAAGCAAAAACGCTTTTTGCTGCGAGCTCCAAACAAGACTTTAACGTTCAACCAATGTAAATAATTGTAGTAATCTTACTTTTAATTTTTAATAATTATTTTTAAGATAATAAACATGTATTAGTATTGTCTTGATTTTTTTTCTCGCTGGAGATGTGAAAAGTTGTGTGTTTCGCACGAGAGCATTTTTCTTATCTCGTGCCTTTAAATCGCTCACTACGCTCGGTAGTCTATTTATGCTCCCTCGTTGGTAATCTGTCACTTTCGTCCCGCGGTGAACAATGTACTATTGCTCACTTGTTGAACAAATAACTATTGTACAGACGTTTCCTATGATTAGCATGTTTCAACATTCGTATGCAAAATTGTTCAATTTTTTGGATATCTTGACAGATTATGGAAATGCAAGTTTTGTTTTACTGTAGGACCAGTTACAACTGCATGTACCCAATAGAAGCAACAAAACAACGGCATCGTCTACGTAGATGACGCCGTACGTAGACGAATACGTATCTGCGTATTAACAATTTCTCTAAATGAAATTCAATAAAATTTTTGATTACAAAACTAGCAACAAAATTCAGTCTCAATGTACCTAATTGAATACAGCGGAGCTAAATGGTTACAGATTAAACGAACTAAAAAAGTGTTTAACATGAAGACACTTACCACGAACTTTATAAATCCCGATCCCTTTGAGTGTTCCGTCAAATGATCCATGCAAATCAACGCGTAAGTGACAGGCGCTGTTTGTTCAGCAAACTGTCTCAACTGATCATTGTCGACGCTGAACGGAATGTTTGTGAGGAAGACCGTACATCCATCCTCGGCATCATTCAGTTTTGTACTGTTATAAGAAAAGTCAAAAATATATAGCGGACATTAATATTAAGTAAAAGTAATAAATATATAAATTATAACGTCATTATTAATTCTCAAAAGAGAGTAGAGGCGGCGCCCGGCCGGGCAAAGAACGTTGAACCACTGTGGTTGGCTGGGTAAGTATCGCCTGGCCGTGGATTGGTTAGACGTCATCCCGCGATGATCGGACCACGACCATCTTAGACCATAGACAGATTGTGTTGAGATGATTTGGTACAGAATAAAATATTCTCATAATATCCTGTCTGTATTAGTGTGTTTATTTTAGTCATAAATATGTTTTTAATTAGGTATGCATCCAATCTATGATGATGATTATAATCGTTGCGGTTTTTAAAATTGCGAAAAAGGAACTCGTAATTCACTTATACCTTCTCATGCATTTTTTTGTGACAGTACGTGTTATGGTATATCATTATTAATTACACATTGACGATTATCATCCACAAAAGATTAAAAATCCTAGGAAGGGCGTAGCCTTTTTTTTTTGACGGGGAGGTCAAATGCATTTACGCATCGTCCCTGCGGGGTGGTGCCAACCGCAGGGGATATGTGGGACTCGAGGTAAAGGCGTTCCCTCCATACCCACTAAACATCCTCCCCGGCCTGACCTCCAGTGTGCTATTGCGGGACGGTTCGGGATCTGCGCACGTGAGCGCAACTACACCGAGACCGTCCCAACGCTGCCCGTCTAGGCAATCCTTGTGCACCAATTGGTGGCCAGCAGCCCACAGGGGCTACCGACTAACGCCAGCCTTATAGGCCGCCTCCTCACCGACGGCTGCTCGACCTGGCGCGTCCTCCTGACGAGGACACTGGCTAGAACATTGAGATTTATTTTTATTTTAAGTGGTAGACAGATAAGCATACAGCCTGCCTGGTGGAAAGCAGCGGCTGCAGCCTATAGACGCTTGCAAACACTGACGTGACACTCACGCGCTGCCAACCATAGTCCCCCTCCCTAGCCCGTAGAGCTCTGGCGGCCTTAATGATAATTGTGTTCCGTCCATACAATGGTAGGTCATTCAAAAGAGGCGCGAAGAAGCACTTTGCAGGTCATTTTCGCATTTGGACTCCCACTTCAGCTTACCATCAGGCGGATGGAAGTCATTTGTTAGATCTTTTTATTAAAAATAATCGATTGGCCAAATTTGTATGCATACCACTTCTAAATATAATTAGAGTACGCACGTAGCATCAAAAACCACGATCACAAAATGCGCGCACATACGTTACAAACAAAGAACATGCTGAACACAAACAATTTTACCAAAAACTAATCACGAACGTACAATGTGTTCGTCAAAAAAAATGTGTTACAATACAATTACGTAGATAATAGTGTTCCTTGTAAAATTGGGTACACACTTAGGTTCGCGAACCTCCGGAAACTTACAAATTGCAGCACCACACAAACGCAGTTGTAATGAAAAACAAAACTTACCGTTTTCTCTCATCTTGTGTGCTTATTTGACTCTGGTTTTCATCGTCTGCATCATCATCATCATCATCTTCCTCCTCCTCATCATCTTCTGATTCTTCTTCACTCTCATCACTGTCCTCATCGCTCTCAGACTTTATATCTTTCTTGTCGTCGTCATCACTATCATCAGATTCACCTGTAAAACAAATAAAAAAACTTATTTTCGTTATCTTACATACAGTCTGCCTGGCTCTGTGCCTGGGTTGCAGACATTCTGCGTGACCTTTCTGACTGACAGATCTAATCCACAGTTCACGTCAGTGAATGCATATCAATGATACAATGTATCTTGGGAAAATTCATTGCTATACCATCAAAAATACAGTACATGCAGGATATTAATGTGTGTAAGGGACTGTTCCTCACGAGTTTTTCCCCTAATCCCACCTCCACCTTCTCCTTTCCTTAGGCCCATACATGCTCACTTATGTTGTCGCTGACAAACTCTAGCTATCAATTTGATGCAAATAAGCAAGGCAACTCGTTACTCAATTGCGCAATCAAGAAATGGAATTCGCTGCCGGCACTCATATTCCCTCCTTACAATCCTAGGTCCTTCAAAAGAGGCGTGAAGAGGCACCTTGCAGGTCAGCAAGAGGTTGGCAGGTGCGGCACATATAGTCTGTCTTGCCCTAACCATCTAAGCATTTGGATACCACTTATGCGTACCATCAGGTAGAATGGATTCATTTGCTAGTTCTTTCTCATGGAAATCTAGGCTGATATCCTGACTATGGAAATATTTAAGGAGCCATAAAAGTATAAATAAATGAACGGGAGGCATCAAAGATCCTAATGGGTTGAAGTGTACTGGGAGGCACATCGCTCACTATAAAATCAGTAATTGGAAGTGTTGATAACCAAACACGCAGGCAAGTGGACTCGGTTACTGTGTGAACGGAGATCAATCCCCAGCTGCCATCAGACTACCGACATGAACCCACTCCTAGCACAAGCGGTTAACAAGATTAATATAAGTATTATTAATACACATGCTATTCTTTTTTTTAAATATGTCTTACTCTTCACTTGTTCTAAATCATTTGAAATATTAAGGGGTGGTCCATCATCATCACTGTCAGAATCTTCCTTCTTGACATCATCTTGCATCTCTAGCTGCTGGTTCACTACATGTTGCATATACTTGTCTTTTGCTACAGCCCAATCCACTGAAATTGGTCTGCCTGGAACATAGTCATTGAAAATGGATCAGCATGTCTAAAATAACTAATCATATTATTGCAATGTGGATTAAATCAAAAACATGAAATGTGGAAATTAAAAAAAAAAAATTAGTAATAGGTACTTAGTTGAAGCATTAATTTCTGTTGCTTAATGAACACAAGAATGAAGAAGGTAGATTAAGTAACACAATACCACAATCTACAACTTATAAATCCTTGACTGAGATCCATTGCATGATAATTATTTAATTAAACCATCAAATACAAAGGGAAATAATAAACAGAGCAACTACGAAATCCAGAACAAGTGACTAAAAAATACTAAATGGTCAACTAATCATTTGTTAGTCGCCCATTAAGGATTTTTTTTGATCCCCACTTAGTATTTGCATAGGTTTAGATTAGGTTAATCTGCTTACCAGTCAAATACAATCAAAATACAAATAATTGTATAAAACTTATACTGTTGATTATGTATGGTGAAAATATTGGACACTTACCTAAAAATGGTTTCATATTAGTACTCAAAAGAGCTTTCTTTGCCATAGGTACGTTCTTAAAATGTACAAATGCACAACCAACCAGTTTCCCATCTGGCTTCTTCAATAACTTCACCTCTAGTAAATCACCATAAGGTTGAAAATGCTCCTTCAGAGATTCCTCAGTGGCTTTGAATGACACATTACGGATTATCAGGCGGGCGTTTCGGTTTATTCTTAAATTCTTCTTTGCAGTTTGTTTATTTTCTTCTGTGTCTTCATCTAAAATTATTAAGGATTTTTTTAACAGAATTAGTTAGCATTATAAAAATTCTTTTTAATTTAATATATTTTTTATTTGAATTCTCATTATTTAAGTACACACAAAACACATTAGGTGTATTTCTATTACCTAAACTTCAGTTTATGTGTGCAGTACTTATTGATTTTATGCAATGAGTTTATAATCTATTATACTATTTAAAATGGAAATGTATTATTTACCTTTGATTTCAACTACCTCGTTCACTACTGATCTGTTTTTGTCCTTCTTTGCAGTTTCCTGTTGTTGCTCCTGTTCACCATATTTATGTTTAGGCACAGCCCAGGACACATGAATGGGTCGATCTGTGTAAAAATATAAAGACCTCACTTGATAAAGTTTTATTAATTTAGTTATGTTTATTATACAAAAGCGAAAAGAGAATAATTTTGATTGGAAGACAGAATATTTCTATATGTTTATTTCAAGATTGAATGTTTAACTGCAAGCTAAATATACCTACAAGGCCATTGCGTATAAGTAACTCTAGTATTTAAAACTTAACTTAACATTATATTATTAATATTTATTGCATTGTAGTTAAAAATTAGATAACACATGACTCACTATGGTTTAATTTGCCCTACCTGATACTTGCTGAGTCTCTTAAAATGTAATTAACAAATTACCTAAAAACGGTTTCTTATTTGTAGCCGTCAAAGCTTTGTTGGCCATTGGGACATGAGTGAAATGTACAAAGCCGCATCCCACTAGTTTCCCGTCGGATTTTCTCAACAATTTTACTTCTTCCACAGTCCCGAATTTAGAAAAGTGTTCCTTTAAGTCATCCTCTGTAGCTTTAAAGGATATATTCCTAACAACTAATCTAGCATTTCTGTTGACTCCGTCCTTGTATTTAGTGTTCATATTTGCTTCTGAATCATCTCCTTTTTGTGTCATTTCGATAAAATTTACTTAAATCACTGCCTAGATATCCACATGTGCTCCAAACAAGAACCACGGCATAACCTACAAAAAAGGTACCGCCGTTGTGATATTTTTTATAAAATGAAGCAGGTAATTAATTGTGAACTTTCTTTACGAACCATTAACATCTAAAACTCGGTATTTGTTGCATAAAAATATATAATTTTTTGGAAGTAAGCTGCAATTAATTCTATTATTTTGACATTTGAATACAATCACAGATTAGAGAGTATATGTCTAAAGAATTGACATATGGCATTTCAGACAGACAAACAACAAAACCGATAATTGCCGAAATATTACAATACGCAATAAGCAACAATAAGACTTACTTTGAGAAAACGTAATATATGCAAATAAAAACAATCATATTTTTGAAAACATTTTACTTAGTAAACTCACCAAATCTTGCCTAATTTATTAGGCAGGACGCTTAGCCTGGTTGGACGTGTGGAGTTTGATAGTCGGCCTAAAAATATTTAAAACTCAATCAGCTGATTGTCACTGTCAGATTGTGATCTCTTGTCTTGTCTATAGTGTTTGTTTCTTCCGTCATTGTATATTTATTTTTAATGTGTAATTAATTATTTTCACACAAAAATGAACTGTCGCAATATATTTAGTATTTATAACAAGTTTATACGTCCATCTTTACCATGTCGAACATATGGTTACAAGATTATAAAGCGACCGGATCCTAAGACATTAAAGATGCCAACACCTGGCTCGGGTCCTAGTTTAATGGAAATAATAAAAGAAAAAGTACGCTTAAATGGACCCATTACTGTAGCTGAGTACATGCACATTGTTGCAACAAATCCTACAGAAGGTTATTACATGAAAAAAGAAGTGATAGGAGAAGCTGGTGATTTTATTACTTCGCCGGAAATTAGCCAACTGTTTGGTGAGATTCTTGCAATTTGGTTCTATGCAGAGACACAGAAAATGGGTCCTGGTAAGCCTCTTAATATTGTAGAACTCGGCCCAGGAAAAGGAACATTACTGGTGGATTTTCTGAGGGTAATATTTACTAATTAAAACTTAAAAACTAAACAAGAAAGGCTCGTCTTGTTTAGTCTAATGCTTTAAATAATATTTAAACAAGTTTTATTAACTTATTTAGAACAATTAAAAGAATATCTATGTACTACCTAGGTAGCATCCAACAACACAAATATTAATATGTATCAACAAATATGGCAACTTTAAATAGATTATTATTTATACTTGATAAGGAAGTTCTTAGTCTTACTTGGAGAGTTTCTCCCGAGCTTTTGTTGTTAAAACACGTGTTGAGAGACTATTTTTAACTCAAATCTACCATACAATTTTTTGTTACTTAAATTACATTTTCACTTGACATTGGCAAAATGCCATTGTTTATGTATCACTATGTCATTAATTTAGAATAGAATAGAATTGTCTTAACTGGTTGTAAGTGACGATGAGGATAAAAATGAAATCGAGCTTAATTGTTGGAACACAATAATGCTATAACTTTTTTACTATGGTAACCGACTTTGATAAGATGGTGGCAGCTAGTCAGGCAAACTTGGAAAGAAGTCCTACCACCAACCAAACAGAGTACTTACAAATTTTTACACCCTGGGGATCACCCTCTGGATCTAATTCTGATGAACAAACCACTAGACCACGGAGGCAGATAAAAGTAATATAATAAAATAAAAAATAAAATAAAATAGCCTTTATTTCGGATAGTAGTTACAATAAAAATCTATTATAAACTACTTAATACTTTTTCCAGCCATAAGCTATTTTTTGTTGATTTCTTTTGTCATTTGGTCACTAGGGGAGATTATTTGTCCTAGGTAGACCATATTCTGCAACATACTCAATATGCTTATTGTTTACTTGGATATCGACCTCATTTGAGTTGGTTATTAGCTTGGTTTTATTTTCATTTAATTTGAGTCCCACTTCTTTGCTTTTTGCTGCCAAGGCTTTAATCTTACTCTCTAGTTTCTGTAAGTATTCTTCGAACAGAACAATGGCGTCTGCATGTTAAACATTAAAGTAATATTCCTTTTTTTTGTACTTTTGTAAATCTGCAATCAGTCCTTAGATTATAATCAGATACGTTCTGTGTTTCGGCTTTGCAGCACCTCCCCATTGGGAAGTGACTCTTCTCAATTTCATACAGTTATATCTGCTGGTTGAAGTGGTCAAAGACCGTAGATCGCTTCAGTCTTTTGCTGTATGTTGGTTTCGTAAGAGCATTTGCAAGGGGATTAGGATGCTTTTCCAGTCGCGATTTGTATCTTTCAGTCAATGATTTTATCTCCTGAAGCACAGTGTTCTGTTCCAGATGTTCATGTAGCTTAGAGATTTTTATAAACCGTGGCATTGGATAATTTCTTTAAGATTGAATTTTGCATTCTTTGTATGATATTGATGTTGGAGTAGCTCGCAGTTCCCCAAAGTTGTATCCCATATGTCCATATTGGTTTCAATATCATATTATATATCAGTAGCTTGTTATGAACTGAGAGGACAGAGTTTCTGTCTAGTAGCCAATGTAGGTTCATCATAATATTTCAGATTTAATTGATCTCTTTTTGCCTGTATGTGCTTTTTCCACGTGAGCCTTCGGTCTAGATGGATTCCTAAATATTTTACAGAATCTCCATGTGGGAGTTCTTGTTCACATAGTTTCACAGGGGGGCCGTTACCTGTCTTAATGTATATGTCACCTGAATTGATTTTGAGACACTCGCTTTAATTCACCATTTCTTCAACCAAGTACTGATGTTGTCCAGTCCTTTTTGGAGTAGTCTTGACGCTGTGGTTGGATCTTTGTGACTCGCTAATATGGCGGTGTCGTCAGCATATGTTGCTGATGTAACATCTGATGTTAGGGGTAAGTCTGTCGTATATAATGTGTACAGCACGGGCCCTAAGACCGAGCCTTGTGGGACACCGGCGCGTATATCATAGAATTTTGACGAGTTGTCACCATCCTTAACCTGGAATATTCTATCGGACAAATATGACTGGAACAACACGTAGAATGTGTTTGGTAAGTACTTTTTGATTTTATAAAGAAGTCCTTTGTGCCATACTTTATCGAATGTCTGTTGTATGTCGAGGAATGCTGCAGAGCAATATTCTTTATCTTTCAGAGACTTTCTGATTTTTTCATAAACTCTGTGGACTTGTTCTACTGTTGCATGGTTTTGCCGAAATCCAAATTGGTGATTAGGAATAACCATTCGCTCTGATAGAACTGGTGCCATACGACTCAGAAGCATCTTTTCAAATAATTTCGAGATCACGGGTAGCAAGCTTATTGGTCTGTAGGATGTGACTTCGTGCTCAGGTTTGCCGTCTTTATAGATCATCACAATTTGTGACACTTTCCACAGCGATGGGTAATGTTTTGTTCTGAGGATGCTATTGTAAAGAGATGTTAAAAAGATTATGGCTTTTCTGGGTATTTGTATTAGTATCTCTTTGGTGATTTGATCGAATCCCGGTGCCTTTTTGCCATCCAAATTTTTTATATTTCTTATAACTTCTCTTGGTGTTATAGCAGTAAGTGGCAAATCCAGTTGAAATGTTTGATTTAATACGAGGTCCATCGCAGACTCGTCTATCTCCGATTCAGAAGCATTAGGTGCAATCACTTGAGATAAATACTCTGCAAAAGTTTCAATCTTTTGTTGGCTTGTTCTCGCGCACTTACCGTTCTCTAGTCTCAGTGGTTTATTGGAAATCATGGACTTATTCATTCCTCGTGTAGCTCTCCAAAGAGAGTAGTTAGTAGCTTTAGAATTAGTTAGCGATTTTAAGCGATCAGCCATTGCTGCATTTTCTGATCCTCTTTTTGCTTCCCTAAGTACTACGATGGCTCTATTTAAGGCTGTTTTGTCCTCACGTGCTCTGCTCGTGTGCCATACACGGCGAAGGCGTCTTTTTTTTATCTATCAGTTCCTTTAGTTGCCAAGGAATACTGTCTTTAATATTTGCCGCTGACTTGACTGGAGTAGTCATCCAACATGTTTTCTGTATTACACTCATGAAGCTTTTTGTAGCCTCCGCAATACCTTCTTTTGTTTTGAGAGCAATTTTCAGTTCTAGTTCCTCTTCAACTACTTCTCTGAATGATTCCCAGTCAGTTTGGTCATTATATAGGTGACTGGTGTACTCGTGAAATAAGACAGGGGCACTTACAGTTAATAGTATCGGAACATGATCGTAATATCCGTCGAGACATTCAATGTGGTAGTGCAGTCTGTTGAGGCCGCCCATAATGAAGAAATCTATTAAGTCAGGCAGCCTGCTAGGATCGCTCGGCCAATGCGTTGGCTCCAATATAGATATACTGTGGAGGTTGTTTTTATCAATGGCTAACTTCAGCTGCCTGCCCCTAGTTGTCGCTAGTCTCGATCCCCATGTTGGGTGTTTTGAATTCCAATCTCCTCCTGCGATAAAGCGGTTCCCAAGAGAGTTAAGGTATTGTGAGAAATGGTGCTCAAGGATTTTGTGCTTCGGAGGACAATACACTGAAGAAATGTTGAAATCACCGTTTCCATCCTCTACACGTTGGTTTGTTGCGCAAGGTTGTTGGTAATGTTTAATAGAGAATTTTATAACTATTGCAGTGCCCCCATGAGCTGTACCATCAGGATGATTTGTACTATAGATATTAAAATTTGGTATTTCTACCCTACTTCTATTGGTGAAATGTGTTTAATATTAGCAGTATATTAAAAGTAATATTCCTAATACTTATTTTTGTTTCAGGTTCTAAGACGTTTTGACTATCAAAAAAATGATTTAAGTCTTCATTTAGTTGAAATTTCTTCAACAATGCAGACTGTTCAAGCCAATCGATTATGTATAACACACAAAGCTACAGAACTTGATTGTCCGCACTATTATGAGGTATTATTTCTACTGTTGTTATGTATTATTATTATTTATTATAGCTCTCCATCCGCGACTTCATTCATGTGGTGTTTTTTTTAAACAAATATAGCCTTCCTCAATAAATGGACTATCCAACACATAAATATATATATTTTTTTTAATCAGTAGTTCTGAGATTAGCGCGTTCAACTAAACAAACTCTTCAGCTATATGTACGAGGGTGGATTGAAAAGTTCTCGGCCTAGTCAATAAAATAAAGTACAATCCATACAAATTTATTTTTATTTTTCGACGTAATCTCCATCTAACTCAATGCATTTCTTCCATATGTTTTCTAAAGCGTCTATACCTGTTTTAAAAAAATATTCCTGAAGCTCCTCCAAATATTGACTAACTGCAGCTTTGACCTCTTCATTTGATGAAAATTTCTGGCGACCGAGGTGTTTTTTTTAGGTTTCGAAACAGGTGAAAGTCCGAGGGAGCCAAACCAAGTGAATAAGCCGAGTGGGGCAACAATTCAAAACCACAATCGTGAATTGGAACCATAGTCTCAACAGACGTGTGAACGTGAGCATTGTCCTGATGAAACAACACTGTTTTGCTCAGTTATCCTGGGCGTTTTTCTTTAATTTCTTCACGTAAACGGCGTAAAAGAGTGCAGTAGCATGCTGACTTAATGATTTCCCCATTCGGGAGGTAGTCCACCACGATGAAGCCATTCGCATCCCAAAAGACGGATGCCATCACTTTTTCAGCTGAAAAAATTGCTTTCGCTTTTTTTTGGGGTCGGTTCACCAGATTTTTCCATTGTTTGGATTGTTGTTTCGATTCTGGAGTATAGTGGTGAACCCAGGTTTCATCCATTGTTACAAACCTATTCAAAAAATCTTCCCGATCAGTCTCAAACATCTCCAAGCAGTCGCGAGAAATCGTGAGTCGAATTCGCTTTTGTTCAACTGAAAGCAACCTGGGGACCCACCTAGCAGAAACCTTAGAAAATCCAAGTTCGTGCACAATGATGTTTTGTGTTCGTTCATATGAGATGCCCAAAGTCTCAGCAATATCCCTGATAGTCAATCTGCGGTTTTCCAATATGAAATCACACACTACCGATGTTTTCTCTAGTCGTAGACGTCAAAGGCTGGCCGGAGCGAGGGTCATCTTCGATGCTTTCTCGACCACGTTTGAATTCCGCAACCCACTTTTTCACAGTGCTATACGACGGGGCAAATTCCCCTAATGTTGTTGTCATGTCAATATGGATCTCTTGTGGTATTAATTTTTTTTACACAAATATTTAATGACCACGCTTTGTTAAATTTTCTACATTTTCCAAAAACGTTGCGCTTCGTCTCTCTCAACTCGCTCTTACTCAAAAACTACGAAACCCACAAAGAAGAAATTCACCATCGTGATAGCCAAAAAACAAACGAATTCAAAGAGGCTAGTATCATATAAATACCATCACTATTTATATGTCAGGCCGAGAACTTTTCAATCCACCCTCGTATAGTATTAGTATAGGCTGCTGTTATAATATTGATCTCTTGAACTAGTGTTTCAGCATACATTAAAAGTAATTTTATGAATTTCACAGGGTGAAACAGTAAGTGGTATTAAAATATATTGGTACAACGATCTGAAGAAAGTGCCATGTGAATTCTCATGGTATATAGCACATGAATTCTTTGATGTGCTACCAGTACATAAGTTTGAGGTAAGCTTAATTCGGTTCTCTATTGTGTTACCTAACTCTAAAGTGCCATAATTTCTTTTTGTCCTAATCATCATTTGTCCGAATGATAACTTGCCCGAAATTCACGTTACATAATATCACTTGCCATAAAATCAGAATCCCTGAAAACAATATTATGTTATGTTAAACAAAATTTCGACTTTTTGAACATTATGGTTACTGAACTTTATAGCAAACGTGTTATGGATAGTGATTTTCGGACAAATAATTTTAGGAGAAATAAGGCAGTACCGCTTATAAAGAAGAGTAGGTATGTAAGAAAATGCTGCAAATTTGACCAAAAAAAATATGATTATTTATTTGTGGAGGTGTTTCTCCCGAGTTCTTGTTGTAAAACTCGATTGAAAGTAGTTGAAAGACTCCATTTTTAAATTTAAAGTACATTTTCACTTGACATTCGCAAAATGCGTAATCTTTATGTGTTGAACCTTTCGATAACTGTTTCAACATCCTTCCTGCACTATTTCCTTTCCCACTTGGGGTACTTCGAAAAACTTCTCTTCCCATTATCGCCGAAGACATACGCGACAATAAGCCACGAACTTGAATCTACAAATAGATACGTGTATCGTACACGGCAAAAACTATTTTGGTGATCAGATAAGTAAGTTCGGAATAAAGTGAAGGTGAATAGCGTCCTCATCAACACCCAGCACGCGGGAGCAACGGGAACCAGGTTAGCCCCTACCCCCAATCTCTCTTTATTTTCGTCCTTTACTCGCCACCACAAAATAAAGTTCAAGTCTATTAAAGAAATTTTACAGTTTTGGTTGCCTGACTTGCTGTTGCAACTGTACTTTAACAGATGAATATAATTTTATATACTAAATGAATAAGTAGTTTCTGCAGAAATTGGAATAATAATAATGGAAAATATGAAACCGGGAACTATAAGAGTAGGAACACGGTACCTTTGCGCTGGTTCTATGGCTCTATGTTCTCTGGCTATGGTTCTCTGGTTATGGCTATGGCTTCTATGGTTCTATGTTCTCTGGCTGTAGTGCTGCGGGCTAGATGGTATTTTCCGCAGGCTTCTTCCTCTTAGTCCGGTTTATATTTCGGTGATTTTCCAAAATGATTCACTAGATTGCGTGGTCGACCAATCCTAGACCGATGCGCTCCTCTCAACAACGTCAACCACGGAAACGAAATGGCGGCCGCACCTTGACATGGGTCAACAATAGAAATTTCCAAGTACTCATGTTTTAGGATAGTTGGAATAAACATGGTAGGATGGAGAGCGTAGGAATGGGAGGGCAGAAATTCAAGTTTTAAACAAAAAAAATATATCTTCTACTCTACTTTTACTTTTATATAACCCTTCGCCCGCGTGGAGTATTTTTAATCAGATATATAGCCTTTATCACTCAATGTAGCATTCTAATGGTAAAAGAGGTTTTAAAATCGGTCCAGTAGTTTTTGAGATTATTAGTTGCAAACATACAAATCTTTCCTCTTTATAATATTAAGTATGGATATAGATATAGAAGTATAGATTCTAGTGTCCGGGAAAACCTAAATTGGTTTATGTGGCACTAGTATAGTACAGTATATAACTTTTTATTGATGTTTAAATGATAATAATAAAAAAAGGTATAGATTTAATTTGCATTGTTATTGCAGAAAAAGGAAGACGGTTGGCGAGAACTACTAATAGACATAAATGATGAAGGAAAACTATATTACAGAATATCAGGGCAAGAGACAAAGTCAGTGAAGATGCTTATAAGGCCTCCTTTGGACTCAAGTGATAGGACTGAACTTGAAATCAGCGCAAGAAGTCTTGGTATAGCACGACAATTAGCACAGAGAGTAGATGAATTTGGTGGAATTGCTTTGATTGCCGATTATGGTCATGAAGGGGAAAAGGGAGATACTTTTAGAGTAAGTATTTATTATTACTTGTAGAATATAAATTAGGTTATTTCCTACTATTCCAAATGTAAATCCTAAAAATGTATAATGTGTAACTGCTTAACTTTTGGAGCTGTAATTCATATTATTAGCCCACCTACATTTATCGACTCGATATGGGTATACCATACAACTAAGCTTAATGCCGATCAGCTGTCGCGATGGCTGTTCACTTGCGTTCCCATCCACACAAACGGGTAAATTAATAAAATTTTCGCGAAATTAACGTAACCACCATAGTCAACCTAGCCACCACAGTATTCGGTCGTCATCACTGGCGCAGTTCAGCTACCATTGGAAGCAAAGCGTGCAAGCGGTTCATTTGCCTGCCCTCTTACGCCATTCAGCCGTCGACTGACATGGCGATGCGGCGTCCGACCAAACCGACTGGTTGAGAATGACTTTAATGTCATTCTTATTTCTTAGATAAAAAGATGCTTTTGTTCTGATAAAGTCGATTTTGTGTCGATAAATGTAGGGAAAATTGAAAAGTTGTGTACAAAGATCTGAAATCAAGGGTACCCATAATATAACTAATGCTGATGTTTCAGGCTTTTCATAAACACAAAGTTGTGAATCCACTAGAAAATCCGGGAGCAAGTGACCTTACAGCAGACGTAGACTTCACGCAACTGAAAATCGCAGCCTCGAAGTCCTCCGAAAATGAAAATCACGCATTTGTTGTGGGACCTGTTACTCAAAAAGCTTTTCTCGAAAGATCCCAGGCAGAGTTCAGATTGAAGGTATAATGAAATAGTATTAATTGTTAATTACAATGCTAAACTTAAAAATAATTAGCTTGGTAATAACTGATTTTATATGCGTTTTTCATAAACTTTTATAACACCGCTCCTCGTCGTTTTCAATGTATAGTCTATATACCTACATACAGGTAGATAGAATGCTATCCAAGTCACATGTAGGGAAAGTAGGTACCTAGAGTATTAGAACTCGCCTGTGCTGTTATAACATTATATTTACTTTTTCAGATACTAATAGATAACGCAAAATCGGAAGAAGAAAAAGAGAAATTAAAAAGTGCTTATGAAATGCTTGTAGACCCTAAAAAAATGGGTGAGCGATTCAAATTCATGGCCTTCTACCCCTCTTCGCTGGAGTCGATTCTCGATAAATATCCTCCATTGGGTTTTACAGATCCTAAATCCTAGAGAACTTTATTTTAATGTATTTTTTTTATAGTATAGGTAATAAATTGTTTACGTTTTATTGCTGGTTCTTTTTATTTTAGTTTACAATGTTTTAAATTTTTTTTTTATGGTTGGCAGACACGGCTTACAATCGGACGATTGTAAGCAGCCACCATGGCCTGTAAAACCTTGCAACACTGACGTGACATTTGCGCGCTGCCAACCCTAGTCCTCTTCCCTACCACGTGGAGCTCTGGCGATCTTAATCACCAACAGAAACACAACACCACACCGTATGGTGGAACTTCTCCGCTGTGCCCTACATCGACGGAAGATTTGTTACCAAGTATCGGAATAATACATTATCGAAAGCCGATACGATATCGAATCCTATCTTTTACGATGGTTTAGGCGCAGAATGTCCAATTCGCAAAATGTCCAACAGTCGCAAAATGTCTAGTTCGCAGAATGTCCGATTCGCTAAATGTCCAATTCGCAGAATATCCAGTTCGCAAAATGTCCATTATTAATCGTAACGTGATTATCCCTTTCAGTGACACTGTAACTTAGGTTAGCGACGAGTCGGTTAGGATGACATAAACAGAGCGTGCCGCGGCAGCGGCCGGCGAGTGCCAGATGCGACTTTAGGGTGTTTCTCACATTAATATGCATCACAGAAACAAGAAGGTGTTTAGTAAAATAATCACGTCACGATGAATATTGGACATTCTGCGAACTGGTCATTTTGCGACCGTTGGACATTTTGCGAATTGGACATTCTGCGCCTAAACGGATATAGGAAACTGTAGATCGGCAATGTGAAAGAAAGAGCATACACTATAATACATAACACGTATATTAGAACGAGGTAGATTGATGAGACCATTTCATGTACACGCAGGCAGCCTAAGTCGGCCTGTCAATCACAAAGAAAAGACAGTCAGACAGTATTATTTTTCAGACACACATGCGCATTACCAATGACTTGGGTGGGAATACTACACATTACTCACACATTGGCGCATTTTTTTGGTCTCGCCCTAGTCGATTCATTAAAAACATAAACTTCAGTAATTATAAATCTATGGTTATGGCTATATAGACAAGATTCCGTTGCCTTCACTAAAACGAGACTATTAAAAAAGAAAATAGAAGTGTCTGGCGGGAAACCATGGCGTCTGGATGTCGATCTTTATTTCGATAATTCAAAATTGCTTCGGAGTGGATTTTGTGCAGTGAAAGTGGTGTCGTTTTGTTGCTTAAGCATTCGTTTTGACGAACAGTTATGAGGAATCATTGAAATAAAGGTTTTGTGTATGTGGAGTTGAGAATTGTATAGTGGTTGGAAATCCCACTATACAATTCTCATCAGTCACCATCATGAGGTCTGTACCATACATTTCTCGCCAAGCACTCCCTAGGTGCATTAAAAAGTGTGGCACCCACCTTTTAATGCAAAACTCAAGAAAGAAGATGAAACTGAAGACTTGGCTGTATGGGCTAGATCCCTTTGCCGTCCCGTAACAGGGAAAAATCAAGGAGCTTATGGTCGTAGACAGAGAAGTGTATAGACGATTAGATAGCGTGCCGCTTGTGAGATCATGAATCTATACTACAACTGGATTGCGCACTATGAGCTTGAAAACGAGCCGAAAGAGAGGCATAAAAGTAGTAGTGCGTCTCTTTCTAAAGAGTGTCTGTTTCTTAATAATTTCTACGGACACAGAAAAAAATAATATTAGATGAATAATTAGATGATTTATTTTCTGGTATAAAAACTAAAGTCCAACGCGTATGTTGCGCTTTCATAGATTTGAAAAAGGCTTGTGACTGGGCGTATAATCGTGATAACCGATATGGTCTAAGTCACAGTTTCTTTATTCATTTAGGTACAATTTGTACACTAATAAAATTCAATTTTGATGCAATCTGTTCAAAAGTCTACCAGGAGGCTTTGTTCTATGGTGAGCAGCTTCTGATATGATTATTGAAATCTCTCTATAGTAGGCTCCAATGCTTCTGTTACCTTAAATGGTCCGTACACTGAACCGTTTAACATTGGAAAAGGTAATTATTTCGGATTAGAACGTGCACATTAACATAGAAATTTCGGCTACCTAGTCGCGGCTGAGGCCTTAGGTACTATCTATGTTTATGTGCACGTCATGACATGAAATCTAGTTTAACCGGTAAGCTAGTTTGAAATGAAAGAAGGGTTGTATCAGGTATTTATATTTATTGATTCTACTTCTGTAACCTTATTATAATATCCTTATAATATGTAAGACAATAATTGCTTTCTATGTTCATAATTCGCAAATCATGTTATACATTGCTAAATAAAATAGTCTTATGTAGTCTTTGACGCATTGTCATGCGATTACCCATAATTTTGAGGGTCTCTTCTTTCGCGTACGTTTTGAGTCTCATGTTAAGATAATTGTTTGCTACACATTTAATTACTTCTATTTCATGTTTTGATTCGATGGTGCGTGACTGTACTGGGTGGGGAATATTTTTTAGTTGGGTGTAAAAATGTTGTGTGATTATATTCATCATATATTTTCTCTTAAAATCTTGTTTTGATTGCAATGATAGCGTTAAGAACAAATTTTCCGTGTACTTCACAATATCGAAAACTATTTTAGAAGCATGCTTATGACCGCCTCTGTCGACGAAAGCTGTGAAGGATGAAAAGTTACAAATGTCAACAAAATAGGCATGATCTACATGCTCCCGTTTAGTTAACAAGGCAGATTTGCAATATTCACAAGTAATTTTTTGTAACATTTTTCCCACGATATATCCCGATATACAGGGTTACAGGAAAAGTCGTGCTAGATCCGTTAAGGGCGTGTAGTACCCATCATTTGGGACTTATTTCACTATGAAACACCCTACCCTAAACTTAACCCATTTCGAGATATTCGACTTTTAATTTTTTTATTGAAAATTGCCGATTTTTAAGCTTCTAAATTAAATTTTGTTTATTTTGTGGGTCTTATTATTATTATTATTGCATGTTTACATGTGTAATAAGATGCGATAGGATGTCAATTATTAAAATAGTGTATAAGTTAATTGAACAGGCCGTAGTAGACAAGTTAAAGTTAAGAAATGAAAACAAATATTAGAAAGTTCATTTTTCTCTAAGGGATATTACAAAAAAATAGTATGGCATTTGTTCCGAAGATGGGTTTAAAAATATCAACGTTTAAAAATTTAAAAAAAATTTAAAATTAAAAATCGGCAATTTTCAATAAAAAAATTAAAAGTCGAATATCTCGAAATGGGTTAAGTTTAGGGTAGGGTGTTTCATAGTGAAATAAGTCACAAATGATGGGTACTACACGCCCTTAACGGATCTAGCACGACTTTTCCTGTAACCCTGTATATCGGGATATATCGTGGGAAAAATGTTACAAAAAATTACTTGTGAATATTGCAAATCTGCCTTGTTAACTAAACGGGAGCATGTAGATCATGCCTATTTTGTTGACATTTGTAACTTTTCATCCTTCACAGCTTTCGTCGACAGAGGCGGTCATAAGCATGCTTCTAAAATAGTTTTCGATATTGTGAAGTACACGGAAAATTTGTTCTTAACGCTATCATTGCAATCAAAACAAGATTTTAAGAGAAAATATATGATGAATATAATCACACAACATTTTTACACCCAACTAAAAAATATTCCCCACCCAGTACAGTCACGCACCATCGAATCAAAACATGAAATAGAAGTAATTAAATGTGTAGCAAACAATTATCTTAACATGAGACTCAAAACGTACACGTGTTTTTACAACAAGAACTCGGGAGAAACTCCTTGAATATATTTCTCTGATTTGTTCTGCAGTTTACGTTTTTTGCTTATTGTGTCTATTGTTGATGGTCCTTGAAGCGGTTCAACCAATGTTAAACTATTGAGCACTTGAATTTTCTTGTCAGGTATAACAATCTGTAAGCATTATTTAATATGTTACTTTCATAAGGGCATACAAATAAATAATGGTTTTCAACCATAGAAATAAAAACTGAAATATCTTCATACCTTTGCAAATATTGAGGGGAGAGCTGTGTATTTTAACCGTTTTCTTGATTTGTTCATAAAGTCTAAATCCTTAAAATGTAAACCACAAATGACTGATGTCTTGTTCACTTTTCCATGAATACTTTGCTTCCATCTTTCGGCCATTACATTGTCCTTAGGAATCCTATAAAATATTATCATATTATAAAGTAATAACCATTACATAACATTTGTACTTTACAGACAATCAGACTATACAGACCGTTTGCCCAACAGAGCCCATTACTATGAGAATTATTACTGCAGGTATGATCATTAGTACAACAAGTGAAAATTAAACTTATTTCATTATCATGATATGAAAATTAATTCTGGCCATAACGCGCCAGTAATATTAGCTCAATGATAGGTATCTGAAGACTATAAACTTGTAACAATGTCAATTTTGTAATTATTGTAGTAGGTAGATACATACATTATTTTGTTTAGTTTTACAAATTTTCTCACATTGTACACATGTATAGATTTGTTTTAAAGAGCCCAGGTCAGATTTTAGATACTTACTACCTACACTCAAAATCAACGCAGCAGTCCGGGTTAGTAAATAATGTTAATTAGGTCACCCTACATCGCTACACTTAAAAATATACTATATTAGCTTACCTGTGGAAAGATAAGCCGCAACCGGGATACCATTCGGTTTTACATCCGTTTATACAACAAAAATAAACCATTTTCACTAACACTTTCGTAAGCTTATTACAACAAAACTGAAAATAAGATAATGTGGAAGTGAAGACGAAAACAACAGCAGCCATATTGAAATTTCAATCCTACCACAACAACAGTACCACCTACGTAAATTACAAAAAACTACTAAAATTTTAAAATATAAAATCATGTCATTTCAAATTAATTATATTGTTTTGTAATTTTATGGTAGCGAAATAATTATCATTGCTTATGAACTACTTTCAAGTAAGGTCCTAAGCAAAATAACTAGTATTTCTTCCATTCCACATACCAATAATTACCAAAGAATATTTTATTCAATACTGGCAGGTAGGCTAGACAAGGACAGACTACTACTTTTGTGCTATCTCACTGAGCTCGGATTTTCTACTTTGCGTAGGATACAGGAAAATCTACTTTATTGTAACTACATAAGGTTTAAACTTTTAAAAGTGTCATTTTGAAGTACGCAATCCAGTTGTAGTATAGATTCGTGTGTGAGATAGACTGATAGATATGAAGTGTTACCATAATAAAATATTTTCCCATTTTTTGAGTTTAATACGAAATGCCAAAGATAATAGTTTCGTTAGGTATGTCAGTATACTATTTAAAATATTTGAATAACATTCTGTGTACATTATTACTAGTTTTAAAATGCTTTCTATTATAATGTCATTCAATGTATGGTTCTGTAGTAATTTTCAATAATTTTATATAATACTTACCATAGTAAACTGACTTATTGAACGGACTTCGTATGGGGTTTTATTACTTTTTGACTAAAATGCCGAAGAAGTACCTACCGTACTGCGAATCTCTTAAATCGACGAGCCGGTAATTTTTCATAAAAACTAGCGCACTATGTCGAGCTTGGCGTAAGTTGAAACTATATTTTCTATGAAAAATTCCTGCTTGTTGTCGATTACAGAGTCTCGAATCACTTAAGAAAATCGCACTACAGAATCTATTAAGGGTGCGTTCCAAAACCAGTGACGCCAGGGTAAAATTTACTTCGTGAATAGTCAGAGCTTGACGCTCGAAAGAGAAAAAAACATTGTTTTAGAACGCTAACGAGGAAATCTCGAGTAAAAATATGAAAACGTGACATGTCGCCATTTTAATTTGTTTATTATCATATATTGGACAACACTGCGCACGAATTTAATAAATTAACTTTGAACTTTATGTAAATAAAATACTATTTGACAGTAACCATCGTTTTTGTGTAGTTGCAAAAATAATAATTCAAAAATTTGGTCATGAATATGAAAACATAAATGATGCTCAACAGATTGACAGCTAAGTATCAGGTAAATTTTGCCGGTCTTCAGACACCGATAAAAATCGCCCCCGCGGGGTAAATTTTATTCTCCCCCAAGTCGTTCCAAAATACTAGAGCAACTGTCAGAGTAAATGTTTGTTTACCTTCGGTTTCACTCGGGTTTGTTTTTGAATTTTACTCTAAGCCGGAACGGCTTAGAGTAAAATTCACTCTACCCTGAGTAAATTGAAATTGTTTTGGAACGCACCCTAAGAAGTGCCACAGAATAAAGAAGAACTAACTAAAAATTGAAGATACCTATACAATAATACAAAGAAAAATATTATAAAATAAAAAACAACAAAATTAAACAAATTTCTTTATTGGAATATTATTTTTATTTTTGTTTGGCAAGTTACAATCATAATTAAATTTCTTTATTGTCCCTTAAACAACACAAGTTTACTATGGATATTTCAAAAATGCTGTGTTGTTACCAGCTGAGGAACGGCGTTAGGCATGAGAAATGATGATGTTAGTTTTGGTTGCCAATTTATTCGACCGGTGGCTTCAATCCATTGCTTCCTTATATCATTGTTTGATGGAAAACTATAACAAAATGACAAAATATTCAGAGATCATTTTATAGAAGCACAATATTACAAGGTTTTGTAAATTCTGTTTAAAATAAGTCAGTATAATTGTATTTTTTTTTAAAATATTAATTATGTCCACATTATTACTAACTAAGATCTATTTATAATCTGGTGTAGCTGAAAATAGCTACAAGATAACAGTACAATTTCATTTATAAAGAATCAGAATAGTAGGTAACTATAATATATAATCTTCTATCTAACTTAATTACTAAATTACAGGCATATTTAAAAGAAGACGTATCACAGGCCGGACTATTTATTTATAAAAAATCAGATAAGTATATAAAAATACCATTCTGTAAAAATATGAACTAAAATAATGCAATAGAAGTTAACTGCAATTCGAAATAATAGTGCAAGGTTTTTAGGGAACTTCTATGGGTAATGTTGGTAACACGATACGAAATAATTTTTAGGTTATGAATAATTTAATTTTACTATTATGACTATTAATCATTATTGTTTAATCTACATAATGCGCATTTCTATTCATGTATGACATAAAATAAATTTCAAGAACACAAACTATACAAAAGTATACTATACTTACGAGTAGAAAGTTATGCCATCAAGTTTACGTTCGCTATCAGTTTTGCATGTAATAACACAACATCAAACCATTTTTCCGATGTAATTTTAAAGAAAAACTATGGTGTCTACTATATTTTTACTTTAAATTATGCTTGTAAGCAGATTTAACACTTTTTAATAATATTTTTCACAATCACTTAGAATAATCAGGAACAAACTGTCAACTTTGTTTAGCACATAATTGTGCTGGCCTTGAAAATGTCGGCCACGCTAGTGAAACAAAAAATTCATATGTTTTATCCTTGTTTTTCACAGTAGGTGTGCATAAGTAATTCTCTTTTTTGTGTGAATGAGAAGGAAAATATGCATTTGTCTCGTAGACAGAGAAACCTATAGACAGCTAGTAAGCGTGTCGCTGAAAGGGACAGAAAAAAAAGTACATACTAGATTTAGAGTTGCCAGGTAAGGATAAACTTACTCCATACTCTCTGTTCCCTTTTTGTATACAAAAAACTGACATGCTAATACTTAGTAGGTAGTTACATGTTAAAAATATTACTAGGAAACTTTTTATAATTCATTATTAGAACTGACATGGCAAATACATACCTAGTTTTCAAACATCGGGGATAAATCTTATGAATTGAATGCGTGCGGATGCCAATAATTAAATATTTAGTAATGTAAGTAATGGTAGGTACTGATTAATATATTTACTTCAAGATAACATGCATTTTTCAAAGGAAGACCTAATTCTGCTAAGTATTCGCCAGTGAACATGGAAATAAACATAGAAGAAAGGAAAAACTACAAATAAATGTAAAAAAAATCGGAAGTGATCTCCCCTTGACTTTCTCGTAGGTATACCGTAAACGACTCAAAAGTTGATATAATAAACCTTATATTGATGTCATACATGCATGTTAAATTTTGGTCACCCATCCGAGTACCGACCGCGCACTTGGTTGCTTTAACTTTCGTGATCAATGGCTCAAAAGTTGATAGAAACCTTATATTTTGATGTCATACATGCTAACGCACAGACAACATAATATCAAAAACGGTATTTTTGGACTCGGGGAGGTCCAAAACGTGTAAATCCGTCAAAATCTCGAGGTTGAATTTTTTGACGATTACAAGACTTCCTCTTTACTACGTACGAAAAAATAATAATGAAAAGGCTGTCTCTTTAAAACTGCCCGTATAGTAAAGAAGTATTGTTAGAAATAAAATTAAAACAATCGAAAATATAATAGGATATTTTTATTATATTCACTAATTACAATTTACAAACACTCACAAGTAACTTTTCATACAAATTAGTAATTTATAAGTTATCCCTTTTTGCTTAGCCTAAGACATTGCCAAATTAGATATGTATTTATTACAAAATATTACACGATTTTAGATGCTGGAAATATTTAATTTTTTGTATGTTACAAACATACACGAATAAACACAAAGTATTGGTTCGTTTTCAAAAATTCTTTCACCATTAGAATGCTACATTATAATTGAGTGAAACATTTTACTCCGATGAAACTGCAGGATGGAAAAGCAGTATGTGATATTTTTACCCAACTGCCCCCGAAGGAGGGTTATGATATTTGAGTGTATGTTTGTATATTTTTATATTCCTTGCTACAGCCTGAATGGCTTGAAGGATTTTACATACGAGGTGTCGTTAGATTAGTCTTGATAGCGCGACTGACACTGAGTACCAAAAATATAAAAAAACAAAGTGGCGGATTTTAGACGCCAAACCTGCAGTGATTTAAAACATATTATAAAGTATCTGTAATACATTAAAATATATTTGTTGTTTATGTAGGTATCAAATAAAATATAATACACGGTGCATACATTTTACAATAAATCATGGAGCTTGTTTTTCACTTTTGAGTGGTAATTTCATGCAGTCGAGTTTTTTTTTTATAATTAGTATTTTATTAACAAAAGTTGCTCAGATGTTTTTTGTTCAGTATTCCATTTCCTTTTTAATGTTCGCAGGGTATAGTCAGGAGATGAACTCTAAAAATAAAAATATTGATTAGTTCCATGAAACTTACTTGATGACAATTATTATTGCTGAGTATAAATTGATTATCTATTCATCATCATCAACAGATTAGGAGCATGTATATTTGTTTGAGAAGAAAACTACTGAACATTCTTATGTGAATGATGAGATTTCTTACAGTCTTAACTGCTCCAGGTGTATTTTGAGTATTTAAAGCACTTGAATCTTTTTTCACCACCGAAGATACAGATGTTGCTTGCTGTAATACTTGTTACATAAGATTCGTCCATCTAAAAATTAAAATACATTAATATGTATATTTATTTGTAGAGAAATAGTGATCATATTTTTGTGAATGAAGAGATTACTTACAATCTTAACTGCTCCTGGTGAATTTTGAGTATTTAAAACACTCAAACCTTTTTTCACCATTGATGACACAGATGTGCTTGCTGTGCAACTGATAACATCAGATTCATTCTGGTAAAAAATAAAATGTATATAAACATTAAAAATAATTATGAGACAAATTTAATGAGTGTAAAATTTCATTACTTACACAATCTGTAATTTCATGACACATGATTTCACAATTTTCCACTTCCATCGGCTGAACAATATTGGGATGTGCAAAATCTGTAAGGTGATAGATATTTTCTTTAACAATATACTTTATAAATAAATAGCGAATTGTTTTGAACTGTGATTGAGGATGGACAAACAACTTAAGCATAAACTGAGTAACCCTACCGGTTACTCAGTTTATTCTTAAATTGTATATTAATTGTTAAGAAATCATTTAGTTATTTTTAACTGAATACATTATTACCATATTAGGAACAGCGACAGGATTGAGATATGTTCTATTCCCTTTCTTCCATAGTAGTTTTTTTATCAAAGTGTTCACCACATATTTTTGAACTAGGTTTTGGGATCCAATCTGTTCTTCTGGTTGCCGCAATCCACAAACTACTCAGCTCAGGATCACCAAGAAATCTAAAAATGACAATACAAGATACCCTTAAATTGACAATTAAGAATATTGCCTTATTTTAGGGAAATTTTCTACCAAAAAACTAGCAGTACTGACTTGAGAGGTTATGTTAACAAAAATATTTAAAATCTCACGTATTTATCAAAAACATGATGCGTCTTGATATCATTTGTTAAAAACAAACTAAAATTAGGATGTTTAACTATGATAAATAAGTAAAATAGTCGGGAATAATGTCTACTTACGAATGAAAAGACAACCCACTAATTTTTCTCGCACTATCACTCTTACATCGTATTATGCTGCACCGCACCATTTTCTAAAGATGCACTCTGTACATAACCACCTTCAGGCACATAAATAGCACAAAACAGTTATTCGTATTTGAAGAAACAAACCAAAAACGTAATAATTAGTTTGTCACCCGTAAGAAACGTCAAAGTTTGTTTAGCAACTGAGTTGCTGGCCTTGAAAAAACCGGCCACGCAGTGAGGGACAAAAAATGATTCTCTTTGTCTCTTTTTTTCATCAGCCACGCGTATATGAGCATCCTTTTCTAGTGTAAGTGAAATAAAGAATGTCCAGCAGTCTATAGTTTTCTCTGTCTACGATTTGTCTATACACTTCTCTGTCTACGCTTATGGTAACCTTGGGGAAAAATTAACCAAAAAAAAAAGAAAAGAAAATAATTTGTGAAGTAGTCAGAGATGTGCCAACTCGAAAAAAAACGATCGAGTTGAAATTTCCGTTACTCGAGTTCAACTCGAGTTAGCCGATCGATGACTTAACTTGAAGTCTGTAATTTTGTGACAAGAAAATGAATTAAGTTTTTTGAAATTAGTAAAAGAATAGTTTGTCTTAATTAAGGCTTCACTTTAGCATTTAGCCAATATCGAGTAAAAATAGTTATTCTACATTAAAATTGTACGTTTTGTATGATAGTTTGTTATTTTCGGCAAACCATCGGTTGGTGTCATTCGATCAATGCACTATGCCGGGAGTATAAAGACACTGACTCGAAGTCAGTGACGACCGGGGCCCTCCACGACCCGACGTGCCCGAGCCGAGGTCCGAGCCTTTAGAGGCACCCTCGGGCGTGTCGCTCCCTTCCGATTCGGATGACCTAGGGACGCTAGGCGGTCGAGAGACTCTCCATGGGGGAGATGCTCGGTCGCCCAGCAATCCCCTAGGAACGTCCGCCCTACAGGCTGGAGGACCCTCCAAGGTTTTCGCCTTCTTAAAAATCCGGTGGAGCAGTAAATGCCATCAGCGGCAAACTGCAGTAGTCAGACAAAAAAAAAAGTGACGACCGGGGCGATGGCGGCGGGACGGAGTAACGGCGACAGCGGTGCGATCCAATGCACAGATTCAAACAGAAGTGGCCTCAAAGGCAGCGGCGTGAGGAGCGAGGCACGACGATGTCGAGGAACAAATTAAATTACAAATTAATTACACTGCTCGCCGCCCCACTGTCACCCCCACTGTCACTGTCACCCCGCTCGTAGCTGACTTCGAGGCCGTGGCCTAAAAGCGCGCAAAGAATGAACGAACCACGCTCTCACTCTTTCGTTTACTCGATTGATCCTTTCATTTACTAGCGCCAACACAAACTCGAGTTATGGGGGAGTTGGATTGCCCGTAACTTGAGTTTGTGTTAATTTGAGATATGCACAACTCAAGTTGACGCATCTCTGGTATCTCTTACTAGTATGTGATCTCTATTATAGTGAAGCCAAGGAACTTATATCGCTAACTGGAACGCTGACGGCAACCTCAAAATCATTCCGAAGATTTAGCTACTTAAATGGAGTGTGTCTCGTTCTACTAATGTGTAAATACTGTTGTAAGAAAGAGACACACTCCATTCTTGTCGCTATTTGACGGAACGTTTTCCTCTTTTAATATGATAAAATCAAATCTAGACCTTATATTTATATACATAAAGTACAATATTCATTTCATGATATTGTTTCGTGAGCAAGTTAGATATACATAGTGATGCGCCAAACATATCACTAAAGTGAAAAGATAGATATATATCTTTTCAACTCAGTGATATATATCACTCTTGTATATCAGTATCTCATTAAAGATACATTGCCTGCCTTGCACTAAAGATAGATATAGTTGATAACAACTATATCTATCTTTAGCGTTATTATGTCGCTTTAAACCAAAGTGTCTGAAAAGTGATATTAATCATCAAACTATATCTTGCAGTCGTGTCCATAGATTTGAGAGACTGTGTGTCGGTGTGTCGCTTAGACAAAGTTGTGTTCGTCTCTCTCTCTCTCTCTCTCTCTCTGTGATCGGAATCGTTCATTCATTCGGTATCCGTCGTCCGTATCTATCAAACTGAACTACGACACATTGATATAAATGATATAAAGAACGTCACCTGAGCTAAAGATACATTAGCTCTTTCGTGAAGATATATATCTTTTATATCACTCATTCGCAAGCCATTCATTCGGTATCCGTCGTCCGTATCTATCAAACTGAACTATGACACATTGATATAAATGATATAAAGATATAATTGAACGTCACCTGAGCTAAAGATACATTAGCTCTTTCGTGAAGATATATATCTTTTATATCACTCATTCGCGAGCTACACAACTCTAACAAGTTCACAAGTTCCTTGAGTGAAGCATAACCACAGAGCATATAATACTACGTTTAGCATATCAATAAAATTATCGGTTATATTCCACTACGTAAGGTTTTTTTGATAATATTACCATACCAATCAATACCATTATATATTAGCGAATATGTTTAATGGCCTTATTTTAACATATTTACTTTTATTTATTAAACTAATAATTATTTTCTTGTTTATTTTTCATTAAATTACGGATTTTCGTTTTTAATCGATTTTTAAGCACTATTCAGTCGATCATCATCTGCAATGAGATTACGAAGTAAATTTTTTATTTTCATAAGAACTTCTACGTCTACGATTAATTCAGCTGTTTCATGTTCAGTTTGATTTCTCTGCTGGGAATTCTTCATCTTAGTTCCTTTTTTTTAAAATCGCCGAAGAAAAATATCACGTTGTACTGCGATGAAATGTCAAAATTGCAGTAGTCCTCAGATATATGCCATTAAAACTGAGAATATTTTGATGCTGTGTGATAGTTGTGTTGAAACCTGATGATATTCAGTGACTATTTAATGAATTTAGTAAAGTTTTGTGGAACTTTGTTGGAGATTGCTTTGTAAAGTGCCACTGGATGATTTAACATTTTCGAAAGTGAAGGTGAGGTGCATTTTCTTTTGTTGTCAGCTATAATTTCGCTGCGCGTTTAATCGTAGATTGCGCTTATGCATTTCATTTCATATTGTCGCTCACGTTTTCACTTTTCTTATGAACTTTACGACCGAAGTTCATAAAAACAACCTCCATTTATGTGGGTGATTATTCCATGCATGTTATTGTGGTTCAATACAATTTAAATAATCAATTTAACGACTTATCAATAGAATTGATATTATTTCATACGAATTCATGAGATTTCCTACCATGTATTGTTCATTCAGAATCTTGTTTACTGAATCGTAAAATAAAAATAGGATTTTATTCCATATTTAAAACAGTTCAGTGTTATTACTATTTTAATTATGCTAATTATTAGTCTATAATTATTATTTATGTGTGCAATAAATTATTACATCTAATTGATACTAAGAAAACAATTCTTTAATTGAATTTTTTCATTCTACCACCACTTATACATTTTAAAAGAATGTCAGCTATACATGAATGTTTATATTTTAAATTCCATTCCAATGTCTGAATGGTACAATAATAGCCAAAACAAGGTAGACATCCAGCAGACTAGTTGTTTGAAAATATCAGGTGCGTTCTGAGGAAGTTACTTCTACCTTAAATATGACCACAGGCAAATAACACTGTGGTTTTGCTGATTGGTTTTTGAGGTGGCCATAGCTTCAAGGATGACAGCATGCAAGTAATGCCTTTGTCTTGCAAGTATCTATAGTCTATTCTCACTGTTTGCTATGAAGTAGATTATAGGCTGGTTTGCCACCCTAATGCTATAAAAAGAACTTACTAGGTGTTCAGGAAAGTAGAGTTCAGGAAGTCAATGGCACCGTAGTTATGCATTCTCTGTACTGCGATCACCAACGCTAAGCTACAAAGTGAATGGTGGGTACTCTGATGGGTAACTGAAAATTCTTCAACTCATTTTCTTTTATGCTTCAGAAGACATGATATTCTGGTGGTCCCGGCTGCTATAAGAAGATAGTAGTTGTAAAAACATTTCAAGGCAATATCTAATGTTACTAGAGGGGTTTAATAAATTATAAATATAGTCATGTATTTTAAATTAGGATAAAAAATATAAGTTTATGTCACAGAAAACGAAAAAAGTTTTTGCATAAATTGGGGATTTTTTATATTAATTACGTTAATCCTCTGAATTTAGTCTTGTGAAATAACTCATTCACAACAAAACCTATATAGGCATTAACCAAGTGTTACCTAAAGCCTGGTTTTAGGTAATTATAAATGTGATAGTATGTATGTATGACACATTCCTAACAATGAGCTTCAGAAAAATAATAAAATCATATTTAATAAAAATATTTTATTGGAAATATGTATTTGCCCAAAGGAACTATTCCACGCGGACGAAATCGTGAGCAAAAGCTAGTTTATGAATCCCCGACTTGAGTTATGTACAACGTAACATAATTTGCCTACTTCTTTATATAAGTTTTGTGAGTAATATCTCGAGTTACATATGCTACTAAAGTGACTGCCTATCATCGAGCAGGCCATATGGTTTTATGCCACCCTGGTATTATAAAAATATTTTTTTATTCACAGAAAACTAAAAACTCGCATTGTTAGCTGGAAATGAGCTCACCACCACCAGTGCAATTAGAAGTAGAAGTTGGTGATGAGTCCATGGAAGAGGACTCTCGAGCAATAATGATTCCATCTGAAAGGTAATACGTTTATTCCTAAATTTTAAAAAGTGTGCATGTGCAATTCAGATATGGCAGAAGTGAAACATGAGATAAGTAGCAAAAGTGATTTCAGAAGCAACAGATGTATATATTTTGTGTTATCAAAATGTTGAACTTCTATATGTCATAAACTTTATGGTGTACTTTTTCGTTTCATCCAATTTTCAAATCACAACACTGCTAAAAAAAGTTTTACTTCAAAAATACCAAATCTATTATATTAGATATGTTTTTGCCTAAGGCATGAATTATACAGAGGAGGCATTTAGGTGAAGACACAGCACAGACGCGGCACATGTCATAGATGTTGTAGTAAGAATTTTAGAAGCAGCAAAGTTGTTAATACCAATAAAAAGTTCATGATAAGAACATAGACGCTGTTGTGGTGGAGAGATCAGTATAGCTGCCTACTATACTGACCACTCCACCACGACGGCGTCATCAAGCGGTCTGGGTTCTAAACCTGGTAGTGGCAAATATTTGTGTGACGAACACGAATATTTGTTTGCAAGTCAAGGTTGTTTATATATTTGCATAAGTTTATTTATAAAAATATCTAAAAAAAAAATATAATGTATATAAAAAAATGACCGTTATCTAGTATCCGTAACACAACCACAAGTTCTTAATGATACTTACTTTAGGCTAGATAATTGGTGTGTGTGTGAAAATATATTATATATTATTATTATATAGTAGCAAAAATATAAAAGTAATAGTAAAATAACTTAAGCGAGGTCAGATTCAGTCCTAATCTTCATTTAACAGGAACATAATAGATAATCCTGTTATGAATATTATATTTGTAGTAACAATTTTGTCGCTTCTAAAGTTGAAAATCTATGACATATACCATGTCTGTACCATATCTTCACCTTAAGCCTCCTCTGTATAATTCATGCCTAAGGGCTTTTCCTGACTAACTCAGTCCATTTCAATTTTGGCACTCGATCCATGCAGACGGGCAGGAGTGACCGGCAAATCGATTGAAAATACTACAATAAAATCATAATCATAACCTTTATACATATGTCGCAGGGTGATTTGATAAATCTTATTTCTGCATAAACGCTAGGTACTTAGTCTTAATGGCATGAGCCGCAATGTTTATGAAGTTTTATGTTAATAACGTATATACCAATATTTCATAGTGAAAGATTTTCTCAATGTGTATTTTGATAAAAACAGCATTAATACATTAAAATAATACATTCTAGTGAAATGTGATCCCCTTATTAGTGTAGTTACAAATTCTGGATGAGTTTCCGGAATGAGGATCCGTAACGATTTTAACTATGAATGTAGCTTTGTAGACAATTAATAAACAAAATAAATGGTACCAATTTTTTTTTCTACGATGAAAATTGACGAAGCTATAACTAAAAAACGGATTGTTCCGCCAAGCGGCCGCCTGGCAGGCGTGTGACGTCACTCGGCACTACATCACTGCCGACTGTACCGGCGCGCAGCGTTTCTTGCGAACATATCGTATTAAATACTATACATATTGTTTTTTTGATGTTATAGTGGTGGACAAAGCCTATTCAAGAGGTTTAGTACCAATTTAGTGTAGTTTGAGCAATCCTACTAATTTATAAACACGAAAGTTTGTATGGATCGGAGGGTGAAAGAAGTATGCGAGCGTATATACGTCTCTGTCTTTAACGCAAAACCTACGAAATGGATTTTAATTAAAATTTGTAATAATATAGCTCATACATAAGAATTACATATAAATATAGGCTACCTTTTATTGCGAAAAAGGGCTCGAAGGGGTTGAAATAAGGGATGAAATTTTGTATGGAAGTTCTTCATTTTTAAAGAAAAGCCATGAAACATGAATTTAGACACATGATAAAAAAAATGTTTTAGCATTTTTGAAAAATTTGAATTTGATGAAATAGGGATGAAAGTTCGTATCGAAGTCCAAAAGTCACGCTTTTACGCCTTCGATTTTATTAATATTAGATAGGAATAAGCTACCTTTATTTGTAAAAAAAGGGCATGAAGGGGTTGAAATAAGGGTCGAAAGTTTGTATGGGAGTTCGTCATTATTGAAGATTTAAATATGAAACTTTGAATTTAGGCTCTTGACAAGTAATAAATAAATATTTTGTTCATGTTTTTTAAAGTTTGACTCGTTTGGGGATGAAAGGTTGTATGTAAGACTAAGCAAAGTCACGCTTTCGCTTCTTCGATTTTGATGAAATTTGGTACAAATATTGACTAGACGCTGGGAAAGGACATAGGTTACCTTTTATTTCGAAAAAATGCTTGAAAGGGTTGATATGAGAGATGAAAGTTTGCATGGACGTTCGTCAAAATTATAATTTAGGCACAGTTTTTTTTACCTAATAGGTGAAATCTTGATCTTTTATCTTCACAAGGATGAAATGGGTGATGAAAGGTCGTATGGAAATCCAAAGTCCCAAAAATGCAGCCCAAAATACCTATACCACGCGGACAAAGTCGCGGGCAAAAGCTAGTACTACAGCTAGATATAGATAGTGGCTTACTAAAATAATTAAGTGTAATTTCGATTATATGATGATTGTATGATGTATGATTTTATATTATCAAAACTATACATACAATTTTCAAAATCTTGCAATGTGTAGGTACTTTCCGGAACAAAAATAGATTTTTTTTACTCAGTTTAGTTTACAATGTTTATCTTCTATCATTACCGTGGTTTAGTCAAATATTACTTATCCAAATATACATAATAATTTGCAATCATAATGTATACCTACTATTTTCTTTTTTCAAATTTTCTGTTAGAGATTTTGCCGACGTTTGCTGAATTTCTGGTTATAGTTTTATTTATTAGGAAATAACAATATAATTGGACGAATTTTTGAAATATGTTTTTTGGGGTTTCACTGCGTAACACATTTAAATATATTCCTTATGTCAAAGTGAGAAAAATGTCCAACAGTTGGTGTCTCTCGGCTAAAATGATGAAAAAAAATTCTAAGTATTCCTCGATTTATGTAACTATTTGAAATAAAATTTTACTCACGAATTATACATTATTTAAAAGTATATAATTTATTTAAGATTATCAGGAATAAAATCATGTAAATATATTTATTAACACGGAAGTTATAACTTTATGAGATGATGATGAGTAAAGTTTTATGATGTCAAGGTGTGAAAAAATATTATTTTAAGTACCTACCTACTTATTCCTCTATTTTTTCTAACTATTAGAAATAAACTATTACTCACGGAATATACATTATTTAAAAGCATATTTATTCAAGATTATCAAGTAAAAAAAATCATGTAAATATCTTTATTACCACGGAAGTTATAGTTATATGAGATGAAAATGAGTCAAAGTTCCTAGTGTGCGGCGATTCGGAGCGGGCGGATAGTGCCGGGTGACGTCACAGCCATGCCGTAGAGCGCAACAGATTAAATAAAATCAGTTGACGCTAATTGCTTTATAACTTTGCAACAGATGGACTAATTTTGATGATTTAAAAAACATCTTTATTGTGGTACAAAATGGAATGTTACTATGTATGTTGTATTAGGAAAAGCCATACCATTACGGGACCTCATTACCAATGCCTCAAAACACCATTTTAAGGCATTTTTATCACACTGACGGTTCGAGCAGCACTGAGCCGCAAATCGCGCGCTTGTGTCCTACGAGACACAAGTGCGGCACCAAGGTCACCCGACAAAAGCACTTCTATCCTCTTTATTATTATTTCTCTGGTAGATACCAAGTGCGCGGTCGGTACTCGGATGGGTGACCGATTTTTCTACTCGATCTTCCTCCGTGCTTCGAATGGAAAGTCGTTCCCAAGGACGGTTGGTCTTGTGGTCTTTTGGTTCGCAGGCGGTCAGCCTTAAAAATCTAATATTGCCAAAACTAGTATTGTCTATATTAAGACATATTGCAACAAATCCAAAAAAAATTAAGCAGGGTAGGAGAAGGAGAGAGAACCAGCTAGTGATGTGATGTGCACGATTTTGTACCCATTGTCGCTTTCGATATAGTGATGCGAATGATTAGTTGTGATGTAATAATTAGTTTTTGGTCATAAAAATGCTTTTCAATAAATTTATTGATTTATCGTGACATTTAGCGTCCCGATCAGCTGCAAATCGGGACGCGTCCCCAGACACCTGCAAAACGGAACGTCCCGCGCACATCGGGACGCCTGGCAACACTAGTTACAATGCGCGTTGAACGCTCGATTGTAGTGTAATGGTTTCATAATACAAATTTGTATAGCACCTAATGGACGGAACCTTCTATAACAAAGCGGCAAATAAAGAAAGAATGTCATTAGTGCACGTGTTGTGATGCGGTGTAAATACCGCTAGCCAATATCTAGGTTCAATGTCGCCTCCAAGGTTCTCCTTAGGACAGGTTACTGGTTCGTACTACACAGCTGGCGGTGCGCCAATATCCGGTAAAGATTATAATGTATTCGAAAATAAGCTCTGTTCAAGTAAAAATAAAATCCCTAGCTTCGAAACTTGCTTTCTGGATTACTGTGGCAGCTTCTTTGTTCTGAACGGCTAATAACCTCTTGAATTATTTCGTAAGGATGTAGATTGTTGAGGTAGTCATCATTGGCTTGGCTGGGGATTACTCATTTAGAACCTGGGAAAGCGGATAAATATATTGCCTTCAATATTTTGACTCATAGACTGGTTTATGGTAGGTTTTTTATTCGGAGTTAGTGATTTTAAAGTTTTATTGTCATGCAAATAATGCATACGGCTCGTATGCTAGTTTTTAATTATTCAGTTACAATTACATTCCATAAAACTGCAGACGAAGCGTGATTATAACAGCATACAATTCGACCTGGGTACGGAACTTCGGTTTATTTTAAGATCGGAGTATATTTTGCGACTCATGAACTCTTTTTCCTTATGATAGGTACCTATAATTTATTTTTCATATTAAAATTGAAAAAAGTTTTAAAGTAAATGGTGTAATGGTGTTGTTTTGGTAAAACGGCCAGCAAAGGACTTACTCCTGGTTTTAAGTGTAGGTGGTCTCCAGACAAGAGAGCCTACTGTACTCTGTTAATCTAATCCCTTATGTTCGGCTCTATCTATTCCTCTCACGCACTTTGAAATTAAGGTATGGTTGAAAGAGAGCGATAGATCCGAAAATACGAGCGTGGTCTTACAGAGTAGTGCTCTGATCAGTAGCTGTAGAGAGTATGCGTGTGCCATTAGCTACCCCAACCAAGCCAGCTTGCCAGGTGCTTCTTCGCGCCGCTTTTAACGTTCATAATGAACACCATGTTTCCTACAACAATTCCTCGATGATCTAATTGATAGATCCATCAATATTCACTGGTAGACACGACACGACGAAATAAAATTCTACCATGCGTAAAAAGGTGTATATTATGAATTCGGGTGGAAAATAAATCTTTTTGGCTCCTTAACAAGATGTTTCCAGTCTATGAATACAGGTGGAAAATACGAGTATATTAAGAATAACATTTTTGCGACAAAACACGCCGCGTGAAAGGAGCTTGTCACCTAAATAATATTTTGGTTAAATTACTATCGGTTACTTGTTATGCCCATTGGGTTTATCTTTTCCACAAGGATGTTCATTATATCGAGAATGTATGAATCTTTGCTTATACACCTTATCAGTCATTGGTATTTTCTGTTGCTTAATTACTTCTTTGTTAGATACTTACGCAATTAATTAAACCTCTGCAAAGGCTTTCAGTCAAGAACCTAAACATCTCTGACTGTCAAGTTGCGCTTTCAATTGTTTGCTCTCTGAGGATTTTCGCCCCTGAAAGAGGTATCTTTTCTTCCTTAAAGGAAAATCGTTTTAACTAGCTTTTCTCTAAACGAAAGTCGTAACTGTATACTACAACGCATGAGATAATTAGTGACGTACTGTACACCACCACGCTGCTGGTTCAATGGGTACAGGCAGTAAGGATGGTTCAGTGGGTACCTACCTACATGGTACCTACCTACACACTGGACGTTACATTACAACAGGGGGTCATGCTGATTTTAGACACATGCATTTATACCCTACTAAAAACTGTCCTTTTCATATCTGTCTTGTCTGCGTAGTTATGAAAATACTGTTTTCTTCGACTGTGACCCAGTTTCTCTCGGACAACTTTAATTAATTAATAGTGCCGCTCGTTATTTTCTTTACAAAATCAAAGAAAATTTCACCGGATGCCAATTAAAACCTTAAATCTTGCAAAACAAGATGCAACACTGCACGGTTTAATCCGTCAAGGCCACGATATTCTAAGTTGCTTCTATGAACTAAAAAACGTCTGTAGTCTTTGTTAAAAGTTGCTCGTGTTATCTTGTTGGATAACGACGCAACTTGGCGAATGTTTTGATCATTATTTATGAGATTGAGTATTATAATAAGGTTAATGCCCTCGGTTCCAAAATGCGACATACCTAGTGCTCTATAGTTGTGACAAAAGAGACTTTTGAAAGCTGAAAAATTTATTGATTTGTGTATGTTTGCCGAGAAGAACTTGTGTTATAGAAACTAGATAACAGAGAAATATACATTAATATAAGTTTTTATATAAATAATTTTAAAGAAATGTATACTTAAGCATTAATCGTGAACAGATGGTTGTGTTCATCACACAAACATTAGCCCCAGGATTCCGACACAAACCACTTAGACGATGCGTTACTGACCACTGTACCACGATGGCGTCACAGTTATAAGAAATGAATATAGTATTTCTCTAATATATTTTCTTCCCTTATCACTAGAGATGAGAGGAACAGAAAAAGAGAGAGTAGAGCTGAGGGAAGAGTGAAGTATAATTCTAAGACGTTGGCTTCTGTTATAAACGGCTCTTTAGAGTACTTTGTATAAATAAAACGATGAGAATTTCTTAAAATTGGCGTAGCGATGCACCCACGTAAATATAGGGTAATGAACCTAACGCCCGTTATTTAGTCGTTATGTCCAACAGACGCTAGAAATAACGAAAGAATTAAAATAGGCCAGACGTTATAACGGCGAAGAAGTCGTGTGTTGTTTACGACATATATAAGTTATTATTTTTGTATGAGACTCAGATATTTAAATTTGTATGTTAACGATATTTTTTATATAAATTGCTTCTTAGCCAATTGTTGCTTTCAATGAAATTAACAAGTATTTTTCCTGACATGGAAACTATTGGTCTTCTTCTTAACTGATGCTAAGTAATGGAAAGGTTAAAGCGCATATCTGCTTCAGCCGGAACCTTGAATAACTCAGGGACTGTCTGTCTTAAGACTGAATGCCAAAGAATATACAACATGTAAATTAAATAACCAACACCCTGAAAACAGGTGGTTTGGGATCGGCTTCTGAGTTGATTTCAATAATTTTTTTTAGAAAAAAACGTTTTTTTTTTGAAAAAAAACAAAAAAGTAACAAAAAGTACCCAGACAATTTTTTTTTTCAATAAAAATAACGTTTTTTTTACCTGTTTTAACCACCTGTATTCAGGGTGTTGGCTATTTAATTTACATGTTGTATACCTATGTCGTGGCCCGATCGTATAATTGGCCAGATCATGAACTGCTTGGGCATATCGTCTACCAAACGATCACACAGATACGTAGATTAGTCTCCCACAAACAGTCCACTCCGCTTGGTCATAAAAAAATAACCTTGAACCTACTGATCACTCCTGACCACTACCATTTTTAGATAATGGGCTACTCGACCAGTGGTCGAGATTTTTATGGTCCAGAAGTATTGCATGATATGCCGCACATTTCATGATCTGGCCAATTATACGATCGGGCCACGACATATACATTAGGCGACAGACTTGTATAAGACGGTGATAGTTAGCTGATTGAAATAAAGCACTATGGGGATCGAATCTGTGAGTGATTCCGGCGGGCTACACTTCTTGCAGTAACCAGAAAAAAACCTTTTATTGAAATACCTCCATTGTCGTTGTCTTGGGTCATTCAACCTAAAAAGGCAGTACACATTGATGCTATAACCAATTAATTTATAACCTTATAAAGGAAACAAGGAAACAAGACCACTTTACCTTCATCAGCAGACCTTCACACTGCGCTCTATAACTTTCCTAATAGGGGTGACATTGTACACATGTCCTATTGAACCCTATGTCTTGCACAACAGAATCTAAATTTCTAATTACTAAAATCGGTTGGTTTGCATTTTTTTTTATAAATAACCTATGTTCGTTGCTGTGGCTTTATGCCAAATCTACGATTCAGTGCATAGTTTAGCGTTGTTTAGGATGGTGTGTGTGGCAAATTGGCTCATAGAAATTGCGGATAGCGTAAAAAATAAATAACATATTGTATAGTGTAAACTAAGTGTATAAATGAACTATGTACTCAAAGAAATTACAATTTATTATAGTTTAATTCAATGTTATTAAAATATTTTTGTTTGACGTAATTATAATTGTTGTAAATTATAAACGCGGGTGATTGGTCTTCAATGAAAGAGCTCATTGCCAAATTATGTGTGTTTGATTTCTGGGGTTTATTTCAATCATAATTTTAATTGTGTTCCGTGTTCTTTATTGAGTTACCTAATTTATTGTTGCAAAGTTTCAATGTTTCGAAACTTCGTTTTCATAATACAATCAAATGAAATCAATCGTATTCTCTAGGCGCCAGTGATAAAGCAGTTCAAATTTCTCAATTCAAATACAATAATTTACGCAGTCTTTTAGGGAAACTAAGTGATAATATTTAAAGCAAAATCAATTTTAAGTGCAAAGAGTAAAGTTGAGAATAATGAGTGAGGAATCGCTGGACAGGTTCACGTTGCCAGCTCGCGCGGAAGCCGTGGTGGAGTTGTGGCGCATCAAGTTGTCTGAAGGTGTGCTCGCGCCGAGCCACTTCCAGGATCACTTCAGAGTCACTGTACCCAGGGTATATTCGCCGCAGCCGAACAGGACATGTTTGGGTAAGAACACTTTCTTTCATACAAAACGAGCATTATATATGGTGTAAGAAAAGGCCTATGTAAGTGCCTTTACACACTGTTATTGAGCAGTATAGTATACACATTCGATTTTGATGTATAAGGTAGTAATCAATTCGTTATTATGATCAGGGTAACTTAGGCTACATTGTAACCGACTTTAACTCGTTAAGCCCCGTTCGCGCTCAGGAGCGCGAGAACACAATTAAAATCAATTGTGTCTGGATATTAATAATCGTCCAGGGATTAACAATAGGAGGAGTCGCTTTTGTCTTGTAAACCTCTATTTTAACCGATTTCATCATCAACAGCTCATATAATGTCCCCACCGAGGGGCTCGAGCCTACCCCACATTAGGGGCGATTAGGCCTTAGTCAACCACGCTGGCCAAGTGCGGGATGGTTGACTTCACACACAACCAAAGAATTTCTTCATAGGTGTGTTGCAGGTTTCCTCACGATGTTTTCCTTCACCGTAAAAGCGTCGATTAAACGTACATATGAATTCAAAATTTGAAAACACATTGGTACGTGGCGGGGATCGAACCAGTGTCTCCCGGGTGGGAGACGACGTTCTTACGCACTACGCCACCGACGCTTAACCTTTTAACCGATTTAATTCCTTTATTTTTTTTCCTAGTTGGGTTACAGTTTTTAAACTTCTAAAATTCTGAATCCCGTGCAGTCTATCGCTCCAAGGGCTTACTTGCGCTGTGTCGATATACCACCCACAACATCATGCCCAAGGAGAATTGGTGTCAGGCTGGACATAAAACGATACTAAAATCTATATCAGTATGGTGACATAAATTGCACCGACGAAGAAGAGAAGTAGCCAGCAATGCGATTTCTATTTCCAGATTGGTCTTTCGATGAGGAATTAGCAGTACGACTACTCATTCATCCCTTGGAGCACTTCGTGTGGGGCTCCAGCGATGAGTCCAAGCCGGCTCCTCGGCGGTCCACGCTCTGCGGCCGCGTGTTCAAGCAGGGAGAGCCTGCGTACAGCTGCCGGGAATGCGGTAAGATACTATATCTTTGATTTTGTCTGTCTTGTTGGTGACGATGCTTTTGACGATAGTTTTGATCTGAGGCATTTGGTCTGATAGAGAGAGAGTTAGAGATAATTGGTCGGCTTCCAGTCCATTTTCGAAGTAATCAATAAGTAGAGATGTAGGTCGCGTATGGGTCTGATGAGACCAGCCGCAGGTGTTGTCACGGAAGTAAACAGGGTTCCCCGCGAGGCACACGGATATGCGGGGCTTAGAGACGACGATGGTGTTTAATGGATATGCTAGTCCCATGCAGAGAAGAAATTTTATATCTACCTTAGTTGCAATAAGGGGCTAGTGTGGCCCCTTATCGCAACTAGGATAGAAATAAAATCTTTTCCGTTGCAAAAGAAGGTGAGACCTATGCCAAGAGCTTCCCTGTCAAATTAAAAAGATATATTAATTGCTTTGTAGTTAGGTAATTAGAACACTGGACCAAAATTCTTATAGTCGTTATATGAATAGAAGTTTATTTTATTTTAGAGTCGAAAATTGAATTAGTGTATTATCTTTTTTTTAGGCATGGATAACACATGTGTACTATGCGTGGAGTGCTTCAAAGTATCCGCGCATAGGCACCACAAATACAAGATGGGCCAGTCCGGCGGCGGCGGTTGTTGCGACTGCGGTGACACGGAAGCCTGGAAGAGGGAACCTTTCTGCGAGTTGCATGCGGTATGTAAACTTATCTATAGGTTGATTTATAAAATTTCTGTAATGATGTAGATAAAATGCACATGTAAGAACCCTGTAACCTTTAAGTTATAGAACAGATTGTTAAACTATGACACTTAAGAACGACTTAATTTTTCATGCGAAAATCCGGCTCGAAGGACCGTGACTTTTGTATTTATATTTCATTATAAAATGAAGTTCAGTCAATAGTTATGAGAGGAAAATTAGAATAGAATACTGCACATTAACTACTTATACAGATACAGTAAAAAAAATCTTAACAGGAAATGATATTATTACTAAAGATAAACTACGATAACATGGCGCGCCCCTCCAATATTCAAAACGTTTGAAAGTATTTGTGAAAATATTTACAAAGCGCCACCAACGCATTTGTGCGTTCTGAGACCCCTGTAAAACAAAAACAAATCCTACTGAAGAGGAATACTTACAAATAAATAAAAAAATTGACTACACCCATTGAAACAGTAATTTGGAGGGGCGCGCCATGTTATCGTAGTTTATCTTTACAATTGTACGTATCCTAGCTTCATAGGAGCAAATTACGTGAACGAAGAATAGCATAAAATTATCTATACACGGTGTACTCATAAATGTCATCTTTTATACTACGACTGGGCAGCGAATCAAACGCGGGTTCAAAATTTGTGATGCTAAAAGTCACAGTGTATAAAGGGCCTAAAGGCCAGCCTTATAAATTCTGCAGTACCGATCGTCAGTGTGTTCTGCGGACAAATTAAAAACGATAACGAAATTCGATAAAAACAAAATGATTGGCTTTTGAAGTCGCTTAAGCAGTTCTTAAATCACGTGGCCAATCGTAGCTCTAAATAAGTTGGTAGTTAATGCGAAGACGCTGTAAAAAACCAATCAATATGGCCGATGATGACGAATTTTGATATGTTATCGGTATGAAACGATTGCCACTTGTCTAAGCCCGCTGGTTGTGAATTTCTGTTGCATTTCGAACAGGCGCCGTCTGACGAGGACCAGAATCAGCTGATCAGTCCCGATGTCGTTGAACGTATGAAGATCGTAGCGTCCGTCGTGTTATCGTACTGCCTGCGACTATTGACGGACGATCATGCGCCCAGCTTACCCAATGATCTCAGGTAATGTAAACATTATTTTTTGTTGTTTGATTGGAAAGTTCAGGCAAACTCCCTAACATTTTTTTGTTGATATAATTTTTAGCGTCTATACATAAAATATATAACAGAATAAAGAGATATATATATACGAAGTCTGGAAATAAAGATATAAAAACACAAAATCTATAATGTAAACAAACAGATTAAACGTCAAATAAACTTTTTTTAACCCTCCCTATTACGGGACGGCAAAGGGATCTAGCCCGTATAGCCATGTCTTAAGTTTTCTATCGTCTTTTTTGATGTTAGCATTAAAACGTGGGTGTCACAGGTTTTAATTTATCTAGAAATAGTGCTCACACAGTCTGTCGCATCTTCAGTATTTTCTTCTTTAAGGAAGTTTGCATTAAAATGTGTGGCACCCACATCAAGAAAGAACAAATACAGAAGACATGGCTGTATGGGCTAGATCCCTTTGCCTTTCCTTAATAAGAAGAATTTAAAAATAACAACAACATTTAAATAGTAATTTGTTCTTTTAAAATATTACTTTTCTCCAGACTTCACAGCGTCATAATATTTTGTTCAATTACGCTAAGAAAATATTTTAAACACATCAGTAACAATTAAATTTGTAGACGCTAAAGTATTTTTTCAATAATAGCCATTGTTCTTTGGATGACAAGCATCGCTTGCTACAATGACGTGACACTCGCGCGCTGCCAACCCTAGACCCCTTCCTTATCCGGCTTTGCCAAACTTACTAACAGAAACAACACCTCAAAAATGTAATGTTATTCGACTGTGGTCTTCTATAAGGCGGCTATTTCTCTGTGCCCTACCACATTAACACTATTTTACTCCCGAGTGCCGAAACATGTGACCAATCTATTCCATTAAGGGCTGATTTTTCAATCCTTAGACATTTTTTATTCGTCCGGTATCGTACTATACGGACAAATTAAAATTACATTATCAGTTATCATTTCGTGTCTTGTATTTGACATTTGCTTCAGTTTCGGTAATAATTTAACGGCCTGTTAACTTTTATCTCACGACTAGCTTTTGTACGCGACTTCGTCCGCGTAGAACAGTTATTTCGGGCAGCATTTAAATTTTCTTATTATTTCTTCTAACCCAAGCGCCATACACCATTCAAACTTTGCACCCCCTTTTCACCACCTTAGAGGGTGAAGTTCCAAAAATCCTTTCTTTGTGCACCCCTGGACCCCTTAAGGAACCTACGTACCAAGTTTGGAATCTCTAGACCCGTTGTTTGGGCTGTGCGTTGATATGTCTGTCAGTCAGTCAGTATTCATTTTTATATATTAGATTGAAAAATCAGCCCTTAATGCTTTATGACTAGTATAATTATAGTGTATGAAACTGACTTTACTGGTGATGGCATATCCTGTCAAATGTTAGAATCAACTTTTTTGCTTTTAGGAACTTTTACTACTTGTTTAAGTATACTGGTGTTTCAATAATATTATCGATGTAGGAAAAATTTAAGAAAGACATGTTAACAAGTATCCGGCTCCCCCAATGGGAAAAAGAGTATTACACTTGCAATACATTCTCTTTTCATCTCTTTCAGATTAAAAGACACAGAAAAGGACCTACTACAAATCTTGGATTCGCCAGATTGTTATTGCACAGTTCTCTACAATGACGAAACTCATACATTTGAACAGGTAACTTGATGAGTCAATTTTATATATGTACTTGCAAAAAAAAACTTCACTAAAAATTCGACTCGAAGGACCATGTGAATATCATCTTTTCGAAATTTGAGTTACTTGAAGTATATGTGACTCGAAATGTTGTATTTCCAATATAATAAGAAAGTCCAACACAAGATTATTTAGATTATTTATTAATGACGTTTATAGATTGGCAATGAAATTACTAGTACGAGATCAAAAAAAATGCACCAATATGTGAGTAATGCCAATGTGTGAGTAATAGCCATGTGTGCGTGAAAAATAGAGCTGCAGTCTGAAAGTTGCTGTCTTTTCTACGTGAGTGACAGGCCGCCTGCGTGTAAGTGAAATGGTCTCGTCTATTTGTCTCGCTCTAATATGCTCTCTCTCTGTCACATTGCCAATCTGTAGTTTCGTACATCTATGGATGGTAAGTAGATGTCTGTCTTTGCATTTGGACTTGGAGTTGGGTTTGTCTTTACATTATTGTAACCGCCGCGCTAGCACGTCTCTTTTGAATGACCCAGGGTTGTGAGGAATCACGTGTGCTGGCAGAGAATTCTCAAAACCTCAAGACTTGTAAAATTTTTAGTTTGCGATGAAATTGTGACCATATTATTATTTCGTCAAATGGGGGACTATTGTGACTAGCCTCCAAGTAAGTCCTATTGAGGCCTTACATGTACTCCTTTAGCTGAGTACTATCTAAAAATAATAAGATATTCTTAGCTTATGTTGTAGAGATGTCTGTTCAGCTTGCAGTGGCCAATTTAAGAGCCCTAATTAACACGCTCAGGTTGCCCCTGTTGAGCTTCAGTAGCTCATCAGTGCGCTTACGAGATTATGGTACGATTAGTGCTTTTGAGTGTGTTAACCCAGGCGTTCTTTGCCTTTGTTTTCCCACCACGGCTAGTTCCGGACGGTCATTTTCAGGGAAACGACCGCGCTCGATGACCTCGGGTGCGGTCCGATGGCTGCTCCCGGTGTCCTCGTTGCGGAGGACGCGCCAGGTCGAGCAGCCGTCGGTGAGGAGGCGGCCTATAAGGCTGGTGTCGGCCAGCGGCCCACAGGGGCTGGCGTTAGTCGGTAGCCCCTGTGGGCTGCTGGCCACCAATTGGTGCACAAGGAGTGCCTAGACGGGCAGCGTTGGGACCACCTCGGTGTAGTTGCGCTCACGTGCGAGCCGTCCCGTAATAGCGCACTGGAGGTCAGGCCGGGGAGGATGTTTAGTGGGTATGGAGGGAACGCCTTTACCTGAGTCCCACATACCCCTTGCGGTTGGCACCATCCCGCAGAGACGATGCGTAAATGCATTTGACCTCCCCGACAGCAAAAAAAAATACGTTCTTTGCCAGCCCATTTTTGCCTCTTGGAGGAGGTGGGTTTTTGAGTATTGCATGGCAATGGTGACCATAGTTTGTCGCTGATAAACAAGCAAGCACGTGTAGCCCTTATGAGAAAGAGAGATGGTGGTATTACGGAAAAAAGCCCCTTAGTACACTCGCCGCGCTCTTAGTGACGCAAATCATCTTAATACTTGTGTGATGTTATGATGATGTTCTCCAGGTGATCACCACTCTCACTCGGGTAATGAAATGCAGCCACCGAGACTCCGTCGAGCTGGTGACCCTGATAGACCGGGAAGGTCGCGCTATGGTCAAATGCAATCTGTTCCAAGTGTGCGACAAGCTTAAAACTGACATTGAGGTGTAAGTATTTGACAATTGATATTGATATTTACATGGTTGGCTTATTCTCACTAGTTCTATCGAAGAACCAGTGAGATTGTTATCACTAGTTCGAACGTCGAGCTTACCACTTACTTAGGTTACCACAAATTGACAGATTTCTCCAATCGAATTTCAACCTAAATACATTTGGTATAAAGTGCAAAATTGATTAGGAAAACTCGACGGTTTGTGGTTACCTGAGCTGTTTTTTTTATATATTATTATGTTATAACAAGGGAAGACATCTACGAGGGAAGTCTCTAAGTGTGACAAGGTGCGATAACAAAGCGAGATGTGCAGATTTGTTGTGTGGTTATTTGGGGGAAATTGTATGTGCTACTTCTATTACCTCGTTTGCCTATACCATGGAAAAGACTATACCTCTGGGATAGTCTAGCAGACTTTTAGGATACAAAATGAAACTCCTGATTAAAAATATTGAAATGTACCATAAAGCATGCAGGTCGTCAGGAGCATTTAATTCTTGTCTATTCGGTTTTTCAATAGAATAGTAATTTCATTAACAATATTGCCAAACATTCCAAATCAAGAAGGCTGATTAAAATCCTATTTTGGTACAAATTTTAAACACATAAATTTCGCATGCTATTTGTTTCCGTGTCAAAACTCAAGATTATTAAAATATAAATGAACATAGAAAGGAAAATAGGCTTTTAAAATATGTCTCGTCGCCAAGAGCGCACTATTTTGTTTAAAAATTAAAACAATTTTTTTCATAATGATAACACGTACTCCTTTTGTAACGCTCCATTTTTATTAATAGGAATAATCAAATATTAAATTAAAATAGTGCACTCTTATTGAGACATCCTATATCTTGAGTTGTCGGTAACGCAACGTGCGATAACCGATCCGACACTCGTATGAGATGCCAGGTAAGCACGTGTTCAATGAGGGTTTTCTAAAAATAGTATTCGCCAGATGGCAGAACTGTGATATGAAGTCCACCTGTCAATATTTCATTGATAAATCCTCATTTGACTATTATTATGATGTTTTTAGAGCGGGAATTTCCCATGGATTATAATTACTGATGTTTATAGATTGGCAATGAATCGACTAGGATGAGACCAAAAAAATGCACCAATGTGTGAGTAATACACATGTGTGCGTGTAAAATAGTACTGCAGTCTGACAGTTGCTGTTTCTTCTACGTTACTGACTGGCCGACTTGGGCCGCCCGAGTGTACGTGAAATGGTCTCGTCTATCTATCTCGCTCTAATATACGCGTTAGTATGCTCTTTCTCTTTCACATTGCCCATCTAGAATGTCCTATATCTATAGAATTTCCTAAGTGTTTTGACACCTAGACCTCTTGTCTCAGAGCCATCTGGTTTATGAAAAACCCTCATTGGACGTATCCGCCTCGTATTTCTTATACTGCGACTGCTCTACCTGCGTTTAAAAATACGCTTTCGCTGCACTTACGGCACAACGCCGTCCCGAGCTAAGCTACGTGCTAAAACTATTTGATGTGTCAAAATATCCGGCACCAAAACCTAAAAGTAAAGTTCAGTGAACAATCTAACGCAAAAGCCAACAACCAGGACAGATGTTACACTCAAATTCAATTCAGAGGTCGGAGTACCACTAGGCCATTATTAATGCCGTTACTAATTTACAACGTTAAAGTGTTAGCCACATCTACGTGACGCCTAAAATAACGTGTAACGTAACGCGTTAAGGCGCAGGTGGAGCAGAGTAGCATACCAGGAACAGAGGGTTTAGCCAAGTGGTCAATCGATTGCGCCGAACGCTTAACTTAAATAATATAATGTATGAAACTGACGTATTAGCACAGTATACCAAGAACAGTAGTTTGTCTGCGGGCTGTCGGCGAGTTATTAGCCTACTCTGCGTTGACGCTAGGGCTATCGTAAATGTGCCGGGCGTTAACGAGCGGCGAGCGAATGTGCAATGACATAAAAACGCGCGATCACACCGAGACGGCGAGACCACCTTATGCCCCCATACTTTTATGTCAATGTGTGCGTCACAGTGCGTGCGTACACGGCGCCAAGTACGCACGCACACATTCTAATGGATAGCGGCCATTTTGTATGAAGACGTATTACTGTTCCTGGTATACTGTGGTATTAGTGAGAAAGCCCTATGGCGACCATCTCAAATGTATGAGTAGTAGTCAAAATTTGTCATAGAAACTTCGTATCGTTTGGCACTTGTCTAGGCCCTCAGGAAGGTCGTTATTTACGCTAGGTAGTGTAGTGGAGTAGTGTATCTGGTGGTGGTATTGTGATGGTTGTGACTGACAGCCGCACGGCGATGTTCGAAAGGTTCACGTCGCGGCACGGGCCCGGCCTCAAGGTGCTTGTGATGCACGCTCACGTCATCGCGCATCAGCTCTACGCCATGAAGCTGCTGCACTGGTCAGTATATACCTTCTTTCATTCATCATTCCATCTCAGCTCATTCCTCGTAGCCTTTCAGGGGGTAGGTATTTACGAGTACCAGCATTCAGCACTTCCCTGTCGAAGCGCCTGGTGCCTACACGACACAGCCGGACCCAATGGAGTAGCACCCTCGTGTGGAACCGGAATGACGGATGGCATCCCGAGCTGATGTGCTCCTTACACTCCACTGGCTGACCGGCGGGTATAGCTGCCTGTCTCCAGGCATATTGCATTAATGCGCGTAGAATATTGAGTGCAATAGACACGTCAAGTTTTGTCACTCCCTGATTGATTAAAGCTAGCCGTTTGTGTGTATGTTTTGTATTTACGTATATTCTTCCGTAGCGTCTAAACTAAACTATTCATCAGATTTTGATTAAGAAGCTCTCAATAGATTCGTTATTATGTTCCGGGTAGCATAGGCTACATTTTAACCAACTTAAGGAGTAAATTTTACCTTGTAAACCCTGATTTTCACCAATTTCAACCCTTTCTTTTTTTCTGTAGTCGGGTGACAGTTTTTTAAACTTTTTGCTTGCTTATCGGAGAAGTCAAATGTATTTCCGCATCATTCACAACGATGCAACTGCAGGGGTATGTGGGACTCGACGCACAGGCGTTCTCCCCTACCCACAGGCGTTCTCCCCTACCCACCAAATCCTCCCACTAATTCCTATCCGGGCATCCTGCCAAGGCACTCTACGCTATTTACCGGAAAGCCATCTGTGTCCGCCCTTTCGGGCCCAAGCGGCGCACCGTTCAATCGTGTCTACTGTCGGGCGGGACTTCAGACCGGCCGCTACCGAGCACAATGCTCCACCGGCCCTGAATAGGGCCGTTTCCCGCGTCCCCCATAATGGTGCCAAGGGAGGCTTGGGTGAAACAAAGCACAGTTTAAACCCGATTTCTACGCCATCTGTTCCCCTATCTAAAACCGCAGCCATCGGTCATTCCGGTCTCACACGAAGCAGCTGACTCGATTGGCCACCAGGCGCTGGCTTCGACATTGCGGCGCTGATAGTCTTATGAATCTCATACCCCCACGTTCATTATCCCAGATTTCAGTAACATTAGTTTTTTTTTAACTGCACTCAGAACTATGGTTGATGATTTTAATGATATTTTAAATATATTTACAAGTTCAATTTCTTCATTACATTGCATTATAGCCTTCCCATAAGGTCGAAAGCAAACATAAAACTCATATTTAAACAAATTAACTGATCTCATAAAAAAACCATGAATAATTTCAACGTTTTCAATCAACTTTCCCCAAACGCAGGCTACAGAACTTCGTCAGTCAAGAGCCAAGCCTTCGACGGGCCGTCAGCCAAGTAGCCTTAGGTGAAGAGACCTGGGGAGGCTGTAGCGGGTCGGCGCACCTGGTGGGCGGCGGGGGGGTGGCCGGTGCTGTCATGCAGAATGACTTCCGCATGTGGAAGGCTGCCAGGACTGCCTGGCATCGGCTCTTGATAGCTACCACCCTCATGGACTACTCCACCAAGAAATCTATGGCGATACTGTTTACCAAGAACTATGGTAAGTCTTTTTATAACAAATTGGGTGTTAACGATAGCCTGGGTGAAAAAAAATGGAAACTTCATATTTAAGTCGGCATATCTAACCTTAGCTGTACCTGTACAGTCAACGGCAGTAGATGATCAAAATCAGAATTTCTAATTACATATAAACAAAATTCTTTGCGGGAATAAATATATTATTAAAATTACCTACATGAACGTAGTCACGTAGAAAGTGCGTATGAAAAACAGGTACGCACCGTATCGCGACGCCATTTGCAAGGTCGCAAGTGTTGTAGTATAATTTATATTGAGAGGGGTAGGGGTGAATAGGCATGAAAGAACAGCAATATCATCATTAATACGTAGTGTAATAAAGCTTGAATTTGTTCACTTTCTAGCATCTATCGTGAAGGACTTCATCCGCGACGACCATGACCACTCGTACTCGATATCTTCGCTCTCTGTGCAACTGTATACAACCCCTACACTCGCTCACCACCTCATCGCGCTACACGACGCCTTGTTCGTCGTCATGAACACCTTTGTCAGCGAGTGTAATCGCCGTTGCAATAATAGGGTAAGACACTATTGGAAACTAATAATAATTCTTCTGAGTTGTCCACATCCAGCGGCTTCCTGTGACCTTTACCTGATCATCGGTCCCCATTGTGATGCAATGGACGTATCTCAGCTGAGACGATTTCGTGTATAACTACCCTCTAGTCCCAGTGGAGTAGTCTCACGATGGGACTACTGTTATTTTTTTCCCAGAGGTTCCACTGACTGGACTATTGGGATTTCAATTCTCAGTAGTCCCGTGTGATACTCAGACGCATAAAACGCATATTTATATAAAGTTTCATTAATCAAAACTTCATGGTAACATGTCACATTATTATAAGTAACTCAACAAAACATCAAATAATTGTCAACAGTCAATAGAACATGAAACATCTAAAATTGTGTTGTAATAATATTTGTGATGTAATTTTTAGTAGGTATGTACCTATGTGTTTCATTTCGTAGTCCGTAAGTGGATGTAAACAATTTAGTTTAAAAAGATTTTCAAAAACAAACAAAGACAGGTCGACAAAGTAGGCAAAATTGTTCCTGAACCTCTGGGAAAAAAAATACCAGAAGTCCCATGATGGGACTACTCAAGTGGAACTACTGGCAATACACGAACGATTTGATAACTAATTACTGTCTTTCTACAGGGCCGGCTGGAGTTCGACCGTAACCACATTTCAGTGGGCTTCAAGCGCGCGCAGTACATCCTATACGACGTGAAGTACTTACTAAGTTCGGTCCCGTCTACATTCGACGATGACCTCCGTAAAGGGTTCCTGCACGGACTCTCCTTGATGTTAAACTTGCTAGTTATGATGCAGGGTATGGACTCAGTTGTGAGACAGGTGAGACTAGTTTATGTTTAGTAACTTTTATCACTAACAGACGATTTTTAATATATTACCCAAGCTTTCCTTCTCATTATTATAGTTTAAATTAGGGATGTCGCGGATGTGACCTTATCGGAACAGGAATCTGAACCGAAGTTGAAATCTGAGTCTTAGCTGGAGCCTGAGTTAGAGCTTAAGCCAGATTATTATTTAACTGTCTTTTCTGTGTTTATTGAGACTTTCATACGAAACATTTATCTCTATGTTGGTTGTCTGTGGTGGTGTTAGCATCCTCATTAACTCTTTTTATTATAATATAAAATAGAATTAAAGTTATTCTTATTTTCATCTGCTGCTGATGATGCTTGAATTATATGGTTTTACTTTTGCCCGCAACTTCGTCTGCGTGGAATAGTTACTTTTGGCAGTATTTTAATTTTTTACTAATCATACACGTGTTTATTTTATTTATTTCTTATTATGAGCCTAAATTAAAAGTTTCAAGGTTTTATTTTTGATAATGACGAAGATATGTTGATTTCCAGACTTTTGGACCCCATTTCCCCCTTTTAGGGACTGAATTTTGAAACAACCTGAAAGACGTGTTTACTCATTCATCGATAGGAGTACTCCTGTGAAGTTTCGAACAAAATAGTCTTAACTAATCTTGTTTCCCTATACAAACTTTCATCCCCTATTTTACCCCCTTAGGGATAGAATTAAAAAAAATCGGCATTATTCCTTGCCTACATCATAAAAGGAACCTTTGTGCAAAATTTCAGCTATCTAGGTCCAAAGCTGGGCGTTGATCAGTCAGTCAATCCGGGCATTTCTTTTTATATATTAAGATTATTCGTTCATGTAAGTGAATGCTGCGTATTACGTTCCGATCTTCGTTTTAACTTCAGATTCAATATTATCGGAATCGTAGGTCTAAAATCAATCTACACTTTCGATCTTTTGGAATCGGAGCTCCGGAGGGAGCCCTAGTTTAAATATATCTTCAATATCTCAGGTGGGCCAACACATGGAGTACGAGCCTGAATGGGAGTCTGCGTTCAATCTCCACGTGAAGTTAGCTCACAGCATCACACTGTCCCTGGAGTGGTGCTCAGCTGAAAGGGCATTGGCTACTTCCGCGTATCGTATGGCGCTAAGGAGATTCGCCGATACTTACACACACCCGCCTAAAGTTGTTCGAGGCAAGTCATTTAACTAGCACTTTTATAACACTTATTGTTCATCAAAGACAGGAAACCAGAACGCTAATCCCTTATGGGAGTACCCCAACCACAAAACAGCGACAAGGTGAGAGCTAATTTGTATGAAAATCAACAGTTCAATTCACACGGACCGCATTTTGCCGTCAAACATGTTGTCGCAACGACGTCGTAACCACATCGACATTTTGTAGTTACCACAACGCAACTGTAAAATGCTGCAGTAACGCTATTCGTACGGCACCACTGCCTTGCTACCTTTTGTCACTGCGATGTGGTGTGGTTGTGGTACTTTTAAATCGTCCCTAAAATTCATTGTGCCCAAACCAGATCGATATTAGTTCATCAGATATTCCGTACAATATGTTTGTGTAGTTACTGTACTACAATGTACATGAGTTTTGTGTGTCTGTATAAAGCAAGTTAATACCGTAGGAATAGTCTGTGGTTATTGTAGAATTATCGTCGCATGCTTCGCTAATTACGTACATTATGTGTGAAACTGGACAATCGAAGCACTTAACGGCGTATCATTGGCTGATGCGGTTTTATACGATCTGTTTCTAGCTTATACAGAACATTATTCTCAAAACTGGTTAAACAAAACTTATCAGTTATCGCTTATAATTTTCTGCTGTAGCATTATGTTTCGTATCTGCCACTAATAAGGTCCATTGTCCCAAAGCGTCATAATCAAAATGAGTTAGTTGCCCAGTAACATGCCGTCTATGTTACTAGTATCGATTCTGCGGTGCCGTAGCATTATGTGTCGTATCCCTCGCTAATTTAGTCCATTATCCTCAGAGCTGGGCAATCAAAGCGCGTCAGTTATCCCGTACGACGTGTCTGTGGAGCCGGTATCGATCCATCGCCCGCTATCGCGGTTCATTGCCGGACTGCACTTGCAACTGCATCGTCATGGGCTCAACTACCACAGCCGGGAGTTCGATCGCCCGGACAAGCCGAAACCAACGCCTGAAGAGCTTATAGGTGAGTTGTACTTACAGATGAATGAAGAAAGCCAGAGTGAATCTTTCAGGCGAGCATTTACCAATCGACAATTTTCCCGGTGTACCACTTGTAGGCGGATTATTGCGTGGTACCGCCATGTCTGATTGACAGGCGACCCGCCCCCCTATACCGGTTTGAGCCAATAGACTATATCGTAGTCCACGCTAGAGCGACTGCACGGAGGGGAGGCGACCTGCGGAAGCGGAGTGAAGACGCTGCATATTATTGGCTGCGCCAAATAACGCTAATATTCTATTGGACGGAAAAAGTAGGCAGGGCTTGGTGCAGGACATCCGTTCATGGAATTTGTTTGCTAAATGGAATACCAGGAACTTTGTTGACTGTCAAACGCCCAGCCTATTGAGGATTTACACAAAATATATTCCGTTGTAAAAAAAATATGTTCCTTCCGAACATGGAAATTTAAGGATGGATTTTTCTGGCACCGAAATAGTTTTTATGTTCTTACAGAGAGTAATTATTATTAGAGGAAGTATGTCGAACTTTACTACAACAGGGTATAGCATATTCTAATGGTGCATCCACACAGTCCGTCTTTGTAATTCGGCGACGGTACCTGCTGTGCGTATAATTAATTATCCTAATATTATAAATGCAAACGTTGCTTTGTTACACTTTCACGCCTAATCCGTGTAACTGATTAATTAATTTTGACATAGAGATGATGACGCTGGATATGGTTATAGCCTACTTTTTTCGGGATGATAAAAATTTCATCTACATTAGCGCGTGCGAAGCCGCGGGGCAAATAGATCTGCTTAGTTCCGACAATATTTTCATTAATAATATTTATGTAGAACATAATAAATTAGCCGTGTGATGCCGGCAGAGTAGAATATCATAACCATATATCCTCGAATGGGTGTCGTAGAAGGCGACTAATAGATCAGCAAAGGGGTACTGATCACCTTATACTCCGTCCACCAATCCGCATTGGGCAAGCGTGGTGGACTACTGCCTAAACCTCCTTCGATGACAAGGAGAGGCCTTGGAGTGGGTCGAATTATTAAGGCTATTATGATGATGATGATGATAAATAAAATTAGATCATAACCTTGATAAAGGATTCTGTAAATATTTTCAGAGCCTGTCCTCCAGACGACGGCCATGATAGCGCAAGTTCACGCCGGCATGTGGCGGCGAAATGGTTTCGCTCTTCTCAACCAACTGTTTTTCTACCAGAATGTTAAATGCCGCGTAGAAATGTTGGACAGGGATGTCCTGATGCTGCAGGTATGATTGTCATTACTACAGGCCTGTTTCACAGATTCCCAGTAAGTTCCCATTAGCGTTTATTTGACAGATAAACCATACAACATTCACAAACAATAAAAAAACAATACTATTCAGATAAGTGGCACAAAAATAAAACACCAAATTGGCGTTGAGTGGCAGGCCCCTTCGAGGGTAGTATAAAAATGCAATTAACAGGCAGACATAATATGTCTGCGTGCCACACGCGCGATATAAACTGTCAGACATATTATGTCTGCGTGCCACTTAAGGGGCTATTCGAAATAAGGCATTTCTTAGTGCATGCCATATGACAAATCTATTCATAGACAGTACCGTGGGGATCGGCACTATGCGTACTTTAAAACGTACGCACAGCTAAGGTAGCTAGTTATATTACGCAACGCACAGGTCGAAATGTCAAAAGTTTTGTTTGAAATAATAAAACGTCAATAAATTCAACGCTGTAAACTACGCAACAAGATTCGAGATACCTCATAGTAATGTTTGTGAATACGGGTGTCAATTTAACTGCCAGATTTATCTTAATCAAAACCTATAAAACCGGCCCTAAGTATAATGTTACACGTTTACAGACCACGACCACAGGTTACCACAAATTTCTTCAATAGACTTTGAACTCTATGATCCTGTAATAAAGTTGAAAATTTATTTAAGAAATGTAACCCTTATAAAGCCTGATCTGCTGTCGTCTGCACAACATGTAACAGTCGACAAAGTTCCCGGTGTGCCATTTAGCAAATAGAATCAAAGGGCTGCCCTGCGTCAAGTCCAGTCTGCTTTTTACTCTGGCCAATAGAATATTTATATATCTCTTCTTATTAATGGATGTATCCAGTAATGACGCTGCTTTCGTTGCCCACGTTTCGGCTGCTTACATAAAAACAACACCAGACTAATGTTGATTCAAAGGAGTCCATCTTGCAACTGTAGCGATCCTAGGCATTTTGGTGCAGTTACTGAATCGCGTTTGCATCGCGACAGTATCGCGTTAGTATCGCGACTTCACGAGAGGAACCGTCTTCTGCATGAGAAAAATAAAATAAAAAAACATTTAAAAAAAACATTTTTTTTTGAGCTTAACTCAGAAGCCAATCGCAACCCACCTGTATTCAGGGTGTTGGTTAATAAACTATATGGCACCACAGACAAGAGATCTTGCTGTCAAAAGAAATTATTTTTGGAGTTTTTTTCTCCTACTAGTGGACGCCCGAGGCTTCGCTCGCGTAAAGCCGGATTTTTTTTAGCCTAAAGCCTCCTCGATAAGTGGACTAATCTACTAAAAAAAGATTTTTTCAATTTGGATCACTGAGATTAGCGCGTTCAAACAAACAAACAAACTCTTCAGCTTTATAATATTAGTATAGATGGAGAAAGTTGACTCTGTTATCTGTCTTCTTCTTTCTTCTACCCTGCTACCAATTTATTTGGGGTCGGTGCAGTATGTCTTGCTATCGACATACTGCTATTAGGTGTTGGTATAAGAAGTTTCCATAATATGAAGTAGTTTCATCGTATTCCTTAATATGAGGTAGTTTCATCGTAACTGGGCGTCAAATATTTACAAAAATATTTCGTTCGGATCTTAGAAGGCCAAATTTCAAAGATTTGATGAAACAATGTTTACCATGAAAACATAATACTGACAAATTTCGACGGCGAATGCAGTGCCTGGTAACGTAACGCAGCCGCCCAGATTGCGGAGGATGCTGGGTCCAATTCCCGCTTGGGACAGGTCGATTTTTGGAGTTTACTCCTTAAGAATCGATTTGCATAAGGGACCTGGTATGAGAAAAATGTGAGGAGTAAAATCTATGGATGAATGACCTCGTTACGTTTTTGAAGGTCAAAGTCATAACCGGTGCGCACCCTATGTCGCGCAACATTCTAATTGTCAAAACACGGATGACAGCAGGTGCGCCATCTCACCTGTCTCTGAGTAAACTCCAGTCGTGCGTCGGAGCTGACACACACAATTTTTTAAAATATATTTTCTAGTTTTAAATCCTCATGATATTGTTGAAAAAAGAACTTGCCAATCAGATTTGCTCAATACTTTGTTACTCTTTCTAACTCTCTTCATCTGTGATCAGATCGGCGCATCTCTGATCGAGAGCAACGAGTTCATAATCCACGTACTGAACAAGTTCAACCTGTTGGAGTGGGCCAGGCCTGACTTCGAGCAGCGTGGCGTGGAGGATGACCAGCTACGGTACACCATCAACATGGTCGAGGAGTTCCTCACATTACTTATTACAGGTACAAATTAGTTTCAGTTGAATCCTGTTTTCAGTTAACATAGGTACTCTAATACCTACAGATTTACAGCACTAAGTTTTTGTAAAAAGTTAATATTTAATATTTATCCATACACAGGAAGTAACATGCAAAAGCATTTATTGGTCGAGCGAGAACACATGGTATCGCTTGGAGATAACTTGAACACACGCACGCACAGTCGAGTTAGCTCTCCCTAACAGCAAATTTTGTTTAATTCGATGTTGATGAGAGAGTCGAAGTCATTACACGAAAGACTTACTTCGACATTACTTCGAAAAACAAAAACTAGAAGATTTCTCTATTCTCGTATTTTCCTGTTTTCTTTTCGAAGAAAAATATTATGTAATATTTATTTTAATCAGTTTATGGGGTTGTACTAATTTCATAGGGCTTTATTTTCATTAGTTTTTTATCGGGAAATAAAGCGAGCAACTCAAAAATTCAGAATAAGCGACTAAAAATGTGGGAACCGAAACGTGGCCACTTACTCAAAAGAAGACTCAAGGTCACCCAAAGGTCAATAGAGAGTGCTCGGAGTTTCTCTCCGTGATACCTCTCCATGATCATATCAGAAATAATGAGATCCGCAGGAGAACCAATATCACCGATATGGCCCAAAGAATTGCGAATGCGCACCTTAAGTGGCAGTGGGCAGGGCACATTGCGAGGACTGACGGCCGTTGGGGCGGAAAAGACCTCGAGTGGTGACCACGTACCGGAAGACGCAGCGTTGGTAGGTTCCCCTCAAGGTGGACTAAAGTCGAATTTTTAATTAGACGAAGTAAACTGACAGCAGCTAATGTCACTTTGTGAAATAATGTTGCCATCTTCTATGTAATAGTGATGGGTTCAGTTTTCGTTCACTCTCAGGAATGAATGATGATATGAATGAGTACATCGTGGTGGAGTAGTCAGTATAGCTGGCTTCACATCAAGCGGTCCGGGTTTGAATCCTGGTAGCGGCAAATGTTTGTGTGACGAACACGAATGTTTGTTTACGAGTCATGGTTGTTTATATATTTATTTAAGTTAATTTTTAAAAATATCTAAAATTATTATGTATATTAAAAAAAATGTCCGTTATCTAGTATCCGTAACACAAGTTCTTAATGATACTTACTTCGGGCTAGATAATTGGTGTGAGCGTGGAAATATATTATATTACTTTCTCATTCATCTCGTGCCAGAGTGACAGTGACAAACAATTTGTAAATCTCTAATAAATTCACATTGTTAATCTTATCTTACTATACGAAAAAAAGAAACTATTTCTATTTTACTGTATTATAAAAGTAGGTCGATATCTGCTGGTATTTAATTATAATCACTTTTTTTGCTACCTTCTTAAAAATAAGACAAATTCGGACGTGTCGGTCGCCATTTTGTCTGTGTCATGCGTCTTCTAACCTCTGGTCTGACTGCTCGAATATTTTCTCTGCGCATGCGGTGTTTACTTGTTGTTTTTGTTAAGGTTTTTTGGCTATAAATGCACTAGCGTGTAAACACCTCGCAAGCGCTTACCGCACGCTTACTTTGATCTGTGTTAAGAAACCGACACTAGTCCAGATCGGCGCAAGCCGAGCCAACCACAGCCAAACACCCCTGGCACTTGTGGAGGCTTGCAAAGCCTCAGCAAGCGTGTAAATGTATTATTAGAGCACTCGGTAATGGTAAATGTAGGTACCTACTATACGCAGTCGTCGAAAAGTACGAAAACTCTTTCGCACCTACACTTACATGGCACGAGTAGGATTTGATCCCGGTACCCGATATCGGCAGCGCGGCGTTCTAACCACTCACTAGGCTACTTTGTACATACATACTGTTCTCTTAGATTTCCGCGAGCACTACACATTATAAATAAAATTATTGCCCGACGTTTCGTAACACTTTTCAGCGTTCGTCCACGTACGCTGAAAAGTGTTACGAAACGTCGGGCAATAATAACAAAATGTAAAATCTAATTAAACTCGAGTTAAATCCGTAAAAGTTGTTTTATTTATAATTGTACGAGGGTGGATTGAAAAGTTCTCGGCCTAGTCAATAAAATAAAGTACAATCCATACAAATTTATTTTTATTTTTCGACGTAATCTCCATCTAACTCAATGCATTTCTTCCATATGTTTTCTAAAGCGTCTATACCTGTTTTAAAAAAATATTCCTGAAGCTCCTCCAAATATTGACTAACTGCAGCTTTGACCTCTTCATTTGATGAAAATTTCTGGCGACCGAGGTGTTTTTTTTAGGTTTCGAAACAGGTGAAAGTCCGAGGGAGCCAAACCAAGTGAATAAGCCGAGTGGGGCAACAATTCAAAACCACAATCGTGAATTGGAACCATAGTCTCAACAGACGTGTGAACGTGAGCATTGTCCTGATGAAACAACACTGTTTTGCTCAGTTATCCTGGGCGTTTTTCTTTAATTTCTTCACGTAAACGGCGTAAAAGAGTGCAGTAGCATGCTGACTTAATGATTTCCCCATTCGGGAGGTAGTCCACCACGATGAAGCCATTCGCATCCCAAAAGACGGATGCCATCACTTTTTCAGCTGAAAAAATTGCTTTCGCTTTTTTTTGGGGTCGGTTCACCAGATTTTTCCATTGTTTGGATTGTTGTTTCGATTCTGGAGTATAGTGGTGAACCCAGGTTTCATCCATTGTTACAAACCTATTCAAAAAATCTTCCCGATCAGTCTCAAACATCTCCAAGCAGTCGCGAGAAATCGTGAGTCGAATTCGCTTTTGTTCAACTGAAAGCAACCTGGGGACCCACCTAGCAGAAACCTTAGAAAATCCAAGTTCGTGCACAATGATGTTTTGTGTTCGTTCATATGAGATGCCCAAAGTCTCAGCAATATCCCTGATAGTCAATCTGCGGTTTTCCAATATGAAATCACACACTACCGATGTTTTCTCTAGTCGTAGACGTCAAAGGCTGGCCGGAGCGAGGGTCATCTTCGATGCTTTCTCGACCACGTTTGAATTCCGCAACCCACTTTTTCACAGTGCTATACGACGGGGCAAATTCCCCTAATGTTGTTGTCATGTCAATATGGATCTCTTGTGGTGTTAATTTTTTTTACACAAATATTTAATGACCACGCTTTGTTAAATTTTCTACATTTTCCAAAAACGTTGCGCTTCGTCTCTCTCAACTCGCTCTTACTCAAAAACTACGAAACCCACAAAGAAGAAATTCACCATCGTGATAGCCAAAAAACAAACGAATTCAAAGAGGCTAGTATCATATAAATACCATCACTATTTATATGTCAGGCCGAGAACTTTTCAATCCACCCTCGTACATATATACATACATGTTATTATTTCGTTATTTGCATAATGCATAATTGCATACATGTCTTAATGCTATGTTTTACAAAACATTACCTACACATGTACCCTGTTAGGGCAAAGCAAAGGATAAAATATAGAATTATAATTAAAATCGTTAATAGTTATAAATATTAGTCATTATGAGAACAATTTTATACCGAGTTGCGATTTTTTCATTCATTCACTTTGTCACAACACTATTTTTGTTTTATCAAAACCTGACAACCCAGTAAACGTCACTTGACTTCGTCTAATTAAAAATACGACTTTAGTAAAGGTCAAGAAGCTGCTGAATGCAGGCAGCGCAGGACCGATTGGTTTGGAGATCCTTGGGGGAGGCCTATGACCAAAAGTGGGCGTCTCTCTGCTGAAATGATGATGATGATGATGACTAAAGGCGGGTCCAGATATGTATCATTTGCCTGACCCGATCAGCGTATCCGTATCGCCGACGCGTATCATGATCGCTTAATCGCGTATCATGATCGCTTAATCGCGTATCATGATCGCTTAATCGCGTATGATGATACGCGTATCATCACCCGTCCACATATGCGATCATGATACGCGTCGGTGATACGGATACGCTGATCGGGTCAGGCAAAATACCAAATGGGCGACTTTACTAGGTGGTAGACCCATATGTAGGGTCGTCTGGGTAGGTACCACCGCCTTTCTTATTTCTGCCGTGAAGCAGTTAGCTGTGTTTCAGATTGAAGGGAAAGGTAGCCAGTGTAATTACTGGGCATGGAAGGCATATCATCTTAGTCCCCAGGATGGCAACGCAATTGCAGTGTTAAGTGATTTTCCCTTGACATCACAAGGGTCTATAAGCGAGCTTGTTTTTCCATCTCGTAATATAAAAAAAACTGGAATAATTTTATTTTTGCGTTTACAAACGCGTAAATATAATACTAGAAAAATGCACTGAAAAAAATCGACTTGCCTCAGGCGGGACTCGAACCCGCACCTTCCACAATCCGGGTGGGTCCCGCCTGAGGCAAGTCGATTTTTTTCAGTGCATTTTTCTAGTATTATATTTACGCGTTTGTAAACGCAAAAATAAAATTATTCCATAATGTAAGGTAGTTTCATCTTAGCTGGGCGTCAAATATTTGCAAAAATATTTCGTTCGGGTCTTGGAAGTGCAAATTTCAAAGATTTGATGAAACGATGTTTACCATAAAAACATAAGCACCAAGCACTGACAAATTTCGACAGCGAAAAGCAGTGCCTCGGTGGCGAAATTGGTCAACGCGTCCACCCGGATTGTGGAAGGTGCGGGTTCGAGTCCCGCCTGAGGCAAGTCGATTTTTTTCAGTGCATTTTTCTAGTATAAAAAAAACTATTCATACGTTAGTCACCCATTGATGCTTTTTTAGTCGCCCACTTAGTATTTGCATAGGGTTAAGTTAATCTGCTGACCAGTTAAATACGGTCCTTTTTTACTTAGTGAGTTATTTGTGTAATGTGACCCAGTGGTGGGGTCCCGCTGGGTGCCGGGCGTGGGCAAGGTGACCAATGAGGACCGCACCAAGAAGGAGATCATACAGATGCTGTGTGTCAAGTCTATGCCGCATTCCGAGCTGAACAGGTAACCTTATTAACTTCTCAACTTTCACCAATAAATTAAAATAAAATTTGACTTTCATTTGGTGTTATAGATGCTACGCAATTTTGAACTTTATAACTTTCAGATCTTATCTTAATCTTCATTATGGCTTAGCATTAAGCATAAGTTACCATTTTTATTATTAAATTGGCAGATCTCTACCAGAAGACCAGCTTCACGAAACTGGTCTGGAATCCGTTATCCACGAAGTAGCAGACTTCATTAAGCCCTCGGGCGGTAACAATCGCGGCGTATACCGGCTGAAGCCGCACCTTTATGAAGAATACGACACGTTCTACTATCACTACACGAGGGAGGAACTGTCCAGGAGCGAGGAGGAACAGAGGAATAGAAAGAAGGCCGCTGGTGAGTCACTGTATCTACCCACTTTTACTTAGTCATTTTTTCTACTTCCTTACCACCAGCTTGCTGTCAATGAGTTATTTTTAGGGTAGTCAACAAGAACATGAACTAACAAAAAACGTTTACCGTTGTTATTTAAAGACAGCCACGTGAATTGGACTTGAAAAAGCTAATCTAAAAATTAATATAGTTTATGAAATTAATTAGTTTGACGGTAGCTTTGTATTTTCTTTCGGGCATTAAGGTGAAATATATCCAAATATCCTAATTTATTAGTCCAATTATTATACGGTTTCTGTATCTTGGGGAATGGAACCCAGATTGGTTTATTACTAACTAGCTTCTGCCCGCGACTTCGTCTGCGCAGGATTAGTATAATTTATATGATAATTATTAAATAAATATATGCTGATGTATTTAAGCTATATAGTAGTTTTTGTGTGAAAGAGTAACTAACATCCATACAAACTTTTGCGTTAATAAGATTTGGGTGCAGAAATGTCAAACTTACTGACACAAGATAGTTCTCTGGGTGTATTAAATTTAATAGCAAATAAGAGCGATCAACTCCATTCAAATGTTTCTACAGAAACATGCTATCGAAAGGTTTTGCCTGATATTTTCGATCTGAAAATATTCAAGACGCCTTGCAAATCCTTTATATCCCCTTTTTTAAATATTGAGAGATGAACATACTTTTGCTCACTTATAATAATTTTCCGCTAGGTCTCCAAGAATGCTGTCCTCCTCCCCCGTTGCCGGAACTGACCCAAGAGTTCCACCTGCTGGCCAGCTTGCTGCAGAGTGACGCCGCGCTGCATGTCTTGCGAACTGTTCTAGAACGAGCCCTCGATCTTAAGACCAGGTCCTTCTCCGAGACGCAAGTACACAAGGTAAGATAGGTCTACCGGTGACACTTTATTCCTATACCAAGGAGTGCGAGCCTGATATAGAGGACCTGATGACCTGTAATAGAGGTACACTTGTACCTAGTATACATCAGTCTCACACAAACAATGTTAACTTATACAATTACAGCTATTACGTTTTACCACGAAAATGATACCCATATGGATTATGTATCAAAAAGTCGTGTCCGCCATCTTGGATCTTGAAATAGATGTCGTATTCGGAATCAGGACTCCCTAAAACCATGAAAATTTTACCCATTTAATCTAATTGTCACACTCCGGTAAACAAGTATGTTGCAATCCGCGGTGTCAGCGATTTGGATCACGTAGACACATATCGATGTATCGTGGTGACGTATGCCACTGCAAGGATTGTAATATTCCTCTAGGAAGCACTATAACACCTCCCCTCTCAGAACAGCAACTATTTTTGAATCTTGTGATGAGAAAATATTGCTGTCTGGTATGGCTTCTGATCCTTTGGCACTTTTCTATAAATATACTTACCTATACAGAGGGTATAAGTATATTCATCTAAGCCTAGCCAAGTGGCCAATATATTACGTCGAACATTTAACAAAAATAATATAATGTATGACACTGAAGTATTACTGAGAAAGCTCCATGGCAACCGTCGTGTATTTGACACGTATGAGTAGTAGCACAGTGTACCAAGAACAGTAATACGTCTTCATACAAACTGGCCGTTATCCATTAGAATGTGTGCGTGCGTACTCGGCGCCGTGTACGCACGCACTGTGACGCACACATTGACATTAAAATATGGCGGCATAAGGTGGTCTCGCCGTCTCGGTGTGATCGCGCGTTTTTATGTCATTGCACATTCGCTCGCCGCTCGTTCCCGCCCGGCACATTTACGAACCCTAGCGTCAACGCAGAGTAGGCTTATATAATAACTCGCCGACAGCCCACCGTCCTTGGTTCCTCGCGGAACCAAGAATTTCCTACCGATAATTGTCGAATCCGCGCGCGTGAAATTTAGCTTCGATGATTAGTTCACAATGTTGTCTGCAGTTAAAGTTTATATACTCTGTGTTCCTTATATCCGGTGCCTTATTTTTAAAGCTTCCAACACCAATATTTCGAACACTATGAAATTTAAAAAAAAAAAAAAAAAAAAAGAAGTATGGCCGATTTTTTGCGTCATTACGTAATTATTACTGGTAATGTTCACGGAAGTTTATTTTAAAATATTGTTACATTAACAACTATGGTTTTTATGTTTTTTCAATTAAGAATGTATCCATCTACCCTATAAAGAAAAAAAACTACCATGTTATTGATTTATTTTTCAAAATAAAAAAAAATTAAGGGTAAGAAAAATAAAAAATAATCAAAAAAAAAATGTCATTGTTTACAGATTTTTTATAAATTGAAATAGATAAGATATTGAAATGCTTTTGACATCATTCGATGCGGTTATTAGTCTACATTCATAAAAACACAACTTGACCGTGTTCTTTTACAAATCCAGATGTATTTTAAAAAATTTATTTGCGGCCTACCCGCACTGTCATATATTTTCTAAGACTATTATGCCGTGGCAGGCGGTGCATACGGGTACATTCGGACGCTTGAGCGGACTACTGTTCTTGGTATACTGTGGTAGTAGTCAAAAAATTTCATTCGTTCGATAGAAACGACTTGTTTAGGCCCTCAGCTCTTATTATATTTTTATAAATTATCACGATATTATAGATTGCTTATTATCATTTGTGTAGGCACTCCACCTTATCGGATACGCCCTCCGTGACGAAGAAAGCGGTCACTACGAGTTCTTAGCATTCGCGGAAAGCGCGGCTCGCAGCGGACTGCTTTCTCTGCTACAACGGTTGGTGGTCAGCCCCAGGGTCGACGCACATAGGCAGCTAGCCAAATGGGCGCTAGCCAGGATGAAGTAAGTTTTATTCTACATAATCATTTTGCTACACTGCTTGCTTCCAATTTTGGCATTCGATTTTACGGCCGGCTGGCTGACTCCAACCCTACTGAACGACTGAACCACCAGAGTAACGTGCCTTCCGAAACACGGAGGAAATTTTTTTCCTTTCGTCCCGTTTTGTAGCCATGTTTCGTAGCCACCTTCGATCCTACAAATAAAATCCCGTTTCGACGCTGGCAATGAAATGGGAAAATTCTTTTTAAAATTACAATTTCCTTCTAAAGGTATGTAATAATAATTATGACTTATGCCTGGTTGGCTGTTGTTTTATTTATGTTGTTTAATGCTATTAATAATCTATTGAATGCATAAAGTAATTCCCATTTCGTAGCCAGCGATGAAATAGGATTTTATTTCCCGGTTCGAAGCTGGCTAAACTTGGCTACGAAATGGGACAGAAGAGCAAAATCGAGTTGAAAATCTTGCATTTGATGCCATCGATTTTTGTATTATATTCCTTTACATAATATTGCAAACAATTAAGCTCGGTTTGAATGGTGGTAAGGATTGTGGCTTGTTTTAAGACCAGCTGGCCAGTTACCACCTTGTCAAATTCTGTTGCCGTAACTTTTGTGTTCACAGCATTATTGTATGGCGACAGTTAATGATAAAGAAGCCAAGATCGTCAAGCTCATAATAGTGCATACTATCAAGTCATCGACTTCGTCGTTTTCTAAAAATTCAAGTTTGTCCTTGGAACTGTTTTTGCTCGCTACTGATTCGGGTCAGGACGAAAGATATATATTCAGATCAATTAAAGGCCGATCAAGTTACCCACAGTAAAATAAATATTCATAGCATATTTTTTTAAAACTTTTTGAGTGTTAAACTTGTACTCTTTTTGTAGAGCTCTATTGGGACAAACTGACGAACACGTGGGCGATGGAGAGAAAATGGAAGCGGATGAAGAGGAGACACCGCAGTCAGCTGAATCTGCACGTAAGTGATTTGGGCACATTGGTGAGATAGATAGAGGGAAACAAAGTGAAGAATGTAGCCAGTCAAATTGAGATTCCCCACAAGATTTTTTAGCTTTACGAAGAAGCTCTGGTACTTCATCTCACGCAATGATAAGTGATGATAACCACCGAAGCGTCGGTGGAAAAGTACTTAAGACCGTTGTCTTCCACTCGGGAGGCACCGGTTCGAACCCTGCCGCGTATCAATGTGTTTTCAAATTTTGAATTCATATGTACGTTTATTCGACGCTTTAACGGTGAAGGAAAACATCTTGAGGAAACCTGCACACACCTATGAAAAAAATCTTAGATTGTGTGTGAAGTCGACCAACCCGCACTTGGCCAGCGTGGTTGACTAAGGCCTAATCACCCCTAATGTGGGGTAGGCTCGAGCTCCTCGGTGGGGACATTATATGAGCTGTTGATGATGATGATGATGATGATAAGGTCGAAGGTCTAAACGAGCTTCACTCGTTACCCTCAATAAGACAGCCAGTACCTCATTCTTTTTATCATTAACTGTCATAACACAAAAGTGTGGTTAAACTTTTACTATGGCGTCAAACATTGATAAGATGCAGCTAGCCAGGCGGGCTTCAAACAAGTCCCTACCATCAACAAACCGGAGCACAAATATGTACAGTCGACAAAGTCGCCGGTATTCCATTCTTCTTCTTCTTGAAATAAATGACGTTCGTGACACATAAAGATTACGCATTTTGCCAATGTGAAGTGAAAATGTACATACATAAAGTAACAGACAATTGTACGGTAAATTGAGGTTAAAAATAGTGCCTCAACACTTGTGCTCGCAACAAGAACTCGGGAGAAACTCCGGGTATTCCATATAGCAAACTGAACCCTTTAAACGGCTGCCCTGTACCAAGCCCCGCCTACTTTTTACTCTGACCTGATAGAGTATTAACGTAATATAGTGCAGCCAATAAGGCGCAGCCTTCACTCCGCTTCCGCAGGTCGCCTCCCCTCCGCGCAGTCGCTCTAGCGTTGCCGACGACATAGTTTGCTCGTATTGGCTCAAACCGGTATTGGGGAGTGGGTTACCTGTCGATTATACACGTCAGTGCCTCGCGATTATCCCCTACAGGTGGCACACCGGGAACTTTGTCGACCGTACCTCCCTACAAATCGAAACCTAGTTTTCTGGGTCTAATGTTCGTCATTTCTATTGCACGTTGTATAGTTCTTTGCATCTGGTCTGGCTAAGTCACGGTACACAATTAAACCACAACCTACCCCTCCTCACTTTCGTCCTAAAGTCTACGCGTAATGGCTTACGCGAACTAAGAAATTTTGTAGCTCATAATCAAGAAATGGAATTATATATAATAGTATATAACATTACAGAAGCAGAAAAGAGTCGTCGAGCGAAGTTAGCAGCGGAACGGCGCGCTAAACTAATGGCCCAGATGCAAACTCAGATGACCAACTTCATATCGAACCATGAGACGCTATTCAAGGAAACAGTTACTGAGGTAATTATACTCACTGAAAAGTTGCTTAGAAGCTTTCAGGACGACAATCGAGCTTAAATTGTGTTTAAAACAAACTTTATTACTCGAAATTAGGTAAATTAAGTAAGTTAGTATATTTTGTACGATTATCTAAAAGTGCCATAAAAATGGCACTAAAGGAGTATTACCAAAAGAGGCACCTCAGGGAATGGCTGTCCACCCTCCGACTACACACTCAAAGAAATTTTTAGGATCCTCACGCACAGGCTACCTTAAAAGGGAAGAATCAGCAGGACCCAAATCCGCTGCCTCACAGGTGCTCTCACTGGCCACTCTGCCACTAAAAGACACCTGTGTACAATAGGTAAAGCTGAAGACTCCATCTGTAGAATGTGTGGTGACTGCGATGCACTAGCCAATAGGCGACTAAAGGTCCTGGGTCTAGGTTACCCTAAACCAGAGGACTTTATAGACCTTATTCCCGCCAACATCGTAAAACTCCTACAAAATGTTTTCGATTTTGGCGGGGATGGGTGATAAGGAAAGGGGAAGCATAAAGATCGTCCATAGGGTCAAAGTGCTCTGAGACACAGCCTCAGCCCCTTGCATAAGAATAGAATTGAAAGTTAGTATATTGTGTGTTGTAGCCGACAGGAGAGGGTCCGGCTCAAGACATGAGATCGCTGTACTGCGGCAGTGCTCTCGGAGTGTGGGGCGGGGGCGTACCGGAGCCGGGCCGCGTCTGCATCATGTGCCAGGAAGAGGTAGGGTTTTCATTTATATTTCTACTAGCTGTGCCCGCGACTTTGTTTGCGTGTTATGATGTTATAAAGCCTATAGCTTTCCTCGATAAATGGACTATCCAACACCAAAAGAATTTTTCAATTTGAATAATTAGTTCCTGAGATTAGCGCGTTCAAACAAACAAATAAACTCCTTAGCTTTGTAATATTGGTATAGATTTTTAAAAAGTCGTTTTTATTTTACTCAACATAGCGTATGAGGATCCCTTTCGTTGACATAATGTATTTATTCCTAAAATGCTTTGGCATAATATTTTTGCATAATTGATTTTTGGCAGCATATGTATTTTGGCGTAATTGTTATTAAGACTAATATATTTATGCATAATTTTTATTTGCTTGTGACGCCACGTTTCCTTGAAAGTGTACGGAAGCATGATGTCACACAGCATTTCAACGCACTGTATCGCTGTCATTATTTGTTTACGTGATAAAACAAAAAAACACGTCCAATATATTTTCGTGTTCTATCTGACGAATTGAACATAATTTTTCTGTTTGACAAAAATGTTTGTTTTACAAACAGGCACGCGTAGACGCGACGGCGCTACCGCTAGTGCTAGTGGCTTTCGTCCAAAACTCGAGCGTGTTGGATCGAACGCGGGGCTCCGGTATCGGCTCCGGCGTAGTACCAGTGGGTGACGAGACGAAGGCCCACCAGTGGCGTGGGGCCCATTTACCCGCTGGGATCAGGTTCCAACCACACGTATCGAGTTGTGGACACGCTTTACACGCACGCTGCTGGAAGAAATACGTGGACAACGTGCAGGATAAGGAAAACAGGAGGTGAGTATCCGTCTCGAAGGGCCATGCTTATTGTTGAACAGTCGGGGTTCGACAACTTTCGTCTGATTTCAGATTCATTCCTTTATCAAATCGTACCTTTTGCAACTAAAGCACTAAGCAATCGACTGCATATAAAGTTATTTGTAATTATACCCATATGATGTAGTTTCATATTAATATAAAACCTTTTTAATGGCCTAGTCATTATTTGAAAGTGTTTCGGTTGAAATGTAATATGGGCATCACTGATAATTAATTGTCTTGGTGTAAGCAATGCCGACTTTTTTCTTCACTTTACGGTGAAGATTAACGCCAGTCTTTGTCCACGAACGAGGAACTAGATTGCGCCATTTTGACAATAGATCTTGGTGAAAAAACACGTATGAAAACCAAAATGTTATTTTAATAATCAATATGAAAACTTTTCGGTTTAGAGTGCTTGTCCTAATACTGGTTTCTAACTTACTTCAGACCTTATAACATTTGTAAAATTATATTAACCCCCGACGCAAAAAGAGGGGTGTTATAAATTTGACCTGTCTGTGTATCTGTATGTGTGTGTCGGTCTGTGGCATCCTAGCTCCTAGACGAATGGACCAATTTTAATACGGTTTTTTTTTTGTTGGAAAGCTGATATGATCGAGATGGTTCGTAGCTATATTTTTATGTCGGGGGTTACATAAAATTTTCAATTTAGTAGTTTTTCTATTATTGAATAAAAATCTTTACAGACCATACCGACTCCGGCAGCCGGCAGCATTCGACGTAGAAAAGAAGGAATACCTGTGCCCTCTATGCGAGAGGTTGTGCAATACTGCCCTCCCCTTACTCCCCGCCCCGCCCCACCCCAGCGGGACTCCGCCCCATCTCACTGAAGACACCTACTCAGACTCCGTCACCTTAACCCTGAATCTGAAACACCAAGTTTTCAGCGAGTCTGTACACGTTTGCACGGAAACTTGCGAAGAGATGCACTGCCAAGCCAGAGCCAGAAGCGTGGGAGCAATGTCTTCTGATATGGAGGACGGAGAATCAGCGGATGAAGCAGAGGTTTATATGTCAACTCACGCGGAAAACGTTCTGCCCTACGATTTCAGGATACAGTTCGCTGGAGAGGTACCTGCGTATAATGAACAGACGAAGTCTTTGGTTGAGAGCTTCGTGATGGTGAGTTGCGCTTTATTTTGCTGTGTATTAGGTTTAAAATGCCTAAGAATCGACCTTTTTGTTGTGTACATTGTCGTTTTAATGTATCAAAAGCGCAAAAGCGGAATACCAAATTCAATATACTATTGCAATCATGCGATAGTATATTGAATTTGGTATTCCGTATCAGAATATGCTCTCCAAGGATTTACATAGTTAGGTTTCCTCTCGCTAATATTAAAAAAAAACTGTTAGTAAGTTTATAATAATTAAAATAAGCCAAGGTCAATAACTCTGCTAATAATAAAGTCGATTAAGTTTTATTTCTCGGATATGTTTTTCTCGGATAGGACTTCAGTTTTAAAGTTTATTTTAAGCACTCACACGGGACCGTGCAATTCATAGTTAATCTGCATTAAGACTAGAAAAACGCAGCCGCCCGGATTGTGGAAGATGCTGGGTTCGATTCCCGCCTGAGGCACGTCGATTTCTTTCAGTGTATTTTTTCTAGTATTATAAATATTTACGCGTTTGTAAACGCCAAAAAATATTCCACAATCTGCTTTAAATTGATCTCTCTATGAACTTGGTTTCCGAATGTTTTACGACCTTGCTAGCTCAGATGCCAACGACCACTTACTATTTTCTTAACGCGTCAATTCATTTACAGATACTCCCAGCTATATGCGGCCAAAAGAACTCCAGCGGAATGTCGTCAATAGCCGCGCTGTACCGAGCTACTTCTTACACCATAATGAGCACAGACGCCGTTCTAAGCGCGGAAAAACGACCACTACTAGGAGATTTGCCAACCCGACACAAAGACGCTCTGCAAATATTGATACGACTCGCTGCAGCCGTACCTTCTATATGGCAGTTCCCTAAACATCTCGCTCATCATGCGTTATCATCGCTAAACACACTGGAATTCTCATCGCCGTTGAACCACGAACCTTTCGGAACGTTAGTAGCTCTCGTATTAACTGCCCCGTCAATATTCTGCAGAACAGGTGGGCCAGCTCGTCCAACGCATCTAGCAAGAGTAGTCACTATCCAAGCGTTGCGAGCGCATATCACTAGAGCTCTAATAGTCATGGACATATCTTCGTGCACAAGCGAACCAATGGAAGGTCAGGAGGATTACAAAACTGAAGATTTACAGGAACTTTTGCCTTTAATTGGCCAACTGCGCAAAGGAGAAAAAGTTCGGGGGTTGAACCCGATTGATGTCTGGGAAATGGTTAAGAGGCAGTGCTCCGGCTTTCTTAGATGCTGTTGCCTGTTCTTCCACTTCCTTAGCGATATCATACCGCCTGAGGAGCTGACTGTGTACGGGGGTGATACCTGGGAGACTATGTGTGGGTATTTAGACCTGCCGAAGACTTTCAAAGATCTGATGACTTCTCCCTTAGCACGGGCTAGGATACTCGAATGGGCGAGTCTGCCTGCTGAGTGCATGGACCCTAAAGTTGTTCTACCCCCTAGTGAACCGCCGAAGCTAATACCGCTGCCCGAAGATTTCTCGGAGCTGATGAATGTGGTGTCGGAGTTCTCTTGCCCTAATTCCGAGAGGGAGGATAGTAAATACCCTACCATGTGCCTGGTGTGCGGCAAGATACTGTGTTCGCAGAGTTATTGCTGCCAAACGGAAATACCAAAGGTAATTTGAATTTTCTCTTTTAATTTAAAATAGATTTATGTAGTCCTATCCTATCAGCCCTTATAACTCGACCCACTACTGGGACACAAAGCCTCTCCTTGTCATCGAAGGAGGTTTAGGCATTACTCCACCACGCTTGCCCAATGCGGTTTGATGGACGGTACTTTAGTTACATTTTCACTTGACATTGGCAAAATGCGTACGTTTAATGCGTTGCGACGCCATTAATTAAGACTAGAATAGAGTTATGCTGGGGCCGCACTTGCGCCTATCGTCACGAAGCTTCGTGCTAGGACACGATACACGCAGATGTGACCAGCCGTTATCGGCTATCGTCACGAATATTCGGGTTGCTTGTGCGTTATCGGCCGGGAGGCGGTACGTCAGGGTTTTAGCGCGCTAACCTATCGCGCTGCGTGGTCAGACATGCGTTGTTCATTTCGAAGGTTGTTCTCCATTAGTTCAGACGCGTACGGGTGACTAAGTATACGATACAGCGGAGTTATTTTTTATAATAAATGCATTACGTAATTATTAGCACACAATTTTGAAGTAAAGAAAGTGATTATGCTTAGTTAAACGCAAAGAAGGATAATAATACTACGCAATTTACACGTCTGGAAATGATTTCGGCCATCTTGGATTATTGCACGATAGTTCGTGCAAATAAAGAAATGCCACATGCTTTATCGCGATAACTTTGCTCGGGCCGCACTTGCGTGTATCGTACGAAGTATCGCCACGCATTACTTCGGGACGATAGGCGCAAGTGCGGCCCCAGCATTAGAAAGAGACAGGTAGGAAACGGAATCATTCAAAGGTTACTTGAACAAAAAGTTGTCTTCATTTTTTTATTGAAAGTAAGAATTTAGTTATTTTATCCGATAACCAAATGAAATACAAACTAATTTTTCAATGTAAATTATTTATTGATTGGCCTGTAGTACACAATAATGAAATTAATTAATAAAGTATTTAAGCTTGAACTTAATTTAGTGGTGATACAAACTTGCAACGATGCAATATAATAAAATCGAGAGATGGTTAATTTTATTCCTGTTATACCTATAATAAAAAAAAATAAAGTTAAATTTTACAAAGGGTTGTCCCAAATTTATCAAGCTTAAAACGTTACATTTTGTATTATGGACACATTATTAGCTTACAGGTGTTACATTTTGTATTATGGACACATTATTAGCTTACAGGTATAGTGGCGGATAATTTACAATGATGCATCTAGTGTCTCATGTCTCACATAAAATAAATATCAAAATTAGTACCTACTTAAGTTATTGTTGTCCCACGACTGCGCCAAAAATAGGTGACCAATTCAGCATAATTGTGTGTTAGTGTGAATTCCAGTTTTACCTATAAATTTCTAGCCCTACGCTAAGTATGCTTTATGGTCGTATGTACGTAATGTGGCACGTTGTCGTGCAGAGCAACCGCAGCGGCACGGAGCACGTGGGCGCGGGCGTGGCGCACGCGCTGCAGTGCGGCGCCGGCGCCGGCGTGTTCATGCGCGTGCGGGACTGCGAGCTGATGGTGCTGGGCGCGCCCGCCAGGGGGGCCATGCTGCCCGCGCCATACCTCGACGGGTACGGGGAGACCGACCAGGTAGGGACCACCACGACTGCGAGCTGATGGTGCTGGGCGCGCCCGCCAGGGGGGCCATGCTGCCCGCGCCATACCTCGACGGGTACGGGGAGACCGACCAGGTAGGGACCACCACGACTGCGAGCTGATGGTGCTGGGCGCGCCCGCCAGGGGGGCCATGCTGCCCGCGCCATACCTCGACGGGTACGGGGAGACCGACCAGGTAGGGACCACCACGACTGCGAGCTGATGGTGCTGGGCGCGCCCGCCAGGGGGGCCATGCTGCCCGCGCCATACCTCGACGGGTACGGGGAGACCGACCAGGTATGTGACCACGGCTGGGGGGACGGTGGAGGGACTGCGAGCTGATGGTGCTGGGCGCGCCCGCCAGGGGGGCCATGCTGCCCGCGCCATACCTCGACGGGTACGGGGAGACCGACCAGGTAGGGACCACCACGACTGCGAGCTGATGGTGCTGGGCGCGCCCGCCAGGGGGGCCATGCTGCCCGCGCCATACCTCGACGGGTACGGGGAGACCGACCAGGTAGGGACCACCACGACTGCGAGCTGATGGTGCTGGGCGCGCCCGCCAGGGGGGCCATGCTGCCCGCGCCATACCTCGACGGGTACGGGGAGACCGACCAGGTATGTGACCACGGCTGGGGGGACGGTGGAGGGACTGCGAGCTGATGGTGCTGGGCGCGCCCGCCAGGGGGGCCATGCTGCCCGCGCCATACCTCGACGGGTACGGGGAGACCGACCAGGTATGTGACCACCACGGCTGGGGGGACGGTGGAGGGACTGCGAGCTGATGGTGCTGGGCGCGCCCGCCAGGGGGGCCATGCTGCCCGCGCCATACCTCGACGGGTACGGGGAGACCGACCAGGTATGTGACCACCACGGCTGGGGGGACGGTGGAGGGACTGCGAGCTGATGCTGCTGGGCGCGCCCGCCAGGGGGGCCATGCTGCCCGCGCCATACCTCGACGGGTACGGGGAGACCGACCAGGTATGTGACCACCACGGCTGGGGGGACGGTGGAGGGACTGCGAGCTGATGCTGCTGGGCGCGCCCGCCAGGGGGGCCATGCTGCCCGCGCCATACCTCGACGGGTACGGGGAGACCGACCAGGTATGTGACCACGGCTGGGGGGACGGTGGAGGGACTGCGAGCTGATGGTGCTGGGCGCGCCCGCCAGGGGGGCCATGCTGCCCGCGCCATACCTCGACGGGTACGGGGAGACCGACCAGGTATGTGACCACCACGGCTGGGGGGACGGTGGAGGGACTGCGAGCTGATGCTGCTGGGCGCGCCCGCCAGGGGGGCCATGCTGCCCGCGCCATACCTCGACGGGTACGGGGAGACCGACCAGGTATGTGACCACGGCTGGGGGGACGGTGGAGGGACTGCGAGCTGATGCTGCTGGGCGCGCCCGCCAGGGGGGCCATGCTGCCCGCGCCATACCTCGACGGGTACGGGGAGACCGACCAGGTATGTGACCACCACGGCTGGGGGGACGGTGGAGGGACTGCGAGCTGATGCTGCTGGGCGCGCCCGCCAGGGGGGCCATGCTGCCCGCGCCATACCTCGACGGGTACGGGGAGACCGACCAGGTATGTGACCACGGCTGGGGGGACGGTGGAGGGACTGCGAGCTGATGCTGCTGGGCGCGCCCGCCAGGGGGGCCATGCTGCCCGCGCCATACCTCGACGGGTACGGGGAGACCGACCAGGTATGTGACCACGGCTGGGGGGACGGTGGAGGGACTGCGAGCTGATGCTGCTGGGCGCGCCCGCCAGGGGGGCCATGCTGCCCGCGCCATACCTCGACGGGTACGGGGAGACCGACCAGGTATGTGACCACCACGGCTGGGGGGACGGTGGAGGGACTGCGAGCTGATGCTGCTGGGCGCGCCCGCCAGGGGGGCCATGCTGCCCGCGCCATACCTCGACGGGTACGGGGAGACCGACCAGGTATGTGACCACGGCTGGGGGGACGGTGGAGGGACTGCGAGCTGATGCTGCTGGGCGCGCCCGCCAGGGGGGCCATGCTGCCCGCGCCATACCTCGACGGGTACGGGGAGACCGACCAGGTATGTGACCACGGCTGGGGGGACGGTGGAGGGACTGCGAGCTGATGCTGCTGGGCGCGCCCGCCAGGGGGGCCATGCTGCCCGCGCCATACCTCGACGGGTACGGGGAGACGGTTGCGGGCCAATGAGGTCAGAGACACTACTCTTTAAGACCATGTTCGTATTTTTGATTCATCCCCGTGTATTTCAATCATATCTTAAGTTCAGAGTCAGTGACAGAGATAGATATAGCCGAACATACGGGAATCTATTAACAGAATAGGCCCTTAGGTTTAACCTACTTATACTTTTCCCCACCACCAGTTTTAGACCGTGCAGTGACGGTCTATAACAGAGAATAACAAACTTATTTCTTTTACCGCCCCCTTTGAAAATCATTTATTTTTCAGCGCCCCCAATTTTTTAGACACTCCTAAAACTTAAAAACCAAAATTTCATTATTTTAATTACACAAAACGAACAAACTCGTTTATTTAAAAAAACTTGATTGCGTACGGCGTACGGGCTATCCTTCGAAATCTATGTTATGTATTTTTAGTTTTTATACCATAGAGGGCAGAAACATACACTAATTAGTAATTATTCGATATTGAGTAGTAGGTAGGTTTTAATATTAGTGAATTTTAAAATATATTATAACGCCCCTCTAAGCTACGCCAACGTCCCCAATTTTTTTCTGGGTCCCTTAACGCCCCCCTCTAGGTCTCCAACGCCCACAAGGGGGCGTTATCGCCCACTTTGAGAAAGACTGGTCTATAAGAATACCTTTGTCACTGCCCCTTCTCTTTCCCCTGGGTGTCGTAGGAGGCGACTAAGGGATTTATTAGCGACCATCCGCTCAACTGGTGGTAGGGCCTGACGCCCGCCTGGTTAGTTACCACCGTACGCGTGGTGTAAAACCCGTGAAGTGCTCATTGAGCGCGTTTCGGGATCAGCCAGCGTACAACCAGAGCTTGAGTTGGCGTTACCGCGACAAAGTTCGGTCCAGGGGCGACATTGGTCGAGCCGATGCCGGGGGGAATGCGTCGATCCGCCGGCCAGGGAGACCCGTAGAAACGGTTATCCCGCTGGCCGCCCGTGGCACAGTGCAGGGGCCCAAGCGTGCCTAACCAGCTCGCGAGGCTGCCCTATCATGCCACGCATAATCTCGGGGTGGACCGTCGTGCCGGTTGGTGACCGGGATGTGGGGTCCCGGCGGCCACTCCCGGGGGGGTACGGGGGCCCTTCCGTCCGGCGGATCGATGAATATCCTTTTTAGGCAGTTCCACGGTGAAACCAGCCTCCCCACTTTGTCCGGAACTGTCGCGGTAACGCCCACTCGATTCACGTCTCTTTTTCCTTTTCCCATGGCAGCCAACAAAAAACAATCAGGTTTTACAGCGGTGCACAACCCCACTCCCTCTACACCGTTTGAGGTTGAGTTCTGCAACATACGCGGACTCCACAGTAACCTCAATGCTGTCCACCAACACCTTGAGTCAGCACGACCTGCATTGTTGTTTCTGACGGAGACGCAAATATTGCCGCCCGCTGACACAAGCTACTTGAATTATCCCGGCTACATGCTTGAAGAGTCCTTCAAAGCGAAAGCCGGAGTATGCTTGTATGTTCGGGCGGATGTTTGCTGTCGCCGTTTGAGCTGCCTGGAAGACCCATCCTTCTCCATGCTAGGGGTACACGTCGACTCTGGCCCCTCGGCTAGAGTCTACGTGTGTCTTTACAGATCCCACACCGGAGACGCTGAGACAACTCGACTTTTTGAACATCTGAGTCGGGCGGCAGATGACGCGCAGGAGCAGTATCCCAATGCAGAACTGGTGTTTTTGGGGGACTTCAATGCTCACCACAGTTTGTGGTTAAGTTCCTCCAAAACTGACCATGCAGGGATCTCTGCTCATGCATTCGCTCTCACGCACGACTTGTCACAACTGGTTGATCAGCCCACCAGGATCCCAGACATTGCAAGTCAAGCGCCTTCTTTACTGGACCTTCTGCTCACGACCCATCCTAAGGGATATCAGGTAGAGGTCCGAGCCCCTCTAGGCTCATCTGACCACTGCCTGATATCCTCCAAAGTGCCGCAGGCCAAGCTTCCGCAACTGGCGGTTGCTAAACGCCGGCTCTGGCATTATGGGTCTGCAGATTGGGATGGTATGCGCGACTACTTTGCGTCCATCCCTTGGAAGCAACGCTGCTTCAGTGATAACGATACATCAGCTTGCGCCGCTGCCATTACTGAGGAGATTGTATTGGGTATGGAATATTACATTCCACATTCCGATCTCATCAGTAGGGGCAGACGTAACCTCTGGTTCAACCGCGATTGTGCTGTTGCTGTTTCACAGAAACAGGCGGCGTATCGCGCTTGGATCAGGGGTCGGGCTCTTAAAGCTCCTGATATCGAGTCACTGAAAGCAGCCTACAACAATGCTTCCAAGTCCTGTAAGAAGGCTTACATAAGAGCGGATGCCCAGCGCGTCGCACGCATTGGCCACGAATTGGTAACGCATCCTACGGGCTCCCGTAATTACTGGCGTCTGGCCAAAGCCGTGCAAAGCAACTTCTGCCAGCCCTCGCTGCCACCCCTGAGATGTCCGGATGGGTCTTTAGCTCATGAGCCGCAGGAGAAAGCCGATCTTCTGGCAAGACTCTTTGCGGCTAATTCCCAAGTCGATGATTGCAATGCACAGCCACCGTCACTACCTCATTGTGGCACCACGATGCCTGACATTAAAATCAGGCAGCGTGATGTTCGTGCGGAACTGCAATCACTCGATGTCCGGAAAGCTAGTGGACCCGATGGCATCCCGGGCGTTGTACTTAAGAAATGTGCAGCGGAGTTGTCTCCCGCACTCACGCGCCTATACCAGCTCTCTTACTCTTCTGGACATGTGCCGGAAGCTTGGAGAGAGGCTAATGTGCAGCCTGTTCCCAAAAAAGGGGACCGCTCAGACCCGGCCAACTATCGGCCAATAGCAGTCACCTCGGTACTTTGCAAAGTTATGGAAAGGATCCTCAACAACCACCTGGTCCGTTACCTAGAGGGTCACTCTCTGATCAACGATCGACAGTACGGCTTTAGGCCGAAACGATCGACGGGTGACCTTCTAGCGTACATGACGCATGTCTGGGGTGAAGCCATGGACAAACGTGGCGAGTCATTGGCTGTCAGCCTTGATATCGCCAAAGCTTTTGATAGGGTCTGGCACAAAAGTCTTCTCTCCAAGCTTCCGACGTATGGTCTGCCTGCTCAGCTCTGTACCTGGGTGGCCGGCTTCCTGCATGAGCGAAGAATTCGTGTCCTCTCCGACGGATGCAGTTCGCGGTTCATGTCAGTGAATGCCGGTGTTCCCCAGGGTTCCGTTTTATCCCCTACACTGTTTCTTCTGCATATCAATGATATGATTCCTCTTGGGAACATCCATTGCTATGCAGACGACAGTACAGTGCATGCGGGCTACTTCGGACACGCAAGGGCTGGACGAGCAGAAACCGTGGAGAGTCGTGAGAATCTTGTCATTGAACTCAACCGAGAGCTCGACCTTGTTTCTCAATCGGGTACAGCAAATCTGGTTGAGTTCAATGCCAAGAAAACTCAGGTGTGCGCGTTTACGGCTAAAACGTCGCCATTCCTTTCCCTTCCCTCTCTCCAGAGCACAACACTTACGCTACAGAGCAGTATCACCTTGCTCGGTATGGAGGTTCGCAGCGACTTGAATCCGAAGGACTACATCGAAAGCGTGATAAAAACAGCTTCACGGAAACTCGGAGTCCTGAACAAGGTGCGGCGTTTCTTCACGCCAATTCAACTTTGCTTGCTATACAAGACGCAAGTACGGTCCTGCGTGGAGTATTGCTCGCACCTGTGGGATGGCTCTGCCAAGTACTTACTCGATGCTTTGGATAGGTTGCAGCGTCGCGCGGCCCGCATCATCGGCGACGAAGAGGTGACTAAACACCTTGAGCCTCTCCAATTGCGTCGCAATGTTGCGTCATTGAGCGCTTTCTACCGTCTGTACCACGGCGAGTGCTCTGAGGAACTTTTTTCCCTAATCCCACCATCTCCCTTCCTTTTGAGGACTACGCGTGCTGGTCTACGTTGTCACCGACAAACTGTGGCTACCATTCCAACGCGAACTAAGAAATTTGGCAACTCGTTTCTTTGTCGCACAATCAAGAAATGGAATTCACTGCCAGCACACGTGTTCCCTCCTTCCTATAATCCTGGGTCATTCAAAAGAGGCGTGAAGAAGCACCTTGCAGGTCAGCAAGGCGTGGGTGGCTAGCGCGGCAGTTTATCTCTCGCGCTAGCTATCTTCGCATTTGGACTCTACTTCTGCTTACCATCAGGTGGAATAGAGTCATTTGCTTGATCTTTTTATAAAAAAAAAAAAAAAAAAAAAAAAGTCACAGTTGCACCAGGCGTGTACCACCTCTACTACAGCGATATCTACCAGGTACGCACTCGCACACCATGCAGCCAATAGCGTCTGCGAGTATAACATTTTTATAGGTAACCATGTGTATTCATCCTATACATGTGACCTACATTAGGCGTAGAATATAGGAGACCAACTAGGACCAGATGAATGACAGAAATGTGACGACAAGAACCCAAATTCTCATGTACAGTCGTGAAAGTTCCCGGTGTTCCATTAAGCAAATAGAAACCTTTAAACAGCCGCCCTGCACTAAGCCCCGCCTACTTTTTGCTCCGGCCAATAGAATGTATTAACATAATGTGGCGCAGCCAATAATAGTAGGGGGGCCCAAGAGGGGATTTTGGGATTGGTTCAAGCGTGGCAGTTTAATAGTAAGGGAGAATCCTTGTACCTTGTTAGGTACTTTCAGCAGGTATGAGCCCTCAATATAGTGTCGTATGTTCTGAGCCATTGATCAGATTAGTAAAAAAAAATCGAACCTCAGAACTGCTCGAGCGCGTCAGATTAAAACAATTTAGGTTTATAATATACAGAAAATTATATTATTATAAAAATCTGACGATTTGACCGTGATGGAAGTGATCGAGAGAATTTCAAAGTTGCAAAAAAAAATCGTAACCTTGAAATGTTCGAGCGCGGTTCTTTTTTTTTTTTTTCAAAGGAAATTACTTAAAAATTATAAAAATATTATAATCTGACGATTTCGACAAGCCGAAACATCGAAAATAATAAATAAAGTATTGTCTATGCATTATGTATTTCCCGCTCTACGACTCTCATTCTTTCTCACTCTTTTTTATTGTCTTTCTCTTTTTTGATCAGTAGTTCCTAAGATAGATAAGCGCGTTCAACCAAACAAAAAAACAACTCAGTATAGATGCGTGCGTAGTACTTGATCATTATGTAGCTGCGGCGTTATGTTAAAACTACCTATCTCTGAAGATATTCATTGAAATCTAATGACGTAAAGAACAATTTTGTACAAAATTAAATATTTGTGATAAATAACGTGCCACGTCGCTATTATATTTGACCGATATTTTACCCCCTCAATTAAAGATTATGAGCATACTCTTCGGGGTTATACAGAGGACAAAGATGTTTACATCTCAGATCCACAACAAAAGAGAACTGCTGATTTTGCAAAAGAGCTCAAAAATATTAAGTTTAAAGAAGCTTTTGTAAAATTTCTGATAGAACATTGGACTGACCGTGAGATGGCTACGATTATAGGTAACAAGACAATATATCTCAATCACGATTTATGTTATGTGTATTGTATACTGCTACTAATAATGAAGTGACGCGAACAGTTAATTACGATTCGACTTGTCAAGACCACGAAGAAGCGGATACAAAAATTGTATTTTTCACATGTCAACTTAAAGAAGATTCTACAGTTTCTATAAGAACTTAAAAAAGCTTAAGCTTAAGCTTGAGCTTAAAAAAGCTCAATAATAGTGTAATAAGCAAAATTTAGAGCGTTCGGAATTTGCAGAAAATTACAGCAATGGCCTGTGCTATGAACTTTTTTTTAATTCTTTCAAATTGTCAGATTTAACAAATCCCTTCACAAAATAGTCAGATTAAGGCTGGGTACTACTAGTTTGTCGAGTTGAACCATCTGTATGAAAATCTGACACGCGCGAGTATTGCAAAGTCACAATTTTTTTTTGCATTTGCAAAAATTTATTAGGGACTTTTAGTCACGTCCAAATCGTCAGATTAAGTAAGAGGACACTTGTGACGGCTTAAATAATAAATCCCTATAATTACTGACACTGGAGAAAATACATTTTTTTTTATTTATTTTTTTGCTTATATCGCTATTCGTTACGAGCGATCCGGCAGATTAATATTTCTCCGTGGACACAAGTTTGTGGGCTATCTACACTTCCAAAATCTGACGCGCTCGAACATTTTTTTTTCATCACTTTATTTTACATTTTTGAAAATTCATACACGCTCTCCCCACCACTAAAATGGTTAACTTCATAGGAGCTTTTTTATTATTTAGCATCTTATCTTTGCAATCCAATAGATCTTCTAACCGCTGGAGACACTACAAATTTAGCACTCTGGGCTCCCCTACTATAAGGCGTAGCGTCTTCACTCTGCTTCCACAGGTCGGTACCCCTCGGCGCAGTCGCTCTAGCATTGCCGACGATATTGTCTCCTTTTATTGGCTCAATCTGGTTGCCAGACGACCCGCCTCCCTAATAATGGGGCAGGTCGCTGCTAATCAGACTGTTAATCTGTCATTACAGAATTTGAAAGCGAGTTTTCTAACCTCACCTTTGAGAGTAGCTATGTTTTTTCTAGAGCTCTTCTTAATTTTTACTTACGATCTGTCCACTCTAACACAGGTTTAAAATAAACTTACCAGAGGGGATCCCAACCCCTATGTTAATATGTTGTAAGAAAAAATAAAGTATTTTTATGTCTATGTTTTTTTTTTATGTCGCGAATTTAAAACAGCCTGTACCACTATATCCCATCTTAAAGCCGCCTTATATTCTCTGGGTATTCTACCCCCGTGAAAGTCTCAAACGCCCACAAAGTAGGGGCCGTGTTCGCCCATTGAAAACCTACGATTCAGACCATTAACAACGCTATAATTGTTCACAGGGCCTCAGACGAGGAAACCCCCTCCACTTGTGCACAGAACGCTACGAGAAACTTCGGATGCTATGGCTGAGTCATGGTCTCCACGAACGGATAGCTCGTTCCCTCGACACCAACATGCTGGTGACGGCACCTTGGCAAAACATGTGAAATAGGGTCACCCTACGCTATTCCTATACATTCACCATCGTGCGTAGGGGACAAGAGTTTATCATCACGCATATTTATTAACACTTAAACGCTTAGCGAAAGCAAGAATGGGTTTTAGGGAAAGCTAAAAACTTGTTACCATTTGTTCGCTTTTGCTGGCGAAAGTTGTTGATTTCTCAAGCTGAAGTTTTTTTGTTGTATCTCTACCGTTTATAATAACAGTTGAGGTATGATGTCAGCTTGTAACACGATCTAGATTCGAAAATATGTCTCGATGAGTAAACCATCTTGTCGCTACAAGGGTGCCGCTTCGTTTTGAGGAAATTGTGATATGAAATTTTGTGTAGTGATGTCTAATAAATGTCTATCTTGTCTAACAATGTTTGGATTTATTAATGCGTACGCTATTTCGGCGCGAATACGATGTAGGGCGTTACGAATACCGGATTTGACTTTATGAGTATTACTATAATACCATAACCTGATTTGAAAATAGTGACATAGAGGTCTTAATTGTCTATGACGTCATAATGTCTCTTGATTGGAAAAATAGTGAACGATTGTTCAGTCAAAGAAATTGACTTTTATCGATAAGTTTTTATGGATTATCGAGTAGGCATATAATTACATGCGACAAAAATGCTCGTTTCGTATTTTCATTGATGTAACGGTTAAAAATTCATAAACAAACAGATTGTAGGTATTCAATTTTTACATATTAGTAGTAAAACTAAATTAGTAATATTATTAATTTACCGTCACATGTCGTAACTTTATTTCTCAGTCGAAAAGTTCAAACTAACCGTATTTCACAAATTCTATAATACGTCAAGAGAGTTTTAATGAAAATTCTCAGTGATTATTGCTAGGTTCGATAGCAATGCGATCGAAGTGGAAAAGTTAAGCGTCTTGCCGTCCGTTGCGTTTGGCGACTAGGATTATAATTTTATTTTCATCCATAACTCGAAGTTGCATTGATATATGATATGAAAGCATCAGTTCTTTTAGCCAGGACTTATGCGGCAAAAAAACGATGGGAGAATATTTAAAGGTCGATCCACACACGTGCATGCCGTGTTCCATCAGTGGTTGTCAAAATATCATTGCGTACTTTTTGTATGAATTTCTTCAAACACGTTCGTGTCCGGGTCGACGACGGAGCTTCATAGTTCGAGCGTCCGCCCGATACGGCCCGGACACGTACCGTATATGTGTGGATAGACCACAATTCCACTTGATAAGTATAACCAAGTTTGTCACAAACAAGCATACATGTGTCTAATGGTAGGTAACTCGTCACCAGTTGTTAAGAGATATCAGGCAGTTAAATTGACAGTTTTGTATGGATAAATGATAAGGGAACTTACTTGGGACCTATGAAACAGAACCTAAGAAAAGATTTGTTTAGTGTATTAGCTATACTTGAGCCAACGTAGATAATTACTAACAGCCTTATTCATAAACACTCAATAAACCTATTTTAGTTATTACCTTGTTAAAAAGTGTTTTGTCTCATTCATCTCGTGTCAGAGTGACAGAGACTAACAATTTGTAAATCTCTAATAAATTCGCTTGTTTTTATGAATAAGGGGTTAATAGTAAACAAACTAAATGTCATTTTTATAAGTTTGTCCCTTTCAGTCGCTACCTTTCTCGCTCACCACTCAAACAAATGACACAAGGTGTGTTGACATTTATTCTTTATCTAATTTGGCTAAGTATAACTAATACCACAGTATCTCTGTCGCCATACAACAATAGTAGTTATGTACCAGCATTTCATCAGAGTTGCGAGTTGAGGATTACAGGTTAAGTGTGCCCCTTTCACCCTAACACCTGGTAAGGATTTTATTTAGGGTCGATGTAATTATGTGAACTAGATTTGGCTGGATATTTTACAAGCGGCCGCCTACCAGACGTCAGATATTGTTGGCGGAGAGTGCTTCGCGAGAAATGTATGGCAACAGACCTCATGATGGCGGTGGAAATCCCACTATAAAATTCTCAATGTCATAACACACCACAAAACATTTATTTCAAAGATTCCTCTTAACTGATCGTCAACACGGATGCAAAATAACCCCCTTTACTCCACTCAAACAAAAATAGTCCTACCGATACCATGGTTTCTCGCCAAACACTCCGTAATGTAATAATTTATGTGACTTATAAATACCTCCCATTTAAACAACAAGGCAATGACATCATCAGATATCTAAATCACAATAAGTAAGGTAATTTAAATAATATACATACGTGTTAATTTGCTAAAATTAAACCCCAAGGGACACCCGGGTGTCACGGATGACGTCATCGCATTGTTTTTTATTCACCATATTTTCTATGTAATTTTTTTTTTTAAACTTTCTTAAGCAATCAATTAGATTGATATCGGTCGAGATTTATAAAATGTAAAATGAATTGTCGTTTTTTGCATATTTCACTAAAAATGCATATTTGGATGGAAAATGCAAGATTTTTGCAGCTGCTTGGCAGGTTTTTGAAAAAAATAGTTTTCGCCAGATGGCAGCACTTAGGCATTTGGTCTATCTGTCAAGAATTCATTCATAATCCTAAAAAATCCTCATTGGACAATTTTATGACTTTTTAGAGCGGGAATTTCCTTATTGTTTTGACACCCAGACCTCTCGCCTAAGTGGTGCCATCTAGTATCATCTCATTTTTCAAAAACCCTTATTGATCAAATATTAGATTCATCATCATCATGTGAGACAAGAGATGCCAACTATTTAATATAGGACGTGGCCTCCCCCAACGATATCGAACCCAATCATTTTATTGTCAATATATTATTTATGTCAAACGAGATAATAAGTACGGTTGTGCGCAAGGCTTATTCGAATATAATTATTAGAGTTGCGCCAAGTCGATAATTTAATTATCGGTCGGTTAAAAGTTTATTTTAATATCATAGCAATTTATATCTTTATATGAAAATTTGTGAGATGTAAATAAATGAAAATTATTTCAAAAAATATTGAGTGATTAACATCGTTTAGGTTTGCCAAGTAATAAAAGATATATTCTAGGATTATTTTGTTTTACTCACCGATCTAAATTTTATAGAATTTAATATCTTTGGATTGATATTATACTTTATGATTACGCTGAATTACTTTAATCTTTTTTGATATTGAATAGTATACGAAGCTATAAATGATATATATAAATAGGAATTCGTTTTCAGAGCAATCATAAAGAAGAGCACAGATTAAAAATTTTTGGTATGTGTGATTCATTTAAATTATACGAATATTATTATGTATCATGCGTATCTAATCTATATATGTACTCTTATCATATCAGGAATATTTAAATTTAACAGTATGCATACTTATAGTTCTAACGCAGAATTCTTGTATAAATCTATATAACGATAAAATTTAATTTGAAGTAGCAGATTCTATTTACGGTTTTTATATTATACTCCATTATCGATAAAGTATTTATCGGTATTTTTGATTGTCGAAATTGATATCACTAGAGACGTATCGTTTGCAAAATGTATTAGCAACAAAATTTTATGAGCTATTATTTTATATTAACTCTTGTGATGTATTCTTATGTGATCCCTATTGCTGCAACGTAATGTTGAAAACTAAACACTAGTTTTGAGATGTAAAATTAATATTATTTTTTATAATATGTAAGTATCTATATTTTGTATCAAATTTATACAGTCGTGAAGCAATGTTAACCCAATGATATTATAAACATAAACTATAGATATGTTACGTTCATAGTAATTTGCGTTGAAATAATTGCTCCGAAATCTAAAACTGTCAAATGTTTTCTTGCGCAAAGAATAGCATCTATAGAATTAAAGTGGACAGTAACTTCAGACACACAAATAAATGTTGTCAAGGACACAAGTACCACGATGCGGCCGGCTCATGACTGCGCTCGACACAGACTGATAGCAAGACGTCCTAATTAGGACTTTTTTAAGTCTACACAATGCGCGCGCATATTTTGTTATAATATCATTGGTTATAATTAAAATTTAAGTAATCATACCCTTTTTGCTAAAGGGCCGTATTATCTAAAGTGGATTTACATTGGTTCTCCGTGTACAAGTTCAGTACCTACCTAACCTATATGATTGCGAGAATCTCTTATTAGGTAAATCAATTAATTACTACCTATTGCTACAAATAATTTCCTTGTTATATACCTAATTGTCATCAATGATTTAGATTTAATGGTGTGTATTTAAAGCACAAAATTGTGGTTTCAAATAGGTACGAATATTTTAAGATAATTTATGTAAATTTCTTGGCTGTTTTTTTGAAATGTATTCGAATATCGATGTAATTTGAAAGCCCGTATCAAGTGATAATATGGGTAAATATAATTATTACTACAAATTCGTTATAATAATTAGCTTATGTTTAATTATACATAATGTTTTGTGCAATCTTATATTAATACTGTTTTGTCTTCTAATGTGTGTTTTTGTAATTATAGTTGTTAAAGTTCTTACTAATTAATTGATGTTTTTATTGTTTCAAAAAATTCTACGACGTATTGGGACGACTTGGCCCTATAATATAATTAAATTTCTCGTAAATATTAAAGTTAAAATATAATTTGCAATGTAATTTTGATTTAATACAGCATTGTAACGGCAAAAAGTGTTTTATAAAGGAGAATACTTAAACTAAATGAATATGCGTTTGGAATAATTAATATACTGCGTATTCTGAACTTATTACATGGTGATAAATGTCCCTTAACAGTGTGTAGCTCCTTGCCAACTCCATGCATGCAATTGTAAATATTTACGCCGTTAGGCACGTTTAGGTTAGTTAGAGATTAATTATTCTATTTCTTGGGACTATGCGCCCTTTAATTATGAAGGAAGCTGGATTTTCTTCCTCCGATTCTACAATCATGGTATTTGATATCCAAAGAAATTGTTTTTTTGCAGTAAACATTAGGTATTTAAAATTGAAATTTTATTAGGTGGTGCGTTTACATTAGACTCTGTTTACATTTATTTTCTGATCGTACAAATAGTCGGTTAGTAGACTCTCCGCGAACTTGCATCCCTGGTTTATTTATAGTAGTAAGCAAATTGCTTAATTAAAGTAGTAGATTAAATCCCATACCTTGCAGTGTAAGGCTTAATTTACACACGCGAAACGAAATGGAGGCAAATTATTGTAATATCGTATTAAATAAAGTAATATGAACTTTATATCGATTATGTAGAGTATAAACTAGAATCGTAAAGTTCTTTGGCGGAATGCGCCAGAATTGGACCCGTTTCTATTTTGCACTTTACAGAGTTCAATATCATATTTAACAAAAATTCACTTTTTTTCCGTTTCGCCGTATTATAAATTTAGCTTAGGTTATTTGAGTGCGCTAGCCTTCATTAGATTTGAAAGAGCAAGACGGGTACCTGTTTTGGTAGATATAGAATAGTTATTTGTTCAACAGGCGAGCAGTTTTTTTTGCTGCAAGTGCCGATAGTAAATCAGGAACCAGCGAAGTAGTCTAGAATTGATTCATAAATAGACTACTGAGCGCAGTGAGTGATTTAAAGGCACGACAGAAAAAACATTGCTCTCGTGTGAAACATACAACTTTTCACCTCTCCAGCGAGATAATTGTTATAGGTGAGAAAAACAAGGTGATAATTGTTATAGTTGAAAAAAACAAGGCAATATTTCAATACACGTTTATTATCTTAAAAATAATTATTGAAAATTAAAAGTAAGATTACTAAAATAATTTAAATTGAACGTAACGTCTTGTTCAAAGCTCGCACCAAAAAGCCTTTTTCCTTCGAGATTTTACGAAGCAAAGGAGGTCTTTTGGTGCTGGACAGGTGAAAAATATATATCTGCCTTGTTTCCACGTTTTGTCTTGAGATTGCGTATGAATTGAGTGACATTTATTAGACTGACCTAAATCGCAATGAAAATATTGTGCTCCATAATGAAGGGTGTAATGTAAATTGCACCACAATGGTTTTGTGATAATTATGCTGTCTATTACGTGTTAGCTAACACTAACATGTTTAGGGAGAAGATAAGGCCACGGCGGGCGGACGGGCCGCTCTGATGAACAAATATTTGCGGAACATACAACCTACATTCTTTCCATAGGTCGCCACTTATCGTCTTACAAAGTGACCCGTCCGTGTGTCCTAGGTGTTATAGCTATGTATATGTATCTCTATTCAAGAAATCACCATTCGTTTTTTTTAAGCATCAGTATAGGTTTGCAGGCTTCAGGCGTCGGTTCAGCAACATTGTACAGGTATTTTATGGTATAGAAGAATTATTGAAAACTGACGGTTAACTTTTAATCCTTTTTTTACGTGTTGGTGATCGAACTCCAGCCTAAATCTAGGCACTTGACATATACAACTCTCAGTTTGGTCATTTAAAAAAATCCATTAACCTACTGACGCTACTCGTGAACAATATTTTACCTACCTACGGTGGTGATTTTTGGAATAGGCTTGTATATTGACTCCTATAGGTTCGCGTGGCGTAGTTTGCTCATAGTGTACACTTCTTTACGGTTGTTATTCGTAAGCGATCCGATATTAAATTTATTGATATGAAATAAACAATTAATGTATAACATTTGTTTTATTTAGATATAACCCTAACCGTAATTTTAAAAAACGCTCTTTATTTGAAAATGAAGTACGTAAAAAATTCAAATTTCCTCAGTGTCCTTTGTGTCGGATCTCGTTATCTCTCTGCTGCCAAAATAAGAAATTTTTTAGAGTATTTATTAATTAGTATTTTATTTTATTATAAATAAAATAACTTCGGTAGGTATTAACCTGCCTACATAATAAATGTAACATATTATAAAAACATTAAAATTCAAATAAGTAATTTGCTTAATTACTTTAAATTTCAAATTTAAAACATAAAATTACATAATTGCATCAAAAATGAACTTGACCCCGACGTGATTTGAACACGCAACCTTCTGATCTGGAGTCAGACGCGCTACCGTTGCGCCACGGAGTCGTTGCATACAGTGACCAAATTACCGATCGCAGTACACAAAATAACTATGACTAATGCACTAGCCAATTATCATTTTTTTACTGTGGATGTTAAGTACCTATCTAATCGATAATCATTTATAGACAACGATAAATATATTTTACAAAAAATTAAAAATGGAGAAATTTTTTTTTTTTTTAAAAAGATCTAAATGTTTTTTTGAGGTCGGTCCCAAATACAAGTGACAACGATTATTCCAAATATGTTGTTCGAGCTACCAGCTGAACATTGAACTCTGCGGCCGCGTGGTCAACAGCGAGACACAATCACATTCCGCGGGTTAGCAACTCTACGTGCACCGTCGGCAAATTACACCTATGAGAGACATACCTACATAAACCTTTCCATGTGTATACCTATACAATTATTGTAATATAAAAACACCAACTTTTACCACAATAAATCAGATTACAACCGTCCGCGGTGTATCTCACTACCTCCCCGCTGCTGCCTGCTGGTTGAGGTTTTCTCAGTTTTAAGTTTTGAAGGCGTTTTTTTATTTATATAAGTATACATATTTGCTTTTTAGTGTTTTAGGTATAAAAATTTCAGGAAACTATATTTTAGACATACAAGTAATAAGATTACGATATCATCGATGTCAATTAAATATGAATGAATAGCATCACCCCATATCCTCCAATGGGTGTCATAGAAGGCGACTAATGGAGCAAAAGGGGTATTGATTACCTTATACTCCGTCCACTAATCCGCATTGGGCAAGCGTGGTGGACTACTGCCTAAACCTTCTTAGATGACAAGGAGAGGCCTTGTGTCCCAGTAGTGGGTCGATTCGCAAAGGCTGTTATGATGATGATTAGGGATAACTCAAAAAGTACTAATCAGATGTCGATCAAATTTAAATGGGATCACACAACAAGCACCAGCTTCCAAACGTTAAAATAAACTTTAAAGTCGGTACACCCAGTAAAGCGTTATAAGGTAACACATAAAAAGTCGAATTGAGAACCTCCTCCTTTTTTTGAAGTGGGTTAAAAATACAATAGTTCATTATATAAAGTAGATAGTGAATTTACGTAGGTAAGTACATACCTCGATCGCTAGGACTGTAGACTTGTTGCAGAATGTCGCAGTCAAATAAGAGTGTGTACAGGTACTTCTTTTTTATTAGTGACGCCGTCGTGGTTGAGTGGTCGTAACGCTACCTGCCATGTCAAGCGGTCCGGGTTCGAGTACTGGTAGGAGCAAATGTTTGAGTGATGAAAGCGTGTTTTTTAGTTTTTTAAACTATTATTTTATTTCCCACAGGTTCAGGATTTCGTAACTCCACTGAAATTGTCTATGCATTTTCATTTTAATTTACTGGGAATACACGAAGGGGTAGTGGCGGATTTACTTTGCCGCTTGGCTAATAAATATTTGCCACCCCTACTTCTGAAATTCGATACCATAGTTCCATCGAGGATATGCCCAGTGTGGTTAGTGTAAGTTTTTTAGTATACAAAACGCACCGATTCTAGTCAGGAAACGCGAACAGCGCCCCTAGCGGAGAGAAGCGCAAATCATGTTTCCCATACAAATTGAGCTCTTAACGCAACTAGAATCGGTGCGTTTTGTATACTAAAAAACTTACACTAACCACAGAGAACCAGTAGTGTAAGGTTTTTCGTTTAAAGTACGCATCTAATGTAGTTGCGTTAAGAGCTCGATTTGTATAGGAAACGTGAATAGCGCCCCTAGCGGACAGAATCGCCAATCATGTTTCCACACTACGGGCACAGTTCACAATCATATATTATTACATTTGCAACTTTATCTTCCTCATTACATCAGCTTTTTTCTCTTAACCTTCGGCAGGCAACACTTTTTTTAAATACATAAATGGCAACAGGGGTGACGTATCATCCCATTATTTTTAAACTCAAATAAAACATCAGTGTGTAAGAAAAAACGAAAGTTATTTTTTATGATATCAATCACAGATACAAGGTGGGCCAAAAGAAATCACCCTATTGGAAGATGCTCTCATTTTTGCAAATAGCCGCCAATGTCAAATCTGTTTTGACATTTGTATACTAGATAGATGCAGAATACAAGTCAACAAGCTATGGAGCGATACACTCCCCAAGAACGCGGAATAATCGTGTCTATTTTTTCGACCAAAATCAAAATGTGCGATGAGGCTCATTTCCACCTCAGCGGGTACGTTAACAAGCAAAACTATCGCTTCTGGGGCACCGAAAATCCACAAGTGATGCACGAGGAGCCATTACACCCACTCAAGGTGACTGCATGGTGCACTGTTCACGCTGGAGGAGTCATTGGGACATTTTTTTAGAATGCCGCTGGCCAAACGACAGCAGTGGACGCGTCCACTTTGGGCCATGTTGACCGAGTTTTTTCTGCCGCAATTGGATGAATTAGGGCTGAAGGACGTGTGGTTTCAACAGAATAGAGCAACGGCACACACTGCGCGAGCCACAACCGGTATTCTGAAGGCGGAGTTCCCGAGTCGCCTTATCTCTCGATTTGGCGATTTGCACTGGTCCGCAAGATCACCCGATTTAAGCGTTCCAGATTTTATTTGTGGGGTTTTTTGAAGTCCCGTGTTTACGTGAACAAGCCCGAGACGTTGGAAGCCCTCAAGGACAACATTCGACACGAGTGCGAGAATCTGTCGCCCAAGGTTCTCGCAGAAGTGATGAAAAATGCTATAAAACGAGCCCGTATGGAAATCAACTGTGACGGCGCCCATCTGGCCGATATAATCTCCTCGACTTGACTTATAAAATTCTAAAGGTTCAAATAAACATAATCAGAAAACAGAATCGAAGTTTTTCATTTAGAATAAAAAAGAGAGCCAAACAACATCGGATCACTTCTTTTGGCCCACCTTGTACAATTTAAAATAACAAAAAATAGTATTAGTTACCTATAATTTGGTATTTTATTTGAGGTTGAATGCAGTTCAAGCCAATATCCTTACGGTGGTGAATGCACGCGAGCTGAAGAGATTTTACCTATGCAAAAAGTTTTTACTTTTTTGTCCCGTTTTCTTGGGCAAAGTGCACATCTTGCTTGTTTCTTCAATTTTGCAGTGGGCTTTCGGACCTTCAGGAGTTTCCTGGTTTATATTTAGAATATCACGTTAAGTGACTCCTAATTTTTGCGGTAAATTTTTACTCAATCGACGGGTACATAATAAAAAAATTGAGCCAAATTTGCCGCCCCAAAAATCTGCCACCCTAGGCCAAAGCCTACTGGTAAATCCGCCACTGCGAAGGGGACTATCACGTCGATACAAGTTTTGGGTGTCACACACCAGCCGAATACTTTTTTCAAACATTCGTCTATTCGGCCAGCAAGCTCGCCGAATAATCGATATTCAGCGTATGTATGGGCGAATATACTGTTCGTTGCCAGTCTAATATAAAGGTTCAAATATTTTCTCTAAAAAGTAAACAAACAAGTTTGTTGTAATATATTTTAATATGATTATTTATAAAAAGATAATGCCTTCCTTTATAAATAGATGCATTTATTATAATAACACATATTTAACAATAATCTCCAGCTCCGTTGCGATCAAATATTATCTAATTCATTCAGTCGATGCACACAAATAGTATCAAATAAATGCGCACTGCGCACTCACATCAGCTATCAAAATTCGGGTGCGCAAACTATTGCGGGTTCGAGGGCCGCGCCGAGTAAACCTGCGCTCTGTAAGGGACTAACCACACTTATTCAGCTGCGGAAAGCTGAACAGACGCGTACGCATCCCGATCAAGAAAATCTAAATAAGTGTGGTTAGTCCCTAAAACTACCTCAGGTCAGCGTCAAAAATAGATCAACATTTTTAGTACCATCTACCATGAAACGGCATCAACGCCACTATAATGTATGAATGATTACAAGAGGAATGAGGAGGTTGATGGCGGTCGCGGGCGTGCGTTCTTGGCAACGTTCAAGAAAGTTAAGCAACCAAGTACGCGGTCGGTACTCGGATGGGTGATCGAAAATTTTACAACTCTATTTTCCTATATGCTTCGGAAGCCACGTGAAGCTACCTCCCAAACGCGCTATTTACAACGTTTTTACCAAAACCAAATCGTTATCGTTTTCATAGGTTTTGACAGCTGACAGCTGTCAAACTGTTGTCAAAATGTATGAAAACGATAACGATTTAGCTTTGGTAAAAACGTAAATAGCGTGATAAGGCGCCAAGGAGGGTTTGTGGTAGGCAGGCGTAAAAATCTAATTCCAAATCCTTTAGCAGTATTGTGGATATCCAAACTGCAAATGCACCGACCCCACATAAATTGGGAGTAGGGTATTAGAAAGAAATATTATAATGACAAGATACTAAAGTGATAATCTACTTCTAATGCTGACCGTACCTACAGTTTCACACAACTGTATTGACTGTAAAATCGCAGCACGGTTATGTAGTTTCCATTGGACATGCCCATAAAAAGATTTTTATATAACTCAAATATAAAATATAAAACTTAATAACAAGAAAACAAGATTTTTCTAAAAAATAAAATTACTAGGAATGTAAAAAAAACAAACAATTTCTCATTGTCATGGACTTTCGAATATCAGTTTTCGAAGTTAGTATAATACTATACACGTACCTATAGGTAACTTTATCATCGTCATTACAAAAATACGTATACCTACACAATATCTTTGAATATGATTACATTTTTATCCGTAAGTAATTGTTTTTTAAACTCAATAAAATACCAGTACCCATAGTACGAGTTTGTAAGTTTTCAAGCTCGATCAAACGTATCGTCTCTTTTCATACATTGCCCAGTAGCGCCTCTAGCGTAAACTATCAGAAACAGTGGGCAATGTATGGGAAGATACGATACGTTTAATCGACCTCGAAAACTATCAAAAATCTTAACAGAACGATAATATGCATAGATTTCGTGAAAACGAGAGCCATAAAATAAAAGAAGAAAATAATATGCATAATTCAATTCGTCAGCCCAATAAAATTTCATAGGTTTTGAACAATTTCTACCTTTACAATTAGATATTTTTTTTTATCTCTAGATGCTGGCACTTCACATGACCGCATTTGCCAAACATGTCTTTCATTCTGTAATATTTTGATAGAGATGCAGCACAAATGTTTGCCAAATACGGCCATGTTAAGTGCCAACAAGAGTTTATAGATCTCTGTAAATCAGTAAGACTGTATGGGCAAAATATATTATATTTTATGTACCATACTATTTAAGATTATGTAAGCATGGGTGGGTACTCGCTTGTTATATGATGTATTAAATAATCAGTAATATACGATTCATTGCAACGTCCTTACAACAGGGCGTCATATGTAGTACTGTATGTCGGTAACCGGTATAGGGTTACCAACTATACTGTTTTTCACTACATTATACTTTTTGCTGTTGAACAAGAATAAAGTATACAATTATTATTTTTTACCATAAATTGTGGCAAGGTCTATGAGGCTCTTAAAAATAATAATAAATCGATAAGTCGCAAGAATCATGTAGATGCTTTAATAAACATTATACTGAAAATAAAACTCCTGCTGTTAATTTTCATAAAATACTGTTTATTTTCCTTCTTAGACCGAAATAATACTTTATTTCTTGTAATAAAAGTTGGCAACCCTAAATCGTTACAATGAATATTTAAAATTTTATTTTCTCATAAAATTTATATGAGCTGGTCATTTATTGCATGTTACCATTCACAGTAGGAATTCACAGAAAAATACTTACATATTCCATTCTCTTTTTCTATTTACTATAATTGGCGAATATTTTTAAATGTAATATAAAAAATTCCAAAACTTACTATTCAAATTCTTTCGCATTACCATAGTACCCTATTAAATAAATTAAGTGAATTTATATTAGGTTGGGGAAAAAGTCTTTTCGCATTATAGTATGTATAAACTTGTAATAAAATCTCTTTGGCTATACTATTTGTATCTGGCTGGTTTTGGTATCATTGAAAGTTTAAATTTTAAAGAACATAATTCCAAATTAAAATTAGGAAAATGTGTGATTTTCATTTGTTTTTCGTACCGCCAAGATGAGTGAATCTAATGAAGAAATTCGATACATTTTAAAATTTTACTACAAAAAAGGAAAAATTGCAACGCAAGCCGCGAAAAAAATTTGCGATGTTTATGGACCTAGTGCAGTGTCTGTGAGAGTAGCACAAATTTGGTTTAAGCGTTTTCAATCCGGAAATTTTGATGTCAAAGATGCACGTCGCTCTGGTCGCCCTATTACAGATAAAATGGATGCCATTTTTGAAAAAGTGGAGCAAGATCGGCATGTCAGTAGTTACGACGTAGCTGAAGAACTGGGAATTGACCACAAAACAGTTTTGGCGCATTTGAAAAAAACTGGGTACACAAAAAAGCTCGACATTTGGGTACCTCACGAGCTCACTGAAAGAAACCTAATGAACCGTGTACTCATTTGTGATTCTTTATTACGACGTAATGAAACCGAACCATTTTTGAAGAAGCTGATAACTGGTGATGAAAAGTGGATCACGTACGACAAGAACGTGCGAAAAAGGTCGTGGTCAAAGGCCGGTCAGGCTTCACAGACTGTGGCGAAACCCGGGTTAACTCGCAACAAGGTGATGCTGTGTGTGTGGTGGGATTGGAAGGGCATTATTCATTATGAGCTGTAACCACCAGGCAGGACCATCGATTCTGAACTCTACTGCGAACAACTGATGAGATTAAAGCAAGAAGTTGAGAGAAAGCGGCCGGAATTAATCAACAGAAGGGGTGTGGTTTTTCATCATGATAACGCTAGACCTCACACATCTTTAGCCACTCAGCAAAAATTAAGAGAGTTTGGCTGGGAGGTGTTAATGCATCCGCCGTATAGTACTGACCTTGCACCTTCAGATTTCCACCTGTTTCGGTCTCTTCAGAATTATTTAGGCAGTGTCAGGTTAACATCACCAGAGGACTGCCAAAACCACTTGTCGCGGTATTTTGACCAGAAGTCCCAAAATTTCTATAGCAATGGGATCATGTCCCTACCTACAAGATGGCAAAAAAATATCGAACAAAATGGTACCTACATACTTTAGTTAAATGTAAATAAACTATATTAAAAAATGTTTTGAATTTTCTTAAAAAATGCGAAGAAACTTTTTCCCCAACCTATTAATTTAACGTAACATATAAATCAACATGAACAATAATAAACAAGTTTCATTCCAACGATGATCCATAAACGTTATTTCTTACAATTACGGCTGAATACTCAAACGTTACATAGTTGAGTGAATGTAAAATGCTTATGTATTCTCGCTCCCTACTATTTTGTAATGAATGATATGAACTTTAAGTGATTTTGCGATTACAAACTACCCTCAAATATGTCGGGTCTACTAGACATGCGCTGTATAAACATAGGGAGTATAGAAATACTATACTTATTCAACGTTTCGGAAGTCAACGCGAAAACTTAAAATATTATTTAACTACCCTCAAATTGGATCATCGTGAAAAAGTAAGTAGGTAGTAGCTGCTGAATCGGATTAATAATAATCCTTACAACCTTAGGTAAAAAAAAAACAGTGCAATTAGTTCAGATGTTTCCCTCACGTGTTAAAAATAAATAATGTTAATCTAAATTGTTTAAATTGTTCTCGCTTTTGCCAGTGGGTGACCATTGACAAAAGCAGTCAAATAAAAATGCGCCATCTGAATTTACAGTATCACAAACTTATCTGATCTGCCGGCAAAAATTAGAACTACAATTTATCCATAGACATTTTGACATTTCTATGACACTACTTGATCACCGCTAGAGACACCACCACCGGGTCAGATAAGTTTGTGGCACTGTACTGAACTTAGCCTAAACCTGTATTAGGCCTGTCCACACATATCCAAGTTCCCGTCACTGACGGAACACGACAGGGACTTCGTGTCAGGGGGATCCGGATCGTCAGTGTCCCGGAGCACGTTTGAGGCACGAACGCTCTGTCAGTGCTATCCAATTTTTATCTACAGTCGAGTCGTTTTAATGATAATTTTAACACATCTGCGAATATATAACTTTGAAGATGGGTACAAAGTTTTTTATTCCACTAATATGGATAAATAAAATGATTTTTCGAATAAAGGCATCGATATGTGTGAACACGGGTAACGGATGACACGGCATTGACAGAGGTGAGAGACGGTATTGCGCAGAGGATCGCAGATCATGCTACCCACAACTGTCAGACAGATTTCTTCCATAAATTCTCAATCTTATTCTATAAGCAGAAGATTCAAAGTCAAAGTTGTGGTAGCCTGATTTGCAAAATGTTGGTAATTATTTCTTCCCACGCTTTATTGGATTTTTGCTGTCTTTCAAGCAAAGAATCATATTTTATTATACCGAATTCAGACCGAAAATACTGTCTAAAATAAGACGTTGGGTTGGCAGGACTGGTTTGACTTATTTTTGTACTTTTTCGGTGTTATAATTGAATAATAGGATATTCTTACACTATTAAAATTCATTTCAATATATGCCATTGAAAAAATACCTCTATTTCACTAAGTTTATGGCCTGTTTCACAGTTTCGAGATAACTTACCATTAACGTTTATCTGAGAGATAGTCCATACATAACTGTCAATTTAATTGCCAGATATCTCCCAATCGAACCAGTGAAACAGGCCCTTAGGATATTGTAAAAAATCTATAAACAAGATTTTTTCCATTTTTTCGGGCAACAAACAATTTTAGTCTTTTTTCATTCTAGCTGCACAAACAGCTGTCAGTATGTGTGGGCGCAGCGCGACTTTTCTGCCGTGGTAACGTCACAACACCATAACTTTGATCTCCCTGCAACAGTAATAAGAAAGCTAAGTCAATAATAAAACTTCATTATGATCCGGATAAGCTTGAAAGTAGTGCCTAATAATTGAAATTTTGGCTGATTCTTGTAAAGTTATTTTCCCTAATTTATGAAATACTTAATATTTTGATAATGTTTCTTTGGACAAAAATTAAGCAATCATGTTTTCAGTCATAAAAGTATTAAAAAAGTCTAACTTTGACCTTCAATAACTTCATAACTATTAATTTCCCAGATATAGCCTAGATGAAAAAAAATGGTCCTAATGATGAGCTAAATACGTAGTTCTAGGCTTTGTCATAGCTGTTTTTACACCCGTTATATGTGATCAGAGATGGTTTCCAAAAAGCTTTTAATAGACTCAACAACACTTTTGCTAAATTAAATCTAGTTCTTCTTATAAATGACTCTGTGTGTACTAGATGCGATGCTATTGTCGGGAACAAAAATCGAATCTTACCTCAACACTGACTACCCTCAAAGGTTGTTTGGAATACAACTTATGTGCCAACGTCATGAATATTGACTCTACATTGTCGCACTCAGAGTCCAGCAGGGCAGATGTCTCGAACAGCTGGAATAGAATATTTCCCTAAATTTTATATTGATATCCAATCAATTTGAACTTGAGCAATCTATACAACATGTAAACTAAATAACCAACATCCTGAATACAGGTGGTTTGGCATCGGCTTCCGAGTTGATTTCAATAATTTTTTTTTGAAAAAAATAAACAAAAAGTGCCCAGAAAATGTTGCACAATATTTTCTGGGTACTTTTCGTTTTTTTGTTTTCAAAAAAAAAATCGTTTTTTTTAAAAAAAAAATATTGAAATCAACTCTGAAGCCGATCCCTAACCAACTGTATTCAGGATGTTGGTTATTTAGTTTACATGTTGTATAATTGTATGTATGTTTGTATTTACGTATGTTCCTGCGTAGCGCCTAAACTATTCATCCGAAGTTGATGAATAAAGTCTCAATCGATTCGTTATTATGATTCGGGGAACGTAGGGTCCACGTCCGGAAACCTCCTCGTGGCGGACCCTGGTAACGTGGTGAGGAAACTTTCTCAGCGAGTGTGTGGCTTTTAAGTGTGTCCCCTTGGCATTCGAAGTCACAAACCATCGTCGAGTTGTTTTTGTTTTCCCACCACGGCTTTTCAGGCCACGACCGCGCCCGAAGTCCCCCGGGTGCAGTCCGATGGCTGCTCCCGGTGTCCTCGTCAGGAGGACGCGCCAGGTCGAGCAGCCGTCGGTGGAGGAGTGGCTGCTGGCCACCAATTGGTGCAAGGACTGCCTAGACGGGCAGCGTTGGGACGGTCTCGGTGTAGTTGCGCTCACGTGCGCAGATCCCGAGCCGTCCCGTAATAGCGCACTGAAGGTCAGGCCGGGGAGGACGTTTAGTAGGTATGGATGGAGGGAACGCCTTTACCTCGAGTCCCACATATCCCCGATGACGATGAACGATGCGTAAATGCGTTTTGCATGCATTTGATCACCCCGTCAAAAAAAAAGGTCCAGGTAACATAGCCTCCATTTAAACAGACTTTAACAATTTCACAACTCAAATAAACTAACAACTCCTCATAGGCGTCGATTTTACCTTGTAAACGCCGATTTTAAACGCATTCATTCCTTCCTTTTTTTCCCTAGTCGAGTTTATGTAATTTTATTTATTTATTAGGTCTGCCAAAATTGTTACACTACAGAATGTACACTTATGAAAATAAAATTACGATTACAGTTACTTTTTTCAAATATTTGCATGTTTATATAAAAGTCAAATTGGAAAAACTGCTTCCGTTTCCGACCTGACATAACATTAATTTATTTTAGCTATACACATTATAGCTAAAATAATCTTATGAATCAATTTACTATAAACTAATGCCTGTAATCGCATAGACTTTGTAAAGGCACTGCCGAGTAAGTGTGAATGACCACTGGCTGAGCCCGCATAACCAGGTTTACATTCGTGTCAGTGGTCACGAGTACACGCCCTTGGTGGTTTCAAATATCGGTTGTAGTAATGTTTGTATATGGTCGCGTGATGCCGGCAAAGTAGAATAGTATCACCCCATATCCACCATTGGGTGTAGTGGAAGGCGACTAATGGATCAGCAAAGGGGTATTTAATTTGATTTATTATTTGCAAGTCACAGGTATACAAAAGATGTTACAGGGGTAGTGATCAGCTTAATACTCCGTCCGCCAATCCGCATTGGCCAAGTGTGGTGGATTACTGACTAAACCTCCTTCGATGACAAGAAGAGGGCTTGTGTCCCAGCAGTGGGTCAAATTATAAAGGCTTTTGTGACGATGATGATGTAGTAATGTTTCTATGAAGTTATAAAAAGTTAAATATATGCCAGTTTCGATTCCATCTTGCGCCATGACTCTAAGCTGCCACGCAAATCCCATCATTTCTCTAAATTGTCGAAATGGCGAAGCAAAATAAACAAATACCAGAATTTTTATTAATTTGAATATGTCGAGAAATGGAAATTAAACATCTTTTCTTGTTTTCTAATGAACAAGAACTTTTAACATGCCTACTTAGAAACATGGGAATACTTTCTACCGGTAAATTGATTGCAAATAATTCACATATTTTTATAGTTAAAAAAAATATATTTTATAAAGTAGGTAAATTGCAGAGGTCATTTATGTAATTAAGAATATTTTTGAACTAACAAAAAGGGAACGTGACCCCGACGTGATTTGAACACGCAACCTTCTGATCTGGAGTCAGACGCGCTACCGTTGCGCCACGGAGTCGTTGCATGAAGCGACCAAATTACCGACTGTATAATATGACTTATGCACTATATAGACGCTTATCACTTTCTTGAGTGGTAGTAAGTAATCGATAATAATTAAAGTCAGCTTATGATAAATACATTTTACATAAATGCTGAAAAAGTTATTTATATCTCACAAATGATGAGCCATGACTGTGTAGATAATACAAGGAGATAGGCCGAGCCGGCGTTTAACCTGTGACAAGTGTATGCACAGTACGCATACTTTGCCGCCAGTTCGCCGTCCGATAATGTCGAGTGAATGAATACGTAGGTACGTATGTCTGAAAGAAATATCAGTTTTTCTTTCAAAATGCCGTCCTGTTCCATTGTAAAATGCAATCTTTGCACTAAATCAGTTATTTATCAAGTAATGGAATAACTTTTCACACGTAAGAACCGAAAAACTTAGATTTATATTTAAAAAACAACGGCTCGGACTTCCTATAAACTCAGCGATTTGACCGATCTCCTTTGCGGCTGTGCTTAACTTTCATGGCTTCGCAGTCCTTATGACGCGCGCAAGGTTCTCTAATGTTTCGCACACAATTCATTGGCAAATTACCATTTCGCAAGCAACATTTGTCAATGTTTCATTACGCAAACTAATGCTTTAACAATGACATCAAAACGCAAACATCCATATGATAAGCAGTCATTTCAAAAATGCATTGTTAATTAAATTTTTAAAAGACATACTGACATATCAACAAGTTACAAAAACCAAAAATGTTATTTTACAAATGATTTGTTTGACTAAATTTCAATTACAAACTTTTTGTTTACTAAAATTTCAATTTGCTAATTTTCAAATTAACAAGTTACAAAAACCAAAAATGTTATTTTACAAATAGTTTGTTTGACTAAATTTCAATTACAAACGTTTTGTTTACTAAAATAAAAAAAAAATATATTTATTTTAAAATAAAAAATCTTGTTGTTTACTAAAATTTCAATTTGCTATTTTTCAAATACAGTGAAATCGCCCTCAAATCGCTTCAGGCACTCGCCGGCCGCTGCCGCGGAACGCTAGCTTCGCTTGCTCGGCTTGTGCGCTGTTTTCATGTCAACCTAACCCAGAAAACGATATGCAAGCAAGCACGCAGCATGCAAGCAAGCATGCAAGCAAGCATGCAGCATGCAAGCAAGCATGCAGCAAGCAATACAATGCTCCGCTCGCTTCGCTCGCTCCGCTATGCGTGGTCACAAGTCTAACCTAACCTAACCTAGGTTTATTTTCGTACTTATGGTTTTTCTTTATAGCGGGGGGCCTCAGGCCCCCCGACCCCCCCGAGCAGGGGGGCCAGCCCCCCTGCACCCCCCGGCAAGCATCTCGCAGGCAGGCATACAGCATGCAATGCAAGCATGCATGCACTATGCAATGCATGCAAGCATGCATACATCATGCAATGCAAGCATCCATGTAGCAAGCAAGAATACAAGAAGCAATCGCAAAATTTTTAGGCGAACCGAATGGCACCCATAAACTATTATTGAACAATTTCTTTGTGTTTTTATAATTCTTATGTTTTTAGTATGAAAAGTTCTTAGGTAAAAGAAATGATACGGTGCCATAACATAAATTGCCTAACGTCTTTAGACTAAGTTACCATTTTATTAAAGAAAAATTGGTCAATCGTTATGTTTTTAGTGTGAAAAGTTAAGAAATGATACGGTGCCATACCATAAATTGCCTAATGTGTTTAGACCAAGTAACCATATTATTAAAGAAAAATTGGTCAATAGATCTTTGTCGTTTAACGTATTTGTGTTAGGAAAAATTGACTAAAGTTCTTTTGCAAAATGACAATATATGAAACAATTACTTGGTGAGATGTAAAGTTTGTGAAACATAAATAAATCGAACGTTGGTTTGCGAAATGATCACTTTGAATTTCGTTGCTTGTCATCTGTAAATTTGTTTAATAACTGTTGACCAACCGAAGGGGAACCCGCGCGCAATGATTAGTTTAAATTACGGCATGCTCAACTAGAACCATGTTAAGTATGTAGTACGGAGGCTGATCGCGACACTCTGTCTTCATATGAACTCGGCGATTCGACCGATCTCCTTTTTGATCTGTGGTGTAGATACATATACACGCACATTGTCTCTGTGTGTGAGTGCCGGCACTAAGCACTCCCGCACTGACACTTGCACTCGTGTTCGACGGATAAAAATGGGCACAGTTTATCTAAGTTTTTACAATCATCCGACGAGCACGTTTAGACAGGGCAATCGTGACGGGGACGCGGAACGAGAAGGAGGTGCTGTCGAGCCCGAGCTGCAAACACTCGCTCGGGACACGCTGGTTCATTGTATGTCTACTTCTACATCTATGTCTCTATGTCTACAACCACTGCATATTTTTACGCTGTGCTAATGGGTGGGTGGGATGGGGGTGGGTTCAAAAAAGTACCCGAAAAGCAACGGGACCAGTCGCAGTCGGCCACGCCGCGACCCGCCTCACGGCGCTGCTCTATGAAATTGTTATACAGCAGTCAGCATAGTTTTTGATAATGCATATTCTTAGAAAGCATGACATGATGGGTACGTGGTCTTATAAAACAAAAGGCACTTCTTACTCACTGGCATTCCATACTTGTCTGCAGCCCTCTGTGCATAAGTAGTCGCTAGTCTCGACTCAGGTGTACCACAGTCGCATTTATTTCCTACCAGCACCCTCGGAGAATTGGTCAGGCCATGGGACTCCACTTCCTGCATCCAACTCACTATCGACTGGAAATAATTAATTGAGATTTAAAAAAAAAACGATCTAAGCGCTTGTGCCAAGACTGAGTTCACGTCGGTAGTCTCACAGCCGCCTGGGATCGATCTTCGTTCACACAGACCACCTGCTAGCGCGTTAGCCTACCGACGCTTCTTCGGCTATTATTTAATTACTTAGATAGCGCATTGGACATTTTACTATGCATATTAGATTTAACCCTAGAACCGTACCCATAATTGACTTCAAGTAACAGTACCAAGGGGTACTAAAGTACCCCAGTAAATATTTTTTTTTTTTATATATAATAAACATTTCTATTCTATTCTTAATTAATGGCGTCGCGTCGCATTAAACGTACGCATTTTGCCAATGTCAAGTGAAAATGCAACTTAAGTAACAAAAATTGTTCGGTTGATTTAGATTAAAAATGGAAGTCTCTCAACACGTGTTTTTACAACAAGAACTCGGGAGAAACTCATAATAAACATTTATTAATATTTAAATTATTATAGACTGTTATCTGATGGCAATTATTTCAGTGTCACATAATAATATTAGGTCTAAATAAAAGGAGGGGTCCACGTCCGGAAGCCTCCTCGTGGCAGACCCTGGTAATGGTAACGTGGTGGGGAAACTTTCTCGGCGGGTGTGTGGCTTTTGATGTCAAGTGTGTTCGTTTGGAATTTGAAGTCATCGTCGAGTTTATTTTGTTTTCCCACCACGGCTAGTTCCGGACGGCCCTTTTCAGGGCCACGATCGCGGAGACTCCCGGGTGCGGTCCGATGGCTGTTCCCGGTGTCCTCGTCCGGAGTACGCGCCAGGTCGAGCAGCCGTCGGTGAGGAGGCGGCCTATAAGGCCGGCGTCGGCCAGCGGCCCACAGGAGCTGGCGTTAGTCGGTAGCCCCTGTCGGCTGCTGGCCACCAATTGGTGCACAAGGAGTGCCTAGACGGGCAGCGTTGGGACGGTCTCCTGTGTAGTTGCGCCCACGTGCGCAGATCCCGAGCCGTCCCGCAATAGCGCACTGGAAGTCAGGCCGTGAGGGATATTTAGTGGGTATGGAGGGAACGCCTTTACTCCGAATCCCACATATCCCCTGCGGTTGGCACCACCCCGCAGGAACGATGCGTTAATGCTTTTGACCTCCCCGACAACAAAAAAAAATAAAAATAAAAAAAAGGTCAAAATAAAAGGAACTTATTTTAACAGTTTAGCTTTTTATCATTTTTGGTGCTCAAATAATGAAGAAAGATATTTACAGTTTATTGACCTGCAACGAAATTAACATCTTCCAGGTTTTAATTCTGAACAGGGCTGGAACATCAGATGACCAATTTTTTCCTAATATACCTCAAATAAAAAACTAACTTGGAGATGCCTGACTGCTTCAGTGCAACACACTATCCCATACAAATATATGGCAATGCAAAAAAATCCATTGTGAAACAAAAAAATAAATTGCAAATTTTCAAACATTTGTACTCCAGAGTACAGTTCTAGGGTTAAGTATAATGTATGGGCCTATTAAATTTCGGGTTGTTTTTGTTACAACACTGCTGCTATCAATGCGCAGCCTGAATTGGTGTTTGGAGCTTGGATGGTCATGTAATGAAATTTCTGTTGTGTCTTTGATGTATTTTACAATTATCAATTTTGCTGCATTGACATCATAAATGTATTACTAATAAATTAAATAAAAGTTTCAATGAAATAATTTTTTAAATTACTTTCATCTTTCTATATAAGAAATCTTGTCAGAATGTTCATCCAAGCTAATCTCCGAAATCCCCGAAGTGATATTAATGAAATATTATAAATGTGTCGGGCTTGGTCTAACTTACAACTAATGGATATTATTATTAATCTTTATTATGGCTTTGCTTAAGCATTTAGCTAATGCCAAATAAAATAGTTCTATAAATTAAACACACACAAATTTGTATGGTATATCGAATTAACAATAGTCTCTCAACACGTTTTTGGAACAATAACTCGAGAAACTCCACTATAGGATAGCTTTATCTTAATAAGCAGTTAAGAAAAACATAGTCTGTGTAGTTTTTTGGTCGTATTTAGTGTTTTTATTGAAATAACAAAGTGAAATGCATTTGCTAAGGTTTATGTGGACAGTGGAAAATAATAAAATTTAGATAAAATCAGTGATAATGCCAGAAACTTTGTTTGTAGATTATTTCTGATCAAACAGACTAATTTTACAAACTGTCTTGATTTAAAAAGGTAGACTCGCTTATAAGGAACTAATGAATTACTAGTGTAAATTAAAGTAAGTACAGTATCTTGGCTATATTTTTTATGATTTCTATTATAGAAAACGTCAATAGAAAGTAACTTCATCTAGCTAGGTCTACAGCTCAAATATATCAGAAATAGATGCTGATGGTAGAAATAGAATGGAAGCTATATGTGTGATTTTCGTCTAGGCCTGCTGGGCACGTTCAAATAAAGTAATTGTACAGAAATACTTACATGAAATGTCTCTGGTTTGGTTACATCATACACTATAACAACTGCATGTACATTCCTGTAATAATGCTGCACCATGGACTTCCGGAACCTTTCCTGCCCAGCTGTGTCCCATAGTTGCAGCTAAACATTGAATAAATGATATCTAATAATATGTCCTAATTCTTTGATAGCTATGCATCATCATTAGGGCAAAGAATATAGGTACTTAACTAATTAGTTATTTGGATTTTGAAAACTTGATATAAGGTCTAGTAATTTATAGTAGGTAATTGATATGAGTCTTGTAATGAATAGGCTCTAAGATACATACCTTGATATCTTCATACCCAATGCGAACAGTTCGTTCGCGAAAATCAACTCCAATTGTAGCTTCAGATTTATCTAAAAACTGCCCCTCGCAGAATCGGTAAGTTAGACAAGTTTTTCCCACACCAGAATCGCCGAGAACTATTATTTTGAAAACTTTTTTTTGGACCAAGCCCGGTATTGATCGACTGGATGACTCCGACATTTCTAAACTGAGTGATTAAAAATATTTATTATATCTAATCTAGGTACTATTTGTGTTTTAGATTTCAATAAATTGCGAACGAACATCAATATTTTGATATCTGTTTTGGTTGATATGACATAAATGACTAAGTTAATAAGTTTAGAAGGTTTCACTTACATACACTTATTTCTATTGAAAAAGCACTACGCAATTTACCAGGATAATATATTAGTTTAGGTACTTTTAATGTCCATGAAAGTTTTCATTTTTTTAATTCTGCCTATTATGGGACGGCAAACGAATCAAGTCCATACAAGCATAGACGCCAAAGTTCGTTAAATCTCAAAGTCCGTTTTTCTAGTTTTGAGTTTTGGGCACTTAACAGCTTTAAAAAAATACTGAAACTTTTCTGTTGACTTTCAGAAATGAAAAACAACTGTAATGTGATGTCAACTAAAAAAATATTATTTTTTTAAACAAAACAACAAAACTAAATATTCTCAAACTTTTTGGACTTATCTCTAATTTTAGGACTTTCTTGCTAGTTTTGTAAGGATTTAGCGGATTTAGTTATAAACTTCAAACGTTTTCTAAGTAAATTAAGAAATAAAAAAAATAAACTGTTTAACATAACTTAAACTTTAAGATACGCTTTAAGATATCAATAATAGATTGTCTTAAAATATCTGCTAAAAATTAGATTTTAGCGACATAAACGAATCGCTGTAAATCCGACTCCACGCAGTCTTGTCTGCCCCACCCCAAAGAGTGTAATTCAGAATCGCTAGGCGCGGATAGGCGGTGCGGCCAATTTTAACCATCTGCGACGATAAGCTTGCGTGGGACTGCCGGAGACCCGTAGCGCCGGAGCCGTGACAGAAACCATGCCTGCTGCATGTTGCATGCTCACTTGTTTGCATGTTGCATGCTCGCTGTTTGCATGTTGCACCACATGTACCTACACAATGAACTGTTTTATGGAGTGATAATGAAAAAACAATTGTAATAAACAATCGAATAATATTTAATTAATATTTAATTATTTGAATTTAGGACTTATAACTTTTATTGAAAATGGTTTTAAGATTATTGATTGTTAATGATAAACAATTTTAGGGTATATTGTATTTAGGGATTTTTATTTTATGGCAAGTGATATTATGTGACATAAATTTCGGGCAATTTATCATTCGGAGAAATGACGATAGGGACAAAAAAAATATGGCACTTTAGATTATGGAAAAAAAGTTAGGTAACACAATAGAGAACCCTTTCTTACCGCTCTAAGGTAAGAAATTATTAAAAAGTAACAAAAAAAATATTCAAACAGTCAAATTTCTTATCTTATAGAGATCATTTAATTCACTTATATATCGTGTAAATAAGTTACCAAGCTTTGTTTTACCTACTCAATATAGTCACAGGAATCATCATCATTAACATTATCTAATAAAGCCATATTTTGGAAGATTTTTCGTAAACACCCTTTGATCCTCTGGTGCATGGTGGTTGTGGAATTCTGATGAATTTAACAAGATGAATTTTATAACGAGAAATTCATTATACAACATAAAAAAGGAGATTGACACAAACAATCAATCATACATGATGACAAGAGTCTAAATTCAAAGTTATTACTTAGGTAGAAACTCTTTTCTACACTAACACTCCTCCTTAACTTTGATAACCATTGATTCTCCAGTCTCTCATTCACATTCACTCACATCACACCACACCCATATTGTGCACACACCACTCAAACTTTACTTTTGCCAAAGGTTTAGTTAAGGCATCTGCAACCATACGCTGTGTCTCTATATACTGCAGTACTACCTGTTGCTGCTCAACGGCTTCTCGTACATAGTGACACCGTAAGTCAATATGTTTAGTGCGTTGGTGATGCACCGGATTATGAGCTATAGCTATTGCGGATTGGCTGTCACTAAATATGGTGATACGCTCTTCGTCCTTGCCAACCACTTCTGCTATAAGTCTCTTAAGAAATACTGCTTCTCTTGTAGTCTCTGATAGAGCTATATATTCTGCCTCAGCAGTTGATAATGCAATTGTTCGCTGCTTAATGCTCTGCCAGCAAATTGCTCCTCCTTGAGCTGTAAAAACGTAGCCTGTCCAGGATTTTCGATCTACGTCTCCACCATGGCTTGCGTCAGAATATCCTCTAATAAAATCTTCACATTTATAATTCCTGGAGTATCTTATACCAAGGCTTTTAGTTCCCTTTAAGTACCTTAATACTCTCTTTGCGGCTGTCCAATGCTCTTGTGTGTAGCAGGTGTTAAACTGACTTAAGGCACTAACTGCATGTGTGATATCAGGTCTGGTACACACCGCAATATACATTAAGGAACCAATAAGATTCTGATATGGAATTTTCTCATCTGGTTTGTCTTCTGATTTCTTCATGTGACAACCAGGTACTGATGGTGTTGCAGCACTTTTACAGTCTTCCAAACCGAAAGTTCTTAGAAGCTTCTCAATATACTTCTCTTGATCAACCTTGATCCCATCTGCATCTTGGGTTATTCTCATTCCCAGAATCATATTTGCTTGACCAAGGTCTTTCATCTCGAATTTCGACATGAGATCTTTCTTAACTCGCGACAGTTCTTCTTTGTCATTATAAAAGAGTAGCATGTCATCAACATATACAGCAAGGATAACAACTTTGCTGTCTGTTGATCTTATATAAATACACGGTTCATTTTTAGACTGTTTAAACTGAAGGTTTTTCAACTCAGTGTCCAATTTCTTGTTCCATGCTCGTGGTGCTTGCTTCAGCCCATATAGTGAGCGGTTAAGTTTACAGACGTGATTCACTTTGCCTTCAATTTCAAAACCCTCTGGCTGCTTCATATAAATGGTTTCTGTCAATTGACCATTTAGGAAAGCAGTCTTCACGTCCATTTGGTCTACTTTCAACCCACTCTTGCTGGCAAGTGCTAATAGCATTCTAAGAGAGCTATGTCTTACTACCGGTGAAAATGTTTCATGGTAATCAATGCCCCACCTCTGACTAAACCCACGGGCAACTAGTCGGGCTTTATATCTCTTTTTATTTCCCCCCTCTTCTTTAATTCTAAATAACCATTTAGAATCGACTATGTTGCACTTTGCTGGCGGTTCTACCAAAGTCCAGGTGTTATTTTTATTTAAAGCATCTAATTCCTCTTGAATGGCTGCTCTCCATTTAGAACTATCTTTTCGAGATAATGCTTCCTCAACTGATGTTGGATCCGCTTCAGTATCAGTTGTGTGATAAAGGATATAATCCGGAAACTGTTTGGGTCTTCTTTCTCTTAGAGGATATCTCCTTTCACTTTCAACCTCTTCTACTTCATCTTCGTTAGCTGACATGAAGTGATCTTCTTCAGTTTCTTCACATTCGTTTACTTGAGTCTCACTCTCGTTAGCAATCGGATCTTGAAATTCAGTAACAACCTCATGTTGTTGAATTTCATCATCATCCCTAAGCTCAGAAACTACTTGTAATGGCTGATTTCCTTCCTCTCTTGGAATAGTCCCAAATTCTTCAATAACGGCTTCCGAATTTGAAGATTCACTTTTTGTAACAGGTTCTCTTTTCTGGTACATTTGTGTTTCAAAGAATACCACATCCTTTGCCTTATAAACTTGTCCGGTTTTTGGGTCTAGAAGTCGATAGGCCTTGGCGTTATTCCAAAAACCTACATGGACTAGTTCTCTACTTTTAGCATCCAGTTTTGTTCTCTTCTGGTGAGGAATATGCATAAAAGCTCTGCACCCAAAAATTCTTATATCTTCCAGATTGCATTTTCTTCCAGTCCACGCTTCTTCTGGCGTTTTATTTTTTACGGCAATAGTCGGCGATCGATTCTTCAAGTACACGGCATGATGGACGGCTTCAGCCCAAAACCGTTTATCTAGACCTTGAAGCATTGACCTACTTTTCTCGCAGATTGTGCGGTTAGCTCTCTCAGCAACACCGTTTTGTTCTGGAGTATATTCTACCGTAAGCTGGTGCTGAATTCCATTAGCTTTAAGAAATTCATCCATTCTTTTGTTCACAAATTCTGTCCCATTGTCGCTTCTAAGTGCTTTTATCTTCTTACCAGTTTCTGTCTCAACAAGTGCTTTAAATTCTTTAAATTTTTCAAAAACTTCGTGTTTATGTTTTAAAAAATATACAAATGTTTTACGGGTATAATCATCTATAAAAGTTAAAAAATAGCGACATTTTCCAAAAGATATTACGTTCATGGGACCACAAACGTCTGTGTGAACTAAGCCTAATATCTCTGTGGCTCGAGTAGTACGTGTACTTTTCTTCATTACAGGCTGTTTGGTTTGTTTTCCCATCAAACAGTCTACACATTCTAGTTTAGGAATGTTGTTTTGAAAACTTACTCCTGTAGCCATTTTGTTTTTTAATAAAAGTAAATTACGCATACCAAGGTGTCCCATTCTCCGATGCCATAGAGTCAGCATGTCATTGCTCTCAGTTGTGGAGGCAAGAGCAGCTTCCTGAAAACAACATCGTTTTAATTTATATACACCTCTCTCTTCTATGCCTTTCAAAAATGTTCTACCATTAATCTCGCATTCATCCTTTTTGAAGATCTCGCATCTTTTGTGTCCAAACACTACTACATATCCTTTCGCAGTAATTGTACTAACACTCAAAAGGTTGGTAGACAACTTAGGTACATACATGACATTACTCACAGTCATACCCAATGACTCGCATACAACCGTACCTTTTCCTTCTCCATATACTTTAGCACTATTTGCACATGTCACAGTGATAGGGTCTATACTCTTATAGTCCTTAAACCACTCTCTCTTCTTAGTCATGTGAGATGACGCTCCTGAATCAAGAACCCATTCTTCATTTTCGGATCCGTCAGTCGTAGCAAATGCATAAGTATGTAGCGCTTCCTTTTGCTTCCTTGGGTTATCCGGGCATTCATTTGCTTTATGTGGACCATTACAAATAAAACATTTCGTTTTCTTTGCCTTGTTCACCTTCGCTTTGCTCTTGCCTTTCTGTTTTGATAACAATGCCGAAGTTGTCGGCGTCCCATTAGAAGAGGAACCAGAAAAAGTATCTTCCATTTGAAAAAGTTTTGTTTTTACATAATCAGTAGTAAGCTGTATGTTACTATTCTCAATCGCTAGTCTCATAGGATGAAATTCCATTGTCAATCCTTGAAGCATGAGAGCAGCTAATAGCTCATCATCTACCTCTTTTCCAAGATCTGACAGTTCTTGAGATGTTGTCATTACTGTTGTGACATACTCGCGTACCGTTGGAAATTGTTCAAGTTTGTAACTCACTAGCTTAGACAGTAGTCTACATCTGTTATTTAAGCCTTTGTCTTCGAATGCAACCCTTAAAGCTTCCCATGTCTCTTTTGCTGAAGTAGCTTTCTTTACATGTATAAGACAGTGAGGTTTAATCATCAAACAGATTTTGGCTCTTGTACGTTTGTCATTTTTCGTACCTGGAATATCTGTAGCAGCGGGTGTAACACTCGTGTACTCCCATAGGTCTGCTTCTACTAGGTACATCTCCATTTGGAACTTCCATGTTGAGTAGTTCGAATTTCCGTCGAGTTTTTCTATAACGGAAGTACTCACACTGCTCATTGTTCCTAAATGTGAATAACTCGTATTTTCTCTTGAATCACCTCTATCAGCAACTATACCCCGATTGTCGCTGCTCACACTGGACATTATACAATTTCGTGTGTTTATTTGAACAGACACGTAATAATGCTCATAGCTTTACGAGCTGGGCCCATAACCTGATGAATTTAACAAGATGAATTTTATAACGAGAAATTCATTATACAACATAAAAAAGGAGATTGACACAAACAATCAATCATACATGATGACAAGAGTCTAAATTCAAAGTTATTACTTAGGTAGAAACTCTTTTCTACACTAACAAATTCATTGCCTATTCCAATAACGAAAGCGCAATCGCGGGATGTTTTTATCTCTCAAGTTAAAGATCACTATTTTGCAATGTAATTTCTTTCTCTGTAATTATCATCATATATAGTGTATACCTACACTAGTTATTACGCATATTATTATTATTGTATCTAAGTATGTTTATTTCATATTGAGGTATATTGTATGCGTTCATTAGCTTATATAATTGTATTATCTATAAGTTTATACTTGTCTACTTAAATTTACTACTTATAGTATGTTACCCATGTATTTATTATAGTACCTTTAAATACAAAGGTAGTAAAAATTTTTACCTCCGAAAAAAGGAACCGTTTCTATTTTACATAACTATTTTTAAAAAATGGCTGGCGCCACTTAGTTATTTTTTTGAAATTTATTTGTGGACGTAGTGATTTTTAGGACAGAAAGTTTTATTTTTAAATATAAAAAAACAGTCTTAGCGATTTTTAAAAAATGAATTTTTAACATAGAAAAATAGACAAAAATAAGCTATTTTCAACGGTGTTGCAACAAGTTGTAAAAATCACTAATTGGACATAGTGATTTAAGAAATGGGGCATCCTTCTTCTGTTTTTTTTTACTGATTTCTTGATGTTACATTGCATCTAAGGAGTGCTTAACATAGCGAAAAATGCATGGCAACAGACCACACGATGGCGATTAATAAGGTGGAAATACCACTACAAAATTTTCAACGTCATACCCATCACAAACCCCTATTTTTCATTTCTCGTAACTGATCTTCAACACGGATGAATAAAGATTACGCATTTTGCCAATGTCCAGTGAAAATACAGACAACTATACGGTAGATTCTAAGAGCAAATATACCAATAGAGACAACATAAGCGTTCTCGAACCGTACACTTTTTGTAAATTGCTAGTGATGTGATTAGTCGATGAAAGCTCGATAGACATTTGGTATAGAATACTTAATTTTTAGAAAGAACAATGGTGAAAATTGCTTTCTAAATGTTAAAGTGTCCCTAGATAAATTTTTTTAAAAGTATGAGATGGCAAACAAGCTAATAACTAGTGGCAATAAAATATTCTATTATGATTCTTCATAATAGTTTTAGAATTACTTTTAGATCATCAAAAAAAGGAAGCTTTATTGAGCACTTCAGTGACTGTCACTGAAATGCTCATTAATGCGAAATATCAAAATGTCTTGGGTAGTTCCAATTTTTTTTCCAAGATATGTTTGTGGCACTGTAAATTTTAGTCACTCAATACTTGTTATTGAGTGACTAAAATCTACAGTGCTTTCGCTGTCACGAATGCTTGTAGTAAGAATGTACCGGTGGTAAAAATTGGAACTAGTTTACCCAAGACATTTTGAAAACAAGTAAACCTACGCGTTCTTTGTCTTAAAGAATTTATTTTAAGTAATCTCTTAAGCGACGTCCACTTAAGCGACGTATACGCGCCGCTAACTCCTGAGATTCTTTTGCATTGAGGAGAGTTGGTTGCTGGTTGGTTGGACATATCTTGAAATATACGGCGGCCCTGTGATGTTTATGGTTGATTATTTTCACTCTCAAATTCATAAGCTTTTTCCTGGAAAATAAGTACAATAGTAGCTATTTAAAAAAAATACTCAATATGTATAAAAAGACTAGTGGTTAATGTCGATTATAAAATAGCCTAAAGCCTTCCTCGATAAACGGACTAATCTAACATAATTGTTCCTATTTGAACTAGTAATTCCTAAGATTAGCGAGTTCAACTAAACAAACTATTTAACTTTATATTATAAATGTAGATTCAATTCTCAAACAAAACTATGTATGTGTTAAATGGCTACACACCTACGTCAAACAATGAACAGTGATATTAAGGGCATTAGGTAGATCATGTAGAGTATCATAAGTAATTATACCAAGCCGTCATCAAACAACTGATACCGATACTGGAATAAAATATTACTGTCTAGTATTTTGGTATCAAAAATTTCTACTATTCGAAGTTGTGATTGTATTTTGAAGTCATTTATTGTATTGACGTATGTAAATTATTATTCTAGATCATTAGCAAAAATATTAAAATATCGATGTTGTTTACTTTATCTTGTAAGACCCCCATCACTGGTAAATTTAAAGATAACATGTTATGAAGATATTCAATAGTTTAATACCATTTAAATACAAAGAAAAGTTTTGTTTTTTACAAGTAAAAATGATTATTAGCTCTATATCTTTACCAACATAATAATTCTAGTCTTCCTAAACACGAAATTCCAATTGAAATATATCAAACAGTACTTACTTGTGAAAACTAGATGTTTTCCCTCAGTATTTTCTTTGGGACGCCGGGATGAATGCGATCTGCATCCGAGCACGAAACATACCATTTTTAAATAATAAATTACACTTTCTTGTGTCCCAAATCTAACGTAATTTTATATAATTTTAATAAAATACGTCGAGAGCTCAACGATCTGACATTGAATGTTACTGTCAATATTATACGACCAAAGAGGAACGGCTAGAACCTTACAATATACACGATACCCGACAGAAACTTTTAAAAATTGTTGCATCTAATAGATGACCAGATGACCAAATGACAATAATAAGTGTGTACGCTAGTGAGTAGTGGATGACTAATGTTGTTTACTCTCTCATGTTGTTACCGTCATAAGTGTGAGCAGACTAGATATATTATTTCTCAACTCCCACTATTTTGGACTGCCTCTATTGGTATATTTGCTCTTAGGGTAGATTGAATTAAAAATAGAGTCTTTCAACACGTGTTTTTACAACAAGAACTCGGGAGAAACTCCTAGTTGTTGTTAGAAAAGACGACCTATTAAAGAACCTTAAAATGACATTGCGTATTGTGTTGCCATTTAAATAAATGAGTCTACGAAATTATGGACAGTAGAAAGAAAAATTGGGCTAAATAAATTACTTATATTAATAATTAGTGGGGATTGTTTCTGCCCTTACGATTTTATATTTAAAATTAATTAACATTCCATCGATTTCCTTGTATGTGTATACCATATTTTCCAATATTTTTACATGATTTGACGTAATGACACTGTTTAGTAGTAATCAAGTTTATTGTACTGGTAAGTATTTTTAGTAGAATTCTTGAGGTTCGGACTTTTTTGAATCTGTAGGAAAAAAATAGTAGTTTTCGGAAATGTCGTATGGACAGGCGATCGCGACAATTGTTATGAAAAATAACGGAATTCTTCGTAAATGTAGCAAAATTTTTAGTAATTGCTGTGTTTTTAGATGTATTTAGCGTTTCTATGTTTATAAGCTGTAAAAATTAGCTAAATTTTAAGTGACTCGTAATTATAACCTCTAGAATCCCAATTGACTTGGACCAATCTAATCAGTCTTTCTTTCTTGTGATTGATATAACGAAAGAAAGTGTTTATCTTTTGCGAAGTGCAAGGTATCTTAATTATACGCTCATTGTGGTTGAATTTAAGAAATAAGGTGCTTGTGTTTGTGACCGATTATGTGGGAGACAGTGGCTTTATGTGTAAAATGTGTAAAAATCAGTGTAATTTAATTACAAAGTGTATTTGTGGTGTTTGTGCTCGGATGTTACCGTAGGATTGCAATGTCCAGGCTCGTGGATTATTTCGTTATAGTGGGATTTGACCACGAGAAAGAAAGTGAGTATAAAACTATTATGTTAGAAGTCATTTTTATTATCTAACCCTGTAACCCTAATATTTTCTAAATACATATTTTACACCTTCGTAAATAAAGGAAGTAACGGATCTCTGTAAAGATGTATAAAATCTATGTTAAGTATCTTTATCAATATTAATATTATCTTCATATTACAATAATAATTTTTGCATTGGTTTTTGGAGATCCAGAACCATTGGAGAAGGAATATGAATGTAACAGTAGGTACCTATACAAAGTGATTTCTTAACCATGACAAATATTTCATGGTGTGAAAGTGACAGTCATTCATTACTATTGCTACCAGAACAACATTGATATCATTGAAATCTTGAAATTGTTGTAATGTGAAAAAAAAACCAGCTTTTGATACAAAAGTGCAACAGATCAGCAACCAAAATGTATGAAACAGCAAATTTTTTCATCTGGTTATTCTGTCAGTAGTAGAATCAAAGGTTAAACCTTTAAATAGCTATTGTACTTTAGTATGAAGAAGTTTGATGATTTGCATCGTTTGATTTTGATTACAACATACTGTTTCAACCTTCAATTGGTAATGTGCCATCAATTTGATGTCAATCACAAAAATCACAATATATAATTCGAACAGTTTGCTTACCACCCTTACTCCTTTATAGCCGCATCTTTCTCTACTTGGTATCAGTCATTACTTAAAACTAGATGTCGCACACACATAGAGGAAGAGTTAAAGGGTACTGGCCGTTAATTTCATGTCAAAACACTAATGGCATAGTATAATTAAACAAGTATGCAGACGATAATAGCCTACTTGTATAGGATGGTATAGAGTTGTCATCACAAAATATTCTGAGCTAGTTTCGATACCTATAATAAGCCAAGTGTGTTGAGAATTGACACTTGTACTATGATTGACAGGTAGGTAATAAAGCACATTATCAGGGCTCCATAGTGTATTGTTTCATAATTAAATTGTTTACTGTACATCTGGTGCATATGTCACCAGAAATTAACAAGAACCTTAAAATTATAATTTTTCTAGGCAATTTATAAACTTTTGTAGGATTCTAAACGAGAGCTAACCTAACCTAATCTAACTATTTTACGCCCACATTTTCGCAAATTTATCAATTTGCGACGTAAACTGACTCTTCAAAATGAATTATCTAGGCAATTATTATAAAAAATCTAATCTTATTTTCTGAATCACAAATTAATTTAAAAAGTTTAACTTGTAATAAAAAAAAACAATTTTAAAAAGTTATGATACAACTTGTTATAGTAAATTAAAGATATTCTCTTACGACGAAAATGTTGATGCAACGGTCGGACGCGAACAGTGTTACGTACGGCGCTGCCTTTAATTGGGTATTCGTTAGTTCTGTTAAATTGTCAATGTGTGCATGCGGCCATGACCCGGTGACACATTCTCCCTAGTTCGCCCCCACACAAACCACACTCGGTATGTTTCTAAGAAGTCAACTTACTTGTTTACTTATACTATGCTAATAGGGTCAGTATTTTTCTTGATAATGACCTGGACTTGTCATGGAAAATAATCCAAACAACGAAGATTTTGAATGTAATGTCACTGAACTCTTAGAACAAAATGAGGGTTTATAGACAACAGTGACACAGAAGATAGAAAAAATGAGTCATAAATAATAAGACATGCCTGAATTAATAATTATAGAATTATGTCTATTGATTGGATGCTTGATATTTTCGGAGATTTTTAAAGAAACAGAAGATATTTGGCATTTGTTCGCAACAAAGGGGTAGGGCAATATTTCGTTTAAGTAGGTATGTACTTTCGCTAATTATTAGACATAAGAACTGCAAGAAACCTGCATACCTTGATTGCCTAGAAAAAAATGTAATGGTTGTTACTATGATAATCTTTATATTTGAATGGGAGCATCATACTAGGACAAGTAATTTTCATTGAATAGTATCTAAAAAAAGTATTTGTTTTCTTTATTTTATTTGATTTCTGAAAATTTTATGTTGATATAATCTCATGTCTACTAGAACTGGCCAAAAATGGTTTCTTAAATTCTAAGAGTAAATTAAATTCAATGCTTTTAATCAAAATGTCATAAAGGTGATTTATTTACAAAAGAAACTAATCTTCTAACTAAATAAAGTAATTTATTTCATTCCCCATGCAGTAGTTTATGTATTTGGGCTTTTTAGCAGTACGTCAAAATGATCGCATGTCACCAATACGGTGTCATTTCATCTATATTCACGTCACTAGTTGAAAGTTAATATTCATTTTTTTCATATTGGCCATAATAAAACACTACAGCCATTCAGTGACGAGTCCCCTCCACATGATTTTTTTTCATTAAAGAAATCGATGTTTTTGCTCAAGCATGGAAGCCGTTGATAGTACGTCAGACGTCTTCTCATTTGTAACATGATTTGCATGTCACATGAGTTTTTCTACCAGGTCACATGTGAATCATGATCCATAACTCCTCACCATGAGGCTCGGACAAATGGCTGTACGGCTTTATCCCCCTTTGCCTTCCCTATCGATGGGAAAATTAAAAAAAAGTGTCTTTGACAACTGTCACCTGTCAAACTTCACTTGACGACCTATCTTCAAACAGGAAGATGCATTTTTGGAAACGATAATTTAATCGGCCGGGATCTTAGGCCCTGAGCCCCTTTTAATAAAAAGGCATGAAGCCTTCTTAAATTTTATGTGTACACAAACATTGGGTAAGCATATTTTTGTTAATTTTTGTTTTTTTGAGTCGATGCACATGTGACGAATCTTAGGTTAAACCTCCAATTTTGTTCCAGGAATATGCCACTTTTTACATTTCCACATTTCTATTTTCACATTTACTTTTATTACCACTGTAGCTACGGCTTCAGCACGTAATCTTTAGTCGTCTTGAGACGATATTGTTTGACTGACTGCATGTGAGATTTTGGGAGACAAATTTCCACGCCACCCATGTGAGTGATGACAAAACAGAGGTAACAACATCTGCCCTTAACACCTATCACACAATGGCCAGCCAGGTATCTGAATCCTCACTTATTTTCTAAAATTTTTATTCTCACAAGTAGCAACAACTTTTAAAATCATAGGTTCTAAATTGTTATCAGCATGTAAGATTATTATAAGTTCATTTAAAAATTGGTATTAAAAAGCATTTTGTAAACGCCCTTAAGGCTCTATTTGACATAAACAATAAACACAACAAGAGTACATAGTTTTTTATTGAACATAAACCTGCCCTTATGATTAAAAGACTAATTATCTTTACCGTAGAATCCGTGCATTTCTAACAGGTGAGCCTGGCGCCCGAACTTAGATTTTTTTTTGTATAACAAACCCTTATTTTTGGCCCACCTGATCAAAGGTTATTCAACATTTTCATCACATTTCCATTGCAATTTAATTTTTTATTATTTTTTTATTTTTTACATCACAATTGGCGCCCGAACAGGGACGTTGAATATTGTTTACCTATGTAACTTTGTTGTGTGGATTTTAAAGTTGTTGCATTTGACCTAATTTTTTGCTATAAATTTTCATTAAGCAAAACAATTGTTTGTTTTAATATTAGATTCAATTATTTGCATTATATAGTGGTATATTTCCCAATAAAAAAATGTTCTGTGTATACTTATTTATTTTTCCCATATTTTTGTGTAAGAATGACTTTCAATTTTTTCCATGTGTTTTGATAATTAAACATTAACTGTATTTTGAGATATCATTTAGATATTGATGTGAAGAAGCTATTATTTAAGAATTTTCATATTCTGCCAAACATTTGAGAGTTTTTATTGAATTTTTTATGTAAACTTATAACAAGTTATTCAGTTAAAGTTTTGAGGTTGTTTTCAAGTTTAATTTTAACTTATCATTTTGTTGTCAATAATAAATTTGACTTTTGCTTATTATAATATAATTTACAAAATATAACTTATAAAATATTGATTTTTGTATTTAGTAGTTAAATTTTTGAGAAATTTATTTTATATTGAAAGTTTTTTGTAATAACTTTTTTTTATAATAATATTTTGGATATAAGAGGTACATTTGTGAAAAGTTGTTGCATTTGTTTGCTTTGCAAATTAATAGTAATACATTTACACATTAGATTTTGAATAGATTTCCGCTTACAACTATTTACTTTGATTAAATTGATATTGAAATAGCGTTATCATATCATACTATTAGTAAAACTTTGTCACTATGGACACTGATAAGCCTGCTTCTGCTGGTCCATCACACAAATACATTACTGTTGCTACTGACACTTCTGACTTAATTTCTACTGTATTTCTGCGTGACTTGGAATCACAATTAATTACAATGTCTGAACCTCCTCGCTTGGATCATACTCATAATGTTGCACAATCTTCTTTGCTGGATTCTTGCTTGCCTAGTGGATCACAGTTACCTAATGATTTATTTGCTCGTAGTTCTGCTAAACATGGATATTTTAAGCGTCCTGATTTTTCTAAAAGTAAAATAACTTTTGACGGTAAGTCTTGTGTTAGAGAATTTATTTCAAACGTTGAAGAATATATAGTTTCAAGAGATGTTGATGAACACTTTGTTGTGACTTCTTTTTCAGATTTTCTTACGGATTTAGCTAAAAAATGGTATCGTGTTGTTCGTTCTCATGTTAAGTCATGGTTTGAAATTAAAGTAGCTTTGCTTAAACATTTTGATAAACTTGATTTTGATTACCAACTTGAATTCCTTTTACGTACTAGAAAACAAAAACTTAGAGAATCTTTATCTGATTTCATTATTGAAATTCAAGATATGTCATGTCGTTTGTCTGACCCACTTAGTGAACCAAATTTAATTAAAATAATTAAACATAATATGTTGCGCTCTTATGCGATGCATTTCATAGGCCGTAATATAGATTCCATTGACCAAATCATTAGATTAGGCAAGGAAATCGAAAGTTTAACCTCTGACACTGCATCAGTAAAATCAGAAAATTATAATTTTGTTAGAAAAGTTAATGTTGTTAGTCAGGATTTAACTTGTTTAAAGTGTAAAAATATTGGTCATCATTTTAAAAATTGTAAAATTATAACTGGTAAAGTTTGTTTCAAGTGTGGAAGTAAGGGTTTTATCACATCTACTTGTCCAAATTGCAATAAAGATATTTCAAATTCAGAGAACCTTAATTCAAAAAACTTATAGGCTTTCACCGAGCTCCTCTTCAAACTGAAGCGAATCGAACCTCGGTGAAAAATTTTGTTCCTAATAAATTAGAATGTAGAGAAGAATTTAGAGAATGGTTAGATTACTTAAAAGTATTTTTTTAAAATTTATAAAGTAGCTCCTGTGCTTTTAGTGAAAAAACAAGATAATAGACCTTATTTACAATTTTCAGTTAACAATAAGATTTTTACAGGAATTTTGGACAGCGGTGCTAATTGTTGTGTATTGGGTGCAAATAGTCACTTGAGATTTTTGGACATGGGTTTCAAGATTAGATCTTCTCATAAAACAGCTCGTACAGCTGATGGTTCGTCCCAAAATATTATTGGAATCATTGATTTACCTATAACTTGTGATAATATAACTAAATATATACCGTTTATGATAATTCCATCTTTTGAACTTGATATTATTCTAGGTTTTGACTTTTGGTTAAAATTTGACTTAGCTAAAGATTTGATTAAAAATGTAACTTTTGTTAACGATTTTGATATGCAAGTGAATACTATTACTGCTGCTGCTAGTCTTTCTCCTTCTGAGACTGAACAGTTAAATAATGTTATTAAATTATTTGAAGATTTTCATTAGGTTTAACTCATCTTACTGAACATAAAATTAATACTATTGGCGATCCGATTAAACAACGTTATTATCCTTTGAGTCCTGCTAAACAAAAAGAAGTTTATGATGAAGTAGAAATTTTGCTTAAAGAAGAAATTATACAACCTTCGAAATCCCCTTGGAGTTCTCCTGTTTTAACTGTTCCAAAAAAAGATGGTGGAATTAGATTATGTTTAGATTCTAGAAAATTAAATTCAGTAACTGTTAAAGATTCTTACCCATTGCCTTATACATCTTATATTTTAGATAACCTTCGAGGTGCCAAGTATATAACTGCAATTGATTTATCTAAAGCTTTTTTGCAAATTAAATTAGAAATTACTTCACGAGAGAAGACTGCCTTTTGTATTCCTGGTAAAGGACTGTTTGAATTTGTCCGTATGCCATTTGGTTTGTCCAATGCTCCTGCTGAACTTCAAAGATTAGTTGATAGATTGTTTGGACCTGAGTTTGATAAGAATACGTTCTGTTATTTAGATGACTTAATCTGCATTAGTGATACATTTTCGAGTCATTTAGTCCTTCTTAAAAGAATATATAAAGCTCTTAAAGATGCTGGTTTAACTGTAAATTTAAAAAAGTGTGAATTTTGTAAAGAAAGATTACGTTACTTAGGTTATATTGTTGATAAACACGGTTTACATACCGATCCCATTAAATTAGATGCTATTAATAATTTCCCTAGACCTCAAACTTTAAAACAATTGCGTAGTTTCTTAGGATTATGTTCTTATTATAGAAGATTTATTAAAAATTTTGCTGATATTGCCTGTCCTCTAACGAAACTGATAGGAAAGAAATCTAAAATTAAATTTGAATGGAATACAGATGCAGAAAACTCTTTTATTATTTTGAAAAATTCATTAATGACTTCACCAGTGCTTCAATGCCCTGATTTTAGTAAACCTTTTTATTTACATTGTGATGCTAGTTCTGTTGGAATTGGTAGCGTTTTGAGCCAGGAAGATGATAATAAAGAACAACACCCTATAGCTTATTATTCTAGATCCCTTAATAAATGTGAACGAAATTATAGTGTCACTGAACGAGAACTTTTAGCAATTTTAGATTCTATTGAACATTTTAGACCCTATATTGAAGGTATGAAGTTTACAGTTGTTACTGATCATGCTAGTTTGAAGTGGTTATTAAGATTAAATAATCCTTCTGGTCGTTTGGCTAGATGGGCTGCTAGAATTTCACAATTTACATTCATAAAAAAGGTGCACTACATGTTGTACCAGATACTCTTTCTCGTTATGATATTGCTAATATAACTGTTTTGTCTGATAAAATTGTACCTGTCGATCACGAAATAGTAGACCCTTGGTATAGAAAAATGTTTTTAGATTGTCAGAAAAGACCTTGTAAATTCAAAAATTTTAGAGTAGAAAATAGTACTTTGTTTCGTTATTGTAAATCTAAATTTAGTTTGAATGAAAATTTAAAATGGAAAATAGTTATTCCAAAGGAAGATATTTTAGATACAATTAGATCCAATCATGATGATATAAATTCTGGACATTTGGGAATTCATAAAACTTTGCATAAAATAAAACTTCATTATTATTGGAAAGGTATGTTTAATGATATTCAAAAATATATTAATAAATGTGACACTTGCAAGGCATATAAACATTCAACTTCTCCGCCATTAGGTACCATGATAAATCCTAAAAAAGTAGATAGACCTATGGTTATGTTATCATTAGATCTGATAGGTATTTTACCAAAAACTTATTCTGGTCATAAATTTATATTATCTATTGTAGATGTTTTTACTAAATATTGCTGGTTATTTCCTTTAGCCAATGCTACTACTAAATCAATTTGTAAATTTTTAGAGAAAGATGTTTTTCTTAAGTTTGGTTGTCCTAAAGTTTTGATTTGTGACAATGGTACACAATTTACTTCTAAAAATTTTGTAGAATTCCTTCAGGGATATAATATTAATAAAATATTTTATAATACACTTTATACCCCGCAGAATAATCCTGTGGAACGTTATAATAAGTCAATTGAGACTGGTATTTCTTGTTTTGTTCGTGATGATCACAGAACATGGTCAAAATTCTTACCTCATGTTCAATTAGCCTTGAATAGTAGTGTTAATTTAGCTACTGAATTTACTCCTAATTTTCTCATGTTTGGAAGAGAATTAATTTTTGATGCTTCTTTACACCGCTTTAGTAATTCTTTTGATAATTTAACACAGATCGATGTTGTAGATCGTTCTGGTTTTGCAAAATCTCTTCCTTCACTTGAAGAAATTTTTAAGAAAGTTGTTCTTTCCTTATTTAAAGCTTATAAGCGTAATGCTTCTTATTATAATAGAGGTCGTCTTGTCACTTCTTATGGGGTTAACGATGTAGTTTGGAGGCGAAATTTCGTTCAGTCTAATGCTGCTCATTATTTTTCAGCTAAATTTGCTCCAAAGTTTGTTAAATGTAAAGTCATAGAGAAAATTTCCAATAATGTTTATTTACTTAAAGACTTAGATAAAAATTCTACTGGTAGATACCATGTTAAAGATATTATTAAAGTTTGAAACTTATTTTTGACCTTGTTTTTTGTAATTTGACTTATTTATGACTCTCTGAAAGATTTATGTAGTGTGATGAATGAAGGAAAAGAGTCTATGAATGTGGAAGAATGAAAGGAAGTAATTCAATTTGCAATTAATGACAATTCAAAATTAGTTAAATTAGTGTTGTTAAAATAAAATACAGATTTTCAAAATTACAATTTATTTAATAAATAATGACTTAGCTTTTCAAAACTTTTAATTAAGTAATTTCACCAGTATATCTTAACAATAATACATAATTATAATGACTCAGCTTAACTTATATCTGAATTAGTCTCCAGACAACATATTTCCATTAGCATCATAAGATTTTAATATTTTTTGTATATATTATTGTTGCCTTTTGTTGTAACAAATCTCTTGTACAAATTATTCTGTACATTTTTCTATAATTTGTTTTGTCTTTTTATTAGACATTCTTTTTGTATTTTTGTCCTTTTGTAGACATATTTTTGTTAGTCTTAGTTATTAGGTTAACTCGGATTGGACAATTTATTGCTTGAGCAAATACCGGATTTTCCCATTTTCACTTTTTCCTCAGACTTGTGTCCGGTGGTTCTTTTTGTATGGTCCCGAATTGTTGGAACCCACATACATTTTTTTCTTTCCACATCATGTTCGGAAAGTTGGTAGTGTTGCGCCGGCCATGATTGTGTTGCTTTTTGATGTGTGATCCCGTATTGTTGGATCATTCACATTCTTTACCCACATCATGTACGGAAAGTTGGTAGTGTTGTGCCGGCCATGATTGTGTTGTTTTTTGTTATGTGTGATCCCGTATTGTTGGATCATTCACATTCCTTTTTCCACGTCATGTACGGAAAGTTGGTGGTGTTGTGCCGGCCGTGATTGTGTGTTTTTTGTTTTGTGTACCCGTATTGTTGGTCACATGACGCCTTTTTCGCTTCATGTTCGGAAAGTTGGTGGAGTTGTGCCGACCATGATAGTGCTTATGGAGTCTGTTAAACATTTTGTTTTCAGATCTCACCATTAAAAAAAAAGACGAGTAGAGAGGATGAGTCAGTGACGAGGGTGTCCAACTGATCTCAACAAAAATAGAAGGATGGTTAAGAAGATGTTTAGATTCAGTGACCAGGGTGTCCAACTGATCTCAACAAATGGAAGGACGCATAGATAGGACGTTGTTTTGAGTCAGTGACTAGGGTGTCCAACTGATCTCTATAAACAGGATTTAGTTTTTTTATTGGTTTCATTATTTGTTTTTGTTGGTGTTGGTATTATCTAAGTTCTTTTACAAACTTAGGTTTGGGGTATTTTGGTTTTGGTTGTTTGTTTAGATATTTTTGACCTTTTGTTGTGTTGGTTTTGTTTTTATTTTGTTTGTTTTGGGTTTTGAACTTCGTCAGCCTCGATTCTCGATGCTTTTCGTGGGGAAGGGGGAAATGTAACATGATTTGCATGTCACATGAGTTTTTCTACCAGGTCACATGTGAATCATGATCCATAACTCCTCACCATGAGGCTCGGACAAATGGCTGTACGGCTTTATCCCCCTTTGCCTTCCCTATCGATGGGAAAATTAAAAAAAAGTGTCTTTGACAACTGTCACCTGTCAAACTTCACTTGACGACCTATCTTCAAACAGGAAGATGCATTTTTGGAAACGATAATTTAATCGGCCGGGATCTTAGGCCCTGAGCCCCTTTTAATAAAAAGGCATGAAGCCTTCTTAAATTTTATGTGTACACAAACATTGGGTAAGCATATTTTTGTTAATTTTTGTTTTTTTGAGTCGATGCACATGTGACGAATCTTAGGTTAAACCTCCAATTTTGTTCCAGGAATATGCCACTTTTTACATTTCCACATTTCTATTTTCACATTTACTTTTATTACCACTGTAGCTACGGCTTCAGCACGTAATCTTTAGTCGTCTTGAGACGATATTGTTTGACTGACTGCATGTGAGATTTTGGGAGACAAATTTCCACGCCACCCATGTGAGTGATGACAAAACAGAGGTAACAACATCTGCCCTTAACACCTATCACACAATGGCCAGCCAGGTATCTGAATCCTCACTTATTTTCTAAAATTTTTATTCTCACAAGTAGCAACAACTTTTAAAATCATAGGTTCTAAATTGTTATCAGCATGTAAGATTATTATAAGTTCATTTAAAAATTGGTATTAAAAAGCATTTTGTAAACGCCCTTAAGGCTCTATTTGACATAAACAATAAACACAACAAGAGTACATAGTTTTTTATTGAACATAAACCTGCCCTTATGATTAAAAGACTAATTATCTTTACCGTAGAATCCGTGCATTTCTAACAGGTGAGCCTGGCGCCCGAACTTAGATTTTTTTTTGTATAACAAACCCTTATTTTTGGCCCACCTGATCAAAGGTTATTCAACATTTTCATCACATTTCCATTGCAATTTAATTTTTTATTATTTTTTTATTTTTTACATCACACATTCTTATTGTTTGGTTAACCTCCTGCAGTTACCTCTCAAGTTGACCTGAGGAGATTGTTTTCTGCTATCGTTATAAAGAATGCAGGTCATCAACATCCTCAAAACAAGGTGGACTTAAAGCTAACTCTCTAGTGGCGGCAAAGGGGGGACGGAGGAAGCGGTCCACCCTGACTGCCAAACATAACAACAGCACCAAAAGGGGTGACAATGTTACAGTTAGAGAATGCTACCATTTAATACATACAGATATCACGTGATCTTTGATTGAAGCTTCAAAACTCCCCGGGTTCAAATCTACCCTATGTACGCCACCTCTCCACTCTTACCAAATCAGGGCCCGATCTACCCATTTCGCCGCTCTGGGCAAAATAATATTCGCCGCCCCACTTTTGCTGAAGACCCCCTCCCCCCTTTCGAAAGATGTTGCAAGATTATGGTCGAACTCCCCCCTTTTTAATTTTAACCCTGCACTGTTTTTGATAGACGCCCCCAAACTACTGTTGTAGTTAAATCATAATCATCATTATTCTGTTTCGACCTAACATACATTTAGTAACTCCGCGCATAAGCAACTTTTGTCTCCGCATCTAAATTGTCTCTGACATCAAGTCTACCAGTGTGTATGAAAGTGCACGCATGTAGCGACGCGCTCCGCGAGATTCTTTATCCGCGAATTTTAAGACAAGTCGGCGACGACTCTGTCGCCGCGCCTATGCAAGGGCGCGCACGGTTACAAAAAAGTTGCCGTTTGCTAGACAGTTAGCGTTAAAGAGCAGGTAAAGTAAGTTGTAGAAATGGAAAGTCGACCGTTACTATAAAATAAAAACTAAAAAGAATACACGTACAAGAATATCGTGAAATCCAATGTTTGAGAAGAAGTTTACATAATACATAAATAAAGTCACGCCTTTTTCCATAAGGGTAGGCAGAGATCACTTTGTCCACTTGCTATGATCCTTAGGCGCGAAGCACACCAATCTGGCTCTGACCAATCGGGCAAGGATGCGGCGCGGACATCATTCAAATACCGTACTAATTACACGGCAATAAGGTCATTAATTGAACAAATTCAACGGCCTTCATCGGACGCGCTATAGCACGTTTCGGCATTTCGGCGTTGAATTTGTTTAATTAAGAACCTTATTTACGTGTGGCTGGTACGGTATTTGAATGAAACAGAATGATGTCCGCGCCCGACGTCCGATCATGTAGAGTTCATCACTGTACTCTACATGCTCGGGGCGGTTTAACAACGTTAATCGATCTCGACATCTTTTTCAAGACGTCGAGATCGATTAACGTTTGCCTAGGTCTTCCTCATCCCACATATCCGTTCACTTCCGATTCATAGAAGAAGTTTGCCAGCAGCTATTCCAGGTTTGGCCACAGCTATCAACAACAAAAGGAAATACGGATGCAAAATTCATCAAACCTTTCGAGATCATTCTAAAAAAGCGTTTTTTTTAGAGTCGCCCTAAATTTACAAAACATTGTGTGAAATTTTCTCAACGTAGTCTGTCACTTCATTAATGGACGGATACACCCAATATTGTCTTTTCGCTGGCGTCCTCGATTTGTAAGCGCAGAGATCACAATCGTCGCTTCGAAATCCATATCGATGCAAAATTTTAAGAAAAACTTTTATTGCAATGGATATGTAATTCACTTGGTGATTATCACTTTCATCTATCAAAAAAAGTTAGCGAATAGACCCTCATACCTCTGCTAGGTGACACAAAGAGAAAAATTGCTAGGCAATTAAATTGCCCTTGAGCGCCCACCTTTAAAGACCATTTTGACCGTTTTTAAGGATAACTTGTTTACGTTACATAACTAAGGGACACCCATGAAGAATTTTGTTGCGCGGCAACTTAAACGAGCTGTCAACGGGGTGGCGGCGATTGAGCGATAACTGACTGGACGGCAACTTTTATGTCACCGTGCGTGCACTTGCATTGCAACCAATAGGCGAGGCAACAGACGCGTTGCCGACTTGTCTCTATACCCGCGGTTAAAAAATCTCCCGGCAAAAATTACGCGTTAACAAAAAGCGCATAAATTCATATATGAGAAAAATAGCATCTAGTTAAGAAAAATCAACTGTTTAATAGTTGTTTTGCGTGTTTTACGCATGCGCGGGACGCACCATTTAATATGGCCAAGGTCCCCTTATGGGACAAATTAGGTGCGGAAACAAAAGTTGCTCGTGCGCACTAGCTCGAAGAAATACTTTTTGTCGAGGTGCTAAGCATGGTAGTTTTATACTTTTATGGAGAAAATTGAAAACTCCGTACAATACCACCCCGGCGGCGGCGCTTTCAATTCTCAATTTAGCTGCTCTGGGAAATTGCCCGGCTTGCCCTCGCCCTTTAGATCGGGCCCTGTCACCAATCATTCAAATTAAATGTGTCATCTGATATATCATACTACATATTTTAAGAATAACAAACAGTTGTAAGCCCCTATTCATTTATTAAGGGCATCAATAAATATTAAGCCCTTATCACAGGGCATGAGTCATAAGTCATTTACATGATGTTACGGGCAAGGAGTAGTGTTCCTCATTTAATGTTCTCTTTTTGCATGAGCACTACACATTGTAAGTATTAGGTTGGGGAAAAAGTCTTTTCGCATTATAGTATGTATAAACTTGTAATAAAATCTCTTTGGCTATACTATTTGTATCTGGCTGGTTTTGGTATCATCGAAAGTTTAAATTTTAAAGAACATAATTCCAAATTCAAATTAGGAAAATGTGTGATTTTCATTTGTTTTTCGTACTGCCAAGATGAGTGAATCTAATGAAGAAATTCGATACATTTTAAAATTTTACTACAAAAAAGGTAAAAATGCAACGCAAGCCGCGAAAAAAATTTGCGATGTTTATGGACCTAGTGCAGTGTCTGTGAGAGTAGCACAAATTTGGTTTAAGCGTTTTCAATCCGGAAATTTTGATGTCAAAGATGCACGTCGCTCTGGTCGCCCTATTACAGATAAAATGGATGCCATTTTTGAAAAAGTGGAGCAAGATCGGCATGTCAGTAGTTACGACGTAGCTGAAGAACTGGGAATTGACCACAAAACAGTTTTGGCGCATTTGAAAAAAACTGGGTACACAAAAAAGCTCGACATTTGGGTACCTCACGAGCTCACTGAAAGAAACCTAATGAACCGTGTACTCATTTGTGATTCTTTATTACGACGTAATGAAACCGAACCATTTTTGAAGAAGCTGATAACTGGTGATGAAAAGTGGATCACGTACGACAAGAACGTGCGAAAAAGGTCGTGGTCAAAGGCCGGTCAGGCTTCACAGAGTGTGGCGAAACCCGGGTTAACTCGCAACAAGGTGATGCTGTGTGTGTGGTGGGATTGGAAGGGCATTATTCATTATGAGCTGTTACCACCAGGCAGGACCATCGATTCTGAACTCTACTGCGAACAACTGATGAGATTAAAGCAAGAAGTTGAGAGAAAGCGGCCGGAATTAATCAACAGAAGGGGTGTGATTTTTCATCATGATAACGCTAGACCTCACACATCTTTAGCCACTCAGCAAAAATTAAGAGAGTTTGGCTGGGAGGTGTTAATGCATCCGCCGTATAGTCCTGACCGAAACAGGTGGAAATCTGAAGGTGCAACTTCAGATTTCCACCTGTTTCGGTCTCTTCAGAATTCTTTAGGCAGTGTCAGGTTAACATCACGAGAGGACTGCCAAAACCACTTGTCGCGGTATTTTGACCAGAAGTCCCAAAATTTCTATAGCAATGGGATCATGTCCCTACCTACAAGATGGCAAAAAGTTATCGAACAAAATGGTACCTACATACTTTAGTTAAATGTAAATAAACTATATTAAAAAATGTTTTGAATTTTCTTAAAAAATGCGAAGAAACTTTTTCCCCAACCTATTATTACAACTTTTACGGATTTAACTCGCGCGTAATTAGATTTTTTATATTTTGTCGTAACACTTTGCAGCATTCGTGGTCACGGCAATAATAACAAATTGTAAAATATAATTACGCGCGAGTTAAATCCGTAAAAGTTGTTTTATTTACAAAGTTTTCCTCATTGTCAATTAGCTTGTATCATACAGATAAAAAGTTAACAATTAAGTAGGTACTTGTTTAAAATACTTTGTTGCTAAATTACATACTTTCCGCACTGACAGAAGTGTTAATGGCTCACCCACATTTGTGACAGACACATTTATGGCACACCCACATTCGTGGCTTACCAACATTCATGAGCTAAAAATACTATTTTTCTGATTATTATTATTCTATTTAGCAGATTCATTGTTCAGCTACTTTGAGTCATGATTTGCAGTGGCTTATTCGCTTTTTATTAGAACTAGGTCACAAGTTCCAGGCACTACCCCTGGTTTCCCTCTATCGTTTGATTGTGATTTCGGGCAAAAATACGCCACACATACAATAATCTAATACTCTAAATTAGGTACTTACTAAAATTTGCTAGCATTTGTTTAATATTATGTATTTTCTTTAATTTTAAAATTTTATTTCTTTGCTCTGACTTTAAATTAAGTAGTATTAATCTTTTCATGAATATAAAATCAGTGTTTAGTAACTTTCATTATGATTATACAAATCCAATATATTATCATATAGTGAAAGTTTTCATTGACCAAAATGTTCTTGATTATTAAGTATTTTTACAGATGGAGTTTTATATTAAGACATGCGAATATATTTTTCAAATATTTGTGTAGTTTTCTTGATGTCACAGTGACTGCACATGTGTGATTGTGCATTAGGCGCGGTTCATACAGAAGACATGGCATGTGGCGGGGCGCATAGTCAAAGAAACTCAGTATAAACCTAATAATACGAAGCATGGAGTCGTTTTTGCCGTAAAGAGAATTGCGACCGCGATTCCAGGAGACGCGTCGCGCCTCCGCCACTTGATGGTGCGCGCCCCTTCGCCAGTCATAGACACGCTTCTCGTCTAATACCACAGTCGACGGTTTCCCAAAGAAAAACAACTGTACCCTTAGTATGAGTTTTTATAGTTTTCAAGTTCTTTGACCGAGCTTGAAAACTATAAAAACTGTTTCTGATAGTTTACGCTAGAGGCGCTAGTGAGCAATGTATGAAAAGAGATACGTTTGATCGAACTCGAAAACTAACAAACTCATACTAGGGGTACTGTATAATGCTGCCAAGTCGCACTTCAGTATAATTTATGCCGCCACAAATAATGTCACACACCGTATGCCTTTCTGTATAAACCGCACTAAATATTAGATGATATTTTTTTAACATTCTTTCTTTCTTTTTCATTTGTATTTTAGGAAGTATAATTACTGAATTCTAGTTAAATAAGAAGTGAAAGGCACCGACACTTAATTCCATAACTATGCTTGCTTTACAAGACGCAAGTATGGTCCTGTGTAGAGAGGTGCCTATTGCACCACGGAGTACTTGCACGCACCTCTAGAATAAGCATCAAGTCAAGGAGCTTATATTTTACCTATAGAATGGAGTCATTAGACAAATGAACAAAGTGAGGGCAAAAGTTTTGACAACACTTGACATTTCTTGACAATTCTAGAGAGGCTCTGTCTCTTTCTAGTAGGGTGCCTGTAGCACAAATTAATCACGGACAGTCTTGTGCCACGGGTAAGGTCTCACGTGCTCCCACGGTCCTAAGATATAGGGAGTTAAATGAGACACGAGAGATCCGTGCAGAACAATTTATTAAATGGTGGTATAATGCCCAATAGCGTGTACTCCCCTGGTGGTAGCCGGAAATGGTCTCGGTGAGGGTCGCTCGGTGGGACGAGTTAGGGCGGCTTGTACTGCTGCTCACTGTAAGTCCAGCCATGGGCGGAAGTGAAGTAGCGGAGGCGACAGCGGCTACCTTAGCCTAATCTTGGACCCCAATTAGGGGTTAAACACATTAAATAAATAACTATTATTGCACACGATTATCAAATTAGTTAATTAGTATTAGGTAGGTCTTGTCGGTGCTCAATTTACTTAGCGAACCACGCAAGCGCAAGACCGAATCACCAAGCCTTTGTATGCGATTCCTGACAAGATCGAGACTGCCCGGCTCTAAAGAAATATTTCAATTAGATGAGCTTCCTTTATATCTTAATTTATGTAATATTTATAAATAGTGTAATCTGATTTAATTAAAAAAAAATATGTATGTAGGTCGGTAAAATATGTATGTGTAACGTTACACTTGAATTTCGTTACGTTAATAAAACCACAAGTTGAAAATAATTTGAGTTTTGAGTTTTCCATGACAAAGAATTAAAATTCATAATAATTACTTTAAACTTTTTTTCCTGAGTGCCTTTTAGCACGGTAATGATTGTTATCTATTTTCGGCTCCCAGGAAAAAAATCAGCAACCGAAATACGAGGATTTATCGCTTCTGTGACTCTTGATTTTAAGAGGCACGTTACAGTTTATTATATAGCTTATCTCATGTCACGTCAACTCATAGACATTAAATTGTTCTTTTTTTTAGGTGCTAAGCATACATTTAAGGTTTTCCGGTTAGCAATGCTATAAAAATATATTGTGTGGTATACCGATCTAGCCGTTCTTAAGTAATGATAATAGGGCCATAATGATGCGCAACTTACCAACTTACTACCAGACTTTCTTTATAGATAGATATTACGGCTGAAAGCCGAAGTGCGGTTTTTTATACAACAGAAGAAATTGTTAGCTCTAGTAACTTTCCGTGAATTAGTTACATTAGTAACAGCTACTGGCTACAAATCGGCTAAAAGTAAGTTTAGTAGCACTTGGTTTTTAGTATAATACAGGCTGTAACATGAAGGGTACTTAAACATGGTACCCTACATGTTACAGCCTACATTATATGTAATATTTGGGGTGTTTTAGGCCATCAATATGAACAACTTTTTGACGCCGTCATGGTGGAGTGGTCAGTATAGCTACCTACACATAAAGCCGTTCGGGTTTGAATCCTGGTTCCGGCAAATATTTGTGCGAGGAACACGAATATTTGTTTGCGAGTCACGGTTATTACATATTTATTTAAGTTTATTTATAAAAATATGTAAAGCTATTAATTTATATTGATAAAAATGACCGTTATCTACACTTACGTGCAATAAAATCGACCCAACTCGTCAGTTTCGATTCGACATTTATCGGTATATAAAAAGAAGATTAGGCAAACAAAACTTTTAAATATAATTCAAATCAAATCAAATAATTTATTGCATTCATGAATGTAAATAACAGATGTTCACAAACAACACCAGCACATCATGTTGCCCATTTGGGCATAGCATAATCAAGATAAAAGTGTAACGGACTAGATTAGAAATTATTCATACTATATTAACTTAATTCGAATGTATATTTCTTACGCTTTATTTAACCTACTCTAAACATCGATAAATGAAGTGTTGGTGACAATAGACTAATTACTTCGGAAATCCTGGTTTCTCATTTTTGCGTCATACGCCATTTTTGTGACTATGCAGAATGTTAAAATTCAATTGAGTCATTGTTTATTCAATAATTGATGATGCCTGATGCCCTTAAAATTATTTCCCCAAACATTTTAGCTCTCTGTATTAACTGTATATTATCAAGAAAATTTTTACTAACCAATTCAAGGGTTGCCTTTGAAAAGTGATTGAGTAGTGGTTTTATTGAAAAAAAGGCTTGAAGTTTGACATAAGCAGTTGCCTTGAAAGTGTCGGTGTCTTGAAATTGGAAGCTACATATTTTCGAACTTTATTAAAATTTTGTTTTTAAAGGCACAATAGACAACCATATGGTCCGTCGCTTCGGAAATCTAAAAAGAAAAGAAAATTTTATGTATACAAGTTAAAAGTGTATATAAATATTTATGTACACTTTTAACTTGTAATCAAATAGCATATTAAAAACTATCATTTGATAGATTTTAATATGCTATTTGATTACAAGTGCAGAAGAGCGCAGCCACAATTTTATTAATACTGTCTGTCTGTGTGCAATGTATCTGCGTTGCATGTTAGTACATGCAAATGTGAATGATAAACATTATTACACTAGTACAATCCAATCAATACTCTTTTTCTCAAATAAAATAATTTACATTACACAAATTACATATTTTATTTGTAAATAAACATTTCGAACTAAAAATGGGTAAAACTATTTATGTATTTTATCTATGTAACAGTTATTTCAAAGAATTAAATAAAATAATCTATCAATTTTGATTGCCATTTATAAAAGGAATGGATAGAAAGGGATATTATTTCCTTATAATTCCGGAAATCCTAGTCACCCTAGTCATTTGTTTACAAATATTTGAATAAGTAAATTATGTTCAAAAATTCATTAAATTCTAAGATAGGATTAAATGCGAGTATCAGAAATTTCTCCCTCTTATGGAGTTTTGCAAAATAACGCTAATAATCTGGAATTACGGGTGAAAAATGAAATTTATAGATTGAACAATATTATATGCAATTATGACACTTACAAGTGAAATTCTCACTGCATCCTCAATACTACTCACTTCTACCAGCTCGAAATATGTATTTGTTTACCATTTTGCACTATTTATCCTTATTTTAAAGTAAAAAGCCGTACCAAAATCGCGAGTCGATATTTATGAATACGTCAATTACGACAATTTATGTCATGTTGAGATTTCGGGACATTGACACATGAAGAGAGTGCTGCCATTACATAAATCCTTTCATTTCCCATAAGTTATTGAAAGAATCACAATGATGATTTTCAAAATAAAATACAAACCTAAACATTAAAAGTAAATATATTATATTTATTTCTTTCATTGATAATAAATACTGATAATTGAATACAATATGTTAAGTTTTTAGCTACTTTTCTACTTTTGTTTTAGAAAGATGGCGAAATACTGGGGAAATCTTGTTTCTATGTAGTCGTGTTTAGAAAGAGATGACGACAATTTCTAGAAAGAGAAATGTGAAATTTGAAATGTCAAGTATTGTCAAAATTTTTGCCCTCACTTTGTTAATTTGACTAATGACTCCATTCTTAGTATAAGCTCCTTGGCATCAAGTACTTACTAGATGCTTTGGATAGGTTACAGCATCTTGCGATCCGCATCATCAGCGGCGTAGAGGTGACCAATCATATTGAGCCTTTCAATTACGTTGCGATGTTGCGTCATTGAGCGCGTTCTACCGTCTATCTATCTATACTATACCGAGTATTCTGAGGAGCATTTTTTCCCTACCTTTCCTTATCTTATCCTTTGCTGGTGGCATTCCAATGCGAACTAAGAAATTTGACAACTCATTTCTATGTCGTTACATATAGAAACTGAATTCACTGCCAGCATACGTGTTCCTTCCTTCTAATCCTGGGGTCATTATAAAGAGTCGTGAAAAAGCACCTTGCAGGTCAGCAAGGCGAGGTCAGTGCGACAGTTTATCTCTCGCACTAACTATCTCTGTATTTGCACTCCACTTCTGCTTAGCATCAGGTGGAATGGAGTCATTTCCTAGATATATGGTAATTTGTCTTATAAGACACATTAAGCTCGTAGTTCCAACTACTGTCAGAAGTTCTTAGTAATGTTACCTCCGAAAAAACATAGAAATTTTGTATCTATTTGCCAATAATCATCAGTTAATAGTAAAAAAAATTTAGGTATGCTGCAGATTGACACTTTTTATTAACATGATAATGAAATGTTAATAAATTACTATTTATTCATGTGTATGTATTTACATTGTTGTCAGACATTCATTAGCCATTTGAGTTGTTTTTCAGAAGTATCTATAGGTAATGTGTCCAATAAAATATTTATGTACCTACCTATTTTATAAATAATGCAATTGTTGTATGTTATATTTATTATCCTAAAAGTAGGTATAGGTGTGCATGTTTGGTGAGCAAAACCATCCATAGATACGATATGACAACCAGTCATATCGTATCTATGGACGTAAAAAACTTATTTACAAAAATAATTCATCAACTTAGACAGTGACGATGAAGACTCTGTTAGTGACAATGACGGATTTAACCGTGCTAAGAAAAGGTAATTTACTTCGTAATATTTTGGGTAAGATCCCTGCGGTGCGAGCATTGATTGACGCTGGATAAACTTGGCAAATCTAAAAACAGAATTTGGTTATTGATTCTTATCGACGGGCACGAGCGCAGAATTAGCCTCGTAGAATAGTACCTTCATTTTCATTTAAATATTAACGAGGTTTATTGAGAAAATCTGTATGTTAAGTCTAATTTGTCGAAGTAGAATATTATGACATAGGCTTTGATAATAAGGTTTTTTCGAATTTTGTCATTGTAATGATAAAGGAAACTATAGATGGGTAATATGAAAGAGAAAGAGTATACTTCACGTATATTAGAACGAGATAGATAGACGAGACCATTTCACGTACACGCAGACGGCCTATGTTGGCCTGTCAGTCACGTAGAAAAGGCAGCAACTGTCAGACTGCAGCTTTGCTTACTATTTTTCACACCCATTACTCACACATTGGTGCATTTTTTGGTCACGCCCTAGTCAATTCATTGCCAATCTATAAACTTCAATAAATATGAATCTATGGTTAAGAGCTTGTTCCATTTGTCGGGTGTAGGACCCGGATTTTAATCGGATGTTTCAGTGGCAGATCGTTTTATACGCGTCGACACAAAATCGACACCGATTTTGTGTCGACGCCATTGAATGTTCTATCCGATTGAAATCCGGCTCCGACACCCGGCAAATGGGACGAGCTCTAACTAGTGTACGCGCTCTCTTACTTCAGAATCCCAAAAGGGATTGAGCAGAGTTTTAGGTAACGTTTGGTTTCACAAAAAGGCGAAACAGTACCCTAAAATAGTGACAGGTTGCCAGCCTCTCTTACTTATACATATATCTACGTTTATTTGATCAGCCGATGACGCCCGAGCATAGTTCAGCAGAGAGTGATCTTTCTGTTGCCTCGTATATACAAATCGTTTCTCTGTTGTATAGAGGTAGGCCCACCCGGTATCTAATCCAGAGGTTCCAAATTAGGTGTCTCAATTTGGTTTGTTTGGCGGTAGCACGCATTTTGAATAGCCCTGTTGAGTTATCACACCTTATCAATGTTGTCAACATCGTGTTAAGAACATGTTAGTGTTCAAATTACGACAGTCAGTGATGAGGTAGCCAGACCCTCAGTGGTTTACAGTTCCGGGTGAAGATTCCTTCCACCTGCGGCTCTGTTCACTTACCATCAGATGAGATTTCTAGGTTTTGCGATTTCTTTTACTTTGTCTTTTTATTTATTATTCCTAGTGTCTATCCACTTTCCATAAACAATACCGAGTCAAGATTTGATTGTGACTTAGAGACAATTCGTTCGGCCTTGGTGAGACAATACATCTTAATAGTTCGGCGCGCCCGCCCGCCGTCTGTCGCTGAATACATTTATTTATGTTACGAGACGCCTTGTGATGCTAAATTATTTGCTTTATTTATTCCTAAATTCCAGAAACTAGGTCCCATATAAAGATATATATATTATGTCACTGTTGAGAAACTCGTTTAATGACAGACTCGCATTTGCCCTCAATCTTCGAGTGAGCAAACTGCGAGTTTGAGGCCCTGCCTTGTCAACCTCTCGATGAGTGGTAGGTATCAAGTGAGGTGTAAATAAACAATTCACAAAGAAAAGGTTCCTATTACCATGCAGAAGGAAATGATTCGGACGGCCCCGTACGAGCGGAGAAAATGTTGACCGCATTCGGGAACTTTACTCGCAAGTCAAGAAATTTAAAGTCGATATACTTGTTGTCTAAAGAAAAAAAAACTTGATTCATTATTCTAAAGTTCCATGATGTTTGTTTGATGCAGATTTTTTAAAGTTATGGTATACTTTTTGAATCCACCTGTAGGTTGGGTCTAGTACCGTATGCTGTTTTAAAGAATCACGCTCCACGCCGGTAGCACACCTCCGTCGCGGAATCATAGCTGCAAAATCGCTACAAAAGCCTCACTAACATCTCTACACCACCGCCACCAGTTGGCATTTGGCAGCTCCTTTGTTATGCACATTCCCTCACTGTGATACACCGGGCCCACGGGAGCGGAGATATAGACGGCGTCCTAGTAGGATAGGCGAAATCACGAGAGAAAAATATATAATCATAGTCAAATGTATGCGTTAGAAAGGCAGTTTCGCTTCTGTTTCGCTTACAACTTACAACGGACAAGCCATGGCGAAACTACTGCGGTTTTGCGGCGGAGGTGTGCTACTGGCGTTAATGTGTATGATAAATTTTTATATTTTTGCAAACGTTGACAAGAGATTTTCATTCTTCCTACTCTGTCTCAATTTATTTCGAGTCGGCGCAATACGTTATTGTCCTAGTGTCATTGCTAGTTTTATGGTCGGCCACCTGCCGGACACCAAAGGAGTATTTCGAAATACTGTTGTGGGTTTTCTCGCCACCGCGCGAATGTCCCTTTGGGGCGATGGTTTGCACGAAGTTATTTTCCAACACGAACCACGAAGATATTTTCCCTGAAACGTACCTTGGTATACAATCCACGAATCTCAGTGCGTATGATTATTCAGTTATATATCCGGTTGATTTGCCAGGAATCAATAGCCTAAGAACGATTTTGCTTACGAGATGTAGATTTTCACTTTTACTCACGTGTTATGAAATAGGTCATACTCATACCTACATAGTGTTACGATAACTGACTGTATTGAATCATGAGCTCTACACACGAAAGTCCTCCTACTACGCTCGTGTTAGTCACAGGATTTTTAAATAAATTTCCAAACAATACCATTACTAAGTGTTTTATTGAAACTTGTGACATGTTTTGTCTCTGTTAATTGTTCGCTTTAGAGCAGTATAGGTGTTACTGATTTCAAAGCACTTGATGTAAATGGAGGTGATGAATATTTGTCATATATTTATGTGTAATGTGTTGAAATAATGTTTAAAATTGAAGAATTGAGAATGCGCCAGTACGTGCGAGCTTGTGCAAGCAACAATTTTCATTATTAGACACAAGTAATGTTGATCATGCTTTGACACTGAAAAATACGATGAGTTGCGTTTCGTTCAATGTACGCTGCTAAAAATTACGTAATTATTACTATTTGTGAGAATATTTTATGTTTATTAATACATCGTCATGACATCTTCTCGTTTTCTTCCATTCTTGTCCATCCAAAGGTTGTTTTGAAGGGATCGTTCTTAACGATACTACCGCCCACTGTCGAATGATGATATGACTCATTTTTTGCTGATGACATTTCCTGCAGGGTTTTTTAAGAAGGCCAAGACCTTGGAGGGTCCTCAAGCTGTAGGTCGGCCGTTCCTAGGGGATAAATGGGCGACCGATCATCTCCCCTTTGCGGAGTCTCTCGCTCGCCTAGCGTCCCTAGGAAGTCCGAGTCGGAAGAGAAGAGAAAACTCGTTTCTCAAATTTTATTAGATTTTATCATGTATATGTCATGTATAAGTACAATAATGTTCTATTGTTAAGCTGTTAGCCTCTTCAGCCAGCAGATCCGGAATATATTGGGAACTATGAGATGTTACGTCGGCTAATTGAACTTATGTTAGCGCAGTACCACCTTCACTAAGTTTTTCATTTAGGTAACAGTTTTAGCAATAAACCAGAAGCAGATTATTTGAAAGCTAGATTCGGCCCTAATTGGGTCCAACCCTCCTAAGTAGGTCAGCCGGATCTAATGCCAGCTTGTCCTATTTTTGACTGGTTTATTGCTTTTTCGCCTGTTTGCTATCCTAAATTTTGTCTAGATAAATTTGTTTGCTAATTCTAAAAAAAATCTTTATGAAGGAGGAAATATAATTATGTGTACATAACGAGTTTGTTGATATTTGATATGCAAATATTGAGGGCAATGGCTATAATACTTTATTTTTAATTCCCGACGCCATAAGAGGGGTTTGAAAGTTATAATAATAATAATCTTTATTGTTCTAATTGTGGTACATAAAGATCTTAATTAATAATATTATTTTTACCGTATTTTCTCACAATTAGCCTATCAGTTAGTTGTGTGTATCTGTCTATCTATGACGTCGTAGCTCCTAAATGGATTATACGATTTTATTTGTCTTTGTTTTAAAGGTAACTTGATCGAGCCTGTTCTTAGCTATGATCCAAGCATATCTATGTGTACGAGCAGGTCGCGGCGGTTGTAAGGCGTCGCCTCCCACAAGTACATGAACAGGATGCAGAGTCAGGGTGTAAGGCTAGCCAGCAAGGATTTGGTGATAGATAGGAGCTGCCCCAGGGAGTAGCCCTGGCAGGCAGCATCACGGTGATAGGAACTGCCCCAGGAAGTACCCCTGGCAGACAGCAGCGGGGAGGTAGTGAGACCCAACACGGACGGTTGAGATCTGTTTATTGTAGCTAATGATTAACTTTATATACTAAATTGATTGATTGTACACATCGATAGGTTTTTGTATGTCTCTCATAGGTGTAAGTAGCCGACGGTGCACGTAGTTGCTGATCCGCGGAAAGTTGTTTGTTGCCTCGCTGCTGACTACGCAGCCGCAGAGTCCAATGTTCAGCTTGTGGCTCGAACATACTCCCGGCCGCGAAAAGTGGTGTGGTGGTGGTCCTCATCTGGGTGCTGGTGATATTGATCCTGGTGCTGATGTTGGTTGTTCTGTTCAGGCTTGAACACTATGAAAGATCAGCAGCTATTTTATAGCTGATAAGGCATTTGAGTAACTTCCACAGGTCTGGTCGATTCGAAAGTTAGTATCCTAAAAAAATATATTTCTTAAGTTGCGACTTCACCTGGAATCTGAAGGTACATCGTGCATCGTGCTTGGGTTCATTGGAGTGGTCTCTAAGAATAATTTACAGACCAGTCTCGTAATGGACAAGGAATGAACATATGGGGATAAATTTGTGTGAAAATCTGAGTGTCAGGGTTTTTTTTTAATTGAATACTTAGGACGAGTGTATTAAATTTTAAAATATCATGATACTAGAGTAGATGGTATGCTTGCTTAATATGAACATTTGTTTTTTTTATTATACAAAGGGGAACCCCCTGTTCTTCACTCTATCTGGAGCAAGTTAAGAGAAGACCAAAAGTGGAAGTGCACTACACCCAAATCCTCAAAAGTTTGAGGAACTGGCTATCTTATATCTACATCTTTATCATTATGAATTTATCATGACGTTCAATTTGCACACCTGCCCGCCTAGCATGACCACCGAAACACGATATGATATAGGCATTTACCACTTTGAACAGTCAAAAATCATGGGATATCACCGAAAATTCGAAGTTTTATCGAATCTGCAAACATGTAAAGATTTATACTTGTTCGCAGTTTCGATAAAATTTCAAGATGATGGTTAATATCAAATGATTATTGACAGTTCAAAGCGATAAATGGCTATATCATATCGTGTTTCGGTTGTCATGCTAGGCGGGCTGATTAGGTTAGAATATGTTTAGGACTCAAATTTTTTTTATGTAACACCATTTATTGTAAAGATGATTTGATTTGATCTTTTGTTGTTTATGGTGGCAATTAGTAAAAACTATGCCTTTATAATAAGAATTATATAAGAATAAAAATAAACGTTGACAAAGATTTCACCAAGTTGCTTTTAATGCCATTAGAATATTTACGTAAAGTAAGAATAGCGATCTCATTTTAATTTATAAATACTGGTAATTTCGTGGTGAATTATTTAACTTTACATTTGGATCCACGCTTTGCGCGAAGAATAATCAAATTCTATAGGTAGTTACAAACCTATTATAACACGTAGTTTTACTCACTCTAGTATAGATTTTAGTGTTCATATTGAATTTCATCAAATTGTATCTATAAAGGAAATATGAAATACTTAATCCCTACATATTACAGAATTTTGGACGAATGATGACGAAGGGACCTTTACAATTATGGCGCTGTCCGGAAGTCGTAATATTCCAATATTGAGATCTTTTCATATTTTAGCCGGAATTTTTCCACATGATTCAAAATCATCCGATAGTTCGTAAATAAATATTCAATACTCTTTTCACAACAATAATGTTTCCAGCACACAGTGAATGAAAAAATAATCTTAAAAAAAACTTCTTGTTTTCAATTTTTTTTTTTTTTATATTTTATTTTATTATTTATTCAATATTTCAATTATCTTTATCTTATCTTTAATATATGGAAGAAGTACATTTTTTTTTAAAATTTAACTTAATTTTATCACAAATAACGAGACACACACACACACACACGTCATCTATCACCGTATAAGACGTCTCATGCCGCTGGGCTTAAATTATTATTTTTTTAATTTAGTTAATTACTTATAAGTACCAAATGTTGACGTTAATATGTTGAACAATTTCTCTGACAGTTTTTCAGTAAAATGTTAATAGAGCCTTCCTTAGATAAACCTCTACAGCTACTTATGTAGACTATGCATGTATTATCATTTAAAAATTATCTTACAGCCTTTTGACCTCGACTCAAGACTGTTTTCGAGTTTATAATTTTAAACTATTCGCTTAAGCTCATTTTAGCGCTAAAACCACTCATTGTACATTTATTACGGGTTGTTCATTTTTAACAGTTCTTGATTTTGACTGGTGTGCAATAAAAATTATTCTATTCTATTATTAAATGTTACGCAAATTACAAAAAAGTGTCTAGGTATTGTATAATTGTAATAGAAAGCGAAAGTCTCATAATTTCGTTTAATTAAAAACAAAAGTTCGACTTCAAATTACATAGTTGGTTATTGCTAAAATACGCAAAAAAAAACTGATTGAAAGCGTAGCATAATTGTGCCATAAATTTTATTCTTTTTCTCATTTTAAAAACTGATTTTGTAATATTTATAGTTACGCTATTGGATAAACAATATTTAATAAAGATAATAGAAAACTAAATAATAATAATAATAAGATAAATATTTTCCATGCTCATAACCAATCTAGCTCAAATTAAAATAACTAGCACTGTCTTAAATAAACTTGTGAAAAATTCATGACTCGTGATTCGTGTTTGTTTATCATACAAACATTGGTCCCAACCAGAATACGAATCCTTATCTCTTGATGTATAGGCCAGTGTTACCGACTACTTAACCAAGACGATGTCAATATGACGACATATCTACCTATTTAAGTATCCAATAGAGGTATTTGCCGTGTTCAAATAGTACTCAGATTTGCGGTGCTTTATTTCTGGCACTGAATACCTATGGTTTCCTAAGTTCAATGAGAGATAGTGATAGTAGAGATTTATGAGTGCTCAGTCATCATCATCATCATCAACAGCTCATATAATGTCCCCACCGAGGGGCTCGAGCCTACCCCACATTAGGGGCGATTAGGCCTTAGTCAACCACGCTGGCCTAGTGCGGGTTGGTCGACTTCACACACAACCTAAGAATTTCTTCATAAGTGTGTGCAGGTTTCCTCACGATGTTTTCCTTCACCGTAAAAGCGTACATATGAATTCAAAATTTGAAAACACATTGGAACGTGGCGGGGATCGAACCAGTGCTTCCCGGGCGGGAGACGACGCTCTTACGCACTACGCCACCGACGCTTTTCGCGCGTGTGTGTGTGCTCAGTGCTAATATTTTATTATGATTCGCCAGTCACGCCATGTGTTACGAGTAGTATGCGAAAACGCGGATCCGACCTAGCGAGCGAAATGCAAAACATCTGCTAGCAACCAGGGTTTTCAGCTTAACGCTTAACGTGCCCTACGAAGCACGGAGGAAACACGAGATGAAAGCCTTTTAACAGACTTCAAAAAAGGAGGAGGGTATCAATTCGACTGTATTTTTTTTTATGTTTGTTACCTCATAGCTCGTTACTGAGTGGACCGATTTTAAAGATCCTTTTGATCTTTGGAAGCTAGTGCTTGTCATGGGGTCCCATTTAAATTTCATCGACATCTGACAAGTAGTTTTATCTGACAAGAGTTATCCCTAATAATGCCTATTTAATTGACATTGATGGTATCGTAATTTTATCACTTGTGTGGCTAAAAGATCTTGAGGTAGTTTCCTGAAAATTACGGTCGGTGCAAACTTCAATATTTGTAATAAACGTTGTCACTTGTATTTGGGACGGACCTCAAAAAACATTTAGATTTTTATAAACAAAATTTTTATTTCTCCCGTTTTTAGTTTTAAAGGCGTTTTTTTTTCTCTTATAAACAACAGCACACCCAACTGCGGTGACCGTTGTGAAGACTACACTGTTATCGACCTTCTTGTTTGTTCATATAGTACACATTTCGATTGCTTACTTCAGATTATACGATAAAGAGACTCACCAGTCGCCTAAAATACTCTAGGAAGTTCGCCCTACCTACAGGATCGCGGATCCAGGAGAGCAGCATGTCTGTAAAAAACCATTTAGACTGGGAATAAATTTAGTGCCCACCAACAAAATAATACAGTGCTCAGCAAAATGGATATTGGCTTACCAAATACAACTTTTGGTGGGAATTTACACTTTTTTGGTGAGCATTGATCCTTTTTTGTGGGTTAGGTTAGGTTTGTATGGTTTTCATTTAAATACAAGCCATTCAGACTAACACAAGCCAACTAGCGCCACTAATGGATTTAATTTTCTAACTTTTAAATCCGATCAATAATTGCCCTCATGTCGTCTATGAGTGATGCAAGTAACAAACCAGAAGTAATTATTTGATATAAAACCTCTGTATCTCTGTAATAATATGCTTACCATTTTAAGTTTCTTATTGAATGCACTAAGTGTCTCAAGGTCGTTATGTGATTTGAGTTGGCATTATAATTATTTTTTAATAAAAACCGGGCACACAAGCAGTTTTTTAATGTCAATCTAGCATTATTGCTTATGTTGGTATTTTAGAGATAAAACACAGAGGACAAGCTGAAAGGTACTCGTATTATGAGAGAGACATGACATGAGAGAAGAGAATGAGTGATGTAACAATCTGACATACAAAAATATAATATTTATAAATTTAAAAGTATGTCAAAAAAGGTGCCAGGATGTTAATATTAAAAAGATTTAAAAAAGATTTTAAAAAAAATTTAATGTTTAAATTAATGCACAACTTTAAGGGGTAAAAAGTACCTAGTATTTTACATTAACTTACTAATTTACTTTCTTTTCTAATTTTGATATGAAAAGATCCAGTTGCTTTTCGTAATAGTGTGTGTTAGTTTACCTTTTGCGTCTTTACGTGTACAGTAATGGGCGCGCGCGCAGCCAGTGCATTCAAACCAGTCCTTTAACCTGATACCCACCGGTTAGCCTTCTGTTATGCAACCCACTGGGATAGCAGCCTGTCTCGTTTATTTACCACCAACAAGGTGCGATGGAGACGTGCAAAAATAACATTCGGAATTTTCTAATTTTAATTTCGTAAAAAGATTAATTGACTTTGAGATTTTAGAGAATTTGGATTAGACTGCAGTCGAAGTGTGCTAAGGAAAGTGAAAGTCGTTATTTCTCTATAGAGATAATTATTACGGGTCTGATTTATACATTTTGCCTACTGGTATACAAATAAATAACTAGAAAACTCTTGTCAATAGATGCTCTCTAATACCTCGTTTCTTTCTTTTCATAAATCTAATGTCTATGAAAAAACCGGCGAATCGCCGTCTGGCAGTACATATAACTTTATAGAGATGACAATTTAATGGAAATCTTATAGAGATTTATGAAGCAATTTGGTAAGATATACTCGAGTCTGTCGATAAAAATCGTTTGACAAGACCTTTATCGATTTAGGAATCTAAATGAACGCGTGTGACTGATGAAATAAGCCAAATATTATGTGAGTGGACTAACTTGCGCATAAAATCATAAATTTGATAACTTGTTCACTTTTTGCTACCTTCACTAGAATTCGACTTTTCTACACTGCGCCAAAAACCTACCGATATATTATGATATGACATGCGTATCGACTTTATCAGTACATACCTACATATCATCGTCATTTCGCAAATACTGCACTAAGCTACAATTTCATTATATATGCTTAATAGGATACTATAATCCAGATAAATTACTTTGGTTGTTACTTCTATAATTATAAACCAGTAAATGTAAGCCGTCACACATTCCCTTGACCTTCCAAGCTGAGATTATGAGTGTTACATTACATTACAATATCAGATAACTATATAGCTTCGGATTTTCTTTCTAGTTTTAATTCATACACACAGGTGCAAAATTCACGAATTACTTAATATTCTCTTGGATTCATAGTCGCGAATTCGCGAAAATGATCCACATACGACTTTATGCTTTTAGTTTTCTCGGATTGCGTCTAAGAATATGACCCGGGCATAAACTTTATATCACGGGGGATGAAGCCCAAGTACTTTCCCGTCGAATCAAACAAAAAACAATTATCCTACTAACACTATAAATGCGAAAGTTTGTATGGATCTTTGTTTCTTACTCTTTACGCAAAATCAACTGAATGGATTATAATGAAACTTCCAATAATATGGCTCATACATCAGAATAACATGTAGGCTAATTTATACTAATCATGTGCAGACGAAGTCGTGGGCAGCAGCTAAGTAGTAACTAATATTGTAATGAGCTGGCATTTAAAAAAAAAAATACATATTCTCTTACTTTGAACCAGCGTGCGAACTCATTAAACCGCTAGAAATGTGTCTGTTATCTATAAGTGACCCCTCAATTTGCATCCCAGTATGTTTGTTGTTTGTATTTGTAAGTACGTGTAATATTTGTGTGTATGCAATTCGTGATAATGAGCCCTAAAATCACCCGACTGTGTTAATTTATTTGTTTGTACTCGTCTTGTTCAATCATTGCAGTCATTTGAATAGCTATAAAATTTCAATGGCTGTAAATATCCCCCATTAACACTTTAACTTGTTAGAAGTTTTATTCAGGCGTGTTTTTATGTAAAACGGTTTAGCGAATGACTCCAGTAAGCAAAAGTATAGTCCAAATGCATAGATAGTATGAGAGATATATATTTCCACGCTCACACCAATTATCTACCCCAAATTAAGTATGAAAGAGAATCATCCGTTACTAGGATTCGAACCCGGACCGCTTGATCTGTAGGCTAGGCAGCTATACTGACTCCACCAAGACAGCGTCTAATAACTATATACTATATGCGTTGCACCGACCACTTCCGCCTTGCCGACCTGCAAATTTATTCCTTCTCCATTTTAAGTTTCGCTTCTTTAGGTTTTTTTTTATTTAACTTGACGGAGAACGTCTATGCTGTAATCCTACCTGTAAAGACCTAACCTGGAGGAGAACTTCACCCGAAAATCACTTCTTTCCTCAACTTGCTACGATCCTTACGTATTTCTTTGTCTTCATTTCGAGTACATTTAACCCGACTCTTCTAACAGCGACCTATTAACCTACGTTGTAGTAAGAGTCATCTCAAAGACGTTTTCAGTGTTTTTTTCGGTGCCGACTTTGCATAAAGTTTCCATTTTTCGCCTTCACCAACCACGGAATAAATAATTGCAAAAACTTCACAGAAAGTTATTTCGGTGGCGAATGTCGGCAAGCGTGACCGGCATATTGCTGCGTCCGCCGAATTTGCCTCTTTTCAATGAATACGTAATCAAGGACCCGGTGCTTTTAGGTTTGGAGCGCGCTAAATTAGACCTAACTGTCTTGGTTGGACGAGCGAAAGTAAAACGTTAAGTGTTAGTGTTAATTGTTGAATGATAATGAATATGGATAATGTAATTTTGGGCGGTTCACTAAATGTATGGTACTTTGTATGTGAATTAGTCTAACCGCCTTTGTGGTCTAGGTACCTATGTACCTACCGGTCTCCAAATGTAAGAGACAGATCCTCACTGTGTCAAGATTACGGGTGAAGTAAGCTTTTCTGAACTTTTCTTATATGATCAGAATGAATCTCCTGAGATAGGCTTATCCAAGGAGGCCAAAACCATTACCTATTGGCATTCGGTATTCGGGACACAAAGAAAGAGAAATCATAAAAACAGGAGTATAAGTTTACGATGTATAGAAGTGCACCATGCACTCGTACCTCACAAAAAGATAAAGATATATTTAAAGGTAGATTTAGGAAACATTGAAACTATGAGTGAACATATTTTGTAATTTCGAAGGATTACAGTATTATTATGTAAGTAGGTAAGGTACAGTCGACCAAATTGAATCATGACCCACTTTAAGATCATTTTCCTACAGTCACTCTATACAAAGTAGGACGAAATTCGCTTGAACGTACATTTCTGAGTAACGAACCTGTTATCAATGTGTGAGACACTGACAGTGTCAAAGAAATATGGCTTTTTAAAATTTGTTCAGACTACTACTTGACATCTGACATATAACGTCATTTTATTTTTAAAAATATAATAGTTATTCCATTTTCTCAGTAGTGAAAAGAGTTTAGATTATGAACGACATCTTATTGAAAATTCCAATGGAGACTTTAGTGCAGTGATAAGAAAGATTAAAATTGCATAGATCTCTGACCCGTAATGAATGACGCATTTTTATTCATATTTAAAACGTACTAAGTGCAACACGCATGATAGCGAAGAAAACCTAACTAAATTTATGATTCTAAAGGAATGATCGGCCAAGTGGGTCATGATTCAGTTGGTTCGACTGTACCTAACAACAAACTGTAGTTCTATAACTTAATAACATCTACAATCTACATATATTAAGAGCAATCAGCATGTGCATTCGAGGCACCCGCCACTAATGGAAGCTGTTTGGCTTTGATGATTTAGCTGCCCTACCATGCACTGACTGACAGACCGACATGACATTTTTTCATTGTTATTAATTTATTACCCTTCGATTTACAGTTTAAGTTATATGTACTTATAATATAATGCTTTATAAGTTTTTAATAAATAAATCTCTTTAAAATTTGTAGTTCTATACTAACTACAAATCTCAACACATCAGCATTGAAATAGGACTTTAACTTTAACTGAGGTACCTGGTTACAATTTTCTAGTTACCTTAGATAATAGATTACAAATCCAATCCCAATATAATTCTGTCATCGCTTTAATAAGTTGATGATGTTGGTTCATTTGATCTTTATTTAGTTCTAATCTAACTAACTGCTATTATAATTTTTCAGTATTTTTAACTGCCAATTTTTTTTAATATATTCACCCGGGATTGGCGAAAATAGTAAGGAGGTCAACCTTTGATAATTATGTCCCAAATGAGTTATCCACAAACTTTGAAATACAGCTCGTCCCTTAGCATCCCTAATTACGGTTAATGACTTGACCTTAATGCCTTTTGTAGGTCAAAAATTTTTCCGACATTGCTCTGTGAAATTATCTTCATTTGACTTTTAATGTGGTCTTGAGTACTGTTTTTTTGCGAATACATCATGAAGATTTTACTTTATGTACTCGTATGTTCATCATAATGAAGAATTTTCATTGAATGTTATAATTATAGATTTGGAACCGACTATATTCGATCAATTTATGAAGCCTTTTTTTAGTTTGATATGTTACCGGCCAAACTCGAATTTAGGACGAACTAGTTTATCCTAGGCCAAACCAATTAGTCCTTTATGCGATTTAGCACCTACCATGGCTGAGTGATGGGTAGGTTAGGGTTATTTTTTTATGACCAGGCGGAGTGCACACTTTTTTTTGGGAGAGTCTTGTGTTTTATGCACCTACATGGCTGAGTGATGGGTAGGTTAGTGAACTGGTTTGGCCTAGGGAAAACTAGTTTATCCTAAAATCGGGTTTGGCCTGTAAAAGATACAAAGTACTGCCACCTAAATGTATTCCATTTAAATTGAAACAATTTAATCCCGTTAGAGTGTTCTCCAATATTCAGCTCACGTTTCCTTTTATCGTGACAGTTTTATAATAAATGTGTAATTGTTAGCTAACAGAAAATATAACTAGTTGTACAGTGTGCAGTATTTGGTCTTATCACTACATAACATAGTATAAAACAAAGTCGCTTCCGCCGTCTGTCTGTCCCTATGTATGCTTAGATCTTTAAAACTACGCAACGGATTTTGATGCGGTTTTTTTTAATACATAGAGTGATTCTTAAGGAAGGTTTATATGTATAATACATGCATATTTACATAAGCATTGCACCCGTGCGAAGCCGGGGCGGGTCGCTAGTTAACTATTTAGTAACGTCTACATCTCATAAGTACTTTGTTTATTATTTACGCACGTGTCGGTGAATTTTTGTTGTCGCCTCAGACTCGATTGGTTGTTTCTCTAAATACTCTGTTAAAATAACACTAAAATATAATGCTTGCTGTTTGACAAAAAACTTTTCACAGATAGCTTTATTGGTTTAATAACTACTTTTAAAAATTGTGGTACGAAGTATCGAATGGAATGAGGAAAATTTATGCCGAACCAATTAAAATTGGGAAGGCGGCAGGCAAGTGAATTGATCATAAAATATGAAAACACAAATATGTGCCCCATAGGAAGACGAAACAAATATGTAGCAGCAGTTGGCAGCAGAGCAAACAATACGCAACGATGCAGTTATCCTACTAGGATTTTCCGTTCATTCATTGAAAAAAAGTTATTTATAAATAAAATCAGTACATACCAACAATGCTTTTGCTAGGTTGCGTAATTATTGTATGAATAATATAATTTTAAAATGGGGTTTTCTCGCGAATTAGAAGTAATTCTAAATTTTTCTATCTAATTTGTCGTAAAATACTTTGGTTGTCAGGAATGAATGTTTCTTAGATAAAGGATAAAATACGTAACACATAATATCCAACTATAATGGAGGATAAGTACAGAAAAGAAAGGTTACTGGGCCCACTTAATCAGGCATGACTTGAGTAAATGTATTGGTTTTCAAGGTTATGTTTACATTCCATGGCTGCCCGATTATGGTTTGCCATTTCTTGAGCTCTATAGTTCATTAACTGACCTTCGCATTGTAATATAATAGTTCTTTTTAAGACATGATTACTGATTGCGTAGTTGGTATATATGGACGTGACTTAATGTAATTGACAGTTATTGAGTAATAATTACAACGCATGTAAAATGCTATGAAAATTAAGTGGGTATTAATTTTGTACAATAATTTATTTATTTAGGTCTTGCTGAGCAAATATAATCCTGAAGAACTTTATCGCAGTAAAGGAAATGACAGTGGCTATGCCAATAAAAGGCAATTTGATTAAGATAGTTCTACCATGGGTTAGGATTCTTTTTGCTCGACCGTGTACATACAAATAAGTTGACTTTAATTAAGTATTTATTGTTCAGTCATCGCATTAAATATTAAGACCTGCAATGATGTCTGATAATGGTAAATAAATAAAAAAATATTGACAATAATAGATACTATATTACAAAGACATTCAAAATTATTATGAACGTGATTTAAATCTGTCTTAATTACTTTTTCTAAATTGACGTCCAAGCTTTTGGACTTTTAATCTGATGGCTGATAAATGAGGCTAAAGCCGAAAGTGAAACTGAGTTTCATTCAGAACCCTAAAGGGCTATCTTAGCAATAAATGTCGGAACGTAATAACGCTGTTACTACTATTGTATTATTTCGATAGACAATATGTTGGTAGCTAGCAGGCGGACTTAACCTTATGGAATAATTTTTGCGTTTTTACAAACGCGCAAATATTCTTAATACTAGAAAAAAGATACTGAAAAAATTCGACCTGCCTCAGGCGGGAATCGAACCCAGCATCTCGCGCAATCCGGGCGGCTGCGTTAACCACTGCATGCCTCGGTGGCGTTGTGGTTAACGATTTTTTTCATTGTATTTTTTTAGTATTAACACTTGAGGACTCGCGCCCTAATTCGTAACACTCATACTCGCTACCGGGTCCTTCGGACCCAGTAAAATATCGCAAGTTTATTATAAATATGCATTATAAGAGTAAATATTTAGTTTCTGAATATTATTAACATTATATTAGAAGAAATATAATATAGAATAAAATACTTTTTTATGATATTTATTTATAAAAAAAGGCATTACAAAAATAAACTAAATTTCTCCTCTGTTTTATAGTAAGATGGAGGATAATCGTATTATTTGCTATAATAACATATTTAATGCATTTTTTTAAATATTTCTTTAAAGAAATATAATAAACCTATCTAAATATAATAACAATGAAAGATCACACACAAATGTAATACCTATAACCATAATTATATAAAAATAAATAAAACATTTCTAACAATATTATACTTCACATGCGGTCCTCAAATTAAAACTTTGCACTTTTTGCAAAAAAAAATGTTTGTTCTATCGTTTTCCATTGACATAGACCACAATATACATTTCGTCCCCTATTAAGGAACCCACTACAAAAATTATTATAACTTTTAGTTGCAAAGCAGTTCCTTCAGTTTATTGAAATACTTACACTTCAAAAGCTTATTAGTGGCCATTTCTGATAAAAAAAGACAGTAATAAAGTAAATAAACAGTAACGAAAGCATAAAAAAATCAGTTACGTAGTTAGTCGCTACCGGGTCCACTGGACCCATAATTACCTTTTATGACCGTAGTTCTTATTATTAGCGCGCTGATTGGCAACCAACGACATATTTTGCTGTGTTAAACTATCGTTGAAAGGTACTAAGGTCAGCAACTGTGTAGAAATCAAATTCAAAAAGATATAAAGCCAAATACGAAGGACTTGGTCCAGTGGACCCAGTAGCGAGTCCTTAAGTGTTAACTAAACCTGTCACTAATCAAACCGAAAAATTTGTACCTTTATGTATGAGGCTCGAATCCGAGAACCTCTCGATCTGAGACTAATTTGTGAACCACTAAACCGCAGTATATTACTTTATTTCAAAGAAGCACACACATGAACCTGCGACCTTTCGCTAATCGGATGAACACTTCCATCTGAATTACTCAGGATATCTACGTCTGTATGTATCGGAGTAGTTCATTTGGAAACCTAATGTTATTTAGGACGTGTCTCTACTCAGAACAAGCATGTTTCTGGTAGTGTCAATTAAAAATTCTGGTAATATTTTTCTTATTCTCCTAACTTGGTCTCAGTTTATTTCAAATGGGTGCAGAATATCTTTTTCCTTCCATTTTTCAATTTGCTGTAACTTCAGCGTACTCCTTTTTCGTTCATGATCATACTATTCATTACACAATCTATGTAATTTTTCTGCGGAATTTCTCCTCCACTTTGTCACTTCAAATCATCACTTTTTTAATAAGCGTTTCATTTCTTCTCATAACTTTCTCGGACCAAGCTAAATGATTCCCTATCACTTACTTATTCTATCATTGGTTAGCCTATACAAACTCTGTTTCCTTATTTTATTTTTCACCTCGTCGATGTCGGTTATCGCTAAAAGGTAGCCTATATGCTATTTCAAATATATCTCCGAGTCGATATCTATCCATCCCAAATTTCGCGTTAATAAAAGTGTATTAAGATTCATTATATTTAACTAAAAAGTGATCTTTAAAACAAGAAAAAGTTTCTATCATAATTATTTAACGAAAGAGTTGCTCAATAGAGGTCATTTGCCGTGGACTGTGATACCTTACGATTGGAACATTTAATCACGACCTAGAGGCAAGAGCTCAAAGATACTCTTACATAATTTAAGATTATTTAATTATTAAATTATGTAAGAGTATTAATTAAATAAAATATCACAAACAGTACTCATAAATGAGACATCAGTAGAATTTAAGAAAGAATATGATAGTGTTTCTTTTGTCTCCACAACATTTGTGTAATAAAACGGCATATAGGTACAAGAAAACGGCAAATATCTATGAATAAGATTAAACTTATAAAACAAGGCAATATAAATCATCGCAGAAGATATTAATAAGGAGTCTGTGCACCTCTATTACGTCATCGAATTAAAAGTATGACTCAGCAATAGTATTTGACTACAAATTATTGTTTAACAGCCGCAGTTCAGACTATTAAAAACTGTCTAATTTCTTTAATAAATCTTAAACCTTATGCTATAGCTGTCAAAAGTTCTAAGCTGATTTGTCCAATATATCGACCGATATGGACCAAGTTGCATGTGCCATACTGCCATAATTAAAGGAGGTTATTGCTAAAATACAACTGCGAATATAAAGCTTCTGGACTGGAGAGGACTTGGCATCAACATAAATGGCGAGTACATGACTCACCTTCGCCTTGCAAATGATGTCGTAGTTATAGCTGAGACCTTGGAAGTCCTCGGCACAATGCTCGAGCCCTGTAGAGTCCCAACAAGTGGGTCTTAAAATGAACACGGATAAAATCATGTCTAATTTCCATGTCGCTCCCACTCCTGAAAAAGTTGGAAGCTCTATACACTGGAAGTTGTCGATCATTATGTTTACCTGGTACAAACAGTCCTACTTACAGAAAGAGGTCAATCGACGAATCCACCTCGGCTGGGCAGCGTTCGGGAAGCTACGTGGCATATTCTCGGCCCATCAACCGCAGTGTCTCGAGGTTTTTAATTCGTGTGTGTTGCCAGTGATGACCTATGGAACCGAAACGTGGCCGCTTACAATGGGTCTCCTAAGGTTCAAGGTCACCCAAAGGGTTATAGAGAGGACTATGCTCGGAGTTTCTCTGTGTGATCATATCAAAAATGGTGAGATCCGCAGGAGAACCAAGGTCACCGACATAGCCCAAAAAATTGCGAACCTTAAGTGGCAATGGGCAGGGCATATTGCGAAAGGTGACGTTGAAAGTTTTATAGACTTTTAACCATCTCCGTTGCCTTTCCATTCAATGCCGGCCAAGCACTCCCTATATTTACATTAAAATATGAGACACCCATATAAGTAATGCAAACATGAATATCTTGATGTTCTTTTTTCTTGAAAGAAGGATAACAAAAGACTTGTTCTTGCTTTGCCTTCCCTGAAAAGAGCGAATTTGAATCATCATCGTGAAATGTATCAGCCATCACTACCACAGAACACCTGTTTCTGTGTTCTGTGATCACTACTACCAAGAAATTTCTAGACTCATTAAAATTTAAACACGTCACTCTCAAATTTAATGCAAAACCTAAAGAAAGAGAAAGAGTAAATATTTACCTTCCACTTTTGCTTACTATCCGGTAAAATGGGTTGGTAATTTTATAGAACTTTTTTATAACAAAAACCTCTGCAATGAGCTACATCACGTTGCCGTTCCTAAACAGATACAAGTACAATTAAAAAAGCTTAAACTTTTTAAAACTTTTCAAGAGGTAGTTATAAAACTCTTTCAAGTTGATGAAACTCGTGAAATTGTTTGTCGAACACAGTGTAATAAAAATTTGCCCTTGGCCGTTGTTGCGTTATTAATATTTACACTATCGTTTCAGGGGGCGGCTTGAGCAGCGGCGTAATACTCCAACGGTTTCCCGAGACAAATTGGGACGACACACCTTTCCACGACGGGATAGAATGGGTAAGTCGTTTGCTGTTATAGAGATCAAATCAGTTGCTTAACTTAAAGCAGAACTTCGGGATTTAAGGCTTTGCACATGGTCTGAGTGAGGTAATTCGCTTACCAACGTTAAATTTTTTTGAGATATGTGGTTTGAAAGAAGGTATAGTCACAAGGATTGAAAAAAAGATGGTTTGGTTTTATGAAAAATAATGAGTAGATTGACAAAAAGGATAGATGAAATGAATGATTTTAGGACCACATCAAGTGGAAATAAGTGATCTCAGACTATACAGGAGAAAGGCGTAACGTAAGTCTATCTCTATGTATCAACAAGCGTTAGCAAACAAGCATACGAGACGAACCTCCTGATGATAAGCGTTTACTGTAGCTTACAAACCTTAAGGAGGCAATTTGATAAACTGAGCCTGTCCCACAACCAATCCTTGGAGATCTTGATATTACATAGAATGACCATAGCTGTGGACCGCAGAGCCCTTTAGAGTGTCTGGAAACTGTTAGAAAAGAGACCACTTTTGCTAGAGGACTCCTCTAATGAAAGTGAGTACCTGCAGGGTTTTGATCGAAAGGGACCGGTAGACCTGAGAGCTTTTTTTGTTGGCAGACAAGCATACGGCCTGCCTGGTGTTAAGCAGCCACCGTAGCCTATAGCCGTTTGGAACACTGACGTGACACTCGCGCGCTGCCGACCCTAGTCCCCTTCCCTACCACGTGGATCTCTGGCTACCTTACGACAGAAACACAACACCACAGAAATGTAGTGTTATTTGACTGTGGTCTTCTGTAAGGTGGAGGTACTACCCCAATTCGGGGTGCTCCAAATTTGAGCATATAGTCCGCTGTGCCCTACCTCGGTTAAACTGGGATTCAAAAGTGGGATCCAAATGGGAAAATAAATCGCTAGTAAGGGTGCGATTAAAGGCGCGGAACTCGGGTCAGGTGTGTCGTGACGAGTGACGAAGTTCTATAAATCGAATGTGTAGTGTTATTTGGAAGGTAGAGAATAGATAGACTTCCTGGATGGGTGCAGTGTTTCATTTATCCCTTATTTTTTTTCTTTGTGTGAACTTTTCCAAACAACACGTTCTAATTAACACGGCAGGGGGATGCTATCGAATACATCGATTGCTTTGTTTCATAAGTAATCAGAATTCGCTATTATAAACAAGCAATGCATTGGAAACCGTACCGCTCTCTGTCCGCGCTCTCATTGTGTTTGCATGCTTCGAGATGCTATAGCAGTTACAGGTTGTAATGTTGATAACTTTTTATCTCTAAAACTTTATGGTTGAAGTTCATTAATGCCAACACAAACATAAGCCTCACGTTAAACTATTTAAGTCTTTGATTATTCCAGTTTTCATCTTATTTTTTTTATTTCGCATTCCAAAAATACATAAACAGATGTAAGAAGGTCAGGTGATGGTTTACTGAACCGATGGCTTGTTACTATTTTTAAAGTTGTTATAATCGACGTCTACTTTTTAATCTCTAGTTATGTTAATTGATTGGAATAAACAGTATTTTTATAACGGCGTATGAATCATCGAGTGTTTTAACTTGCTGAAGTTCTTGGCCTTCACCTCAGCTGATTGTGATGGTAAGGCCATAAATGGAGGCTAACTTAATCAAATACCCCAACCACTGATGGACTGTCTGTTACTTCTAACAGTTGGAAGTACTTAAAACAAACACATTTTTTTCTGCGATCTATGTCTCGACGTGATGCCGGGGACCGCCACAGGTGGTTAAAACAGTGTGTTAATTAAGGATCAATCTTTACTTCTCTTTGAGTGTCAGATGGCAATATTTTAAAGCTAGTTTCTTAATAAAATCAAATATCCCCAGTGACCACATCAGGTCATTGGAATTGCCGTTATGTTTTAACCGCTACGCCTATATCTGATGCCGATTGTAAATAATAGGTGGACCAGCAATATTGTCACGTAATGGTTTAAAATGCATTAGATTGGTCATGGTCCTATATTATCTTTGCTTTAATATTCTGAATTAGAAGTTACATCATTGCTTCCGTCATTATTACACTGATATACATATCCTATATCGCATCTTGACCTTTTAGTCCAAATTGAGATCAAGAGCAAACCCATTGTTACTTAAGACATATATAAATCTTTGCAGGTAGTCCAAAGGTTAAAGGTAGAGGTTTTTTTTTACTTGAAATGGGTTCACTCTTGGCAACACTATGTGCTAGAGCTAAGAGGAAGCCGAAGACAGAGCAAGTTTACCCAGAAGATGAACATTCACTCTAACCTTAAATAGAGCAGGCTTATAACTTATTCGGGAATATGGACGCCGTCAAGAGCTCAAATTAATGTTTGAAATTTATACCAAAAGTCCTGTCATGTAAGAAGAGTTGATGTAATAAAACTGCTTATGGATTTAAATCTTGTGTCTTGGTATACTTTATCGCAAAATAATGAATGTTGTTTCCAGGTTCTATAGGAAAACATATTATTTCAGATACAGTATATGTAGAAATAGAAATGATACAACTGTGCCTCACAACTCGTTGCTAGAAAAGCATTTTTTAATTGTCTGAAATGAGTGAGTGATGAGTGATCATCGGTGGTTCGAAAATAAGGGGAGTAATTTTTTAACCGATTTCTCTCGTCTATTATACCTAACGGTGACATTTAGGGAAGATCATAAAGACACAATATGCTATTACATCAGGAGAGTTATAGACGTTTTGTAGACATTATATTGTGGCCGTAGAGCAATTTCATAGCATATTCTGAATTGTTAATCTTCTTATTTCTCCTACCCTGCTCGCAATTTATTTAGGGTCGGTGCAGTGTGTTTTCATATCAACAACACTGCTATAGGTTTTGGCATTACATTTTTACGGCCTTGCCTGACATCTACCCTCCTTGGGAAAGGGCTATCTTTCGACTCCAGGAAAATAACTCATCCGAGTACCGCCCGCATATTTGGTAACTTAGCTTTTGTGAACGTTACGAAGAACGCACGACCGTGGCGCCATCGACCTCCTGAATTAATTTTGTATTTTGAAATGTAAATAGGGTTGTTATTATCTTGCAGTTCTGCCAGCCACAAGGATGGGCTCTGTCGACCGAGCGCTCGGAGCCTCGGTTCTACGTGTCCGTGCTGACGGACGTGGACGCCAACAAACACTACTGCGCGTGTCTCTGCTTCAACGAGACCGTCGCCATCACACCCACCAAGCCCGCAGACGAGGTTTGTGCTCTTATTATTAGCGTGATCATTTTTCTTTCTTCTATCTGGAGAAGGAGGCATTGAATCTTCATAAGATACTTTTGCAGACTCGATCGTAATGGTTATGTTGGACTTACAGACTAAATACCACCCAGCCCTTTGCTCTGAAGCTGCAGGACCTTAGGTCGCCCCAGGAAGGGCTTTTAGGGGCATATGCGCATGAAAATCGACGCTGTCATAAAATTTTACTTATCCCAACACCGTGATCTTAACTAGCGAGCGATTATGACTGAACTGACTTTTTCCAATTTATTAGAACGTATGACTGTGGGTTTGACGTAAGTCTCTAATTTACTTTGTCTGTCTATCAACTAGCAATTTAAGTGTAATTTCCAAAATAAATAAACGCCAGAAGCGTTATAACGTCGCAATACTTCTTCTACCATATTTTTTTAATCTAATTTAGATAATTTTAAACAGACGCTGGTTTTTTCTTGCCTCAATATCTTTGAAATCAAGGAGATAACATCCAGTCGATTCTAAATTTTTATCTTTACAATTTCTCGTTTTACACAAGCTTCACGCACGTGCTTTTGTCATGTCCAGAGATACCGCTCGGCATTGACCGTCTGGATGACATACTGACAGCGGACACGTTTCCTCCTGATAACAATGGTGTTACTAGGACATATTCCGAATGAATTATATTGATCTTTTGATATACTTTAGTAACGTGGGATTCAATCATTTCTAATTTTAGGTTGGCTTAGCTTTTTATATAGGTAAGCCGATTCAACAATCAATTAGGGTAGTCAAATTAGTTACAAGGAATTTTTTTTTTAAGCGAATGATGTGAACTCTGTTCGATCAGATATAGAACACAATATTTTAAAGTACATATAGAAAGCGGGAAAATCTATACAATACTAGCTGTCCCGGCCACGCGTTGCTGTGGTAATTTCATACCACTGTCCTATAACATTGTATCTGTCTTGTCCTATAACACAACTCAAAAAAACAATCTACATGTTTTTTTGCGGTCGGTGCCAAGTTCCAACCTCAATATTTGGAATAAACGTTATCACTTGTATTTGGGACCGATATAAAATAAATACATTTAGATTTTTAGAAACAAAATTTTTATTTCTGCGTTCTTAGTTTTGAAGACGTTTTTTTTAGGTGTAAGCTCTTGGCGTTCTTGATGATACCTAAGTGGGACAGGACAGGACACTGACGGACAGGTGGGATTCACCTATACTGGGGCACTGGACGCGTGTCCACACAAATAGCAAGAGATTACTCTTGCTGTTTACTTGTGGCGAATCTTGCATTGTCCCAATTTTCTAGCTTTAGGTTTCCTCATAATTATAAGTTACTAACTCCTTTTAATTGTTCTCTTTTGGTTTTATTTTGGTCACTAACACATAAATATGGGCTGTGTCTACAATAGTTGCCTGAAATATAGTTATTTTATTTATTTATTTTAAGTGATGGATAAGGACGAAGTTAAAGTGAAATTGCCTGTATTCGTCAACCACTGAGGCACTGACTATCTTCAACAGCCGGAACACAATAACGCTATCAACACCTTTGTTATAGCAGCAGGCTTTGATAAGATGGTGGTTTCTAGAAAGGCGGGCTTTACCAGCGATCTAACCGAGTACAAAATTGATCGAACCCGGGGCACCTGTGCTCCACCCACAAATATGTACTAGATCGGAGTTTACCTTTCTAACATCTTCCGCCGAACGAGAGTAATTATAAAACATGCTTTCTTGGTTTAGTTTAGTTAAAGGGGGTTTTTGGTTTTTCATTTTATGAATGACTAGTTTTTTTTATCTAAATATTACAAGGGGGCGTACGGGTACCTTGATAGGGGGCGAAAGGGTATTTTCAAGCAAAGGGACGCTGGGCGAATTACTAGATCAAGCATGAGGTTGAATTATTCTATTTAAAATAAATTCTTTGTTGCTTCTTAAAACATTGTTTAAAATTTTAGAACAAACGAATCGAATGAATGAACCCTGATTTATACAACGCTAATAGGTGATATTTAACAAAGTTTATAATTAATCCCGTTCCAAGCATAATGAATGGCCTCCTTGTTTGGATCCGCCATATTTAAATTTATATTGTGCCGGCTTTCTTTGGATATAGATCGAGTTTATTTTTATGGCACGTATCCGGCTTTTGTGGTGTGTTCTGCCGTTTTAAAAAGCTATTGTGGTATACTTACGAGTACTTGTATAAAGTGAATAGGGGAGGTTGAAGTGGTTGCGCTCTGCTTCATCGTATTTTCCTCTTATGTTTCGGAAGGCACGTTAAGCTGGTGGTCCAGGCAGCTGTCGAAAGACATGATGGCCAGCCGAAAAAATCTAATGTTATAACCTGTAGACAGTAGTATGTGGTAGTATTGTCGATATCAACTGCACAAGACCAAATAATTTGGAAGCAGGGAGGACAACGAAGTCTTGATAAAGTTACTGTTGCTATCGTGTTAGTTAGACTAATATCAGAACTGCTTTGTTTTCATTACATTGTAAACTAAAGACTTTCTTTGTAGAGCAGGTAGTAGTAAAGGATGAGGAGCTGACTTTTTTTAAACTGTAGTTTTTTATTTATCGTGGTACGTCAGAGTGAGAAAAAGGTGACTTGCCGTTGTATTGCTAATTGTAATTTATTAATTAGGCTAGGGCGAATAGCCTATCTTCTGTATTCCATTTATTTTGTGTTAGTAGCTACTGTGTCTGCCATTATGATACAGCTGCGCACGCGCAGTCTGTCAGAGGTGTACTATTACATTGCGGTTTACCAACGGTCGCACTAGCTAGATTGTCTACGGAGGATTTATTTCTTTTGTTTATGGGCTATTCCCCTATGAGTTCACTCATATCTTTTTTTTATTATCTAGAGGTTTTCCTTGCTTGAGTCTCTCTCTGTTACAAATTTCTATCCTTCAATTCGCATTAGACCAGAAAGTGATGAAATAACGACTTTAAATTTTTCATATGGCTAGACAGGAAGTAGCCAAGATAGCTGAGGTGAGTGTTGATGAATTATAACGGGTCCCCTTAAGGTCGTTGCACACTTATCACCTCGGAAAGGGAACGCCTCTTTTTTACTATGATGATATGATTTACCTTTACACGTGCACTGGTTCACAAATCCCAGGTACTGCTCCTGGCTCCAATCTCTACCACATCATGGAATGTGCTCCCAAACGGTGAATCCATGAATTGATAAGAATCTTCGTCTCGTATTTTTTTTATTACCGTATGTTAATAGAAGTTTATATGCTAACATAATGACTGGCGTGTTTGCATGTATGCTAATCTATAATGAAGACTGTGCCCCAAGGCCCTAAATTTGTAATGATGGTGGGTTATAAGGGCAGAGGTCAGTGCCCTTATGTAGTGGAGCATAATTGTATCGTAGGTTAGAAGCTGATTTAGAATTTACGATTTTTCTAACCATGGTTATTGGTGTTATCAATAGACCAAGTTCACAAGAAGTTCGATCCTATTATCTACGCACGGAGTCTACGGTAGGTAATAGGTATACATGGTGGATGTCACTACTTCTTCATGCACTGAAAAACAAATCGACTGGCCTCAGGCGGGAATCGAACCCGCATCCTCCGCAATCCGGGCGGCTGCGTTGACGATTATGCCACCGAGACACTGCTTTCGCTGTCGAAATTTGTCAGTGCTTGGTGCTTATGTTTTTATGGTAAACATTGTTTCATCAAATCTTTGAAATTTGCACTTCTAAGATCCGAACGAAATATTTTTGCAAATTTCTTCTTCATCATCAATTTTCTTCTGGCAATTTTCTTCTTCATCATCATAACCGCCTTTGTAATTCGACCCACTGCTGGGACACAAGGCCTCTTGTCACCGATGGAGGTTTAGGCAGTAGTCCACCTCGAGCCAATGCGGATTTGTGGACGGGGTATAAGGTGATCAATACCCCTTTGCTGATCCATTATCCGCCTTCTACGACACCCATTGGAGGATATGGGGGGTTGCTATTCTACTCTGCCGGCATTACATGGCATCGCATTGATCTGACTTGGCGCTTGATTATTTCAGTTACCTGAATGTTTGGACACAAATACTAAACTATAGATTATAAAAGGTTGTAAAGCCTAAATCGCACTTAACACAAGTGCGGAAGGTTTGAAGTTTGGCCAAAGTTCAAAGAGTTTGCTATGCAGCAGTAGCACTAAGTACTGTTGTCACCACATGAAACATAACATTTTCATTGTAAAAGCCCTCATATTGCGTTAGACTAAAGTCTGTTTGAAGTCTTTTTTAAATTCCCTCCTTGTATTTTATATTTTACCCCGGCTTCGCATTACCGGTTACGGTTTATGCGAGTGCACACGCTACAACCAAGTCACTGGTCTGTTGGGTTGGGGATCCGTAAGAACATTTTATACAAGAAAAACCTTAATAAAGATCGTATTTAACTGGTCAGCAGATTAACCTAACCTAAACCTATGCAAATACTAAGTGAACTGTTAGTCGTTCACTTAGTATTTGTATAGGTTTAGATAAGACAGTTTAATACGATCTTTTATAAACCTCAATATTTCGAATAAACATTGTCACTTGTATTTGGGACCGACCTCAAAAAAACATTTAGATTTTTATAAACAGAATTTCTGTTTCTCCGTTTTTAGTTTTGAAGGTGGTTTTTATATTTTATTTTTAGGATAATGATAATCATTTGTTATTTTAAATTCCAATTCAATACATTTATTAAACTGGCTGGTGACTGACTCGTTGACTAATAAATGTTCAACACAAAAAGAAACAAAAACGATGTACAATAGGTGGTGTTATCGCTACACAGGCATAGGAAAGACGTAGAATTATCTTAAATTTGGTTGCTATATTGTTCGTAAATTTAAATGTAGGTATCCCATATTATGTAAATATATCACAAATTGTTTGGATCGAGATAAGTGAGATGAAGTAATAATTCTAATTCATTCATAGATTTTTATTCATATTAGACGGAACTTTTTCCTGTGTGCGCGGATCACCCTTGACCGGTAGTTATTATGTACGCGAAGGGACAGAAGGGAGCGATCTAATCTAGCAGGTGCCTGCTCTGACGACAGGAAGTGGCTTTTTTTTGTTACGAAGACATGATTTCGTTTGATTAATATTTTTTAACAGCAAAATGTTTTAGAATGCCGTCATGCAGTAAGGGCACTTGCTTTGTCAAGGTTTACTAAAAATATCATTTGATACCTAATAATGTTTACATTAAAGTATACTTCTTATACCCCAATAAGTCACATTAATGGATGTATTATGCTTGTCTTAATTTGTGTGCTGTTCTAATATAAGATTCCAATACATAGCTAAATCGTATAAAAACCAAGAAAACGAAAAACGACTTGGAAAAAAGGGTAAGATGTAAGATAAAAGTAATTAATTTCTTTTTTCTTTTAAATGAAACATTTTTTCACGTAGTAGGGAATGGCTTAGGTTAGGGTTGACAGTACGGGATTGGAAGTAAGGGCTCTGCCGGTTTCCCAATCCTCCACTATTTATGGCGAAGAGGGAGTGCCGCTGGGTTGTTTTAGTGGGTAGACCCGGGGTTCAGCCCCGGGGAGTCCCACATACCCCTCCCGTCCCCCGACGGGAGGGCATGCGTAATGCATTTTTTACCCAGCGACAACAAAAAAAAAAAAAAAAAAAGGGTTGACAGTACGGCAGTGAATCTTGTGTTACTAGTTACTATCGTCTATAGATTACGGTGACTGCAGCCGGCTCATATGCTTGTTTGTCGACCACGTCCCTATCTTTTTTTTTCATAGCTGTTGGCACAAGATTGCCTTAACAGTGTCACTGAGTTTGTAAGAATCACATTGGTGGGTCCAAAAAACTGTTAAGTGAAAAAGTGAACCTCTTCAGGATTTCTAAACATTGAGTCTTTCGCGAAGGAATGTCCATGTGGCCTAGAACTTCTAGATACAATGTGCATGTATATGTCACAGGCCAAACCCGATTTTAGGATAAACTAGTTTCCCCTAGGCCAAACCAGTTCACTAACCTACTCATCACTCAGCCATGTAGATGCATAAAACACAAGACTCTCCCAAAAAACCTGTGCACTCCGCCTGGTCATAAAAAAAATAACCCTAACCTACCCATCACTCAGCCACTAGATATCTCCAAATCGCATAAAGGATTGGTTTGGCCTAGGAAGAACTAGTTTGTCCTCAATTCGGGTTTGGCCGGTAACATAATATACATTATACACAAACAGAAATGTGATCAAATCTGTCACCCGTGTTCGTGACATAAAACTACTATACTGAGTGAGAGTGACAAAAAATAGATACAATCGTTATCGGCTCCGTGCGAGCGGTTATTATACCGTTTAAATTAATATCACGGTCCGTCGTTATTAAGCGTGATATGAAAAAGTTAATGTGAATCGAATACAGCTATGAGGCCGAAGTAAATCGAGTATTTGCCAGCAAATTGCATCATCATACTATACTATTATGCATCTCAATGTATGCCTACTACGGTATTTATGTGCGTATATAAACGCACTATAAGAATCGCGCTATCGTTAAATGTTCTGATAGTATGAGTTTCTCCACCGTGCACATAAATTCTTTGTGCCTTCGTTTAATGTTTTCTAAATTCTTAGTTACTTTTATGTTGTCCCTTTGTCAGAGAAAGCGGATGTATAGCCCGTACCGCACGGTTTTTGATGGGTCCTCCTTCATGAAGTTTGCATATATTATGCACATGTGTTACGTCATTCAGATTATCTCCTGATTACAATTTTTGTTTTCGAGAAGATGAACATTTAATATCGCGATAAAATTTTCATACTCTGACACAGGATCCATTGTTTGGTATGATTTGCGAATGGATTCCGTACCCAGTAACTGTAACTTCTCTGGGAAATACTCTTTTAAGGCCTTAAAATACTTTAAGGCTTATCAAATGTTTATGTATGTTTTCTTCCGCTTGTGTGGTTACTTTCAATTTATTTGCTCTCGCTCTTTGTTACCGTCCGATACACATATTCGACACGAACGAACTACGACTGGCAGTGGCACAGTTACTGGTTTCTAGGGCCGTTTCTTTTAACTCTTCATCGGAACGCGTAATCTTCCTTTTGAGAAACGCTGATCTACACGATTCGGTGACTGTTGTATTTATCAGGATATTGTCTATAAGAAAATCCAGACTGCCAAAAATATAGTGGTAAGTATTACCTGTCGTGATTCGTGACTGATACTCGTGAACTGGAATTCAATGAATTGTACCGAATACCTTATGACGACTCTTGTACTTATACAAACTAGTTGTCCGTGTTTCCGTATCATAGCCGTATCATATCATTAGCATGGGAGGTACGTTTTATACTTTGATTATTTAAAGGTTTTAAACATAGTTGATTTCACAACGGCTTGTTAACGTGGGCTTGTAACGGAATTACTGTTACAAGGTACAAATAATAAGGTGGTAGCGTCTAATAGGCGCGCTATAATATGGAGAAGAGTCTTTGAGAACGCTATGAGCGACGTTATGCGATTCCTAAAATCCTGCGCCCGTGTCCTCTGCACAGCTTTTGCGCTACATGCATGGCCCTGCTTTAAAAATAAATAACAAGTTCATGTCGGAAAACCCTATGGATTTGACTGAGTAGTTAGAAGAGCTATTTAGAGGCTCCCAGCTGACGGACGGACCCGTTGCTGGAAGACGCTAGCGGAGATGATTTCTCTCGGAAGCCGATCATCAAAGCAGTTGTACCCAGTGACGCTCTAACTGCTGTAAGGGCCACATGCGGCTAACAATATTCTTTCTACCCGTCTCAATTAATTAGGGTCGGTAACAGTGCAATATATCACGATAGTGCTAGATTTTGGCATAGCATGGTTGGGGACCTGACACCAAACCTTCTTGGCAGTGATGTTCACCTACAACTTTCTGTAAGGTGGATTTACTACCCAGTTCGGGCTGCTAGTCCGCTGTTCCCTACCTCGGCTTTTAGGACGCACACGGGATGAGAAGGGTCTTAATTCGTAACCGGGAACTGCATACATTCATATGCAGCTAACAATAATCAGTCAAAAATATAACAAGTTGGTTTACACACTCTTGTTTCACTTCAGTTCGTGATTCACGGAGCAACCGTTGCGTATCGCCGGTCGTACGCGTCGCTTTTTATTTGATTCACAGATATGACGTCACCTGTTTTATTGTGTAGCTTCGTTCAACAAAGTTTTTATTGACAAAACAGGAGCTTGTGTACTCTGGGCAGTGGTACACATTTTTAGCGGGAAACTCGTTAATATATATCGATCGCTATAGGGTCATCGACATAGCAAATTAATAATTGAATATGAAAAATTTTATACACATACTTAATAATTTTATACTAGCTACATGTATTGTATATATATGTTTACTTATTTAATATTAAAAAGATTTTTCGAGAGTCGCGATTCAAATCGTGAGATGCGACGTCGAACTACACAGGACTGGGAAAACTGTGCTACATAATTTGTTTATAGTCTATCGTTTCTTGTTAGGTACGTTACAAACTGACAAACAAATCATGCCCTTAAAAATATTAACCTAAATTTATTACGAAATTAAGAGGGGAGGTTGTATGGATACACAGCGGATAAGCGCTCGCGATCGAAAGAGCGCCCAAACTTAGACTGTATTACCTCCACCTTACAGTAAACCGCAGTCATAATCATAATAATACTATTTTTTCGTAATGTTTTGTTTCTAGCACAGCGAGGGAGTGACACGTCAGTGTTACAAATACAATCGTAGGCTACAGCGACTGCTTCTCATCAAGCGAACCTTGTCCTATTTGGGCTTTCTTCATTGGCCGCACGCATAATTCCTTGTAATCGTATGCTGCGATGTCTCATTTGGCACAGTTCGACACCGACATGCCCACGTTGGCGTTTCATAGAATTATGCCTCCATCGATGTTGGTCGACCAATGAACAAACGCCCTTTGCCTGCCACATAATATTAATATCAACTTAAATAGTAAAATGTTGAACTTAAATTCTAATTGGACTGGCCGGTTTCTCCAGTGTAGTTGATTGGGGAGCGTGTCCTTCTGTATAAAAATGACCATCCATTATAGTGGGCACATTATTCAGCCGCTAATGCCATTCGGCACCGTAATGTGGTAGTCGGACAGGCTGCGTGACAGGAGCCCATTTGTCTGATACCAAGATGTTTATAGGCAATTTCGCCACTTTATTTGAGCACCCCAGCCGTCGCCCTATATCTTGGATTCTAGCTCCTTCGAGCCGTGTATTGATTGGACAATGGTTTTCAGACTAGTTTCCTATTGCTTTTATTCTCGATCACATCATTACAGCAACCGTGCCGCACCAAGCCCGGGATCAAATACTGGTCGGACGCAACATTAGTTCGCGTCACGAGATGGTTGTTTTTATATTTATAAGTACTTATATTTTTCCGTTATCTAGTTATTATTATTATATCTAATAACAATTAGGCAAGTAAGTTAGTAATACTTAATTTAAGCTTCTGATTTTTTAAAATTCTTTTGTAGAAATATTGCAACAAGATTTTTCCGAAAAAATAAAACCAACAGCTTACTGCCTGGCCTACATACTTTGTGTAAAATATACTGTTTTTTTCTTAGTTTTCGTCATACAAACATTTACTAGCACTTATGTGTTTGCGTAAAGAATTCGAATCCGCGAATCCTCGGGACTAAGTACATACCACCACTACACCATGACGACCGTCCTATTAATATCCGTGACTTTTAACTCTGGCAAAGTAATGGTGATGTGAAAATATTTTTATAGCTAAATACATTTTTCTCATTATTTCTTTTACAGGCCGACCCATTTAGAAATAAGGCGTTCAAACATCCGCTTCAAAATGGGATCTGTAATAAACAGCTGGCTGTCGTTAGGGTTGCCATTTGAGAAGTTATCAATCGAAAATGTTTTTTTTTGTGAATTCTTACAAATATTATTACTTTGCTCTCTTATGTAAACAAATCTTTTTTAAAATAACTAGGACCCGTTCTGGGGAGAACGAAATGAGGTTAGTTTTTCCTTATATGCTGACACTTCACATGGCCGGATTTGTCAAACATTTGTGCTGCATCCCTATCATTGTACCTTTAATGGATAGGTGCAGATGAGATGCAGCTCAAATATTTTGACAAATACGGCCATGTGAAGTGTTAGCATTGTTAATTTATGATAACAATATTTTGCACTTTATTGAAGCCTATCAATCGTATCGTAACCGCGTGAAAGCATTGCTTCTACTACAATTAAAAGAGAAAACTTGCTGAGAAGAGAAAAATGTTTGATATGAGACAAAAAATACTTATTTGACAACGAGCAGTTCTATGCTACGACTATGAACGTCGCGTCCACGTTCGTGCATGCGTGTGTCGTTTTCGGCTGTATATGGCCCTTTCTACTCGAAGGCTCCGAGACATCGGTGTATATGTCGCAGTTATATCGTATAAACGCACACAAAAAGCCGCGCCGGATTCAAAAACATCACTGTAATGTAATGCGGCTACCCTACGTTACAAATAAAGTACGTATGAGCACTTCGCGATCGCTTCGACATATAGATATATAGATTCCCGCGCGGGAGATGCTCGCCGATTAGAGATCCTCTAGCGATACTTTGCATTACAGACTTGGAAGGCCCACCAAGGTTCAGCATTCCCAAAAAACCGGTGACATAATGAGGAGTTTTTTCGTCCGCCCCTCTGCGATCAGTCCTTACGCAGCCCTAGCTTTAGATAGCGATAAATACATCGGCACCCAATGTAATGTCTGCTAGGGTCAACGGCCTTGAGCTAAGACGGATTTTTTGTGAAATGTTCGCATTGGGATGTCGGTCGATGTGGATGCGGTAGCCGTACGATTATAATGACGTCAACATTGTTGCTAACAAAAATTAACAATAGTATTTTCGAATTGTAATTAAGTAAAGGGTAAAGGTTAATTTTGGTAAATCAACATTATTACTTCTATGAAATTCGCGCGTGACTTTACATGGAGGTAGTGTGGTTTGTGATTTGTGGACCTTATGGGACGATATACATGATTCAGTGCGGCTACCGCTGCCGGGCCCCTGTTACTTAGAGAGTAACAACACCAAGTTCTTAGTAGGTTTTTGATTTGAGTCCAGTTCCACCTCAGATAAAGTTCTTTTTGAGGTGGAACGTGTATTTCTCACTTACCCTCACTCACATTTTATCGCCAAAAAAATGTACACAAGCACTAAGTATTTGTCAGTGTACCTACTGGGTTGTCTCATATACAGTGGCCTACTTTTCAAACAGGCGTGTGGAATAAAAAATATATGTACTTACCTATATATTGTTATATTTTCTTCTTAGTACTCTTGAGTTATTTCCACCTCAGGTAAACTTCTTTCTGAGGTGGAAGACAATACGTCTTCCTTCTTACTCAAGAGTATCCTAAGAACTTTTTGTAAACTTTTATCGCTCAAAAATTTTGCCACATATCGTCCTGAAATTGGCATTTGGAATTTAAAAATAATATTGTCAATACTTTAACTAAATGATGCAGTTTCAATACGCATCCAATTTCATTATCTTGTTACTTTAAGTACCGGCGTTTGTGATTGGCTAACGACCGTGTCAACTAGTTGACAATCGATCAATTTGCTTGAAATTTGATTTTACAAGGGAATCATTTGGAACGTTCGTTGCGCGTCGCGTCGTTGCTTTGTAAAGCTTAAATATTGGTAAATTAAATTGATTGATGAGTGATTTAGAGTGATGTATCTGGATCGTCATCGCAGATTATATAGGGTTATTTTAAGCTTTTCGAGGTTTTTTGTTCCTCTTTTTGCTTAAAAATGTATACACATACTTTTAAAATAAAAACTACATTTTAGTTGATTTCAACAATAATATTGGTTTAAATAAAACACTATACTTATACCTAAATTGTCTTTATTACAGTCTTTATTTCAGTAGTTCCAATGTTTTGGATGTGTTTGAGGATTTTGTTACAAACTGACCCGATTTCATCGTTCGCGGCTCAGTGTTCCTAGTTGTTTTATTTTTCCAGAGATGCTTTCAAAAATGTACACAATATAATGTTTTTTTTTGTATATCAGCTGGTTTTACAGCTAAAAATAATTTAATTTCACACGAACCTAATTTTCAGTGGATAATAATAAACAAATTTCAGTGTTCGTAGGCTCAGAGCACATTGTGTTTTTTTTTAATCTTTAAAGCTTTTTTTTCTCTCTTTTGTGAGCATAGACTTGTTTGGTGCAATACCCAGGAGGGATCACAAGGGATTGGTAAGAGGGAACACAGTTACGCCGTAGCGGGAAAATGCCATTTCATTATTTATTTATTTATTATTAAGTCATTTAATTTCTTGCTTTTGGTAACTGTTACAGCTGCTTTTTTTGGACCATGGAATTTATTTATTATCAATACGGCTAATATTGTATTTCAGTATACATACATACATTACATAATTTATTTTAAGCGTGATTATTTAAAAGGAATCGAGAACAGCTTCAGGTCACATTCGGTACAAACAAAGCCACATCTGGCAGTTTGGGTCATACAAGATTACAGGTTGCCATTCGGTCGCCTACATAAAAAGGGCACAAAACCCCAAAATTAACACTCCTTCAATAAACAAACAAACTAAAGCCAACGACCGACAGATCATGTCAGCAGTCCGGGTATTGAAGTATTCGAAGTAATTTTGAATTATTATGAATACAAATACAAATCTTTATTGCAAACTAAGTGTGTACAGGTGTTGTTGTAATTCAAAGAACTTAATACTTAGTCGCCCTTTATGGACACAGCAAATTAAAATATCTCTTTATTTAATGAATAGTCCTCATATTTGGTTGTGATTTCTGAAAATTTGGCAAGACTTTTCAATTTGCCTTCTTATCGTCAAGTAGAAGTACGTACATCCACTAACTAAGCTGGCAGGTGTTGATTTTTTTCTATTATTATCGCTCGAAGGTTGTTTATTACACAAAATAAACAGTTTACAGAAGATAAGGACTTCACTTTAATTTCTTACGCTCTTCTGCATTATTATGGTTGTTATACAACTCTGACTGTTTGACTGCTTTATTTTCACGTTAATAATAATAATTTAGGTTATTGATTATCCATCTGATATTGAGTATTATTTAAGAAAGAATATAATAAATGAACAACCATGACTCATTGACAAATATTCTTGTTCACATCGCCAGTTATCTCCTCTCAGAATTCGAAGCCGCTTATATTGATATTGACGATTCCCCCAAGTCGATGTTAAAAAATTAACAATAGCCAAAAACCTAATATCTGCAACCCGTGGCGCTCGAATTGTTTTGAGTAGTTCTGATATTTAAAAGGTTGCCTGATCCTAACTCCATCTCTTGTTGAGACTGGCAGCGAACAAAGTACTCGTCGGTCGGTGCAAGTTTCTAAAAGTTACAGTGGCTTGTCAACCACAAAACATCAAAAAAATTCGTGTCAGTGCAGTGAGATGTGAGCTGTACTTCTGCGCTCTGTTTTTATTGGGTTCTATTACTCATTCCAAGATTGGTTTGGAGTAATAAAAACCAGAACATCTTCAACATTAATCACGATCTCGTTTTTATTCCTCTTCCAGTACTAGTACAATAATGATTGGTTTAATTGAAGCGTTGAATTGAAGCCCTCAAACACGAGTGTGTGGTATTGTGATGGTGATATAATTAGAGATGTTATACGAATTTTCGGTTCTGTAGAGTCAGTGTCATATTTATCTGAGTGCCCATTTTCAACTTTGAGAGCTTCGATCAATATGGTAGGTAACTGATGGCCTCTTAGACGATTATGACGCTGACTGTACCTACATAAAAAAGTTTAAATACGGTTACTAAATAATAGGTTGGGGAAAAAGTTTCTTCGCATTTTTTAAGAAAATTCAAAACATATTTTAATATAGTTTATTTACATTTAATTAAAGTATGTAGGTACCATTTTGTTCGATAACTTTTTGCCATCTTGTAGGTAGGGACATGATCCCATTGCTATAGAAATTTTGGGACTTCTGGTCAAAATACCGCGACAAGTGGTTTTGGCAGTCCTCTCGTGATGTTAACCTGACACTGCCTAAAGAATTCTGAAGAGACCGAAACAGGTGGAAATCTGAAGGTGCAAGGTCAGGACTATACGGCGGATGCATTAACACCTCCCAGCCAAACTCTCTTAATTTTTGCTGAGTGGCTAAAGATGTGTGAGGTCTAGCGTTATCATGATGAAAAACCACACCCCTTCTGTTGATTAATTCCGGCCGCTTTCTCTCAACTTCTTGCTTTAATCTCATCAGTTGTTCGCAGTAGAGTTCAGAATCGATGGTCCTGCCTGGTGGTAACAGCTCATAATGAATAATGCCCTTCCAATCCCACCACACACACAGCATCACCTTGTTGCGAGTTAACCCGGGTCTCGCCACAGTCTGTGAAGCCTGACCGGCCTTTGACCACGACCTTTTTCGCACGTTCTTGTCGTACGTGATCCACTTTTCATCACCAGTTATCAGCTTCTTCAAAAATGGTTCGGTTTCATTACGTCGTAATAAAGAATCACAAATGAGTACACGGTTCATTAGGTTTCTTTCAGTGAGCTCGTGAGGTACCCAAATGTCGAGCTTTTTTGTGTACCCAGTTTTTTTCAAATGCGCCAAAACTGTTTTGTGGTCAATTCCCAGTTCTTCAGCTACGTCGTAACTACTGACATGCCGATCTTGCTCCACTTTTTCAAAAATGGCATCCATTTTATCTGTAATAGGGCGACCAGAGCGACGTGCATCTTTGACATCAAAATTTCCGGATTGAAAACGCTGAAACCAAATTTGTGCTACTCTTACAGACACTGCACTAGGTCCATAAACATCGCAAATTTTTTTCGCGGCTTGCGTTGCATTTTTACCTTTTTTGTAGTAAAATTTTAAAATGTATCGAATTTCTTCATTAGATTCACTCATCTTGGCGGTACGAAAAACAAATGAAAATCACACATTTTCCTAATTTGAATTTGGAATTATGTTCTTTAAAATTTAAACTTTCAATGATACCAAAACCAGCCAGATACAAATAGTATAGCCAAAGAGATTTTATTACAAGTTTATACATACTATAATGCGAAAAGACTTTTTCCCCAACCTAATAAATAAGTCTACCGTTCTATACATATCAGCTGAGTTCGTTTGAAAATTTGTATGGAACAGCTTATTGTTCTTTTTTGCGATAAGAAAGTTGCTTCCTTAGTAAAAGTAGTTAATATTGCGTAAGTAGATCTTTATATGGCTTGGAGGTATTTATAGTTTTACAAATAATACTGTACTTATGAAAGCAAAATATTTCGGAATCGTTACGGCTACAGTCATGAAGCTCTGTAACATCTCTAATGTGCATATTAGAGAGGGGAGAGACACGAATGTGGATGGAAGCACGTTCCACTGAGCATAATGTCCAAAAAAGATTTTCTGATCTCATGCACGAGGATTACGTGTTGAATAATGACCTTTACGATGACGTTGCGAAATTTAGTCTCTTTTAAGATTTGTTATCTAATAAAACTGACGTTATACGTAGGTAATAAAGGTGAAACCTACCTGAGATGATTTTGAGTGTAACATCTGTCCTGGTTGGCTTTTGTTAGTTTTTGTACTGAAGGATTGTTACTTTTTGGGTTTGGTGCCCCTTTTATTTGGGCGACAGGCTGGCATCGTGTTACTATTTGGACGGACTGCATGGCCTATACTGCCACGGCTTTATGTGTAACGAAATGTTACCTAAGACACTGCTCAACCCCTCTTGGGACTACGAGCATGATCGTATGTATGTAATAAAGGTGGAAAAATACATACGTTATTGGTGGGTGTCGTACACGGAGTACTATACCAGTCTATGGTGTCGTAGAAGGCGACTAATGGATCAGCAAAGGAGTATTGATCACCTTATACTATACATTAAATACAGGATCTTGTTGCAATGTGAAAAAGGCGAGCCAACCGAAAGTAATGCCACTGATGGTATTATCAACTGGACCATTAAGGCGACGACTAGATGTAACATGTAATTTTTGAACGATTATCACACGTCAACAATAAGAGCCTAAATTTTGTAAAATATACACACGAAAATAGACTACTTACACAACAAAATAGTATGAGAACATTTCAAACTTTATTGAAAAAAATCTTCAAAATAAGTCTTACCAAAATAAAAAAAGCAGCCATGTGGTGCTGGCAGAGCCCCATATCCTCCAATGAATGTCGTAGAAGGTGACTAATGGTTCAGCAAAGGGGTGTTGGTTACCTTATAGTCCGTCCATCAATCCGCTTTGGGCAAGCGTGATGGTCTACTGCCTAAACCTCCTTCGATGACAAGGAGAGGCCTGTGTCCCAGCAGTGGGTCGAATTTATTAAGGCTGTTATGATGACGTTGAAAATAAAAAAGTGACATAGCTCGGAAACTACTGGAGCTATTTACATAAAACATTATTCATCTTGCATTTAATTTTATTATTTAAATATTCGTATGAGAAAAAGTACCATCTTGTTAAGAAAAATCAATAGTATGGCCAAGGTCACTAGCCCTTAGCGTCGCTTTAACTAATTGGTAATTACTGCGCAATTCACGTGATCCGTCTCAAATTACATTTTAATGACGAATGCGTTATTCCTGCGCGTTTTGTCATAATCATAGTATTAAGCTCGTCTAGACACGGTTTGTATGACCTAATTATGTACGCTGTTCGTTCATTGTTCATTGTCTGTGACATGGGTCTATAAACCTAGGTATGTGCCAGTTGTTCTCCGGCCTTTGGGTTATCTACCACCACGTTAATGATGTCATGATAATGATCATCTTATCATAATATAAAAATAAACAATATTTACCCTCATCAACAAAGCAATATTCATTCAGCGGGTAATGGATACTAGGTGGTAGACCCATATGTAGGGTCGTCTGGGTAGGTACCACCGCCTTTCTTATTTCTGCCGTGAAGCAGTTCGCTGTGTTTCGGATTGAAGGGAAAGGTAGCCAGTGTAATTACTGGGCATGGAGGGCATATCATCTTAATCCCCAGGATGGCAAACGCACTTGCGGGGTTAAGTGATTTACATTTAATATTGCAAGTGTCTATAGGCTTCGGTGACCACTTAACATCAGGTGGGCCGCAAGCTTGTTTGCCATCTCGTAACATAAACAAACAAAAAAACATAAGCGGGTTTTTCGCATTCGAACCGAGATCTCTTGGCGTATAGGAACGTTGCTAAGATCACTCCACTAAGACGGTTTACAAAGAAAATATTTCGTTATCATAAATAACTTACTTTTTGTTTACTCTATGTAAATTGTTTGATTACAACGCTATACCGAGAAACGTTTAAAACTCTTCCTAGCAAAATGTAACATATGTTTTCGAAGAAATCCCTGATAAGTCAGAGAACACTTGTAAACAAATGTTCAGAAGTCTGTACTCTATTAGAAATTAACTTTGTAAACAACATTTTCTCTTGATCATAACCGTCACAAAATCACTATGTTGTTTGAAAGCTAAATTTTTTTTAAAGGTGACATGATGCCTTGAGATGAATAAATAACCCAATTTGTATGCTTCAGACAACGAGTTCTAATATTTTCAGTACTAGGTGCACTTTACTTACTGTTTTGGGTAGCTATGGGCGTGTTTTATAATTTGTATTTAAAGAAATCACATACCTTAATTTGCGACTTTACAGCAAAAACGGCACTATACAATGGGAAAAAATAAACCGGAATGAGCGAATAAAATAAAAAAATCATTTGATTTTTTGATTTCTAATGATTTTTTTGTCGCCCACTTAGTATTTGAATAGGTTTAGGTTAGGTTAATCTGTTGACCAGTTAAATACGATCCCTATTCAAATACTTTTGGTTTTGTTTTCGGAATGTTTTCGGAAAACATTCGATTTCATAAATTATTATGTTGTACTCTTGTTATCACGGAGTGTCATCTCGAGGATACGATGAACGCGTTAATTTCCAATGCTTCTCAATTTTATACATTTTTCGTTACCAATATCAATCATAATGAAGCAACGAAGCCAAATAAGTCGCTAAAGTCCCAGACCAATAAAAACTTTTTTATTGGTCTGAGGCTTCTTCCTCCTCGCGTCGTGTTCCTCAGTGATGAGGGTCGTGACTCCCCTTTGGTGCCATCCTTTCTGTGATGATTCTGCGCCATCTCGACCTATCTCCAGCAGTGTGCAGAGCATCGTGCAGATTGGTGTCCATAGTGGCGCGAACCTGGTCTGTCCATCGCATCGGGCTGCGACCCCGCGGTCTCTTCCCTTCTATTTTGCCAGTGACCATGAGTTTCTCGAGGCTATCTCCGTTCCTCCTGGCAATGTGACCGAAGTACTCGAGAACTCTCCGTAGGCAGATGGTAGATAGCCTGGTCGAAATTTGGAGTTCGCGCAGGTTTGATGCGTTGGTGCGTCGCGCCGTTCAGGGGATTTGCAGCAGACGCCTCCAGCACCACATCTCGAAAGCGTCTATGCGGTTACGGTCGGCCCTTCTCATTGTCCAAGTTTCGACACCGTATAGGAATATGGAGAACACCAGGGTGCTGTCTGAGGCTTAAGTGTTTAAATACTACATTCTATTGTTTTGAAAGTCACGTATCTGATTCTAAGACTTATGTTAGTGACCGTGAATAAAGAATACTATTTAACAAGAGTTCGCGGAAATTGTCTGCGACGACATCTGTTGTAGCAAATGAGCTTTGGAAATAACGTTTGACCCAAATAGCTAGAGCTATTTATTATTGCTACAGTTGTGCGAACAATTGTTATTTTTTATTAAGACTAGGATACACGTGTTTGAGGGGGTTCACCCTTGTTTGGTATAACAACGTTTAGTCGAAAATCACTCCATCGAACAATGTTTAAGAAAATAATCACTTTGTATAATATCGATTAACATAATTTTCATTTCATCGAATATTTATTTGCGATAACAACATTTGCGCTATTGATTAAAAAAAAAGTATAATGTTCAATTGATATATTGTTCAGGTAGTATAATTTTCATTTCATGGAATGTTCAATTGAACAATACGACTGCGACTTAGGGCGTTTTCGCTGAATTATTACTGAACTGAATATTCTATACGATCTTTCGACTAAATCATTATTATTCTAGTTAAACATTAGGTTTAATAAAATTAGTGCATTTGAAAATTCGGTGAAATGACATTATGTCAAAGAAATAATTATGCTAAATAAAATTCTACCATTTAAATATTCGGTCAAATGAATAATTACGCGAAATAACTTTATTGTAACTAAATTAGCCGAAACGATTTTCGACTAAACGTTGTTACACCAAACAAGGGTGAACCGTTTGAGGGTAGCCTCTGAGTTAAGTTTTCTTTTCTTATCTTCTTAGCTAAAGAAATTTCTTCAAAACATCATGTATGATAACTTTTGATCTAATGTACAATTTTAAAATTTCTGAATAAAATATATAAAAAGGGAGTTAAGGTGGACGCACATTTAACCGACCTGAACGCGCTGAATTTTAGAATTCTTCATACCCCGGAAATTCGGATGACGAACGACGCGGACGACTCGGTCTATGCGTTCGCATTCATTCTATTCACATAGTGCAACAATTTATTCGGCACGTTCGGCTCTGCTAAATGTGCGTCCATCTTAAAATGGCCTTGTCGTTCAAATGTCATTTCAATAACAATAAACCATTAATAAGTCACAAGCAATACTATTCCTTAAGTTTACTTCTATGTCTGTTAGAAATCAATAAGTCAGAAATCAAGTTCGAAAAAAGAAAGAAATTGCAAGGAATTGCTCGCCTTGCGCAACTATTCATTGTATATACATATAATCACGCTCGTAATCCCAAAAGGGTTGAGCGGAGCTTTAGATAGCATTTGGTTACACATGAGGCCACATCTTGCAGTAAGGGCTCTACAGTACTTCAAAATAGTGACAGGATACCTACCTGTACAACATATACCTAATTGTAGAAAATTAATCTAGTTAGCACTTAGAATATTTTAATTTGTTATTGTTAATCTTTTTAGAATGTTGTTTAGTTAATTAGTTATATTGATAATGTTGTATATACCTGCAAAAACATATCTTTTAACCTAAAATACTTGCACACGATCTTGTTAATGTACATTGATATTGTCGATGGTGTATCTATCATAATAAATAAATAAATCGCTAGTTTCGCAAAGTTGCAATACATCTCTTCATAAACTCAGTACAAACGTTTACCAGTTGGCAAATTGTTAGTATCTGCGATAGATTATGATGTGTTGCACGCGCTACGCGGATGCCTGTGCGGACGTCTGGAGAATTTCAAATAGATTTTATGTATTGTAATTAAACTATGTATTGTTTATGGTGGTAGACTTTTAGCTTGAGATACAACGGTGTGTTAGTTATTTGCTAATATTACTCCGCTTCATTCCTAATAGTACAAGAAGCGTTGTCTACTTTTCAGCTTGCGTTTGCTTTCAGCAGCTTGCGTTGTGCCGTGGGTAAAGGTTTTGCGGAAGATTTGGGGTCGCTCAATATGTCACCATAGTGCTATAAAGCCTCTCGTTTAGTTATAGAATAGAATAGAATATAGCTTTATTGTACATCAACCAATTAGACATAGACATGCGACAAAACAATTAAGAAAGATATGTACAAAGGGCGACCTTATCACTAAAAGCGATCTCTTCCAGGTAACCTTAGGATGGACAGGATTTCAAAAATGTACAGAATTTGTGGGAAGATGGCGATGTATCAAATTAAGATAAAACAAGTAAAATATCATAAACATACATATACTAGTACTTACCATAAACAAATACAAATATACATACATGAAGCATAATATATACTTACTATATATACTAAATATATACATACACACATATATACATAATTACATACATACTTGGCCAACATAATAATACATAATGATTGTATAGGTAATTACAGTGATAAGTAGTACTCATGCACCAGTTTTTTAAAGGTGTTCAGGGTTTGTGCTTGCCGTATGTGAACAGGCAAGGAGTTCCACAGTAAAACAGCCTGTACAGTAAAAGACTTATTGTAGAATCTGGTGAAGTGTGCTGGAGTCTCTAACCTCAAATTCTCCGACGATCTCAAATATCGCGAGTGCGTGTCGTTAAGGAACTTGAATCGGTCTTTTAGGTAAAAAGGAGTGTTGGGGTAAAACAGGACAGTATAAAGAAGGGAAACAATGTGTGCATCCCGGCGAAGGCGAATTGGCAACCACTTGAGTTTAGTACGAAATTCAGAAACGTGGTCATATTTACGTAAACCAAATATAAACCGTATGCAGAAGTTTTGGAGTCGCTCAAGTTTATTTAGTTGTTCTTCGGTTATATTAGAGAAACTGGAGTCAGCATAATCAAGGATTGGAAGAAGGAGAGATTGAGCAAGTGCAACTTTAGTAGTAGTGGGAAGGAAATTGCGAAGTCTCCTAAGAGAACCCGCTGAAGCAAAGAGTTTCCTGCTGACTTCTTGTAAGTGTGAACTCCAAGACAAATTTACATCGTAGTACAGTCCTAGGTTCTTCACCGTATTACTGAAAGGAATGTGAGTTCCGTCGAAGACAACCTTAGGCGCTACAGTTATGTTCAATAAATAAATAAGTTTCCACATAGTCTTATGGCCAGACACATCCCTGACACCAACTATTTATTATTTGTTTACTCTCCCGCCATTTGCGTGATTACTAGTCGGTAAAAAGTTCAGATTTAATTTTCTGTAATTCTTCTCTATGTGAAGTTTAATTATGCTAAAACTCACAGTCCTCAAGTACTCAAGTCCATGCTTAAAAAGGGGTGGGTACAAAGTTTTATCTTCACGTATTTATAGATATGAATTTTTCTATATAAACATACGCCCGGTGCGGCCGGATATCCGAAGTATACAATATTCAAAGGTGACCATTTAAAACTTCCTCACCATCCTTCATTCCCCAACGATCTATGTGTTTATTTTTGTCTGTGGTATAAGTATCTACATCCATGTAATAAAACTGTTCGTCTCAGTTTTATGGACTTCAAACAACCGTATATGGAACAGGGTGGATGTGCTCTTAATGCGATGCAGTGAGGTTTATATTCATTTGGTTGATACAGTTTGATGAACGTGGTTTGATCGACGTGAACGCCGTTGGTTATTTATGAGCTCGATAGCGTTTGTTACTCTAGTTTTAGAAAATTAAATGACGTCTAACATTCTTTATGTAGTTGAAGCAGTAAGTGCTAGTTTTTTCGGTATTCTGCAGATCCCTAAATGGTGCCGTAAAGAGTTTGAAGACTCTTCTAACCAATACACGTTTTTTATACGTATTCCTGGGGTACGCACTTTCACAGATGAAGATAAAGCTAGTCCCACCCACATACGCCATATTTTGGTAGTGGTTTTTTTCTTGACGTTTTGTGCCTCTCAGCTCAGTCAAGTGGTATCTCTCAGGCTCTCAGCTAATAAGACCATGGGTAGAAACGAGCATAATCTGGGAGTTTCAGCCACTGAGAATCTGACTATCTTAGCTCAGAAAATTGCATGGGTCTCAAACTATCCCTACCTACATCTAAGGTTTGAGTTCACCAACACGTAAAACAAACGTTAGTTAACCGTCAGTTTTTGACAATTCTTCTATCAAAAACAGTCGATTCAATAATAATCGAATAAGGAAGCGTCCGTCGGTGGCGTAGTGCGTAAAGGCGGGAGGCACCGGTTCGAACCCCGCCACGTACCAATGCGTTTTCAAATTTTGAATTCATATGTACGTTTAATCGATGCTTTTACGGTGAAGGAAAACATCGTGAGGAAACCTGCACACACCTATGAAGAAATTCTAGGTTGTGTGTGAAGTCGACCAACCCGCACTTGGCCAGCGTGGTTGACTAAGGCCTAATCAGCCCTAATGCGGGGTAGGCTCGAGCCCCTCGGTCGGGACATTATATGAGCTGTTGATGATGAAATAATAATCTCCTGTTGTAATAAGTGTTGGTGAACTCCACCCTAAATATTTTCAGCGAAAAATGTATTAAACAGTAATGCAGAACTACTTTCGCATAATAATGTTTTGAGTATGAAATAGTCGAGCTCTATTATCGTGTCCCGTAACGTGTTCTCGGTCTTAGTAGCTTCGCCACTCCGTTCGTCTATCTATAATGACCCTTACTAAGCAGTAATTAGATTCGAGCGCGTTTCTTCACTGTCGAATTTATTACCCATTATAGTGTTCATGTTACGAGTATGTGAAACTGCGTCTTGCTCGAGTAACCACGTTTGTAAATACACATGAAATTATCAATTCGAAAACTTGTTATTTCATACATCGATGTTTTTGTCTGTTACAAAACCTTTTTTTGCTTCGTTTATTTACATTTTTTTACAATAGCGGATGGAGTATCTATTTTTGCTTGGCAAGAAATTGTGTTGTGAGATTCTAAGAAGAAAGTCTCTAAAACCGTCTGCCCGTCCTTCCCTTTCTGGCTTGAAGACTTTAGTTGCAGGAGATATTCGTTGATTCCTGTTCTTGTTTTGGGAGATATTCGTTGATTCCTATTCCAGTTCTTGCATTTGAGAGCCAAGGTCTTTGCCCTCTTTAAAATCAGCAAATGCTCGACTCGACTCGAACCCGTGTAAGTCTACTGGAGATCAGCAGCAGGGGCGTAGGTACCGCCGTATCATATAATAGATACTCGTATAAAGTAAAAATTCACCTTGCAAATTTCAAATCGTATTCACCTATGGGATTGAAATAAAGTGTTTGGTTTTTTTTACATTTTGTACACTATTTGCTCTCGGTAACACTGATTGTCACTTCTGCTCTGGCCTACCTATCCTCCTTGTAGCTCTGGCAACTTTACTCACAGACAGAAACACAACATTACGAGAATGTGTCCTTTGCACTACCTCTCCTCTGTTTGACTTGGATTCCAGCGTTATCTTAATTCACCAGAAGAGATGAAGGCAATGCATTGCCGCGTTGTAGAATAAAACAAAAATTAATTATAGATTATAGATGATAATCATTATGGTCTTGACCTCAGCATAAACTTTTCGCGGTGTGTCTTATTTTCTCGGGATCCCTTTTCTTGTTGCTCCCGCGCTCCTTGAATATGTGAGCTATCAGCTGAACTATATCCATGGACTTTATGACCGTAATATGAAGCAAAAAGTCTGTAGATTTTATTAATTATGATCTCTACCTCATAGACATTCCGCGGTGTAACACGCAACAAACAAATATTGGCGGCCGCGCACGTGGTCAAACAACTTCATTGGCTGGGTCGACGCTTTGTTTGGTCTTTGGCAATATAACCAACATAATGGAACACTTGAGATAATAACAATGTAATACAGCAAGATATTCCCACGCTCAGACTAATTATCTAGCCCAAATTAAGTATTATTAAAACTTGATCAAGGAATAGATACTAATCGCCTCCGTATGCCTCTGTGGTCTAGTGGTTCGCCTATCGGTTTCAAATTTATTTAAAGAAAAAAAAAAAAAAACAAAAAGTACCCAGAAAATATTGTACAACATTATCTAAATACTTTTTTTTTTTTTTAAATTATTGAAATCAACTTCGAAGCCGATCCCAAAACCACCTGTATTCAGGGTGTTGGTTATTTAGTTTACATGTTGTATTATATTAATTAATTTTTTCTGTTGTTTTCTTTCTTTGTTTGCTTCCATTTTCGTGATTATCATTTACCGTAAGATGAGATGAAAACCAAAGCTTAGTTCTCAAGTAACAAGCAAAAAGTAAAACCGTAACCTGACTACGGAAAAAACAGAAAGGAAAGTAAAATCGACTCCTCCTATTGTTAAAATCGGTCAAAATGTAGCCTATGTTACCCGAACCATGATAACGAATCGATTGACACCTTATTCATCAAAATCGGATGAATTGTTTAGGCGCTACGGAGGAACATACGTAAAATACAAACAAACATAATACATAGACTGCTAAAATCACAACCCTTCCTTTTGGCTTTCCCGTAGTCGTTTCCCGAAATACGTAATTGTAGGTAGGTACATATATCTATACTATTCATTATAATTTTGTTAACAATTTCGGAAAGGTCGTGGGATTAAGCAGAACATTGAATTACTCAATTTGATAGTAAAATTGATTACTTACAAACTTCCAATTAGAAGTCGAACTTTCTTTTATCAATCACGCAATACATTTCACTCGATCTCATCAAAATGTCTCGATCATTTTTTTCATTATTATTCTAGCAATGTATCATTTAATTAACATCGAATTGCCAATTGCCATATATACCTAAAATAGACTGTATCTGGACGGAATAGACGCGTTAGCAGTTTCATTTATGTTTTATGATCTGTTGATTATATGCATTCCATGGATATCATTCTTTTTCAAATTCCGCTAAATACACGAACGATATTTGTGCGGCAACTACAACGGAGAGCCGGCAAAATCACATTATGTACTAAAAGTATTGGAAATTAGAAGAAAAAACATTCACCGTGGTTTCGGAGCGCTATTCGTTTGTAAGAGACTACCACAATATAAGAGAGACTACCACAATATAGGTGAGACTACACTGCCTGTTTTTTCTTAGAGCGGGTTCAAAGCGTTTTGAAGAGCGCGCTTTGTTAACGCCCATTTTTAAAACTATCAGCCCCCTGATCGCGCTATTTACAACCTATTAACTAAACCCAAAACGCTTAATTTTCATACATTTTAACAACAGTTTGACGACTGTCAGATGTTGAAAGAAATGAAAATGTGAATGATTTGGGTTTGATTTTTATGGAGTTTATCCAGAGTTCTTCTGTAAAACACGTGTTGAGAGACTCCATTGTTAAGTCTAAATGGTTATGCGAAGCCATACTTAAGATTAAGATTGGATTTTTATGATCGTAAGCGTAACTAAGCGCGTTCAGGAGGCTGGAGACGTATTTTTGAATCATTAGAATTCCAAATGGTGTATGAAATCGCAAGATTCGTATGCGAATCCCTAAAATCGCTTTTTTTGCATATTCATACTCGTGAATTTTGCAACGAGTGGTCCGCTCGTTTTCGATATTCTACCAGTAGAAAATCAAATGACAGTGTAATTACATCCACACGGGTTTAAAAACGTGCGTTTTAACACTCAAACAGTCTAATGTGTACTGCTTTTCGCTTTTACTGTTAAAATTAACTCATCATTATTTTCTTCACAATTAGGTTCAAACATATTTTATGTAGATACATTGCTATGCCGCGTCTGACGTCGTTTCCCTGTCCTCGCCGGAAATGGCACCGACTCTCGATTAACGGACCGTGATTCATTCGAGTGATTGCTGCCGGTACATGTATCGATTACGGATTGAGGTGCATACTTACGTTCGATTGTAATCTTTAAAGTAAGAAAATTGTAATACTTAATGGTATCCATGATTCACGTAAGGATAGAGTGGAAAGAGGACGGAAGATTCAAGGAGTTTGGTGTCAGACAAGTGACCGGGCGTAAAAATCAAATGCCAAAACCAATGCGCAACCCCAAATAAATTGTGTGCAATGAAGAAGAAAGAAGATAGTTTGGAAAGAGACGAGATGTCGGGCGCTGAACGGAGATAATATGCGAGAAGACGAGTTGCTGGCGTAGCGCGCAAAGTGCAAACGAGAGAAGGAAACACGACCGCTCCGCCAGCCGCCTCGCATATCTTCGCGAGACGCATGTCGTCTCTTCTCGCATTAAGCGGAGTGCTAGAGTTCTTTGTGTGGCAAAGCTCTGTTCAACCGCTTCTTCTGAAGCTTGGTGGAGACGAGATGTTTAAATAACGGAATTCTATTGGTTGCTTAATAACATATCTTGTCTGTTCTCGTCTCGTCTTCCTTTTGGTAGAAACGGAACCCTTATAAGAATTCTTCATAACCCACCGGTCTGTTAATCAAGACAATTTTTGTGAAGTGTTCAAGGTAAAACTCTATTAGGAAAAAAAATGATAACTATTACAGGCACCCGTAGAATCTATATACAATAATGATAATGCTTACTTCTTATGTGTATTAGGTATATTTCGAGTTTCCATTGCGTAAATTGTACAGCATAGCGAAAACAATGTGCTGCAGGATTTAGACTTGGGTCATTACCATACGTAACAAAAGGGGTATTTTTGCGATAATCTGCACGGATGACGCATTTCCTGACAATGGAGTTGGATAGGGCTAAAGCTCGCAGCACACAGCGAAGCGGGATAGGGCGTCGATGGGACTTCGGCGTGCCGTTGATAGTTGTATTGTAAGAACGCTACCCGCCAGCCGGGACGTGGACGCAGCGTTAGTGCGCTTCATCATCATTATCATCAACAGCTCAATAATGTCCCCACCGAGCGGCTTGAGCCTACCCCACATTAGGGGCGATTATGAATTCAAAATTTAGCGTGCTTGCCCTTAACATTTTAAATACAATACAACTATCGACGATACGCCGAAGTCCCGCCGACCGACCCCCCGCCCTGCTCGCTGTGTGCAGCCAGCTTAAGAGGTATAAATTGGAGTTGTATAGGAGACTGTAATACTGTATGGAATAGTTTGAAACAGTACACTTAGTGTAAATTCTCGTAGTGTAATATACGTAACAATTTTAATTAGGTTACGAGCTCAGAAGAGACTATCTCGTGTCCCATACAAATCCCACACTGATGACTACTACAGTATTTTTATCTCACGGATGCGGGGAGCCATGAGTGTGAAGCACATTATCTATGTGAGAGTGAATCAGTGCCGCTCCTGAACTAACGCATTTATTAATACAATAACTTTATTTTCAGACTAGGTTGGAAATTATTTTTCGACATGATAAATGCAAAAACTGTACCTATAAGTATTTTAACAACGATATAGGTAATTAAATTATGCCGAATATCTTCTCCAAAATATGGAAATAAGGAATTTCACGTGGAGTTACGGATTTATCCTTTGTTGTATGTCGAGTGCGCGCCATAAATTGTGTAGGGTAACCAAATTCGATGTAATGTTTGGAATATTATGAGATTCTATAATTATCATATAAACTGGTATTCACAGCATGCATGTTTACTCACATAAATTAACTACATTTCTTGACAAGGGTTAAAGTGAAATTAATTCATGTTTCAAATAAAAAATAACTTCAGTAGAAATTGGCTATTAGAAATTACTATCTTCAGGAATTGCTATCGCAACAATTATGTGTTGTTTAATATATTTGCTGACTGTTATTTAATTTCGATGTATAAATAGGTACTTACCTAGTATTTCGCGATGACAAATATTTTTATTCCAAGACTTTTACTACAAGTCTACAATTTTGATCCATAAAAATAATCTTATAAAATTTAATAGATATAGATAGATGAGTAGAGCCAGGATAGTAGGGAGAAAACATGAAAAATAACATTCTCCCGTTGAGATGATTCAGTGACAATTAATAATTGTAACATTTTTAATTAAAAAAAGTGAGAAAGCAGATTATAATTAATGTTTCACTACGTAATACTTTGTTCATTTAAATACATAGGTACCTGCTATGCTAGTGGTGATGGTAGTTGTTCATCCATCAAATTAAGACTTGGTTGGTGGTAGGGGTAATGATGATGATGATAATAATTGCAATAGTGCTAACAACATTATTGTGTTCAGACAGTAATAAGATAGTCAGTTCCATAGTGCCCCCGACGCGACGTAAATCTTGCCATCACATTCGGCTTTAACGTTACCTACTTACCTACAGGTTAGATGAAGGCCAAGAATTTTACCGTAAGTCCGTGAAGTAAAAAAAAATTCATTAAGAGTAGCATCCAAATTATCCTATACTTTAAATCCTCATGGGCACCCTACATAGAATTCTACTTACTTCTTTACCAAAGGAGGGATAGCTTTTGTCAATTACACAGAAACATGCCATGTCTCGGGCGCAGTAATCCCACGTTTCGCTAGAACTTTGCTTTTAGCGACTCATTTGAAACAGATACACTCGACGCGGCAAAATAGTTTTTATAATCAAAGGGATAAGAGATATAGTCGCTTGTCCTATGTTTCACAAGGGGTGAAAAGTTTTGGGCGTCAGACTGTGCAAATCTTAGCAAGGATAACAGTTAAACCTCGCTAACCCTCTGACCAGTGGTTCCTCTAATTTACTCCCTTAGTTAAGAGTTTCCCGGATGAAATGGAAAATGGTGAGTATTTTGTTTTTGCAAACAGATAGTTGATGTAGATAGATTCTATTTCCTATTAGATATTTGCAGATGATTGCCGCTGCTTAAGTGCTGATTTATAAACTATTGGGGTGGAGCAACTAAAACAAAGTTCTTGGAATTGGAAAGAACACATAGGTTATTGTTGAAAGTTATGCACTTTCTGCCCTATAGGACATCGACTGACGTTTTCTATTCCCACAATGACGTACTAACAGTTAGGAAATTATATAGGTATCTTAAATTAGATATTGAAAATACACAAATCATACCTATCCTCCTTGAGAATTCTCTTGTAGGTGATTTATTTGCCACCGAGCGATTCCCGGGTAAATGACCGTCTCCTAATCACGTTTGCAAAGAAGTATTATTTAACGTTGAATTTATATTGCAGGACGAGGAGTCCTTAGAGTCTTCGAGGCCCGTGTCCAACATTACCCACCACAGCATCATGTACGCGCCCAAATGTCTCGTCATCGTCTCCCGCCAGGACTACATCGACACCTTCAGAGTAAGTAGACATTGTCTGAAATGTGGTTGTATTACAGTTAAATGAAATAGAGCAACGGCCTAAATCACCACTTGCTAAAGACCTGGATAGTCTATCCAGAACTTACCTGTTGGATAAATCTTTGATGTCTCATATATTAATAGCGATTTTTGACAAATGAAGTGGTGGTAAAATGAGAAATATCAGGTACTGTCTGCTCATATCTTGATGATTTGTTTTTATATATTACACATAGGTACTTAATTGACCCTGTAATTAGGTATCTACTCTTTAAATTAATCACACGTGAAAAAGAAGCTATTTGTGTAAATGAAAGTCTGATCGTCCACTTAGTTGATTGCATTTAAAACTCCTAGTAACTCCAAATAACGTTTTACATTTCAGAATTGCTTAGGTATTATCTACACAGTATGGGTGGAGAACCTTGGCGTTCCCCTCGAGACCCTGGTGGGTAATCTGCTGGGTTGCGTGCTGGTCCCGCCCGCGGGGGGACCTCAGGTGCGGTTCAGCATCGGTGCGGGTGACAGGCAGGCGTTGCAGCCTCCCGCAGCGCCTCCTATGCCTGTCACACACACGTCAGTACATATGCTGTTGAGGCTATTAGGTGAGTAGCTTTATAATAACATCTATTATTTTTTAAACCTCTTGTCATTTAGTTATTTGTCCACCACTTTTAATCCCAGAGGTGCAGGCATAGTCCATGAGATATCGTGCTATCTTGAGATACAATACCGATTTCAATAACGAGCCATTCATGTGATCTTAGAGCACCGAGAATCCACGAGCTAGCAAAACCAAACCGCAGAGAGGGTTTTACCATCTTAGAGTGCTACAGTCTATACTCACTGAGTGGCATCATTCCCTGACTGTGCGGGCGTTATGCAGTGTATCGCTCCACCATACATACATTTTTAACTTTTCGTTCATACCGTATAATACGTTATAACGTTTGTGCGGTTTCACGGCCCGCTCACATTGGCATACAATACGTACCTATGGAGTGACGAACTGCTGCTGTGCGTGCATATTATTTTTTAAAGTCTAGAAAATCGCCTCATTCCACCTCATGGTAAATAGAGTCCAAATGCAAAGATTAGCCACCTAGTTTGAGAAAGTAAGCGCCCGCCGGCGCCGTACGAGTCATCTTAACGACCTGTAAGATACTTCTTCACGCCTCTCTTTGGAATGACCTATGATTGTAATAAGGAGACGCGTGTGCTGACATTTCTGATTGTGTGATATAGAAATGAGTGGCTAAAGCCTCTATCCTGTAAGTCGAATCACCACAGAGAGGATAAAGCGTTCGAGTCGGACAGGGTCAGTGCACCTGAGGGTGCCTCTAGAGACTCGACCTAGCAAACAATGTTCAGTGTCAACTATTTACATATCTCTCCCTTCCAGGTATCCACAACTCGGTGACGCTCTGGTGCGCAGTGATGAGTGAACACAAAGTGCTACTGGTTTCTCTAGCGGCGGCTCGCCTGGCGGCCGCTTGTAGAGCCCTCGCAGCGCTGATGTTTCCGTTCAGATACGCTCACGTCTACATACCATTGCTGCCCGCCGGCTTAGCCGAAGTACTAGCGACACCCACACCCTTTTTGATAGGCGTACATTCCAGTTTGAAGGAGGAGGTCTCTGAATTGGTAAGTTCAAGATACAATTTTAAGTTCGATTAGTTTCTGGATGACATTATCGTTTACAGTAATTCGTATTCAAATCAAATCAAATCAAATCAAATAAGTTTATTTGCTTAAAACACAGTTATAAAGTTCTTAATTTCAAACAACGTGCATGTGTTCAGCCTGCATGCAGACGTGCAAAACTTTACAAATTATAATTAATTGTCAAATAATTATACATTAATTAATTAATATAAAATAATTATGAAGATATCTACATTCAAAACTAATACGCAAATCTGTAACTTAAAGCATACACCAACAACAAAATAATAGATAGTAGAATTAATAATTGTAATAATGTCAAAATTTATTTATATATAATTTAAAAATCATTAAGCATATGTCAGGGATATCATAATAATTTACATTTACAAATCTAAAGCTAATATTCTACTACTAACACCACTAATTATAATCAAATTGTAAGATATTATTGTTGCCAATTCAAATATTCCTTAATAAAAACACTTGTCCAAAAGCCACTTAGTCAGTTTTTTTTTAAATATATTCCCTTTTAGTTTTTTTAAATCCTCTGGGAGCAAGTTGTAAAGCACTATGCTCATGTTGTATGCATTACGTCTATATATATCCTTGCGACAGGGAGGCTGATACACTAAATTTGCATACTGCTGTCTTATATGCCTTGTTGTGACCTCACCGCGTAACCTATAATGATTTGGAAAAGATTTAATGAAGTTGCTAGCTTCCCTTATGTAGATACAGGCAAGCGGAAGTAAATCAAACTTTTTAAAAAGCGGCCTGCAACTGTCCAAATACCAGGCATTGCTAAGGGCGCGAATACATCTTTTTTGTATTAAAAAAAGCTCTCTGTATATCAACCGAGTTACCCCATAGCAATATTCCATAGTTTAGTACTGACGAAACATAGCCATGGTAAGCCGTCAGAGCAGCCTCTGTTGACACAGTCTGTCGTACTCTTTTTAGTGCAAAGGCAAAGCGGTCAAGTCTTTTGCATATAGCGTCAATGTGGCCTTTCCAGTTGAGATGAGTGTCGATGTGTATTCCCAAAAAATTAAAGCTTTCTACCTCATCTACTCTTTCGTTTTCATACTTGATGCTTAGTATTTGTTTCGATGAATTGTAAGACCGAAACTGCATAATTTTGGTTTTACTTAAATTGATATTTAAATCATTAGCTTTCAACCATCCTATAATGTTTCCCAGGGCATCATCTGCCAAATCTTGTACAGAATTATTGCCTTCTGTTTTAACCATGATGGTAGTGTCATCTGCGAAGAGTATGCATTTATGTGGAGTAGCATTTGGAAGATCATTGATATACAATAAAAAAAGCAGTGGTCCAAGGATGCTTCTTTGAGGAACACCTGATCTCCCCATCAACAATGGAGACCTTTGTGTTTCCTTCACTAGATTGTTATTCACTCTCGAGATTTTTGTTATTTCTGTACATTGCTTTCTATTTCGCAAGTAGCTTTCAATCCAGTCGTATGCCCTACCTCTGATGCCATATAGTTCCAGTTTATGTAAGAGCTTATCGTGATTTACGAAGTCAAATGCGCGGCTCATATCCATATATATTCATATTCCGAACCCAGTCCTTTTGTTGTGAATCCATCTTGCACGGAAGAATGGATTCTTTAGCCTTGGTCCAGATTTGATGTCCAATTTGTATTCAACTACGTAGGAGGACTTGTGATCTAAATCTTGGACCAGACCCTCTATTGCACAAATTCCTCAACAATATTTTTGTGTGATACCATGATAATAATTATTCTTACTTATTTTATATATTCGGTATTTGACCATTCCTGGCTGGCTGGGTCGGTGCGTTTTTGTTTAATTTTTGTCACTGTACTGAATCTTTACAGTTTTACCGAGTGCATGTAATTAAATGAGAATGTCATGAATACATCGTTTCGGTACCGATTTTGTATAGAGCCCATATACCGAACCACTCGTTTCACCTGTCCCATCTTCCGCTGCCCCCTCCTCGATAAAAACGCACCGAGCAGATCAGGAAGGGGCCTTAACTGACATCTAATCCCATTATCATTAAAACGAAATCTCGAATTCCAGCTCGACGTGATAGTAGCAGACCTTGACGTAGGATCTCTACACATACCAGGGGGGGTGAACATTCCGCAGCCAGAAGGCAAGCTCCTATCCTCCCTCCAGGAGTCTCTGGCGCTGGTGCTTCAGCCGGAGCTTAGGGCTGCGGACTCCGCCTTCGCTCCGCCCCCGCCGGCCGCCTCCCCGCCTCACATGCTCGATAAAGAGATCAGGGCAGTCTTCATGAGGACCTTAGCGAAGTTGCTTCAGGGATACAGGTATAGTGATCGTGTTCAGATATTGTTTATGGTTAGTTAAACTCGGTTTCAGAGAGTAAAACCTGTTTATTGTGAAGAAACTGAGGATTGTTTCACAAACATGTAGCAAAGATTGCGTTCACAAAAGGGAAGGAGCCAAAGGTGAATTTTTAGATATATATGATAACTGACTGAATGTGATAATTGAATTTCGTACATTGAGAACGTAGACCACACAAATAATAAAAATAATAGTTTTGAAAAAACTAAAAAACACGCTTTTATCTATACTAATAATAAAGCTGAAGAGTTTGTTTGTTTGTTTGATTGTTTGTTTGTTTGTTTGTTTGTTTGGTTGGTTAAACCCTAAGATCTCAGCAACTACTGACTCAAATTAAAAAATTCTTTTTTCGTTGGATAGTCCATTTATCTAGGAAGGCTATAGGCTATATAACATCACGATACGTCCAATAGGAGCTGAGCATCAATGAAGAATGTTGCAAAAACGGGAGTAAAATATTTCTTTTCAAAGCTTTCACTGCGTACGCTGCGTAAACGCTTAAAGTTACATAAAAATCGTGTAGGACGGAATTGTTCTTCATTAAATTTTCTAAAAAAAAGTCCGCGACAGCATATGTCTATCTTTTATGGTTGTCTTACTATAACCTTTCTTTTTGGTAATCAAATTTGTTTTAAAATAATGCATTATCTGCGATGGTGTTTTTGTATGCATGATATTATTCCTTATCAAAATAAATACATTACTTATCACGAGTATTTAATTTTGCACAAAATTGTTTATGACTTCATTTGATTTCAATGAATATCTTAAGAAATATCATAGTTTGAAATAAACGGAAAATAATAAATTTTGATTTTCAGAGATTTCTTTGCGTGTGCTGCGTAAACGGTTAAAGTTACACAAAAATTATGTATGACGGAATTATTCTCCTTTAAAAGTTCTAAAAACAAGTTACAGACAGCATTTATCTCTCTTAAGGTTGACTCGCTATAACATATTTTTGTTAATAAATTTTGTTCTAAAATAATGCTTTAGATGCGAAGGTATTTTTGTAAACATGATATTATTCCTTATCAAAATAAATACATTATTCATCACAAGTATTTAATTTTGTACATAATTGTTCTTTACTTCATTAGATTTCAATAAATATCTTCAGAGATATCATAGTTTTAACCAGGGATGTAACGGAGGTAGTTTTATCGGAACCGAAGTCGGAGTCGGAGTTTTTAAATTTGATTTATCGGAATCGGAATCGGAGTCGGAATCGGAGTCGGAGGCAGGGTCAGAAGTGGTGGCATGAGAAAGAATTTTTATTTACAGACAAATAAAACATTCTTAAATCAATTTTTTTTAAATTATAAAATAAAACACAAACAATGAAAAAAACCTTTCATAACAGTCGACACAGGCCGCCGTCGCCGCTATGTTATGCTTCGACCTCCGATTAAAACCTCCGATTTAAAAGTGTCGGAGCCGAAGTCGGAACCGAAGGTGTAATAATAATCGGAAGTTCCGACTTAACGGAACCGGAGTCGAAGCTCCGTAACATCCCTGGTTTTAACATAACTCCGCAGCTAAATAATGATCAAGTACTACGCACGCATCTATACGGAGTTGTTTTTTTTTTGGTTGATCGGCCTTATCTTAGGAACTACTGATCCTGTCAGATTCAGACGCCTTAGAGACTAATAGGTTCAGAGACTCCTCCGAGGGAGATGCTCACCGGTCAGGAATCCTCTCTGGAGTGATTTGACCTTAAAGCTTGAGGGCCCACCGAGGTCCTCTCCTTTACTAAAACCCCTGGTGACTCAAAGAAGGACATCAGAGACATCCTACAAAAATAGAAAAAAAAGTGCCATAGATTTTATCAAACCTGTCCGAAAATTATTTGAATTTTAAATTAAATATTTTGTTAATATTTCAAGTTTTTACCTGTTATCGTTATTGAGACCGAGAAATAAATCACGTATGTTGTTGAGCCCCCTTAAATATTAATTTTATTTTAATTTAATTATTTATTTTTAAAGTGAATAATATAACTAAATATTCTGTGAATATTTCAAGCGTCTATCTGTCGCCGTTATCAAAATCGACCAAAAAAAGCCACGTTTATTTTATGGGAACAGCTTCAATATTCATTTTATTCTATTTATTAGTATTTGTTGTTATAGCAGCACCAGAACTACGTCGTCTGAGAAAATTTCAACTGTCTAACTATAATGGTTAATGATATACAACCTGGTGACAGATGGACAGACGGACGGCGGAGTCTTAGTAATAGGATTCCGTTTTACCCTTTGGGTACAGAACCCTAAAAAGGGGAACTACTGATTCAAATTGAAAAATTCTTTGATTGTCTATTTATTGAGGATTAATGATATACAACCTGGTGATAGATGGACAGACGGACGGCGGAGTCTTAGTAATAGGATCCCGTTTTACCCTTTGGGTACAGAACCCTAAAAAGGGGAACTACTGATTCAAATTGAAAAATTCTTTGATTGTCTATTTATTGAGGAAGACTATAGGCAAGGACTTCCCAAACTTATTTTCATAGTGACGCCCTTAGGAATTTCCCAATTTTTACGAGCCCTCTCCCCGTTATAGTAACAGCAAAGTTAAGTACATACCTACAAAAACAAAAAAAAAAACGGACGCAGCCGCCCGGATTGCGAAATGAGGTGTGTTCGATTTTTTCGCCCGCCCTAGACAGTCAATCCAGGCTCAAGTTTTGAAATCGTGACTTTCGTTTCTTTCTCTACATTTATATTCGTTCTACTAGCTCGCATAGCAGCTAGACAGCCATTCTATGTGGATCGTCTCACTACGCCCGCCCCCGGGATAGAATCGCGAACCCTGGGATGCCAGGGCATCGCGACGCGCAGTATGGGAAACCCTGATATAGGCCTATATACCTCCATAGCATCACTCTACGACTAATAGGAATTGAGCATCAATGAAAAATGTTGCAAAAATGAGAAATCCACGCGGACGAAGTCGCGGGCACAGCTAGTATTAAATATTACTAAAAAGTGAAAAATAAGTTATTAGTATAGAAACATGTTTACGAAAAGTATAATTATTATTTAGAGAAAAGCGTGGAGAAAATCGAATATTTTTAAAAAATCTAGTTCTCGAAAACATTCGATCGGTACAATTAAATTGAGCACCCCACTTATTATATTATAATGCATTTTAATATAATAAGTACGTTAAATGAGGTTAATACACTGTAAAAATCGACATTAAAATTTACCAATTTATAAATATTTTTGGTATCCCTTTTTAATATTTTATCTAAATTTTATACTTATTTGGGCTCTATAGTGGTTTAGTATAGTATATTTTCTATTGGAAAAACATTTTCGTAAAGTATTGCTATGCCATTATAATGCTGGTATTTCTGAAAGATAGCTCCAAACTGCATTTTCGTAACATTGCGCTATAGGATTGACCTTGCTTTAAAAAACTATGAGTGCAAATTAAAATATCTCGCTATAGTGGTTTTAATCAAGAATTAATCTTTCTATAATATTTAATTTCTTTGCAAAGTCTTTTCACACCGCTTCAAAATTAGGTCTGAAAAATTCACAAAATGTGAAAATTTTTACGTAAATCGACCCTTAAATATAATAAAAAAAAATTGTATTATTTATTTTTATGCCAATCTTACTTGAAATCTTACAATTGCAGGCATTGCTTGACTATAATCCGGATCCATCCGTCTCCAGTGCTGACGTTCCACAAGATGGGTTTCCTGGGAAGCCGAGGGTTGTCGCAGTGCGATTTCGCCGTGCGACTACTCGACTCTATGTTCTTCAACGGTCTGGTCGCTGAGCGAGGGCCGCCTTGGAGGCCCACTGATATATGGGACGAGCTGGTGCAGTAAGTATATTTAGTGCTAGAAATGAATAGGTTAGGTATATAAAAAATATCTTAGTTCTGATAGTATAATTATTTAAATGAAACTAAACTAGTACGACATAGTCTGAGAAATGGGTGATTGAGTTAAATTGGTATTTTCCAGAAATCTCCCGGAACAGTTGCGACTGGAGTCTCTAAACCCAGAGCTGGAGCTGCAGCACATCCAGGAGTTGGCCAAACAATTACACCTCAACGAGAATCCCAATCCGCAGGTGAGAGTTATTGACAAATACTAGAGATGTGCTGATTATGACTTTGACTTAAAACCCGGTGACGCAGAAAATGTCATCAGAGACAATCTGCAATACAAGGAGCTTATACTAAGAATGGAGTCATTAGTCAAAATAACAAAGTGAGGGCAAAAATTTTGACAATACTTGACATTTTAAATTTCACATTTCTCTTTCTAGAAATTGTCGTCATCTCTTTCTAAACACGACTACATAGAAACAAGATTTCCCCAGTATTTCGCCATCTTTCTAAAACAAAAGTAGAAAAGTAGCTAAAAACTTAACATATTGTATTCAATTATCAGTATTTATTATCAATGAAAGAAATAAATATAATATATTTACTTTTAATGTTTAGGTTTGTATTTTATTTTGAAAATCATCATTGTGATTCTTTTTATAACTTATGGGAAATGAAAGGATTTATGTAATGGCAGCACTCACTTCATGTGTCAATGTCCCGAAATCTCAACATGACATAAATTGTCGTAATTGACGTATTCATAAATATCGACTCGCGATTTTGGTACGGCTTTTTACTTTAAAATAAGGATAAATAGTGCAAAATGGTAAACAAATACATATTTCGAGCTGGTAGAAGTGAGTAGTATTGAGGATGCAGTGTGAATTTCACTTGTAAGTGTCATAATTGCATATAATATTGTTCAATCTATAAATTTCATTTTTCACCCGTAATTCCAGATTATTAGCGTTATTTTGCAAAACTCTATAAGAGGGAGAAATTTCTGATACTCACATTTAATCCTATCTTAGAATTTAATGAATTTTTGTACATAATTTACTTATTCAAATATTTGTAAACAAATGACTAGGGTGACTTGGATTTCCGGAATTATAAGGAAATAATATCCCTTTGTATCCATTTCTTTTATAAATAGCAATCAAAATTGATAGATTATTTTATTTAATTCTTTGAATTGATTGGATTGTACTAGTGTAATAATGTTTATCATTCACATTTGCATCTACTAACATGCAACGCAGATACATTGCACACAGACAGACAGTATTAATAAAATTGTGGCTGCGCTCTTTTGCACTTGTAATCAAATAGCATATTAAAATCTATCAAATGATAGTTTTTAATATGCTATTTGATTACAAGTTAAAAGTGTACATAAATATTTATATTCACTTTTAACTTGTATACATAAAATTTTCTTTTCTTTTTAGATTTCCAAAGAGACGGACCATATGGTTGTCTATTGTGCCTTTAAAAACAAAATTTTAATGAAGTTCGAAAATATGTAGCTTCCACTTTCAAGACACCGACACTTTCAAGGCAACTGCTTATGTCAAACTTCAAGCTCTTTTTTCAATAAAACCACTACTCAATCACTTTTCAAAGGCAACCCTTGAATTGGTTAGTAAAAATTTTCTTGATAATATAGGTACAGTTAATACAGAGAGCTAAAATGTTTGGGGAAATAATTTTAAGGGGATCAGGCATCATCAATTATTGAATATACAATGACTCAATTGAATTTTAACATTCTGCATAGTCACAAAAATGCCGTATGGCGCAAAAATGAGAAACCAGGATTTCCAAAGTAATTAGTCTATTGTCACCAACACTTCATTTATCGATGTTTAGAGTAGGTTAAATAAAGCGTAAGAAATATACATTCGAATTAAGTAAATATAGTATGAATAATTTCTAATCTAGTCCGTTACACTTTTATCTTGATTATGCTATGCCCAAATGGGCACCATGATGTGCTGGTGTTGTTTGTGAACATCTGTTATTTACATTCATGAATGCAATAAATTATTTGATTTGATTTGAATTATATTTACAAGTTTTGTTTGCCTAATCTTCTTTTTATATACCGATAAATGTCGAATCGAAACCGACGAGTTGGCTCGATTTTATTGCACGTAAGTGTAGATAACGGTCATTTTTTCAATATAAATTAATAGCTTTAGATATTTTTATAAATAAACTTAAATAAATATGTAATAACCGTGACTCGCAAACAAATATTCGTGTTCGTCGCACAAATATTTTCCGGCACCAGGATTCAAACCCGAAAGGCTTCATGTGTAGGTAGCTATACTGACCACTCCACCATGACGGCGTCAAAAAGTGATAATTAGTTAAAGAAATATTACATATAATGCAGGCTGTAACATGTAGGGTACCATGTTTAAGTACCCTTCATGTTACAGCCTGTATTATACTAAAAACCAAGTGCTACTAAACTTACTTTTAGCCGATTTGTAGCCAGTAGCTGTTACTAATGTAACTAATTCACGGAAAGTTACTAGAGCTAACAATTTCTTCTGTTGTATAAAAAACCGCACTTCGGCTTTCAGCCGTAATATCTATCAATATAAAGAAAGTCTGGTAGTAAGTTGGTAAGTTGCGCATCATTATGGCCCTATTATCATTACTCAAGAACGGCTAGATCGGTATACCACACAATGTATTTTTATAGCATTGCTAACCGGAAAACCTTAAATGTATGCTTAGCACCTAAAAAAAAAGAATAATTTAATGTCTATGAATTGACGTGACATGAGATAAGCTATATAATAAGCTGTAACGTGCCTCTTAAAATCAAGAGTCACAGAAGCGATAAATCCTCGTATTTCGGTTGCTGATTTTTTTCCTGGGAGCCGAAAATAGATAACATTACCGTGCTAAAAGGCACTCAGGAAAAAAAGTTTAAAGTAATTATTATGAATTTTGATTCTTTGTCATGGAAAACTCAAAACTCAAATTATTTTCAACTTGTGGTTTTATTAACGTAACGAAGTTCAAGTGTAACGTTACACATACATATTTTACCGACCTACATACATAATTTTTTTTAATTAAATCAGATTACACTATTTATAAATATTACATAAATTAAGATATAAAGGAAGCTCATCTAATTGAAATATTTCTTTAGAGTTCGCCTTCTAAATTTATCAATAGGTTTTAGCGCTCCATATCAACGTTAATAAGCTACATTTTAGTGACCGTACTACTGTTGCGGGCAATCTCCGATAGATTGCGCCTGCGACGCCGGGCAGTCTAGATCGAGTCAGGAATCGCAAACAAAGGCTTGGTGATTCGGTCTTGCGCTTGCGTGGTTCGCTAAGTAAATTGAGCACCGACAAGACCTACCTAATACTAATTAACTAATTTGATAATCAATATGCAATAATAGTTATTTATTTAATGTGTTTAACCCCTAATTGGGGTCCAAGATTAGGCTAAGGTAGCGGCTGTCGCCTCCGCTATTTCACTTCCGCCCAGGGCTGGACTTACAGTGAGCAGCAGTACAAGCCGCCCTAACTCGTCCCACCGAGCGACCCTCACCGAGACCATCTCCGGCTACCACCTGGGGAGTACACGCTATTGGGCATTATACCACCATTTAATAAATTGTTCTGCACGGATCTCTCGTGTCTCATTTAACTCCCTATATCTTAGGACCGTGGGAGCACGTGAGACCTTACCCGTGGCACAAGACTGTCCGTGATTAATTTATGCTACAGGCACCCTACTAGAAAGAGACAGGGCCTCTCTAGCAATGTCAAGAAATGTCAAGTGTTGTCAAAAATTTTGCCCTCACTTTGTTCATTTGTCTAATGACTCCATTCTATAGGTAAAATATAAGCTCCTTGCTGCAATAGTAAACAAAAAAAAAAAAAAAAAACTTTGACTGACTTGCCGATTAGTCGGTTGTAAAAATAGTCGATTAGTCGGCCGACTAGTCAGCCAAACTGTTCACGGTTTCGGGGATATTCAGAATTTTTCGTGGCGTTTCGTTTACAGCTTATTCGTGCTCAAGTCGCAAACGGAACATGTTTTGTTTGCTTCGCATCGTTTCACGATTTTTATACGTTGCAACCAAATTTAACCTGCATGTATGACATCAAAATATAAGGTTTCTATCAACTTTTGAGTCGTTTCCGGTATAATACGAGAAAGTCAAGGGGGGACCTCTCCCGATTTTTTGCTTCGCATTGTTTCACGATTTTTACTTTTGCACAGGTCACAGCGGTTCTTTGTGTTCAGTGAAAGAGATCATGTCAAAAAGAAGTGTGCTGTATTGATTGCTTTTAAAACTCGGAAGAGCGAATTACAATAGTCTCTTCAATCGCACTAATGCGATAATGAATATTTTTAATATATTTTTACTTTCTTGTATACGTAGTATAGAGGAAATCTTGTAATCGTCAAAAAATTCGACTTCGAGATTTTGACGGATTTACACGTTTTGGACCGCCATGAGTCCAATTTTTTTTTATTATGTCTGTGTGTCTGTATGTCTGTGTGTCAGTGTGTGTGTCTATGCGTTAGCACGATAACTCGAGCATGCTTTAACTTATTGCAACCAAATTTCACATACGTGTATGACATCAAAATATAAGGTTTCTATCAAATTTTAAGCCGTCGATCACGAAAGTTAAGCAACCAAGTGCCCAGTCGGTACTTGGATGGGTGAACAAAATTTAACCTGCATGTGTGACATCAAAATATAAGGTTTCTATCAACCTTTGAGTCGTTTCCGGTATACGAGAAAGTAAAGGGGAGACCACTCCAGATTTTTTAAATTAGATTCTATGTATAGAAAATATCATAACGTACCTTTTTGCAAGAAATTGTTCTTTGTACCGATTTTAACGTGTCCTTATAGACATCATTTCTTTATAAAAAGAATAGATGTCTATAACCGCCATCTTGAAATTTTGTCAGTGATCTTGAAATTTTCGCAGTCAAGAACATGTTCGCAGTTTCCATAAAGTTTCAAGATTGCTGTTAAAACCAATGATTTTTGACAGTTCAAAGCGATAAATGGCCACATAATACCGTGTTTCGGTAGTCATGCTAGACGGGCAGTAGGCATTAAGGACTAACCATACTTCTTCGGCTCCCTTCAGTTTTTTCCATAGAAAACAAAGATTATGTTTCGCATTTGTTCAACTTTCTGCAGTTGAAAGGTAAGTTTCGTGACTGTGCTTTTCTATTAAAAAATGAATAAACTTTTGTGGATTCAACAAACACCACAAAAGTACACAAAAGTATCTGAGCCGGTTTTCAGAACATGTCAAATAGCCTATTCTCGAATATGCGTCGCAACGCGTGTCTATCATTAGGTATTTTGACGTATGAAGGTGGCGTGTGCGCAGGCATACCAGCAGCGGGTGCTGCGCCCCCCCGAGGGGGCTTCGGCCCGCATCCACCAGCCGCCGCTGCCGACGCTGGACCCCGCCAGGGTGCGCCATGTCATCATGGAGGGCGCCGCCAGGCATGATGCCAGGTAAATACGTTCTCGTGTTTTCTACGTAACAATAGCGTAAGTTGAGCAGGCGCTAAGGCGCTGTCCACACATATCCGAGTTCCCGTCACTGACGGAACATGGCAAAGAAGATTAAATAATCATACAATTTGTACGAACTCGTTCTCGCATCTCCGTATCCGGGGGATCCGGACCGTTTTTATGATAATTTTGACACATCTGCGAAGATATAACTTTGAAGCGTACAAATTGCGAAGTTTTTTTATTCCACTACTTATTAAAGAGACGACACAGATACCTAATATGTGTGAACACAGGTGTCGGATGGCACGTCCCTCGACGGGAATACTGTAACGGACAACTTGGAACTCTGATAGCCCTGACACAGAGATGTGTGGACCAGCCCTTTTATGAGATATCAGACGGTTCACTTGAATGAATGTTCATTCCAGTGAATGCATCATTTTTATTTCATTCCATGTTCACATGGTCGAATTGGAATGACATTATTATGTTTTTGTGTTGACCATTGGACCTAGTAACCAAAATACGTCGTCGAAAGAAGTCGTGTGTCTTGGAATATTTTTAATTTGTGATCCCTAATCACGGAATCAGGGAGATTTCACAGCTAAGTAGCTAGTTTTAGTTTTTTCTAGATTTCACAGCGTTTGCCCGTATCGTTCTGTCTTTGTAATCATCAACTTTGTGGTTCCAAAAGCAATGATTGCTATTAAAGTGCTCCAAAGTAAGAGCGTATTTTAGCGTATTCCTTCCTGCTACAAGACTCGAAACAAAGTGGCTGAACCAGAGTGAACGTTCTCTCAATGTTCAGACTTCATTTATCGTTCATTTCGAGTTTGAAAGATATGCCAATATCCAACCCTGTTGAATCGGTTCATTAAAGAATTCATTCAGCACTTGTGTTTCATTTTGGGTTTAGATACTACATTTCATGTCATAGGTACCGTATGAAAGTCTAAAATGAACGAAAAGTTGTGTTTTTTTTTTATACTTGACGCGGAAGCTCTGGCCTTCATCTCACTTGATGGTAAGTTATAAGAAGAGAGTTCACTCGTAACCCTCAACTGGCTATTTTAGCATTAACTGCCGGAACACATTTAATTCTGTTAACACTATTGTTATGGAGGTTGATGTTTTTTTTTCTTTTGTTTGCTTTGTCAGATTATCAGCGCTTCGGCTCCCACAGCCGAGGATAGTGCCTCCCGCAGCACCTCCCACTGGGGCCGCGGAGCTGGGTCAAATGGTCGTCACTAACTCCGCCAGGAGACTAGAAGTGAGTCATAAAAAATTATACGTTTTGCATGCATTTTACTTATAGTTAGGATAGCGTTGAAATCTGAAACGTACTTTAAACTGTTTTGTACTGGAGAGTTCGCTTCCCTTACGCTTCGTCTTCTAAATACCTCAAATCGCACCTATTTCAGGTATTTCCATTTGTAAGTTGCATTTTAATGTGTCGTGAGTAGGTAAAAACGGTTTTTAAATTTACCATATATTCCATTTTTTCCTTTTTTCAAAAAGATTTCTTTGCCCTTTCAAGTCTTGTGATATAAATAGTATGGTGTAATCAAATAATTAAATTTGTAAAAATAATTTTGAATTATCCCATATGTTTTAACTCACCGAAATATTTGTGTAGCGAAAATAAAAAAATATTTTTTATTTTGTTTTGATATCAACGTACCATTTATATTTTATGTTAGCATGCTTAAGTGTGAGCTTGTGATACCACGTGCCAAACATCATGTATATTGATGTCTGTAGGTAGTGCGAGGCTGCGTGTCGGCAATCTTCGAGTGTCGGTACGCGGACGCGCGCAAGTCATTCCCGGCGGTACTGCGAGCGATGCGCGCGCACGCCGCACGCGCCGCACTTGTCAGAGACTTGGCCGCACGTCTGCCTACCAACAAGCATTTGTTACATCACCACCAATTCGAGCTCGTCGTTAGGTAAGTAAATACATTGAACTTAATCTTCGGCCACTACACCTGACTCGAAGGACCAAGCATCCGGCTTGAAGGACCAAATACTTGGCTCGAAGGACCAAATATTCGTCTCGAAGGACCAAGCATCCGGCTCGAAGGACCAAGAATCCGGTTAGAAGGACCAAGCTACGCTGCTAATTGCAAGTTCGATTTAACATGTTTAATCATGTGAATATTAGAGTTGGGTAATTGAGTTGTCTATATTTGTTTCAGAAATAAATGCAACAGAAGAAGCTTTTTTTTTAATTTATATAATTATTTTAACTAGTTTATGGAGTTATATTAACCTTTAACCATAGGGCTTTGGCTTCGAAACCAATAAAAAACACAGACCAGATTAATCCCATTGAATCAATATATTTTCTTGGTTTATTTTTCGTCATCCGTCGGAGTACACTCAATCGTGGCCTTGATGCACCCGACGACCTTATCGTACTTATTTACAAATGCAACCGCATCATACAGCCCGAACATACAGTCTTCAGGTAATTCTTCGTAGTTGAACACGTAGTTTTGTACGTCATAGTTGCCCTGGAGACAAAAATGTGGTTTAGAAAAAATATTCTAAGCAGTAGATTCGATGAGTCAATTTCTTTTGACTGAGGATATTATACTTTTAGACTTAATTAATTGAAAAATCGGGAGTGGTCTCCCCTTGACTTTCTCGTATACCGGAAACGACTCAAAAGTTGATAGAAACCTTATATTTTGATGTCATACATGCATGTTAAATTTTGGTCACCCATCCGAGTACCGACCGCGCATTTGGTTGCTTAACTTTCGTGATAGACGACTCAAATACGGGTCCATGCGGGTAAATCCGTCGAAATCTCGAGGTCGAATTTTTGACGATTACATGACTTCCTCTATACTACGTATACGAGAAAGTAAAAACATATACATAGATACATATAATCGCGCTCATGATCCAAAAAGGGGTTGAGCAGAACAAACAGGACATATATATTACTCTAAACGGTAAATAAGGGACGTTAAGATTTCTGTTGAACTTAACTCACAGCCGGTATCGGACAGATTGGCGTGTCTGGAGCGTGCTCTATGCCAGCCATCTCGAAGATCTTCTCGGCGTTCTCTTTCGTGTATTTCTCTATGAACAAACAGAAGCTGCTCTCCGTGAGCACGTAGTAGGGCTTGCAGCCGCCGTCCACGTGCTTGCATACGTCGATCTTAAACTGTTTTTAATAAGACACTAGAAATTTATCTTGTAAAAACTTTGTTGTGAATTATGTAATGTATAGAATTTGTTAAAATTATTGAAATTCAAGAACAAATCCTTGTCATAATCCAGTGCTGAGACGGGACTCGAACCCGCTATCTGGGGGAGTACTTTTCCAAATGAGCTATAATTATTATTTTCTTCCTTTTCGTTGTCTATTTATATTCAAACATTTCTGAAATAAGGAGTATAGAAACAAAGGTGACAATTTCCACTTTTGTACGGCAATTGACTAATAACACCATTATCAAACACGTCTATATCCTTTAGAAATGTATGGTTGAAAACGAGAAGTTAAAATCAAAATTATCTATTGTCCACTGTAGAATGTCATTTTTGTTTTGACTGGTTCAAAAATTCGAAGTAAACCCGAACTGGGCAAAATTTTTATTTAGTTGCATAATTTACGTTAATGTAATGCTAAATGCTTGTGAAGTACCTCCAAATCAAGCTAGAAAAAAGCTAGAGGGCAAATCAAACGTGACAACAAATCTTTACACAATTATTACAAACATAGCAATGTTCACTGGAAACGAACATAGCTATCTCCAAATTTCTAACCTTGTCAATCCCTAAACCTCCATGTGTAGGTATCTGGTTCTTGCTGTATATGCATAGCAAGACCAAGAGTAAAAAAAAAATTGTATCTTATCTGTATACAAAATGAACAAAAGTGGAGACGTCACCTTTGCTTCTATACCCCTCAAATATAGTATTTTTTTAACTTCACGAAGAATCTATTGACCTTCATCGAACCTGGTCGTAAGTGTGGTTTGGTTCGTGGTAGGATTTATTTAGTTTAGAAGCTTCAAGCTTCTTATCAAAGTCTGCCGCTATGACAATAGTGTTAACAGTTTTTTATGATCCGGCACTCGATTGTAAAATCCCAGTTCCTTAGTGTGTGTAGTTTCCCGGTGAAGCTCGCTTCTACCTTACCATCAGGTTAGATGAAGGTCAAGAACTTCTCCGGCAAACGTCAAATGATATAAACATTGTTAAATAATATCCTCACGCTAAATCTGTCATTCATTTCTTCCTTAAAATCAACGACTGCGTCGAATCCGTCATGCGACCGGTTCACCTTGTGCCGTACTATCTCGAATTGGAATAGGTCGTTCTCGTTGTCCTCGCACTTGGTGACATGTTGAGTATACCACTTGGCCTGTGAGTGTGAAAAATAGTAAGAGAGGATTAGCCGTTCTAAATTGGAGGCAGTACAAACGGCAAAGTTTCCGGTGTGCCACTTGTAGGTAACCCGCCCCCCAATACCGGTTTGAGCCAGTATGTCGTCGGCAACGCTAGAGTGAATGCTACTTTAAATAACCCCGAACCTACCTATCACTCATATCACATCTTTCTGTGAAATATGTTTAATTCAAGTGAATAGTTGTTGAAACAATAATATTCGAAATAAAAATAAAACAACCAATTTTATGCATTTTTCTTAGAAATTCCATATGCATAAATACTAGGAAGAAACACGATCTGGTTGTATATAAAACTCGTCTCCACAGAATAAACAATTCCTTTGTGGGCCAATGTATACGTTTTGACAATAAGCTTCCGAAGAATATTATAGATTTGCCTGTTAACAAATTAAAAAAAATATATATAAAAAGCTTACTACAAGATAAATGATTATTTAAATGATCCAAATGCGTTGGAGCAAAATCTGCCCAAAATTTACGCATTTAAAATTGTAATTTATTCATATTGATATATCTATTGACTGTAATGATGTTTTGAATTCATTACGAAATTGTAAGCTGTCGACTTTCTTTCGCAATTTCTTCTCCATCTCAGCATCATAATAATTATTTAAGTAAAATAATTATTTCGTCGAAATGGTGGGTGGTTGAAAAGGTATTGCTTTTGACGATTTTTTAAAGTACTTAGCAAAGTACATTTAGACAAAGAGCTTTTTCAATTAAATTTTTTCAATTATTCTATGAAAGATTTCCACGGTTTTTTCCTTCCTTTTTGTGGGAAAGAGGGTTATGGTTGGCTGCGTTATCTGCTTACTATTCGCTGTTGTCTGTCAAGTCCATAACATTAGAAAAATACAGCTGTTTACTTTGCATTTCTATAATTAATTTTTTAATGCTTTATTTGAGATGAAATTTGCTTAAGAACTTCAAATAGTAAGTATAAAATTCTATTTTCTGCTAAACGAAATTCTATGAAATTTCTGTCTGCGAAACAAGGCAACTCGTTCCACGGTATTTTATACTTATTTCGTAAGTATAAAATTTTGGCTTACTTCTCAAAGCAAATGTAATTTATTGTAGACTATACATTGTATAGTATTAAGTATGCATTATAGATGCTACAAATCCTAAGCAATCCAGATCATCATAAGCGTATAATTAAATAATACAAATAAACGACTTCATTAGTATGAATATAGATAGGTACTCACTTTAGCTATGACATCACTAAAACATATAAATATTATTAAAAATAATATGTAATGAATTATTTTCAACATTGTGCACTGCTCTTCGTCTAATAACTCAAATAAGAGTGAACCAAGAGAGCCAACGTTTATAAATAAACAGTTGTTATAAATATTTTTGATATTGAATAACGTGTGCATAGCAAGTATTTATTCGAACAATGGAATGATATATTACTTTCGTGTGCAGTGTAGATAATATGTTATTTTTGTATGTATTAGTACGTTATAGATTTTATCTTCGCATTTACAATTCCATCACGGTCACGCTATTATTATTAAAACAACACGGTTATTGTTAGGTACTTTTCAATGTCTGTGCAGTTCTTTCAAAGATAAAATTGCATGGTTATATTGTATACGATATGTGCTTATAATTAAGGGCCTTATCACACTGGTGATTTGAGTGAGAGTTCAAAGCGAGGCGAGTGCGCAGCGAGTTCGCTGAGAGTTCGCAGCAAGCTCACTGCGAAGACACCGCGGGCGCCCAGCGAGCTCGCGACGTGCGATTCGCGTTTTGGAAACTGAAACAAAATGGATTCCAACGTCGAAACACTGCTTTAAGCTTAAATATTTCAAAGAATAGTGACAAATATTTCACGGTTGAAAAATCACGGTGTATATTTTCTATTCAAGCTGTACCTGAATACAAATTTTGCTTGTATGAAATTTTGCTACCGGTCTTTAGATCTTATAAAATGAGAAGAACTATTTGAGCATTCAAAAAGTAATAGAAATTTAAAAAGTTCCAAAGAGACCTGAGAAATATCCTCTCCGATGAAAGGCATCTTCTATTTGTTTCAGACTAATGAACTGCGCCCTTCAGTCCGCCACCGCATTGGACGAGCACTCCATAGCGGCGGCCATGCTGCCGCTGGCTACAGCTTATTGCAGGAAGCTGTGTACTGGTGTCATACAGTACGCTTACATGTGTATTCAGGTAAGATATCTTACAGACCTTACATTACCTAACAACATACGCCTGCTTACCAAGGTATTGCTAGCGTGCTGCCAAACATGACCTTCGACTGCAGTTTTTGCAATTTTATCGCGTTTGTGGAACGAGAATTTCCTGTATGTTTTGCCAAGACCTGTCTTGTCTAAGTAGCGCCATCTAGTTTACCATTCTTGGAAACAAAAGTATTTTTATATTTATTAAACTAAAGAGTGCTACTTAGTATTTCGCAGCTTTGAAAGTCGTTTCTGAAACTATTAATTAAATTCTCATTTGCGACAGGAGCACGCGGTGTGGACCAGCCAACAGTTTTGGGAGGCGGCGTTCTACCAAGACGTGCAAAGGGACATCAAAGCTCTCTACTTGCCCAGTCCCACCCACCACCAGAGAGTACCTAGTCCGAGGTAACTTCGTTAATATTGACCCTTATGTTCATAAGGGCAAGGTTGAATTACAATAAATTTGTGACCAGAATATCTAAAAAATGTCAGTTTAATAATTCTACAAATCGTGCTCTGTGTAACTATTGGATTGCCTATTGCAAATAGTATTAGGATTAGTTGGGCAGTTTAATAATAATCACTAAAAAATAATGTTCTACAGCACAGAAGACGAGGAGTTCATATCTCTGCTGAAAGCTCAGGAGCCGAGCGCGCTTGAGATCGCAGCGGAACAAATGAGGCTTTGGCCTACTCTACCTCCAGGTACCTAATTTTTGTTATTCATTCCGTTTAGATTCGTACAATGTTCAAGAATTTAAAAAGCTAAACAGTCAACTTTCAATTCGTAATTTCATGAGCTTTGTGTCCTGCCTCCTTCCTTATAGATTTAGAAACTGTAGATCAGCCATGTGAAAGAGAAAGAATTGTGTTATTTTTCTTTTCAGAAAAACAAAAAGAAATTATAGCGAGTGAAGAATCAACGTTATACAGTCAAGCCATCCATTACGCGAATAGAATGGTGTACCTCCTTCTGCCGCTAGAGGGCGCCGGCCGGAGAGCGGACGTGAGAGGGGATGACGCTGACAGAGCTAGCAATAGTATTACCAATAGGTATTGTACTAAAAAAGTGTGTTCACGTCAGAAGTGATACTTCATAAAAGTAGCAGAAGTGATTTCAGAAACAACAGATGTTTCTATTGGATGTCAAAATGTTTAACAACCTCTATGCGTCAAAACTTTTTGGTGTCACTTCTTCCTAATTTCTTCGCTTTTATATTTTCACTGCAGATATGTTTTTCTTATGTATATCGATCGATGTGATCTGACATATAAAATGTCTATTAATATAAACCTTATCGTCAATGTTTTAAGGTAAATTTTATTTGTACAGTGTAGCGGAATCTGATAGCGCTGATGCGGAGTCTGGCTTCGAAGAGGCCGACCCTGGCGAGGCGGGAAACAATGTTATCAAAATGGTCTCAAGATTTGTAGATAAAGTAAGTTATGATTACATCAAAATGTAGTGTTATTTCACTGTAGTCGTCTGTAATGCGGAGTTTCTACCCCATCCTTATCCCGTGGAGAACTGGCAGCCTTATTCACTAAGGTCCATAGCAGACGACGCACTTTTTGTCTGTTCCAGTCGGCGACATGATCTCTATTACAAACCGCATAAAGTTGAACTTAGCCTCTTATAAAAAATACACAACCTTATTCTCTTAGTAATAAAGATCACTTCACGAACTGAAACGGACAAAAAGTCCGTCGTCTGCTATGGGCCTAACAGAAACGCAACATCACAAAAATGTAATGTTATTTGACTTTGTTCTGTAGGGTCGAGGTACAGACAACAGCACGTCGGGCAATACAAAACTGTCAAATTTTCCAAACGATTTTCAACTTGAGGTTATTCAATATAAAGCATAATCGATTGGGAAAAGTTGACAGTTTGTGGTAACCCAACGTGCTGTTGTCTGTACTACCCCAGTCCATAATGTGCCATTTCGACTGATATTTTCCTATTGTAATATGAAAATTATTAGCCGTAATGTGTACGGTCGACAAAGTTCCCGCTACATTCCATTTAATAAATATAATCCTTTTAGCGGCTGTCCTGCACCAACCCCCGCCTGATTTTTACACCGGCCAATAGAATGTCAACGTAACATAGCGCAGCCGACGATATAATCTGCTTTTATTGGCTCAAACCAATAATGGGGGGCGGGTCGCCTCTCAATCAAACTCGCCGTTGCCATGCGATTATCGCCTACAAGTGGTACACCGGGAACTTTGTCGGTTTTACCTGTCACTGTCGTTTTGTCCGTAGGTGTGTACTGAGGGCGGGGTGACGGCGGACCACGTACGATGTCTGCACCAAATGGTACCGGGAGTGGTTCATATGCACCTGGAAGCTTTGGATGCGGTCGCTCGCGAGAGTCGCAGACTACCTCCAGTGCAGAAGGTAATAAGGCTGTTTTTATCTCACTGTTTCGAATTCTAGAGCTGAACGTGGACGGGTTCGTGGCCGACATTTCACCTGAATGGCAAGCCAAAAGAAGGAAGCGAACTTGACCCGAAGCTCTTGAGAGACTGACTATCTTGTCACAACTGTCACAAGACATTAGTTTCATAGGTTATTTTATCACGGGCTTTGAAAATATATTGGTAGCTATATGGACGAACAAATCCTTCCACTCACCAAACTGATTGAAAAACACAAAATTGTACTGTACCCTCTGGGTTTATAACCCAGGATAACCTGCGAAACCGGCCCTTGCATTATGAGCGCGATAGTATATAGGTATCGAGGAGTTCGATGACGCTGCGGTAGTGCGTTCTTCGTAACGATCAGCTATCAAGTGCGAGGTCGGTACTCGGAAGGACCGAAACAATTTCAACTCTATTTTCTTTGGTGCTTCGGAAGGCTGCTCCGGCTGCTGTCTAAACACTGAAAACCACAGAAATAAATCCAGATAGAACGGTTGAGTGGGCGGCGTACGCGTGGCTCGATCTTGCATTGTAGTGCAAGATTCTTGAACGTTCATTAATTCAGCGCGCACGTCTCGACTTCAACACGCCGGAGCGGTGGTGAAAATGTGATTTGCAGTGTCTAATTGTAAAAACAGAAGTACGAAAGTCTTAACTAACTTTGTAACGTCCTTACTATTTCATTAGTAAGGAAGTTACACTGGGGGCATGGCTTGCACAAATATTGACACGAGTGATTCCTTAGCTATGCACTTACGTTCGCCGTTCTATTTTGATTTATTTATGTGCTAAAAACCAATAGCAGTATTGTCGATATCAAGACATAATGCACCGACCCCAAATATATTGGGAGCAGGGTAGTTTTCTCACCTAATCGATTGAATCCGACAATATACCCTGGGGATGTAACCTGGAATCTAGGTACATATTTGAAACTGGTCCTTACCAGCCGGATTATGTGCGTGAAAGTATGTACAGTCGACAAAGTTCCCGGTGTTCCATTGAGCAAACGGAATCCTTTAAATAGCTGCCCTGCACCAAGCCCTGCCTACTCTTAACTCCAGTCAATAGAATATTAACGTAAATTATGGCGAAGCCAATAAAGACGCAGCGTCTTCACTCCACTCCCGCAGGTCACCGGGTAGGTGACCTATCGTGGCCGACGACATTGTCCGCTCTTATTGGTTCAAACCGGTTGCCAGGTGACACGTCAGTGCCTCGCGATTTTTGCTTCTAAATGGTAAACCACGAACTTTGTCGATTGTACCTATTGGTATCTCCCCAGCCTCGTATCGTGGCGCCGACCCTGATCTGCGGAGAGGCAGTAGCAGGGCCGGCGCTGCGAGCCTTCCTCGTGTCCGACGGCAGGACGGCGCCACTCCTGCCCGCTGAGGGAGCCCTGTTCCTCACCAACTACAGGGTAGTCTTCAAGGGCACGCCTACGGATCCTTTCGGTAAGTCATATCCTTGTATTTTTCATCCTATCAATAACTGTGCTCGCTCACGTCAGACTTTTTGTAGGACCGACAATCGGGCCGACAATTTTTTTGAATAAAAAGGTCAAGCAAATGATTCCATTCCACCTGATAGTAAGCTGAAGTGGAATGGTAGCCACAGTTTATCGGTGACAACGTAGACTAGCACGCTTTTGAAATTTTATTATATTTTTGACAGACTTTTTGTAGGATGACGTAGGTTTCGCTATTGCAATCAAAACCTTCCATTTTTCCGGTCACCGATTATCGGACATGGGCGAGGAGCCTTAACAAAATCTCTTTTCTGTGAGGGACTATTGTAATGGGCAGCAACAGGTTCTGAATTTGGAATTAAATAATCGTCAGCATCTTTACAATAAGATTGTTAATGTTATCTACTTCTTTTCACAGCGTGCGAACAAACTGTAGTGCGTTCGTTCCCGCTGTGTTCGTTGACGCGTGAGAAGGCAGTACGCACGCATTACTTGCCGCACTTGGAGCAGTCCTTACAAGAGGGCTTGCAGCTAAGGTCTGCTACCTTCCAGCTTATAAAGGTAAGTCTCTTATCGACCTCTTTCAACAGTGACACTAAACCCATACACCAACTACAGCCTTTTAGCCCACACAGAATTCGTAGATATATAGAAGGCTTTTATCTAATAACCTGATTGTCTTTTCCCTGCTTTGGTCCCAATTTACTTGGGGTGGTTTCAATATGTCACCATGTGGCTATAGGTTTTAACATATTTTATGGGCGGCCCCCTCAACAACCTTCATTCAGTGGGTACATAGGCATGGTGTTCAGAATCTCCCTTAGTTAACTTTTACGGCACCTATGAGATTAGAAGAATCCTATTCCTCACCGTGAACCACACCAGTCCATCTTACCTGATATTAACTGATGATAATGCCGAAGATGGAAGTCAGCTTTACCCGGAACCACTTTTTGAATCATTGGAATAAACATCTGACTCTTGGTATAAAGGTGGCGCTAGACGAGGAAGTGAGCGGGGAGCAAGCGGAAGCGTTTCGTAAGCAACTAGCGCGGCTGAGACACCCGCCGCATCCTTTACTACACTTCGCGCTGGCGCCTAGGGCTCCGCCCCCGCCGGCGCACCATCAGCCGAAGCACCACACACTTAAGTACGTATTCTTATTAGTGCCCCGTATAGTACGCCGAAATACGCTTCACAGAATAGGACCGTTTTCCGATAACACTGTACTCCGACGGTTAGTTGATCTAAAAAAATACTTGACCGATGGAACGGTTCGCCGAAAATATTATTCATCGATGGTTGGAAGTCCGAATGAACCCTAGATTGTTCTACGAATATTTCCTTGATTGATAGGGGGTTCGCCAAAAAGACGCTGTTGAAAACGGCGCGGAAGGCGGGCTTGAAGCCGAAACCGTCCAAGCGGCAGAAGTATGTGCTGCCCTCAGCAGATGCGAGGTCGTTGACCTCACCGCCGCTAATGTCCTCGCTGTCCGCTGACACGCTCTCGTGTGAGTATTTATTATCAAATCAATTTGTCCTACTTGCATTGTTCCTGTGAGAATATATTTAAATCTTAAGACAGGTCTCCTACTCCAAAAGATAACAAAATAGCAAATACAAATTACTAAACATGTTGGCAAAAATTTTGAGTACTACGACTTTTAAACCCGAATTAGCAAACAAAATAAACAACAATAATATGGAGGAAATAAGAAACAAGTATGACGCCCTCAGCGTTCCCGAGCGATGAACTGACAAAATCGCTTTTTTACTGGCGAACGCGGGAATGTTGCCTGTTTATCGTGGTAATCATATAATCATCTTTTTGCTAACGAAACTGTTAGGCCACGCCCATATTTTGTTAGACGTTTGATATATAAAACAGTGTCGCAGGAGTCCAGACTATAATTTGCCGTTCTGTGAAATTGTAGAACAGGAAGTGGGCAAATTTGCAGGGGGGGAAAGAATAAGTAAATTTTATTTCACCGGAAACATTGAATCGATAATGAATGAATGAATCGTAATAATAAATATGTGTAACAGCCCGGAAAATATTTTCCAACATAAATCGGATAACATTCCAAATTACTCTGAACAGAATGTTCTATACCAGATACACTACTCTGTAAGAGCATGTTCGTGTCTTCGGATCCATCCATCTTTTCCAATCTTTCAGAATAAGTGAGGGATAACTATAGCCGAACATACGGGAATCGATTGATAGAGTAGGCCCTCTGGAATCTTTTGACCTTCAGCAGTAGTTTTATTGTATTCTGGTTAACAATGTGAAGCGAACAGACAGAATCGCAAGTTTCGTTCGCTTCGTTGTGTGACAAAGCCGTTGTCCGCAGTAGAAGAGTTGGAGTTGGCGAGCGAAGGAGGCGAGGGCGGGGGAGCCGTGGGCGCGGCGGGGAGGACTCTGGAGCGGCTGTGCGAGCGAGCGTACGCCCGGGACTGGGCGCGGCTGGGACTAGCCGCCGCGCCCTTGAGACTGTCGCACGCTAACGCGCTGTACACGCTGTGTCGCAGGTGAGCTTGTGTCATGTTAGCACAGTCGGCGGGGAGGACTCTGGAGCGGCTGTGCGAGCGAGCGTACGCCCGGGACTGGGCGCGGCTGGGACTAGCCGCCGCGCCCTTGAGACTGTCGCACGCTAACGCGCTGTACACGCTGTGTCGCAGGTGAGCTTGTGTCATGTTAGCACAGTCGGCGGGGAGGACTCTGGAGCGGCTGTGCGAGCGAGCGTACGCCCGGGACTGGGCGCGGCTGGGACTAGCCGCCGCGCCCTTGAGACTGTCGCACGCTAACGCGCTGTACACGCTGTGTCGCAGGTGAGCTTGTGTCATGTTAGCACAGTCGGCGGGGAGGACTCTGGAGCGGCTGTGCGAGCGAGCGTACGCCCGGGACTGGGCGCGGCTGGGACTAGCCGCCGCGCCCTTGAGACTGTCGCACGCTAACGCGCTGTACACGCTGTGTCGCAGGTGAGCTTGTGTCATGTTAGCACAGTCGGCGGGGAGGACTCTGGAGCGGCTGTGCGAGCGAGCGTACGCCCGGGACTGGGCGCGGCTGGGACTAGCCGCCGCGCCCTTGAGACTGTCGCACGCTAACGCGCTGTACACGCTGTGTCGCAGGTGAGCTTGTGTCATGTTAGCACAGTCGGCGGGGAGGACTCTGGAGCGGCTGTGCGAGCGAGCGTACGCCCGGGACTGGGCGCGGCTGGGACTAGCCGCCGCGCCCTTGAGACTGTCGCACGCTAACGCGCTGTACACGCTGTGTCGCAGGTGAGCTTGTGTCATGTTAGCACAGTCGGCGGGGAGGACTCTGGAGCGGCTGTGCGAGCGAGCGTACGCCCGGGACTGGGCGCGGCTGGGACTAGCCGCCGCGCCCTTGAGACTGTCGCACGCTAACGCGCTGTACACGCTGTGTCGCAGGTGAGCTTGTGTCATGTTAGCACAGTCGGCGGGGAGGACTCTGGAGCGGCTGTGCGAGCGAGCGTACGCCCGGGACTGGGCGCGGCTGGGACTAGCCGCCGCGCCCTTGAGACTGTCGCACGCTAACGCGCTGTACACGCTGTGTCGCAGGTGAGCTTGTGTCATGTTAGCACAGTCGGCGGGGAGGACTCTGGAGCGGCTGTGCGAGCGAGCGTACGCCCGGGACTGGGCGCGGCTGGGACTAGCCGCCGCGCCCTTGAGACTGTCGCACGCTAACGCGCTGTACACGCTGTGTCGCAGGTGAGCTTGTGTCATGTTAGCACAGTCGGCGGGGAGGACTCTGGAGCGGCTGTGCGAGCGAGCGTACGCCCGGGACTGGGCGCGGCTGGGACTAGCCGCCGCGCCCTTGAGACTGTCGCACGCTAACGCGCTGTACACGCTGTGTCGCAGGTGAGCTTGTGTCATGTTAGCACAGTCGGCGGGGAGGACTCTGGAGCGGCTGTGCGAGCGAGCGTACGCCCGGGACTGGGCGCGGCTGGGACTAGCCGCCGCGCCCTTGAGACTGTCGCACGCTAACGCGCTGTACACGCTGTGTCGCAGGTGAGCTTGTGTCATGTTAGCACAGTCGGCGGGGAGGACTCTGGAGCGGCTGTGCGAGCGAGCGTACGCCCGGGACTGGGCGCGGCTGGGACTAGCCGCCGCGCCCTTGAGACTGTCGCACGCTAACGCGCTGTACACGCTGTGTCGCAGGTGAGCTTGTGTCATGTTAGCACAGTCGGCGGGGAGGACTCTGGAGCGGCTGTGCGAGCGAGCGTACGCCCGGGACTGGGCGCGGCTGGGACTAGCCGCCGCGCCCTTGAGACTGTCGCACGCTAACGCGCTGTACACGCTGTGTCGCAGGTGAGCTTGTGTCATGTTAGCACAGTCGGCGGGGAGGACTCTGGAGCGGCTGTGCGAGCGAGCGTACGCCCGGGACTGGGCGCGGCTGGGACTAGCCGCCGCGCCCTTGAGACTGTCGCACGCTAACGCGCTGTACACGCTGTGTCGCAGGTGAGCTTGTGTCATGTTAGCACAGTCGGCGGGGAGGACTCTGGAGCGGCTGTGCGAGCGAGCGTACGCCCGGGACTGGGCGCGGCTGGGACTAGCCGCCGCGCCCTTGAGACTGTCGCACGCTAACGCGCTGTACACGCTGTGTCGCAGGTGAGCTTGTGTCATGTTAGCACAGTCGGCGGGGAGGACTCTGGAGCGGCTGTGCGAGCGAGCGTACGCCCGGGACTGGGCGCGGCTGGGACTAGCCGCCGCGCCCTTGAGACTGTCGCACGCTAACGCGCTGTACACGCTGTGTCGCAGGTGAGCTTGTGTCATGTTAGCACAGTCGGCGGGGAGGACTCTGGAGCGGCTGTGCGAGCGAGCCTATGCCCTAAGTTTAAAAAATACCAGCCCGCCTAGCATGACCACCAAAACACGATATGATAGAGCCATTTATCGCTTTGAACTGTCAAAAATCATTGGATAAAACCGACATCTTGAAAATTTGTCGAAGTCACGAACATTTATAAGCTGATACATATTCGCAGCTTCGATCAAATTTCAAGATCGCGGTTTTATCCAATGGTTTTTGGCAGTTCAAAGCGATAAATGGCTATTCGTATTTCGGTGGTCATGCTAGGCGGGCTAATAGTAGGCGGTATTTATTAAATACCGCCCACTATTAGTAACCGCGTAAATAAAATGTAGACCATAAAAATCAATAATCTAATTTTATTGAATATCATAGTTAAGTTTGGTATAAAGTGCGTAATCGATTGGCAAAAGTGATTGTGATTATGTATGTATCTGCCAGCTATCCCGCGGTGATCCCGGTGCCAGAGAGCGTGGGAGACGAATCTTTACGTCGTATCGCGCGCTGTTACCGCCAGGGACGCCTGCCGGTGCTCACCTGGAGACATCCCAGGACACACGCGCTACTCGCCAGGTAATTGTACCCTTCATCATCATCACAACACCCTTTATAATTCGACCCACTGCTGGGACACAACGTTTCTACTTGTCATCGAAGGCTTAGGCAGTAGTCCACCACGCTTGCCCAATACGGATTGGTGGACGGAGTACTTGGTGATCGATACCTCTTTGCTGATCCATTAGTCGCCTTCTACGACACCCATTGGAGGATATGGGTGATGCTATTCTACTCTGCCAGCATCACACGGCTACCACTGACACTATTCGTAGTAGCTTAAAATCCGCAGCTTAAGACATACGCTCCTAGTCAGTAGAGGCAATATCGGGAGAGTGATTGTGGGGATGAAATTAGCCGCTAATCTACACATATGCCTGCCAATTAGTACTGGTAGTAGAAAAAAGAAGAACTGGTTGATGAAACGCCATGAATTCAGCCAAATGAAATGTTCTTTGCGTTTTTTTGTCGTACGTATATGACACCTCCCTGAAAAGATCGATGTATTTCGTCCATCCCCTTCGTCCGCTCCTTAGTCTAGTCTCCTCTTCCGCCATATAGGCCGTTGCATTCGCAGACACACTGCGATTTCGCTACACTCGCTGCGAAAATACTCCCTGCATAATAATCGTCCCTAAGTCGTTGGTCCTCCCTATCCGATTTCGGAGTTTTTTTATGGGACCTCTCTTGACTGCCGTGTCAGCATATTGTATGTGATGCTAAAGTGGAAGCTACAATCCTCAACCACTGAGGACTTGCTCTCATTAGTTCCACTTATCAGTCCTACTGTGAAACGGAACTAAGGAAACTTTTTTCTCACTAATCCTACATATTATTAGAGTAAAGTGATACATGAATATCTCCTACATTTGAAAACTAATTGATTATAATAACAATACCCGCGCTGACGTAGTATTCTATACGCTCAAGATGATACTCTAAAATCCTTCGCTTCGCTCTGGATTCCAAATAGCGCCGTCATCGTAAATCTTCTTATGATACAACCTAGTATTTCTACGTTTTTTTTTGTCAGGTCTTCGGCGTCTCATCACAAGGGTGTGATGGGGATGCTTAAGGCAACACATCAGACACCTGGCACCATCCAAACGGGAACTGAAACTACCTCCAGCTTAGAACAGGTAGAGCTCTCGCCAATTTTCTAGTTCGCTCTGAACACGAGGCGATTACCTGAGCAGTACGAAATTGAACCTTGTTGGTAGGTGGTACGACTGTGCGAAGGAAGCGGAAACAACTTGAAGTTTGGCGCAAGCTGTAATGGTGCTTATAATCACTAAACTGACGGGAAGCTCTTCTCCTTCATGTCAACTGATAGGAAGTGATGATAGCGTCCAATATTGAAGTGAGCTATACCCAGAACCCTATATCACTAAGGGATTGGACTTCTTATAATTAACTGTTGGAACACAAGAATGTTGAAACACTATAATGATGACCGATTGACTACAGACTTATAAGATAGCCAGGCAGACCCACCACCGACCAAACCGACTACAAATTTGTACCCTTCTAAGGTCCTTTGTATAAGTTCTAAATAGTAGGAAATTACGAAATCTATACTAATATTATAAAGCTGAAGAGTTTGTTTGAACACGCTAATCTCAGGAACAACTGATCCAAATTTAATTTTTTTTGTTGTTGAATAGTCCATTTATCGAGGAAGGCTTTAGGCTAAAAAACATCCGACGCTAACGCGAGCGAAGCCGCGGGCTTCCAATAGTAGTAAATATTCTGAAGTAATTTATACCGTTTTAATATCCAAGAATAACACCTGTTTAGGAGAGGTCGTGCTAAGAAGAATTCTTTGTTCCTTTCTAGTTTGTAAAAAATAGGAAAATAGTAGAATTCCAAGCTATTTTGTACCATTAAAATATGTAAGAAAAACATCAAAGATCGTGCTAGGACGTATGACACAATTAAAAAGCCAATTTGTCTAGGTTCTTAGTTGCTATTTTCCTTTTAGGAACGTTACCTAGCAACGTTGGTGGCTTGCACGCCTATTTCTAGAGGGGACCTCGAAGACTCCAGCCTGAGTCTCGACTCTTTGCTACTCTGCTGTGATGACACTCAACCGACCACTCACACTCCGCTATTGACCAAGGCAGCTGGCACTCTAGGGTAAGTCATCGTCATCAATATCCCATTGCTGGGCTTAGGCCAACTTACATTGTAAAATCGCATGAGGAGTGAAAATCAAAGTCGTTTGTGTGATGAACACGAACATCTGTTCAGTTAATCCATGTAGTCATTGTTTTTGAACTAAAAACTAAAATATCATTTAGTTTTTAACATCGCTCGAAACAAATCACATGAGAGTGATTTCTTACTTTTGCTCACGAGTGTATTAATTGTCAGTTATATGATGCAGCAGATTTACAGATGAAGAAATGAGTCTGTTTTGGGATTTTGGGTAACGTAGGTCAGGTTTACCCAAAGTTGTTTTTCTTCAATAAGTTTATGATGCAGCCGTTTTTACAATGCTTTTTCATAATGTTGGTTTGCTTTTTACAAACGGTCATAAACACGAGCCAACTAGCGCCACCAATACATTTAATTTTATAACCTCAAAATGAGATCTGAAAAATCTAAAACTGTCATGATCATCTTAAATCCTTGTTAAATTTATTGTATGACATACTTTTTCCATTTTTCCGTTTAGTTTTATCAAAAATGGCTACTTATAGTTACAAGCCATGTAGCTATAAGTGGCCATTTTTGACTTAAATCCATTTTGTAACCTAACGAATGATTCAAAAGTAAATAGACGTATTATATATTAAGGTGATATCAGGCGGTTCACTCGAATGAATGTTCACTCCAGTGAATGCTTTATTTTTTAATTTCATTCCATGTTCACACAGTCGAACTGGAATGAAATAGAAAAGAACATTCACTTCCATTTTCTTTCAATATGTCGTTGAAAGAAGATTATTTTGCCGCGACGTTTTTTTCTACAAGACGGTAGAGTATACTACTATATATCGGTTCATTAATAAATTCATTCAGCACTTGTTTCATTTTGAGTTCAGACACTTCATTTCGAGTGAAAAGTATCGAATGACAGGCGAAAATGAACCGTCTGATACCACCTTAAGTAACCTTGGCAGTTTTGGTTTTTAATATGATTTACAATTTATGAAACCTCTAGCGCTATTCTGCGCGTGGCGCTAGTTGGGTCGTGTCAGTTCCATAACCAGGAGTTATGTGGTCAGGGTGCTGCGCAACAGCGGGGGCAAGGGCGGGGCGGGGGCGGGGGCGACGGGGGCCATGCCGGCGCGGCACTTCGGCCGCTGGGGCTCGCTCAAGGACCGGCGCCAGCCCTCGCACCTCGACCTCTACGCGCCCAGGCAGAGGCTCTCCACGCCCGACGCTGACTCGGGTCCGTACCTCATATACAGTACATATACACATAACGGCTGTAAAAAGACCTATGACAAAGCCGAGAACTACGTATTCCGCTCATCATTAGGACCATTTTCTTCTTCTAGACTATACCTGGGAAATTAATAGTTATGAAGTTATTGAAAGTCAAATTTAGATATTTTTTTAAGATTTTTATGAAAACAAATTTTTAACATTATTTCTTAATTTTTGTCTAAAGAAATATTATGGAATAATTTTATTTTTGCGTTTACAAACGCGTAAATACGCGTTTTTTCAGTGCATTTTTCTAGTAAAGAAATATTATCAAAATTTTAATTATGTTATACCAAAAAATGGCTTTAAAACGTCAGCGCTCAATGTAAACACTCGATATCGAGGCCATTCTACTCAGCCAAACAAACGTCGTGTACGTCTCCAAGTTGCTAAGCGACGCTAGGGGACGATAGGGGGCTTTATTTCTCCCACTAACCTGTTGCATTTGGACTCCACTTTAATAAACCTTTATTAAATCAACAAACGAAAGCTTAAAACCAAAACAGATTTTGCTATATAGTTACTAGAAGCTCAGAGAAGTTTAACCCGAGTTATCGTGCTAACGCACAGACACACACATACATAATTTCAAAAACGGTATTTTCGGACTTAGGGAGGTCCAAAACGTGTAAATACGTCAAAATCTCGAGGTCTAATTTTTTGAAGATTACAAGACTTCCTACGTTTACGAGAAAGTAAAAATATTATTGGTATTTCGATGAATGCACGCTCTTAATAGTACATTATTGCAAAGGCCGCGAAATAGGCAATTGCAGGTCGAGTATGAGTTTGAAGGCCGAGCCGTAGGCGAGGACTTCACTAATACGAGACAGGCAATTGCCATTTCGGCCGAGGCATATATAGTGCTTTTCTCAAAAGAATGCAGGGAAATAAAATATGCTTTACCTTTGTCACTCATTATATATCATCTGGGGCTTTAATTAAAAATTGCCTTTAAATCCGGTCGATTGTCGTAAATGTAGTGGAGTACAATTAATCTCCATTTCACTATCTGAACCGTCGGAACTCATTTTAATTATTAAATTTATTTAATAAGTTTAACAAATCAAGACGAATTGCAGCTTTGCCGCCAATTTTCTTTTTATCAAGAAAGCAAATGCATGTAGGCTATACAGCCACGTGAACGCAATTTGTACTAAGCAAAGAGACTTTAGTTCCTACTCGCCCCTTACACCTCTTTTATCAATCTTGACATACCGTAAAATGGGGGGCATTTTACGGTATGTCAAGATTGATAAAAGAGGTCCAATCAAAGAGTTTTAACTCCAGCACGCCGTTTCATACAACATTGCTGGAGCGTTGTAATGTTCCAAATTCAAAAAACGCTCCAGCAATGGATTTGGTTTTCTTTGTCCGTAAATTCGATACGTAGCGTGTTCTTTTTTCGAAATAATGAGAATTTCCAGTTTGATGCTGGGGCCGCACTTTTGCGCCTATCGTCCCGAAGTAATGCGTGGCGATACTTCGTACGATACACGCAAGTGCGGCCCTAGCAAAAGTTATCGCGATAAAGCATGTGGCATTTTATTATTGCACGAACTATCGTGCAATAATCCAAGATGTTTTTATGAAGTTTCGGAAGATTAGAAAATTACATTTAGCTTTAAATATTATGCGAGAAAAAATAGTATTTATTTTTATTATGACATTTTATTTATTTGGCTAAAATATGATTGTATTTGTATTACTGAAAAATGCAATAATATATTTTTGTTAAGTGCTTGCGTCTGTTTTGATTGCGTCCCAGTTACATTCTACTGACGTATCTATCTGTCAAAACGGGCATATTATATTGCGCGGACTAATAATGGAAAACAACCTCCGAAATGAACAAAGCATGTCTGACCACGCAGCGCGATAGGTTAACGCGCTAAAACCCTGACGTACCGCCTCCCGGCCGATAACGCACAAGCAACCCGAATATTCGCGACGATAGCCGATAACGGCCGGTCACATCTGCGCGTATCGTGTCCTAGCACGAAGCTTCGTGACGATAGGTGCAAGTGCGGCCCCAGCATGAGAAATGGTATATTATCGTGTGTAGTGTCTGGCGAGGGCTGCCCGGTGCGGCGCGCGGCGCTGTACGTGGTGTCGGAGAAGGGCTACGGCGGCGGTTGCGTGGGCGCCGAGCCCGTGCCCGTGGAGTACCCGGACGCGCGCCACACCAAGCACGCCTTCAAGAAGCTCATGCGGGCCGCCGTGCCCTCCACACCCGCCGCCCAAGACGAGCCCGGCTTCCTCAGGTACCAACGCTATCTGCTTGCCCACTTTGTCTTACTGAACATTAGATACGCATTTCAGACAAAATAAACAAGCGAAAAATAATCGTACCCGACTACGAAACAAATAAAAATCGGGGTGTACAAGGTAAAATCAACTCCTCCTACTGTTAAAATGTATCCTATTTTACCCGGACCATAATAAATAATCGATTGACACTTTATTTGTCAAAAGGATGGATGGATAGTTTAGACTCTACGGAGAAACATACATAAATTGACAACAAACATACACACATAAACCACTAAAATCGTAATCCTTCCTTTTGGCTTCGCCGTAGTCGGGTAATAAAACTTGCAAATTTTTAATTTGAACTTGTAGTAAATGATAAAAATATGCCATTGTTGTTGTCAGGCTGATCGAAGAGTCAGGCTGGCTGTGGCAGCTGCGACAGGTGTTCCAGCTGGCCGGCGCCGTCGTGGACCTGCTGGACCTTCAGGGCTCCTCCGTGCTGCTCTCGCTGGAGGACGGCTGGGACGTGACTGCACAGGTACGTGGGTAGGAGATAGAACGGGGAGGTGGGCGGAATGATGTCCAGGGTCAATCCCAGCAGCAGTGGCTGAACGTAGCAGCCTGGCCGACCAGCCCAGCAGCGGCGACCCAGTAGACTCGGCCTTGCAGCAGTGGCCCATTAGTGGCGGTACTTACAGCACTCGTGAGCTCTCGTAACGCAGTGGGGACCAGCAGTAGCATCCGGAGCCTCGTGGGTAGTTAATACCTTCAGCTGCAGGCGTTTTTTAAAGATACATTTTATGCGGATCCTACCGGGCCAAGCCGTGTGTTGCCGGCCGAGTAGAATAGCATCACCCCATATCCTCCAATGGGTGTCGTAGAAGGCGACTAATGGATCAGCAAAGGGGTATTGATAACCTTATACTCCGTTCACTAATCCGCATTGGGCAAGCGTGGTGGACTACTGCCTAAACCTCCTTCAATAACAAGGACAGGCCTTGTGTCCCAACAGTGGGTCGGATTATAAAGGCTGATGATGGTACCGTGCCAATGCCAAATGGCCCGGGAATGGCTCGCCCGAGGACGGCTGGCCCGAGGACGGCTGGGACTTAACAACCGCGCAGGTCAGTCGGCAGCAAATCGATCAGTTTGTACTCCTTGGGGACTGGAACCGGGACCTCTCTATCTGATTTCGGTGGTGCAACCACTTAACCATGGAGGCGGTTAATAAATGATAGATAAAGTGTCTTTTTTGTACTGCTACTCTGTTCTCTTCCATTGAACTGTTATTCCTTATCTTACTGACAAAAACATTGGCATTAATAGCGTGTTTAATACTTGGAAAGTGAGTAAAGATGAGTAAAATCACTTTCCATTTTGTCTCGTTTTCGAAGATATCTCAAATGCTGCGGCCGCATACATCGCGATGTCGCGAATATTCGCGTCATCGCGATGTGTCTAGCCAAGTATTCCCGCATACTTCGGCACTTCGTGCGAAGTCGCAAGGACATCGCGCCGTTGTCGGTAAACTGGCGCACATCAAAGCGTTTTTATCGCGATGTCCTTCGCTTGCGTGGCCACACTTCGTGGTCTTCAGTCAGCGCACAGACATCGTGCGCATCGGACGTATTGGTTTAAATTAGTTTTCTATTATGGATTGGAATAACGACAGGATTTTAGAACTTATTCGCAATTAGGACTGTGAGTGAATATTGTTTAGCCTTGCTTTTTTCTTAAACAATAATTCCTGACAGATTAATAAATAATTGCTTATCGCGATGTGTGCGGCCGTAGCATATCGTTACGTATCTGTTGTAAAAAGTGTTTCGTGTTTCTTGTCAGATCTCGTCCCTGGCCCAAATCTGCCTGGACCCGTACTACCGCACGCTGGAAGGGTTCCGTATCCTGGTGGAGAAGGAGTGGCTCGCGCTTGGCCACAAGTTTCAACAGCGGTGTAATATCGCCCCCACTCCGCAACAAGGGTTCACACCTACCTTCCTAATGTTCCTAGACGCCGTGCATCAGGTAACATATTTAGAAAATTAAGGGAATCCTTTAGTCGTACTTCTGTTTTTGAAGGTGTAAAAAAAGTTTTTTTCACCTCTCCAGCACTGAAAGACCTCTTTTGCTTCGTAAAATCTCGAAGCAAAAACGGTTTTTGCTGCAAGTTCTGAATTAGACTAACATTCAATCTAATCTAACTTTTAATTTTCAATAATTATTTCAAAGATAATAAACTTGTATATTAAAGTATTCTCTTGTTTTTCTCACCTGTAACAATATTCTCGCTGCAGAGGTGAAAAGTTGTATGTTTCACACGAGAGCAAATTTTTTTAGTCTCGTGCCTTTAAATCACTCACTGCGTTCAGTAATCTATTTATGTATCACGAGCATACTATTTCGCTGGTTCGTGATTTAATATCGGCACTCGCAGTAAAAAATAACTGCTCACTTGTTGAACAACTAAATATTTCTTAGCTCTATTACGCTATCATCAACATATTACTTAATATCATTCTTAGTTTAAACTTGATTAGTTTTTTTTGTTTTGTTACTTATTACGTTTTTAGTTAATTTTTTAAAAACTATTTTCTATCTATCATATACATATTGGACGATTAGGAATCTATTTACCCGTCGACCGAATTTATGATAGATTTTTTTAAAATGATTGAAGTCGCACATAATTGCCGTGTGATGCCGGCAGAGTAGAATAGCATCATATATCCTCCAATATGTTTCGTAGACCGTCCAATATGTGTCGTTTACCTGATGAAGGCGACTAATAGATCAGCAAAGGGCTATCGATCACTTTGTACTCCGCATTGGGCAAGCGTGGTGGACTACTGCCTAAACCTCCTTAGATAACAAGGAGAGGTCTTGCGTCCCAGCAGTGGGTCCAATTAAAAAGGCTGTTTGATGATGATGTAGACATCATAATTAAGCAAAGTAATATTTTTACGGTGAGGGTCACGGAGAGTCACTCCTTGAAGTAGAAGGCCAACCTTAAAAGAATGCAATTATTTTTTCTTGTGAAGCCAATTTGTTTTAACAAAGGAATTTGATAGAACATATAACCGCCGATTGTAGACACATTTTGGTTGTCCCCCAGCTTCAAAAGCAGTTCCCGCTATCGTTTGAGTTTAACGAGTTCTACCTACGGTTCGTGGCGTACCACAGCGTGTCGTGTCGGTTCCGGACCTTCTTGCTCGACAGCGAGGCTCAGCGGGTGGAACTGGGACTGGCAGCCGCGGACGATAAACGGGCTGACACCACCAGACTGGTCAGTATCTTCGAGTGGAAGCAGACTCTTATACCCGTATTCACATACATTACTATAAGATCACTCCACACTTGGATAAGAAACGAACCAATCACAGAGCTCTATTCAACGCAATGGCATTGAATACAGCTCTATGATTGGTTCGTTTCTTATCCAAGAGTCGAGAGTTCTCATAGTAATGTTTGTGAATACGGGTGTTAATGAGGATCTTTGAGAAACCAAATGACAGTAGATAGCACAACTTAGGCGGTGTCAAAACACCAAGGAAATTCCCGCTCTAAAGTTTCGAATAAAATTGTCAAAGTAATCTTTTGTTTCCCCATACAAACTTTCATCCCTTATTTTATCCCCTTAGGGGGTGAATTTCGAAAAAACCTGCCATTATACCTTCTCAACATCATAAAAGGAACCTCTGTGAAAATGCAGCTATCGAGTCCTCATTCTTGTTCTCTGGAACGCTATGGAGAAGCAATATTTTCCGCCTTCCCTGCATCTCTAAACGATCCACACTGCGGGCAAGGAGCTCAATTTGACGTTGGAGTGCACACAGAGATTCCACCATAAAAGATTTGAATGTGATGAAGTCTGCAACCAGTGACTCTGGACTTTGCTTTTTTCATAATTCCGCCTCAAAGTTTGCCATACGGTTGTTAAATAATGTCATCATGTCAGACAAAGACTGCTTAAGATCTTCCATTTTCTTGTGTATTGTTAAAGTGAACAGAGAAAGCAAATAATACTAGCCAAGTGAGTGTCTTAACTCGCCATATAAATGACAACATACAATTTGTTTTAATGCACTTTAAATCAATAAAAATTGAATTTAAAAGACGAGAGCAAATTTTTCAAACTTGTTCCACAACTACCCACATTTGAAAAAATCGGACGACTCAAAAGTTGATAGAAAACCTTATATTTTGATGTCATACATGCATGTTAAATTTTGGTCACCCATCCGAGTACCGACTACGCACTTGGTTGCTTAACTTTCGTGATCGACGACTTAAAAGTTGATAGAAACCTTATATTTTGATGTCATACGTGCATGTTAAATTTGGTTGCAATAACTTAAAGCATAATTGAGTTATCGTGCTTACGCACAGACACACACACACACACACAAGACATAATAACAAAAAAAAAATTTTTGGACCGTGTAATAAATCCGTCAAAATTTCGAGGTCGAAAATTTTGACGATTATAGACTTCCTCTATACTACGTATACGAGAAAGTAAAAAGAAGATATATAGATTGCAAATTGTGACAGGGTGTGGAAACGTGTGCTGGCGAAGAAGAGGCTGGAGCGGCTGGACACTCGGTGTTCGACTACATCGACCGCCACCATCAGAAGTCGCCAGTGTTCTACAACTTCCTCTACACTCCCGACCTTGACAACCCGGTCAGTAGCCAAACTAATTAAGACTTGCAGTGACCCACTAACCCATAAGAGTTAAAAGAGATGCAGTTAACTAAATAACGTAAACTATTGTTTTGTTAATTGTAGTAAAAAACAACCGTGTATTCCCACTAGTCCCAGTGGATTAGTTCCACGATGGGACTACTGGTATTTTTTTCCCAGAGGTCCCATGACGGTCCCATTATGTATGGTTATTTATAATATAGTTTCGTTAGTAAAAACTTCATGGTAACTTTTTGTGGAACAAATATACTTAAAGCTAAGGTTTTGTAACATCTAGTCCAGATATACATGCCGTGGCAACCTATAATTAAGTTTTCCCCTAGAAGGATTGTTAAGCACTTAGTTTTATGCTGTAATAATGTAAGATTTGTAGGTTGCCCTTAAATAAATAAACATGTCACACTATTATAATAACTAACTCAACAAAACATCAAATAATGGTCAACAGAACATAAAACATCAAAAATTGTGTTGTAATTATTAGTAGGTACCTATGTGTTTCATTTCACAGTCCGTAAGTAGACATAAACAATGTTTTTTAAAGATTTTCAAAAAACAAACAAAGCCACTCGACAGTGTAGGTCAAATTGTTCCTGGGAACAAAATATCAGTAGTCCCATGATGGGACTACTCCACTGGAACTATTGGGAATACACGAAAACAACAAATATTTCAAACAGAGTGTAAAATTATGCCATGTGATGCTGGCATATTTCTACTATCACATGGCGTAATTAGGATATCCTCCAATGAGTGTCATAGGAGCGACTAATGCATCAGGAAATGTGTACTGAATATCTTATACTTTGTCCACCAATCCGCATTGGGCAAGCGTGGTTGACTACTGCCTAAACTTTACTTGACAAGGAGAAGCCTTACGTCCCAGTTGTGGGTTGAATTATAAAAGCTGTTATGATGAAAATTATATCATAGTAGTTTTGCGAGTAATTAACATTCGATTGCTTGCGGCGTTATGGATTACATAATTTCTTATGGATGAGAATGTTGACATTAAGTTGTATGGGCAGGTTCTCCGACCAGTGTCATCCATCAACTGCCTGGAAGTGTGGCAGTACTACGTGAGCGAGGAGCTGAGTCACGGCGCGCCCTACGACCTCGAGGTCCTGGTGCCGGCTCCTGATGCTGAGCAGGAACAGAGGAGGCTCGTCACGGCGGGGTAAGGACTCCTTGTTACGCCTCCTCTAAACAATGGATTCGGCGATTGTACACTACGTTTTTATGTTTGCGATCCGTCCTTGTATTCGTGAGTTAATCAGTCTGTGTTCAACCCTGAAATACGCAACTCGTGCAGCAAAAAATGAATGAGTAGACAGTAGCGGCCGCTGCTATTTAAAAAAAATCTCGCTAGTTTGACAATCGAACCATTTTATTTTCTCTTTTTTTTCGACCGGCTAACTCTGCTATCGCTCAAAGATCGTTCCGGCTTGGTCATGAAAAATAACCCTTAGACCTTGTCCAGAAGAGCGAATTCGCCGCGAATCTTTAGGCGCGAATTCATACTGAAGCCCAACGCGCGAATTTGAAACTCGCGCGAAGCTTATGGACGCAATGTATTGAGCCCTAGTACCTTGGCAACGCGTGTTGTGTGTTCGCGCGTAGTGATTCGCGGCGAATTCGCTCTTCTGGACAAGGTCTTAACCGATCATATTATGAACACTCAATATATACCTACAATTATTTATTTTAATTTTTAATTATCTCCAGTTCGACGGACAAACAAATTTTATGCGTCGTGTATAAACAATTATACCAAATTGTAGATTCACTGTAAGAAAAATATTTAATTTTGACCATAGCACGCGACTATGACCGATCTCGATATCTCAAGGCTCCTCTTAAAAAAATGGCCATCATCGATCGTGAGTGTTCATTTCCTTTACTGTCGTCCGTTCAAGATGGACGTCGAAATGAGTGGCTGCTGCTATCAGTACATATCATTTTAAGAACGCACATCAAAAAATGGTCGTGAAAAATTTTGTCCACCAGCACCACCATAGAAAAGCCACACTCCCACTACCTTACACGAATATGTTTCTTTCTCCACCTCTTCCGTGCTAAATGATGGGTGATTGTGTGTACACGAGCACTATCATATCACTATATATAGCCATGTGATGCCGGCAGAGTAGAATAGCATCACCCCATATCCTCCAATGGGTGTCGTAGAAGGCGACTAATGGATCAACGTAGAGGTATTGATCACCTTATACTCCGTCCACCTATCCGCATTGGGCAAGCGTGGTGGACTACTGCCTAAACCTCCTTCGATGACAATGAGAAGCCTTGTGTCCCAGCAGTAGGTCCAATTATAAAGGCTGTTATGATAAGCACTATCATCGGCACACGTTCTTTTGACGTACCGACAATTTACCGATTACTCACGATTACAGGCGATATGGCTACTCATAGACAACTATGCCGTCTACACCTCGTGCGTGCCTGTAGTCGCTCATTATGTCCGATTGTGAAGGAGCCTTCTGGTATAACATAAGGACGTGTGTATCTGTAGGTACGACAGCATCTCTCGCTGCATGCCGGACGCGTTCAGCGGGCTGCTGGAGAGGATCCGGCAGCTGGAGCTGGAGCTGGGGCACCTGCCGCAGAAGTGGCGCGTGCGCATGGACCAGCTCGAGCTGCCCAACACGCTGGAGCTGCAGGTGAGGGACCTGTCCTGGACGCTGCTCATTTTTGCTGATCTCGTTTTATCTCTTTTCTTGATGCTGTGTTTGGAAACGTCCATAGTTAGGGCTCAAACACGTCATTGATGACACTGTTTAAGGCAGGGATGTAACGGAGGTAGTTTTATCGGAACCGAAGTCGGAGTCGGAGTTTTTAAATTTGATTTATCGGAATCGGAATCGGAGTCGGAATCGGAGTCGGAGGCAGGGTCAGAAGTGGTGGCATGAGAAAGAATTTTTATTTACAGACAAATAAAACATTCTTTAATCATTTTTTTTTAAATTATAAAATAAAAAACAAACAATGAAAAAAAAATTAGCATATTATTTCCAAATAAACAAGAACACACATTATATTAAATGAACAAAACTGTTCATAACAGTCGACACAGGTCGCCGTCGCCGCTATGTTATGCTTCGACCTCCGATTAAAACCTCCGATTTAAAAGTGTCGGAGCCGAAGTCGGAACCGAAGGTGTAATAATAATCGGAAGTTCCGACTTAACGGAACCGGAGTCGAAGCTCCGTAACATCCCTGGTTTAAGGGACTAACCACACTTATTCAGTTGTGCATAGCTTTTCTTCATAGAAGAGAATGATTTTACATGCGATACGTACGCGTCCGTTTAGCTGTGGAAAGCTGAACGGATACGTCCAGCGAGAAAATTGTTATAGGTGGAAAAAACCAAGACAATACTTTAATACATGTTTCTTATCTTAAAAATAAGTATTAAAAATTAAATTACGATCAGTACAATTATTTAGATTGAACGTTACAGTCTTGTTAAGAGCTCGCAGCAAATAGCGTTTCTTGCTTCGAGATTGTACAAAACAAAAGAGGTCATTTGGTGCTGGAGACGTGAAAAAGAAAAGCGTAGCGCTGACTCATAAACTGTGTACACTGATTACATTTCAGGTGCATCTCCTTCCCAATAAAGTTGACAATATAATAATTCAAACTCAATTTCAAATTTCATTATTCATTTAGGTACAATTTGTACACTTATGAAAGTCAAATTTGATGCCATCAGTTCAAGAGTCTACCAGGAGGCCTTGTTCTGAGAAGAATCGGCAAGAAACTCAACAAGTTTTATCCTCCCTTTACAGTTTTCATAGTATTGATTTGGAAAGAGTCATAAGTCACATTGCCAAGTCTTTAATAATTAATTATGATAATATAATAAAACAAGACTTCCTTATACTACGTATACGAGAAAGTAAAAATGATTTCAAAACGTTAGCGTTCAATGTAGCTCACTCGATGCGCTCGGACACAAACGAACGGGGCCGTTGTCAAAATTATCGCGGTGAGTTGCGTGCAAGTTGCAATTTTTTTTAACACCAAAAAATAAAAATCATTTCTCAGCAATTAATTTTTGAAATGTTTCTTGTTTTGATGTATACATGCTTCTCGTTTCACTGTTCATGTTTTTTACATACTGTATTTCAGGTGCCAGTCCCTTCCCAATAAAATTGACAATATTATAATGAGTCACACTGTTTTTTGTTATCAGCATATCTAAAAAGTAGGTAACTGGAGAAAAAAGAATCTGTTTTTATTTTTTTCCTATCTTCAAAACTGACTAAGTCAAGTCCGACTAAGCGTCCATGCCAAAGCGTGACGTCACGGCGCAACAAAAATGTGTGAATGTGAAAAAAAAAACATTTTTCTTGGTCTTTCTTTAATTTAAGATAATATGTTTTAAAGAAATTGATCCTTATGAATGATTCTTTCGGTTGGTATCATAAAATACAGAATGTTTTTTTTTTCACATTTCACCGGTGAAATTCCCGGCTCGATCAGGGGATTATTCAAAAATCTTAATTAAATAATTAACTTTAAAAATAAAGGAATGTTTCCTGTCAGTAAAATTTGCCATCATCTATATTAAGGGTACTTTTCCTCCAACCACGGTTTTTTTTTCCCATTCTGTATAACACTTAAAATAATAAGTGCAAACCACTTTACAAATCAAATTTAAAGAGTGTAAACACTCTGCATCACCCACAATCGGCCATGACTGTCGCACCGTGACGTCATCTTACGAGCGCGCGAAGGACGGCAAATTTAATAAAACGGTGAAACTTTACAACGCTGTAATTTTAGAAATCCTGGCCCGATTTCGATGAAACAAAAACTATTATTATTGGCACGAGTACGCGCATTAAATGTAGTAACATTTATAGTAAACTTTTGATGTTCGTTGTTGTAAAAGTGATGTGTTGTGGTTGTCAGCGCAACTCGTCGATGTCGTCTGGCGTGGTCCGTCGCGCGACGCTGGCGGCGCACAAGCGCGGCACCCTGGAGGTGCTGGTCCGCGGGCGCCTGGCCGCCGCGCCCGCCGCGCCCGCGCCGCCCCACCGCTGGGGGCCCGCCGCCGCCGCCGCCCCCGCCCGCTGCGACCACTGCCAGGACCTGCTCTGGGGACCGCTCAAGGTATCATGATAAAAACGAACAAGCCATTGAATTAAAGATATTGTAAGGTTAGGTATAATAGACCCTCCAGAGTCACGCGAGAAGTCTCGGCGAGACTTGACCCGAGAAACGAGATGGTATCTTCACTCACGCGACCTTCTCACTTGCGTTCTCGACCGTCATGCGAAATTAATGACTGACAGTGCAGCGGCTTTGGTATTTACAGAAAACCACAGCAGTTTGTAGGATCGAAAAAGCGAAGGAGTGATATTATAAAATTTAGTACAACCTAACATTATAATTATATCATCCGTTTTTACTAGGATATTGGTTGTTTTAATGTTAGCAATGAGCTGTTTTAGAATATTTTATAGAGGATACCAAATTAAATAGAATAGAAAAAAACCTGGGATGGAATGGATAAGTGCTGAGACGGGACTTAAACCTGAACGAATTGCTATGAATTTCGTTCTTAACTAAATACCAAAAAAAATTAAAAGCAAAATCTATGTTTTAAAAAGAAGATTTAAAGCATGAGTGTAGATAAAATTAATTATTTAGACAGGCCCTATTTCAAAGCTCATATTAATAAAATAATAAATGCAAAGCACACACAGGTGATAGAAATCACTTCCTACGTCGCAGTGAGGCCGAACGAGAACAAACGAGAGTGTGATACGGTTCTCTTTTCTCGCCCGAGAAACCCTTTGAAGCGGGCCAAAAAACCGACACCGAGCCGAGAACAGGCGAGCCCGAGAACGAGAACGCGAGAAACTAATCACACTCTCGCTTCTCGGGTGTTCTCGGGGGTTCTCGGCGAGAGTGTGGAGGGCGCATTATAGGCCCTACAGACTCACGCAAGAAGTCTCGGCGACTCTTTTCGCCGAAACTTGACCCAAGAAACGAGATGGTGCCTACACTCACGCGACCTTCTCACTTGCGTTCTCGATCTTTATGCGAAATACACGACTTTGACAGCGCAGTGTGTGCATTAGCGTACTACAATCTTGTGAATGTTACAATGGAAAAATTTAGACAAGCCCTGGTTCTGTGCTTTGAACCAGGGCTTGTCTAAATTTTTAATAAAATAGTTGATGCAAAACACACACATGCGATTGATAACCACATCCCACGTGAGACCGAATGAGAATGTGATACGGTTCTCTTTTTTCGCCCGAAAAACCCTTTGAAGCGGACAATAAAACCGACTACTCATGAGTTATTTTGGCGAAGTTTAAGGTGTCCCACGACAGCACCTTTAAGCTCATAAATATGTCAGGCTTCTGGTCCCTCGCTTGAGGTATACTGAAACCTGAACAGACTCGTCAGAAGGTGCTTTAAATGAAAGTCAGAGATAGTCACCAACACGAGTATATTGTGATTGTCACACAAAAATGCACACGTACAATTACAAAGATGTTAAGAGCTAGCAGAGCGATAACATGGCGCAAGTGAGCTTACGGGCTCCTAAGTGACGACTGAAGAGACGGTCGTGTGACTGCGGCTCTCCAGCGAATTTTGTTGCGTCAGCGAAGAACAAAGCAGCCATTGAATTAAAGAAATTGCAAGTTTGAAAATAATACGGCAACTTCATAGATGTTTTCTTAGGGATCTAATAATTTATGTCCACATTAAAAATCTTTGAAATATTTTCTTTTTTTTTTGAGCAGAAAAACATTTTTAAATCACAAAAATAGCAACATTTATAATTTATACTGCTTTGACTTTGAATTGTTGGAAGTAACAGTTCGTGTGTGTTTCAGGCCGGAGTCCGTTGCGTGGATTGTGGCGCTGCGTGCCATGAGCGGTGCGTGGAGGCCTTTGCACTGCCGTGTACCAAGTACAAGGCCCCGCCAGCACCCGACAGGGAGCCTCTCAGGCCCAGCGGAACCAGTGAGTCTACCTTGTATACGCATTTCATCAGCCAATTGACAACATTACAAAAAAAAAATTATTGTCATTACGAAACCATTTGGAACTATTTCTTTTTTTCAAAATTTATTACTTGGTAAATTATGAGATATTTTAAAAAAACTATACGTACCAATGGACTTTGTAGGATTACTAACAGAAAATGTGTTTGCTATCCATCTTTTTATGGCAGTCCCTAATATGTAAGACAGATTTATTGACAGTTCAGCATCTTTATTACCTACGCAATAAGAGTCACGAACTGTCTGATGTGGTTACGTATTATTGCTTCTGACAACACAGTGTTCAATGCAGTAGTATAACTGACTGTTACACCGATGACCATACACATATCATATCTAGATAAGCCAATACCAACACCCGTCTTCACAAACATTACTATGTGGTCTCTCGACTCTTCGATCAGTAATCGCTTCGCATTGAATAGAGCTCTGTCATTGGTTCGTTTGTGTAGCGTAGTTCACTTCATTGAATTTACTGATGTTTTATTACTTCATGGTAGTAGCTTTTGACATCTCGATCTGTGCGATCCGTAATATAGCTAGCTACCTAAGCTGCGCGTACATTTTAAAGTACGCATAGTGCTGATTCCCACCTAAGTATTGTATATGAATAGGTTTTTACGCACTGTGAGACCTCAAAAGGCTTGTCATATGACACGCACTCAGAAATGCCTTACTTCGCATAGCTTTGCTTTTGTTGCAGTGGCAGTAAAATAAGAGTAACTGGTTTGAGGATATTATATATTTAATACTTTACATAAGTATACAGGGAGACGTTTTTTAGTAGAGTGACATTGGCACAGACAGACAGATATGAAATTTTGTCATGTAACTCTAATAATATATACTCGTATCATCATCCTCTGTGTTTTATCTCTAAATTACCAATAGTTTCTAACAAGTATTGTTTGTAAATACCTGTTAAAGTAAAACAGCACCTATAGCACCCAATGTTTGTGCAGGCGTATCGACGCTGCAGTCTTCGTCGCAGCAGTACTACGAGCAGTTCTCGTCCAACGTGGCCGAGAACCGAACCCACGAGGGCCATCTTTACAAGCGGGGCGCACTGCTCAAGGGCTGGAAGCAACGGTAATGTAGAATAAACTTTGACCTTTTGTCTGGTAAACATAAAAGTATTTTTCATTGTTTTTCAACCTTATCACATACATATAAAGTTCAAAAAATGGTGGCAATATATCTGCCTTTACCAGACAAAGGGTGAAGGGGCTGGCTCGAGCCAACTAGCGCCTCCATTTTAATTTTATACCTTCTAAACCAGATCAATTTTGAAAAATTTAAAACCGCCACTATCACATAGTATATGTCTAATATTTATTACAATATAATACAATCTTTTACGTTCTACCATTAAGTTATAAAATGGGCTCATGTCAAAATTGGCCACTTATCGCAAAACCGCATTTTAAAACTAAATGAAACAATGTTAAGTTGTGGTATGTCATTTAATAATGTTACGAGCTAGGGGTTCGTTAATTTGGATAGAAACACCTGGTGACACTGACGAGACTTTATTCCGTACACCACACTATAATTTACAATAACCCAAGAACAAAATTCAATCACAATGCTAACTTATTCCGTAGTATTCGCCTTAGTCGGTATATCACACTATATCATTTAGGGAGTATAGCTTTGATCCGCACTTGTTCGCTTTTAAAGAATGTCCATACGCTGCAATCAACAGTGTTTTTATACTGCGCAAAACGAAATCGCGCAAACACTAGAATGTTCGACTATTATCTTGAACAAACAACTAAGTTCATCTGACGAATACAAACCTTATATCGCCGGACTGCAGGTTCATTATTGCTCGCATGTGCCAATCGTTCTTAGAAGTTTATGATTTAACTCGTCGAGGCCCTTCTGGAAGCCTCGATTACTTTCTTGAACATTCTATTGCTTTCTCGTGATTTCTACGGCAATTTACAAATTTGTAACAATAAATTTAGCTCGCATATAAGAAGATCGTGACTGATTCAGATTTTTCAAAATTGATCTGATGTAGGAGTTATAAAATTCAATGTATTGATCGCGCTAGTTGGCTCGTGTCAGCCTCTTAACAACGTTAGAATGTTAATTAGTGTTTGGTACAATCGACAAAGTTATCGGTGCCACTTGTAAAGTGCTGTCGCCGAATATAGATAATTTTGTACATTGGCACCCTATTACTCATCTTTGTCGCTCCTGCGCAATTTTGTTGCTGTCACGCTCACACAGGTATAGAGACCGCCCCTTTAATAGATTCTAAACCTTTTGAACATAGTAATATCACAGTATACCAAGAACAGTAGTTTTTGTTGACGTATATGTTGACGCTATCGTAAATGTGCCGGAAGGGAACGAGCGAGCGAATGTGAAATGACATAAAAACGCGAAATTACACCGAGACGGCGAGACCACCTTATGCCGCCATATTTTAATGTCAATGTGTACGTCGCAGTGCGTGTGTACACGGCGCCGAGTACGCACGCACACATTCTAATGGATAGCGGCCAGTTTGTATGAAGACGTATTACTGTTCTTGGTATACTGTGGTAATACGGAGTTAACGTGTGCACGTGTTCGATAAAAGTTGCGATTTAGATTTCTCTAAAATATTATAAATTAGAATTTAATTTCATTTGGAGAGTTAGAAATTAATCACATAAAGAAGTATTTTGTCTTAATAATAAAGGTTATCAGCAACTAAGTACACCAAACGACTCTTTGGCTTTGGCTATTTGATCAGAAGGCCGAGCTCCGCATAACATTGTGAATAATGCTAATAATACAGAATGTAATTGAAAACATTAAATTTTACATAATTTTATAAATTTGATTATTAGTAAAAATATTAGACACTACTGCCAGTAGACTGAAAGGTCATTGTACGAAATTATCTCTGCTCGGCGACCGTACTTTAGGCGATAATCGCGTGGCACTGACGTCCTATATAATCATCGTTCAGACTTTTCATAGTTTAATAAGGCCAAATCAAAAATAAGTTTAATTTACTTCCTCCAAGCGCGTTGAGTTACACACTCGGCTGAGTTACACACTAGCTTTCGACTCATGCTGCAACCCACAGCCCACAGCCTCGTGTGTAATGAGCAGTTTAGCTCAGTTGTATCTTAGAGCACTTTAAATTTTAAACTAAAATAATTTTTTCAACTTTTTGCAATTGTTGATTTATTTTTCATATCTAGGTATAATAATTTAATACTAATATCATGTTATCAGGTGGTTCGTATTGGACTCCATAAAGCATCAGTTGAGGTACTACGACGCTATGGAAGACTCGCACTGCAAAGGTTTTATTGGTGAGTGAATCCATTAAATGTTGTTTATATTTAATGTTTAATTTTGGTCAGAATTTCTCCTGATAATCAGGACATCTTAAACTATCGATTTTGTTGGTACTTTCCTAATTAACGACTTGTGAGATTACACTTTTAGCCAAGGTCAAGCGAAAATTGTGATGCTGGACTTACACCACGAAAGATTAAATATAAAATTGCATTTTTATTATAGATATTGCAAAAAGTAAACGAGAAACATCGATATTTATTCATAAATATGCAATTTAAATTTTATAATTCAATTTTAAAATTATATTTTCTTTATCTGTCCATAAAATCTTTAAAACGCTGTTCGCCATTTTGTAGTTTGATTGTTGAGTAAGTTTTGAAATTTTAAATTAAATTACTTTGAATCAAAATTAAAGAAAATTAGTGTGTGAGTGTTGAGTCTTTTAATGTCCATTTTCCATCCACTTAATAAAAAAATACTATTAAAAAATGTAATGTTGTCAATTATATTAATCTTTTAATGATAATAATATTCTGTGTCCCCGTAGACCTGGTGGAGGTGATCACAGTGACGCAGGCGCCGCCCGCGCCCGGCCCGCCCAAGAAATACGACGATAGATCATTCTTCGATGTAAGTACCTATATCTGATTTATTTTAGATTTATGATTATGTGTATTCCCGAGCACGAGTGTGCGTGTGTGTGTGTGTGTGTGTGTGTGTGTGAGAGAGAGAGAGTGAGTGATTATGTGTGTGTGTGTGAGAGATTATGAGTGTGTGTGTGTGAATGTACGTTTGTGAGTGAGTGATAGAGTTTTTACTCTCAGATATAGTCAGCGGATATATATTTAGTCCATTATTGATTAGGCAGTATAAAGAAAGGATGACTTCCCCCATATTGTGCCTAGAAAAAATAGTTTTAATCTTAGTACTGGGAGTGGGAACTATATTTTTCTTTCTTCTGCTATTGCTTAAACAAGTTTTCAATATGTATTTGGGTTGCACAGTTGCGCACAAGCCGGCGTACGTACAACTTCTGCGCGAGCGACGCCAACGCTGCGCAGGAGTGGATCGAGAAGTTGCAGGCCTGTCTGCAGTGAGCGGCCACGAGTAGGCTTTAGATAATTTAATACTCTATACTTCAGAGGCCTACGCAAAATATGAGGAATTAATTGTGAAATTAAAATTATTTGTGAAGCTAATAAGAAAATTTCAGGAAAACATATTTAAAACAATATTTTTTTACAACATAGAAGTCTTTTTAACTCTTAAAATTTTGAGGTATAAATGCAATAAATTATTGTAAAGATAATATTATCTCAATTCAGTAAATTTAGTTTTTCAAATAAAGGAAAATTTTCTCATATTTTGGTTAGTACTCTGAAAGTTGACGCGACACAAAACTGTTATTATCTCACGTTCTAGAGCAGCTTGAGACTTAGCGAGCTGTTAGAACAACAATTACGTGTCATAAATGTACGATCTCGACGGCATAGGATTGCATTGGCGTCTCAATGCAGTTATTTATATGTTAGATTTAAATATTATTGTCGACAAATAGTATAGACAGGATCTTATCACGTTATTTACCATGGTAGAAAATAAAACGTTAACGATCTGACACAAGTTTGAAATCTGACAGCCGTCAGTTTGACTTCTGACAGCTGTCAGTTTGATAGCTGTCAGTTTTGTCATAACAGCTGTCAAAATCTACAAAAATGGCGTGACAAGGTCCCAGATATTGTTACGTTGGGTATTTGTAAATAATTTATCCTATTATTGTTGTGTATAGTCTTTCGTTCCATTACGTGCATTTGTTTGTTGTCGTTTGCCGACTTGGAATTATTTGTATGTGGTATAGCGCCGGGATTGGTAATTTGAACAATTTACAAAAGAAAAATTGGCCGGTTTTGATTGTCTTTCAGACCTACAATCTTAATGTAGCTCTTTTTATTGAGAAACAAAATCTGTTAATTATTGTCAAAAATTTACGTTTCATAATAAATTTAGTGAGGCTTATTGTGATTATTGCAAAAGAAGCGTAAAAAGTTTGTTCACAGAGTTAGTCTTACTGACATAATTTGGTCCCGATACGAGTTGGTTGCAACAAGACTTAGACCATGCATAACTTGGTTTTTAAAGTTAATTGGCGCATGGTTTGGACATACAGTAAGAACAAGAAGTTGTTATACTCAATAAAAAATTATAAATAGAGAAATTTGTATTCCTCATTTAACGATTTTATTCATCGTATCGTCATAATTTTTTGTTCAGTTTTGTTTTTTGTTCAGATTCGGAAACTGATATTCGGAAATACTTCAGTGATATTATTTAGAATAATATTTAGACGATGTCAAATAAATACCACAAACATAATAGATTCCGTTTAGATAGTTGTCATAACAAAGAATTCCATAACTTCATTAATATTATAAAATTGTATATTAACGCCTTAGTAATAGAAATATGCGAACATTTTAAAGTATATCAATGTTTCGTATATTTGTATTGCCGAAGCATTTAGCGTAGATGTTTACGTTTTAGTTCTAAATATACATTTATTATTAATTATATTATTATCAAAGATATTATTTTTTACTGCGGGAATCTCGTCTAAATTATCGACGGCCCTTTTATTGTTACATACTCAATGGACGCGCGTTTTGTAAATAGAGAAGTTATTTTGTTGGACATATCAGCGAGCTTTGGGCGGATAGGGAACCAATTTGAAACGTAGGCCATATTGGAAATTTAGAAATAACATTAATTTGCACCACATTATAAGTGATCGCAGTAAATTCACAAACGAATATTGAAACGCTTCTTAGTGAAGTAGCCACTTAGCTTAATCCATTAAGGCAAAGAAAAAATATTTCACTGTCTTTGAACCTTGTCTCAAATTAGTAAAGTTAAAAATTAAGTGCCAGCTATTATGCTGTTACCTCATAAAGGTTTAAAGTATTTTAAACTAAATTAGTATTAACAGTTAAATATCCTCTTAACCGTCTAGCTCGTCCGTAATTCTGTATGAGCAAGGTGGTATGAACTTTAAGCGTTTAGTATGATACTTCACTGAAAGTTGCCGAGAATTTTTCTTGATTTAGAAATTTATACCACATTCTAAACATTTCAAATAACTGGATATTAAATTAGAAAAAAAAAATATGTTTATTTATGAACTTTCTACAATGCGCTTTTGGCTTCGTTTCGCCTACAGTTGCCGCCGAAAACCGAAAGATGAAAGAGATAATGCATTCATGCATCTACGTAACGATTAGTAATGCAATTATATACGCAGCTATATTCGAATTAGTGACCAATAATATCTATCGGAAGATACTTCAAGGTCAGCTGTCAGAAGATAGCCGTTTTAAAAAATCGAAATTGCGAGTTTTTATTTAATATCAGACAAAGTTTTAACTTATCTACCCAAGTAATTATTAAAATCTACTTAAACAGTGATACGTTTCAAATTGGTTGCCTGTGTAGTCATGCGGCGGCTTCGCTCGGTGAAGACAGAGATTAATAGTGCCAAATATGCACAGAGTGCACACTTTTGCTCAGTGGGAAAACACTCGCTTTAGTTTTGATATTTGTTTACTTGCGATTAGACATCCGAAGGAACTATTCAGCTTGAAGTTAAATGTTGTGATGTTTAGTATAGATGGTAGAGGCGAGCTCGTGTTTATAATTTTTAAGGTAAGTAGGGATCACGACTGTAAAATTCTGTTTATTCCGTCAGATAAAAGGCGAAAAATATTAGACTCCAATTATTTCTTTTATCACGTAAACAAATAATCGCGGCGGTACAGTGCGTTGAAATGTCGTGAGATGTACACTTTTTACGAAAGTGTGACGTCAGAAACCCCCACGCCTGAACTTAGATGTTCTGCTGTATCTTTTTAAATATTTTCCGATTTGATTAAGTAAAAAATACTTGTCGAATGTTTTTTTTTTTGGTAATCTATCATCTGAGGGACTTAATAGAATTATTATATTTTTATCCATGTCATTTGTCGTCATCCCTATTATAAATCTTTTGTGTAGATAGGATATAAAATTACTCTGTTATGTTTGACACGTCTTTGTTCATAAATTTCCTGGGAACACATTGGCATCCTTTTAAAATCAATTGACCTAAAAATCTGATGTTTTTTAGGTTTTCACATTACATTTTTTAATAGTATTTTCTTATAACACGGATGGAATAGACATTAAAAGACTCGACACGTTTTTTTTAATTACTTAAATGTTGTTTAAATTTCAAAACTTACTTATTCGAAAACGACGTAAGTGCAACTGTGGGATTTTTGTGGGTTGATGTCATGGGCTTTACAAAGTTTAAAAAAAATACGTCACAAATGTCAAATCTTTGAGGTTAAGTTTAGTTATGTTGGCCATAAATAAAAAAAAAGATGGATGGCAAAGACATTTTGTTTTAGTAATCCTACGGCTGTCCATTTTTGGTAAATTTAGTTTTTTTAATTATATCTTAATTTAGCAAGTAATAAATTCTGAAAAATATATATAGTGTTCTAGATGATGGTGATGATGATGAATGGTTTTGTAATGATCTTGTTGTTTGTTTTTTTAAATGTCAATTGATTTGCCTCGTACCGTAAACACTGTAAATCATGAGCTATTTCAAAAGGAGACCAATATATTCCCATTAGTAATGAATTATAATTGATCTGTCTTGAGAATATAATTTCCACTAATGTTAGAATGAGATTTTGTACGTACTATTTTTTAACTGTAATTTAAAACATATTATTTTTTCACTTCGAATCGAGCTCGTCTCTAGCGCCGTTAAAATATTTCGTTTATAGTTTGCGGAACAAGTGTTGTGCTTTTTAAGCTTCCAAACGTCGTTAATATTCTCACATTGTATAAAATTGATACGACGCAGCGAGGCATATCAAGAAGCAAATTGTAAGCTTCGTATTACCTACTGTGATGCCTATTGCTGTACGCCGTCTCCAAATATGTTTAGCGCAATAATTATACTGTATCCTCCTAGATTACCTCAGCTATAGTGTCACAATATTATATTCCTTCATGTACAGCAGTAGGTCGAACCAATATTCCGTGTAAAGTGCACTACATACCATCTAATAAACAAGTTTTATAAAAAATGTGTTTTCTTCTTCTAAAGATTCCATGTTAATAGATAATTGGTCAATTACAATCATTATGTACCTACATAGGGCCGATTCACACGGAGATGATGAAAGCAGGCAACGGCCGGTAGCGACGCGACCATAGATATAGGAAACTAGATCGGCAATGTGAAAGAAAAAGAGCATACTAACGCCTATATTAGAGCGAGATAGATAGACTAGACCATTTCACTTACACGCAGGCGGCCTAGGTCGGCCTGTCAGTCTTGTAGAAGACCGCAACTGTCAGACTGTATTACCACTTTTCACGTACACATGCGTAACTCGCACATTGGCGTCTCACCCTAGTCGATTCATTGCTAATCTATATAAACGTCAGTAATTATAAATTTATGGGCGCGGACATGCCCAACAGTTGCCAAAATTATTTTATACTTTTATTCTACACACTTAAAACACCCTCGGCCAGACAAGTAGCAATAGCTTCATAACGATAACATATCGAAATTCTTCCTCATCGGCCATTTTGCTTTTTTATCTACGGCGTCTTAGGTTTCGCTACCAACTTAGAGATGACGATTTATCATGTAATTTAACGACGGCAAATATTTGTTCTTATCGGACTTCGTTATCATATTTAATTTGTTACTTTGACTAGACCCGCGTGAGCCATTCGAGCTTAACAAACTGTTAAGCTCGAATGGCTCACGCGGCTACGCGTGGCTGCTCCTGGCGCCACGGTCTGACGGCTACAAGCGACACTGGTCTTTTAAGTATGTAAATAAAGTTTAAAATTATTTGACACTGAAAGAGCTCGCCGCGTCATTGCCGGCCGCTGCTATTCCGGTACGTATCTGCCCTTTGTCTAACACCCGTATTCACAAACATTACTATGAGATCTCTCGACTCTTGTATAAGAAACGAACCAATCACAGAGCTCTATTCAATGCCATTGCATAGTAACTCTAACCAAATTGTTTTCTACACTAAAAACTACATAAGTCAAATCTTACACAGGTCGATAAATAAAACCAACAAATCATATGTAACAATTTTTATTTTACCAATATTAATAATATATTAACATATGTGGTCCAAAACCACCCTCTCTCTGATAATAATATAATACAAAGAATTTGCACAGAGGTCTCTGAACCCATAACAAATAAAACAAGAGCTACTTACTACCGACATATCCACAAGTCAAGTATTAAAACGCGCGACGCGTTACATTTACAACAATAAACGAGGTAAAAAAAAGGAAAGAAAGGTAAACATCTTCGTAATATATTAATTGTCTAGCCTAAGAGGGGCCGCGGTCAGTGTTGAAGCTAATTAGGCCCGGGAACAGAGCCGGGGTCCCCTCGCATTATACAATATATACAACGGGAAATAAATATTCTATATGCACGACGAATACGCTATCGTGTATGTACAACTAGATTAGTGCGGCCCTTATTATATCACACTGTGTACATGCCCACTAATGTTTGGTTCGCCTATCATTAACATATTGGCGTTTACTTTTTGGCTTAGCTAGGCGCTTGTATGATGGCACGTTACTTGGCTATTCGTATTTGCATTATTGTAAACATGACCATTGGTAGATGGCCTAGCTGATATTTACACAAATACGACAATTAAACCTACATAGCAAACACGCTTTTCCATGTTTTGTTGGTTTATGGTTGCACATCAAACGCGTCAAATATCGTAATAAATATCTGTTTTGACTGTCTTCATTTAGAGACACGTTTGTAGTATCTAAGTACACGTCTTCGTGGATTAACGTATACATACGTTCGTATTAACGAACGCATTTATATTTGTGCAAATACAGTTACCCTTTGCGAATACGAATAGCTAAGTGAAACGCCGCCATGAGACGTCTGTGTGACGTCATCGGCCCTTGTACCCAAGTTACAGACGAGCGAAAAAGTATTTCTCGCGTCTATGTCGTTCGCTTCCCCCATAACTTTCTGAAACGTCTTAAGAATCAAGCGCTCGCGGCTCTTAATAAAAAGCTCTTTGTAAACGTCACTAAAAGTTAGGAATAAACATATTTGGTTACAACAACCTAAAAACAATTACATCAAAAAATATCCACGAGTTGCACCGTTTTACACAATCACTTAGCTAGTAAAATATTGGACTTTACACATACAAAAATTTCGGTAAAAACTCTCCAAATGATTTCCTTTAAATAGTTCGAAAAGAGCTTGTTCGATGTGGTCAAGAGATTGTGTTCACGGAGTCCTAGATTAAATATTTCTCGTTCACTTAAATAATTTACAATGTACTTAAAAATCACTGTAATAACATAATGACTACTTGGTGACTCGCACTTATAAAACGTATTTAATTTTATAGGGAATCTGTCGCGATGGTCCGCTACAGTGTAATGCTAAAATAAAGCTAGTGCATCCAATGTAATTTTGACCTTATTGCTTCCTGCACAACTTACAATCGAGTTTTCCTAAAATGGTCGCTTTGATTTACTGTACAGATTTTGGATACTTTATTTTACGTAAATCGTGAAGTTAATCCTGTAATTTATACACATTTGTGATTGCGTTTCCTTCAATTCTTATATAAATACAGGATTTGACATTTTAAATAGATGTTGCGTTGCGTATATGATGACACTTGTGTACGCGTTTAACGAACGCATTTAGTCGACCAATCACAAATCGACATTTTGTAATTTAACTAAAATATTACTGTTTTCAAATTAAATTAAAATCAATTTAATAATGCTTCGTTTGCCGTTTAAACGCTGAAATAAAATGTATGGCGCGTATTCTGTAGTGTTACTTGTAAAATAGTTTATCGATAGACGACAAAATATCACCCGAAATATCGGCAAGTTTTTAAATATCTGGCTATTAATATTTTTCTTTTTTGCTATATTTAACATTTTATTTATACTACTAGTAAAAATGAAGCCAAGGGTTAGGTCAATCTTTTTGTTCCACTATTTAATCTATTCTGTAAAGTTCTACAAAAACATAAAATTCTGTTGTCCAAATAACTATTTCAGTTGGTCTCAGTGTACGAAATATCACGGTATAGAAAAGACTAAATATTGTTTCAAAGATAAAATTAGTACTTACATAATAACTTTGTCCTATTTTTGAATGACTTTGAATAGACCAAAAATGTCTTATTGATTATTTCTTTTTCAAAACATACAATCAATGTCCTTTTTGCAAATAATAGTCATTTATTACTTTCAAACGAATTCGTCCTGAACAAAGGGTGAACGCATGATACCAAAATAAGCATGCAAATCTGAGCTTAAGCATATACACCCACTATACACTTTACATTGACAATTAAATAGGAAACCGCGCTGTAAGAAAGCTTGTTGCCATTTATCCATTGTAAAGTGTATCTGTATATACAAGGAAAGATATTAAATTATTGCATGAACATTTTTCTGATGTCCGTATACGTACACGAGCCTTTATACGTACGCCAGTCCGTATACGTCTACGCATTCCGTCAAAGTTACTGCTATCAAAAAAGGCAGCATCGGTTTTAGTTATGTGAAACAAAAATCACTTCAATGTGAACAACAGAATTGACATCACAGTATTGCAAAATAGACTTAAGTGTTAGAGAATAAGGCCGAAAGTGGATAAGTTGTCGATATTCCCAGTGATCGCGCCGACCCTACAGGCACTAGTAGCCGACCCTACAGGGCACTAGTGGCCGATCCTACAGGCACTAGTGGCCGACTGGCTCCACATAGTTGGCGGGGTAAAGCCCTACTCGCCCGTCCTTGCGGCCCTTACACCAACCCTGCTCGTCTTCGTCCTCAAGTTTCTCGAATAGGTCACCTGTAAAAGGTATTAATATTTAAAAATCTGTATTAACGTTTGAGGGCCGTGGTGGCGCTATATAGGACATAATGCGATTGGTTTCACTTTTTGTGCTACTAAACTACTAAATCAGATTATTTTACAATAATTAAGTTTCATGATATTTTTGATATGAAATCTCTAATGCCGCCTGTTGGCGTGGCGACGAATTGCCATATCATGCGTCGCCACACTATATGATAGTATGAAACATTAAAATTATTTGTTTATCAACAGTTTAATTTTAATTCATTGAAGCTAAAGAATTATTATGTTCAATTTGAATTATCGCGAGAATACAAAATAGTTGCGACGTTCGACATCTGCCAGATACATTGTGACGGCTCATTCTTTTTTAATTAATTTTAGTTTTATTTAATTTTAAAATTAAATGAATAAAATTTACATTATAGTCCTGCAAACACATCGTAAATACGGTAAGTTACCTTGTCTGAAGCTAAGTTCGTCACTCTCCGCGCCCGTGTAGTCGTATAGTGCCCGTACCGGTACCCCAGGCTCGCCAGTGTCCGTTAGGGCCCCACCAGACTCCTCGTCCCACTCATCCTCTTCGAAAGGGTTGTCTTGTTTGCCGGACTCCTTCGCCGGGGATGTCTTATTGGATTTCGGCGCTGATGCCGTCCCGTTCCTGGAATTCGTGAGGGCAGAGTTAATTTGAATTTTTGTTCAATTCTTGACAAAGTTCTTGAGGAAGGGAATCAACTTGTTGTTGGCACGTGTGAAGTTGCAATTTGCAAGTGTAAAGCGTTCGGTAAGGACGATAAACATTGGGTGGGGATTGAGCGGGACCTAGTACTACTCCTTAGTTAGGCTAAATATTTGTAATCTAAAAGGAATAAAGTAAATGTTATCTTTTACTTATCCTAGTTCGCCTAATTATGAATAAAACTTATTGAACTGTTAAAATACTTTTAAATAATTGCAATTGAAAATACTACTTAAACATACAATGAGAAATCTATTATTTTATAGAATAACTTTATTAAACTTCAACTCATATCTATCGAGGGTTTTCTAAAATAATATTCGCCAGGTGGCAGCACTGTCAAGCTTTAATACATAAATCCCAATTTCTCCAAATTTATCCACTCTGTAACGTTTATTGATACCTTTTGTCTATGTGGCGTCATTGGGTTTCTCAAACAGTTAATTGGAATAAAGATTGTTACTAAATACGACTCATTGGTGTAGGGCGGGGGCTCATCACGTTGAAACGGCACGACGGCGTACAGCGGTTTATACTAGGTAATATTTGTTTAATAATTAATTTATACTAAATTGGACAATGTACGGACTACTGCGCATTTAACTGTGAAATTTCAAAAATCGATCCCGAAAACTGTGACCTATTCGTATAAGGTTGAAAATGTATTGAAGAATTTCGAATATTTTGGATTTTGGACAAACGTGTTAGAACATGAGGATTTATAATTAAAAACAAAGAAGTATGCAATTTTTTTACACATTTTTAAATTACAAACTTAGTAAGTCATACAGAAAACGACAGGTCTTGGTACCATCTGACGAATACTACTTTATATCTATTATTTAAAGTTTTCTTCCGTAACTAACGTGGCCACAACGAGCTCGTTCAAGTCTGTAATGGTGCAGGTGTCGCGAGAGCAGTCGGGCCGCAGCGCTAGTCGCAGCATGTGTCCCGGACTGTGTGTCGAGGAGCACGCGAATATCTCCAGTCGTTCTATACTGTTGGGGGAGGATTAGGGATCAGGGATGGGATAGGTTTAGCTCTGTTATCTAAGTACTAACTTCTGCCAGTAGCTTCCGTTGCGCGTACTAGGCGAGGAATTTGATAGTAGCGCAAACATTACGAGTTTTGTTTCATAACAGTTTCAGCCAGAGTGACAAGTTGCCAATCTATTTCTAACGCTTTACGAATAGAATACAAAGTATAAACTTATTACTGAAAAAAACATAATGGCGGCCTATTGTATCAAATATAAGTTTTTCTCGCATATTACGTAACATTTTGGCATTTAATAACTTTTTTCGATTTTATTTCAAAGAATGATCTTATAAGGTTTGAAACATTACATAAAACTCAAAATTTTTAATATATATTTTTAAACATGAAATAGACCTTTATCTATTAAATAATTAATGACCTTTATCTATCAAATTAGTAAACATATAGCTATGTGTTAAACAGGACATGGTAATATAAATCTGCGTGTTTCATTTACTGAACTTGCAGGTGGTCCTTCGAGCCGGATCTGAACCACCTCGAAATCCAGCTCGAAGGACATGAAACACGCAGTATAATATTAAATAGCGTTTAAGAACTATTTTAAAACATTATCTAAACATTGAAGCAGGACCCCATACAAGGGCTGTCGAAAGAGAGAGTTGCCAATGTCAACATACAAGAACTAACAAAAAGTGTTGACACTACAATAACATTAAAATCTACTACTGTTCAGTATTGAACAAGTGAACAACTATTGTTAAGAATTATGAACCACGTTCAGACAATTTAACTTAAGGAGCATAAAGCTGGTGTTGTGTTGTTGAATGGGGACAGATTGATGCGATGGTGACATGTTAAATTGACACTCACGTGACAGCTATGGGTGCGCTGATGGTCTTCTTATCTATGGTGTTATTCGCTGTTCCGTTATTCGTAGCGCTGGTATTATTGACGACTGGTGCCGACGGTGGCTCCGTGTGGTTTGATCCTTTGCTCGCCTTATTGTTGACTATCGGAGGTAACTCCTGCGACACATACTGACAGTTTACTTTTTAAACAACGCAATGGGATCAATGTTACGGATTAATCTTTCGTCAGATATAATTTGTTGGTGTATAAATTACATATTTGAAATAATATATACCTAGGGATATAATAATAAAGTACATAGTTTTATCATTAATAATATTAGAGTTAAATCATGCGTTATGCATTGAAGCAAAATTCATCATGCAACATCGACTTAATAAAAAAATAAAAATTATACAAAGCACACATAATATTCTTTTAGATTGAAATGAGAATGACCTTACGCCCAATATTCTATAGCTTTAGAAAGATTCATTTGCCGCACTGAACATGCTGTATTTCTACAGGTTATGAACTAAATATTGCATTCTCATTTAAATCCCGTAAGGGCCTAACCACAGCATACAAGCGGAACGTCATTTCGGCCGGCTCTAGTTTACTTACTCTGTGACATTTGCGAGCACTACGTATAGTGTGCTTAGACCCCGTCTCTGTATATTTAAAATAGTATCGTTTGTGTGGAGAGGTGAAACGGTTGAACAACATTCACGTATATAATTACTCGAAAACGAAAATGATATCAAAATAATTTAGACACATTTGTCATGAAAGTATCTTGATTAATTTGACGAAAAGTGCCACAGTTCTAAAACTTTCAATATAAATGCTAAGTTACTGGTTCATCGTAACTAAACTCTCTTTTTTTCACAATCGATTTTGCACATTATATGCAATGCCTTTAGTTTGAATATCGATTGGGGAATTTTTGACAGTTTGTTATAGCCTAACGTGTCATTGACTGTACTTTTGAATTTATTTGCGTTAGAACCTTTGTTGTATATTTATTTTGTACTTGCCTAAATATATTTTAATAATGAAACAGTTTGGTACAAATTAAATTGCATCAAATTGTACTTACCTACCCCAAAAAAATCAGATATGCATTTATTTATTTAGTACTGCTACATGATAAATATTCCAAAAACGTAATAACATTATAGTAAAAACAACAGTTGCAGGGATACGTTAAACTGTAGTCTGTACTCCGACAAAATTTTTGTACTCTAAATTCATTTCGACGCATGTACTCACTTCTCTACCAAAAGTGATTTGCTAAAGTGTTCTCTAAGACGATACGTGAATGTTGCCCTACTAAAGTGGGGTGTGGACGTACGTCTTCGCTGACGGGCCGCTGGTTGAGCAGCGTGATGGGTCCGGTGGGCAGGCTCTCCTTCGACTTGCCCTTGGCGATGTCGCGGAACTCCTCCGTGTACTCCTAAGACACACGCGACACGCGTTTACGGCGCCGCCAGCAAGCCGACACGTTGGGAAAATACTTATGTTACTCTATACATAAATTTCTACTTTTGGCTTTGGAGTGTAATGCCCTATGTTAAATGATTTTGATATGCTTAAAAATCAAATGCTAGTGATCATTTGAAACAATTGAGATTTTCTGGCATTAAATTGAAATCAACTTTTAGGAATTTAACACCTTGCATTTGAATTTAACAAATGGTGTCAACATCTCTATAACATAGTTTGCAAGGGGGGCCTTATCTATAAAAGATATGTCATTTATTTCATACAGCTCTTATAAGAATGAGTACTTTAAATGAAAACTGTAATTAAACAATAGTATCTGCGAAAAAAATTACTGCAACTAACTGGGATCTTGCAGTTTCTATTAATGTAATAATATTTATTACCGCTATTAGGAAAACTGACTGCTTACGAAATATTCTTAATTAAATTAATTAATCGATAACTTTTATTAAATGTCTACTTATATGAATACTACTATAAAATAGGACAATAAATACAGATACGAACTCCAGCCGAAATTCAATAATGATAAGTTACATCCCAACGTCTCGACGTATGCTTAAAGGCAAACTCAAAATTAACGAAATCAAATTAAATAAACAAATAACACGTCCATCCAAAGCTAATGTATTAATGGATATGTCAAGCTACTGTCATTGCGGCCGACAGACAACAAGAGCGCCATGCGATTAGACAATATTAAAAAAAAGGAAAGAAATACTAATCTAAGAAGTACTAAATAGATCTAAAATCTTTCATACGCTCGCTGTAAACATGGCCATTGATTACTACAAGAAGCGTTAACAGCAGTATGTATAATTAGAAATAATTTTAACAATATTATAAATTAAATTTTATTACGTCGCCTTTCGAAAATATTGATCACCAATTCCCAGTGTTTCCGATAATAATATGCAACCAGTTTTCAATTTGGAACCAATTTCTCAGATGAATTCTAAATACAACCAGCCACTACCCACACTTCGAATGAGTCCCAAGTTTTATACTCTCATCTCTTTCTATTCGCAGTTATATCTTCAATAAGAAAAGGATAGAGATACTTGGAACACTGCTGTGAGATGATGGTGAGTGGCAGTGCAAGGCTCGTTGTGGCGTCTATTTATGATCGAAAATGAACTCTATTTCCATCCATCACGGTGTATTCGTGCTTCACCGAGACCCAATGTGCGTTACTTCTTTATTCACCTCTGTGATGGAAGCGTGAATACTAGTTTTGAATTTCCTCTATTATTACTTCCACAATAACTTATGTCGTATTGTTACTATGGTTGATATAACCAGTGACTAGATTGCATCTCAGTGATCGTTTTTCAGTGTCTCATCGTAATTACTGCAGATTTGGTGCAAAGCGTGAGTCAGCCTCAGTTGTACTGAGTCTTCTTGTATGGATATTGCAATAACGGTGACATTTTGGAGTTAGTACTTACTGTAAACGTAGTTTGGATATTCCTGGTGGCTCGAAGGACCATACGTAATGGAAATTCAACTTTAAACGACTTAATGGTGGACTGGACTATACTAAATGAAGAGTTATTAGACGATTTAATTCAAGTGCCATAATGATAATAAAGATGAACCTCTTTGACTAAGTCATATTTTAGAAACAAGAACTGCTGTAGTTGAGTCGATGGAAAATATGGTTTTAATTGCCATAGCTATAAAAGCTCTACAGAAGACACAGGGAATCTCAGCTTTTGAATGTGCGAGTTACACAAAGAAGAAGCAAATCCATATTGTAATCTCTTGTTCTTGATATGTTTGTATTGTTTTGTATAGACTAGTTCTGTGGTTATTGGTAAAGAACTTTCAAGGCCTTTTCTCATTCGGCCGTAACCGCAGCAACACAGCAATAGAACGGACAATTAAATTCCAAACAGATTTTTTTAAACTCATCGGAAAATTCTCAAGGAGTGTATTACTGTAAAATGTGTTTACAGGACTGGTCTTAAGAACTCTATTTGAAGGAGTTTATATCAAACCACAGGTACCAAACTACGTTTAACGAGTACTAATAACCAGTACATTCCCGTGTTGGGCACACAAGCGTATGCACCGTCCCACTCAGTCCGTACCGTCAGCGGGTTTCTATAGAAGCGACTGGCGCCGTATCTGGCGCTGCTGGTGTCAGATGGAGCCACCTTCTCAGAGCATAGCGAGGGTAGCGAGAGGCGGAGGCGGCGGGCGGCGCGGGACCACGCGCCCGGTACGCTACGCGCTGCCGACGCGACGCGTGGCGGAAGCGACGCGACGCGTGAAGCGAGCGTGGCGACTCGCGCCGGCACGTATTTGTAACGGACCGGCTCCGACGTGGATTGCGGTTCGTCCTTTTTTGTAAATTACGTTGCTTATATTCGTTTTTGTATATTTTACGTGTTTTCTTGTTTGATAATAGTTTATATTGTCCTGTGATTGCATTCTAGTATATTCAGATTTAATTACAGTACCCTTAGTATGAGTTTTTGCAACACCAAACGAGTGATCGTCATCGTCAAGACTATGAAACTATAGGTTTACTTAATACGTCGTAGTATAAGATTTAAATTTGGCACATAGTCTTCACGATATCGCCTACTCGATCACTCGATTATACGAACTTCACACTGTTTAGTTTTGTCTCTTTCATTTCTTATTAACAAGAAAGAGACAACATGTTCATTCGTTCCATTCACTCCCATTCATAGTATCTCTAACTAGTCTGTGCTCGATGAAAACAAACAAAATGTCTGCGTCACAGTGAGAGTCGTATTGATATTATTTATAAATTATTACTAAAACAGATAAGAAGTAATAGGTTTTGATACATAAACTATACCCAATTGTACTAAGGTGTTTAAACGGAAAAATAAAATGAAAATGTGCAAAACAAGTGCGTCGCAATTTGAACAAATAGTGAATTTCATTGAGTGGTGTGTTTAAAAGGATATTATACAGAAAAATACTAATGTGCAATGCTTTTGGGAAAAATAATGATCTCGTGTCTGACGGCAAACGAGATTTAGAGCTGCAACAAAGGGAAATTGAACTCAAGCGAGCTTGCCTAGTGACAAACTCTATTCGCCATATTTATTTAGAAAATAAAATAATTTAATGTTATGTATTAAATAAACAATGTGTTTTATTCCCTTATTATACTACACTGTGATAGTGTCCTATTGTTTAAATTCTAGCTAAGACGACTAAAGCGTAGATAATTATTAAAGCGTCGGTCGTCTCTGTGACGAGTGAATATCCACACGGTAATGTTATCGCCCGTCACGACAATACCTACGCCGCGTGGAGACACACATAATTCGCTTATAGGTAGGTAAATATACACAGACATTATTGCTTGAGACTTTTAAAGTAGAAGCTATATGCTTATAATTTATCAATGCGCCACTGCTGCATAACCTCCCGACGTTCCTGTGTACGTTGGTGGGCTTCATTAACCTCTTCAGCGACCATAATAAATGAAAATTATGGCGATAACATTGTAATAATTGTTAAAAATTTCGTTCGTTTACCTACTCACGGAATTTCTTTCATCGAGTGACGACACGATCAAACGTAATAGTATACTTACGACGACTTGTCAAAGTAACGACTCGTACTGCCAAAATGCATTTGTGAGGCGAAAACTATCAAAGTTTTCGTGTTACGTTAACTCGATTTAACTTATACTGCCGATTTTTGTTTTTGATAGTTTACGCTAGAGGCGCTAGTGGGCAATGTATGAAAAGAGACGATACGTTTGATCGAGCTCGAAAACTATCAAAACTCATACTAAGGGTACAGACGTGTGTCTGTATTGTAACTGATCATAGATGCTAATGAACACATCTACGTGTTTTGATAGTTTTTGGAAGTATGTTTACAATTATTTGGCACTGGTTTCATTAAGAAAACTAGATGATCCTATAATGGTGCATCATGAGGGAGGATACTTACTTATTTATATACAAGCTGTTTGATACAAGGTAAAACACAAGCTTAGGTGTTTTTAAACATTCAAATTTATAAAATAATTAACTAATTGTATGGAGACAATAGATATAATTTTTAATAGCACCTTAGTGTACTTATGACTTATGTTAGCATATATAGGTTCGCTTGTTGTCACCATGTTACCATGTATCAAACATCCTATAGATAAGTATTATTAATATTTAATAATAATTTTTTTAATTATTTATAATCATTATTTGAGGTGCGTAAATGTGTGGACGAAATTTATCAGTATTAAAATATGCTTAGATGAAAGTCTTTTAAATCAATTTAATTTTTAAATTAGTCTAACATAATCTATGGCAGGCATATAACTATTGTTTCTACATTAATTAATAACTACATTTTTTTTATAGACATACGTTGGAAAAGAAGTATGGCGACTGTCATGCTCCATATCTGAGACTAGAGTAGATGCATTCTAACTAACCTCTATAGAAAGCATTCAATTGTTAATAACATTGCGTTGAGGATTCACTAAAATAATAGGATTTGGCATATTTATAAGCGTTATGGAAGTTACACCTGTTAAAAGTAACTTTAAATACGGATAGAGCAAAGACATCTTAGCGAACAGAGCCAATAATATAACTACTTCTTTTTTTTATTGGCAAACGAATTGTTGTCTATACAGCCATTCTTTTAATAACTGTAAAGGCAAAGAGATCACCAGTAGAGCTCCTTTTATAAAAGAGTTTATTTGTTAAAATATTATGCATTTCTTAAATAAATCTTGAACTAAAGTGTAGTCCCAAAACGGTTAAAAAGTTGAGTTGCGAACGAACAAGTCGAAGTGGTCTTATGGAAAATTTAATCTACTTTTGGCAAGATTATACTGTTTATATTTGCTCTTCAACGTGCGTAAGCATGTAAAGTTTAATGAGATCACTGGATCCATATATTACGAGTTTATTTGCGTACCTTAATTAGGAATCTTAGAATATCTAACGCTTCGTTTGTATAAGGTTTAGACGAAAATTTTACTAAGAGAATACTTATATTACAATTTTATTTACCTATAACATCACGTCTACTTGTGAGTTTCCTTAACTTGTGAGAGATATCTTGATAAAGAGCTCTTTGCATTAGTTTCAACTTGATATCTAACGTTTGAAAATAAAGATTTATATTTGTCGTTTTAATTCAAAATTTATTGACAAAATGATTTAATTTGTTCAATTTCACAACTTGTGAATTAATAATTCGACCCACTGCTGGGACACAAGGCCTCCTTGTCATCGAAGGAGGTTAAGGCAGTAGTCCACCACGATTGCCCAATGCGGATTGGGGAGGACGGAGTATAAGGTGATCACTACCCGTTTGCTGATCCATTAGTCGCCTTCTACGCCACCCATTGGAGAATATGGGGTGATGCTATTCTAATCTGCCGGCATCACATGACGTTTGGTATTTTTAGTAATTTTACAATAATTGCTAGGCATCACAACGTCAGTTATCTGCGGTTCTAAAAACAATGTAACTATGTATGTATCTTTTAGCAAGATGTCATGTTACTGATCAATACAATAAGATAATTATAGTAATTGGTTAGAATCACATCTCACTAAGATTCACATAACAGTAGCCAACCTAACTTTTGAGGCGAACTCGACCATTTTCTATAAAGCAATTCTTAGATTGCATCTAAGACCATTTCGACTTGCGTTCGGCAGAGGAGAATTACCGGTAGAGGTACAAGGATATAACGAAGTAGAAGTTATAAGAAGTTTAGGGTAAAGGAGGTTGGGAAGGTAATACTGCGCTAGTCCCAGGGTCGTTACCTCGAACTGCGGCCACGCCATGGCCATGTTCACGCCGTGGTTGTTGGCCCACCATTTGAGGTCCTTCTGGTGGTCCGCATTGTTTATCGTGTGGTGGAATTCTTCGTATATCTTTGGTAATCTGGAATTTTCAAAGCACCATATTAATTTATTTCCTCACATCAAATTTCTATTTCTAACGTTCAAAGACTATGGTATAAAAGTAAACAATTAGTAAATTTATTGCCGTCAGAGCACATTGCGAGGACTGACGGCCGTTGAGGCGGAAAGATCCTCGAGTGGCGGCAGGGTACCGTAGGGGGACGCAGCGTTTGTAGATCCTCTACAAGGTGAACCGACAACGGTCTGTCAGGGTGCATCACGGGGAGACCTTCATGTGATAAACCCTGGGGAATGTCTGTTTCCCCAACAGACGGCTGACGTAAGAACACAGAAGGGCCGTTTTCAGGGGTATCGGACCTTTGGACCGTGAGTTGGTTGGTTACGAATAACCAAGTGAAGTGCCGCCTTACGCCGCCATTATGCAATAACGAGTTAGTCAGAGCCAATACTATGAAAAATGTAAAGGGAACAAACTTGTCGATCTTCTTATCCGTTCGTCTCAGAACAAGGCCTCCTGTTATACTCGTCAACCGATGGCATCAAATTAGACTTCCATGAGCGTAAATTACCCACATCAGGTTACTGATACCGTACAGGTACAATTTTACCAATCGATTTTGCGCATTATAATACATGCGTTTAAGGTTAAAAATCAATTAGAGAAATTTGACAGTTACGGGTCTGAACTGCTTCTGTCCGCACCTAGGTAAATGAATAAAAAACAGTTTGAGTTAAGAAGCAACTACTCACGTGGGCTCCTGGCTAGTGTTGAGGCACTTGTGGAAGCTGAACAGCACGTCCTTGAAGAAGGTGAGCCGCTGCGCCTCCATCTGCTGGCAGCGCTCGAACACGGCGGTCATGTCCTCGATGTAGCGCGGGTTGTACGCCGTGATCTCCGCTAACGCCGCCTGGTACTTCTCGCGGCTCTTCGACACCTCTTCCCGACATTTGGATACTCGTTCCGCCATTTTCTTAACCTGGAAAAAGAGATATGTTTGTGAGTAATCAAAAAGTCTAACCTTTTCAGAGCTTTAAGCGCCTTCAAATTAGAGGCGTAAGGAAGCATTGTAGTGGCTGTATCGCTTCAGTAAAATTTATTAATGTTTCGTTTCAAGTCTCAGTTACGCCATGTATGGTTTCAATATTAAAGAATGTTACCTCCCTATGCAAATATGCGCGAGTGACGATAGTGGCAACTGCGCTTCTAGATATGTGCGTCTAGCGCGCCACAGTGATGCCACTGCAGCGTTTCCAAACGCCTTAGGTACTTTAATGAAACTTAGATACATACATACATACATAATGACGCTCACAATTCCGAAAGGGGTCGGGCAAGCTTCAGTAACATTCGGATATACACAAAGCCACATCAGGCAGTATGGGGCATACGGTACCCCCCCCCCCCCCCCCCAAATTTGTGACAGGTTGCCAGCCTGCTTCCTACACAAAAGGGGCACCAAACCCAAAAATTAACAATGCTTCAAACAAGTCAACTAAAGCCAGCAACCAGGACAGATATTACACTCAATATCATCTCAGCAGTCCGGATATAATTAAACTTGTTTGGTATAATATTTTTATATGCAGAACGGAATGCGGGTTAGCCATGACTGTTTGTGTAGTACAAGCAGTAAACATAGACGATCTCATAAAAATACAGTATACATTTTTGAGAAAATGAAAACGTGTGTGAAAAGTAATTAATACAGAGTTTGCTATCTCTGTTCGTGTAAGAAAATCAATTTAAAAATTCATTAAAGTGACGCTATTAGATACTAATAAACATTGTCGCAGTGTTGTTGTTAATGTGGTTTAAGTTATTGAAACACACGGTGTTAAATGTGTTATTTAAAGCAGTTTTAATTTAAGTTAAAAAATACTTTATGAATTTGGTGATAGAACTATTCTATTAGAAATCTAACAACAAGACAGAATCAGGTCATGTAAACATAATATGTAATTAAAACTAAATGGTTAAATAAAATATGCACTCGAGAGGTCAAAAGGAAGAGATACCAATAAAGTTTATAAGAATGAAATTAAAGCAATATTTATAATTTATTTATCTGTGTTATTTAATAAATTAATATTTTCTTTTTCTTGTCTTCTTGTTGACGGTACGGGTTAACTCAAAGTCAAAGTATTTACGACTCTAGATGATTGATGACTTATTTTTCACAACTGCAATTTTCCGACAGCATCTGGGATCCCCAGTCTCCGTATTCGAAAGCCGTGTCAGTATTTTTTTAACCCATCCAGCGTGTAAACCGCGGGTTTAGTTGCGTAGGTACCTAACTATTGCGATAATTATGTTGAAGGCATCGACTATTCTTATAGCTATTTTAATTATAATGGAAATAAGGACGAAGGTTACGATATAAAATAATGTGTTCAAAACGTATAAAAAAAACGGACGGCAAAAAGACCTCACAATATACATAATATTCCTTCTCTAGATGGATAGCAGTACCACGCCCGCATCTCAGTCATTATATGCTATAAATGAAACAAACCAGTTTTACGAAACTACCTGACAATCAACGCATATTAACGAAGCAACAAACTTGCATGACAAATGCACTCAAAGTACAAGTGAAACATAAATAACCTGCCAACTTTATCAATTCGGCGTCGATTCCCGAGAATCACGATTAATCGCAATCGAAATATTTGGAAGTTCCGAGAGATTAATACGAATTTCGGAGATACGTCTCTGGGCGGAGGAATGGGTATTAAATTGTAATTTGTTGTGTGAAGCCCCGGGGCGCTCGTCGGATGGACTCCGGCTCATATTTAACGGATTCCGGTGAGGTGTAAGTTTGTGACTTTATTTTTATTTATAGCCAGCTTATACGACGCTACGTTCGCGTGGTATTTGTGTAGAATGCATCGCGTGAGTTAGTTTGTAGGATTAGAAGAATATGCGTTTGATGTGTGCCGGTGAACTTACAGATTCAAATAGGGAATTTTCTAATTTTAATATCTTTATCGCTGACACATAATATTAATCTTGTTAACCCTCCAACTAAGCTAATGCGCTAATATTAACATAGTTTCCAGGATCCCGGATGTAGTTTCCGGTGATGAATGGGATTAGCCTTCTGATTCCATGGTGTCGTAACAGCCGACTGAAGGAATTTCTAAACCCCGTGCAGTAAGTAAGCCACCCACAATATCATTTCCATGGAGGGTTGTTGTGAGACAAGTGGTAAAAGCCGAAACGTATAGCGGTGTGGCAACATTTTGTTTTGAACTCAAATAAATAAAACACATCAATAAGCTTTTTCTACCTAACTTAATCGGCGTAGGGTGCTCAATGAAATAGACTTATGCCCAGTGTCTGACGCTGAAAAGGCCAACATCACTATGAGCCAATAAAAAGTTGTAAATTAGGAATAGCCAACTTGAACGAATGAAATTATTCTTTAACAATTATATGGGTCCTTTTTATACCGGGAAATAGAGTCTTGTAAAGAGATTCAAATTTTCTATATTTTTAGAAAAACATTACTAAAATTTCGATTGTCATTTCAATAAACTATTGTTCTGGTGACCTCTGATAACATAATGGTAACCGACCAGGCGACCTTAAAACATACGACTTAAACCTTAGCACCAACCAATCCAACCATACCGAACACTTCTCATTCTCTTGGCAATCGACTCTGGGACTGAATGTTGTAAAAACAACTAAGCCACAGACGTACACAACTTATATTTAAAACGTTACGAACAGTAAATTTTAAAGCGCAAATCACAGCTGGTTTAAAAAATATAGGTAGTCCTTCCCATAATTTCCCCATCCGGCGGCGTCAGCACCCTCCGCCGGGGTAATTGTGTTACATCCAGGCGTGCGTTTGCCCTCGCTAATTGGAGATAAACACGTTAACCGTGAATGGGTAGACCCGGCCTTATGAAATTATGGCGGCTCATGACATCGTCTGTTTGGGCATGTTACACGTACATGGCTGAAGAAAACCTACGGTCATTGGAATACTTTTGTGTACTTTCCGCTCGTAATTAGAGGAGCCAGAACTGGGGTAGTACCTCCACATTACAGAAGACCACGAATAACACTACATTATTGTAGTGTTGTGTTTCTGTTAGTGAGTAAGGTCGCCAGAGCTTCGAGTGTTGCAAGCGTCTATAGGCTACGGTGGCTGCTTAACACCAGGCAGGCCGTATGCTTGTCTGCCAAACCATTTAACATAAAATAACAAATTAAATAGAAACGAAAGAACAACTTAAAAATTCTGTCATGTCAGTGCTTAAAAGCGACTCGAACCTGCATCCTTTTGCAATCCGTCCGGATGACTACTCAGCAACTAAGGAACTGGCTATCTATCAATAACTGTCGGAGCCATAGATTTATAATTACTGACGTTCATAGATTGGCAATGAATCGACTAGGGCGAGACCAAAAAAAACGCACCAAATGTGTGCGTGAAAATAACACTGCACTCTGACATTTGCTGTCTTCTCTACTGACAGGCCGACATAGGCCGCCTGCGTGTACGTGAAATGGTCGCGTCTATCTATCTCGCTCTAATATACGAGTCGAGTAATTCCAGTCGACATGCGTGTCAAAAACTAGCAGCGTGCAACTGTTGTAAAATCGGAAAGTCTAGAAAAAATATTACAATGAAATTTTAAAAAAAATATTGTTCAAAACTATAAAGAAAAATTTAATTTTAATTAATCTTCCCTAAGATATTTTACCCTGAGCGCCATAAGAAATGATAAAACTTCCGCAAACCTTATTGGAATTTAATGATTAATTAATGTTTCTCTATTCTAAAACGATTAAGAGTAAATAAAAATTAATTATTACTTACCGAGTCATTTGACAGATAAGAATGAACAAGACTAGCTTTTGCCCGCGGGTTTGGATCAAAGTTTTATTTGAACGATAGCCCATAACCATCTCCGGGGGTCATATCGCGTGTTACCCATATTCAAAACCGTTTTCGTTTCATACTTACTTCCACATTCAACAATTAAAGATGTTAAATATTTTAAGGAAGGGAAAACACCAGTGCATGATCTGTTTGGACATTCTGTAGAGGTACTCCACAGCTAAGGCTAAGTTGAAGGTTAACATCTCAGACCAAATAAAAAGTACAGACGGGGTGCCGCGAAGATAAAAGTGAGGCCGGTATAATCAAACTACGTCTCGCCCGTCGCCCGTGTACGTACACAGTTACACACACACGTACGTAACGAAACTACGTCTAGCATTATACTAAAAAAAAGTCTGTTTACGCACTACATAGATAAAAAATCGGCCTCAGTATTTTTCTTGGCAGCGCTCCGTCTGTGATTTTTTATTTGGTCTGAGGATAACATACATAGACCAACACTTGAAACCAATGACGTTTAGAGCGTGCTTATCGGGGCTTTTGCAAAATTAGTTCTTCTAGAGACCATCTATTAAAACATAAAGTATGTCATTAGGTGATTGGTGGATTGGTGACATTAATTGACAGTGACAAAGGACCACAAAAGGAGCACAGTAAAGTAAACTAGGACAGCACATTAGAATCTCAACAAATCCTTACCAACATACTCCTCTGGGGCGTTGAAAACAAAAAAAAAACAAAAGTAAATCATTGGAGTAATTAACAAAAGACAATAGGCCAACATCTTGTTTTCATGCTACAATGCGTAAGAATTGCCGACTTACGCCATTCAAATATCTACGTATTTTTTTTTTATTGAGTATTGTTGGTGACCGCAGATGGCTTTCCAAGTGTCACTAGGGTTTTAAGAATAGATTATAAGCTGACATACCTGCATTAAGAAAAGTACTTAGAAATAATTAGTTATTTAATAATTAAAAAATCGTAGACAGTAGAAAAAATCCTTCTTATGAGACATGCCAACAGGATGCCTTCATTATAATTTTACACAAATTTTTCTGACTATCATTACTTGTTTTAATAAATTTATTGAAGAGAAAACCATTATTATACTACGTACCTATTTTTTTTAAATTATCACTTTCCGAAATAAATCGCCATCCATCCATAATTAGCTCCTATGCAAATACAGTTCTAACAGTTTTGTTTCGTATAATACAGTTTATTTCATATTTCAGTATATTCATTAATGCAGGCATGTGGTTTAATTAATTTATCAATAGGATATACATATTTAAATATTGTTAAAGTAATTAATCCACACAAATGGGCTGTAAATGTATGTAATTCTGTTAATTAATGGAAAAATATGGAAATAAGAAGTTAAAATTAGATCAAATAATTATCATTTAATAAACGGCAAATAAGCAATTACGTAAAGATAACTAGATAACATTTATAGAAGTGGAATAATTTTATTTTTGCGTTTACAAACGCGTAAATATAATACTTGACGCCCAGTTAAGATGAAACTACCTTACATTATGGAAGAATTTTATTTTTGCGTTTAAAAACGCGTAAATATAATACTAGAAAAATGCACCGAAAAAAATCGACTTGCCTCAGGCGGGACTCGAACCCGCACCTTCCACAATCCGGGTGGACGCGTTGACCAATTTCGCCACCGAGGCACTGCTTTTCACTGACTTACGCCATTCAAATATCTACGTATTTTTTTTTTATTGAGTATTGTTGGTGACCGCAGATGGCTTTCCAAGTGTCACTAGGGTTTTAAGAATAGATTATAAGCTGACATACCTGCATTAAGAAAAGTACTTAGAAATAATTAGTTATTTAATAATTAAAAAATCGTAGACAGTAGAAAAAATCCTTCTTATGAGACATGCCAACAGGATGCCTTCATTATAATTTTACACAAATTTTTCTGACTATCATTACTTGTTTTAATAAATTTATTGAAGAGAAAACCATTATTATACTACGTACCTATTTTTTTTAAATTATCACTTTCCGAAATAAATCGCCATCCATCCATAATTAGCTCCTATGCAAATACAGTTCTAACAGTTTTGTTTCGTATAATACAGTTTATTTCATATTTCAGTATATTCATTAATGCAGGCATGTGGTTTAATTAATTTATCAATAGGATATACATATTTAAATATTGTTAAAGTAATTAATCCACACAAATGGGCTGTAAATGTATGTAATTCTGTTAATTAATGGAAAAATATGGAAATAAGAAGTTAAAATTAGATCAAATAATTATCATTTAATAAACGGCAAATAAGCAATTACGTAAAGATAACTAGATAACATTTATAGAAGTGGAATAATTTTATTTTTGCGTTTACAAACGCGTAAATATAATACTAGAAAAATGCACCGAAAAAAATCGACTTGCCTCAGGCGGGACTCGAACCCGCACCTTCCACAATCCGGGTGGACGCGTTGACCAATTTCGCCACCGAGGCACTGCTTTTCGCTGTCGAAATTTGTCAGTGCTTGGTGCTTATGTTTTTATGGTAAACATCGTTTCATCAAATCTTTGAAATTTGCACTTCCAAGACCCGAACGAAATATTTTTGCAAATATTTGACGCCCAGTTAAGATGAAACTACCTTACATTATGGAAGAATTTTATTTTTGCGTTTAAAAACGCGTAAATATAATACTAGAAAAATGCACCGAAAAAAATCGACTTGCCTCAGGCGGGACTCGAACCCGCACCTTCCACAATCCGGGTGGACGCGTTGACCAATTTCGCCACCGAGGCACTGCTTTTCGCTGTCGAAATTTGTCAGTGCTTGGTGCTTATGTTTTTATGGTTTTCGACAGCGAAAAGCAGTGCCTCGGTGGCGAAATTGGTCAACGCGTCCACCCGGATTGTGGAAGGTGCGGGTTCGAGTCCCGCCTGAGGCAAGTCGATTTTTTTCGGTGCATTTTTCTAGTATTATATTTACGCGTTTTTAAACGCAAAAATAAAATTCTTCCATAATGTAAGGTAGTTTCATCTTAACTGGGCGTCAAATATTTGCAAAAATATTTCGTTCGGGTCTTGGAAGTGCAAATTTCAAAGATTTGATGAAACGATGTTTACCATAAAAACATAAGCACCAAGCACTGACAAATTTCGACAGCGAAAAGCAGTGCCTCGGTGGCGAAATTGGTCAACGCGTCCACCCGGATTGTGGAAGGTGCGGGTTCGAGTCCCGCCTGAGGCAAGTCGATTTTTTTCGGTGCATTTTTCTAGTATTTATAGAAGTGTTAAAGAGTTTAAAATTTGGTTAAATGTAAAAAAAAATACCGACAAAATATAGTTAACATTCTAACGCGAACTAAGAACTTTGATAACATATATCGCTCGCACAATCAAGAAATGGAATTCACTGCTAGAGTGCCAGCACACCTGATCCAACCTACTTACAATCCTGGGTCATTCAAAAGAAACGTGAAGAAGCACTTTCCACATGAAAGAAAATACTTGCAGGTCGCCGTGGCGAGCGTGACTAGTACGGCGCTTTTGTCTTTTCATTTGGACTCCGACTCCTGGTGGAATGGGATCCTGCTAAACCTTTTATAAAAATAAAAATCATACTAACATGTCTATACCTATATTTTACACCAATTCAATCACGGTTCAAATGCTATAAGTCGCTTAGTGGCGCGTGACGTATGAGTGCATGTGAGTGTACGCGTGTATTTGTCAGCTCTCAGCCAGCGTGTCTGATGCCCCATCCATCAAACGACCCTGCAGAGCTGTTAACGATAGGGCTGTCCACCAAGGCAAATAATAGTAATGTAACATTTCTTTTAAAATTTTCATTCATTGATAAAAATGTAAAAGAATTATTATGTATTGTAATTTGGAGCAATCTTATGAAATCCGAAGTTCCTACATATTATGAAGGCAAAAATTAATTACATATCATGTATCTTTGCCACAGACATAATTCCTGCCTAATTTGATTTTCTTTATGGGAATTTCGAACCAATGTCTGCAGGAATTTTTAGATAACTACTCATAACTATCCATATTATTTTCTTGTTTATGAAACAATATAAGACTAGATTAAAATATCGTTGAATTCATCCAACACCTAAATAGCTCAGCAGGCGGTAACATCATTCATTGCACCAGTGTCAAGCAAGACAACAATTAGCTGCATTTATTATATTTCCAAATATTTCAATAATGTTAATGGCATTATTATTGTGTTCTGTCTGACAGCTAGTAATATGATAGCCCGGCACTTTGATAGCGGTGGAGTGGCTGAAGGAGTTTCTCCCGAGTTCTTGTGTTGAGAGAACACGTGTTCAGAGACTCCTTTTGAAACTCAATCTCCCGTACAATTGTCGGTTACTTTATGTACATTTTCACTCGATATTGGCGCAATGCCTAATCTTTATGTGTCGTGATTGCCATTAATGTAAAAGAAGAAGAAGGGCTGAAGCTCGCCTCCACTTTAATCCTAGTGCTTGGATATTAATCGATGTCAAGTTAAAAAAAGAAAGACACAAAATAAGCAGTGTTTTTAGTATTGTCAGCCCTAGTCAGTAACCTCTTTGGTAGCCAGTACGGATTCAACCGCCGACAAAGAGAGCCGCTGCTGGTGTTACATCTCACGATTCCTTTCGTAATTTAAGAGAGTGGACGGAAGGACATTTTTCTTACACGCATTAAGGCTGAAGATATTTTTATGCCAGTAGTATTTGATTAATAGACATTTTGTGTCCACTGTAATAATTGATTTGTAACTACAGGAGAGTTATCCAAGCCAGTACCCGGAGCGAGAATGATACTAGTAGGTTAAAAAAAAACAGTTAAAAGTTAAAACTCGGATGGTGAATAAATTTTTTTCAACTCTAATTCGTCTATGTGTTTCAGAAGACACTTTAAACGTCTGACGAATATAAATAAAGTGTTAGAACCTGTCCATGTTAACCTTAGAACTGCTACTTTGCCTTTTTTGCGTTTTCCAGCGACACAAAGAGATTCCGTTTTCTTTTTAGGCTTGACGTAAATTTTTTATCAACAAAACGTTAAGAAGTAAATGGACGATATGCCTCGAGGCAGAAAATAGACTACAACATCAGCCGAGGCAGAATAAAAAGGCAGTACATGCTCTCGGCGACGTTGAAGTTGGAAAATAAAAGTGTCTCCTCAGTTGCAGACGTGACGTCCAATTTCCTATGTCGCTAGTCGCGCGTCGTCGCGTCGCGCTGTCTCGGCTCGCTTCTAGGTCAATGTGAATATGGCGATGAAATTTTTCATATGTTTCAAGGGTCGGAATCGAACACTTTCAAAGCATAAAAATATGTCTATGTTCAACTCACGAACAAAAAGAAAGTAATCTTGATTTTAATTCTTCACAGATCAATGTCAAAATCAGGTTGTTCTTCAGGGATGCGTTTTTACTTAATTACCGGACGCCAAAGAATTACATTAAGTTATCCTTAATTAAATCCGGGTAGGCTCCTGAGTCGAAAATCACTGCTGCTGGTTCAAACTCTTAGATGAACCACAGGTTACGCCACTTTGAAAATCTCTGTCGTAGTATCTAGTACTGGGTCAAGACAACCTATAGGTCTAACGAACTCGCTTTACAATGTACCTATTCACTTGAAGAGGAATCAAACAAATTAAACAAGTGGGTACTATTAAATGGTAATATTTGTTTGTTGATGCTTATTATTTTATGACCAAGCTAAGCAGAGGGATGATGGCAAAACATTCCCCGATGGCCAGTAATTCTGTATACGCAACTGACCTCGATGGCTGCATAGTTGCTTCCTGTTTTTACCAAAAATCAGATAGAGTAACCTAAGACGAGTAAAAGTATTATGAATTTTCAAATTGCCAACTATACGAACAAATAGTTTTATCTCCATTAAAGGAGGAGTTCAAGAAATAGTGGTGTTCATGCAAAGGTGAATTTTCATTGCGAAGTCTAAAGTTCCTGAACTGTTTGCGAATACATATTGTCTAGACTACTTGAATAGTCAATTTTAAGACGGAGATATATTCATAACTATTGTTCAAACACAGTTTTCCTAGAATTCGAGAGCGAAATTACTTGAGAGTGTCCCGACATATTGAGGTATTAAATTTTAAAGTAGCACTTGAAGATAAACTGTACGAGTACCAATTTCTATAAAACTATCACACACATACCTAATACTGAAGCAATAAAAGTTATAGCACATTCAATTCCAAGCATATAACAGAAATAAAATTCTTAAAGATATCTTAGAAGAAAATTAAAATTAATACCTTGGAATAACAGAAAAAGTCGCAAAGACCTTTTACTTGTAGAAGAAAATCTCATAAATGTAATTAATTTACGACAATTTAGTCACTGGTAAGAGGCTTACTTTGAACAGTTTGATGGCCAGTAAAGCTGATAAGCGAGATTTCAAATTGCGAGAATATAAGTTATTAATAATTGAGATAATTGTAAAGTATTCTATATTTTTAGGAAACGCAAATGAAATTTTCGTAAAGATTGATAAGTTACCTGGGATAACTGGTTTCAATAATGTGTTTTACTAAAATGTAGGTAGTATTATAACTACAAAACGTAAGTACTTTTTAAATAGCAATTTCTGTGACGAATTTTTTTCAATAAATGCATTTTTCATTCTTTGCAATAAATGACTTATTTTCATTAAAACTATAAAAAAAACTTTCATTAATCTAAAAAAAGGAATTCCCCAAATCGGTTCCGTCTTCAAGTAATCGGTGAACATACCTAAAAAAAAAGATGAATATGAATTGAGAACCTCCTCCTTCTTTGAAGTCGGTTAAAAAGAGGCGTTACCTTTCGAAGCTGATAAGTGTCTGCCTCACGTGAACCCTGCACACGTGCACAAGGAACTCTTCTTCACCTGCAGAAGCCTTCATTAGGCTCTTCCGATACCTATCTAAACACGCTCAGGAGATGTGATTTGAATTTGGAAAGTACCTAATTGTAATTGGCAATATTTAGACCAAAATCATAAGTATATACAGAATCCCAACATTGATTTGATTACCGAATAAGCAGTGAACGTCTACATAAACTACTGTTGTTTACTTTTTGTGTGAGAGAAAGTCTAACCCAAGACAATTTGTTTACTGTGGACAAATAAGGCTTATTCGATTTGTGGTCTGTTTGTACTTCGTAGAAATTTTAGCCACATATTACTGAGAAAATAACGTAACTATTTACAGCACGAAGAAGGTTCTAATGAAGGGAATAATCGCAACGACTCTACAAAGTAAATAAATTAATTTGATTACTCAATTCCATTGACAAATTTTGAATAAATGCCTTTTATAATTATCTTTATTTATTTATTTATAATCAGAAACAAAAATAAAATTATAACAATTTAGCCATGGTACACTGTAATGATATCAGATTTTTGGATGAAGATTTTAAGTGAGAATATAAATGAATTCGTTACATGGTTAATGCCACAGAATCAGATTACTCTTTGAGAACACTACTACCTCAAGATTGGTATTTTAACATAGGAAACCGAAGCCGCATATTATTCAAGCTGTCATCGATCCCATTAGTTATAAAAAATCCGTATCTATGCAGGATTTGTTCAGGACTTCTCGAGTTACCATAAGTCACGCCATATGTTACTAAGCCAGGAAGTCGACCATATGCTTCTAGTTACATAAAAAAGACTAGATTGAATGACCAATAGAACGAAGTTAAACTATAAAATATAGTAACAAATACCTATTTCATTTCAATTCGTATAATTTACACCATTACCCATTATAGGTGGGAGTGGGTTTGCCAAATTATTTGCCACAAATTTAAAATAATGTTACTCAGATACTACATGCTGTAAATCACCAATGACTTTAGAAATTTCCAAATATTCTTGTTTTCGGAGTCGCGGTTTTCTGTTTACACCAGAGAAATCGTTGTAGGCAGCTCGTGCGAGGCTCAACCGCAAATCTCATGGCAGTCAAAATATTAAAATAAATGTAGGTATAGGAAAAGAAAACGGCAGGTTGACACACATAGCAGGTGAAGAGAAGAAACGCTTCCAGATAGCAGCCGGTAAAAGCAGGAAGTTTAAATACAAACGGGGAAAATTAAAGAAGAGAGAAAAATAAATGGAGTCATATAATAGAGAGCGTTTCCTTAGTGGATGAAGAAAATTACGCAAAAAATGAGATATAATTAGGTTAACATTACAGAACTGTTGGAGAACTGGTGCAAGAATTGATCACTTTAATGACTTAAAAAAGAATGTAATAATAATAATGTGCTGCACATATTAATATTTATAGTAGTAATCCTTTTAACCACACCAATTAAGCTTGTGCTAGGAGTGGGTTCTCGTCGATGGTGTAACTGCGGCCGGGTATTGATCTCCGTTCACACAGAAAACGGGTCCGCCTGCCTGCGCGTTCGGCTACCGACGCTTCAAATTTTTCAAGATGAATGATATAGAATTAATTAAGCTTACATTAGAGGATTGTATTGTAATGCAACCATTTTACTATAAAGATATCACGCTGTAAGTTTCTATTTAGTGTGGTAGGGGAAACCGTGCTATTGGCACAATGAACGCATGGGAACACCGTAGACCATAGAGAAATGTGAAACGCCAGGAATAGTATCGGCGTTGACAACAATCGTATATTACTGATACTGATACCTTTGTTAATGGCTGGTGACGACCAAGCTCTGTTTAATATTGTTATAGAAATCTATATATATAAAAATGAGTACTGACTGACTGGAATAATTTTATTTTTGCGTTTACAAACGCGTAAATATAATACTAGAAAAATGCACTGAAAAAAATCGACTTCCCGACCGCCTGAGGCAAGTCGATTTTTTTCAGTGCATTTTTCTAGTATTATACTGACTGACATATCAACGCACAGCCCAAACCGCTGGGTCTAGAGATTCCAAATTTGGTACGTAGGTTCCCTATGAGGCCCAGGGGTGCACTAAGAAAGGATTTTTGGAAATTCACCCTCTAAGATGGTGAAAAGTTTGTATGGAAATCCGTCATTTTTAAAGTAAAATCCATAAAAATTGGTACATGGCCTTTCAGTTAGAAATTAAGAAAGAGGTATTTTAAGATTTTTGAATATTCAATCCCTAAGGGGCTAAAATAAGGGATGGAAGTTTGTATAGAAATCCGTCATTTTTAAAGTAAAATCTATGAAAAATTAGTTCGCTTGGGTTAGAAGAAATAAGAAGAAAATTTAAATGCTGCCTTTAATAACTACTCTACGCAGACGAAGTCGCTGGCAAAAGCTAGTTATGTATACGAAGCAAGATTATTGAGCGGATTGAGGTTCGAAACATAAAGTTCTAATTACACTTTTTCTTTAACAATACTTTTTACCCTGATAATGGATTTTATTGAGTTAACGGCTCTTTTTAGAGAAATTCTTTTATAGACTTTAATGTTGAAAACAATTACACGCCGGCACTGCCCCGAGCGCGGTCCAAGAATAAGACATTCATTATAACTAGCTAACAATTTATTGGATAGAATTTTTATGAGAACTGGCGTTCGTGACACAAAAAAGGTTGGTTTCATATGCCTACAAAATTAATAGTCATAAGAACGAACAGGTGGCGATGTGTGTCCCACATATTTGTAACATAACACCCCAGTGCGACAAGGTTGCAATAACGAATGGCGCCTTCATTCTATTCAATATTTAGGGCCGTGTCTTAATTAAAACAGACAATTATGTATTGATTATAGATTCTGATGTTCTTTAATGTCACTTGCAATTCTAATGTGAATGGAATATAATATTTGGTGTTTGGTTTTAAACAAAACAATGCCAAGTTCAACAGGTTGGGGCTTTATGGGTTTATGAGATTTTAATAAACATAGTTAATTTATTCTATCAAAATAAAATAGTTGAATAAATCTACTGAGGATTAATTTGTGCCCTGTCAATAGCAAATAAACTGATGCCTCAATTCAAGTATATATTTTTTTTTAAATACCTACATTTTGATGCTAAAAATTGATGCAGAATATACACTAGAGAAATATTCCCCTGCAAAAGAAATAAGATGCACACACGACAGAGACGTCTGAGAAATATCTGAATATAAAACGTTGAGTCAGGGAATTTACGTTATTTTACGTCTGTCTCAAAGGACGTGGACTGGCAGCAAAGAAGACGAGAAAAATTACATTGCTTCGGCGATGCTTCTAAAGGTTGCCACACTTGCACACGTGCTGCGTACTCACAAATACCGTGCATGTTAAGGTCGTAACACACTTGTCAGCTTGGAAAGGGCACGCCCCTTTTAACACGCTTATAATAAGCTTCACCTATATGTTTGGGTCAGATTTCATTTAAACTTTATAGACTTATTATCAAAGACCGATGACATTACAATAATTCGATAAGAATATCCCATTATCCTGATTATCTCGCCAGGACTATAAAATTAACGTTTGGAATGTTAGTTCAGTTATACGTCACTAGATGGCGTTGTCATTGTTAAGTTGGCGTTGGCGTGTTAAGAGTTTTTTTTTTATAATTTAAGTGCTTTCATCAGCGGTTGTAATTCGCACTAAAAAGTGGAAAATAAAATAATAGTTTAAAAAAAACCTAAAAAAACACGCTTTTATGTTAAATCGAACATTTAACATAAAAGCATGTTTTTTTAGTTTTTTAGTTATTCGATAGTGTTCATACGACCCGTAGACCGTAGCACATGGCCTTCTTCGATCATAAAAGAGGCCTCGTGTCCCAGCAGTGGGTCAAATAAAGGCTGTTATGATGATGATATGAAAAATGTAAGCTGCAGAAAACGTGCTACAATATCTTAGTATTTTAGAGCCAGTTATATTAAAACACAAGTCATAGATGAAAATGATAACACGGTCAAATTTACGAGAACAGGTACTGAAACTTTTCCTTATCTCGCACTTTATCAAGATAAATCATATTGTGCTAACGTCTCCATATTTATTTTACAATAAATGGAGTTTTTTTTCCATGAACAACTGAGTCAAGGATAAGGCTCAGTTGTAGTTGAATACAATAATTATACGTTTATTAACATCGCACTACATCGATCTACAGACGACTAGATTATAAATAACAAATAATTTATAAAAATTAATAGTATTTTTTTTTTATTACAAATCAATGAATGCATAGTACCTAATAGTGTTTTTCAATGCAAGCTTGTTGTTTTAAGTTCTATTTTAATTTCGAAACAAAGCATTTTCCGGAATTTTAGTTTTTGCGTTTACAAACGCGTAACTAGTTTTTTACGCCCTAATGCCCTGGTGGCGTAGTGGTTAACGCAGCCGCCTGGATTGCGGAAGATGCTGGGTTCAATTCCCGCCTGGGGCTAGTCGATTTTTTTCACAGTATTTTCATAGAATTTTCCGTCGTGATCGGACCATAATGGGTCACCAAAATATTGATAATTTCCATTTCTCCGTGCTTTGGTACGTTGAGTCAATGTCGTTGCTCGTTTTAGCAGCGGCTTCAATTCGCCACAGGTCACCGTGATGAATGGTAGAGTTAAGCTTCTCAAATTTGGTGATAATGTTAACATTATTATAAAGAAAATAATCGTTATTGTTCTCACAATCACACCAATTTATCATCATCAATTCACTGCTGTCTATAGTTCACCTGCTTACAAAGTCTAAACGCATAAGTCTTGTGTTAAAACTTCGGTTAGGTAGGATCTCTAGTTAAATGTTCCGGTTTTAGAAACATAATATGAAAGCAATTCAATGGTCTCTATGTAATGACAAAAAGCATGTCTGCTAGGAAACTATAAATCACGAAAGTTAAAATAATCAACTCGTACACGACAAACAATATTCAGATACCTACAGGAATAGAAATTGAGCTCTCGAATTATGCAAGCCGCGTGAGGCATTCTCGATTCGCTATCAATCATTTCTATTGTAAATTACAAGGCATCGTTTCCCAAATACCTCCGTATTACAATGGAATTTGTAGACGGCCATCCGTCATTGCTAAACAATATAGTACTCAATAAATACTTAATTTTGCATTAGCACAGCAAAACGAAAGGTTTCATGACCAATTTGCTGCTCACTTAATTTTCATTTGAAATTCAATGACTTGTAAATGAGCATTGAAGAATTGAAACCGCAGCGTATGGATTAGAAGTTTACGACATTGAACTATTCTCTTTTCCAATCAGAAGTTCCTAATCAGCAGTGCAAGCACCGTAATGTCGATAAACAAAATTTGACGCAATCGACAAAAACGATAAATTTGACAGATATTATTAAAGAGAGAAAAGATGCGTTTGTCGATAAGATTTATAACCATCGACCACTTCATGTTGGCTGTAGTTTCGACAAAGGTTCCGCTGAGATTGAGAGAGCTTTATTGCAGGAATCTTCTGGAGTCAGGATTCTTAACTGTTTCGGTAGTGAAACTGATAAGTGATCAGTTTGATTGAATAGAATATTTGTGTAAAATATATTGAATTGATAGTGAAGTTATAGGTCATAGGAGTCTTTGAAAGGATTCTTGATAAGAGTATTTCTGAATTAGCACTTCAAATCTGGGATATAACTGGGAAAGGCATGAGAACTAAGTAGCAGGACTTGAAGTTATTGTATTCAATATCAGCTTGGGGTCGACAAGCAAGACGTTTGAATTTTGTGCTTCAGCTATTACTAATGTATGTATCTTTTATAGTAGATAGTTAAAAATTATGGCCCTATATTGATTCAGGTAAAGGTCTCACATAAAAAAAAACTCCAATAACCATTCCATTTGAGCAAAGATTTTATATTGGACATGTATTTTTTAGATTTAACTAAACACTGGAGGATCTTCACAATTTATTTAGGCGCGATTGTTCCCTAACTTATCTAATAGAAAATCCTATTCTTATGATTCGAATTCTTGCTAGAATGAAACTAAGAAAAAAACAGTACAAATGAATAAAATAACTGGAGATGAAACGTTCTTACCAAATGAGAAAAATAAATACACTTCACGACATAACAACCTAATTCGCAGTTAGATAATCTCAAATAAATTGGCAGCCTTATAGACGATTGGTCCGGTATTCACACTCGAGGGAATAGGGGCTTAATGCTATTAAGCGAATTTGCTATTAGTTTCATCCTAAGAGATGCATTAAGGTAACTAGTTTAGTGTTATGACATAGAAAAACACTCACTGCTTTTTTAATTTAATACATGTCCTTTGTGACAAAAGCCGAACGATAGGCGTTGGAAATTCTATCATCTCAGTTTTGGTGTCGTTAAACGCGTTTTATAGCTTGTAGATATTTGTATAAGACCATATGGCTGAGACGACGGGATAGTACGAATAATATTCCCAAGGGTTATCTTTAGGTAGGTCGTCGTAAAATATCTAGATGTTAAAAAAAAGCGTACAAATGGAGAATTTTCACGAGAAAAGTGCAATAAAGATAATAAAATTTAGCACATAATATCCTTGTGACTCCCTGGTGTTATTTTAGGTTGAAAATTGTCTGCTAATTTTGTAAGGGTTATTAGTGGAATGTAAAACAACAGTAATTATAATAAATATATAATAAGAAAATACAAGACTAGAAAGACAAAACAACGAACTCGCAAAAAGAGTAGCAAAGACATAGAACATCACATTGACACTATTTTAAAATATATATCAAAACCAGCCTATGTTGTGAGACCATGGAGATGATACTTCAACAAATTTCATCTACTCAAAGTAGCTATAAACGTTCGAAAAAAATAGTATTCATTAAGAGAATCTGGTAAGCTGCTTAAGTATATAAGTTTCAGGTACGTATACAATGTTATAATAATTACTCAATTACATATTTGTATCACATTACATACACTACGACGAGTTTTAACATTTAAACAGAAAATGTTATGAAAGGAATTACTGTTCATAAGTACGAGATTTAATTTTAATTTAGGGGCATCGTACAAACTTCATTAATTTGCAAAACGGAGCAATTTCTGAAAATACGAGTAACTCTGATATAACAGCTGTTGGCGGGCTTAAATTCGCACGGGTATCTTTATTGGAACGAACTAAGAAAAAATTAGTTTCTATATTCTTGTTATTTTGAGTCGTATAAAAAGTACGAGTAGTTCTGTAGGTACACAGAGGTTACATTACATTAAATGGGTTCATTGGCAGTCTAGGTTGTGAAGATCAGAAAAAGAAAACTCAGGAGACAAAGTCAACCTAACCTTAACATTTTACGACTCGAGCAAACAAATAGATGATAAGAATATTTTAAAAAAATATTGTTAGAATCATTATAAAAGAAACGTATTTACTACGTTTGATGACGACGATGTAGATCGGAACAGGGAAGAACAAAAAATACTTCTCAAATTTTAAAGTGACGCACTCGACAAGACAGAGGGTGTTCACGGTCGAGCGGACGACAAAGGATATACTTAACTGCTCCCCTAACAAATAGCTAAAGAATTGGGTAAAAAATATGGCAAAGACGGTTTGATGGTGTCATGCCACCCTAACATTGTACAATAAGCAGTGTTTATTAAGCACATAATTTCTTTAAAACAGTACTTTTACTGTTTTAAGCTACTTATACTTACTATATAATAGATATACATAGAACGCAAATTTAAAAGTCTTATAATTTAAGCAAACTTAGGTCATAAACAAAGCTACTATGAAGAAAAATGATAATTGGGAAATGCAGTTACAAAAATCTTAGGGTACCCTAAGATTTGATTATCGCTACTAGTAGATTATAAGTCTAAATATTATAAAACTGTGACATTATATACAGTACCAAATAATTAGGTGGGATCTTATGAGTCGTGTATAGACGGCGACACTTGGCTTATTATGTTACAAGTAATGGAATAAACCGAACTTCTGATAATTTTAGGATAATCATCTTTACCATGTTCGATAATTTGTAACTCTAACAGACCACATGCACCATTCTCGTAGAAGCTAAATTTAAAATTATATACGATCGTAATTTCTTATTGAAGTGCAGGTATTCTGCAAATAACGGCAGCAAATTTAAGAAGATTATTCGAGTATATGAGAAATTTAGCAACCTCATTTATGAATAGCGAGTGAATTGTGGATGTGGAAGTAATGCTCACGGCTGGTTAGCTTTTAGCATAGTCGTTAGACAAACTGGGGCTTAATCTCTTGTGTTAGTTTTGCCTACATAAATTTATGTAGGCAAAACATTGAACCGCTAACATAAAAAGCCAGTAATCCTCTTTCATATAAACATTCAAATTATTAATAGATACATGAAAGCATAAAAGTGCAGTTTAAAGATTTTCTTGGGATAAGATCAAGAAATTAATCTTGCTAATGCTCATTAAAAATGGTCGCTACTCCCTACTACGCGCCACTCCACTGTAAAATGTTTTGAGAATATTTCTCTATTATAGTTTCTAGTTCAGGAAATTCTTTGAGATATCTTGCACTTTAAAATGGTCTTTTTGTTTTGTCTAACGAAAGTAAAGTTTCTTTCTTCTATTTGGATATTTTAAAAAGTTGCATCTTGTATTATGCCTCCATAATGATTTTGTTTGTTCTCAAAATCAAAGCAATTGTAAAAAAATGGGCAATCACTGCAGACTTAATTAACGTGGAATCCAGATTTGTTGTTTTAGTATATACAACTTCCCTTTCATGTTAAAACAACACTATTTCTTGGACGTTTGATATTTTATTTTTAGTTTCTTGTACAACAATTTTATTTTTAATATTGTCTTCTTTACTGTAGCGTAATTTGATGTACGAGTAGTACGAATACTAATGAGTTACATAACAATTACACGACTATTGTGACCTAAGTCAACGCTCCCAGATATAAATGAAACAACAAAAAGGTAAACAGTTAGTGAATTTGCAACAGCTCTCAAATTACATAAACACACAAGCGAACAAGTGTATTACCATACGAATACGAGCGTGTCTGACGCGGGCACAAACAGCATTGTCACTGGCCATTCATCTACCGATAATAGCCATTTTCCTGTGTATTCCTATCCAACGGCGGCAAAAGAAACCGTGTCAAGGTAACAGTATAATCTTGTTGAGAATCTTCCATGCCCGCTCAATCAATTTGATTTGATTCGAAACGGATTTCATTTATCGGACGCCGAATATTATTTGATTTCAGTTTGAATTTGATTTTCCACTTTTAGAACAATATGATGTGTGGGATCAATTGACGGTTAGATTATTGGTTCTGTCAGATAAATTTGCAATATATGCAATAGCCAAAGTTGATTCTAGACATTGGAGTTATCAGAGAATATATAAAAATATACTGCGATTAGAAAACAACAAACCCAGATTAAAATTTACTAACTATGCAATTACAATCAGCTTCGAAATATAATAATGTGTAGTTAGTAGAATAACAAAAATTCTTAGAACTTGATATTTTATGTCAGGGGCACTGTGGCATGTTAAAAGTGTTTATGTTAGCTCCTACTCAACAGTAATAGCTCTAGCCATTGTGTTTCTTTTACTAAGTTAACTCATAGATGATAATCACAGCATGATTATGGCCAAAGATAATGAAATGAATAATAAATGTGAGTCATTCGATACTAGTTAGATGGTTTTACTAATGTACTAATAAAAAGAATGAAATAAATTGTATTTATTAGTATTAAAACAAACACTTGACGACATTGGGTTTTCTCTAACTAATGAATGATTAATGAAATAACAGACAAATATATTTGACTAGTGTTTACAATTGTACGATGTTTAGCTCTTTAATGGATTTAAGTGAACTTTATACGTAACAACCGAGCTGGTCTCCAAACTATATCCATCAACCCATCTTTAAGAAAATAAATGTTTGTAGCAATACGTGTTAATTTATTTTAGTAGGTGTTTTATACCGCATAACATATTTTTTATGCTTTATTTATTACGATCACGAAATTGTGGAAAGAGCATACATACCTGTTATTTTGCATTAGCATAATATATATGATATTCCATAAATAAATAAGTATGAACAATTTAAATCGAATTAAATTTTATCCACAACAGGCCATGAACATTTTTGTTAACTAGCAGCGCTCTCTGAAGTTCGTTACATTGACGCAAGCATATTTTTATAGAGAGTGTATTTTCTGAGAGCTTCCGAAATAACTGTGTGACGTCAGTGTTGAATGGAAGTTTCATTGGGAGCCCCGGAATATTTATTTACAAATCTGTTGAAAGTGATATTTAAGGAGTGAATTCAGCTGGTTTTGGAACATTATTAATAACTTCTTTATTAATAACGATATGTGCCAGATAGACTCACTCAATAAGAATGTTGCTCTTAAGAAACACTGTGCTACTAATGTATAAATACGATAATGGATGTGTAAATTCTTCCGCGCGAAGATGAGGTCATTATTGCGAACACAAATCTCCGTTTGGTAAAATTGGACAATTAGACCCTTTCACATAAACTATATTTTAAAGACATAGGAGTAAATATCTTTCGTGTGTCAGGTATTGTCTAGAGAGAGACGCCGCATTTGCTGACAAGAATGGAAACGACGGGAAACTCGCATGATAGTTACAGGGACTCTATATGTAAATGGGGTTGGTGTTCAGATGTGTCATTTGAATTTTTTATCTAGTTAAATTTCTGCTACTGGCTGCTATTAGGTGTAGTGTAGTCGTAAGAATTAGAATCCCCGTCGTGAAAGCGGTATTTTTTTATACAGGAAAAGGAAACTCTTGGCCTTCATATCAATTGATGAAAAGTGATGATAAAGCCGCAAATACGAAAATGGAAGTCAGACCAGAACTCAATCACTGTCGGAGGGACTGTACTACAGATAATATAACGGTACACTAACTGCTATAGCAATTGTTTTTGATAAATAGTAGCTAGTAAGTATAAAACAAAACCACCACTACTAAGACGAATACAAACAAACGTCTAACCCCTCGGGATCGAGCCCTGAATCTCCCAATCTGATACCAGTAGGAGTACCTACTTACCTAATTAACTATACAATAAAAAGAAAATCCTACTAATACCATAAACGTTAAAGTTTGTATCGGTGTATAGATATACCTACATCTGATGATGTCTGGATGTGTTTGTTACTCTTTCACGCAAAAACTACTGAATGGATTTTAACGAAACTTTACAATAATATAGCTCAAACATCAGAATAACATATAGGCTATAATTTATACTGATACTGCGTAGACGAAGACGCGGGCCGAAGCTAGTAAAAATAATTGTAACATCAACCAAGTTACCATAACAATGAAATAAAAACATTGATAGAATGTAGCGCAATTAAAATATTTGCAATGTGAGCTGATAACATTATTGTTACTGTTTGTTTTATTTATAGTTCAATTACTCACTGCAAATATTTTTAGCAACGGCAACAACAAGTAAGCGTTAGTAACGCCAATTAGCAACTCAGTCTCAACTAGACTAATCTAAGAGATTACTATAGAAGCGAGAAAATATGCGCAGCTATTAATATTATATGAAAATATTTATTTTTCATAGAAAAAGGATCTCCTAATGCTTAGCTGGTTCACATTATCCTGATTTCCCATAAAATGGGCGCTACAATATCAGAAAAGTAAATATTTCTGTAACAAGTCATAAATTACTAAACGTTCAACAATTCGGAAATATAAGTATGTCTTACAAATAAAATATCCTATCCTACTTATTTTAAAATCATGAAAATTTGTATGGATGAATGGACGTTTATTCGTTACTCTTTCACGAAAAAACGATTAATACTTATATTTAACAGACATTGACGCGAGCGACTAATAATAAATATAAATGATTATAATATTACAACTGCTGACACGCTTTAGTTAGAGTGTAAGATCTATCCTGCTTGTCGGTTTATGTTTATTGGTTCACTCACTGAAGGTTTTGTTACTTTATGGGTTTGTTGCCGCTTTTGTAGGCGGCAACCTGTCACTATTTTTGCACTAATTCACTCACACTGTCAGTTGCATATTTATTTGTAACCAAATGTTTCTAAAGCTCTTCTCAATCGTACCAGATCGTTCAGTTGCCCGCTATAGGCATGAAATTTAATAAATTTCTTGGCTATAAGTCATGCGGCCCATGAATACATAAAAATATTAAAGGAGAGGTTAAGATTTATAACAAGATAATAAGATGTTGACACTCAAATGTGAAAATACTTGGAACAGAAAAACACATTCACTAGTTCTAGTGAGAAATAACAATCAATATAGAAATGTAGTTGTAAATAATTTGAGACGATGGTGGTAAATGGGGCGATGGCGGCCATAGAACCCCTGGATCAATACCGTCGCCACTTACGAGAGTTTGTTGACCAGCTAAACCGACTTACCAAGCTGGGTTGGGAATTAAGTGCAAAAAGTTATTTATTCCATATTAAATCATAGGTTTTCAACTTTGAGGCGATTGAAAACGTTTGAAATTTTCGGTGGGGTAGTAGTAGAATCAGAGAAAAATTGTCGTATTTTTGTAATCGTGACTGTATTAAATTCGTGTCAGATGATAGATGAAGTCTTGAAAAAAACATATTACCTATTCTCAACGTGGTGGTAGGCAAAATAAGGTTGAGAAACTGATTTAAATGGACTAGAAGTGTATACTTTAAAATATATACTCGTCCAGAACCGCTTCCACACGAATCAATTTATATCCAAAGTAATATTATAAGTGCGAAAGTAACTCTGGTTGTTACCATTTCTTACTTGAACATCTTAACCGATTTGGAAAAATTTGACATTGAGATATAATTTACATACTGCCAAAGGACATACCGACTAGGTCTATCATATTTAGGCGAGGAAGCAGCTCGCTTTGCGCAAAGATATTTCTCACACTCTCGTCTGAAAATCCTAATGCGCGAAGAAGCACCTTGTCACGGTAATATTATCTATGTTTACAATTACATGGAATTCTTGTAAAAAAAAATTGGCGATATAAACAAAAAAGAAATGGAAGCTAATAAATAAGCGTCAATATAGATTTTCTTGCACATACAACAAATGTTTGAAACACTTGGCAAAACATGTTTGTTGATCGTCTGGACTAGAAACATAACTAAACTTGTTTTAACAGCTACTGTGTAGTAGATTTGCATCTGGATTGTAACTCCGTTTTCACTGCAAAGATCTGGTGAATCACGCCATGAGCAAAAGAGGACGGAACTGGCCTACATCGTCGTAAAACACGTCATACAATTTAAGGTTTTCACCAAAATAAAAGAATTCGAATGGGAATTATTTAAATTTTGGTAATAAGGATGTTGAGACGATTTTGATATTATTTGTTGTAAATATACCTGTTTAAGCAATTATATTTTTTTTTTTATAATTAACTGCAAATTCGAGCTGTACAGATTGTTCGAAAATATTTTATGTCCCATCGCAAGAAGGCAGCCCCGTCCGGGTCGAACGCGAATTTGGTCGATAGAGAGAGACTCGGCGACCAGAAATCCACAAGGACGGTTCGCCATACAGGCTTGAGGACCAAAGTCTTCGACTTCTTAATAATACGGCGTCGATGTAAAAGAAGACCATTAGTCCGAGAGCAAAACTATTTCGCTGTATGAAAGTTGACCAATAATTTATATCAGTTTCCAAAATATTAAACTCAAAATGATATCTGCTACTTTGATAACTGATATTACCTGCAAGTAACGATAACATGATCTCCGATTCCAAGTAATCGATAAGGCAATCGTGTGATAACTGTGACGATAACAGCCTGAATCGGAACGGAAGAAATTTCTATATTATTATGACGTGATGCAGGACGAACATACTTGAAAATTGGGTAAAACCATTTGTTTGAAAGGTAACATATAATTTTCTTTGGTCTGAAATTCGCACAAATTACATTTGAAGAAATTTTATAAAAGTAATATCAAAACATTTCCCTTTTTATTTTGAAGTAAAGGCACGGTAATATTATCTATTACCGTGGTAAAGGCGAGCAATATATTGTATCTTCTCGGATAATTACATAGGGTATAGACGCACACAATACATATAAGCATAGTAAGTGTCGCAGTCTCGTAAGGCTGCTTTTCCACACAACGTTGGTAAGGATGCGTTTAATATCCATCAGTCATATTCATTGATCCACATAGCATAGCACTGGTGGAAGGAATCTGATTAAACTAAGCTACGTTTTTTATATGGAAGTATGCGTGCTGTAGATGCTTGCTACGGATGCGAGCGATGGATGGTCGCGAGTGTGTAGCTTTGAGCAGAGCCTTCTCTCATAGCGTGAGCTGCGCATCTTCTTGGCACAGCTACCTTGCGGCGGAGCATCTTCATCTTACTCGCTCCGCTACATAGCTTAGAATCAGTGGGCACGGTCACATAGTTACGTAGCTTAGCTTTTAAATTCTCGCAGCATAGCTACATAGCACATCTCTGATAGAAAGGTACACTTTTTTATTTTATTACTATGGAAAATCCATTGATGGACCATACCGCATGCTGGCTAGGCGTACGGCGTGTGTGGGACTCACCGGCACTGAAGATCGCCGGTCCTACCCACTAAAAACCACCGGTTCCCTCCTAAGCCCTTCTGGAGGCGTTATGAGGTCGGCGTGATAGAAAGGTACCCTAAGTATTGTATTCTGTTCTGACATATCAGCATGTTTAATTCCTACACTTATTATTTCTCGTGACTGTAGGTACTAGGGAAATGTGGGGTTCACGTCCGGAAGCCTCCTCGTGGCGGACCCTGGTAACGTGGTGGGGAAACTTTCTCGGCAGGTGTGTGGCTTTTGAAGTCAAGGGTATCCCCTTGGCATTCGAAGTCACATGCCATCGTCGAGTTGTTTTTGTTTTCCCACCACGGCTAGTTCCGGACGGCCCCTTTCAGGGCCTTATAGGCCGCGCCTGAAGTCCCCCGGGTGCGGTCTGATGGCTGCTCCCGGTTTCCGCGCCAGGTCGAGCAGCCGTCGGTGAGGAGGCGGCCTATAAGGCCGGCGTCGGCCAGCGGCCCACAGGGGCTGGCGTTAGTCGGTAGCCCCTGTGGGCTGCTGGCCACCAATTGGTGCACAAGGAGTGCCTAGACGGGCAGCGTTGGGACGATCTCGGTGTAGTTGCGCTTATGTGCGCAGATCCCGAGCCGTCCCGTAATGCGCACTGGAGGTCAGGCCGGGGAGGATGTTTAGTGGGTATGGAGGGAACGCCTTTACCTCGAGTCCCTCATATACCCTGCGGTTGGCACCACCTCGCAGGGACGATGCGTAAATGCATTTGACCTCCCCGACAACAAAAAAAAAAGGTACTCGGTAAATGTAGAAAATATTAATTTCATACAAAATATTTCATAAGTATGAAAAAAATTAACTATCATTTCATATGACTGCGACGGCGCTCCGTATTCCGTCATTACTATAATGCCTACAGCTCTCGGAAATGCTCGCCTAACTTTTGTATATCTCGCACTTATCTTACTATAACATTTGACCTAACAAACTTTATAGTTACTACTTTACGAAAACAGGTTTATTTTACAAATTCAAGTTTGTAAGAGGATAATGTGTAGGTCAGTCGTAGCGATGTTTGGAGAACGGGATGGGAAATCTCGCCTTACTGAGTTAAGTCCTACGTAAGCGGCAATGCTACGCTATGCGACATAATATTGAAGAGTTGCTTGCTATTTTTTAAATCCCCTTTTAAGGTAGTGGCATAATACCACTAGACCACAAACGAGGCGGTTCCCGTTGCGTACAATATTTTTTTTATATGAACGCTCATGAGCTATGTATGTTTGTGTAGATTAACACGCACACGCAACGTGCATATATGTTGCAGTCAAATGGTCCAACACGGCGAATTACGAACTATAAATATTAGTCTGTATAATCGAATGGAGAACGCTTATTATTGGTAGATTCAGGTTATTTTTTTTAATGACTAAGCGGAGTGGGATTATTGTCACACGTCACTCGCACACAATGCAATCCGCCGCGCCGTTTGGTAATACGGCGTGTTATGCGATATGGCTGCGACATATATACAACCATCACACCCGTGTTCATCGTATTATGAACTTCCGATTTCCATCGCTCACCTAGGACAGCGGGTAAGTTACTGTTATATTGACATTTCTGTTCATATTTTACAAGTCTCACTTGCATGTTTTAGTTAAATACTGTCATGTTTTTGCGAAATTATGCTTTAATAAATATACAACATGTAAATGAAATGACCAACATCCTGAATACAGGTGGTTGGGGATCGGCTTCTGAGTTGATTTCAATATTTTTTTTGTAAAAAAAGCGATTTTTTTTTTGAAAAAAAAGCAAGAAAAAAAAAAGTACCCTAAAAATGTTGTACAACATTTTCTGGGTACTTTTGTTTTTTTTTTTGTTTTTTTTTTCAAAAAAAATCGTTTTTTTAAAAAAAAAAATCTTGAAATCAACTCAGAAGCCGATCCCCAACCACCTGTATTCAGGATGTTGGTTATTTCATTTACATGTTGTATAAAATTCGATCCGAAAGCCTGTAGTCAATTTGTTACTTTCTCTTACGTAGTAAAGTCTTGTAATCGTAAAAAAATTCGACCTCGAGATTTTGACGGATTTACACGTTTTGGACCTTGGTTTGGTTTTGGAGTCCAAAAATATTTTTTTGTGGAATTATGTCTGTGTGTGTGTGTCTGTGCGTTAGCAAGATAACTCTAGCATGCTTTAACTTATTGCAACCAAATTTAACACACGTGTATGACATCAAAACATAAGGTTTCTATCAAATTTTGAGCCGTCGATCACGAAAGTTAAGCAACCAAGTGCGCGGTCGGTACTCGGATGGGTGACCAAAATTTAACATGCATGTATGACATCAAAATATAAGGTTTCTATCAACCTTTGAGTCGTTTCCGGTATACGAGAAAGTTAAGGAGAGACCACTCACGATTTTTTTTTATTGTATTTAAATAAGTGTAGGTTTTGGCGAAAAGTTGAATATAAAAAGAAAATACCTACATAGTTAAAGTTGCTACCTATCTCTAAGTATAAATTGGTTACACATAAAGCCACATCTGGCAGTATGGGCCATGCAAAATTAGTGACAGATTGCCAGCCTCCCATACCTACATAGAAGGGACATTATACACAAAAAATATCTTAATCTTTAATGCCCAATGATTCCCGCAAAAATGAGCTTTGAGCGGCTACCTAACATAAAGTTTAGTATTCGTCTCGAAGTTAAAATGTCTCATTCACAGTTTTTCAAGTAAACACGAATTTCCAAATTTCTATTGCGAGATCGTCGCCAATGTTATGTGAACGTGACTTATCTCTGGCCTCCGATGTAAATCTCTTGATAAACAAACCGACTCAACATTGTAAACCTTGAAGGGATCAAGAATCTTCACGAAAACCGCATTCTTTTGTAAGTAGATAAGGAAACCAGGAAAACGTTTCCATACGAAATGTTGGCGGAATTGATTCATTAAAAGTTATTGCCAATATTGTAGTATGATAGAGTTTACCTTTGCGAATGACGACTAAATTCATTATAGAAAAACGTAAAGGAATGGAACGTACTGTCTTGATAAAGAAAAACTTGATAACTAGCCCGGACTAGCCGAAATATTTTAGAGTGTAAGGTCAAAAACGTAATAATACCCTATTACGTTTTTGACGATTTTCTGAATCCAATGGTGAGATGTCGTGAGATTTGGTTCGACCTCTCGGCCGTCCCCCATGTCACGTGGATTTTTCAAATTTGCATTCAAACATAGGGTAAGTAAATGCGTTGAATTTATTCAACAAAACATACTTTGCTTCATTATTTTTATACAAAACTAGTATTTAAGTTTGCCGAGATCGTAATATAGAATCAAAGTAATTAAATTAAAATTTATTTTAGTCAAGAAACCGTTTTAACTTCAATTTAACACAATTTTACACTCTTTATGACGCGGAAAAATTACATGATATTTAAGCGAGCGAGACGCGCCCCCTACTGACATAGGTAGGTATATAAAGCGACGTTCGGCTGCCTTTTAGAAAGAAACAAGTTGAAGTCTTAGTTTAGATCTAAAATGGCCTTTTTCTGGTTACCGCGAAAACCAGATATTCCCGGTCACGAGCAACTAGGATAATAGGAAACGAGAGAAACTCAGAAGTAAAGCACTCCCAGATATACTGTGACATCTTCCTAGTTGTCCCAATTCACTTGAAGTCAGGGCAATGTCACCATACTGGTTTGATTTACGCATAGTTATGGCCGGGAGATGTCTGACACCCATTCCCCTTGTTGTACTCGCCACTGAGTGACCTCTTGTTGCGATGGTCAGAATCTCGCTCAGTCGTTTACGATCCCACGGGATAAGGCTACTATTCCTGACCGGAAAGTACACCGGCGCTAGCCTCACCTACCATTACTTAGTCTTAGGAAACTACAGAAGCGGATGCACTCTCAAAACTACCGCGACTATAATCTAATAAATAGGAAAAAGTTGAACGTACACTACTGACCTGATCTGGACTCAGTGAGCTGTCTCCGCTCGCGTTCCTCTCCTGGTTCTGTGCCGTTCTCTCTTGCTTGCACGCGGTATGGTACTCTAGCCTGGAGCGTTCCACTTTCTGATGTAGTTTCGCCCAGGGCTTCTGTGCTTTCTTAAACGCTTCTTCCATTTCCTTCCGCTCCTTCAACTGGATCATTGACTGTGGGCAAAAGATTATATAGTTTAAAATAAAATAGCTAATACCTATAATTTTAAATAAGTTGTTACACCGTTTCTTACGAGTTTTGAGTATTGAACACGTATTCGAATAAACAGAAGATCTAAATTCACTTGAATTTTATTTAATAAAATAGTTTCGAACAATAGCATCCTCAAGGAGAGTTGAAGTTTGGTAGGAGACAGGCCGTTACACTTTCAGTCAACTCTTTTGTTAGTAACTAGATGCAAGGAGATAGAGATGTGGATGGATGTACAGTCAAAAAATTTCCCGGTGTTCCATTTAGCAAATAGAATCCTATAAGCGGCTGCCCTGCACCCAGTCCCTCCTACTTTTTACTACGTCCAATAGAATATCAACATAATATAGGGCAGCCAATAAGGCGCAGCGTCTTCACTCCACTTCCGCAGGTCGCCTCTCTTTCGTGCAGTTTAGCGTTGCCAACGACATTGTCTGCTCCTATTGGCTCAAACCGGTTGTCAGACGACCCGCCTTCCAAAAAAAGGGTGCGCGTCGCTGCCAATCAGAGACGTCGGTGCCATGTGATTATCGCCTGCAAGTGGTAAGGAGAGGAAGACGAAGAAGAGATGGATAGACTCTGGTAAAGATCATATTATAGCAACGAAGTGTGTTAATGTTAATATGACGGCTGATCAAGGAAAGGGCAGGCAAATGTCGATGAAAGAAGGACATGAAATATTTTTTATGGCTTCCCGTAGGCGTAGTTCTTACTTATATTGATGATATTGTGGTATTAACATATTACTCATTTTCTTTATAATGGCTAAGGTGTTCTCTAAGTAGGCAAAGATAATAAACAGTCAAAGTTAATGGCAAATAGCGCAATGAATTAGTTTTCAGATCTCGCTTGAACAAGAACTAGCAAACAACTTGGAATTCTCAAAATACGCGGCTAGTTAGAGTTTACAAGTTGGTAGCTAACTAACGTAGAACTGCTAGGACTTGTTTCTTGAAATAACAATGTCTATCTCGCTTTATAGTCTAACAAATTTCCACATTAATTTTATATTACGATCGTATAAGATACTAACGCTTAGTATCTTATACGATCGTAGAAGAATTTAACGATTTTTGAGTAACATCGGGCTGGACCTTAGTGTCAACTCACCCCGAATAATCGGTGTTTTTGGTCGGTGAAAATAAAACTTAAAGAAAGAAAGAATCATTAACACAGAACAATAAGACATCACTAATTTGATTCTTTAAATATAAGTGTCCTGTGCAAAGCCCTGCTTTAATAAAATAATGAAATTCTATGGCGCAGACGTCAACAGTCTTGTACGTTAGCGGATACATTCCCAACAGGAGTTGGAAATGTATGCGCTAACGCGCAAGCTACTGTTCTTGTCAACTAAATAAATAAAATGAATAAGTATTATTACATATTTATGTCATTTATTTCAATTTCAAAAAAGCGTCGGTGGCGTAGTGCTTAAGTGCGTCGTCTCCCACCCGGGAGGCACCGGTTCGATCCCCGCCACGTACCAATCTGTTTTCAAATTTTGAATTCATATACGTACGTTTAATCGACGCTTTTACGGTGAAGGAAAACATCGTCAGGAAACCTGCACAAACCTATGAAGAAATTCTTAGGTTGTGTGTGAAGTCGACCAACCCGCACTTGGCCAGCGTGGTTGACTAAGACCTAATCGCCCCTAATGTGGGGTAGGCTCGAGCCCCTCGGTGGGGACATTATATGAGCTGTTGATAATAATTTAAATTTCTATTCATGATATCAGAAAGAAAACTCATTTCTATGTAGCACAATGATGAATTGGCATTTTCCGCCAGCACCTTCCTCTTTTACAATCCTGGGTCATTCCTGGAAGCTAGCGTAGCGGCGGCGGTTTATCTCTCGCATTAGCTATTTTTGCATCCGGACTACACTTCAGCCGACCATCAGTGGTTAGTGGAATGTGTGCACCGTGAATACCTACACCATATTCGTTTAATTATTTAGTGTAGCCACATAACATAGGTACCTACATCATATCATCATCATAACAGCCTTTATAATTTGACCCACAGCTGGGAAACAAGGCCTTTCCTTGTCGAACTAGGTTTAGGTTTAGGCAGTAGTCCACCACGCTTGCCCAATGCGGATTGGTGGACGGAGTATAAGGTGATCAATACCCCTTTGCTGATCCATTAGTCACCTTCTACGACACTCATTGGAGGATATGTGGTGATGTTATTCTACACTGCCGGCATCACAGGACTACCTACATTAATACACAATAGATATATTAAAATGAGGATTACAATCCTGTTTATTCAAAGATCTGGAAGAGATCGCTTAATTTTATTGATACGAGCGATAAATAATATTGTAATGGTACGTACTAATTTATTTTGCCTTTCTTGGGGTATAAATACACAGTTAATTTATCTAAACGGTCCATGTAAGAGCCGCATCTCAAACACACAAATCATCCGGGCGTCAAATGCAGCAACACGGTTAACCAGCCCGTTTTACATAATGAGAGCGTTAAGGCGATGTTCTGCCCTCTAGAATAAACTTTGAATATAAAGAAGCCGCTAAATGTGTTTTAATAATAAACGAGGGTAGTCAAGGAAAACTTTGTAGTAAGTGTAAGTAAAAATCTTTAAGATACTGCTGTTTTAGTTTTTTGCTGTTATCTTAATATTTATTTCTCATCTTGAAAAAGGTTGTATTTAGAATGACGTCACATTATTTTTCGAGTTACTCTCACCAAGCCCTTTCATTTGATACCTATATTGTAGAAATGCATTAAAAATAACTATTCCGCCATCTTGGACTAAGAATGACGTCACACAGCTTATCGTGTATTGTAATCTAAATTAAACATGTATACAAAACTTCAGCTCAATCGGTGAAAGATATCTGCTTAAAAATCGAGTAGCAAGATTCCACCCGACCAAACATAAATGGCAAGTTAAATAAAAGCTTTTAAAAAGACCAATCGGTGGGAGGACTTTACTTGCCGTCGAGCATGTATGAGGACTGTAATGAAAGTGGATGAAGAGAAAGAAGTACGTATGGATCGTAGCAAGCGGAAACAAGTGATCTCGTGTGGTGACTATATTGGATTTGTATGTATACATACATACATACATACAATCACGCTTGTAGTCCCAAGAGGGGTTGAGCAAAACCTTTCGTTACACATTGCAGCACCTGGCAGTAAACGCAGTGCCTCTCAATAGTGATAGGTTTCCAGCCCGTCGCCTACATAAAAGTGGCAAGAAACCCAAAAAGTGACAATCCCTCAGAATACAAACCATCGAAACCCAACAGCCAGGACAGATGTTACACTCAAAATAATCTCAGCAGTCTGGGCAGTAGGAGTACTTTAATGATGTTTAAGTTAAAACTTTTCATTCGCTTACAAATTATTTTGCGATGCAGTTACGAAGACACCGATCACACTACCAAACAAACCACGCGAAAGTCTTAAGAGCCATTTCACGTTTTTGCACGAATTTCGGAGATTTTGGAGTCCTATATCACAATCTTAAGGAATACCCAGATATTATTTAATAATTGATAAAAATAGGCCAATCTATGTTGTTGACGTTTAATGAAACAAAATTACTAAAACATATTTGATTAATTTGTAATGTTCGATCTCCCACAACCGTTTTGCTGAAAAACATTCGCAGACTCAATTTCAAAGTCCTTATTCTATTAATAATGTTAAAATGATAAACGTAAAAAAATATAGGAATCATCGGACATATGTTCCAGTCGGTACTTAATGAAATAGATTCTTGAATTTCATTACCATTTATGAGTAAAAAAATAAATCATTTGGCAAATTTCTAACATTAACATAATAATTTCATCGCCAATTTTGGTTAAAATACATTGTAATAACTAAAATAAAATTATCCCAAAATAAACAATATTCCTTCGACTTTTGATTTCTAAAGTTATTTGGTCAATATCAACAATAAATTTGTCAATATATTTATATGAAATGTGAAATAAATTAGTATAAATCACGATGCACAAGCGTGCTCCGATTAGTCTGACGCGAGCGTCCGTCCAGGTAGGACCTGTGCTATTTTTTCCCGCGTCCCGATATTCGTTCGCTTGTATCGAGTAGTCATAATCATACTGCGACAAATAGTTTTGATCTATTTTGAGTTTTGTTTTTGGATTTAAGTTTTGTTACTTATTAAATATGTTGGTATGAATTATAGTAGTAGTTTGTATAATAATAACATTCTTTTTATTTATTTATTTTTAGCTATGGGTCGCAAGGATAGTTATTACCGTTGCGTTAAAAAAAGGAAACGCGATAATTCTGCAGCCTTAAAAAAAGCAAATAATTTATTTTTCAACTTGGCCTAAATAACGATATACTTGAGCAATATTATGATGTCCTGAAGCTGATTTGATGACGGAGCTGGAAGCTGGTTATAAACATACACATAAACATATCATCACGCTTTTATCCCCGAAGGTATAGGCAGAGGTGTTAACACCCACATTTCGCCAGATATGATTAGGTCCCCATGTACGGGCACAATGTAAGGCAAGCAATATTCACAATCCTTACTTCCTTATCCTTATAATATTATAAATGCGAAAGTAACTCTGTCTGTCTGTCTGTTAAGCTTTCACGTCTAAACCACTGAACCGCTTTTGATGAAATTTAGTCCAAATATAGATTTGATCTCGGGAAAGGACATAGGCTACTTTTTATCTCGAAAAAAAGGTTGAATGGGTTGAAATAGGGGATGAAAGTATGTAGAAATAGCTAAGTGGTTTTCTTGTTACAATCGAAATCAAAAATATTGAACGAAGAAAAAGCGAAGCTGTATACTGGTAATACTGGTATTTGTTATGTTTGCACTAAAACTAATAAATGAACGTAACTCAAAAATATATATAATCCCGAAATCCTTGGCAATTTGTCTATTAAATTAAATCGTAAAACCACTAAAATATCACGGGATCGTAATGATATGCGTGGATGTATTATGGATAACGAAATTTAGTGAAAATTCCCTTGATACAAAACGCGACAACAAACTGATTTGAATAGTAAATCACTGATATTTGCTTTATTTGTTGCACATATAATACACAAATATATACTATCCCGAAATCCATGATAATTCGTCATTAAAATGAACTCTTAAAATCACTAAAATATCACATGATTGCATGGATATACGTGGATGTATTGTGAAGTAGTTTGACGTGATAACGTCTTATAAATCAACGAAAGCCGACTGCACAAAAAGACATGATTCTTTGTCACTTTCCGCCTGAGGAGAGTATGCAATCGAGAGCGCGGAATAGGCGATAGAGAAGCACGATCGGTATTTACGTTAACACGTAAACTTATCGTCCGTAAACAGACTTTACAGACAACCATTTTTTTCAAAAATATTCACCATATCAAAGCCTTTCGTAATATCTGTTTAAGATTAAATCTTTAGAAATCAAAAATATCTACAGATCAAGTAGATATCCGTGGATGTAGGTACGTGAAATCACAAACATCATTTAATACTAAAGGGTAACGGCTTTTTTTTTAAGCAAGTGGTTATTTTAAAAATACATATCATCTCACTTTTTTTGTAATATAGCTTTAAGAATAGAGCGATAAGTCATTGAAATATCTTGGGATCACCCCGATATCCATGGATGTAATATGGAATCAAAAAATTCACATTAGTTACCATAGCCATTTAACCAATAAAAAAAAAGTATCGGAGGAATATATAAAAAAATATGGTTAGTTATACTGACCGCTCCACCAACGGCATCTTCGATGTGTGACGCTGTATGATATTTTTTTATTCTTATTTTATTCAGAGTTCCCTACCCATAGGGAACTCTGAATAAAACAGGGTGCCAACGGGACCCGATTAATATGCCTCCGCTATGTGTCTGTCTCTCTGTCATATGGCTATATCTCTTACCATAATAGGTAGGCACTTGAAATATTCACAGAATACCTTTATGCTTTTGTGGCCGCCATAACAATACCACCTTCACCCATCTCTCATTGATCAATAACTATTGTGCTGTAATACGTTCTTTAGTATGAGTATCATGAAACACGGACAGTAGATAGGTATCTATAAAAAATATCTTTAAAACACATTAAATATGTACTAACCAATACAAAAAAATACATTAAGGATCAAGATTATTTCGCAGAATATAGTTCTACTCACGCTGCCAAGTACGCGCACACAAGCGTACAGCGCGTAAAAAACCTAAAGTCGAGCGCTTACGATCGGTGAAATGGCTCTTAAGGAAACGTTTAGAATATGAATACTTCGATGTTAGATTATTCATTCGATGCCGTCACCCAATCGACGATTCTGTTTGTAGATTCAGTGCATCGCTTGCGCTGTCACGCGCGCATGCTATGCATTCGGTGTAACATTATGCGCAATTGCATAATTTACATGTTTCCTTTCGCTTATACGACACGATAATTTCTCTTTTATCAGATGTACGTGAGGGTGAGGTGTGCATGTTAAACATAGACGCACTTTAGATGAGTCCGAGTAAAAATCGTTCATGTCAAATCAATGGTTTTACGAACGTGTCTCATTTGAATAGACTTTTATTACAACCTTTTGACGTGACAACGTCTTATAATTCGATAGAGCCGGCTGCACGCACGAAAAAACATGACGCATGCGGCGTTACCTCGCTCTGAGGCGTTCCATGTAAGGCCGGCAAAACAAATGAAATTTAATTTTTCTTTTGAAAAATGCTACCATTCCATCAGTATTTTCTTAAGACGTTGTCACGTTCAACTATCGTCAGTAAACCGACTTTACAGACCAACCAATTTTTTTAGTTAATTTATTTATTTGAGTTCGACGAATAACAGTAATAGGTAACATATTTTTACGTACACCCCAATTATTATACAAAAATTAAGTATTATCAAGAACTTCTAATACGAATACTAGATATCAGAGAAACAGATATAATAATAAATAAGATGCATTATAAAGAACCATGTCATGAATCGTGTTCGCGTCCGTCACACAAACATTACCTAATACCTTCTGGAATTCAAAGCTGGATCTCTTTTTGTAGTCAAGGTCACTAACTACACCACCAAAGAGGTGCCAAATTGTCCAATGTACGTATAAGTACAATTGCAAAACACGTACCTTCTGTTACAACAAGAAATATTAACATAAATGATAAAAATTTATACTAAGCCAGATGAATATTATTTTTAAAGTAGGTTCAAACTTTGTTTACACCTACAGCCGAAGTCGATCGAAAATGTCTCCAAACTGTTTATACTTTGCTTAATGTTACAGGAGTCATTTTATTGTATTTTTTTTCCTTTATTTTCTAATAATGATATAAGATAATTGATTAGTCATTACACAAATTTATTCCTAACTACTTAACATAATGTATAATAAAATAAAGATTTGATTTTGTCGTAGTCACGTGGAAACAGAGACAATCACCGTATTCAAATATATTATAATATGTAGATACAATATGTCGGTATTACTATTATCAAGTTCATAGACGTGCCTGTGAGAATAAGATGATCGTTATTTGAAATATTATTTTTATTTTTGTTTGGCAAGTTTAATTATGATTGAAATTGATACCAAATTAAATAGAAACGAAAAACATGGAAAAAAATCCTGTCATGGATAAGTGCTGAGACGGGACTTGAACCCGCGACCTTTCGCGAAAGGTCGCGGGTTCAAGTTCTCAGCTTTTCCAGCTCTCATTTTTTCCATGTTTTTCGTTTCTATTTAATTTGGTATCAATTTCAATCATAATGATCGTTATTGTTGTTAAATTTTGGTACCTTGACAAACTCTGACTATATTTTGTTTTAGAAAAGAAAAAACCCATCAATTACACAATTTATCTACTATATAAAAATAAGTCGGGTTTTCCTTCCTGACGCTATAACTCCAGAACGCACGAACGGATTTCCACGGTTTTGCATTCGTTGGAAAGGTCTCGGGCTCCGTGAGGTTTATAGCAAAGAAAATTGAAAAAAAAATCCAACAGAAAAGCGGCTACACGGATGAAGTCGCGGGTATAAGTTAGTATGATATAAAAGCTTGTAGCGAGATTTACTTGTGTAGACAAACAGCGATAGAATCGATAAAGAGAAGATAAACGATAGATCGAAGTAAATCTATAGGTATCATATAAATTGTGTAATGTAATAAATTGATGGGTTTGATGCAATTTTATTTTCTTGTTTTTAGTGTTTTTAGAAATGTTTTTCAGAGTAATTATTTTTTTATATCTTGGTTATATTATTCTGTTCATTCGTTTCGTCTTATTCTCAGCAAACCCTTTCATTTGATACCCATATTATGGTAGTGCTAAAAAATAAGTAGTCTGATATCTTGCGCGGTCCGCCATTTTGGATTTAGAGTAGTCATTTTATTTTTGTATTCTTCTTTTTATTTTATAGGTATCCATATAATATGAGTGCACAAAAAAAAAACTAGTCTGCCATATGGAGCCGTCCGTCCGCCATATTGGATTTTTAATGACGTCACTCAGCTAAGTATGCTTTGTCATCTAAACTTAATGTGTATGCAATTTTTAATCACAATCGGTTTAGGATAACTGTTTTTAAATTCCGTTGTAAGATTTGACCCGAACATACATACAAAATAATGCAAGTTAATAAAAAACTTGTTAAAATATTTTCCCTTTCCTTCTTAAAGAAACATTGAACTAAATAATTCGCTCTAAAGTACGTGCACCTACATAATAATCGCCATCATTACCAAATTATGAGTACTTACAAGAGCTCGTTACAGTTGTGACACTAACCAGTTAAATTGTCACGAATAACCTACATATAAATTGGACACTAATTTTGTTCATACTTGACCGTACCAAACCAAACCATAGTACCTAATATATTTTCCTATCACAACACGGCGCGTCCGGACCGAGATCCGAGCAATCTCGCATCAGAAAGAGAACACATTCAGAAAGACAAAGTGGTAGAGACTCTGTGAGTCTCTCAAACATTTCTGTCGTCTGTAGTATGACCAGCTCCTCGGCGGACAGGCTGCCTGAATAGAAAGTGACCAGCATATAGGTTAGACATTACATTGCTCAGGTAAGTTACGTTACGTAATATGTATTGGACATCGTGTCGTTAATTGCCGCTCACAGTTGACTATTAACTGTCTTATTTATTAGCTATGTATTGCGAAAGACAAAAAGTACGTAAGTACGTACCTATATCGCAGGATTGCAAGCTTGGATCCATCGTCAATCTACAAGTTTTGGCATAATTTATGGGCGACCCCCTGCCTAACACCTCTATCACTCCTTTTTTTTAGCCTAATAAAAACCCAATTTGTTTTATTATCCTCCAAATTCATACAGGAAGTTGATTCATACGAATCTGTGCTATGTGATCACATCACACATTCCACAATCGATTAGCTCTGTTTGCACAGATACCGGCCGCTCTTCCGTGTGGCGGCGTATTATCGTGCTATTGCGCAACAGTAGGTGTTCAAACAACGTGTGAGGTCAAATATTTGGACGAATAACTGGTATTGTAAAGATTGTTTTATCTGCGACCCATCGCAATTGATTTTCTGCCCAATCGCTGATGTGTGAGTCAACTTGTTCCTACGACCCAAGAATCTCCCTATTTCAACTTTGTTCATCGTAATTAGTAGCCATAGCTCAAGAACTAAAGGTGGCAATCATACGACCCATATACAAGCAGGGCTCTCACGAGGAGTATACTAATTATAGGCCGATTGCTATTCTCAATGTCATTAATAAAATAGTCGAGAAAGTAATAGTTAGTCAAATCACGGAATTTCTTGAGCAGCATCAAATAATAACTGACGTTCAACACGGTTTTCGTCATGGCAGAAGCACGGCCACAGCTTTAGCAAATTTTACAAATGATGTAAATGGTAGACTTAATGATCAACATATAGTTATGACTATATATATTGATTTTAAAAAGGCATTTGATACATTGGATCATATAGGCCTATTACGAGCAATGGAAGAATGCGGTATCAGAGGTCCCATCAACACTTGGTTTGGTAGTTATCTGAAAAATAGATCGCTCAAGGTATCGGTATGTGGAGCTCAAAGTAAAAAAGGTATTATCCAGTATGGAGTACCAACTGGCTCTGTGTACGGTCCGGTCGGGTACATAATGCACGTAAACAGTTTAAAAAATGCAATAAGACATTGTAAAACTTATATGTACGCAGACGATACGTGCATTATGTACAGCGGTACGGACCAGAGGGACATACAAAATAAAATGCAAAGTGATTTTAATAACATTATTTATTGGGCACATGATAATGGATTAATAATAAATATTGATAAAACTAAATGTATGCCGATATGTTCACCATACAGTCCCCATAAATCAATTTCTATGTCTATAATAGGACATACATATGACTGTCTACATAATAAAGCTCAGAACTGTAAATGCAAAAGTATTGATCAGGTCTCATCGTACAGATACTTAGGCTTAACAATTGATAGCCATTTTACATGGAACTTACATATTGACAAAGTATGTGCAAAGCTGCGATCAGTGCTATGTAAGTTGTACAATTTAAAGTTTGTAGTAAGCAGAAAAATTCTGTATATGTTATATTTCTCACTTGCTGAGGCTGTGATAGCATACGGATTGGAAGCGTACGGACTCACATTTGCTACTCATTTAAATAAAATTAAGCAGTTACAAATAAGAATGTTAAAAACTGTTGTTGATCCAGTCGTCAAGAAATCAACACAGGAGAATTACGAAAGGTTATTTAAATTATCTAAAATCTTGCCAATTGACAAAATGGTTAACGTCAAAATTCTACTTGAACAATATGCTAAGGACGACTATAAAAAGAAGAGAGTCTATACGTATCCAACCCGCTTGTCTAAAAAAAATAAATTAGTTATACCTAAAATAAAAAATTACTATGGGAAACGTGAGAGGAGATGGTTAGTACCTACACTTATGAATGAACTTCCAGAGAATTTAGATAAAGATTGTGCCTCCAGAAATAGTCTAAAAGTCAGACTTAAAAAACATTACCTCTCTCTTTGTCCATGATATGTTGTGAGGAAACTAAGTCCCACCTAGATAACGTATATTTGTATTTATTTAAGTTAAAAGTTTGAAATGTGAACCGGATTGGGTGGGTGGGGGATGGGGGGCGGGAGGGGTGGGTCCTGTCATGATGATGTCCTTGATAGCTCGGAGGTAAGAGCACCCGCCCGGTTTGCGGAAGGTCGCGGGTTCGTTCCCCGTCTAAGGCGTTATCATGGCGGGACTTGTTTTTCTTGTCTTTCATTTTCTATTTGCTTGGTTTGGTTTATATTTCGAACATACATTTCAAACATTTTAAAATCATGCCAAATAAAAATTAGGAACAAAATTTAATGTTATTTAAGTTCAGTAAATGATAATAGCTATAGTATGTAAATCTAATAAGTGAGAAAATATCTAAAACTAGTTTTCCGCCCGCAGATCGGGATAATATTAATATTATAATATTATTATATTATGATAGCCTATTACATTCAGAGTAGCATAGCTTTCTATTGGTAAAATAATTTTCAGGACAAGTGCAATGGACCCTTGGGTTACGCCTTACAGCCTCACAAACTTTAACTCTTGTTACTATTTGTATAACTATAACATTGTAAGTATGAACTTATTACCAAATAATAAATAGATATCATTTTGGCTTGGCTTGATTGATGATCTTGACAGATTGATAATGGGGTTAAGTTGAATAAATGAATTGTTAAAATACTGTAACTTTGCACAATAGAATCGTAATTAAAAAGACACATTTTTGCCTAATGTTTATGTTGAAAGCGCGGTCGTCAGCGCATCGGGTTGCCGCCTACCTTCATAGCACACTTTCAATATAATGTAAAATGTAAGCCACGAGTGTACACTGTCTCATTACTACTAACCTATCAAAAAACGCTCGTTGGATGATGTTGTGAACTGATGATCTGATGTCCGTGCGCACGTATATATGTATTTTTTGTTGTATTTTTTAACGAGAACTACTGCCGATAAACTGCATGCGCCGTTTGGCAGACTTTAATTATTATGTACTGTCTTTCTTTTCTGGAATAAATAAATAAAAAAAAAAAAAAAAAAAAAAAAAATGGCAACTAATATGAGTAAGGAAGATACGAGCAGAGCATAATATTCCTACATACAATCACACTCATAATCCCAAAACGGGTTGAGCAGAACCTTAGATAATATTTGGTTACACAGACACACCTGGCAGAATAATTGAAGTGTTCCTCAAATTAGTGACATACTTGTAGACTGTCGCCTACATAAAAAGGTGCACCAGACCCAAAAAGTAACAGACCTTCACTAAACAAAAAAACAGAAGCAAACAACCAGGTTCAGGTTAGCAGAGAATAAACATATCAGACTTTGCAAATCATCCATAATCGTTCCCGCAATTCAACCAAATTCCATGCGCCGATAGACACGTCAAACCCTCTGAGGTTCCGAGTGGTGAATGCGAAACGAATTGTGAAAGGTCATAGGTTCAACTGTCATATTCAACGTGAAGACCGAAATAGCTGGCGGCGAGCCAAGCCCGGTGCCGAAACTGTCACGCCGGGGGAAACGGCCGAGAGAGACGACGCTTACGACGATGTTTTAAAATTGGTGACATCAAACTTTGTAAGAAGTTGTTGTTTGTTTGAAATAAATTTCATTGGCAACACTGATTGTTGAGTTCAGTATATTTTTCGAAGCAAAGTTTTCTCCCTCAAGATTCGAAAATGTGGAAATTATGAGAATAACGAGCTCACATACTTACTGAATTTAATAACTCGTCAATAACTAATTATATTTGATGGCATTATTCAAATTAATGTTTTTGTTTACTGAATATAATTCGCATATTCTCAACATCACATATCAGCTTCTCGTGGCTACGAAAGCGGAAGAATTGCTAAACGCAGAGAGTTAAAATAGCAATGAAAACCAAAAATACGGATTTTTTGGATTTGTAAACCTTATGTAGCCTTGTAGCCCTTACTTTAGCTGTAAGGGCTATAAATTGACCTTGACTAAATCCCTCCTGACTGTGTCTATGTGTCACTAGTGTATACGCTACAAACTTTCGCTATCACGGTCATCACTATCTCGCCAAAACTTGGCTGCCCTCCAAACGGCGACAGATAGTCCGCTTGTAACCTACGAGAGATCAGATATTTCTGTGGCGTGACATAAGATAATGATGATAATATTGTTTAAAATTATTTGTACTAAAAAGCTTCCAAGGAAACCCCTTATATTATACAAATTCAAAAGTCAAATTTCGTTTCGGTGAAGCCGGCAGATCCCGAATCACGCTCTCAAGGGCAGGAGACTGACCACGTTTAGTGGGCACTCCCTGTATCGCCATGATTAGGCGTAGACGTGACGACACAAAACATTCACAAAGACGGGGCGTAGGTGCCAGCAAAACTAAAGTATCGTGGTCATATGCCGTGTCTGTAGTTGTCACAGCACCCCGTGCCTTTTGTCTCACCCGCATCACACATTATTCATCAGTAGTATTTTTGAGGCATTAACTAGATATTCCCAATAACTGAAAATGTAGATGTAGTTTACTTATAGTTGTATGTGATCTGATCATACACCGTGCAATCCTTAGATAGGCCAGAAGCCCAGAAAGTAAAATGGAATAGCTAATGGCCACTGCTTCTTTTTAATGTCTGTCATCGAAGTCCATATTCATTTGCGTAGTACAACTATTCAAGCTGAGGAGAGGAGGTATTCCTCGAAGCGCTCCCAACGAAGCGCCCCAAAACTATTCCTCGAAGCGCTCCTTTTAATAACTTCTAACAAAAGTAGCGCTTCACAATTAAAAATATTAAAATTTGAGTCCTCGAAGCGCTCTCATATTAAAAATATATATATATGAAAAACTAGCTGACCCCGCAAACGTTGTTTTGCCTTATAAATTAAAAAAAAAAATTAAGGGTGGACAACCCTTATCACTAAGGGGTATGAAAAATAGATGTTAGCCGATTCTCAGACCTACTCAATATGCTCACAAAATTTCATGAGAATCGATCAAGCCGTTTCGGAGGAGTACGGTAACGAACATTGTGACACGAGAATTTTATATACAATGTGTCCCGGCACCAGTGTCGGAGACTTTAATGGTATAAAATATGGCATTTTTTATCGACAAATTGCTGTTTGAAATCGTTTTTGCTCTCACGGTTGTAAATTGGCCGCCATTTTGATTTTTTAGTTACCAAGAACCGGGCTCTCGTACTAATTCGGCCACCACTAGTCGTGTCAATGTCGTATGTTCATAAAAGAGGTCTCATTTGATAGCTTAACATGTAGACAATAATAAATCGTCCGTTTTGTTTTAATTATTATAAAAAAAAAATATTAAAAAATCATTTAAGACTAAAAAATTTAGATTTTTTTGTGTAATTTTTTCATAATTGGCTTTTTGTGAAAAATCTAGTGCATTAAACTGATTGTTTTTTATTTTAAAACGATAGAAGAGAATGTTTTCTTCAATAAAATACTAGATTTCTTTGCTCCCAGTGAAATAGTTTAGAAGTTACAAAATTTTGAATAAGACCCTTTAAATACGCTTTTACCAAATACTAGTTAATCAACTTCCGGATTATAGGAAACCGAGGCGTACTAGTTAATACGTCGTCAGGTAGAAACGGTGTGAAAGGTACAATAGGTGTGAGCGAGATTGCTCGCACCTTTATTAGAATCCTTTGCGTCTAGCTGAAAATGGTATACGGAGACCAGCCAATGAACGTGGACGTCTTTTGTCGCCGCAAGATGAAGAAGAGATATTAGAAATAATTAAAGAATATCCTGGGTTGAGTGTCAGGCGAATAGCAACTCGACTAGGTTTACCCAAAATGTAGGTGTGGAGAGTCCTGAAAAGGGAGGGATTACATCCTTATCATTTTAGGAGAGTGCAAGAGATAAATGAGCCGGATTTCTCAAGAAGGTCAGTCTTTGCTTCGTGGATAAATAGAAGAGTGCGATTAGATCCAAATTTTTGTAAAAAAAAATTGTGGACCGACGAAGCTACTTTTACACGATTGGGCTACGTCAACCATCGGAATAAACATCTGTGGCTCCACGAAAATCCGCATGCAGTTAAAGAGAGCTCTTACCAGCATCAGTTTTCGGTCAATGTTTGGGCAGGTATGATCGATGACGTTTTAATTGGACCGATTATTCTACCGTCCACAATGAATGCTCCAAGATTTCTAGAGTTCCTACAAACCGATTTTTTGACGCACTTCTGGAGCTACCATTAAATTACAGGAGTGGGATGCTACTGCAGCTGGATGGTGCTCCGGCCCACTTTGCAGTAAGCGTGCGTAATTATCTGAATCAAAACTACACTCCATGGATTGGGCGTGGTGGAACCATCGCTTGGCCACTCCGTTTACCGGACTTAACCCCACTTGACTTTTTTTTGTGGGGCACAATGAAGCAAAAAGTGTATGTCGACGTGCCAAATACGCGTGAAGAATTAATAGACAAAATTTTGCAAGTTGGGAATGATTAAGAGAAAACAGGGATATGATCCGACGATCTACACAAAATGTTGCATTAAGGGCTATGGCATGTCTGCAACACCGCAAAGATCATTTTGAGCAATGGTTGTAGCACTTTGTAATAATATTAAATTACTTTCGTAAATACTTTTGCAATTTTTTTCAACTGCCCCGTAGATAAGCAATGAAAAAGGTCTTATTAAAAATTTTGTAACTTCTAAACTATCTCACTGGTAGCAAAGAAACTTAGTATTTTATTGAAGAAAACATTCTGTTCTATCGTTTTAAAATAAAAAATAATCAGTTTAATGCACTAGATTTTTCACAAAAAGCTAATTATTGAAAAATTACACAAAAAAATCTAAATTTTTTAGTCTTAAATGATTTTTTAATTTTTTTTTCTCATAATAATTAAAACAAATTGGACGTTTTATTATTGTCTACATGTTAGGCTATCAAATGAGACCTTTTTTATGAACATACAACATTAACACGACTAGTGGTGGCCGAATTAGTACGAGAGCCCGGTTCTTGGTAGCTAAAAAATCAAATGGCGGCCAATTTACAACCGTGAGAGCAAAAACGATTTTAAACAGCAATTTGTCGATAAAAAATGCCATATTTTATACCATTAAAGTCTCCGACACTGGTGCCGGGACACATTGTATAAGATATTGAAGAGCATGGAGTATACGTAATATAGGTATAATATAATATAGATGATCTCGGAGAGGCAAAGGAGAGGCGACATATTTTTAACCATGCTACTTTAGACAAAATCTACGTTTCAATTACTTTTATTACAAAAGTACTGCATTTGCAACTACTGTAACAAATAACGGAGTATTAAACAAATACTCCTTTTTTATTTTTATTTTTATTTGTTAAGACACATAACAGGTTACAGTTATAAAATAAGTTAAAAGTACATACATGACTGGTCAAAGTTCAAACTATACCCCAACAATATGTGCCTCTAAAATTTACAAAACAGAGCAACATATTAATTTAATACTACTGACTAATTTCTTTGACTTACTTTTTAATAATTAAAATGAGCTTCTAGAACAATGATATGCATCCACAACCACAAACCGTCAAATGTGGATACTCATCACTGCCCTTCACTCACTCTTCAACTCAAACATGTAACTGATACTTTACTCATTAAACATTTTAATTTTGTTACAATTTTGTCACGTAAAAAGGGACAACACTTTTCTTTTAAATGAGTTAAGATTCTGTTCAAATATGTCTAGTTCAGAATTACCTTGACTAATCTCATTGTAGAGGCGACGCATCCGGACTATCGGATTATAAAACGACGTATTATTACGATAGACTTGTAGAGGAAACAATTTAGACCTACGCGATCTATAACAGATGTTAAAGTTAATTGAACTAAGCAAGGAAGGAGAATCTACATATGCATGTATAATTTTGTACAAATAAATCATATCGCTTTGCTTTCGTCTATTTTCTAGAGAAGTAATACCAAATTTGGTTAATCTGTCGCTATAGGAACGCAGCTGCCGAGAAAGGCCCTGTCGATAAGACAAGCACCGCAGGAACTTTTTCTGAACCCTTTCTAATAGTTGGCAATGGATATCATAGAAAGGTGACCAAATGACCGATCCGTACTCAAGATTACTTCGCACTAGGCTTTTATAGAAAGAAACGCCATTTCTTAGTTAATGCATTTCACTCGTTGCAATCGACTTTTTCTTCTACACTGATTTCATAACTGCACAGTGGGAGGGTTCCGCTTTGTTTCTGTTTAACAACCTGGAAGTTATTTCCTCAGTTTATCGTATAGGAGTTACTGTTGAAACAAATGTATAGTCAACCTCAAATAATAGGATGCAGTTAATATGTCCACAGTATAAGTTTCTAGTGTAGTTGACAAAAGGTTTTGCTGACTACGCAATCCATTTAACACAGATTTAGAAATACTACTGTCAGTAGTAAGTTATTGAAACGCACGCTGCGTTTCAATAACTTACTACTGACAGTAGTATTAATTAAAGCAGTTTTATAATTCTATATTTTTTACGCTTAGCTGTAAGCCAACAACAATGTCACATCAGTGAAAACATGTTTCAGTAAAATTGTTACTAGCAAAACTTCCGTATTCGTCATTTTCGGAAAATGAAATTTCCTTCCTTATCCTCATTTGCTGATAATTTTCGAGCTGTAGTTTCCAAAATACAAAATGCTTTACAAAACTCAAATTTTCTCCAGATTTCTACATGATTTTGAACTCATTAATGTAATAATGAACAATTAATCTTGGATAAACAATTCGGCATGTTGCCATGACCTAATGGGCTCCGGATAATTGACAATGAAACTGATATTTGTTTGGGTTCACGTGGATGTAAGTAAGCTTGATTTCCATTATACTGGGGTTGTTTATTTTAGTTTGGGCAGCGAGTAAACAGAGGCAATGTATTTTCTCGAACCTTCCGTCCAATGATAATACGAGACTTCACGGAGTTTATTTGCCTGAAAATACGCGGTTTTGGGATATCCCGAAAATTCGACTAAGGAAAGGTAATGCGTTACTTTTCCAACAATGACAGTATTGTTTTTGCACTCGCATCGTAAAACTGAATTGTCTACAGCGGCACTAATACCCAGATTTTGTATCTATAGCAATTGTGACTATGAGTATTATTACTTAAGTCATCTAATCTAAATATTAGATAAGAGCTGTCTCATGGATTACTAGCGCATTTAATAATCTATCCCACTTCAAAACTTTGGCGCAATAGAACAGCTGCTCCTCTTTTACTACGTGAATTTATACTTCCATATAAGCTTCCCGAAATTTCTTGCGTGCCTTTAAAACAGTCCTACATATTATTATGTGCATTTTTCACCTGGGACGGTATCTTCAGCCGTTTTCAAGCTTCTTCTATGTTCTGTATTTCTTCTATTGACAACATTTTAATTAACTTCAGCTGGGAACTACTTAAATCTATTTTTATTTTTAATATCTTCATGTGCAACACATTAAACGAAAACGAATAACATCTTTATTCATTTCTAAGTTTCTTTGTTGCTGACTATATTAACAACAAAAACTGTTAAATGTACAGCACCGCAGTTAACTAATTAGAAACCTAAACTTAGGAAGATAGTAGGCTATACAATCAATTAGTCGACTTACAATCTACCTACCCCGACTATATGAAGGAGGGTTAAAGAGATTACGTAAACGGCTAGGGAGGCGGTACACCGAACAAAAGTAGTTACAAGTTAGTAAATTTGGCCAAGTTTGTGACTCGTTCAAACTGTCGTGACCGAGTCGACGATAAATCTCAACATCTCCACATAGTAAATGCAGTAAACGTTTTATTGTTTCGCGAAAATATTACCTATTGTGGTTTGGTCAATGTTCGTCTACTGACGTCTTAGTTAATAACTTGAAATGTGTTATTTTTATTTTATAGTCTTCACTAAGATAACCTATTTATTAATTATTAAACTATACGCTTTTTACGACAATCCTTCTTGGAGAAGACATTTCCACTATTCTCTATCAGTTGCCACATAGGTTCTGTTAGCATTTCTACTTTCATTCATCGTCATTCTATCGCCTGAATTGTCTTGTCTACCTCTAGCTATACCTTTAAACCTAAAAAACAATCGCAATAATTGATACCCTGAAATACCGTCAAAGGCGTGTGTACAGATATAGATAGAGTGGAGGATATCGGTGATCTTCGAGACATTTCTAAACCTACTAATATTATAAACGCGAAAGTTTGTATGTATGGATGTGTTTGTTACTCTTTCACGCAAAAACTACTGAATGGATTTTAATGAAACTTTACAATAATATAGAATAACATATATTCTATACTAATCCTGTACAGACGAAGTCGCGGGCAGAAGTAAGTTTAATATAATATATTTCATTTATTTTCATCCCATATTGGTTTGTTTGTGCAAAGTTTAAAGCCCAATAGCGCAACAATCCCTGATCAAGATTTTTGAGCTTTAACATTCCGGTTTGTCTTTGTGTCTTGGTAAAGGTCTTCTTCTAAAGTACCATAATTTGCCTGTCCTGTCTCCTATTTTATGTTGAGGTCAGCGTACTATGTTTTTCTCTTCCATTTATGTCGTCTAGTAGCATAATAGAAACTATGTTTAGTTTGGGGCTGGTGTGCGATGATGGATACGTCAGTAGGTACAACATCCTATTTCAGTAATGTGAGTCGGTTGGACAGGAAAATACATAGTTTGCTGTACATTCAGGGAAGCCAGAGCTAAACAATGTTCTACTTTTAAACATGGGGCTGTACATGTTTTGTAAACTTTACGAACATTTAGAATAATCTTTATTATTAACACTTAGAGCCCTATTCATAAATACTCATTAAACCTATTTTAGTTATTACCTTGTTAAAAAGTGTTTTGTCTTATTCATCTCGTGCCAGGGTGACAGAGACAAACAATTTGTAAATCTCTAATAAATTCACTTGTTTTTATGAATAAGGCGGTTAATAATTAGATACATATCAAAGATAATATTAAAATGTTCCAATGAGAGGTCTTATCGCTATATGAGAGAACTGTGAAAAGCAATAAATGATCGAGTATTAATCTCTTCACAAAATTTGGATGGACAAAAAATAAATATAAATGAGAAAAGTCGTCGTTTTGATACCAACAGATAAAATATAATTGATATACTCGTATTTTTTAATGGAGAACATTAATATTTTAGTGATTCTGTGGTTAGTGAGTTTTCCATCGATCTCAGATTCAGAAGTGTCAGTTTTGATACTAGGGGTACAAATATCAGCTCGGTTTGGCTGGTGGTAGAACTTGTTTTAAACACACCAAGCTAGCAAACCATCTTTACGTTACCTAAATAGCACGCCATTACAATTATAAATGTTATGTTATTTACAAGTAAAATCGACTACACGAGGCTGAGATGAGAATGCTACTTGGTTGGTGTAACAAAAATGGACAAAGTGAGGAATGAGTACTTACATTAGAGGGAGTTTGAAATTAGTGCAAGTGGTAGACAGATTAAGAGATAACAGATAGACATAGTATGGGAATATAATGAGAAGAGATGATGAGAATATAACAAAGTAAGTCATGAGAGGATTAGAGGGAGAGGAAAACCGAAGAAAAGATGAATAGACTGTTTGCAAGATTATAAGGCAAAGAAGGGTGTTAATGTTGAGATGACGGCTGATCGAGGAGAGTGGAAGAAAACATATTACGCCGACCATAATTATAATTTGGAGAAAGTCAGGAGAATGATGATTTAGATGTATAAAAGCAAAATCCAAAATTAATTTTATTAAAAACTTTAGTAGGTATAGTGTTTTTATCTCATGAACACGGGTGGGCGATAACTGTTTCTGTATATATACATGCACATTGTGTTTGTGTGCGTCATTGAAGGCACTGAGCGCTTCTGCCCTGACACACGCACACAGAAAATGTGCATATTGTGCATTTATATGTCGTGGCCCGATCGTATAATCGACCAGATCATGAAATGTGCGGCATATCATGAAATGCTAATGGACCATTATCTTAAAATGGTAGGGTCAGGAGTGATCAGTAGGTTCAAGGTTATTTTTTTATGACCAAGCGGAGTGGACTGTTTGTGGGAGACTCTAATCTACGTATCTGTGTGATCGGTAGGGAGACGATATGCCCAAGCATTTCATGATCTGGCCAATTATACGATCGGGCTACGACATATATATAAGTATCATCTACCTACACATATTCACAGATAAATCATTATTGACAGGGGAAGTTTCGCACGTTCGTGCGAATGAATTTCATGCGAATCGACTACTAAGCCAAAAATACTGTAAAAAATGTAATTTTCATAAAATAATATACCTATTGTACCTACGAAAATGGGAATTTTATGAATCGTAAACAAAGAAATAGCTACTATAAATAGAAATGTTATACACGAGAAAATATACTTTGTATTCAGAAAACATCGTAATGGTAAATTAGGTGAGAGGACGACTCCGCCGTGGACCCTCGTCGCGCGGTTTTCTCGAATCGAAATCACCTATTGGTAAGTCCCCCATTACAATGTTATTTTGTCCCAACAATAGAAGGAAAACAAGATGTTATAATACAATCGAGTTACGAAAACAGCCGTCAGTTTTAAAATTCATTCCTTTGTCAAATAGAAGCCTCTTAGAACCCTTTGAGACTAAAGCACTATTTTTTATATAAAAGGTCAAACAAATGATTCCATTCTACCTGCTGATAAGTAGTCGTGTGAATGACTCAAGATTGCGGGAAGAAGGGTGTTCTTCCCGCAATCCTGGCAGGCCATTTCTTGATTGCGCGACAAGGAAACGAGTTGCCAAATATCTTGGAATCGTTGGAATGGTAGCCACAATTTGTCGATGACACCATAAACCAGCACGCATCTAAGCGATTACATAAAAATTATAATTAATTGATATGATAACAAGAGGCAATCATCATCAACAGCTCATATAAGGTCCCGAGGGGCTCGATCCTACCCCACATTAGGGGCGATAAGGCGTTAGTAAGTCAACCACGTTGGCCAAGTGCGGGTTGGTCGACTTCACAGTTCACACACAACCTAAGAATTTCTTCATAGGTGTGTGCAGGTTTCCACACGATGTTTTCCATTCGTAAAAGCGTCGATTAAACGTACATATGAATAAAAAATTTGAAACCACATTGGTACATGGCGGGGTTAGAACCGATGCCACCCGGGTGGGAGACAACGCCCTTAGGTACTATGCCACCGAAGCTTCTATAAAATATACAAGAGAATAAAATACCAATTCTTAGACAAGAAGAGCATTAAAAATTCAAACAGAAAGTTGTTTAACGAGCTGAGGTCAGGAGGTTATCTCGACCACATATTTAGATGCCGTCAGTATGATATAACGCTTAGTTACGTATCTTACGTAAATCTTAATCAGGTTGCTAGCAGCATTAATAGTAATGTGAGCCTAATAGAGGTTATTGATATCAATCACATTGTTCGTAAGTTAACTATAATAATAGGTGTTTCCAATATCACTTCATTATTTTACAGGACGATTCAAATTGGAGAAGAAAGTGATGCCGCGTTCGTACATTCTTCGTTCCGATTACGAAAGCTAAGCTACCAAGTGCGCGGTCGGTACTCGGATGGGTGACCGAAATTTTTTCAATTAGATTTCTGTGGGTGGGTAGAATGTAGTAAATGGGTGTCGTAGAAGGCGACTAATGGATCAGCAAAGGGGTATTGATCACCTTATACTCCGTCTACCAATTCCTGACGTGGACCCCCCAAAACCTAAACCTAGTTCGACAAGTAAAGGCCTTGTGTCCCAGCAGTGGGTCGAATTATAAAGGCTGTTATGGTGGAAACACCTCAACAAAGTATTTCCGCGACTAAAAATTCTAACTTCAACAACTCACATGATAGACCGCCATCATGAAAAGTCAGTTTTATGCATTAAATTATATTCTACTCGTAAAGCGTTGTCACTTGTCTAGCCCTGGTGGTTAACTGCTTAAGTCGAAAGGCTATTGAGAATTGCAATTAAAATAGCAATGTTTGAAAACAGTTCTGACTAGTGATGTGCATGCTTGGGTAAGGTTATCGCGTCACTTTATCGCAGTATCAATTACAATCATTAGTAATTGTACTCCGACGCGATTAGTGCCAGGGTACTAATAACGCGATACCTTAAATGTGATAGACAGACATTTATCACGATATTTAACTGTATGTCTACTATCTTTTCTATTTTTCAAAACAATATATTTGGCACATGGTTATAACAATCGGGCACAACTGTGGTGTCATCAAAAATTGTAAAACTATTTTGAAATTACATATAATTTTGTTGTATGACAAAACTATTTGTATGGAGTTTGAAATTTATTTTACAATCAATTCAGTTTATTATAACACTACATTATTTATATAACTATGTTAGCATGGGTTAATGTCCGCATCTTATGCCATGTAACATGTATAATAATTATCGTCAATTAAGTAGGTATTAAAAGTTAATAGTATCTTTTTGATAGGGATTTGACTTCGTAGGGTATCTGATAATTATAAAACAGTGATCAAAGTAATTTCATATTGTAGTGAAAGATAGTAATTACAAAGTAAAGGCCATCATACATTACAGAAATACCCACTAAACTACGTATTATATCATTCATTGGTTTGTTAAATAAGAGTCTCCAAATATTACGTATTGGTGTAGCGGAGTCTTGTTTTCTTTACTTTAATTTCTTATATCCCATTAGTAATACAAATACGTCGATCATACTTCATGTTTAAAGAAACACACAACTTCGCTACACCATTTGAATAATTCAACAAGACAAAATAGGAAATCGATCTTATTTCATGCGGAAAAAGATTCACGTTCCCAAAGAAAACTTCTTAATACTTGTTTACATGATCCCTCCCTAATCAAGTCGTATAAACGGCTTTAAACGTGCAAATTGAAAGTACGGGAAAGTGAGTTAATTTATCTCTTCAATTATTGAATAACAGAAATTATACAACCTAATCTATATTGCTGAGGGTGCGTTGTCTCCAATCGATACACAAAACACGTCACTGTGATTTACGGTATCACATGAAGCGTACGCTCTGCACTGTGACAAGTAAATTGAAATTGTGCTCATTATTTCCAGCAGAATCGATGCTACAGTCTTGTTAATTTATACGTCTTTATGTGGTATACAATAGAGACTATATTTCTGTAGCATTATGTGTAAAGCAGTGTTTGTTTTGCACACAATAGCCAGCCGTGAATCATCTCACTATGAAGTTACATGATTATTTTTGCGGACAAGGCGACTATAAAACAAGACAAATTAATCAGAAACCTAGTTTCGAATGAATTAAACAGTTTTATTGAAGTTAGCTCATGTTTCGCATCTGATGGTATTGACGATAAGATTGTATGTGGAAGTATATCTTCATCCGGAACCCTCAACCTCAACTAGCTATCTTTTCGATAACTTTGTGAGAGAACACAACAATGATGTTGTGACTATTTTTTATATCCTATTAACCCAAATTTTTCCACCATTGCCACCCGGCAAACAAGCAGTCGCTTCAAAAGCTATCTTATCTTATCTTATGATGGGGCCGTGAGTTTCCTCACGGTGCACTTCGACCCAATGGGATTTTTTGTCTCTCCCCTTTCCCTTTCATGTCGCTCCCAGCTATGTCCATGGGCTTGAAGAGCCTGTAGTGCTCTGGCCTTGGATAGGCCATTCCCATGATATTCATTCTTATTCTGGCTATGGAATCGCAGTCACACAGCAGGTGTTCTATGGATTCCCGGACATATCCACATGCTCTGCAATTCGATGTTGTTGAAAGTTGAATTTTGTTGAACATGTGGTTTGTGCCATAGTGCCCTGTAGGCCAACCCAAGCTAAAGCTCAAATACTTTTTTGGACTGATTACTATTGGTGGCCTTCAATGGCTTTTTCGGTGTCACCGGGTTTTAAAGAAGACGAAGATCTTGTCTCTCCCGCCGTAGATGTTCACCGGAGGAATCTTCTGTTGGGTGGTTTCAATTACAAGACCCATAATTGAAACCACCCAACAGAGGATTCCTCCGGCGAATATTTCCGGCGGGAGAGTATCTATGTCGCAGACGGATCGTCTTACAAAACGGCGCGCCAGATTGTTAACCAAATAAAACCGTTTGTTGATAAATCCGTAAATAGATTCTATCAATATTAGTCTGTATAATCGAATGGAAATCGCTTGTTATTGGTAGGTTCAGGTTATTTGTTTTTTTATGACCAAGCAGAGTGGAATTATTGTCGCTCATCACTAACATACTACAATCCGCCGCGCCGTTTTGTAATACGGCGTGTTATCCGCCCGCGACAACTACACCGATTGGAGTCTCTAGGGCGTTCGAGTCGGAAGGGATCAGAGCGCCTGAGGGTGCCCTAAAGCAGCCATAATCAACCTATTTTCCCCCTGGACCACATAATCACGGCTGTGACATCTAGCGGGCGGGCCGCAAAAATCTAGCCCTGTATACAGAAGCAGTTTATAGCAAACTAAAATAAAAATCTAAATGTGAAATTAAGCTCGTATTATTATAAATTAATATAATTTTAGACAATTTTCGTAAAATCTGGCATGCTACTCTCAACATGTGTCTGCGCTTGAACGGCAATAACGCCACCGTGCTTATGCGCTAAGAGTAAATAGTTTTGTATTTATGCGCTATCAGTGGGAGAAATGAGCACGAGAGAGTGAAATAAATCATTAATTGATGAAATTAACAACATCATTTTTAGCCTGATCCTAGATTCAGGAGCGGTGTGTCGTAACGTAAAGGGAGGTGAGAAGCACCCCACGTCTGTACCGGTACCGAGTAAAGACTATCTGAATACCTAATATGCTAACATACGTTGTAAATGTTGCTTTTAGAAATAATATTTCAGATTTATTACCTAATAATATCTTAAAACGCAGGCTCGAGTGAATTATAGCTCATTGTTTATTATTTTAATATTAATAAGGCGACTTATCCTTGGCTTATTCACTAACGATATTTAGCTTTTGTACAGCCAACATCATATCAATTGTGACTCCTACACTGCGAATACGACCTTTAATAGTTTTGCAATAAGATGGATGAGTATCTACTGACATACATTGCCCATTTCAATAGCAATAATGAATTCTATTACATTGTGATAAAGAGAGTACAGAATAAGAAAATCTAAACTTGGTTGACATGCATGCTCTATGCATTTTGTTTTCACGCCTGTGTAATGATTGTTATGCATAATGTACTGCCCACCGTATTTTATATTCGCATAATATTCTGTTCTTGTAATGTCGAGTATATACAGGCTATTTCGCAGATGGTGTGTATGGTATTCACAAGCAAAACACTACCCAAGCATAGTCGTATTTGCGACTACATGTAGCTCTTATCTGACGAGGCATTTTTAAGACGGGCAACTTGTAATAAACCTGATATATTTTTCAATATTTTTGACTAAGAAAATTATATTTTTACTTTCTCGTATACGTAGTATAGAGGAAGTCTTGTAATCGTCAAAAAATTCGACCTCGAGATTCTGTGTGTCTGTGCGTTAGCACGATAACTCGAGTATGCTTTAACTTATTGCAACCAACGAATTAGGAATGATAATTGCAACCAAATTTAACATGCATGTATGACATCAAAATTTAAGGTTGCTATCAACTTTTGAGTCACGAAAATTAAGCAACCAAGTGCGCGGTCGGTACTCGGATGGGTGACCAAAATTTAACAGGCATGTATGACATCAAAATATAAGGTTTCTGTCAACTTTTGAGTCGTTTCCGGCATTTTTATATCTTCATTTATAAATGTCATTATTATGAACATACTAAAATCAGCTTCAGAATAATATTGCTTGATGACGTGACGGCTGCGAAGATAATTCAGTGTCATCGTTAAACATTAAATTTCACTCTATAAACCTAAGTATTACAGTACAGTTTTCCATGTCAAAGTTAAGTACATCCCTAACAGTAAGTTCTCGTCCTAGCATCGGTCAAGAGCGAACGTCGGTCGCAACATTCCGTAGCAGACATGGTGCTCATGAATTATACAAAGGAGTGCAGGTTCCTTACAAGGAGTGCCGTGACGGACGGAAGCCTCTACCTTATACATAGAGATTAGGGCTAGCAAAAAAAAATAGACAAAATATGTATTACTTAATTGATAACTATTGAAAATTTATATATTTTTTTTGTAGATCAGAAAAAAAAAACAGAATAATCAGAACTCTTATTTCCATGGCATTTATAGAATGATTTGACCCCACCTATTTTAGTCATAAAATATAGCCATGAACCTATCGAAGCTACAAATACTGTTAATTTAAATAATTGCTTTATGCGTAACTAGCCTTTTTTTTGATGACCATGGGAAATCCACTTACGGACCATACGGCACACTGGCTAGGCGTACGGGGTGTACGGACTCACCGGCGCGGAATAGCGCCGGTCCTACTCTGCAAATCCCCACTGGTACCCTCCTAAGCCCTTATGGGGGCGTTTTCGGCGCGTTGGATCCGCGCACCAGTGTGCGCAATTGCACGAAAACGCCTCCGGATGCATAACTAGCGTAGTATAGTTTCTAAACTTTTTTATAATATGATGAAGCGGACGTAGATATATTGCACGTATTGAGACCCATTAATTGCTTTTCGCTCTTGTACCCACTGCGCTCATATAGTATGACCCGACACTATCTATACTTTTAAGAAACGCGTACGGGGGTAAAAAATGTCTTTATCTTTGATATGCCACAAAACCAAACTATGTTTATGCAGGCAACTTATTTCTATACATAGGTGCACTTATTCCAAACATAAAAAACAAGAGAGTATCCTGCTTCCCAAAGACACAATAATCAGAACATTTAATTTGCTACTGAATACGTTGCATTATGCATGTTGCTAAGCTAAAATATTCATTAGTCGCATTCGCCAACGTTAACTTGGATAATTTGAAGTTTTAAACACACCGGAAATGTTTTCTAACAAAGATTTGTATTCCAGAGCACTATTCAATGGAATTTAAAATTAATGTTGGCACAACAAGGAAAACGCGGTTTTTCGGTAGGTTTCTTTTATGCCCGGCTGAGATCTTTAGAGCGTAACATCTCTGGTTGTTGTTGGCTCACTGAAGGCGAACAAAAACCAAAGGCGACAGACTAGCAAGCAACCTGTCACTATTTCGAGAAAAGCATGGCCCATACTGCCAGATGTGGCTTTATGTGTAACCAAATGTTAACTCAAGCTCGGCTCGACTCCTTTTGGTATTATGAGCGTGATTATATCTATGTTGCATGCTCTTTTATAAGCATTTCTGTAAATACTAGACTCTTCATTTGAAATCAGAAATTCTGATTATTTTAATAATCGAATTTTACTGTTGACTGTACGGCTCTAGGCTTTATGGACTCAAAAGATGACAATTCGTAAGATAATGGGTATCTAGGAAAACCTTTTTCCATCGTAAAAACTTTTATAGCTACCTCGGAGATAGCGTAGACCTATGTTACGTGGGCCTCTAAATTCAGACCCGACATTTCTTACTTAGAAAAAACTGTCATCAGCATCACTTGTCTAAAAGTTGATCCAACTCGCTTCCCGGGTACCATAAAATTTAACAAAAGATAACTGTGTAATATTTATTCAATGTATTATTGTTTATTAGAGAAAAACATTTCAGATATCAAGACGAAATAAGAAAACGAGCCTTCATCACCATGATATAGCGTTTATAATTCGACCAACTGTTACGACCCGAGGCCACTCCTTATCGATGTTTTTTTTTTATAAAATGTTAAGCAAATGACGCCTTTCCGCCTGATGGTAAGCAGAAGTGGAGTCCAAATGCGAAGATAGCTGGTGCGAGAGATAAACTGCCGCGCTAGCCACCCTCGCCTTGCTGACCTGCAAGGTGCTATTTCACGTCTTTTTTGAATAACCCAGGATTGTAGGAAGGAGGGAATACGTGTGCTGGCAGTGAATTCCATTTCTTGATTGTGCGACAAAGAAACGAGTTGCTAAATTTCTTAGTTAGGGTTAGAATGGTAGTTACAGTTGGTCAGTGACAACGTAGACCAGCACGTGTAGACCTTAGAACGGAGATGGTGGGATTAGGGAAAAACTCTCCGTGGTACAGACGGTAGAATGCGCTCAATGACGCAGCATTGCGACGCAATTGGAGAGGCTCAAGATGTTTAGTCACACCTTCATCGCCGATGATGCGGGCCGCGCGACGCTGCAACCTATCCAAAGCATCGAGTAAGTACTTGGCAGAGCCATCCCACAGGTGCTAGCAACACTCCACGCAGGACCGTACTTGCGTCTTGTATAGCAAGCACATTTTATTTAGGCAGTATTAGCAGTAGTTCACATAGCGAACCTTCATTCCCTCTTAATTCGGATGCTCTAACTGATGAGCCCTTAGTTGAGCAAGCTTTTGACCTTGTCACCTGATGGCCAGTTATGAGAAAGCGAATTTAATTCGGAACCCTTAATCACCCAGACTAAAGCTCTCTTCAATCACTGATGCAGTATTACCGTTACGCCGTATTCATTAATATGAATAGGTTCTATCATTCTATTTAAGTATTAAATTAGGTACTATACTAACCTTATGAAACGTGTCCTTCTGCCAGTTCTTTATTTGGGATATGACGTCATTGACCAGACTGTCGCGAACGCTTAGGTGAAGGTCTGATAGCCGTTCTGCTTCCACCATGCCGCCTTTCCACGCCGCTTCCATTGTTCCATATTCCGGGCCTGGAGAGTAATTACATGGCGTTAGAAAAGAAACATCAATCAACAACAGTAGGTTGTTCTCGAATCCTTCGATGAGCGTTCGTCTTGGGGAAGTAGGTAAGGGTTAGCCTCTTTTGATTTCTGGGCCCGTTTAACCAGAGCTTATTACTTGTTTGCTAATAATAAAAAGTAAGTTTGAATGTGGAAAAGTAAAAACAATGTTTGCGTTCATATTTATTTTGTCTCCGAAATAAAGAATCACAAGTCCATCGCTGAACGTTCAATGTATAATGAACATAGCGATAAAAGCCTACACTGCGTACGCGACCGAGAGTTCAATGGTAAACAGGGTCGCACAGGTGATTTACAAGGTCACGTTTATTTAATTTTAGCAAATTGATTTATAAAATTTATATTACACAAGTCGATGAAAATATATAATGGACAACAATGATTTTATCGTTTCTATTCCATTGTAGTTGTGATAATGAAAAAAATTTAACATTTTGATCAAATTAATGCAGATGAATAGATTTGTTTACACACAAACTGAAACAACAATTGTAAAATTAAATAGTCTCTCTATTTTAACCTAGCTTCTTGAATGTGTTTTACACATACCATTATAGGTTGTTGACTTAGGACGAACTACACAAATCGGTTTGTTGATTATTTTCAACTTTTATATTGAAAAACTATTTATTTATTACTAAACTTGGAGCTATGAATTACCTGAAAGATAAGTATCACATTCGGTGGCACTAACTGTGTGGCACAATGTTTTTTTCATTCAGAAACATATGACTAATAAAGACTACTACTCAAAATTCTAAAATGGAAAATGATAAAGTTTATAGAACTAGAAACTTATGGCTTTTGCTTTGTCGATAAAGTTTTGGCTCAACAAAATTTTGCTTAGGACAACTTTTAACAAAACAAATGGAATAATTTTATTTTTGCCTTTACAAACGCGTAAATATTTTTTAATAGTAGAAAAAATGTGCTGAAATGTTTACCATAAAAACATAAGCACCAAGCACTGACAATTTTCGACAGCGAAAAGCAGTGTGTCAGTGGCGTAATGGTCAAATGTGGTCAACGAAGCCGCCCGGATTGCGGAAGATGCGGGTTTGATTCCCGCCTGAGGCAAGTCGATTTTTTTCAGTGCATTTTTTCTAGTATTAAAACACAAATGTTCAAAGCAAAATATTATTATAAAAAATAAATTCTTGATATTACTGTAAACATGCCAACAGATTTTCGACAACATAAGTAAATATTTTTTAACTAGAAATTGATGGAAATCAAGACATCGAAGGACGAAGGCGAATGCCGAATTAATGACAAAGTTTTTGCTATACGTATAATAGCATACAAATTCCTACTGCATTCCATGTTGAAGGGTTATAAACTGCGCCGGAGTCAATCCGCAGGACGATTAGCGCTCAATTACCACAATTTAAATCACTCACTGCCCCCTCTTCCTTGTTGAAATTCAGTCACATCTCTGACTCGGTAGTTAGAGTTGAAAATCCAACGGCTCTCAGCATCTGGTCTTGATAATTGCAGTGGGGTGAGCTTGTGCCCCGACGGGTAACGATTGGCGTTGATTGCCGATAAATACACACCGCTAATGTAGATTGAGGCTGTTATGAGATGGCTTCATGTAGAAACAAGTGCTTGGAGCAATTTTCAACATGTTTGCGGAAAAATTGAGTCACATCTATTGACGATTATATGTTGACGATTATATGAAGTGCTCAATATGATACTTAAATTGCTTACATAGCTCCTTTAAAATTAAAATGAGCGCGAAAAATGTATATTACCTATTAATAAAAAACGTTACCAAGGAAAATTTAATACAGGGATGTATCCAATATCAAATCAAATTTCCTTATTGCATGCCACAATTAACAGTCAATATAATACAATCTTCTGTATAATTTAGTTAATTTTAGGTAGTTTTTGGATATAAATATATTTTCATATTTATTAATTAATCTCAATTGCGTCATATTTAAATATAAATAGACCGTATGTTTATCCGTAGATATTATTGCTCGTAGGTACTGTACAGGTATTTGCTACGATTAAATCAAATGAAACCTGGTCCCATATTTTAGATAATGCTATCTAATATAATATTATGTTAGCGTGTTATAACCGATCAAAGAGACCGGTCGGTGGAACAAATTCGCTTAGTTAATGTAACTTAAAAAAGATCTGTTCATAACAATGTTGGCAACTTAATCGGCGCTCAACTTTTTTCGTGATCTCGAAATTAAGTAACATCGGCGTTGCTTCGTAATCGAGTTACGGTTTGCTACAAACGTGGGTACTACACACTGTCGGATCTGATAATATTCTTTAGATACTTATTTTTTATGGCCTAATCGCCCCTGTGTGGGGTAGGCTCGAGCCCCTCGGTGGGGACATTATATGAGCTGTTGTGTTCGTGATGACTTATTTTTGTTTAAAATTGGCAGTCTGCCTGATCCTTACTGTCGTGTGGATCACCTGTTAAAGTGCGGTCGCCTAGACGAGAAGAGACAATTTCGTACATTGACACTAAGTTACTCATCCTTGTCGCTCCTGCGCAATTTTGTTGCTGTCACGCTCACACATGTATAGAGACCGCCCCTTTCAGAGATTCTAAAACTTTTGAACATAGTAATACTTACTTATACTATGGTAATATGGTGTTAACTTTCGCAAAAGGGGCGTCCATTAATTACGTGAGGTGTTTTTGATGGATTTTCCGACCCCCTCCTCCCCCCTAGTAAGATTTCGCCTAGATTTGTTTCGGCTTAATTTGCCGAGATACCCCCCTCGCCCCCACCTGAGAATTGGTGAGATTCGGCTCGCCCCCCCCCCCCCCCCCCCCCCCCCCCCGAACACCTCACGTGATTAATGGATCACAGTACTACATTTTTGTACCGTTGTATTTCTATCAGCCGGGTCATATGCTTATTTGCCAAACGCATACCAATACCATAAAAAGTTTTAAAAACTACTCCGGCAAAACAATTGATGGTTTACCATCAATTAAGTAAATTTATTTAAAACCGGCGTTCTAAAAGGAATGAAATCGGTTAAAATTGGGGTTAACAACGTAAAATCAAAATAGGACCAATAAGACACCTTTAAAAAGATTATCTATATAAAACTATTGGCTGCAGGCTGCATCCAACTATCCTAAATAAGACCTTTAAGCGATCTGTGATTATTGCTGAGGCCTGAGTTCACGGTATATACAACTCTGTTAACTAAATTATTACTTGAACAGTTTACGTAAATACCCGATACGTTATTTTCACAAACGTTATCCATGAGTTAATGCTAGAGAAATTGGTAAAAGCTTTTAGTGGCAGGAAAGCCAATATTATCAAAGTAAATACATACAGTGTTATGGCGTGTGGGTCTCGTAAAAAGAGGATGAAGCTATTTAAAAGCAGTAGATAAATAAAACTAAGCTTTTATAAGCGTTTATTTTAGAATATCAACACAGGTGAATTTTTCAGTCAAAATTATGAGCCAGATAGATGTTTTCAAGTTACAATGTCCCAACAAAAGGTCTCTTTGACAAGCTTTCCAATGACTCGACATTTTATACCTTTGCATTTATTATCGTCTTCATTCAAACAAGATCTGCAATAGGCCTTATAGCTAATGTAGTAATCCTAGTGTGTAATACGTTCCATAGTGTCCACAATTCTAAGTGTAATTAAACAGTTTATAATCATTCGAGAGCACTAAGAAAAGCGTCTGTAGCGTAGTGTGTAAGGGCGTTGTCTCCCACCCGGGAGGCACCGGTTTTAACCCCGCCGCGTACCAATGTGTTTTCAAATTTTGAATTCATATGTACATTTAATCGACGCTTTAACGGTGAAGGAAAACATCGTGAAGAAACCTGCAGACACCTATGAAGAAATTCTTACGTTTGGTGTGAAGTCGACCAACCCGCACTTGGCCAGCGTTGTTGACTAAGGCCTAATCGCCCCTAATGTGGGGTAGGCTCGAGCAGCTCGGTGGGGACATTATATGAGCTGTTGATGATGATGAGCAATAGATAAAAAATTGGTTGTCTGTAAAGTCGGTTTACTGACGATAGTTGAACGTGACAACGTCTTAAGAAAATACTGATGGAATGGTAGCATTTTTCAAAAGAAAAATTTCATTTCATTTGTTTTGCCGGCCTTACATGGAACGCCTCAGAGCGAGGTAACGCCGCATGCGTCATGTTTTTTCGTGCGTGCAGCCGGCTCTATCGAATTATAAGACGTTGTCACGTCAAAAAATTAATTTCATTTGTTTTGCCGGCCTTACATGGAACGCCTCAGAGCGAGGTAACGCCGCATGCGTCATGTTTTTTCGTGCGAGCAGCCGGCTCTATCGAATTATAAGACGTTGTCACGTCAAAAAACTACCTATGCATCTAATTAGTTCATTAAAATAAAATAAATATATGTATTTTTTTACATTACAAAACATATTATAAAGGGTTAAAGCAAAATTCATTAGATAGCAAAATTACTAAAGAAATAATTAATTATATACAGAACTTAGTTAAGCGCCCTCAGTACGACCATAGTTCAGCGAACGCAGAACGCATTAGCGCAGCGAACGGAGCGAAAGTTGGACTCCTGCGTTAATATGGTTAAGTTACACAGCAAACAAGGTATTTAGCTACCTTGAAGTACCTACTCTGTAAATATCGAAAACTAGTTCCAAATCAGTTACAAAACGAAGACAGGCTCATAAATGAACCAATCACAACCGCGCTGATGATTTTCGCAATGGGCCCCTTTCACGACGCGACGCCGCAAATACGAACACATAAATTCGTTGGATTTCGCAAACAGTTGTTCTTGATTATTTGTTACGAGTTAATTTTGTTTCACAAGTTAAGTGACAAATTGTTTTGTTGTTCTGCCATTGTAATTACTTTTTGTCAAATAAACGTGTTAACAACTAGGGGACCATGTATTATTATTGGTGTCAATTTAGACACATACGGAATGGAAACTTTCAGTGGGGCAGTAAGGGGAAGTACCGTAACCGTAGCAGCTACACGAAAATGATGCTGAGAGAATATCTATAGTTTTTTGTAACTTCCCATCCCGAGTCACAGAGTTTTAAAAAAAATACAGTTAGCAAAAAAATACCCATTTTATACAAATAAAACATTTGATGCCAATCAATCCTGTTTCTAATACAGATCAAAAACTTCTATGGAACAAACCTGAGTTTGTACTAAAAGTCAGAAATTGCAAAAAACTTTACCGTTCGGTACAGAAACGAAGCCATTTTTGATAGGTGTGTGTTATTCCTGTATAGAAGGGACACCCTTGCATACAGTCGTTTGGACTAATGTGTTTGTATATTTGAAATATTTCTCTATAAGCCATGTGATGCCGGCAGAATAGAATAGCATCGCCGCGTATCCTCCAATGGGTGTCGTAGAAGGCGACTAATGGATCAGCAAAGGGGTATTGATCACTACTCCGTCCACCAATCCGCATTGGGCAAGCGTGGTGGACTAGTGCCTAAACCTCCTTCGATGACAAGGAGAGGCCTTGCCGTTATGATGATATGATAAACAGTTCTATACGAAAGAAGCGGTTCGTTAGTTTTGTACCTAGAACAATCAATCGATCAAAACTTGAAACACTTATACGACTCTAAATAAAATGTCAATAACAAGAAAAGAGAAGTAAAATCGACTCGTATTGTTAAATTGTGGCCAATGTTACCCGTTCCATCGATTGACCCCTTATTCATCAAAATAGGACGAACAGTTTAGATGCCACTGCGGAGAAACATACGCAGATACAAACATACATACAATTACATATACAGAATGAATTTTTCAAGTGGGCCTTCAGGGTCAAATCCTAAACTATAAAGAATATCGAAAAATGGTCAAAGGAGTCGCGAGCCGGATTATTTATTTATTTTAACTTTATTGTACACAAAAGGATACAAATGGCGGACTTAATGCCGTAAGGCATTCTCTACCAGTCAACCGGAAAGCTGGGTACAGAAATATCAATAGGCGGTGCAGAAAGTGATGGCCGTTATGTAAATAAAAACAAAGCTACTTAACAAAACCATGATTACTTACTTACATAATATTAATATGCTTACATAGGTTTTTAACATACATAAACATATAGTAAATATATACATATAATTATAATAATACATTTATTATGATGAAAACAAAAACACAACTTTTTGACAATTTGGAAGTACTTAGCAAATTCCACTTAAAACGACAGAGAACATTCGTTTCATCAGTTGACCGTCATCGTTGTTACTCGAACCTCATCAGATAATGTTTCGCAACAACTTTCATAACCGGCGCGTGCGCACGTAACAGGTGCGACGTTGCCGCGACACATGGACCCGCACCTCAATTGGGCGACACTTTCGATTCGCGTGCGAAACTGGCATCGATCAAGTAGCATTGTAATGAGAAAATTTATATTCCACTAATGTTTGGATCGTTTCACGAACGACCGAAAGCCTTCACTCATTTTCATTTCTTCTTTCTTAATTAAATGGCGTTCGCGATATGAAACGCATTTCGCCAATATCAAGTGAAAATGTGCTTTTAAGTATCAGACAATTGTACCTACGGTAGATTGAGGTTAAAAATGGAGTCTCTCAACACGTGTTTTTACAGCAAGAACTCGGGAGAAACTCTCATTTTCATTTAAATAATTAAATCTGCACGCTTTGAAACTCGACTAAAGCAATACGAAGGTGTACGTAAAAACATAACTACAATCATGATCAAAATCTAAAAAGGGGTGGAGCAGAGCCTTAGGTAACACTTGGTTACTAAAAAAGTTATTTTAGTAGTTAGCCCCCTGATCGCGCTATTTACAATTTATTTAACCAAATCCAAAACGTTTCCGTTTTAAAACATTTTGACAGCTAAAATATGTACCAAAACAAAAACGTAGAAAAACGTAGCCTTCAACACGGTAATATTATCTAATATTACCGTGCCTTCAATTACGTCTCGTGGCTATGGTTACCTACTAAAGCGCTGTCCACCACACATATCCGAGAACACAGCAGGGATGATGAAGTAAACATCTTTAAAGTTATATTGTTCTTAGATGACATCATAAAAACGTCCGGACTGTAGATAAAAATCGGATAGCACTGACTGAGCGACTGTGCATTTAGTTTTAGTTTTAGCGTCTGTTCGTTAAAAACGCGATCAGAGGACTAATGCGGGTCAGATCTTACTGCATACAGAAACGTGTAAATGAATATAAAGAGAAAAATATAAAGAGTAAGAGCAGGCAGGCAGACTGGTGGCTTTTGTCACGATGACTTTTTTGTCACTCTCGTGAAATTTATGTAGACGCACCAAATGTCACCCACTTGTCGCGTCGTAGTAACGTGCGCGCATCTCCATACATTACCCTCAGTATGAGTTTTCATAGTTTTCGAGCTCGATCAAACGTATCGTCTCTGTTCATACATTGCCTACTGTTTATAGTTTACGCTAGAAGCCCTAGTGGGTAATGTATGAAAAGAGACGATACGTTTGATCGAGCCCGAAAACTAACAAACTCATACTAGGAGTACATATACATATCCATGGGCTTGATAAGAGAGACGAAAAAGTCATCAGTGCGCGCCTGCTGTAATTTGATATTGGTATTGAATCCTGTATTCCAAATATATTTAGTTCGAAATAACATTTGTAAAACTATACCATTACAATACACGCATCATCAACCGACAATTACTAATAACAAGCTGGCCCTCATGGTAATCGTATATGTGAACATTGGAGAGTATTATTCCACTCTAATAAGGTAATTGCTTGATTCGAAAATGCGGGCCGATGAGTTATCGTGCCAGTCAAATATGAGTTAACATAGCAATGCATAAAGTTTACTTTGTTTAGCCAGTCAGGTAACAGGGTTATCTTGATATTGCAATACATTAATAATTTCACATCCTTAGTTTCATATCCTTCCCATTACACAGTCAGCTTTGACAGATTGTCGATAGCAAACATATCAATTTCTATTTTATATATGCGATAGCTATAATGTCTCTAAGAGAAGTTGAAATACATAGAATAGGAACTGATATGATACGTTCTTTAGTGAAGAATTATTTTATACCTTATACAGTAAGTCATGGAATGGATGCATTCTGCAAAGATTGCAATGGAGAAAGAGGATTGTTTTGGGATGGGGCATTGCTCGGCACTTAGACCCAACTGGCTATCAACAATGTTCACATCGAAAGTTTTACGATTTACTTCCTTATACTTATTGAATTGATGTTGAAAGTAATATTTTTAATAGCATAAAATCACAGTAAGTTCACACCAAATTGATGGAAATTGCTTATTGATAATTTTGTCACAGGTTTGATGTCGCTCGTAGCAAAAGAATCTGTCGCGTCGTGATCAAATAAGTAAAGAAATATTATTTTATTTCAAAATTTGTAAAAGATCATTTGACATATTTTTTAATACATTTTACACCATGCAACTGTAATGAATAATATTTATTTACCTCTTACTGAATTCTATATGGGACTTCCTCGGCACAGAAATTTAAGGTCTAACGTTTACGTAGGATTTAGTTATTGTTATTTCAGATAAGCATTGTCAGACTAGATTATTTTACAATTTTGTCCCAGAATACTGTAAAATAATCTTGTAAACGTCTAAAACCGGATTTCAATATATTCCACACGCGTTGTAAAAACACACAAGTATATTATGCAAATGGTTAGCTCACACAAAGGAATGCAAATAAACGCTGCTTCTATCGGTAAATAATATTATTCGATTACCGAACCCACATTCCCATAACGTTCGTGGACAAAATTATTACCTTATCAGAGTTAAATGCGCGCTCGTCCTTGCAACTGACGCGATCTGAATGCATAACCGATTTATCGTTTACACGATCATTAATCGAATGCAACTCAAACTTGGAATTCTCGCAGAACTTTCCTTTTCCTCGCATATATTATTCCGTGGTGCACTCACCTATGTAACAGGTGAAAAATTACGTTTGCTTCAAAAGTGAAAACGATTTTATGTGCGTACGCTTTCTTAGTGGAATGGAACGTAAACGCTGAGCTTCCTTTGACAAGTTGTGTAAATGATATAGAAAGTAAGTGTACGCTATAATATCACAATCACAATAAAATTAAATAATTCGACGTCAGTGTTTTCTTATTTCTTCGCCATTAACATTTTATATGAATGAAAGTTGTTATAATTAAAGTATACATTTAGACATTGTCTTGGTAGAGTGGTTGTTTAGGCTGCATACCCTCGAAGGTCCAGGTTTGACTCCTAGTCGAAAGAAATGTGTGTAATAAATACGAACATAACGTATAAAAATATATAATATATCCTGTATGTTTGGCTGTTATCTAAAGTATTTCAGTGCTGCACGGGCAGTGGATTAGGTTAATCTTTAAAGTATTATGCAGCGCGCGGGAGAAATTAACAACTTAAGCATACAGGTGAATGGTAAATTACAAATAAAAATAGAGGATTCCTGATGAAGCTTGCATCCACTTCAGGCTTTATCACTACTTACCGTCTGGTGAGATAAAAGGAAAGAAGTTGCCCGCCAAACACAGAGAAAGAAAATTATTATTAATATCTATAGCTACATATAAGACTTGTCTAAAGAAAACGAATAAAGAACCAGACAAATATAGTAACGTAAAAGAAAATTTAATAGTTATTGTATTGTATTGATAATTCTGTGCACGTGATATTGCGTTTCAATGAAACTATTTATAATTGCCGCGTACAACGATAACGGCATTATCTCGGCGTCTGTCGATGATAATAACTCATTCAAACAATGATTATGTTTCAACGCGACCTTCTTTCTATTTTTTTTATTCATTTGTGGCAAATTTTATGATAAATAAACAATAGTTTAGAAGGAGAGGAAGAGAAGATAAGGAGAGGAAGACCGAAAGATGGATGGATAGACTGCATGAAAGTAGATATGGCAAACAAGTATGAAACCCAAAAAGTTTTTAGTCTATCGCTTTTTGGTTATCAGCCAACATAATGGCTTAGTTAGATTGCCGAAGATAATGTTTAACTATCTCTCATACTTACATATTAACCAAACGAATGATTTTTGGAATCATGAAATATCTATAATTTTATATGAAATATTGCGTTAAAAGTTTAATAAGTGTCTATCTAACTACAAAATTCCACGAGCTGGAAAATTGGAATTTAAAAAACCTTTTATTTAAAAAATTTATTTTAAGACAACATTCATAAAAGAACTACAGCGTTATTATATTGATATTATTTACTTTAACGAAACTAGTTCAAACAAGAAGCTAGATTCATAAAAATACCGCACGTACCTATTTCCTATTTAAAAATACATACTAGCATGCTGTCGTGATTCAATATCAATGAATATTTATTGACCACTAAGTAAATTTACATCATTTGGATTAGGTAGCAATATTTTCAAGTAGCTATTCCGCTGGTCAGGAAAACACTAACATGATACCGCATCAGCCCAGTGACCATTTCTTTGAATATATGTATGACGTTTGCCCGCCTTGCTTCCACTTTTATTTGGGTCGGTGAAATGTTTTCTTCTTTCACCCTTCTCGATTAGCCGTCATCTCAACATATATCTTTTTGATCATCGGTCTTTCGTTTAACCATATAATTATGATATGAAAGCATGATTGAATATAGATATTAGGTTATATTATAATATGTAATTAGCTCAAGTTTCCTTTTATCTACTACGAGGTGGCGTTTGATCTTCGTCTCATCTGATGTCAATTTAAGATAAGCCCGATTGTCATGGGAACTTCGTCCGGAATCCCTAATAAACTATTTAAATTGTTATATTACGGCTAAATGCCGGAACAATAATTACAAATGGTTTTCTAGCGGCAGACCGAGGTAAGATGGTAATGGCTAGCCATATGGGGCATAAACAACCAAGCCCTGGGAATAGAATCCTGGATCCATGCATGGGTCTGAACAACTAGACCACAAAAGTTAGAAACACGTCGACAAATATTCGAAGAATTATCACCCAATGTCAGTTCAAAAGATTTCTATCCACTGCATATTATTGCAAATGAAATTTTTAACACAGGAAAACTCGAGATCATTAAAAATGCCGTCTCAGAAGTAAAGATGTTCCTGAGGTCAGAATACTTAGTGTGGCGATGCTAATTACCTAGCAATAGCATGTAAACTATCATCACGGTAACGGGACAAGCCTCGACCAACACTTAGGAGCAGGTTTGACGCACGCTTATCTCCATGATTACAGATAACAGGTACATTAGCTGTAGACTTCGGAGGATGTAAAACTGTTAAAGATGAAACTGGTGCTAATGCGAACGCTGCATATTTATGTTCACTTGATTTTATCGCAACATGTCTTCCATTGAATAAAGTAAACGAAATATCTTTAGTAAGTTTCTTTCTCATTGGATACTGAAGTAATACTGCTTTCGGTTGTGCGAATATATTTTTCTTTATTCATGATTTCATCAGACTTCATTTATACATTAGACCCTTCAATCAGAAATCTCAATATTATTATTGCACCAATCCAAACAAATTTTCGAATATTAACATTCATAACCATTAAAGTATCTACTGATTGTAAACTCAATAATTCAATCAAATCTTTATTTAAAGTTATTAGAAGGCGTAGTTGGTAGAAAACATCAAAATGTGAAACCCAAATACGTAGTTAAAATCGGAAAAGAAGCATTATTCAATATTTCTACAGATCTTTAATATTCACAGTACGTAGAAAGTTTCATAACCGATGCTTTAAATTACTGCAGCATTCAAAGAAATGCAAATATATAATTCATTACGAGACCGTGTGAAAGAATGTTTACATCTCTATCGATGTTGTTCAATGATAGTCAATGTATTCAGCTATTGCATAATCAATAGACATACAATAGGCGTGTCTTTGACTTATCAAAGAGTATTATGATTAAATGCCAAGTGGCAAGTTAAATACCTGATTAGGTAATGATGATACTAAAATTTCTAATGATAATAAAGAGGTGAATAAACATACATTAAATGATCAAAATACCACATCTGAAATCCAACATCAATAGTTCCATTGTTTAATGATTATACCATGGTGTTTTAAACAAAATTTTAGTACAGACGATATAGAAAACAATTGTTAAAACAGGTAAGTGACTGATACAGGAAACACAATAGACATCGTTTCAATGCTAGAGGAGTAATCAAGGTATTCGCTTACTGAAAACCCCGGTGAAGCTGTCAAGGTCATTTAAAATCAATCTGCAACCACTAATAGAATTATTTCATTTTCTTAGCCTTTTACAACCTCAACTTCAAATATTGATAACTCGCACAGCTGTGGTGACAAAACAAGTCAAGTACTACATTCGTTGATAGTGAGAGGCTTGCTCCTTCCTTCATAGTGGCATATAATAGAGGAATATATATGAAAAATGAAACATCTACACGTGATTAGGGACCAAAAATAGTTTCATAAACTGACCTTTCTCTATAAGATCGTTCCATTTCTTCGCCCATCCTCGTAAACTTTTCGCGTATGTCTTCTCGATATCAGCTCTTTCTTGGACGAGAGCTTGTAACTCCGTACATAGCCTGTTACCGTCGTCCACTCGTTTGGTGGTCCGTTTGTAATTGCCCGGCTCCCAGAAGGAGTCTGATGCCGTGAGCAACGCCTGTTCGTCGCTGTGGTGCGACATGGCGGTGCGACACTCACACACCGCCCCTCTGAAACAAGAAAAGGTTTCCGTCAGAAACTGTTCTAAAGTTTTTTGAATAAGTGCATCATTTTCTGTTTTAAACTAGATGAAATAAAATGAAAACAATATATCGCATACGAAATTGAAATAACAAGATTTGCAAATGATAATAACTCTAATTACCCTAAATAAAATTTGGAGCAGGTCAGGCAATTGATAGAGGACAATCTAAGGGTCCAATCTCTATGATGCAGAGTCGAAGCGTCGGTTTCACCATAAGACAGGTAAGTTAAGAATCGAAATAAAGGCGAAGGTGTTTGGAATCTAATTAGTTCAGATAGCGAAAGGAACTGAAGTGACCTTAACTAAGTATGTCCTATTTTACACAATTAACATTGCATACCTATTGGATATACCGAGCGAACGGATAGTAATAAGTAATGAAGCTTTATTAGAAAATACAAATTTAGCAGAAAATTTATTAGCATCAATAAAATGTAATTACTACCTAAATACCTATTTACTTCAAACTGGGTATTTTATGATACACAATAAATTTGATTGTATCAAATATATCAATGTGATATCTTATCAACAGACGATGATGTAAGTTGATATATTTGAAGTAGTTATGCACCTAAACCGTCAATACTGCCGATTTATACCAAGAATTAATATTCAGGTTTTGTCCGAGTAGCAACAGACCATGTTTGTCTTAGAAGTAGGATATAATCTAAATTATTTTTGTAAATAGCAAGACTGATATAATGGCATATTCACTTTGACTTTTTTTTATTTAAACAATACATTTACAAATATTTTATAAAATAAGAAGACAACACAACATAAACAAATTCATGTTCTTCCGCATGTTGCCGATTCGCTCATCATTAAACCCGAAAAAAACATATACATATAATAACAACTTCAAATAAAGTTTTAAATTTAATAATATTAGACGACATTAATCACAATCATCTATCTATACTACAATATTATAAAGCTGAAGAGTTTGTTTGTTTGAATTCGCTAAATCAGGAACTACTGATCCAAATTGTAAAATTCTTTTTTTGTTCAATAGTCCATTGGTCGAGGAAGCTTTAGGCTAAAAAAAATCCGACGCTAACGCGAGCGAAGCCGTGGGCGTCCACTAGTATTAAATAAAGCTCGAGTCCAATGCCAATAAGTGTTCTAATAGTAAGTTCCACCATAGACATTTCTAATTTGTTACGATATACAATAAGCTGATATGATCGATAGTAATATAACTATTCTCAACTATAGTCAACTTTTGTTTTATTTTTATTGCAACATCCCAATGGTGGCAATAAAATAAACATAACGGCATCATACTCGATATAAGTGTAAATGTTTGTGTCGGCCTTTCATAACACGCCGTGAATGTTAATCTAATAAACTACCTTGAACTTTGCAAGCGACTGAATCATGAACTCGAGCGAGTGTTACGTCAAAGTGGTTTGGTACTTCAAGTTCCTATACCACGATGTTTATTTTGATCTTCGTATCGAGTGCTTAACCCGGTTACTGATAACAGATTAGCCTGGTGTTAGCTGGATGTGTCTGGATGATTTTCCATATTTGGACCAACTTCATGTGCCTTACTTAGGGCGATAATCAAGTTGAAGCAACTTTGGGTCACACATATGTAAGTTTTAACTAACTGCGCATTTGTATCTAAGCTTTAAGCATAACAGACACAGAAGGCGGGCCGGGTGTCTTACGAACCGCAATGGTTCCTTTAAGATCTGCTTGCTTGGCGCGGTCATTGTGTTGTTCATGAGACTGATGTTGTATAGACGCATCCGGGCCCACATTACTCTTTGTATGTATGTACGAGCAGGCCGCAGCGGTTATAAGTCGCTGCCCATGGAAAGGAGTGCTAATGTGAAGCCCGCATGAACTTATAGGAGGAGGCGTAACATGTGAGTAACGCGACTTTACGATGCTTTACGAAGACAGGACGACCTCGACAACCACCAACAGCTTCCTCCTTATTTTGCTAAGAATGTTGAACTTAGTATGAAAGTAAGAAAATTCTGAGATAGCTCCAAAAGCGTCAAAGACGAATCTTTTGACGCTTAGCAATGAGTCAGATACTTTAGTCGGAATGCAAAATGAAATAATAAGGTTACTGACCGTTTATGATTTATTCATACTGCCTGCTCTTTTTTAAGTCGCTCAAGTGTTTTATTTAATAATATTACCATTAGTAAGCGTTAGTAGGCCCCCCACAAGGTGGACCGACGATCTGGTTAAGGTCGCGGGAAGCTGCTGGATGGTGCAGGACAGATCGAGTTGGAGATCTGGGGGAGGCAGTGTATGTCCAACAGTGGACGTCTCTCGGCTAATGTGATGCTGATGATGATTAGTAAACGGACATCTTTCGTAAATAAAAACATAAAACTGCCGTGAAGCAGTTCGCTGTGTTTCGGATTGAAGGGAAAGGTAGCCAGTATAATTACTGGGCATGTAGGGCATATCATCTTAGTCCCCAGGATGGCAAACGCACTTGCGGTGTTAAGTGATTTACACTTAATATTGCAAGTGTCTATAGGCGGCGGTGACCACTTAACATCAGGTGGGCCGCAAGCTTGTTTGCCATCTCGTCACATAAAAAAAAAAATTCAAAATTCGAAATAGTTCTGTACATATTTCTATTAAGGATTCAGCAGTTAAATAGTAGTGTATTTATAATGAAGTCATGTTGTCTGTAGGTAGTTGAATCCGACCGAGGGGGCCAAAAAAAATCGTAGTAAGTACCTTATCCATTTTCCTACCCTGCACCCAATTTATTTGGGGTCGGTGCAGTATGCCTTGATATCGACAATACTGCTTAAGGATTTGGCATTACATTTTTACGATCGTGTGCCTGACACCAACCCCCCTTGGGAACGACTGCTATCTTTCGACAGCACCCGGGACCACCAGCTTAACGTGCCTCCCGAAGCACGGAGGAAAATCGATTTGACAAATTCTCGGTTACCCATCCGAGTACCGGCGGCGCACTTGGTTGCTTAACTTTTGTGATCGTTACTAAGAAAGCAGTAGTCCTCCTCATCGAAAAAGAATCGTAATACATGATCCAATGCAAATAGCGTGTAACTACATGAGAATACGAGAATGTGAACTGTGGACTGCTTTAGTCTTAGATTATTAGAATCACTTCTCTGTGAACCCGATCCTCCGAGGGAGTCTCTGTATCTATTAGTCTCTAGGGTGTTCCGGTCGGAAGGGAACTAAAGCTCACTTTTCCATTAATAATACTTTTTTTATATTACTGCAGATCTATAGAAGTTTTTGAATAGAGTTAAAAGAACTGATAGAATGAAATTAATGAAGAAATTGAGGATACAAGTAACATATAGAAACAAAACAATCCCAAGTGGACTAATTATATTATACAACATATAGAATATAGACACGTTACGTAAGTTGCGTACGAGCAATCAAACTGACATTATCAAATTGCCAATATGTATATTACTAACCACTCATAATGGCACTGTCTGTATTGAGATAGCTTATCGTTTCGCGAAACTTGGCTAACAACATAAATTGTAAATAGGATGTAATACCTATCGGCGATTAAAAATTCAAGGATCATGATAAATTATTAATTAATATTTTAAAGCATAGAATTAAGGCTTAAGATGGTCTCGCAGAACATTAATTTGTTTTCACAACACGTCCTAGAAATTGAATCCAGTCCAGACAAGTTTTCTTTATAGGTAACGTCGGTAGGGTAAAGTACCGGTAAGCAATCCGCGGCAGATAAACATTACATAACATCATAGCTATGATATAGGCTTCATGTTCTGAAACGACGTTTGAATATAATTTACTTAATATTAACAGGAAAAAATACCAAAATCAAACTATTAGTTTCGAGAAATAATACACCGGAAAAAAAAGTTTTCCAATGTGTTTTAGCCATAAGTATAAAACTTAATCCCATAAAACTAAATAAAAGAACTAAAAAGTCATTAAAACGTTATATGTATCTATAATATAAAAATGAATCGCAAAATGTGTTGGTAAGCGCATAACTCAACAACGGCTAGACCAATTTGGTCAATTCTTTTTTTAAAATGTTCGTTGAAGTTCAAGGATGGTTTTTACGGCGAGAAAAATTCGAATAATTGCCGGAAAAAACATAAAACTGGCCCTTTTCTTTTTCCCATACAAATGTTTTCTAATGACGGGACGAAGTCTGTCGGGTCCGCTAGTGTTATATAAAAACGAATCCCTGTTTCCCTTGGTCACGCCATAACTTCAGAACTACTTTACCTATTTAATTCATCTTTTTTCTTATGCTTTCTGATATTTTGTAGAGCGTTCTTAGGGAAAGAAGAATTAAGAAAATTGCGCAGAAAATTGGATAATTACAAAATTGACTGAAATTATTACAAAGCGAAAATACATTGACTAAGTGACACAAATAAACGTTGCTATGCAACGAGAACGCAGCTGCGTTCTCAACACAAATTTTGTAAATATTTTTGGTTGGTCCTCAGAATACAGATTGTTCTGTATTCTGAGGGTTGGTCCCTTGTTGGTCCAACGGTTATAAATTTTTGTCTTTATCTTTAAAAGTAGCCCTAATTTTATTTTTTTCAAATTTACCACAACTACGTTTGGCGGGTACCCGTGTTAAGTATTTTTTAATTTTTATTTATTTATTTAATTTATAAATTGAATAGGATTTAGAATTATATTGTGTGAACTCTTTACCTTGGCAAACCTTACCCTACCGAGAAATACCACAATGTTTTTCCAATTAAGTCACCTAAAGGATTGCGGGATGACGTGATCCGTGTACAAGTTAGTCTCATTACCTCGTCGTTCATCAAAATGGTTGAATCGTGCGCAGGAATGACTTAACGCGTGCGTAATTTATACGTCGAGAATTCACATTTTTCTTTATTACGCGTCTTTAATTGATATTAAAATACTCGTGAAGGTTAGACAATCTGTGATATTGAAGCTATTAAAATAGCAACTAGTATTACGCGGTTATGGATAATTATTTAATGTTATTTATACAAATTGTTTTAATATCCGTGAATGACTGCGCCAAATTCATGGCAAAGAAAAAATATATCGAAACAAGCACCTATAATAACAATAACTTCTAAAAAAACAGATGCATTATTTAATAGCCTGACATAACAATTAAATGTTCTATGGCACACTTGTGTATTTCACCGCGGACCGCATAACTGTTATAATTAGAGTTAAATGTCAAGATCAATGCCGCAATCCGGTTGGTATATTGTCACAATACGGCACAATAGGACCACTGATTACAATACTACGGTTTAATTATGAAAATTGCTGCCTTCATTTGGGTCATATAATACAATTATACATATTGTTGTGTGATGATGCACTTGTTTTTTTTTTCATGGTGCACACTATGTAGGTACTATCTGTATGTTCAATAATTATATGATAAGATATATTATGTTTAAATCAAATCAAATTTCTTTATTGCATGCCACAATACGACAAAGATGAAACAATATTCGAGGGCTAAATTTTTATCCTAAACAAAGTTTTATAGCAACTACATTAAAATTTAACACAAACTAAAATTAACACTTATAAAGGAGTACCCAATAAAAAAAGCATGAGATGTCTAAGCATTCAGTCATTTAACTATCTACCATAGAATCATTCAAAAAAATATGAAGGTTGTAGTAGCATTAGTTTATAAATAAGGAATATTTTTAAAGATTTGTTAAAAAGCGCAGGTTATTTAATGTTTTTTTTATATAATATTGTTAATGTTTATTTATATGTTTTTTTATTTTTGTAAGGTATATAATAGAACACTTTGATATGCATCTACTGCACTCTGTTAAAATAAGTGTTTTGCTTAGTCCAACTTAAATCTTAGGCTCCACGCAAATGGGCAAATGGGTGGCGGCCACGCGCCACGTGCGCAAACGAAGTTGGTCAGTGGCCGCCACAGGTGGCTGCCACCGCGGACATTTTTTTAAAGCGCGTGGCCGGCAACGGCCACGCGCCTTGCACAGCATCTGCCTATACAAAATGTATGAAAAAAATGTACCCTGTGATGAATCCATTCCGTGCGAGAAGCGCGCTCCAGCTAGTGCGAGAGATAAACCGTCGCACTAGCCGCACTCGCCTTGGCGACCTGCAGAAGGCGCTTCTTCACACCACTTTTGAATGACTCAGGATTGTAGGAAGGAGGGAACACGTGTGCTGGCAGTGAATACCATTTCTTGATTGTGCGACAAAGAAACGAGTTGCCAAATTTCTTAAAAACGCAATATGAGGGATAACCCAAAAGCTACTCGTCAGATGTCGTTCAAATTTAAAACGGACCACTTGACAAGCACGAGCTTTCGAATATAAAAAGAATCATGAATTCAGTACACCCTGTACAAAGTTTAGGCAATACACATAGAAAAACATACAGTCCAATTGAGAAACTCTTCCTTTTTTTAAGTCGGCTAATGACTCGTGAACAGATATCTCCGTGTTCATCACCCAAGATTCGAACCCTCTCCGTTAGGAGTCCAATCAGCGTTAATGACTCCATGAATATATTGTTGATATCATACCCAATCGTCATCTGTTTTCAATTAAAAACACGCACGTAGGCATCAATGATATCATCTTTGTAATTACAATAAAGGGACTAGAAGAATCTTAAAATACGCATCTAAATATATTAAAATTCATTCCAAGAGAACGTTTCCTTATATATTTATGAACGTGGAATTTTAAATTAAAAAACCAACCTTGTTTCTGGAGGACATACTTTCGTCTCCATGTATTTTTTGAAAATGTGACTAAGGCGCTTAGCAGACATAAAGATCTCGTTCACCTCGTGCGTCAGCAGTATTTATATTGCTGGTTTGTATACTGACATTATACCTTATAACACCTTCAAAATTTAATTGTAAAAATAGTATGTATGATAGTTTTGATAGCTTTCAAATCTTGTCTATCTATAATTACTTTTATATTTTAAAAAAAGAACATAACTCTTGTAATGAGCATCATACTATGCCAGAAGTGGTGCTAATGCCATCTTGATTATAATTCCACTACAAATTGTCCGCTGTAACACCTGAGCATATTTTTTGTTGAATAAAAATTACAGCTTCACACCACCACACTCCGCATTAACATTCCTAAGTTGCAGAGAAATTAGGTCAATAATTTGATGAAGGTTAACGAACGATATATTAGCGGTATAGAGAGCCGTGGCGAATCCAAGTTTAACTTGTAAGCCAATTTGAAGTCGAGGCCACCATGGAACTTTGGAACAAAAGCGCCTTTTTACCCGAAGCGATGATTGATCGACAGTGATAGGGCTAAATTATTATTACATTGTGATGCGCTCTCAGATCATATGATCTGAAGATGCGCTATTGACACTTAATTGTCAGATCAGAGAACTTCGAATCTCATTTGAGAGACCTTGTAGCCTCATAATATTAACCAGTATTCCATTGGCTTACAGGTTGAAATTGTGTATTCGGTTCGCAACACCAAAATGTCACACGCATGCTGTCATCTCTGACAACATCAACTTCTCCATGACACTCTGGCTACCATAGCGTTAGAATACCAATACTACGAAAACACATAGAATAGATCTTAAGTGACACTTAGAATACTCCCCTAGGAGAATCTTATTTACTCTAATCGCCAGCCTCGAATAAAGTCAAATTATACATTTCACGGTCCACTTGGGATGCGTCCCACTCCTAAGATCTAGTTAAAAGTATTTTCGAATCATTTGTTAAGGATGGGTAGGACATCAATAACATTAGGGTATTCAATAGGGAACTCGACGTTCATTCTTTAAAAACTTCAAATTGAATCTAGCCCATAAATTTATTCATTTATTTATCACACAAGTTAAATGTTATAAATGCTTGTCGCGAGATTTACTTCAATTTCTATTTTATCTACTATATCTTGAAGTAAGCCTCGCGACAAGCTTTAATAATATTTAAATTGTCGAACAGAAAATTATCTGTTCCATATGTCTATTAAAATAGGAAACACTAAAAACATGAAAAAAAATCCTGTCATGGATAAGTGCTGAGATGTTTTTCGTTTTCTATTTAATTTGGTATCAATTTCAATCATAACTAAACTTGCCAACCAAAAAGAAAACAATAGTAAACACTAATTAATAAAATAAAATACATCACCTAAAATATTGCAAGAAATGATGCGTCTTCCCTTTGCACTTGTCCTTGATGTCCTTGGTTTTGGTCATCATTCAACTCCGCGATACTGTTTCATAAGTTGCACTCGAGAATGCCGTGACTCACTTTAGAACACAGACAGACGGTAGAACAGTTAGAAACGTTTCAAGATTAGTTCATACGTGTAATTAGATGGGTCGGTTTAAGTCAATTTGTATTAGCTAGCGAAATTCGTTGCTGGCGTGATAAACCCCTTTACTCAAAATAATGTATCAGCAATGCTAATGCTAAGTCCATAACTCATGTCCTAACCTTTAAGTATTGCCTTACAAGATTACAGTGATTTTGGTGAGACAGTTAATGCTCCTGCCACAACTACAATTTATATGTTACCTACTATAGTGAAATTTTGGCTTAGCCTTATGGAATTAGATTTAGGAATTGAAACTTAAATTGAATAATTTCCAAATCATTTAAACGATAAATGGTGCTCCTATGAACTACAAGAAAAACATCGCGCCGAAATTATTTGCTAACAATCCGTAAAATAGTGGCATAATTGACACAAAGAGGCACGGTAGAGCTTGGTTACGCATGAGTAATAAACGAGAATCTACTTTACATACATCAACGACCGAAAGAGTATTTGCAAAAATCAATATAAAGACCGTCCGTTGTACTCCCTAAAACATTAATCAATTTGTGAATGGGTCCCGACGCGCGAACCAACTATGCTGCGTCTGCGAGAGTTGTGTCACTGTGATTGGACGGATTCCTCCCACGCCACGGCTTCTTTAATAGCGATAACGATGTAAACAACGCGTTCCTCTCCTAAGGCTAGATTGATATACGCGTAGTCGTTGACGTAATAATAGTTTATAGAGCGCTTGTATTCGGCGTTATGATCTAAGTGGCCCAATATGGTAGGTGTTTATGGCGTACGATAAGCTAAAAACGTCGTGAATTCGGAAAAATAAAAAAGAAGCAGGTATTATTTTGATCATTAAAATTATACTTCAATAAATCAAAAATCACTGCAAAGAAAGAAAACATCTCAATTCCAAATATTGTAGTTGTGTCTCAAAGTACATATTGTCTAAGAAAGACGAGTTGTAATTAATATTATGGAAACTATATCACATTTGTGTGTGATAGAACGTGAACATTGTATAATGTGCGATGAAGTTTGCATCAATTAATTTGCTGTTACTTCACTATATGACAATCTTACTGTTATATTGTAATGTTTTGAAAACTATACGTAATCACGAGCTATTACAAACACAAATACCTAATAACGAAGGCTTAAGTCCGACCACACTCCCATTATAGAAAAAAAATCACTTAGTTATTAACAAACAAACAACATTTACTCTTATTTCAATAAGAGCTGCACTAACGAAACACGATCCTTCGGCATACAGACACTAACTGATGTCTATCTAGAATGATCATAAACTTACCGAAACTACAGGAAAATTTTCTCAAACATTGACTTTAAGACAATGAATTTAAAAGCAAAAATCGTGTGTGACATAATATTATCTTAATTTAGGTGTGCGAAAACTGAACCTTGAATAATAGGTATTTCCGTTGATTCATACAAGCAACCTATCTTTTTCGAATGTGAGCTATTATAGATGTATTATTTACAAATTCGAAAACGTTGATAACACAGCGATGATGCCATTGATATTATGACTAATTTTGTTTTATTTGTATCATGACAACAACAACAATTATTAGGCAAAATTTAGAACATTGACACTTTGGGGTAAATAGATGACACATGTTATAAAAATGAATATTTTATTTTTAACATGTGTCATCTATTTTACTATTAGCGTAAAAATTACGTCGTCATTAACATGCAATAATTCAGGGGTTTGTAAAGGCAAAGATCAAACAAATTAATACAGAACCGTTCTCAAAACTAATTTATACGGCATTACATATCCGATTGCAAGTCTCAACGCATATGATACTTCTACTGAAGCATAACTTCCACAAAAAAAGATAGCTACAAAAGAAATACGCAACAAAGTTTACCATTCAGAAGACATTACAGCTACTATTTAAACAGCTGCTTTAGTCGTAGACACACAAATAGTACTTCAGTCATGTGTTGAAGCTATAAAAACTGTTTCCCACGCAAGATGTACGGCGCAATGACATCGCTCCTGGAAACAATCACGCGAGCTAATTTCGCTCTTTCACTAGTACGAAAACTGCACGTGCAAGACAGAGACAGCTTAGGTTTGTTGTGGAGACGAATGACAAAGCTGTAGCGTTCGGTGGGACAGAAATAGAGAAGCAAAAAGGTGCAACCCTGTAATTACTGTATGGCGGATTATGTAACTTATTGACCCAGATATTAATTCATCTGTGCATTCTCGTTACAGTTCTTGACTTGTTACATTTCTATCAGATAACGATATCTGTCGGAAACTTTTTAGCATATTAATATATTTCCACGCTCACACCAATTATCTAGCCCAAAGTAAGCATTATTAAGAACTTATGTTATGGATACTAGATTAGATATCCGAATAAACAAATATTTTGAACCATTTGAAGTGAGGCTTTCAACAACAAACAAAACAAGAGCATGACAAATTGACATGTAATTGGGTACTACAGGTTTTCTTAAATAATAGTCTATTAATTCCCCGGACTACTGAGACGATACAGACTGTAACATCTGGCTTTTGTTCATTGATTCATTAATGGTTAGTTACTTTTCGGAATTGACCCTTCTTATGCAGGCGATAGGCTTTCAACCTGTCACTATTTTGTAAGCATTGAATGGAAAATGGGCCATGCCGAATGTTACCTAAGGCTCTGATCAACTCCTTATAGGATTATGAGTATGATTTTATACTCCTCATACTATTTTTTTATCAATATGAAGAATTAATAGAAGTGTAAGTAGAAGCAAATACATTGGCTGTTATTTACATTTTCGCTGAAATAAGAGTACTATATTTCACACCATAAATATAAGAATATTCTCTTTGTTCCCCTGAAATGAAACAAACAAAGGGACGGACGGCCGAATGGATCTTCATTTGTCGTCATGATTCACAGTGGCGAAGAGAAATAATAAAAGCTATGACCGAAAGTCATGTTTGAAGAAGCATATTGGGCATATTCGTATTATCTGAACCAGTGAAAGAGTGGAACAAATATTGATCAGCCTTTTTCTAGATTAAATACAAATAAGTTGCCAAAATCGTCTAATAAATATAGTAGAAATTAAGGTTTGAAGAGGTGAGTGATAGAAGGGCTAATATTATTATGATAGGTAATGATGAATCCACCGACGATTAAAAATAAATTGACCACCGTATGTTGCCATGATACGAAAGCCTCGTGTAATGGGCATCGTTATATATAAAGGATAGTCATGCTCGTTTACCGCATTCCTCTCTGATAAACTAACTAATCCTTAGCACAATAAAACAATAGAGTTCATTGAACTTATCATCGGCAACCATCTGTTGGCGACCATTACAATAAAATCAGTGGAAACACATAGATTACCACAGGACGTGCGACATTGTCGACGATTAGTGGACTTTAAGGAGATGGCGTAAAGGTCACATTAGATATAGCACTGTATAGATGTACGAAGTTTTATGGAATCATGCTCAGTTGCTGGGAGAATCTTTTGCGGTCCATAACCGCAATAATCAAAGGCCATGGGCGAATTGTTTTAGGTTTGAAAGGTTCTTTATGTAATAAAATGTTTGTGAAATTAGACCCGTATTGATAAAATGACATTGAAGAAAAAAATGGTTATTGTAACTTTTGTAGCGTTACGTATACTATAGTACTACAGTATTTTTGTATTTCTTGCATAGTTTTTTTTTCGTAGTTTTATATAGAATTTTTGTAGCGACAGTGTCCTATTTTGATTTTTAGTTTTTGTTCCTTAAATTGTCTGCATTTTTTATTATAATGTTTTTATGTATGGAGACTTTCACAGACTTTTTGTTTGTATATACGAACATTTTTAATATTGATTGTATTGTCATTAGTCTTTCTTGAATAAAACAATAAATATTTATGTAAAATGGTCTACGTCATATGCAGTCAGTGGTATTAGATAGGTAGTTACTTAGGGCGTTATTGATGTATTTTACGTATAAATCTAGAACTCCATCACGAGAAATATAATATTAAGTAATCATTTATATTTTTACTTGTGTATTTGTTAATAGTCATATACGAAATAAAATAGATCGCACCGTAATATTACGTCATGATTATACGGTTTTTCTTTGATTACAAAATGTTTTATAGAAAATATTATGCCATATTATAGGTAAATAACTTATGGATAAACCCTATAAACGCCAGGGAAGGATTATATCTTAAGTGACGTAAAGGTAAATGAGAATGAAATGAAACTAAATGAGGAGGGCGATCCTGACCCAACATTTGTGGACGATCCCACGGGAGTACCTAAGCCAAATGTCGGGTTGAATGAAGCTAGAGATCGTAACGGTCACGGCCGCGTGGCTCGGCTCACTCGATTTCCCCAATAGTAAGAATCGGTCGTCCTCAATTAATCGGACACAGTACGAATTAACTAAGTGCACTAACGCTGCCTGTTTCACTTCGATTATTTTTGTGCATAGCTGGTTGGAAGGCAGCGCGTAAAAGAATTATTATTTTCTCTTACAAGTGATTTTTCTTTCACACTGGTGGCAAGAAAGCATAAGGTCAACCTGACGTTAAGCGGTCTTTACTCTACTAACACCGCTTATAACCCAACACCACATAAAGCCACAAGCAATTCCTCGTCACTCACCTTCTTTTGTCGTGAGAGGCGTGATGCCTTGCAGCTCGGTAATCGGAAAGGGGTACCTATCAAAATACAGATTTTTTTGTCATCGAATTTCATTTCACCGAAAACTATTCCACGATTTTCAATATCTATTTTTCTTGATTGATCGACTAGCTAATAATCACCGTTTCATATTATCGAATAAACTTTCATAAAAAAAATGTTTCAAAGTTGTGTTGCTTACCAGAATAACGGTCTATCGAACTAACATTTCATATAAACTATCAAGTTATCGATAACACTATTTATAAAAACATGTTTCAATATTTAACGTCACACATTGTAATGTTTCGTTTAACAACATTCCATCGCAGTAACGTTTCATCGAACGATACATTTGCCTGTTGACGTTTGACGATAAAAACTGTTGAGGTTAGTTCTTAATTTAAAAACTAATTCTTAATTTGCAAGTAGGTACACACCATGCAAGCAAGCATACAGCATGCAAGCAAGCATGCAAGCAAGCATGCAGCATGCAAACAAGCATGCAGCATGCAAACAAGCATGCAACATGCAAGCAAACATGCAGCAAGCAATATAATGCTCCGCTCGCTTCGCTCGCTCCGCTATGCTTGGTCACAAGTCTAACCTAACCTAACCTAGGTTTATTTTCGTATTAATGGTTTTTCTTTATAGCGGGGGGCCTCAGGCCCCCCGACCCCCCCGAGCAGGGGGGCCAGCCCCCCTGCACCCCCCGGCAAGCATCTTGCAGGCATGCATACAACATGCAATGCAGGCATGCATACAACATGCAATGCAAGCATGCATACATCATGCAATGCAAACATGCATACAGCTTGTAATGCAAGCATGCATGTAGCATGACAGAATACAACAAGCAATCTCCGTTAGCTTCGGTTACACCGCTGCTGACTGCCTGTTGTTCTAAATCTAACCTAACTTAATCCATAGGTTTTCTTTACAGGGAAACAAAAATGATTACGAGTAATTACATAAAAAAAAGTATTTTCGATGTACACTATTTTTAGTGTAGTAAAACTTGATGTTTCAACTATTCTGCAAACTGAAACTTACGTGGAAACAAAATTATGGGTAACAAAACATCGATTTAACATTATTTCGATAAAATAAATAAAATAGGAAAAGAATTTACGATGGAATGAGCTTGTAGATAACAACTATTCGAGGAAATGAAATTGCGATGTAACCTGATTCTAGGAGTTGTTAAGTATTGTATAAAAAGATCTGCGAATTGTTTTATGGGGAATGAAAATCGATGAAGTTAATTGCGATAAAGTGATGGGTTCCCATCGGAAAGTGGGCGACTTGATAAACATATTGACCATATAACCAATAAAGGCTTCCAGCTTTACGGGTTTGTGATGCGTTCCTGTCTTCAGTTTAAAAAACCTTCCAGCAATCTGCAGCGTTAATCAGATCTCAGGTAGGGTACGCCTCAATTGTATGGAATCCTCACTATGCTAAATAAAGCGATCAACTAGAATCAGTACTACGGAAGTGGACTTTAAAAAAAATAAACTAAACACCCTTAAGGTTTCAAGGTCATTCTTGGATCAGTTTTCTTTTATAAGCTATTGTATAACAATTTTGATGCCACGGATGTGGTTAGCAAAGTTCTGTACCGTGTACCTGCCATGTCGATCTCAAAGAATAAGAGATACGCGACCACATCAACTCTTTATCCCACCCTGTTCCAAATCGAACGCGGGGAAGAGTATACCTACCCCTTACTCGTATATAGTTCACTCATTAATCAAGTTAACGATGTGGACATATTTTACCTCACTCTTAATCAATTTAAAAATCGCACCTTAGATATCCTTAGTAACTCAGCATAGAAACGAAATTCAGTCAGATTTGTAAGAAGTTCATAAGGTAGCACATTAATCATACATAACAATGGTACGAGTAACATAATCAAATACTCGTATTACTTAATCACGATTAAGGAATTGTCTTGAATAATATTTCATCTTATAAACCTCTGCCGTTGACAATGTAGCTGGTTACACGATGAAACCAATCTATCTATATGTAAAAGTTTTTATTATTTAATTAGATTGTGTAATTGTTCTTTGTCCCAAATAAATAAATCAAAAAGTGGGGTGGGGTCATTTGCTGGATCTTTTTTAAGTTCTATTACGTCAATACGATCCAAGGGAAAATGAAGCTATAAACAGACGTGACTAGAAATTATTGACTTGGCTCAACCGTCTTTATCTATATTGAGTATGGAAGATAAGGGTCAAAATTCCTTGTACTCGACAAAAACCATCATCCATTAAAAAAGGTAAACAATAGAACAACATTCATAATAATCTTCACCTTTCGAAGACAATGCAGACATATCATGCATAACAGGCATGATTAAGTCATTCCATTTCCAATTTCGGCCAAAGATTACCAAGTCTAATTGATCACGTATGTGATTGGATCTACAGCCCATATACGGCGACGGCACAATATAAAAAGGGCGCAGAAAAAAAGCTCCTGTAGGTAAGTACTTCATTTTAATACCTACTCTCGGGCGTTGAAATATGGAAAGGTAGGACAATCCGATTAAGTAGCTACTTGAATTGGGTACATAGAATGAATGTATGTGAAGTGCTATAAATCAGTCACTTTGCTTAGCTACGTCGGTTGCAGTAGGGCACAACCAACAACACTCCCTAACACTCAACCAACCACGACCTATTAAGAGCGAAACGAAGAAAATAAAGGAGTAATTCTATTCTATAATTTTGTTAATCCGTCCTCATAACTTAATCAACGATGTCGGACTTTTCTATGTACCTAATGTAATGTTCTTGGATTTCTTCTCCAGAAGAGGTGTCTATGTGAACGTTGCTTTCTTGAACACTTCTATACTGTATTTATTTTGTGGCGATAGCGTATTGAACCGAAAGCTATAACGAGTGCAGTTAAAGCGAGTTCGGAGGGCTTTTACGACGAAGTATTGCCAATTAATCACTGTCGATCAAACATGGCGGAGGTTTTGTTTGCACTAGTAATTATTATTACAAATATATATAGACTACTCCTTTTATCTTGACAACTACTCCTTTTTATATTGGCAAAACGCTCTTTACCTTCATCACAACTGGTTCTAAGTGATGATGGAAGCGAGCTTCCATCATCACTTAGAACCTTCACCACCGAGTGATCGGCTATCTTATCGTTAGCTGTCGGAACACAAAAATTCTGTAAACTAATAACTCGTTCTATAATATTCGGAAAAGTATCTTTATTGGAATTAAAAAGTAATTGCAGCATACGTTAATATTATGTGCTAATAACGACATTATTTAGGCGACAGGCTGGCAACCTGTCACTGTTTTGCGAGTACTTACTCTCTCTGCTCTCAAAGCCTTGCTCAACTCCTTTTGGGAACTTTTGGGTCATTAACTTACTTTATTTTTTACTAGAAATCAGTGCATTTTATAATACAGACCTGGATTGAATGTCCCCCATCCGCCTTCCCTTCAGCCACAACTTGACCAATCACATCTTAACACGTAAATTGTATAATTCACATCACTCAATTAGTTCAACGGTCCCATCATCACAATTGAAGCACCATAAAAATTTAACTTCCGTATTGACAAATCCCACATTCCAAAACCTTCGACACAATAACCAAGTAATTTGTCCGCCACAACTTTGTCGTGTTGTGACGCGTGCGCAGCCTACTATAATAACTGTTCGTATCATCTATTGTCTGCGTTTGACAACATTGTATGGTACAAGTCACAAGAAAATAGGCCAATTAAAAAACAATAAAGCTCCTACAAAATAATTATTTCCAACTTTCATTTTGCATTTTTATGTATCTAAATAGAATCTTCCGCGAAATTATATGGTAATTAATTATGGTAAAAAGGGTAGGCGAAGAAACATGTGTGCTTACACAAGTGGCAAACGCTCTAAGGCGTTTAAAAGTAAAAACGTTAACGCCAATATTTTGACATTAATTTATGTTAGTTTCATGCAATAGATTGAACACTTGTCTAAGACGATACCGGCAGGCTGGCGGCGCGGCGGAGTTCTTGCTAGGGCATGAAAGGTAGGGGGTTAATAAATATAAGAAGACATAGATAGGGAATATTCTGTCTCTAGGTTGTATAATTTCTTGATTTATATATATACTGGATATAATTATTTTTATTTGTTGTTTAGGGCTTTTGCATTAGAGCGATCTATAAAGATATATTAATTGTGACAAGCCTCCAAGCAAATCTTATTGAGGCCTTACACGTAATCTTTTAGCTGAGCACTGTCCTTTTCCCCTTTGACTCCTGTCCGCAGAATCTATAAGTATCAGTCTCTTGTAGTCTTATTGTTATCAAAATGTCTGATTAGCTTGCAGTGATAACAATATAACTAATACAACAAGAACACATATAAGTTCATATTTTTATAAATTTACAATACAAAAAGTGGGTTTTGCTTTACTCTAGTGCTTTATTGTGTGCGACGTTCAATTGGAGTAGCTTGGGTTAAAAGTGAAAACTAGAAAATGTATTGTATCTGGACATTAGAACCTTTTATGAAAATCTTATCTTAGACTTTCTACACCGAAATCGAAGAAGTAAGGTTCATGCAATCATACACCTAATTCATTCACTAGGTTAATACGCTATCTGCTTTTCTTTGCGCCGCCACTCATTTTAACAAGGGCTCTGTTTGCGGACCGCTAAAAGAATTACCTTTGTCGATAATGAGATTAGCTAAGTCTTTTCAACGGGGGAATCATTAACACATACACTCACAATGGCATACTTTCTACATTTAGAAAAAAAAAACAATGAAAATATTTTCTCTCCTTTGGGGCATTCACATGATGAGTAATTTAGTTGCAATTTGGAAAAGTCACTGTAATAGTATCAATTTAGAAATATCAAATTACATCGTATTCATGTAAACAGCGACATTCTTTGGGCGCCAATTTGGGACTAATCCCTAATTGGCACCTAAAGTAAGATTATATTCGTGTAGTAGCTTTCACAGTTATTTCGCAACCATTATTACACAGAGCGAATGTGATAGTGATAAATTATTTATTTTTATTAGATATTTATGTTTAAAAAGAAACTAATATCAATCTTTGGATCTTACTCATCTCTTACTCTACTCATTTAAAAAAACTTAATATTTTTGTTGGTAAAGAAGCATACGTTTAACGTTTGATTAATTTTTTTACAAAACCGAGATCGCAAAGAAGCTTGTTGCTCACCTGGTGTTAAGTGGTTACCGTCGCCTACAGACACTTCCAATATTAAGGCTGAATCACTTGTCACTGCAAGTGCGTTGCCATCCTGGGGACTAAGATGATATGCCTTCCATGCCCAGTAACTACACTGGCTACCTTTTCCTTCAATCCGAAACACAGCGAACTGTTTCACGGTAGAAATAAGAAAGGCGGTGGTAACTACCCAGACGACCATACATATGGGTCTACCACCTAGTATGGTATAGTAAAGTGAAGATTTGGAAGTGTTATTCACCAATAGAAATTAATATAAAAATGTATATATATAATTAGTCTTCTGTTAGACGTTACATCCCCAGAGCGAGTGCGGCAAATTCGCTATTTTTATGTAATAGGGAGGCAAACCGGCATACGATTCATTTGAGTATATTCCGGATGGTGGAAATCAGCAGCTGGAATTAATTTAAACAGTTCGTTTAAACATTCCCTATGATATATGGGGTAGAAGATGCAAAGAGAAGCCACATCTCTACGTAGGGCCAAGTAGTTGGTTAGAATACGCTAGATTGTCGACCATTCGAGCTGCTCTTCGCTGAATGCGGTCAAAGGGAAGTGGGTATTGAGGTGCCCCTGCCCAGAGATGAGAACAGTATTCCATATGTGGCAGAACTTGGGCCTTGTAGAGTTGTAGGCAATGAGCTGATGTGAAATAGTGTCTCGATCTGCTGAGTATAGTTAGTTTACGAGAGGCAAGCTTGGACTTATCTTCCAAATAGCCCCGATTTTGAACGTCGCTTGAAAACACCAAGGATCCCGATGCTGCATGAGGCTGTTATCAAGGGGGTACCATCAATATGAGGGTATACGGTAAAGAGAAGTTTTTTAGCAGTAAACACGCAAACTTGTATCCTGAGTTAGCTGTGCCCTAAATTTCCTAAATTGATCATACAATATTGTACTTAATTTTCCCTGTATTAAGGTAATGAATTCGCTATTTTTACTTTATTAAATAGCAAGCCTTGACAAAAGTTGATTCGATTTGCCCTTCGCCCACCATAACTAAGGGCTTTTGTCTGTGCCCTCTGAAGATTTTCCGTGGCCATTAGCTAATCGTGTATTGAATAATACAAAGTGCTTAGACAAATTGTTTTACGGTTACTGTTCTATTAGCATTGTATAAGTTCCAGCCTGTTAAATAAATGGCCAAGGGCATTCGTTGTTTACGCAACCTAGGTTGTTTTTATTAATAATTGCAGTCCCAAGTGAAACCTATTCAATGAATCGCGCTTCCTCAATGTTTTGTTTAGCGGTGCGAGGTTTTGACGCAAAAAAGGATAATAGTTTACAAATGGATTTTAATGTAAAATACTATAATGGTTGGAACTCTTGGGACGTTGTTAATGATAGTGTAGTCAATAAGAACATTGAGTTTATGACTTTATGTTAAGTTAATATCGTCTATAAATGCTTAAATGACATAACGACACACGCAAGCAGTCTTTATTATTCATACCTACCTATGTGTTTTTTATTATTACCTTTGCAACTTTCGAAGCTATACATATAAATATTTACTATTTTAATACAGTCGCTACGTTCATAATGGTAGGGCACATTTACTTTAAGGAAGGGAAGGGTTTGCGGAAGGGCACAGCGCCAGGACTGAGGAAGTAACTCCAGCAGTAAAATATTAGTGGCCATAGGTTTCCAGAGCTGCGCAGGGTTAGGAATGGGAGGTATATATTAGTTGCGGGCACATTACACCTTGGTGAACAAGCGACTATAAGTTACGGTGATCGCTTGCGTTCAAGCGGACCGTAGTAATTCTAATTTGACATCTTTTGTTCAGAACTAACTGAGGAGCTAGTTGTAAGTCCTGGTCAGATTTTAAAACTGACAGGATATTGAACCTGTTCCTGGAATTTCGTATTACTTTACCATTTTGATTAATTGTTATTTGATTGTTGTTTTAATGTGTTTCTTATTTTAAACAAAACTACATACTTTTTTGGATTCGCGTGTATTTTAGATTTCACTTTTTTCTGTTTCAACCCAAAGTTTCGTAAAAAGTTTCAACGTTTAAAAATGTTTATTTATTATTTAATATATTACGTAGCGCTCGAGTGAAAATTTATATTTGTACTATTGTGGGTGTGCCTGTCTTATTAAAATCACATCCACCATTAATAGCGTAGCTACCAAGTCACATATCACATTATGGTTAGGTATAACATTATGAACTTAGTTTTATTTCTGGCGCAAACATCGCAACATGGGCGGGCGGAAGAAATTTTAATCTTTTGAACGTTGGAAGTACCCGTTTCACGCGAACGCTCGACAAAATAAGGATAAGTTTGAAACAGACATGTGATATGGTTTTTTTTCTATACTACGAGATGGCAAACAAGCTTGCGGCCCACCTGGTGTTAAGTGGTTATCGACGTCGCCTATAGACACTTGCAATGTTACCTCAGGGTATATCACTTAACACTGCAAGTGCGTTGCTATGCTGGGGACTAAGATGCTATGACTTCCATGCCCAGTAATTACACTGGCTACCTTTCCCTTCAATTCGAAACACAGCGAACTGCTTTACGGTAGAAATAAGAGGCGGTGGTATCTACCCAGACGACCCTACATATGGGTCTACCACCTAGTAGACCTGTTTTCACATTTTTTCACTTTGTAGGTAATAATAGTTAGGTACCTACTTGTAACGACAAGAGAGTGACTCTGACTAACATGTCACAGAATTTTTAAGATATAAAAGTTTGTCACGGTTAATGTTTGAACCTAGATTTAGAATGTTTTGAGTTCTGCTTAGTGCGGAAACCGGAAAAATCAACCAATAAACAACCACTCTTTTCCTCGCACACTGCTTACCTAACTGGCACAGCTCTGATGGAAAAGCACCCTTGTCCGGACCAAAACCAATTTCAATTCTACTTTGCACTGTATCCGTTTGTTGCTAATGCGTTGACTTGGTATTCTTTTTCAGAATATACGCAACTAAAAGGTATTAGATGAAGCTTCCACTATTCAATTTCCTTTCAAGACACGGAGGAAATTAAGCAAAACCTTTAATATTACGATTATTATGAACGCCACGACAACGTAGGTACGTATAAGGCAACAAAAATCCATCTAACAATTACCTAAAATGCATAATCTTCTGACAATACGACTTGTCTAATATAATTTACAACCTTGGTTTTTATTCAATACCGAAGGTTGTTAGGTCGGAATTGTCCCGAACTCGTAATAAGTTTATTTATTCACTGACACAATATCGCAGATGAATAAATACTCGCCTATTGTAATTATAATAAGAATAATATAATGTACTCTACATTAGTCATTTATTTGAACTACTCTCACCTTGGTTAAGTTTAAATATTAAATGAGAACGAGTCATTATTGAGGAATTTTGTATTTTTATTAATATTATATTGATTTGTCGATAGTATTGTGTAACAGTCAGAGATCGACAACTGTTTTGATTGCGCAATTAAATTAGCATCGTATTTTAATATACATTGGAAATACTTGACGTTGTACAGGTTGATTGATTACATTTTTTCTATATCAATACTTTATAGATTTGTAATTTAAGAGATTAATGCACCTACTAGGTAGGTACTTACTGTTGTAAATACTTTTTAACAGTACCTATCTACATTGAGAGCTAAAATTTACATTTAAGAACTTGTGATTGGAGCTATTGAAATTTATAGGTACAAATTTTGCTTACCAGTGCTGTTCGAGTTACCAGCTGAACATTGAACTCGGCGACCGCATGGTCAGCAACGAGACAACAACCAGGGTTGCCAGGTGCTCGGTATTTTAGTACTGTGTTCGGTATGACAAAAATACCGAAGTATGGGAGGTTCGGTATTATTTCTATTTATTTTTTAAAAATTTTTGTTAAACGAATCGACTGTAAAATTTACGCAATCGGCAATCAATGCTGCGTAGTGTCTCTACTACTTATGGGCCAGCCACACACTCGACGAGTGGCGTGGGAAGTAGCGAGGAAAGGAGGCAGACACGTAGTATGGCAACTGGCCTCGTCATGCTCCCCATCGCACCATATTTTGTCGGTTATTTGTGCGCGAGTCAAAGGATCGGCAATAAGGCAAGTGAGGAGCTTTTTTTTTCTCACTGTTCGGTATTGTTTTTGTAAAAGACCTGGCAACCCTGACAACAACTAGCATTCCGCGGGTCAACAGCTACGTGCACCTATCATAGACAAAATAAAACTATCGCTCGTACAAACTTTCACGTTTATAATATTAGTAGTATATACGTATATTAAAAGTAGCCATACTTCCTTGACGCGGTAGTTCTTGGCCTTCATATCACTTGATGATAATAAAGCTGAAGGCGGAAGAGAGCTTCACTCGGAACCAGGGTTGCCAGGTCTTTTTCAAAAAAATACCGAACAGTGAGCAAAAAAAAGCTCCTCACTTGCCTTATTGCTGATCCTTTGACTCGCGCCTATCCTTAGGTTTATGAAAATAGCTTCACTATGTCGAATCTCCGGATTTTATTACTAGGGGAGGGGGTGCTTTTGAGGGGGGGGGGGGGGGCAGAGAGCGGTGAAATGGCTAGATGGGCCCTGATAACAAGGCTACGATTCGTTTATCAGGGAGAAAAATTAATCAGAAAATAAAAAAAACCGAAAACCTCCCATGCTTCGGTATTTTTGTCATACCGAACACAGTGCTAAAATACCGAACGGTTTGGTAAAATACCGAACACCTGGCAACCCTGCTCGGAACCCTCAAGTACCTACCTACCGAGGGACTGACTATATTATCTCTATGCTTGTTTAAGATATATTTTTGATTCTACGCCTAGCCCAAATTAAGTATCATTAAGAACTTGTGTTATGTATACTAGATAACGGACAATTTATATGCCTATACATATAATAAGTATGCGTTTGTTACTCTTTCACGCAAAAACTACTGAACGGATTTTAATTAAACTTTACAATAATATCATACATCAGAATAGTAAATAGGCTATAATTTAACCGACATAGACGCGAGCGAAGCCGCGGGCGACCACTAGAGAAAAATATTTTTTCTTGTAACGTCGCGTTGATTATGAAACATGAAACTGACAAGACCGCCGTCACTAAACAGTCGACCAGGCATCTGGGACAGCCGAAACTCTCGCCTTATCAATTGTAATAACTGGCAAAACATTCAATCAATACAACAGCGTGTATCGAGGGCGTCACATTAATAACTGTAACGATTGCCAGCGCGTGAGTGTTGATCGCGTAATAGCTGCGCGTGCGCTGCCACACAAACTACCTATGATTCTGAGCTGTGATTATGCAAACCTATTAAATAAAGGTATTCATCATCATCATTTCAGCCGAGAGACGCCCACTGTTGGACATACAACCTCCAAATTGATGATAAATCTTGTTTAAATTTTTGTTTTACAATACAAATCGCACGTCCAGCATCAAACCGTCAGTAACAATAAAAATATTTTTTCAGAAACAGCGTCTAAAGTTCATAAACGAGTAATCTTTGCAAAAATCCAAAAAAAAAAAAAAAATTTGTTTAACTAGTAAATCGGGCTGCAAGTTTTCTCCGACAAGTATTGGAAGTCATTTTCGTACATACATACGGGATCAAAGGTGGCATCCGTTGTCAAAACCTGTGTCACAATCAGCTATTTGTTTAAAAATCCCTTTCAATTTGCGTGTTCTTGGATTTGGAAAAGGCATGATTAACTACTGGAACAAATAAGAAGAAGCGTTAATATCATTTTTACTAATATTATTAAGAGTTAAAGTTTTGAAAGTTTATTTGTAGGAAGTATTCTCTGAAACTACTGAACCGATTTTAAAAATTCTTTCACTAGTAGAATTTTTTTTTTTTTTTTTTTTTTTTTTTTCACGCTCACACCAATTATCTAGCCCGAAGTAAGTATCATTAAGAACTTGTGTTACGGATACTAGATAACGGACTTTTTTTTTTAATATACATAATAATTTTAGATATTTTTATAAATAAACTTAAATAAATATATAAACAACCATGACTCGCAAACAAACATTCGTGTTCGTCACACAAACATTTGCCGCTACCAGGATTCGAACCCGGACCGCTTGATGTGTAGCCAGCTATACTGACCATTCCACCACGACGGCGTCATTATTTATTATTGTTGAGTGAAATAGGCTATATTTCAGCTAGTTATAAATACCTATTTTAAATAACATTCAAAGTATGTATTTATAACTAGCTGACCCGTGTAGTGGACACGGGTCCTGGGTGTCAAATATTTTTCACAATCAAATATAGCCTATGTGACTCAGGAATAATGTTAATTCTACTCCGAGCGAGTACCGAGATTATGTTATAATCTCAGTACTCATTCGTATCTAACGTAAAATAAACACTATGCATACGATATGTATGCAGACAAGTCCACTGAAATACAAAACGTCACTAGTGACACGGTGATAATATTACCGTGCTAGTGATGTCTGTGAGCTTAAGTAGGGCTATCAATGTGGGGGTTTTTGCATAATGCTCTTTTTTAGGAATGTTCATAGATGGCGCTTTTAGCTCTATTTTGGACATTTTAGTATAGTGACGGTTTGATTCTGAACGTGCGAAATGATATAATAGGTACTAATTAAATACTCAATTACTCATTTTAGCCAAATCTGTTTTACAAGCAATTAATGTATCCTTAGAAATTCGTGTTAAAATTACTAAATCATCAACAAATGACCACTAAAATTAAATACCAAACACGCAGTTACGCCAATAATTTTCTCTTTCATACAGTTTCCATTCCAGTGCAAAATTGAACGAAAGTTCTAGGCCGAGGCCGAGTGCAATATACTCGTACAAAGTTAACAAAGCCGTGTTACAAAATAAAAAAACTGTTATATACCTATCATTTTGTAAACTGCCTAAAAATACCTAATCGTGTTTGTGTGGGCATTAGCGCGTATCTATAGTTATAGCAATATTCCAAAGTGCCGAGGTTAAGGAGGTATAATAACACTTCCATATTATAATGATGATATCTCTGCTCTGGTATTGTCATAAAACTAACTTATGTAATATACCTACATCTAATTAATCTATGTACAAGCCTTATCTACTTATTTACTGTTATCTCCAAAAGTTGATTATCTATACCTTAATAGTACGTGGAGATAACATTGTGCATACCGGCACAGATCATAAACGCAAGTGATCCCGCGGGCATGTGCTAGTATGTAATAAGTATTTGTGCGTGTGCATTAGAAATAAATTCGCAGTCTACTTGTTTCATTATCATTTTAGTTTTAAAATAAGATTGATTTTATCGCCCTTGTGATAAATTTTTGACATAGATACCGCTGCAGCCGCTGACAGATCGGAATTTATATAACATATGATCACTATCAACTGTTATATATCGTAGATACTAATCAGATATGAATTAATAAGGACGAACGTGCTTAATCATTTGCAGTTTGCTAAATACCTACAGATATAATTTCTTACACTACCTATAAAAATGGAAACAAGAAACTTGAGGTATTTCGAAGCGAATTTTAAGGGCCTACATTTTAAGTAGGGTTATATTTTGATAAGAAAAATAGGAGAACCCATTAGTAAAAAAGTTTTTGTCTTACAAGTCATTGGGATAACATGTTAAATGTAATAAAAAATAGTGGCAGTGTCTGCTGAATCATAAAATTATCGTAATAATAAAATCTTTATTGTACCAAGAAAGTTACAAAAGTAAATTGTAGCCCTGAGTCCTTAACTAGTATGAACTGTATTTCAGGAGTCAGTTCCTTCCCAATAAAGTTTACAATACTATAATTCTTAGGTACTACGACAAGAGTATTTTATATTTTATACAGATCCGTCCCAACTTTAAACACGCTCGATTTGACGTTTCTGACAGTGTACTGAATAATTCGGTATATTGTAAAAACTAGAAATTAATAGACTTTGGTGCAGGCAAAATTGAGTTAAGACACATCATTAAAAAAAAATTGTTGTCGGATAAAAGACATCGCTTGATAGAATCTGGAGATCTGGAGTCATCTACATCTAACTATATAAAAGCGACCTCCAACGTAGATTAAAAGTAATTCACTACCATAGGTAAACATGTAAAAGGATACTCGGAGCTCACCATATTAAACATATTATCAGTATTGTGTTTCAAATTTAAATGTTATGTTTCCTATACTGCAATCGGACTCGCTCGCATCACTGCGTAGTGGTAGACAGACATGTCATGTTAAGTAGGTAGTAACTGGTCAAGTGAATAATTTTGTAAATTTTTTGTTGTTTGTAAAATTAACTTTAGAATATTCGAAAGGGGATTTTTGAAACTTGAACTAAAGTTACAGCAAACCGAGTATATTGCCGAACATTGCAAAAATGGTTCAGTGTTAGAACACGGTGTTTTAAAAAAGGTGTGATATTTCGCTTTTAACGAGTAGGCTTTTTGAAGGTGAAAATCGCTGAGGAACATCATCGAGCTGGAAAACAGATGACGTGCAAAATAAATTCTTTCTACTGCTACGATCTTTAGTTTTTTTATTTCTATGATTTCAAACAATAGCCATGTTTAAATATAGTAAAAACCAACAAAACAAGTTAATTGTCAGTAGTTAGGTATGTAAATTTTATTACACAGAAAAACTAATGATCGAATCAGAACATAATGACCACCCGTAGCAGAAATATCAAAGCAACAACATATTATACGTGTAATGGAATTAGAATGCCTCAAAAATACGTCGAGATACCAAGCTTATCATAATCATATTACTGTCCAAGGTATCGTCGGGGGTAGATTCTCCGGAGTTCTTGTTGTAAAAACATGTGTCGAGAGGCTACATTTTTAACTCAATCCACCGTACAAGTATTTGTTAGTATTAAAGTACATTTTCACTCGACATTGGCAAAATGCGTAATAATCTATTCTTCTTGTTAAGTATTTAAACTACCTATAAGCCTGGTTTTTTTAAAGGTTTCTTTAAAAAAAAATTAAAGTATTTCTGATATCTGTAACTTCTTGTTTTTCCTTTGGTCACCCATCCGAGTATCAACCGCTTTGCGATCGTTACAAAAAGCTCGGAGCTATCGAGCATCCCTTTCGAATTTATTGCAGTTGCTTAAAATGAAATGTAATACTTTATCACAGGCGGAGGTAACCAACCTCTTGCGCAGATGCCGCTCAATTTCCGCGCACACAATGAGGCTGGCCAACCATGACTGCCACAATGGGCACGCCTGGATTTAACTCAATTTGACTACAGTAAACTGTATACGGGTACCGTACATTTTGTATTGTGCCTATGACCAATGAAGATTGAATACATAATCATAATCAACTTTGACTTTTGAAATTCGCGATGATCACACAAACATTTAGTGCAGTGTGTAACGGACGTCAGTAGGTAATGTCAGCAGCACCCCTAGGTATACTTGAGCCCACGGAGTACTAAACCTTGAGCCATATTCGAGAATAAACATAAACAAACCAAATGTTTTTTCGTATAGATTTGTCCCTTTCACTCGGTATCTTTCTTGCTCATCATTCATAGAAAAATTACAGTGGACGAGTATCTTTTTTTACCAACCTAACAAACACAATCAATTATGCTAAAAAGTACGGTATTGATTAACATAAGGCGTCACCAATCACAGACAAACATAGATTTTAAATATCCATAACATATTTACCTATATGTTTTAAACTGTTGATAGCGTTGTTGAATAGTATCAATTGCCTGGGGGGGTCGGGTATAATATATAAAACAGGTAGTTAGGAGTAAATCCTTAATCAAATAATTACGATCAAATTGACTATACGTACTACGTCTATTTTAACCGGGATCTAAGCAAGCTCGTATTAGACAACGACCAAAATTCACGTTTACATTCACGACCGCAATAAATTGGAAAATGTTCCTGAAACACAAAGTTAGCAAACTTCTTAAATATAAAAAAGTGCCCACGACGCGACGCGTAGTCAAGCCACTAAGTTACACCAAGGTTTCACTTCATCCTTGCGTGCTTCCTAAGTACTTAGGTCATTGTTTTGTTGAATACGTGTTTATTTATTCATTTTATTTGTTGTATCAGCTTTCACAATTACCTACTCGGGTAGAAGGTAAAAATGGGTATTTACTAAGGATATGCAGATAATACCAGGTACAACGAGCAATACACATAGCCCAATATCTCTATAATTAATTATACATAATTACAGTAAATTAATTAAAATTAATAGACGTTTTCCGTGACTGGATTTAATTTGCCTTAAATATAAGATGGTTTAAATTTGTTGGAACTATTCTGCGTTTAAGAGCGAAAACATAGAAACGATGAGATAAGTAGAATAGCAGTTCTAACTAAGACACAGAGACGAAAGCTCTTAGAAATCCATGGGTCCATCAAGGAGCCAGAAGCAGTACCACACCAGGAACATAATCAACATTTTCCATACGTTTTTATAGTGGTTTTTGTATATTCAAACATTACTCAACCTGAAAAAATATTAGTCTATCATATTTGTTGTTAGTATTTGTGCAACATGAATTATACCTACCTATAGGTATTTTAAACATTGTATTCTCAACAAGCATACAAGAAATTGCACTGAATAGCAAACAAGTGCCAAATGAGTTATCTCCGCAAATATAACACTTATTGCAACGATATAAGTGGTAACAATGTGCAAAATTATACATGTGTTGGCTGGCGTACCGAGCGACGGACGGTGCAATGGCCTAACTTTATTAGATGATTCGAGGATGCCTGGACGGACATTTGGCTATTGGAGCAATAGTTGGTCACTCTGCCGGTGGATGGACACATCCTTTTACAGATCAGAGATCAGAGCTCCAGAATATAATAAATGCGAAAGAGCACGTTGGAAATGACTGAGAAAATCAAGTTACTCAGGTACAAGATAGAATTTACCTCAGATTGAATCTCTCGGAACTTTATTAAATCTTGGGGCGTTTACAGAATTGTTCTGAATACAGGAATGGCTTTTAATAAATCCGTAAAATCATTCATCTTTAGGTAGGTTACTAAAGATACTATAAAACAAAGGGTGAAGAATACATGAAAGGTACAACATCAGAGAATTACAATTAAAACAATACGTGAACTTTATAGACTATAAAGACATAAAACGGCCAAAAAGTGGTCACAGGTTTGCTTTTTGCATACCGGAGATTAAAAATTCGTTCCGGTCTTGTCCATTGATCACAATAAGCTGTTTTTACATATTAGGTACCTACTAATGCTGATGAATAAACAAGTAAAAGAAATTATAAATGAATAATAATGAAAGCTAATGTATGTTTTGAGTTCGCAAAAATTAGCTTAGTTCTTTGGTTGGCTCTTAAATAATTTCAACCGCGGTAATATTCTGCAAAATGTATAGTTAATCTCAGTTACGAGGGTTTTGTTGAGGTCAAGGCTGTTGGCAGACAATATCAAACTGTAGTTGAACGACCTGCTGTCATGACTTTGACTCGCGGCCTTTGGTATGCAACAACTGTGCAAATAAATAAACTTTCTCTTGATGAAAATGAAGAATACTCTACTGCAAAATAATTTGAAGTGTAAGGTGATGCCTCTCTGCATCCAGACGGTGCAATATTATGCCGTAATTCATACAAAAATTCGGTACAGGCAACTAAGCGAAATGAACTCTGATTAGGACGCAATAATAAAGAACACAACTTGGTAGCGAAAATTTAAAGGGTTACTAAGGAATATATAATAATTACAGTGACTGGAGAAAGATGGAACATCAATCAAGCTAAATGTTAAAGCTAATTCTATTACATTTGCCGACTGACCCCAAACAGATTGGGAGCAGGGTAAGAAAAAGAAGATTACATTTACGAGTGTATGAAAAATACATAAATATTAGTTTTAAACTAAAATAGTACGATTATAAGTAAGATTTATATAAAATCTCTTACATGTTAGTGATCCGAGCAGCGTGGAGACACTTTCACTACCAATACTGTCGTCGCATTTATAATGACACTACCTGTAAACAGAAAACAATTGTATATTATTTCACAGAAAAGAAAATTCGATATAATAAAAACAATTCTTTTTCACCTTAGACCTTTACAGATATTCCGTTGCTTCATTTCTCTTCTCCATTTCTGGCTGTACCATCTCGCCAATATTGGCTAAACGTACGGAAATAATTATTCGGGTCATGTGAACTAAATGCTACTCGCAAATGTGCCCTCCGGGTGTAACTAACAATGCTTACACCGTTTCCTAGAACCAGATCTTCTAGTCAGGGTTACATTCGATTATGTACGCCGCGGGGATAATTTTAAGCACACATGACAAGTAAAAATAGGCCTACAAATTGTAAATGTAAGTTTCTTCGACACTTAAATATACATATCTGAAAGTGTTCAGGCCCAAGATAATTTGAAATATTTAGAGCATGACACAAATACATTAATTTTATCATCAATCATTGATATTAAACTGGTTATTACATTGAAAGCACTTTAGTAGCTGTCTGACAAATTTGTAGTACAAGATTTGTACTTACGAGTATTGCGTATCTTACAGACAAAATGTGAAGGGGAGCCGGCCATTATAAAAAGAAGAATAGACAACCCTAAGGCAAGCTAGCCGGTCCGGAATCTCCACAGTGGATGTCCTTGGCCAACCCTCGACTCGTCTCATTCAAATACACCACTTCAGCGATGTCTTGAAAAACTCATCTTTAAAGGCATCCATTAAAGCCCAAATTAGAACAACGCGAACAAGAACCGAGATTTAAGGCTTTGGTGTGTAAATAATACTAGACATTGAGCAGATATAGAGATCACTTCGAGGTCGGAAAGAAAGTCAATATGGCTATTAAAAAAACACATTAAAAGTTATTGAGACAACGCGAAATGTTACTATTGCAACAAGCATAGTCATCTGAGCGTGGTAATAATGAATCGAGCGAACACATAATTGATGTGTGCAACAAATAAGTGATATCAAATACCAAGTGAATGACTGCGACCACGCTGGTTTTCGCGTTATTATAGTCAATAAAACAATAATAGTGGTCCGAAAAAGTAAAACTTTATTCGCGAGAGGCTAGTAACGTTATGGCGTACAGGCTACTTGGTACTAATCCGGCAATGGCCGCAATCCTATAATTGTATTATACTGGCCTGGCCAAAGCATTGCGAGGCTGCCTAGCTGCCTTCATGGTGTAGTTCGCTCGAAGAAAATTTTAACTCGTTATTCAGGGAAGTTCCACTCCACATGACTCCCGAGTCTCTACATGATTCTTGAGTCGAGAATGCAACCGCTAGCATGCGTGAGATCAGACACAGATATCAAGCGAGTCAATTATACGTAATCATCACGTTTACCATTTGACGTAATATTCCTGGGACGATTTACGGCGAACTCGGAGACATGTATCGAATAAAACAAACTAGACAGTCACGCGAAATGATGAATCGCGATGCGGGCTCGGCGATTTGTGCACGATACAAGAAACTTGTTTGGGAACTGGAATGTGCTGCTTTGAATTTAATTAAGGAATTCTCGTCAGGTGCTCATGTCATAGAATTTGAATTCGTGACAATGTCAAATCTCGAGGACGTAATATTTTAGTAGATGTCAGTGAACAGGTGCTTAACTAAAAGAGTAAATTGGGATACCTGATGAGATTACTCGAAGGTGTTTGACAAAATTGATGATTTCAAGTTTGTCAAAATTATCATCATTTACATTTATGACCTACATTTTACAAATTGGTTTTCTCAGATACGACTTGATCTATTCGTATAAAATTTAAGCCTGTCAAGAATGCGATGTCACGAAATTATCTCACTTAAAAATTTAGGGAAAACTAATGGTCTAACATCAAAGCATCATTACTCCAAAACTTTTGCTAGCGATTAATACGGGAGTCAGTACGCCAGTACACGTGGACAGAACTAAGTATACAGTACTTAAACTTAAAGAAGATTTGTTTGCCAAAGCAGTAATACTGAAGTATCCAATACAAAGTTGTAATCACAAAAACACCTATTTAACTTTAGCCGCCCCGTATCAAGTAACAGCTGCTTTAAACGTGGGTATAGCGGACTTTTTCGTGAGAACCTCGTTGAGATGTTTAATCTCGGGACCTGAAGCATCTTGTGTAACCGGGCCAGTCAGGTTGGCAAGGTTGGTTACATAACCAGTAAATTATGAACTTTTGATCGCAGTCTGCTTGACTTGGGTCATACCTACTGTGAATGGGTGATTAAGCACAGCTATATTGATTGTGTAACTATGCCTAAACGGTGTTTAACGGTCAATTTTGGAATTTAAGGTATGAATTTTCATTTTCCTGGTAGATACTTACTATCAGCAAAAATAACACTTAATATGTAGTATAATTACAATAGAGATATCGAAAATTGGACTGAATAGGTACTTTATTAATTTAAACAATATACATATCTACCTAAATAATAGGAGTATTATAATAGCATTTGCAGAGTTCATAGGTAATATGTGAAATAAAAATGACGTAAATGCAAAAGAAAGTGCCAAAAAGCTTATCAAAGAACAATGATCCCGAAATTCTAGGTTCGGGTCGGGAGCATCTAGTTACTTATACTAGTCACAAAAATATATATAAAAAAAAACATAAAGTTATGGATAACATGTATGTCTACTCTTAAAAATCATACCAACTTGATACTGAAAATTTTCAATACGGTAACGGTGACCCTGTTATAAAGGTGGATTTTAATTATAGCGATCATACCAAAAGAAAAATAAGAAAGGTGATTTATAAGACCTTTCATTCCTTTTACTTCTTTACTGACTACTGCTGGTTGTCGCATTTAGCATCACCGGGGTTTTTAAGAAACTTGGGAAGGTCCTCAAGATAACCTCCCTAGGGGATTACTAACGATCAAGCCAAGCATCTCCCTCGGGGGACTCTCTCGATCGATTAGCCTCCCTTGGGCGTTGTTTCTCTGAAACTATTATACAAATCTTCAGGTGTAACTTGAATCGAACTGTTTTTCCGTATAAAACTGTTCTTATTGGATTAATAAATAGTGCCTTGCCTACTGGGCCGATAGAATGCTACATTCTCACTCAGTAACATAATTATTTTCTTTAAAGACGAGGGCAGAGCCCTAGTTTTATGTAGATTCTTATGAATATAAATCGTTCACGTTTTACAAGCGGTCTCTTACGTTTTTCCTACCGATGACACATTACAATGGGGTTATGAACAAGAAAAGGTTTTCTCCCCGTTTACAAATAAAGCACCAAGTGTTTGATAGTTTGTTTCCTATACCGAGGCTATCTATCTATTATTCTATATGTAATAAGACCGTGGTACCGTTGGTCGCGCTCTAAACGGCCATCTCGGCCAATTTGCCGGCCGCATGATGGATGAAGGCACTCCGGCGCCGTTCCTCCTCAACTGTGACCCACGGAGTCATTGCTCGGAGACACGCGATGTCTTCTAACGTTTTGTACATTCATTAATTATGAGCCAGCTATTGATTTTCTTGAGGTTGAATGAACAGAGACGACAAAACTTGGTTTATGAAAGTGTGAGAATAGTATAAGTTTACTAATGGATTTTAGACAAATTTCGTGTTTCAAATTTTATTGTGTGTGAATGTGTTTGTGTACACTATTAGGAGCCTCCTCATTCAAATGTTTCATAACCACCCTGTACGAAAATAAATCTTTATTTAGCATTGACTATTTGTCAATTTTAAACAAGTATGGTTTACTGGAACACGCCAAAGTCAAACACAAGATAAAAAGAAAAAAACATTCTATCAGAGAGAAAAACTGAGAATTTTAATACAACATAAAAATGTAGACAATAAAGTGCAGAAAAGACTAAGGACTTTCTAAAGTGACGTAATAAGATTTAAAATTGAATAGCAATGTCAAATTTATTTAATACACTTACCTTTAGAAAGCATAAAGGTTCGGGCTCAATATGTTTTTTTTCCTTATTTTATTTTTCAATCCTTAGATATTTTTTATTCCTCTAATATCGTAACATACGGACAAATTAAAATTACATTGTCAGTCAGTCAGTTAAAATTACATTGTCACATTTCGTGTCTTGTATTTGATTTCAAGTGACATTTGCTTCGGTAATAATTTAACTGTATGTTAACTTTTATCTCACGATTCAAAAATCAGCCCTTAATGAATTAAAATATTACCATCAGTATTATCAGACACTTAGCAGCAAATAATCAATCATTTATGGCTTCTTTCCTTCAAATCGTAGACAGTTAGGCGGACCTTGGTGGGACCCAGATTTATCTACTCAATGACCACGACACAGCAGGCTCCCATTCATTCGACCTCACTTACAATCAGCAATTTGTTCTGCAGATGCGTATCTTATTAGGGAATGTGGTAAAAGGCGCTTGTCTAATTCACAGTTGAATGGAACTTGCAGATATTTATTTTGTTTCAATTATATTCAGATTTGGTTTAGATTGTGTAGTATCAGTCATTCAAAGTTTCTGCACGGGAGTAATTTTCTAACGAAATAGTTTTTTCTTAATTTTTCCCTGGAATGACATCTACAGGTGTAATACTCCAGTACCTAATATAATAACTTCATTAAAACCTCATAATTTGAGGGTACGTAAAAAACACACAAAGAACATTAGTTCTGTCGCCACTTTGGTTTTGTGACCTCATATGTATAAGTCATATCGTATTGGAAAGTAGTGCCTACTAAGTACGTAGTAAAAATTTAATACGCAATGGGAAATATGCCATGCTTGTAAATATGACTGACTGATCGAGGGCTCCTAAAGCTTGACGCCGCAGGTTTGAGGTCCCGTTAGGGCCATTTGTTTTGTAATGAATATTAACATTTGTCCGCAAGACAAATATTCAGGTGTAAAACATATTTAATTTGTGTGTTTTCTTGAGTATTTCACACATAACTAAAAAGATTTTGAGACCAAATAAAACTCTTGCATATTTTACACATTCTTCGAAATAACATTTGTGTTAGTACTTTTTATGTACCGAGAGTAAACAACGTCGTGTTAAGAAGAATTTCTTGATTTTTCCATACATTTTAATAATACAGCTGTATGTCTGTTCTATTATACATAATACACATGTAGTTATTTCCATAGTATTAAGTATTTCTAATCATCATTTTCCTACCCTGCTCCCAATTTCGGTCGGGGTCGGTGCAGTATGCCTTGATATCGACAATAGGATTTGGTATTAGATTTTTGACCCTTCTTGGGTACGACTGCGTTCTTTCGACGGCACCCGGGACCACCAGCTCAACGGAGGAAAATCCATTTGAAAATTTTTCGGTCACCCATTCATTCCATCCATCATTTCTAATATGTGGTTTAAATCACACTCCTTATAAATCGAGGCATTAATTTTGGGTCAGGAGGCTGGTCGTCCACGTACAACTGATCTCGAGGGCCATTGACAATGATAGCACCTTATTTATTTATTTGAATATCTGCTAGTGGCCTCAAATGGCCTTCTCGGCATCACCTGGTTATTGATAAGCCAGGAACCTTCAGTCCTCTAGCCTGTCTGTAACGCAAACCTTCCTAGAGGATTTCTAGTCGGTGAGAACTAAGAAGTTCCCGCGGGGTAGTCTCTACCTCTACACTGATTAAAGTCTCTAGGTCGTTCGAGTCGGAAGGCTGATAATACCATGGTAAAAGAATTTGCAGGCATTCAATGGCTACAGCCAGACAGAAGAACATCGCGCTTGTTTACAATATTAATTAGTTCCCAATTTCCATTCACGAAAACTGAGACACGTGATTTAATAGTATCAACACAAGAAAACTTAAACCTATTAGAAATGTAAACAAATTAAAACCATTAAGAAGATTATCGGCTTTCCCGAGTTCTAGTCCTTTGTCTTCTACTTTATATAGAACTACCTTCATTTTATTAAGAAGCTTAAAAAAAGTTTAGTCATCGGATCTGTGCGTTTAAAAGCAACTTTCGAATATTGATATAAATATCGCATTGTTTATTAAACTTAAAAGAAAGAGCTATTGTGAAGTATAAAAAGCATCAGTAAATAACTTTAGATATTTATGTTACAGCGTACAAATAGTGGATAGTATTATTATAACTTTTGAAATTCCAAAGAGATTTGGTAATTCATTCCTCTCCCCTTACAATTTTGGGCCATTTAAAAAGACACCTTGCAGATCGGTAAAGGGCGAATTTCTAGTGACGCGCCTATGCTACTGCACTGTCCTTCATACTTATGCTGGAAATAGGAATTATCCAAAAAAAAAATATTAACATCCTATTATCATCATCACTAGGGCTTTCAAATACCGGATTTTTTCGATACCGGTATCAATACCGGTATTAGCATGTTCAATACCGTGATCACGGGATCACGGTATTAAATATGAACTCAAACAAAACGCCCGTTTTATTTCTAATTATTCTTTATTTCTGATACATAGGTACCTAATAAAGACATGAAAAACAGGCTAACAAAATATTGAACATACATTGTTACCTACTAACATATTGTTTCTACCCTTCCCGGGTAGTCATTTATTAATAGTTCGGCGGAACTAAAAATTAAACACCCAAATTTTTCGAATTAACCGATCCTGTGCTCCTCGCATTCAGGCGTGACCAGCAGCCTTAACCAGGTCGTCAGTCCACCTTGTAGGGGGCCTACCCACACTGCGTCATTCGGTGCGCGGTCGCCACTCAAGAACTGTTCGGCCCCATCGGCCATCTGCTCTCCGAGCAATGTGCCCCGCCCACTGCCACTTAAGTTTGACAACTCTTTGGGCTATGTCGTAAACTCTAGTTCTTCTACGGATCTCCTCATTCCCGATTCGATCTCGTAAAGAAACACCAAGCAAAGCCCTCTCCATTGCCCTTTGGGTGACCTTGAGCTTTCTTATCAGGCCCATTGTATGTGACCACGTTTCAGTGCCATAAGTCATCACTGGCAACACATACTGGTCCAAAACTTTCGTTTTGAGACACTGCGGTAATTTGGACGAGAAGATTTTACGTAGCTTCCCGAACGCTGCCCAACCGAGTTGGATTCGTCGGTTAACCTCTTTCTCGAAGTTGGACTTACCTAATTGGACAACTTGTCCCAGGTATACATAATCGTCAACAACTTCAAGTGTACAGTGACCGATTACTAAGGGAGTAGGTACGACATGAGCGTTCGACATAACTTTAGTCTTCTCCATGTTCATTTTTAGGCCTACTCTCTCGGAGGCTCTACTGAGGTCATCGAGCATTGCGCCAAGGTCCTCCAAGGTCTCAGCCATGACTGTCGGCAAAACGAAGGTGATTGATACTATATATACTCGCCATTAATATTGATGCCACGTCCGTTCCAGGTCAAGAGCTTGAAGACATCTTCCAAGGCATTGGTGAATAGTTTTGGAGAAATGACGTCTCCTTGTCTCACACCTTTGCGCAATTGGATAGGTTTCGAGTCCTGACCGTGTAATCGGACGGACATAGTGGCGTTTTCGTACAAACATTTCAACACTTCGATGTACCGGTCGGTAGTCTATTTGGCACCTTTGGAGAAACCGTAGCATAGCCCAGGTTTCGATCGAATCGAAGGCTTTTTCATAGTCCACGACGCCAAGCATAGTGGCTGATTATTTTCTTCGGTCTTTTGTATAATCTGCCGCAGCGTATGAATGTGGTCTATGGTGCTGTAGCCTTTTCGGAAACCGGCTTGTTCGGGAGGCTGGAATTCGTCAAATCGGCGTGCGAGACGGTTCGTAATGACTCTAGAAAACAACTTATAGACATGGCTCAGAAGTGAGATGGGTCTATAGTTCTTCAACAAGGTCTTATCGGTCTTTTTGAAAAACAGCACTACCACACTTCTGTTCCATGCCCGTGGCGTCTTGCCCTCAAGTATAACGGAATTAAATAACTTTTGGAGAGCTTGTAGGATCGGTTTCCTCCTGCTTTGAGAAGCTCTCCTGTAATTCCGTCATCACCTGGTGCCTTGTTGTTTTTGAGTTGTTTGAGAGCCATACTTATCTCATACAAACTGACGTCGGGTAGGTCTTCGGTATGGTGCCGGGTTAATTTGGCCCTTGGATCTGCCACCAGATCAGTGACAGGTGACTTTGTAGACGTGTATAACTGCCCAAAGAATTTCTCAACCTCACACATAAGTTCGGGTCTAGAAGCTACGACTCTGCCATCGTCGGTCTTCAGTGTCGACAGCTGGCTGTGCTCTATAGCCAAATCTCTCGCGAACACTTTGTAGCACTTTGTAGTTTAATAAATAAATATTAAAATAAAAAAAATACAATAAAAATTATTGGGACCCATTAATTAAACTTCGCATGGCAAATTAAAAATAATTATTACAGGTAGATTACTTAACAATCATCTATTCTTTTACCTTGTAACATTCACATAATTACTAATCAAAAAATCCTAAATAACAATATTCAAAAGAAACGAAAATAAAATGATAAAGATAATAAAACCTTAAGATTTTGGACTTTTTTGTAACTGAAAGTGTGATCTTAGAAATGACAGAGCGTTTAATGACAAAAAAAAATATTTTCTGACCACCCCCACCGATTTCGAAGACACACATCTCTACTCTTATTATTGATTCAAAATCAGTGCCTCTAGTTGTATTTTGAGGTAAGGTTCATGCCTAACATTTCGTCTTATATGTTCATATAACTCTAATAAAGAATTGTTGATTTGTAATACCGTAAAATCACGGTATCGACTGATCAATACCGGTATTGAAGAATACCAAGAAAAAAACGTGATTACGGTATTACGGGATCCCGGAATACCGGTATTGAAAGCCCTAATCATCACTAACGTTGTAGACCTTGGGAGATTATTGTTGACGTTACTATTTAGTATGGCGCAGTATGGCTAAATCGTAGCCAAATATGAAGGTTTACCCTTAGCTGTGGACGGACACACAGACTTGTAGAAAACACGCGAGCTATTTTGGAACGTAATAACGCTGCTCCAATGCAGAATTTGAAGGTAGAAATTGCAGAAACAGTCGAAATGAACGGCATAACATGCCTTTTGAAGCACGACTCTTAAATATTTAAGATGACCTGTTCAATATAGATACGGTTTTGATTATAGTAATCGCTTCTAAGTCTAAACACATCCCATAACGATTCGATACACAAAATGAAAAGCCTTAAGTACCTTCATAAACATAACTTAGCACGGTTCACTTTTGTTTATAGCATCAATCCCAGATACATTGAACGTTCCCTGAGTACACAGGCGTATCGGCAGCGTACAAGAATTCTAAATAACATGTTTGTAGGGACCGGACTGGGCCCATTAAAATACCAAAGACCCACGCAGTCAACGTCCAATTGAAAATAGAAATTGTTGTAATAGCGAAAAAGTTTAGTTTTGCTCGCCTGGAGTTGTGCTGACGGGTTCGCAAACGCACCATAACCGAAGAGCAGACCGGCAAAAGTTATATCGTTGGAGGATCTGCTTTAATAAGAATAGCGCGTTGCTTTAAGACTTCAGAGACATAGTACAGTCCATATACCGTTCGAACACGTCAAAGGCCGTTTCTGCGAAACCTTGAGATTTGAAACGGTTTTGTGATCGACTTGAGGTAGCGGCAAATTGAATACGTAGGCTTTTAATCTGGTTGCGGCTGCATTCAATCGTTTATGGACGTTTATATTTCTTCAGTGAGTCCATATTTTGATACCGTATCCATTCCTTTGTTAATATAGAACATTGTATAGCGGTCTGTGACGAACTGGAAAAGTTCAATAATGTTACTAAAATTGGACAATAATGAATCTAAGTCCAAAAAGGTTCTTGGGTTCATTCACTATTAGTTCTGAAATATTTTCTAAATCTATCCCAGACTTAAATACAGGAAGATAGTACCTAGACTAATTTTTGTAGGAATTTTGCTGACTCTCCACCAAATTATTTTTTTCTGAAACTTAAAAATCACTGTATCTGTAGGTATACCCAAACTGCTGAGATGATTTTGTGTGTAACATCTGTCTTCGTGGTTGTTGACTTTTTTTTGCGTTAGATTGCTTTCTGAAGGATTGGTGCCCCTTCTATGTAGGCGACAGGCTGGCAACCTGTCACTATTTGGAGGCACTGCAAGGTCGGTACTGGAGTTTCTCCCGAGTTCTTGTCGTAAAAACACGTGTTGAGAGACTCCATTTTTAATAACCTCAATCAACCGTACAATTTTTGTTACTTTAGTTATATTTCCACTTGACATTGGCAAAATGCGTACGCTTAATGCGACGCGATGCCATTAATTAAGAATAGAATAGAAGGTCGGTACTGCCAGATGTGGCTTTATGGTAACAAAATGTTACCTTAGGCTCTGAGCTACCCCTCTGGGATTACGAGCGTGATCGTATTATGTTTGTATGTATAAAATCACTCTCATAGTGACTTATATCATTCAAAATCTAAGGTACGAACCAGAGAAGATTGCGGAGACGTCCGCAAAAGGGGTACCTATTCTTAAAAAAGGTTTTCATCCCTTTATTGCAAACAAAGATCCAAAAGATCAAACTTGACTTCGTGCTTCTCACAATTTGTTGCAAAAGTTCCTCACCATCCGCTTACGAGAGTTTTGTGATTTGAAGATGAATTCCAATATGAGTATTTGAAAAGATTTTGCTTTGTAGAATTTCAAGATTGTAACTTGAAACAGTACTCCAAAATTGAATGGCGTATATATCTAAAATAGGTTTTAAGACACGCATATGAAAGAAACTGTTAGTTTTCTAGGTGACGTTTAGATGTAAACGTTTGTAAGCCTTCATAATAAGTGCCGAGGTCTCGTAAGTACATATTCTGTTTTGATATACTTTATTACCTTCACAGTAAATGGCATCAACTGTCCAATGTGGATCCTACTGTGAAAAAGTATTATGTGAAAAATTTTCGTCCCTTAATACTACCTAAATCAATAGCAAATGCTTACAACGCTTTAGTTTTAAGTTGATTACTTGCGAATGACTTTGAATTCGCCACGGCCGGCCACAGCTCATAAAGCAAGTGGGCGTTTGGAACGGTTTGCTGTAAATTGCATGGTGGATGCAATAAAAATAAATTGTTTCTAGTTTTATAGTAATGGCAAAGGTTATTCGGTTGCTCTCTACGATAGTGTACTATTTGTTACTTCGTGAAATTATTTTGATTGTCGCGCAAAGCTATATAAAATGACTAGGTAGCTTTTGCCCGAGATTATTATTTCAACTTACAAGAGAACTTAGAACGAAGTACCAACTTTATGAACTAAAAGAAAAATCAATTAAGTCTAAAAAAAAGATAAAGACTTCGAGCTTAGTTGGATAGTTCTAACCAATTATTTTTATGTTTGTCAAATTAACTTTTGATTAACAGAACACTAACAACGATACCTTATCTGATGCAATTATGATATTTCATACCTAGGTGTACACAGTCCAATTTCTTTTTCATTCAAATAAAAGCAAAAATACTTCGTAGTAGTTATGTCAGATCTATGTTTCGACACACAATTTTTTTATCATTTTAAACTTTTAACTTATTGCTTACTGTGAAATCGACAAAAACCGAGCACCAGTAACCGAAAGATTGAGTGGCAACCAGACTATATTGTGTCACGGACATGTAGTAAGAAGAGATCACAAGCAAACTCTCAGTGAACTAACAACAAATGCCAGCATCGAGGAGCGCAAACTGCTAATTAACAAATGCCTCGGTTGAATAGCAATAAAATGGGTTAAATCCACTATTTCCCGTCGACTTGCCCTATCAATGGGGGGTTGTGAAATTTTCTTCCACAAATCCCCATTCAGTGCTAATTAAATCCCCATTATGGGGATGATTACACAGAAATCTGGTGTTTAGATTACATTGGACTTCTTCGGAAAGTCACCTACACTTCATTATAAAAAAAATAAACTACCTATCACAGACTGATTAGAATGGGGGTTTGTGGAAGAAAAGTTCACAGTCCCCCATTGATGGGGCAAATCGATGGGGATTAGTGGAGTAACGGAATTAAATCTCTATAGAATTGTTTCACTCAAATTACACAATTGGTATACGCAGCAGAATACCAATTGTAATTGTACGGACAGAAAATCAGACAATCCAAAACTGTCAAATTTCTCCAATTTATTTTCAACCCTAAATTCGATTGAGAAAATTTAGCGGTTTGTGGTAAGGTAACCTGACGTGCCAAACAATTCTATTGAGATTCAATGGATATTCGATCAATCAAGGCAATTATTAATTAGCAGACTTGGGCCCCTGGACAGATGTTACACAAAATCAAAATCAACAAAATCGTCTCAGTAGTCAGGGTATTAGGGAGTACGGGAACAGGGAATACAAATGAAGAACAAAAACCAACCTGACGAAAAATACAAAACAAGAGCAATGGAGTCTTTTAATCTATTAAATATCGAGTAAAACTAGCAAGCCCAAGTATGCAGTCTGGAATCTGGTAAGAAACTATTTTTATCAAAGCGTTTAAGTGAAACCAGGCGCACGCGTCGAGTTAGTAACAACACTCTTACTTGGTGTTAAAGTCTATTTCTCTAACACTGTAGTGTCGAGTTACATGAAAGGTTAAAATAAATTTTATTATTGTTTTCAATAAATGAGAATGACGTCGGTAATTGCTTTCAGTATTCTCAGAAAATTTTGAAGAAGGATATGGCCTGCCTGTTTTTGTATGTAATTCGGTTTGGCAGACAAGCTACATATTTATTTTTAAATTTTAAATCAGAATATTCTCATTGTATAATAGCATTTTATGTTTAAAATAGGAATATACAACTATGAGTGAAGAAGGAATTTGAGGGCCATCTTATCGCTAAAACCGATTTCTTCACGCAATATAATTTTTTTATCACTTCCAACAGTGAAACGGTTATTGGTAAATTGTACCAAAAAAGTGTGCTAGTAATTTTTCGACATATTGTGGCATTGCACACACATCCTGCAACAAAACATCACACCGTCAACTTTCCCAACGCAATGGCTACCAAAAAACCTCGAGTTAATTACAGAATCCTTTTCCGATCCGGATCTGGATATAGTTTACGATTAGAATGATTATCCAGTGGAAAGTGCGGCAAGGTCCATTGCAGAAACGTACGGATCGGCTGCCGACCCAATTTTCAAGTATCCGGAAATAGCTAGGCTTACAAAAGCCGCGGTGAAGCGTGCTTCCACTAACATTCAGCGTGGTTCAGGTAGGAAAATAAATGGTAGAGGTTGATGCGAGGATATAAGCACGTTGCCTAACTAGCATGTTCTAAGCAATAAAAATGGCCATTAACTGGTTGCACACGGCGATGAAGATTCTTGGTATTATCAACTAACATTTGCCGTTGATTAGGTACCTACTCTGATTATAAATGTTCTATTCCATTCCCTCATTAAGTGCAGAATTGTTTATCTTACACTACACTTAATATAATAATAATTGATATTACGACTAGGTGGTAGACCCCTATGTAGGGTCGTCTGGGTAGGTACCACCGCCTTTCTTATTTCTGCCGTGAAGCAGTTCGCTGTGTTTCGGATCGAAGGGAAAGGTAGCCAATGTAATTAATGGGCATGGAGGGCATAACATCTTAGTCCCTAGGATGGCAAACGCACTTGCGGTCTTAAGTGATTTACACTTATTATTTGTAGTTTCATGTTTAAATAACTGGACTGTTTTTCTCGACTCCCATTTGGACTGTATGGTGCTCTTTTCTATATTAATTTGATTTCCGTTGGTAGCTGTACATAATGCCTTTGACATTACCATTAGTCAGGGAACATCCCTCAATAAAGCAAGAAGTATGTAGTGATTTTCTAAGTTCAAATTCAATTAAACTTGATTAATTTGATTAAAGCTTCTAATTAACGAGATAAGTTTGGAATGAACATAATATGTATTACCAAATAAAACGTTTCTGACACACTTGACAAAACCTATCTCGATAAAGATATTAAAAAAATGTATAAAATGAGAGCATGCATAGAAGATCAATTGAGCTATTTATAGCGTACAACAGCTTGACAGCTGTCAAATATGAAAACTTATGGGAACGTTGACGACTTGGTTTTGGTTTCTACTGCTACTATCGTAAATATCGCGATAAAGTCCCAGATCACCATGAAGCGTCTCATTGATGCTCTTAAACTTGAACTAGCCCGTTAAACGCGCAAAAACTGCTCGTACAAGGCGCGTTTGAGCCGGACCGTGTTTAGGAGTCGTTGACACATGCCGCTGATTGTGATTAATGAGCCGACTGCATCAGATAACGCCGTCCGTTTTATTTGTAAACGTAATGAAAGGGACAGCTGATTCATCTTGCGAATTATTTTTAAAGCAAAAATTTACGGTTTTTGTTCAACAAGTTATTTACTAGTCTATTAGGAATTTTCTCTTTAAAAAAGAGCTCTCCTCTTGTAGAGAGCAATGCCAGGTGTAGGTTTAAGAAGCAAGCTTATGATACTTTGCAATAATATACTCAGTTAACTAAACGCCGATCGATCGAAAACTAATAACTACATACCTTAAAAATCAATATATAGATTATCATGTTAGCCAAAGGATGATCACTGCAGGACATGGGACTCTTCAAAGAGAGAAAGTGCTGCCCGTATACGAGCGGTCCGGCAAGATATTTGTGAAATATGATAACTATCAAAAATACTATGCTACTATTATCAAGTGTTAACTACTACCTTACCTACTGATAAAGCCGAACATTAAGTTTATAGCGTTTCTTGTATGTAACACGCGTTTCAAATAAATAATTCACAATCGAAGTACGAAACAGAAAAGTGCTGTGCTCGTGTGAATCATTTAGCGAGCATTTTACCAGCCGATAGCGAGTGACAATTAAATAGCCACGCGGACACATTTTACGGCTTACGTGTTATTTGAACGGTACGACACATTTCAAGATTGAGCAATTGCGTCTTGAAGTAATTACTTGTATCGTTCTATCGAAACCATCGTGATATTTATTAATTGTTATCCGCGACCACAGTAACCTAATAATATAAATTGCTACAACTTTTAACAAATTTTCGTCGTTTCAACTTGGATTCATTCGTACCTATGACTTCTCAGTATCTGAGTAGGATTAAAGCACGCATATTGACGCAGTCGTAACGTCAATTTTGAAAGACAAAGACGCGCCTGTTCTTTTTAATTCAAGAGTCCTTTATCAATAAAAATGAGTGCATTACATTGAAAAGATAAGGGTCAATACGATATATTAACAGTACTACTACTAATATTTTTTAACTGACGCTTCGACACTGCATCGGTTCTTATTAGCCTTAGCTTGACGAAAACGGTCAACAAATTATATGAAATCCAAGGATGAAAGTTCAATGTCGAATATAATTTCAATGATCTAACTTATAAATGTTTACAGATATAAAACTCGGACAAACTTGAAATTATGATTGTCTAGAACTGAAATTAATTTTATCTTAATTAAAAGTAGACAACAATTAAATTTTAGTCCACGATCTATATTATGTAATTCTACTAAAAAAATATTAAAAAAATGTGGGTATCTAGCGGTCTGTGTCTTGTTTTCCGTTCTCGTTGTACCTAAAACTAATCGAGCGAGAAAGACATAAAGTAAAACTTATTGATAATCGTTACTTAATAACTAATTCAAATTCTAAGTTAATCTTACTACTATTATAAATGAGGAAGTTTTGATGGAGGTTTACTCAATCACACCAGAACAGCTAAACGGATCGGGATGAAATTGGCGCAAAGACAGATTTATAGATTATATTAGGTTATATTACATACATAGTCTGGACTGGAATAGCCATTGAGCATACATTAGGCTACTTTTTGACGTGAGAACTGACATCCACGTGGGCGGAGCAGCATGAAGGCGGCCACTAATATAACTTTATATAAAGTAATTGACTTTAGACAGGAGTAAAACAAGTGAAAGCTGTCTCTGTACGTCCCGTGAAGACTTTGAGGAAAAGATTGTCTTGAAAGTGTGAAATATTAGTTTTTGCAAGTAGGTAAAAAAAAACCTTGTTTACACAAATACACAGTTGTCGAGCTATTTGGAGCAGCGGCGAGTAGTGTGGAATGCTGAGATTGCGAACCGATGAGGGAGAATTCGCAACGAATCGGAAATAAGCATTTCACAGAAATGCCACGAAAGTATCGAGTTATTTTAATAACATCGAGCATTTCTAAAACATGGCAAATAATAATGTAAACGTATTTCGCAAATAAATCACTATGATTCTGCAAGATATTTATAAAGCCGTTTTAGTTTTTAGGGTTTATTATAAGACATTAGAAATATTATAAGAACATATTTGTTCCTACCAGAATTCAAATTTAGAGTAAAACCCGGATTCTCTCGGTCGGTAGGTAAGCACTAAGCATCGCAATTCGCAACTGATTATTCTAAGACCATTTTTACTTTCTCGTATAGATAGAGGAAGTCTTTAATCGTAAAAAAATTCAACCACGAGATTTTGACGGATTTACACGTTTTAGACCTCCCTGAATCCAAAAAAATTTTTTTGGATATATGTCTGTGTGTGTGCCTGTGTGTCTGTGCATTAGCACGATAACTCGAGTATGCTTTAACTTATTGCAACCAAATTTAACATGCATGTATAACATCAAAATATAAGGTTTTTATCTAATTTTGAGTCGTCGATCACGAAAGTTAAGCAACCAAGTGCGTGGTCGGTACTCGGATGGGTGACCAAAATTTAACATGCATGTATGACATCAAAATATAAGGTTTCTATCAACTTTTGAGTCGTTTTAGGTATACGAGAAAGTCAAGGGGAGACCACTCCCGATTTTTTAGTGTAGAATAACTAAGACATAATATTAGAGATCTCGATAAATCTGACATACATACAATAAGGAGAGGTCATAGATAGGAGCAGAGGCACTTATCGCTTAAAAACTTCGGTAGTATTACCGAATTATGTACATATTATTATAATGAAAATGTTACCATTTGTTCAAGTAAACTATTTTAATAGAGAATACATCTCAAACGAAGTATTGGCCACTGTTTACTGTCCACGATTTTACCAGTCCAAACTTAACTGTAGCACAGTAAATAATCCAACCAACAAAGGAGCAAGTGGCCAAGCGACAGGCGTGACCTTGCCGCGGCGGCCGCTCGTTATCCAATTCCCAAATACCACTAATACCTTAATGTAGCCCGGCATACTGCTTGGAAGGTCCGAAGGGCAAATTGGATTGTTGCTATCAGTGGTATTAGTTAATCAACTATGCCTAGTTCATTGACTACGTATGACAATATTTATTAGACTGATATTCTCACAAGGGTTTAGCGGAAAATATTTGTAACTCATAATTTGTCCGATGAATTTGTCTATTATAATAAGTAGGTAAACGAGTAATCTTCAAAAAACTATCCGAGGATATCAATCTCAGAATAAAGACTGTAAGTAGCAGCCACATAACGATTTTGCCCTCTTAATGATAACGTTAAAAACATAACTTGAATTAGCAGTATTTATTATAAAGTGGCCCCACTTTACTCACGGTCCCTCCATTTCCATCAGTCGACGCCACAGATTTAATAATACAAGAAGATAGGCCAAGCCGGCGTTTAACTTGTGACAACTGTATGCCCAGTGGGCATACAATACCGCCACTTCGCCTTCCGATAAAGTCGAGTGAATACGTAACTCAGCGATTTGGCCGATCTCCTTTGCGGCTGTGCTTAACTTTCATTGCTTCGCAGCCCTTATGACGCGCGCAATGAATAGTGTGTATTACGGCATGCTCAACTAGAACCATGTTATGTAGTACGGCCGGTGATCACGACACTCGGTCTTCCTATGAACTCGGCGTTTCGACCGATCTCCTTAGATTGATATATCTGTGGTCGACGCGATGTGGATGTCATCCAAAAATTGAATCGTACACACGAACGCTCCATTTGCGTCACTCCAATTTACTTACAAGTCTACGCAGCGCCTTATGACACGTCACGAAATGGACGAGGGAGCGGCAACACACGAGCGCGTTTGGAGCGATGGAGTGATGGATTTGAATATCAAAAAATTTTCATCACGCCATTCAAGCCACGTGTGATTCCGAAGTTCCGAACACACAGAACGATTTTGACTTATTTTGGAGTGATGGCGTGACGTGGCTTGGAGGGATCGTGAATTTCCCACTTAAGCCGGTTTATCATACATAGCTGCAATATTGATTTTATTGAAAAATACTCTCAAAAAATTTAAAGTTCGCCTGTTGTATAGTTATTAATTCCAAGTGGAAAAAAGTATATTCTAGTTATACATACCTGAATATTTTTGTAAAAACAAGGATAAACTAAAATGTATGTTAAATACTGTGTTCCTTGTTACGAGAACGGCATTGGAGTTTTTGTGCAGTTTGGTGTAGAGCTGCACGTGCACGGGTTAAGGAAGGAGACAAGGGTTGGCAGCGAGCTAGTGACACGGCATTTGCTGCAAGAGTCTCTAAGGCCACCCACGGTGATTGCTTATCACCAGGCAGGCCGTATGCTTGTCTGCTAACCATATAACATAAAAAGGTATCTAATATAGGGAGTCCATTGATTAAAAACTGTTTATGTGCAATATGCACACCAATGAATATTATCCTAGATAATAGATAGGAGGAGGTTGATGGCGCCGCGATGCGTGCGTTCTTCCTCCGCCACGACACGGCGTGCCCGAGTCGGGGTCCGAGCCTGTAGAGGCATCCTCGGGCATGTCGCTCCCTTCCGATTCGGACGCCCTAGGGGACGCTAGGCGGTTGAGAGACTCCCGAGGGAGACATGCTCGGTCGCCCAGTAATCCCCTAGAGGAATGTTCGACTTACAGGCTTGAGGACCCCTCAAGGTCTTAAAAACCAGGTGACGCAGAGAATATCATCAATAACCTGCAGTAGTCAATAAAAACTAAGCACGAAATCTAAGCCACTAAGTACGCGATCTGTACTCGGATGGGTGACCGTAAATTTTTCTCCCGTGCTTCGAAATGCACTTTAAGCTGGTGATCCCGGGTGCTGTCGAAAGATATGTCGTTCCCAAGGAAGGTTGGTGTGAGGCAGGCGGCAGGCCTTAAAAATATAATAAAAAAGCATTTAGAATTAGTATTGTCGACATCATATTACCTACTGCGCCAACCGCCAAATAAATTGGGCAAGAAGATTATTCATAATGATAAATCTAAGCGACTTATTTACAGAATAAAGCAGCGGTTTTAAAATAGAGTGTACAACTGTACAGTACTGAGTTCGAACTCCACTTAGCTGATAATTATAAATGCAGTTAATCCTTACTTCACTAGATGTCGTAAGTAGCCAAATAGAATCCCGTAAAGCTTGAGCAGATTAATGTGTCAGAGTGTCAGGAAACAATATCTTATCCCAGCAGAATGGATTGGATGATTTGTAACTTTGATGACATTGATAGGGTCGATACTATAAGGGGCCTTTGTTCCTCTTTTATCCTTGTTATCTTTCTATAGCTCATCTGTCCAGGTGTATATCGCTGAACTAAACGGTTCCATTTTTTGGATCTATCTAAGTGTATTCGAGAGCGATTTAGATTCACAATAAGATCCGATAGAAAATGTTTTAAAAGGACAAAATCTGACGAGTTTTTATTAATATGAAGATTTTTTCAAAGCTGGTGAAAATATAAGACTTAATCTTAAGAAGTTCACGACTTTATCTGCGCGGATTCGGTGCGATAATAGAGAATCACGTAAACATAATTAATTAACCAGAGAACTATTAGAGAACAGAGAACTATTAGATCCGTTTATAAATCGTGACTGCAGAACATCTATCATGTGTTAAATTTCATTTTCAAAGATCATTTAAATAAATAAGGTTTTATTCCACACAACTATTTAATGTCCATCTAGTCTAGGATAGCGAAAATGTGTATAATTTATGGTAAGGACCAAGGATTCCTGTAATCCAGGGACGCATCCCAAAAGGTGGTTTCAAGGGTTACATGGCTCACCTCACAGGGATTAGGGGTACAAAATTATCCCATGAAAGCGATAGTGACCTCATTTACTGTATTTTTGTACTTATCGTTGTGTTTTTGTCGGTGAGTAATATTGTCAGAGCTTCAGGTGACCAGGCGAGCCATATAGGTTCAGTCAGCGTCATATACATCTAAGCGCCCAACGAGAAAAAAGGATCTCACGTACGATGGCAAACTTCCGTGCTTATGCAATTCAAAACAAATTTACTTTGACGCGTAAACTGATTTACTATAGTATTTTACTACGTTTTACCACGAGTGCGCAAGCGAATTTGATCTTATGGGTGCTGCACGTATGTCCACGATAGTACAGAACTTCAATTTTCAGTAGGCAACCCTTCAAGTAATCATATTGATCTAAGCACGCAAAGTGTTCAAAACATCTGAGCACCCTTTCTTTCAAAGTTATCTAAATAATCAAGGCGTTCAAAATTGCACAGAGCTTATGACAACTGTGAATACATAGGTATTACCGTTAAGCGTTTTACTTGCTAACATAATTAAAACCTTGACTGCTTAGATAAAATTGAAAAAAAGGGTGCTCAGAAATTTTGAACACTGCACTTTGATCAGTGATTTTAATTAGTTGCCTATATACGTACAGAAGTTTAATTAACTTCTGAGCGTGAGATCTTTTTGGTTTCGTTGGGCGCTTAGGTGTCATAAAGAATATTTTTTTTTTATCTTTATTCTCTGTCACCAAAAATAATCTACTACATTCAAACTATCAAGGTTGCCATTACAACTAAAACGCCATGGCCAGAGAACCGTCAACAGAATATTTAACGGTTATTATTTTCTATGGTTAATTTAACCGCCATCGTCCCCGATTCAATGTAAACGAGAAATCTGTCACCATGTAACAGTAAAAATTTAATTGGAAGATTTGACTTTGGATTTGCCTCGGTCTTGTTTACCTATTAAATACGTAAAAAGGGTGCCGAAAGTAGAAAGTGCGGTAATTTGAAAATTATCGTGTCGTTAGTAGGCCTACAAGCATTATGAGAATTTACGCGTTTATTTATTCGCACTGCACAACCGAAACAAGTAGAGATTGATATGATAGATTTGTTGGTGTTTTTTTTAAAAAATTTTTGGTATGCCGTATACTTGATACAGCCTGGCTGGAGGTATGCAGTCACCGTAGCCTATAGACGCTCACAACACTGACTTTTTTTTGTTATGACTACTGCAGATTGTCTCTGATGACATTTTCTACTTCACCGGGTTTTTAAGAAGGCGAAGACCTTGGAGGGTCCTCAAGCCTGTAGGTCGAACGTTCCTAGGGGATTACTGGGCGACCGAGCATCTCCTCGGGAGTCTCTCGGGTGCCTAGCGTCCCTAGGGTGCCTCTAAAAGCTCGGAGCAACACTGACGTGAACTCTCGAGCTGCCCAACCTTAGTCCCCTACCCTATGGAGCTCAGGACACCTAACTTTCAAGACAGAAACACAACACCACAAAAATATAGTGTTATTTGACTGTTGGTCTTCTGTAAGGTGGAAGTACTACCCCAGTTAATTCGAGCCAAGTTCGCTGTGCTCTAGACAATACATATTTATAATAGTGTTGCACGCATTATCATCCTGACAACCCTTGCCGGTGAAGCTGACTTACACCTTCATTCATATTATCACAACATCAATTCATCAAGATGAAGGCAAGAGCTTGCCAGTCAAATATAATAAAAGTATCCTGCGTGCGTATGCAGAAGTTTGAGATCGTCAATGAAAAAATAGTTAAGCGATTACTTTTTTTATATTACGAGATGGCAAACAAGCTTGCGGCCCACCTAGTGTTAAGTGGGTACCGTCGCCTATAGACACTTACAATATTAAGGGCAAATCACTCAACACTGCAAGAGCGTTGCCATCCTAGGGACTAAGATGATATGCCTACCATGCCCCGTAATTACACTGACTACCTTTCCCTTCGATCCGAAACACAGCGAAATGCTTCACGGCAGAAATAAGAAAGGCGGTGGTACCTACCCAGACGACCCTATATATGGGTCTACCACCTAGTTACTAAGCTAGTGTGACTAGTAACCGATTTTTGGACAGAGAATAATCTGAATACACATTCGTTCACACTAACATTTTTTTTATGTTCACTAGCTAGGCGTTTGACCACAATTACGCTTGAGGGAAAGCAACGATGAGGGCTAGATGGTAAACACTCGTCTAGAATATGTCACTATGGCCTCAAAGAAATCATACATTCGCTTACATTCACGATCGTACATGCTGCGATCGACCTACGAACACGTTCCTCAATGCCCTGCTTATCAATATGTGCCATCAACGCTTATCAATTTTAATTACTGTTACTCAAATAGACGCCTACAAGATCTAATTAATTTGGTATGTAAAAAACTATTTCACAACTATTCGCATGTTCCTTTATAATATGGTTTTTGTTGGCCATCCAAATAAGCTTGTGGGTTTTAATTGCGACGCATGACAGAAATTTGTAATTGATTAAGGCTTCGACAAACATAACGCGTATTACGGCGCGTCATAGCGTCGTGTCAGGGCATTGCATACTTTAGCGACGCTCAAAGATGCTCTGTTTGTGAGTGTCTTAGTAGATATTAAAGCTGGCTGCACACCGCGAGCGTTACGGGGCGTTCGGCGGGACTTCGGCGTGCCTTCAATGGTTGTATTATATAAAACGTTATATAATAGGGCAATCACACTGTAACGCTGCGCTGACGTCCCGCTCGGCGGGTAGCGTTCATACAAACAATTATCAACGACACGCCGAAGTCCTTCCGACGCCCCGTCCCGCTCGCTGTCTGCTGTCAGCTTAACAATTCAATAGCTCGGCGTCAAACTAGCGTTCTGATGCGCCCTCTTGACGGAGCCATATTTGTTAACTAGCTTCTGCCCGCGACTTCATCTGTGCAGGATTAATAGAAATTATAGCCTATATGTTATTCTGATGTATGAGAAACTTGCACACAACCTATGAAGAAATTAAAATACAATTATGGTAAAAGATGTCATCTTTTGTGAATAAATTACCTCACATTGTGAAAATTTATACTTTTTGGTGAGCATTTATCCTTTTTTGTAGGTTAGGTTAGGTTTGTATGGTGTTTATTTAAATACAAGCCATTTTCAAATCAGATTCTAATAATACAAACATTGCAAGCTATAATGTATCAAAGCATTTAAAAATATTCAAAATATCCATTCAATTTCAATTTTGACACATGAGCATACCTAAAGTATTTGTGAACATAACATTTATTAAACATACAACATAGGTACTTGAGCAACCAATTTTCATAATAAACTAGCTGACCCGGTGAACTTCGTACCGCCTAACAGTCAAATCTTTATTCTTTTTTAATACTTATTCTGCTATTCTAGACCCAGTGTCCCGAATAGTAGAAAAAAGAAAGTTTATGTTTTTTTTATTTTTTTTATTTTTCTCTCTGTAAGAACCATGCTCGTACATAAAGAAATATTATAAAAAAAGAATTGAAGAAATGGGTTCAGCAGCTCTCGAGATTTGCGCTTAGCAACACATTCAGCAATTCATTTTTATATAAGAGAATAAAACAATATCCTATCTTAACTTGTGACACAGAAGTGTCAGTAAAATTATAAACTTTAACTTAGCAAATATTCTCTGAAAACAAGTTATATTATGTACTTTTATGTCCCATATCTACTGTATCAATAAATACAATTATTATAAAAAATTCAATTAAGATTTTTAAGATTTAAAATGTATTATTGAAAATTCAAATTACAAAATATTAACAGCAAATACACTTACATGCAATGAAATCGACTCACCAGTACGCTTTGGTTCAGAACTCCCTAATCAAATCTACAATTAGTTAATAATATTTTTTAACCCAGTGTAACACACAAGAACCTAAACTTACATTAGAACAGTTTTTACTGTAATAGATTTTGGTTTATTGATTTTACAAATTGAAAAACAAATACAGATAAAAGAGCTAAAAATTTTGGGGAAATAAGCTGAATTTTAAGGGACAATAAATCTGTAAGATTAATCAATTATTCAATAAATAATGATTTAATTAACTCTGAACACTCTGCATAGTCACAGAAATGGCGTATGACCTAAAAATGAGAAACCAGGGTTACCGAAGAAATGAGTGTATTGTCACCTATACTGACTTCGTTTATCAATGTTAAAAGTAGATTAAATAAAGCTTATGAAATATACATTCAAATTATATTTACAGGTTTTATTTATCTAATCTTATTTTTATATACCGATATATTAAGAATCGAAACCTACGAGGTGAGACGATTTTATTGCTCATAAGTGTATTTCAAGAGACAATAAACAAAGATCATCATAATATTTTGATAATAACCTTCAAATTAAAGACAAAAACATTTCAATAGAATTTTAAAAAGAGTGCCAATCACAAAAAAAATCTATTATCCCCAACAGACCTTGAAGACCGCTTATCAGAATATTGCCAATGCAAGAAGATACCTCCATGTATGCAAGGCAATTTACAACAGAAATATTTATGCAAATTTACATGCATTTAAAATAAGTTGTGTGTTTTGATCACAGTGAAAATGGTTTCAGTAAATAACAAGCAGCCATTGGTTGTACTAAGTGTAAAAATCATTAAAATTTTCAATTAAAGATCCTATTCATCTAAGTCTGGCAGTATGGGTCAAGTAGTGTTAGTAGACAGCCTGTTGCCTACTTAAAAGGGGCATAAGACCCAGAAAAAAACTAATCCTTCAATGAACCAATAAACAGTACCTGACATCCAGATTAAAGTAATTTTTAATAAAAAATTACCACTGGAAAAGCAGAAATATAGAGGACAATTATCATTTACTAATTCTAACTCAATATTAAATTGTCAAGTTATTTCACTAAGCATCCATAAGGGAGCATCACCTTGAATGAGCCACTGGCATAGATGATGTCACATCATATTAATTACACTATTTATTCTTATTTTAAAATAGTAATTGGTATCTTCATTAGGTATTGTAAAGAAACTAGAGGTATTTTATTTACATACAAGTTAACTATTTAAACCTGTTCTGTACTTTTTACAGACACACACTGAGTCATTTTATTGTTAAATCAATTCTTTCCTAAATACATATGTAGTTTGCATAAAAGTAACTTCTAGTATTTAAGTAAATAGAAACTCAATTGAACTATGAATAGCTATTGAAAAAGAAAGATAGTAAATTTCTATCTGAATTGAATAATAATGACCAATTATTATTCAATTAAGATTGTATTAAACCACAAAAAGGAAAATCATCTGATTATTGCAGGTACATAATAAGAAACATAATTATATTTTTAGAGTTTATTCTGGTTTACTTTCTAGATAAAATCAAGAAATTAATGATAATTGAAAAGACAGAAATAATTTTACTATTGCCTACTATGATGGTCATATCATAAATTAAATTTTTTATATGTATTGTTATAACACGAATATCAAAAAGATCAAAATAATTCCATAAAAACTGAATAGGGTATTCCAATTAGACCACAATCAGAATTTCTGTTTTAAAAATGTACAGCAATAGCCTACTGATTCATAATAGCCTCTCACCCAGAATTCTCGATTTAAAATGCTATCTAAATGGAAATAGAGCATGAAATAAACTAAATTAAATCATACATTGGTTATTCAAATTGAGATCATTTTGTATTTGTCGTTTGGACAAGATTATTCCTTGTAGTGTACCTACTTGAAGATGTCATGACATGAGGTAAGGAATGTTATCAAAATCTGCGCAATCTGTTCTAATCTTCCGTTATCTCGGAACCGAGTGAAGTCAACCCGGCCAAGCCGAGTCAACTCACCACGCATCTCGGCGTTCGTGGCAGAAAACCTGTCCCTGTCCCGCTAATGTAAAAACTATTCAAACACCACATAGGAAGCTTGCAAACTTACCTATAGTCCACAACAATTAGATAAACAGCAAAACCGTAATCCAATAGATATTATTGACCACTGATCCTATTATTGAGAAGACACAACAAACATTCTTTATCAAAAACACAAATGAAGTCACCACTTATAACACAAATTTTACACTGAATTAGAAGGTCAAGTTAAAATACTAAAAAACCACTAGAAAACACAGAATTAAAAGAAACTTATTTTACTGAGCGCAAAAATTCAGAAGCAAATTCGCGTCTTTTCAAACTGAACCATCGGCCATCACTGAAAATGTTGCCACAACACAAGTCACGTTATTACTCACAACTCACGTGTAAAGTTGTTACCAATAATCAAGAAAAAAACTCCTCTTTGATAATGTTTCGCAAATAATTATTTCACCGGCAAATCAAGGTAACGATGAGAACCTTTCAAATTTAATCCGCGTAATTACCTTGGTTGCATGTGTAATGTTGCTTTCAATAATTCGTGATTGTACAATATACATATCGGTAAAAACTACGTTATTGATGAAAAATGTTTAATTTTATAAATCACTGGAATTGTTATGATATGATTATACATATTAACTTACTTGACTAGCGTTATTATTACGTTCTAGTGTTTAGGGCCAGAGTTCGATTAATATAATTTCATAGTTGTAAACTAAAAACAAATAGTAGTTTTATAAACTAAATATTGATTTTCATTATTTCTGAAGAGGTCAATTTTTTAAATTACACGAAAAACGTACAAGACCCCATAATTTAGGGTATTTATTAGTGGTAGCAACACTTTTTTTAGTTGTCAATTTAAAGTCCGTTTAAAAACTACTTTCATTCTATCGTTCATACCTAATAAAAATGAATGTAAAACATCAATATTTTTATTTTTACAATGTTTTGTTCATTTATTTATGATCAATAATTTAAATCTAAATTTACTGATCTCTTTTTTTATTGTTAAAACAAGAAAACTTATATAATATGTAGTCGAAGACACTGTTAAGTGACCATTCTAAACGCACGCAACATGCAACCTCATCAGGGTGCGTTCCAAAACCAGGTAAAAATAAGTTTTTTTCTTCTAATTAATAATGCTAATTGGCAGAGGCGGATTATCCTAAAGGCAAAAGAGGCATCTGCCTAGGGGCGCGAGGATAGAAAGGGGCGCGCGGGCGGAATTGTTAGAAAAAAAAATATAGCATAAATTACACAAATTAAAACTATTATTTTTGCTTACAACCTCAATTTGACATATAATATAATAATATAACAAAAGATGACTGACTAAAACTTACGCCTACAAAGAACCTTTTTTGTGACGATGGGAAATCCATTTACGGACCATACCGCACGCACTGGCTGGGCGTACGGCGGGCGTATGCGGGACTCACCGGCGCGAAATAGCGCCGGTCCTACTCCGCTAAAACCCACCGGTACCCTCTTACGCCCATAAGGGGCCGTTTTGGGATCGTCGCAGTCGCACATAGTGTGCGCCATTACACTAAAACACGCCTACAAAGAACCTTGCCAATGGTACATGATCTCTGATTGAAGTTGGAAAGATACGACTGCAATGCTTCGTCGCGTCGACCGCGTCGACCGCGAGTAAGTATCGACTATCGGATGTTCCTGCTTCTAAAATTGCGGGGATGAGGGTAGGGCGCTTAATTTTTTTTAGTAACCGAGTATTAATAAATTCTTAAAATAAAAACGCTAGACAATTCACGACGGCGTTCGTTTCTCACATTTGCCGGACCGAGAAAGATATCCGGGACCTTCCGCGCTTACAGCAGACACCTAGGCCACTATGTATACTATCGAGGTCGAATTAAGTAACTATAATATATTAAAGTTAGTTAATTATATAAATTAAATATTAGATACACTGATTTAATTTGTTTTATCCTGTTTAATAACTTAATTCATACCACTGGGGTGTACAGGCGGGTCCAGATAATGATGATTTGCCCGATATCCGATCAGCGTATCCGTATCAGCGTATCATGTATCAAGCCCCGTATCAAGTTGTGGACGCCTAGATTTGCTCCGTATGAAACCAAATATAAGCTCCTTGTATGAAACCGACATGACATGGGACGAGCCGTATCAAGATCGCGTATCATGATACGCGTCGGCGATACGGATATGCTGATCGGATCAGGCAAATGATACATATCTGGACCCGGATTTCAGTAGCTTAAAGCTTAAAAATATTGTAAACCGAAATCGTAAGAGCTGTCCGACAATATCGATCTCATGTAAACTCATGCTCATTTTTCCTTGGCCCCATGTCACCCCTTTTTTGTAAGGCGCGGTACAGCGGTTTCGGTCATACTATGGTAAGATTTGACTCTACTAATTAATGTTATAAATGCGAAAGTAATTCCACGGTAATATTACCGTGGTAACTCTGTCTGTCTCTCTGTTAAGCTTTCACGTCTAAGCCACTGAACCGATTTTGATGAAATTTGATACAAATATAGACTTGAGCTCAGGGAAGGACATAGGATACTTTTTATTGCGAAAAATAGGGGATTGAAGTTTGTATGGAAGTTGGTCATTGTTGAAGATAAAACCATGAAACTTTGAATTTATTTAATATTTATTTCTTTCTTACTACTTAAAAATGGTTGAAAGAAGGGATGAAACTTTGTTTGGAATTCCTCATCGAAGATAAAATCAATAAACTTTTTAAATATAAAAATATAAAAAGGTATTAAAATAAGCTATTTATAGTAATCAAATAAGTACTGACCCTAAAAAAATAAAAATGCTACCCAAAGTAACTACTTATTCCATGCAGACGAAGTCGCGGGCAAAAGCTAGTTTTTAATATACCTAGGAGCGCCGATGAGATGCTTGCCTATGGCGCTTTCAACGTTTAATCCGCCTCTGCTAATTGGTGTAAAATAACTATAGTTTAACAAAACTAACCAATGGTGTAAGTGGTTCTTAATAACGACCAATAGTGAGCTATCATTTACTCTACCCCGAGTAAATTGAAATCGTTTTGAAACGCACTCTCAGTCATCATCAGCCCCCCTAGCACGGGACGTGGACAAATTCTCCTCGGGGAAAACAAAATATTTTCCTCTCGCTCTAACTCTCACTAAATCCTGAGAAGAAATAGTGTCAAGTGGTGGAGAGAGATTTTGTCCACGTCCCGTGCTACGGGGGCAGCAGACCATAGAGTTAAATATGCAGCAGACACAGACCAATGATTTATAATCATTGGTCTGAAGCCGTGTCCCCACTAGAGCCGCGCGGCTTTTTGTGGCCGCGCAGCCTGGCCTCGCGAGGCTTATTTGTTATGTAGTTTTAGGCCTCGCTCACGTACACACTCACGAGGCTTGGCCGCGCGGCTTGGCCTCATGGAGCCGCGCGGCCCTAGTGGGGACGCTGCTTGAGGCAGCAGACCTGAGCAGCAGACTTAGATTAGATACCTTCTTGCTCTGAATAGTCTGTTCCTCAGACGATAATAACGGTCAACCTCCCAACCTCCCGGAGAAAAATAAAAGAGAAGAAAAAAAAGAAAGTAAGAAATTAAAATAATAAATTTTTTTAGAACAACAATACTTACAATTAAATCATTCAGTGCGAAATGATGATGGCAGTCAGTTCGACCCGGGTTCATCGAATTCTTTGAATACAGAAGATGGAATCCGTCCGGAATCTAATTATTCTTTGTGCTCGTCTATTGCTGTTCCCCCACAGTAGTCTTGCCAGAACCAGAAGTGGGCCCCGTACGCGTGGTGGTCGACCCAGAGGCCGTGGAAGAACACCCAAGGGCCAAGATAGATATATGTTACTGAATACGGATTCATGGACAGATAAATAATTGTTCAAATAACATCACATAGGTCGCACTAAAAGTTTTTGGAACTGGCCACTTACCTACATAAACAATATTTAAAAAGTAATCACGACATTTGAAAATGCAATCTCTTTGACTGTTGAATGCCGTTTGTTTCATCTGACTGTCAACTGTTTTTACATTTTTCGCGCGTTTTTTGAGTGTCTACAATAACATGTATTTAACTCGGGAAAATTTTCGTAGTACCTATGATTTTCTACAGCTCAACAGAGCATCGCTCGGCTTCAATCTGCTTTTGGCGATGAAGCATCATGCAAGACGACTATTTATAGGTGGTTTGCAGAATTCAAGCGCGGTCGTGTCAATCTCAGTGACCACCGCTGTGAACAACAAAAACATCGATGCTGTCCGCCGTATGATTGAAGCAGACAGGCATGTGAATGTGACCTACCATGAGATTCGCGCATCCTCAGACATAGGCATGAGTCAAATATAATCAATCCTACACAAACATTTGAGTGTGAGAAAGCTGTGCTTGCGGTGGATCCCACACAATTTGACCGAGGCTCAAAAAAAACGGACCACGTCACTTGGTGCAGTGCCATGCTTACCAGATTCAACGAAGGTGCGTCAAATTTGGTGTGGGATATAGTAACAGGTGACGAAACATAGCTACGATCCCAAAATAAAGCAGCAATCGAGCGTATGCATGGGGCCGAAACTAACCAAAGTGGCGCGCGTGAAAAGTGCATCTAAGCGGATGATTGCTTTTTTTTTTTAATAAAACTCGATACGTACTGTTGCTTTAGAGAATCGTCGTACCGTGAATAGTGACTGGTACACGACCATTTCGTTTGTTTGCCGGAAATTATTGACGAACTCCGTAAATAACTTTTAGTTATGTAGGTACTTATTAAATCGATCTACATAGTTTTTAATGAAATTTCTGAAAAAGAAATTACGGTTCAGGAGGTTAAGCGCCACTCTGCGAGAGTTGGTCTGCACGGGGTTTGGAATTAGCGATAATCGGCTAACGCCCCTCACCACTTTCATTATCTGCTTATGTAGGTATTTGAAATAAAAAAACAAGCTTAGAATATTAAATAAATTTATTTATAACAATCCCTCCGCAGCTAAACAGATCGCAACAACAGTTCATACATTTTTAAAAAGGTGGAATATATGTTTTTATCGTTACACTGAGATTAAATGTACTGTACCATACATCTTAAGCATATTTGATATACTTGTCATATAGATTTACAAAAAATATAGATAATAATTTTAAGTAGCAAATCATCACTTTATTTTAACATATTGGTTTTACAGAACACCTGTGATAGTAGATTCACTGACCTCTCTAAATTATAAAGTCACCAAGTACACAGTATACAGAAAATACACAGACACAGACATGATTTTCCACAAGCAGTTACTCGTACCTACTTAGAATACAGGCACATTTTGTTTAAATACTAACACACAAATAGCAAAATGGAAATATTTCTAAAAGCCAGAGTTGCCATATTAACTAAATCAAATATTACTGTTCATGGTAAAATTTGTAATTGTGATGACGACGTTTAGGGATTCCTAAATATTTGTTCTTGTAAAAGCAAAGGGTAACTCATACTTCTTTGCCTAAATCCCTCATAAGCCTCGCACAATTATCAATTTTACTTGAAGTTTTTACGTTTTTTTTTTATAAAAGCAACCCCGACGCAATAGTCATTCTACTATAGTAAAACAAACTGTAGCTACACAATTAGCGATTTAATTATTGCGAATCAATAACAAGTGACGTATACTACACATCAAAATACATTTCAAAAATTCTCACTAAGCTTTAGAATTATTAAACGGTATCTCGGGAAAGTTTTAAAAGAGAATCAATACATTCCAATACAGTTTCTATATTTACAACTTTACAACCCATGAACAAAAAAAAACAGTCTCGTGCTTTTGGCACAAAATATTAGAAAAAATAGATTTAATTAGATGACATACAAAGCTTGATATTTATTTAATTATGACACTATTTACAATGAGCGAAAGTCTGAAATATTACGCTGAATATGATGTCATCATTAGAAGACAGTAGAGTTTTTCAGATACATCGATTTTGAGGTAAGTATACATTATTTAAAAAAAAATATAAATTCATCTTGTCTTATCGAGAAAAAGGCTGCTTTGATATCAGATTACAATGACTTGTACCTTTTCCACCATTGTTCTTTATTTATTAAAATATGTAAATTAAATAAAAAATAACTACAAACTACGTAATAGAACAGCAACTGTACAAAATATTGCATTAAAAAAAGTTGATGGGAAATAATTTCAATCCTCAGCGAGTGAACGAAAAAGACTGTAGTCATATTTAATTAAAACATAAATATGCAGTCTAAATACAGGTAACTGAAATAATGATAGCTACAAATCCTACCTTCACCGATCTAACACGCTAATAGAAATATATAAAAAAATAACAATTATATAAATATACCCTTTAAAGAAACTATTTTACAAACTAAACAACTGTAAACCAATTATTTGAAAAAACAAATCTAATAAATTATTGTATCTCTGAAAACTCAGCTGAATTATAATAGACTTAATGCACTTTTAATGTCTTACAAATAACTGACATTGGAATTTTATCAAATACTTTCACTTTTCTCGCCATGTCACTTAATTTAATAAAAACCACAATCATCAACTTATTTTTAAGAGATTGTAGAAAAATGTTGGTTATTCAAGTTATTTGATATACCATGTTACCCGTAAGGCTCCGTCCCCACTATGTCGTGACGACAGATTATCGTGTCGTTTAAAGCGCCGTAGCTTGTAAACTTAAATGGAAGTGTAAAAGTGTTCCCTTATAGTCGTCCAAGACTTTTTTTTGCAGTGACGGCAGATTGTCAAGTATGGGAACGGGTGAGATGACAGTCGTCCAACGATAAATTAATCGTCACGGCATAGTAGGAACGCTCCCTAAGTGTTACTAAATATGTATATCGTTTGACATGGCAACACCAACGTCACAAAATAAAGGATCGGGCAGAGAGATGTGATCACCACGACGCAGGATAAGTGATTTCACCTATATAGGGAAGTGTGACAAGGTATCTAACTATTTAAATTTATGCTTAGAATCCTATACAAATTACTTGATATGATGTTTTCACTATAATCATTTTTCAATACACCTCAGACCAAGCGTCAATTGTGAAGGAAAACTGCCAATTTTGTTCATAATACGGCCAGATGATTACTCAGAAGGTCGACAAGAATATTACTAAAAAAGTTTTTTTTTATTCGGACTACAAGTTGCCATTTTTTTTTTGGTGAAAGGACTGATTTATAATAATTTGTCAATCATTTAATGAGACAGTTAAACTGAAGACAGACTAAAATTAGTTTTCTTAACAGAATCAATTAGGCTCTATATAGGTACACTGCGACTTGAATGCGCGCTTGCATATCAGTAGACGCTATACACTCTTGTGTATCGCGTTTGTATCGCTCACGTTTGACGTGCGGTGGATTGTATATAAGTTTGTATATTTAATCGAATATGTATTACCTTTTCCTGGTTAAAAATAATAGTCCATATAAAACCTTTTTCTGATTCTAATATAAAACTCGTTTATAAAGTAAAATCTACCGCCGATCAAGTAACATTGAACAACCAAAACATTAACTCTAGTTTTTTCAGTCGAGCTCGAATAGGCACGATATATACAGGGTGTAAAAGACATGAACAGTCAAACGAGAACCATGTATTCTATACATCAAAACAAGAAATATTTCAAAAAATAATTGCTAAGAAATGAATTTTATTTTTTGGTGTTAAAAACAATTGCAAATTGTACCGCGCAATGTAAAGTGCTCAACTCGCACGCAACTCGCAAAACCGCGATAATTTGGCCAGAAGGCGGCAATGTCCGTGCGCATCGAGTGTGCTACATTGAACACTAAAGTCTTTTTTTGCTATGAAATACTAAAAAGATTGATAATTGTAATACTGGATTTCAACTGGTTGTATTTTCCTTTCCTAAAGGGGTATATATGAAGTGAAACAACAATTTGATGGTTTGGCAGTACAATGTTTATTTAGGGTGGACAATATTCTGCTTGTTGCACTAGAAAAGTTATTTACTTACAATTTACATATTCCAAATAATATACCTTTGTGAGAATTCTCTTCCTTGAAAATACCTAGTTTACACAAGGTAGATTTTACACAATTTAGACCTTCTAACTTATATATCTAATAGTAAAATACAACCATAAAAATAATGCAAGGTAGGGTCCTGGAGTCTGCTCTGATCGTTAACGAGTGGAATTTGGGTATTACTATGTATAAATTATTAGTAAACGCGTTATGAGACAACCTTCTGCAGAGTATTTGTAGAACTCTTCGACAGTCAGCCGCTACCGTTTGGTTAGTGTAGTGTACCTGGATCAGTGCGTTGTGTCTTGGCTCTGATAGATCAGCCACTAGTTAGCTCTCTCTATATATTGTAGTTCACCGGTCACTTTTCCAAATTGATCTCACAACTCCAAACTCTGGTTCTGCGCAGGTTTCTATACCCGCCGACTATATTGGTAATGGAAATTTGGGTCTCTAAACCCGTACCGACGACCCTGAAGATGTGTCATAATAAAACAACATCAATAAATGTTACACTACTCATTATAAAACCCCAAGAGGGAGTTGGAACCACAACTTGTCCAAAAACTAATATAAAACAACGGCAAATCTTTGAGCAATTACGAAACCCGACCAACAGTACTTAGAATATGATCTCTCGAGATGTGAATTATTCATAATTTAAACAAATAGATCATTCATTGCCTAAAATTTCGAACCTGACAAAATATAATTACCTTAGTAGGTAGTCAGGCAATTTTTACAAGATGAGGCGGTTTTTTACAACCGAATTTACTAATTTACTGTAACACAAAATCAAGGCAATCACAGAATTTACTTTTAACTTTCAGAATAATTGAAAAACGATAAGAGTTTTATAGTTACCTTTCGGGTGAATTATTAACTCCTTAACGGTTATTTATCCGTTCCAGGATATTATGTAAATACGGAATTATCTTCCTTCCAAATTAGAAAATAGTTCTCCTTCGTTAATATAATCCTCGCATATGTTAATATGACGAAGATTTATAATATTTCTCCAAAATAAATTCAGCCTTGAATTTGAAATTCGAAATGCGAATGAATAATCTGACAAGCAAAAACAAACGTCCCTGATTGGTCGGCCTACCTATGGTTTTTTAACGTCTGAGGCAAAGGAAAGTGAGTCCATACATCCGAATGAACGAAAAATTCTTGTCAATACGAATCTTTGCGAATAACTACTTTGAATGGATTCTGAACAACGAATATGATCCCCGTAAGCCTAACGTCACCTAAATAATGACGAGACTATAGAAAACGCTCTAACGCGCCCCACTTCAAAAACAAAGTGTAAAAATTCCACACAGACGACCATAATCTCTAATATCGAACTGAAACATGATACAACTTACCAAGACAAGAAACTTTCGTCTGAACTATTTTTTTTTTTTTTTTTTTTTTTTTTTTTTTTTTTTTTTATAAGTCGCTGGGTATAGAATTTATCACTTTGCCTAAATGTCAAACTTAATGCGAAACGGAACGTAATGTCACTTGTCAGATGACGATGTTGACTTTGAAAAATTGATAAATAAACAATGCTACATAATGTTTCTTTAGACAGTAATTAAGAAATAATGTTTAGAATATGTTTTCATAAAAAAAATTAAAAAATCAATTATGACTTTGACCTTCAATAAAATCGTAACTATCAATTTCCCAGGTATAGTCTAACTAAAGGAAAAAAAAAATATGATGGTGAGCAGAATATATGGCTCTCATTTAACTGTTCATGTATTTTACACCCTGTATAAACACATCAGAGATAGGTATGTTTTGCTCCATGTCATAACGTAAATACATAGTGTATGTATACTACGAGTCGCTTTGTATTTTTTTTTTCATTTCGCTGGTCTAATATATATTTTATATATTTTTTTTTATTAAAATTATTATTTATATTAAACGCAAAGATAACAGAGTGGCTTTGATGGACTGAACTGAAAATTGGTGTAAACAATAAATTCTGAACTATATATAAGGTAACTATCTGTCCCGGCCACGCGTTGCTGTGGTAATATCAAAGTACTGACCTTTAACATTGTATCAGCAGTAAAAAAAATATGACTACTTATCAAGATAAAAACTATCCTATCTCTCAAGTTGGATAAAACTGCACACAGTGTACAAATTTGATTAAAATCGGTTAATTAGTTTAGGAGTCCATCGCGGACAAACAACGTGACACTTAATTTATATATGTATATTAAGATGTTGTTAGGTAACTACTGTAAATTTTTCACACATTATCTATTGGCTTTATTTAGGGATTGCGAACATTTTCACTCCACCCCTAACATTTTTTTAAAACACTTTATGAAAAGAACTTATTTTGGTCTTTATTTATATGAATTTTGCGAAGTACTCCAAAGCCGTCAAAACCCTACTATCGCTTGGCAAAAAGTAATAATCATTCTACCTATTTGAATAATTAAACTGCTAGTAGAGAAGAAACTATCTGTTCGAATTGTGTGGTATAATGTTTTCGAGACATACAATATTTTTTGCTTGCATTGAGTGTAAGTAAAACTAATTGTTAATGGCCACACTACAAGTTAGATTCTGTGCTACCATTGTAAGAATAGTCTCAATTAGTAATTACCCAACAACATAATATGAATAAAAAAAATATGAACCGTATCGCCTAAATATACGTAATAATGATAATAAATGCACATCATATTGTAAGTACCTACATATTCAGGACAAAATCACATTTCATTATATTTTACATACATCTAAATAGGAATACGAGATATCTCTCACGATGGCTTGTTACAAAACTTTTGCACAGAAATTGTAATTTTTTTTTCAGAACCTCATTTTGGCATTTTTTATGAATATTTTCGGATTATTAGTTATTTTATAGTTTACGCGAGAGAGTTGGCAGATAATTCCACTCATCTCAAATTAATCGAATATGATAGCGCCAAAATAATTTAACTAAAACTGCGAATACAATAACATATGTTTAATCCCTGTGTTTAAGCGTCAACACCTTGCAATCTTATTTCTAATAGAATATATCTTTAGACAGAACAATATGTGTTTTATCTTTTGTGGCTATTTCCTGTTTTGAATTTGATCGTGATAAGATTCCAAAAATAATCAAACACTAGTATCCATCTTGTTATCTCATAAATCATTAAAAAAACACATTAAAAAAGTGACGGAAATTGAACCACTGCATATGAGATAAGAAAGACTAATATATAGGATCATTGGTTTTATACAGGTTGTAAAAAGACCTTATCAAAATCAAAACAAGAAACTTATAAAAAAATCTGGGAAAGGATATTTATTTTTTCGTGTTAAAAAAAAATCCAAAAAATACCGCGCAATGTAAACAGCGCGCAACGCGGCGCACGCTACTTGGAGACGTGCGCGACGTTCAGTCGGCCGAGTTCAATGGCCCTGATATCGAGTGGTTACATTGAGCGCTGACGTTTTAAAGCCATTTCTGGTTTGAAATACTTAAAATGTTGATAATGTTTCTTTGGACAAAAATTAAGAAATAATGTTTTCAACTTGTTTTCATAAAAATATTTTTAAAAAATCTAACTTTGACTTTCAATAACTTCATAACTATTAATTTCCCAGGTATAGTCCAGAAGAAAAAAATGGTCCTAATGATGAGCGGAATACGTAGTTCTCGGCTTTGTCATAGGTCTTTTTACACCCGTTATAGCTAATAATAAAAATAAATAGCCTCTGTTCAATTGAAAAATGCAGTGGTGAGAGTAAAAATAATTCTATGAAACTACCTTCTCCTACCAAGTCCTTTGCAGTCAGCGATGGATTGATGGCTGACAAAACGATGCACAGGATGTTGTCTCGATGTATCGACAGACGGGAGCACGTAAATAACCTCAATGCTTATTGATGTTAGTTATACAGGTTGGTGAAAATTTGACGTCCAAATATTTTTTTTTAGATTAATCAACCAACTCATATGCTCCAAAATTTTACAAGCTTTTGAGTAGTGATGAAACGGATAGTTATTTGGCCCGATACCGGATAGTTACCGGATGCAAACTTGCAATGTTTGTACGTATATTCGGGTTAAATCTTGCAACTGAATTTTAATGCTTGTAGGTCCGGTAAACAAATTACAGCAGTTATCCTATATCCCATATTTTGCATACACGTTAAGTTTGGATGACGATGCATGGTTAGCTAAGTGATGTCATTATAAATCCAATATGGAGGAGGAAGACGAGCTGAGAGCAATACGAATAAAATAACTAAAAATTATTCGAAAAAAAAAAACTTAAAAAACGTTTTTAAAATTAGCTTTTATTTACATGTCATTTAAATTGTGTGATGTAATAAATTGATGGGTTTGATCATAGATTTATAAAATGGGAATGAATCGACTATGGCGAGACCAAAAAAAAAAATATAAAAAAATTTTGTGCGTGTAACCTTTACGCGCGATTGAAGTAAAACTTCTTTGACGTAGATCACTGAAATGATTAAATTTTAACTGAAAAAAAAAAAAATATGACAGATACTTACGACCAATCGAAATTGCTATTTTTAAATAGCGGAAACTACACAGACTATAGAATACTGAGCGTTACTTCCGTTAGAAAAATCTGAGTTACCCCCTAGTCGCACCTAAAGAAGTTTTACTTCAAAAAACCAGTAATGCCCATGTGTGCGTGAAAAATAGTACTGCAGTCTGACAGTCTTTTCTATGTGACTGACAGGCCGACTTGGGCCGCCTGCGTGTACGTGAAATGGTCTCGTCTATCTAGCTATCTCGCTCTTATACGCGTTAGTATGCACTTTCTCTTTCACATTGCCGATCTACAGTTTCCTATATCTACGGGTTTGATTCAATTTAAAGTTAAAAAAACAATAAAAGCTTGTTTTAAAAAAGTTTTTTTCAGTTACTTTTTTTATTGTTTTTTTTGTCCAACCGTATAAAGTGAAATATGTTGTCTTAAAATCTGATGAAGTATTGTTATTTAAATCTATTTGGCGGTTGTAAAAAGAATATTAAGCATTTACATAATTATCTAAGTAAAAAAATATTGAGCTGTAATTTTTTTACCAGTCTGCCTGTATAGGTAATAGAAATCTCATCGAGGTTTGTCAAGCCATTTGGTATGTTTAGTCCAATTACTAACAGTCTAATTCAAATGTTCTAAGAAAGTCGTCATAGTGAATAGGGATAAGATTATTTTGTAACCGTAACAAGTTGGCCTCTAAGGTGGCAGTAGGTGTATGTGGGCAGGAGTCTAAGTATGCTGGTCGCCGCAGCAAGCCGTGCAGTCGAGGCAGCCCTGCTGAGGACCGCCTCGGGACCGCTATCTTTTGCCGCGACAACCCATTTGTTCCTGTAATTGTGTAAGAATTGGGCTAAGTTCCGATGGACGCAATGAAATAAGTCCTTTGCATTAGTTTTTTTTGTGTTAAGTACCCTACCTATTAATTTTTATATTTCGGAAAATTAATGATGCAGTTTTAGTTTTCGTCAAAATCGGACCCGAGACTCCTTTGAGTACACTTCGCTTTTCCTCATAGCTTCGGATTTGGCCATCCACGTCGACTTGAAGTATATATTTTTAAGTGCAGTGGTGGCATCCCTATGCGATACTACATTGTGTTAATTATTTAATTTCATAAAAGAATTGGTAATCTAGACGACGAGGAACAGCTATAAATTATTATGCTTGGCATTATAACACGAATAAAGTTTAAATGAAGGTCAGATACGTTAATTTACACAAAATGGGATTACGTAAGTCCCTGTGAGTACTTTAAATAGAGGTAGTTTGAACGTTTTTACTAAGGAAAACTGTATCAAATCCGGTTCGAAGGACCATAATACACACACATAGATATTAAACAGCTTTACACTATTACGTTGTGTGCGACAATCTGTACAGATATTATATTTGTATTTTAAGGATATTTTTTTTATAAAATAACGATACGTTACCTGAAGTATTCGTATAGCGTCCAACAATTCCTGTTTGTCAGCGAGTAAGCTAGCAGCTTCTTGTTGTGCTGCATGAACGCACTGCCGCAGTACTGAAGCCTCTTCCACTTTACTGTAATGTGGGTAAAATTGACCAATCATATTTTACTGTTCAAAGCGATTTCAGTACGATGTCTACTTTACGAGGAAGGAGAGACGGAGATTGGTAGCAATATAATTAAAAGGAATTTACAAAGTGCTATCCCTAACATCGCTTTCTTTTAAGGGTCAATACATAAATCCAATGTTAAGGATACTTGTGTATTCATTCAATTTGGGACAGATTTATTCCCATGCGTTTGGTTCAGTTATACTATACATAATGTTTCGTACTCATTATCGGTGTCGGAAAAGTGTGAATAGCTTCATAGAACATCCCATCAAAATCCGGGTCCGACACCCGACGAATGGGAATGACCTCTAAGGGAACCACTTACTGCATATTCCTATACGAGGAAGACATATTGGATCAGTTGTCTAAATGTTTTATGGAGCTACTACGGAATATTTCAGTTTCTTTCTCATAATACTTACGCTCTCAACTCCCTATTATCTTCCGCTATCCTTGACAGCGTCAGCAGTCGTCTCTTCAGTTCCTCATTTTCTCTGTTCAACCTCTCTATATGTTCTCTCGCCTCATCCAACTCTGGCTGCGGCTGTGGAGTCGCAGGGGATGCGAGAGTAGTGGGAGTGGAGATGGGAGGACCAAGGACCAAGACCCCTGCAGAATCCCGCGTCAAACGTAGTGTTGTCAGGTCTATGTCAAGTGGTTGGGGTGGAGGAGAGGAAATGGAGCGAGTGGGACGATCTTCTACTAAGTGGAGCTTCACGTTTTCTATTAGAACCTGAAATGGAAATGTTGAAGTTATAAATTGATATAGTATCGTGATAATTGGCGTTTACCAACCTATTTTTCAGTACACTGAGAAGTAGACTATTTATACTAAAGAAATGACCAATCCTCGCATTTCAAATAAATATCTCGCGTTACACGAAAATGGTTTTGAATTCAACAAATCTGCAAAACCGCCTTTCTAGAAATAGTCCGGCAGCAGAACCCTGATTTTTCCTTGAAGTGCCAATTGTGGGATTAAGTTTTTTTTTTGACGGATTCTTGTAGATCCATATGTCTAGTTTCCATATCCGACTGATGACAAGCTGTCATCCTTGGGGAAATCCAGATATACAGGATGTTCCAGGATAAGACGTAAAAATATATTAGGAAGTTTTTTAGATTAATTTATTGGTTGTAGAGGTAATATATGCTTAAATAGCATAACAATAATTAGTATCTACAATATACAGGGTGTTTTTAAAAAAATATATAAAACTTATAAATGTTCCTATTAATGTTTTTTTTGTTTTTAGAATTTTCTAACTTAAATTATGATAATTTTACAGCTTCAGTGGGATTCGAACCCACGACCTTTGGATTACCGATGGTTGTATGTTCCAATTTCAATGAATTTTTAATAATTTAAAGTTAAGTAAGTAATGAAGCTGAGTTAATGAAGCATCAACAAAATTAATTGTTTAATGTTCTCTTAGGTTTGCGCGAGCACTACACATTATAAATAAAACAACTTTTACGGATTTAACTCGCGTGTACAGTGAAACTTGGTTAAGTGGGACCTGGATAAGTGAGAAACCTCCATAACTGGAACTCATGCTGAGGTCCCAACACTTTGGCACTGAATTACCTCTGTTAGTGGGACGAGGTAAACCTCTATATCTGGGATTTGTTCTTTCGATGTTTCATCATAGTTACCTCTATAACTGAGAAAGCGAGTAAATTTTATATGCATAAACCTCTGTAACTGAGATAACATTGTTTGTTTACTCATTCTTATTTTACCCACAAATTCCACACGTAATTCCAAGTACGTAAGTACAAATTTTGAGCTTCAATTACCTTCAGTTTTAGTTTCGCTTTACTATCATACAGATGTTTATTTGAAAAATTTCAAAACGAAAGCTACAATCGTTATCATTACGTGAAAAACTGAAGTTAATATCCGTTTATGAAAGAGGGAAGACACGCGAAGAAGTTTGTGCCGAATTAATGTGCCAAAATCTACTCTTTGTAGAATAATTCAGAGTAAACATAAAATTGAATCACAATGTTCTGAAGGACAAGGAAAACTAAAACGTGTACGTTTATCAGAATATCCTGAATTTTTTTTTTATTAAAACTCATTTACATACATAACACGTTATTTTATTTAATGATCGCACCTGTATAACTGAAATAACCTGTATTCTCACCTCTATTAATGGAACCCTCTGTAAATGAGACAGATATTTATTTATACCTGTATATCTGAGACACTGGGTAAGTGGAATACCTCTATAAGTGAAACGACATTGCAGGTCCCTTGAAGTCTCACTTAACCAGGTTTCACTGTAATTAGATTTTACATGATGTTATTATTGCCCGACGTTTCGTAACACTTTTCAACGGGATGACATCCCGTGACCACGAACGCTAATAACATCATGTAAAATCTAATTACACGCGAGTTAAATCCGTAAAAGTTGTTTTATTTATAATTAATTGTTTGTCATTTTTGTTGAGGCTCCATTAACTCAGCTTTATCTCATATATATTGTGTAAATGTTGGTCTTATAGTTTTTATCTTTAGATGGACAATCGTATGACACATGCAATTAATAGGATATTTTTGCTGTCGTGTATAATATTGTGTAAATAACTAATGCATTATTGGATTTCTTTTGTATACCACACATTGTAGGTATACTTATAACATTGTTAACCGTAAGATCATAATGTATACTTAGCACATAAATTGAAACGAATGTCTGTACCTATATAACAATAACATAAAATGGTGGTGGGTATCAAAAGTACAGAAAGAAAAAGAAAGAAAAAAGAAAGAAAAAAAGAAAAGAAACAAGCACAGAAAGATCTCAAGCCCTACTGCTATGCGACACGTAAGGAAAGAAGGTACATTTAATATTTTATGCTATGGCAGAGGTCACAATTGCCCCTTTTACGCTCGCTTCTGCCAGCAAACAATACATTCATTGAAAATGTAAAACGGGCGCACTTACAGACTTGTATATGGCAAAATGCTTTGAAACGAAATCCTCCAAATCTACAACCAACGGACTATGGATATTTTAAAGATGCCAACGGTAAGCGTTTGTTACCAGTCACCTTACCAGAAAAGGTAGAGGTGGCACCTTCTGATATTTTACAGCTGATTCGATTCATTCATAAACAGCTCCCTATAATGTCCCCACCGAGGGGGTCGAGCCTACCCCACATTAGGGGCGATTAGGCCTTAGTCAACCACGCTGGCCAAGTGCGGGTTGGTCGACTTCACACACAACCTAAGAATTTCTTCATAGGTGTGTGCAGGTTTCCTCACGATGTTTTCCTTCACCGTAATTAAAAATTTATTTATTTTTAATATTATGAATTCAAAATTTGGAAACACGGCGGGGATCGAACCAGAGCGTCCCGGGTGGGAGACGACGCTCTTACGCACTACGCCACCGACGCTTCCTTACGCGACGCTGATTCGATGCTCCTGTTCAAGTACCAATCCGTGTAGAACAAAAAAATGTGGGTGTAGAAGTGCTAGATTGCCTTGCACAATGTTTTGCGTGTGCCACGGGAACGAACATTGTTGCAACGAACTCACCTCTGCTGTAGCGGCTAGTGATGATGAGGGTGAAAATGAAGCAGTTTCCGATAAAGAAGCTGATTCTGAATTTAATAATGACTGGTAAACCTTTATATCCCACGTACACCACGTACAAACACATTACTTCCGTAGGAAAAAAATTACTATTTTAATAGTAATTTTTTTTCTACGGAAGTAATGTGTTTGTTGAAACATCCTGTATAATAAAGGTTGATGGTATAATAAACGAAGTTTTTGTTGTGTTACATGCATATTTGTTTGATTTGGCATTACTTTCAATTTACGTGAAAATATATGTTTTTTGAAACAACCTGTATACAAGATGTGCAGTTATCATTTACCTATGAGAAAACCTATATTATTAATAAAATCAAACCCAAATACTTATACTTTTACGTTAAAAACACCCATAATTTAAAAATAATTATAATTTCACATAATCGATACCGAATCATCCTGTATCTTAAATTCCCCAAAGATGCCACTTTGTCATCACTCGGATACCAAAAGTAGGAGATCTGTAGATGACAAATCCGTTGAAAAAAAAAGTTAATCCCAAATTTTTGGGTTCACTCCAGTGACGGCCGGACTAAAAAGTTAGAAGTAATTTTAAGAAATACTCGATAGTTAGTAAACTTCATGTTCTGATTGAGGCAACTAGTTAGATGAAATGGCTGCATCAATCCAGCCCAGAACACAGATATCACAATAAATAAAATTTTACATAATTTCTTAAATAGAGAAAAGGACATGAGATTCACTGTGTCTACATTACTTTTTCATTAGTGTTTCTTATTCACTCTTTTCTTTTACTACTCTCCTCCACTTGGATTAAGACGGGACTATCTCCTCCACTTGGATTAAGACGGGACTCTCTATTCTATTAAGTGTCTGTCAGAAATGCGTTTCAACAAAGTTCTTCCAAATATTTTCAGAGCTTACCTCCAGAGGCATTGGCGGCGCCACCACTTCATCCTCGATGAACTCTGAGAGAGCTAGCGCTGTGGTCATGTTCAGCGCGAGGCTGAGCTCTCTAATACGCGCTTCTAATAACTCTTCGTAAGGTGCCAAACTCGGCGGTTCATTCTGGAGCAAATAAACTTATATTTTTCTTGTGGCCAAATGAGCCAAATATTATTTTGCAGATTGTTGATTTATTTTATAAAAGGCTAAGATGGAATTTGGATCTAATAGAATACCTCTCAAAACATTGCCTTTTCTTAATATTGTTTTTTGATCGGAGGGTTCCAGATGGCAGGAGATTAAGTGATATATTCATGTCGTTACAGTCTACGTTTAAAAATCATGATTGTATTAGGATGTAGCTAGCAGGGGTAGAGGCTATATATCGTGGAGCTTTGCTAAGAGAGTATAGAGAATAAATCATACAAAGCCACATCCAAATCCAACTCACTGACGTTTACTTGTTACGTAACACTGTTACTTGAAATCTCAGAGTGAGAAAAGCGTAGGAGATATTTATATACAAGACACAGCGCAGAACCCACTAGTGATGTCTGCATATTCCAAGATAAGATCAGGAAAAGCTTGAAATTTTTTACAATACATTTTTAACCTTATTTATAGTAATTTTTAGTAATATAGTTCAAAGTGTGTTGAGGATATTTGATAGTTTATGTGAGTCTAATATGCAGTTTACTCCTTACCTTATCAGTCTCCAATCTTGGTAATTGGTTCCTCGTGAGCCTAGCGGCCACATTTGGCGTGGCTCTTGTCTTCAGTTCGTCTCCCTCCTCCGGGACAGGCTCCGACCATGCCCGGGCACGCATCGAGAACTTATTCTAAACATAGGGTTAGGCTTAGCACTTGCTCTGATTAAGACTAGAACCAGGGTTAGTTTGAAGGCAAAGGAGCATAATGATATGCTAATTTATTCCTTCATTTATTGTATCCTTCGCTGTTGAAGTAAACAATTAAGCGATAGAAATATTGTACTGCTCTTAGTGCTAGGTATTTTACTAGCCACAATTCAAAACGATTTGAATATGATCTGGCACGAAAGACCATTGTAAAAAAAATTCGAAGTATGCACCATTTGTGATTATAAACTGTATTTTTGATACAAATACCTTATCCACATTGGAGCTTTAGACGATTTATGTTTAAAAAGTGTAAAAGTGTATGTACAAATATAAAACTACTATTTAATGAGATGAATATGACAGGAAGAACATGCGATTGACAACAATGCAATAGACATTATATACATGTTTAGAAAGGAGGTGGGTACTCCTGTAATACATAGTATTATACTTGTATTCGCGTTTAATTTGGGCTAAGCTTACCAAAGTTATCAATTAACAAACGAAAAGTAATATAAATATTAGAATACCCAACTCAAATGTTACATGCTATAGTGTACCTAAATGTTTTATGCGCTTTCTAGAAACACCCAAACATGCACTTTTCTTTACAATACGTTATAAATTTTAGAAAATAATAGAGATCTTCTCATAGGGATTGTTATTTAAAAATGTTATTAAAATGACAAATCCATTATTCACAATGTTTGTAGTATTACTACATTTAGTAGTGTGATGATTCTGCTTGGGTTATGATTTAAATTTCTTTTGATAAATCGATTCAATGACAGCTGTAGGGACAGTAACAAACACCCTACAAACTAATTACATGTCGTTTGGATAGCGATATCGGGAAACTTATTTAAAAAAAAAAACGATATGCTAAGATATTCGTAAGTCCACAGTTAAATAATACTTGTTGTTTGTTAGTCACGCGTAGATACCTAATTTACATATTGATTTACCTATGTTAAACCTGAACTGAAAAATAGTGAAATAATAAAATTATGTCAAAAATGCAATGTTTTAGTTCTTTAAAAATCTATGGTTTGCCGAATTACTGTTGGTTTTACAAATGTACTCGACATGAGAAACAGTATTCACTAAGTGGCAACACTGCGACGTGAGGTCTTTTGAGGTCCGGTCACCTGTCGTTACTGTCAAGATTCCATTCATAAATCCTGATTTGTCAATTTTATGACGTCAGTGGAGCGAGAGTTCCGCGTGATTTGACAGCAAGACCTCTTGTTAAAGAGGCGCCAACTATTGGCGTGAGTTTTCGTGAAAAACATCATTGAATAAAAATGTGAGATTGATAGGGTTGTTTATGAAAACAATATTTCAGCATAACACGTCCGTTAAAGTAATTCATGCAGTTGTTGCTTTAATCCTTTATAAGATGAAAGTAGAAAAATTATACGCCATCATATTTTCAATCTTAGACCAAGGTTATAGAGATCAAAATAGGAAAACTGGTATGCCATCTTATAGAGGATTAAGCGTGCTTGTATGCTTGTGCTTCACCTCACCTGTGCGACCTTCAGATGGCGCTCGTGTCACTAAAACGTGGGTTAGCTACAGGAAATAGCGACCAAGCGTTGTCAAAGATGTTTCTGTCCGAAATTTGTATAAAAACAGAAAGTTCATAGTAATATTATATAAAAATTTGAGAGCAGATTTAGATCTCTCTAAACACCACTTGAAAACCTGTAGGTACAAAGTATTTTAAATACCCCAAAAAAAATTTTGTTTTTTGTAGTAAATTACAAAGAAAATTACACAGTATTTATTTATCCCAAGTTAAGTGTAAGACGCAAATGTTTAAACTACTGAACTTAAAAAAAATGGACCATTATTCTACAACATATAAATAATCTTAGGACAATAAAGCAAATTCCTGGAATTATTTGATAATAAGAATAAACTCAACTAGGCACTTTAAAACGTCAATACGGGAAACACCGCGCCAACCTGAAGTAAGATAAGGACAGAAACATCTTTCGTCTCATACATTCACACTCAAACCCCCTTGGCTACGACACAAAACCTCTACAGCTAAATTACTTTACCACTACTATTTCAAAGAGCGATCGTCGATCGCCTATTGTACCTTGAGTCGCGTCTTTCGATGCGATAGCCGAGCGGGCGGGGTGGCCATAGAGAAACACACGTAGACACAAAGTTAGAGAAAAAAATGGATGCATATTGTATATTAATTATATAGACAGCGTTACGGGGCGGACGATGGGGCGTGAGTTTGGTGGCGGTACATGCAGACTGCCTCTGCCGGGCAAGTTTACTAGTAATTTAGAAGCCTATATTTTATATACTGAATTTTTATTTTTAAATTAACTCGTATAAGATTATGCATGATTTTGAAAAAAAAAAATATTGAAGTCATATTGGACTAATTTTTGTTTAATTATTAGCTAGATATAATCATGAATTTTAGTTCTTACGATTACTTAAGCTTTCATATGCGTACATTGAATTTAAAAAAAATCTATTTTTAAAAAGATTTAAATTCTTTATAGAATTTTATGACTTAACAAACAAGTGAGCAGAGGCAATCTTGATAATAAATTATAAACAATGGTAGGTAAATGTAACATGCTAAAAATAATTATATAGAAGAATTACTTTTTAAATCCAAAAATGTTAAGTATGTAAAATATTAATTTAAAATGTTATTGAATATAATGTGTTAATGTGAGAACACGGAGAGTTATTAGATTAGATATATTTTATTGTTTTATATAAAGAATATTTAAGTGGTACCAATAATTAAAATTACCATTCAAATAAAATATTATGTTACTTCAACATTATGGCTAGTCACATCCAGTGACAAAGCTGTTTATTGGTGAAAGACATTTTTTGATTACCAATCAGATTGTGTGGATGGTTATATGCCAATCATAGCAATTCCATAAAATATATTTTATATGAAGGATTTGTGTATTGTTAAATAATGAATAAAAATAGTGAGATGTTTGACACTTTTTGAAACCATGTAGATTAAGAAAAATAAGGAAAAATGACCGAAGAATGTTCACAAAATCAATTGTGACAACCATGAAAAACTAGTGTACATTGAAATAAGATTAACAATGACTGAAAATCGCAATGTATTAATTAATGAGGAAACAAACAATTTACTTACGGTAGAAATCAAAACATCCATAATACCACTCCACTCATATCCACTTTAGAGAAGGTATATAATATAAGTAATTGCAATTAATTAAAGAACTAGACATCTAAAAAATATAAATTACTTCATTAATATGTCATTAAAAAGTGTATTTAAGTGTTATAAATGTTTTGACGGCACACTCTCGCACTTGACTCTGTTATACTGAAATTCACGATGAATTGATTTTAAATATAACTGTATCGAAAATAAAAAGGTCATTAATTTAAGTATAACAGTTCAATTTACTTTTAGAAAAAAAATAATGTACTTTTAAAAGTATCGTAATATTCATTGCGGTTTTCATACAACATCGAATACTACATCGCTTCGAAGGACCAAAAGTTATCCCTGAATGTAGGCACAGTTATGACGTCACTGAGGCTACATTCACAGCGGTTATAAGGTATGGTTTGTACCTGGAACTCATCCCACGGTATAGCTGCGCATTCGTCCGTTTTAAGTTCGTCTGCGGCTAAGCGTAGCGACGATTTGCCTGCTGCGCTCTGTTGGACTATATGAATGTTGTTGAGTCGCCATGTGCATGTCGATATCTGGAAGATACCAAAGTAGATAATTTTTTTTTAACTTGAACAGGCTTTCGGTCTTTCCTGGTAAGTGATGGTGAGGCAGAAAGTTGAAGTGTCTTTTAACTGGAACTCCTAACCAATTTGACTTGGCTTATCTGTAACTGTCGCGTCAGTAACACAGCAATGTTGTTAATCAACACAATGACAACATTTAAAAAAAAGTTAGGGTGATTTCGAAACTATTTGGAGCTTCGGTCATCTAGAACATTCTATATTTTTTTCAGAATTTATTACTTGCTAAATGATGAGACATCTAAAAAACAAACTAAATGTACCCAAATATGGACAAAGTAGGATTACTAACAGAAAATGTCTTTGCCATCCATCTTTTTTTTATTTATGGCCCAAACTTCAAAGATTTGACAGTTGTGTCTTCTTTTTTTCTGCTCTTAGTACAGCCCAAGACATTAACCCACAAAAATCCTACAGTTGCATTTACACCGTTTTAGAATAAGTAAGTTTTAAATTAAAATACTTAGAAATCAAAATTTTAGAAAATACGTGTTAAGTCTTTTAATGTGTATAATTTAAATCTATATAATAAAAACATGCTATTAAAAATGTAATTTTGTCAATTGTACTCAATTTTATACCTTCCTGGGGATCAAACACGATATCCCTGAATATGATTCTAGTACCAAAAGACCACAAAGGCGGTAGCTCAAGATCATATTTTAAAAGTATAAAACATAATATAAGTTAATATGACAAAAAATAAAACAATTTCTTTAAAAAAAAAGACAAAAAAAGTGTTATTCAAAAATAATTATAATCGAGAAAGACTAAATGCGTTCGTTCGATTCGTATCGACCCTCATTCTTGTGAGGAAACACAATAGCACACTTGTTAGACTGTTGCAAGTATCGACTACGGACTCGCTATCGCTATCAAGTATAGGTGACATTGGCGCTCAAAAGGATAAATAAATAATATTGGAATTGTTTATAATTTTTATTTGGCATCATCAGGAATGTTTAAAAATTTACCAAATTGAATAGAAATCAAAAACCAAGAATAAAATCCTGACATTTGGAACTAAATAAGTGCTCACCACATCACGGCGCCTACAAGAACTGGTGACGGAATGGTCGCTGGGCGAAGAAGATCGCTCCACTACCTCCGCTGCTACCTCCACCCCTCCGGACACCCGACCGTGTTCGAATTCCCTGTTCAAAGATGTAAAACTGGAATCAGTTTCAAAATTGTCTACTTTAACTGAGCAGAGCTTTAGGCAACATTTCGTTACGCACAAAGCCACAGCGCACGCGCTATGTAGAGCCTCCAAGTAGTGACAAGATGCCAGCTTTTCGCCTATATAAAAGAGGCACCAAACCCAAAAAGTAACAAATCTTTCAGAAAACAAGCAACAAAAGCCAACAACCTAAACAGATCATCATCATATGAGCCGAGAGACGCCTACTGTTGGACATAGATTGGTCCAAGATAGATGTGACACTCAGAATCATCTTAAACAGGTTTAAATTAAAAAAACGACAAGATTTTATAACTCATTAGCAATTAGGATCGTGAGTCGATATTTTTTAGCTTTGCTTTTTTCTCATACAATAATCCCTGACACAATAAAAAAAAATCGGTAGTAGTTTCCCCTTGACTATCTCGTATACCGGAAACGACTCAAAAGTTGATAGAAACCTTATATTTTGATGTCATACATACATGTTTTGGTTGCAATAAGTTAAAGCATACTTATCGTGCTAACGCACAGACACACACACACACACACAGACATAATTCCAAAAACAGTATTTTTGGACGCAGGGAGGTCCAAAACGTGTAAATCCGTTAAAATCTCGAGGTCGAATATTTTGACGATTACAAGACTTCCTCTATACTACGTATAAGAGAAAGTAATAATGATTGGCTACCATAAAATATAGACCGACCGCGGCCTTTTTGTTTTTTGCATGTGTACAACGCGATCACATCGCGATAGGTTATACAACGCGCAATGTGTAGCTATATACAATGGCAGTATTCCGATGTTTGTGCATTAGTAACGCTATACAATACAACGAACACAAAACTGTCCGCTTGATCGCCTTCTGTCTAATAAATGATTCTACCTATGTACAATCGGCAAAATTTTCGGTATTCCACTAGTAGGTGACATGTTTGAATGACAGCGACCCACCCCCCTACTAAGGAGGCGGGTCGTCTGGTACCGGATTGAGCCAATAAGAGCAGACAATGTCGTCGGTATTGCTAGAGCGACTGCGCGGAGAGGAGGTAACCTGCGGAAGCGGAGTGAGGACGATGCGCCTTATTGGCTGCGCCGTATTATGTTAATATTCCATTGGCCGGAGTAAAAAGTAGGCGGGGCTTGGTGGAGGGTAGTTTAAAGGATTGTATATGCTAAATGGAACACCGGGAAAGAACAATGTCCATTTCTGGTCATTTGTGAACACAGTTATAAAAAAAAAAGTAATTTTATCAATAATTTTATTTTAATTTTTCAGAGTATAACGTAACGTGAGTTAGTGTAAATGTGAATTTCTACAATATGTTTTATAAATAGAATTTTATTTGTATTACACTTGGTCCGCCATTTAACTTTCTACTAGAGCTGTACAACATAATTGTAAAACCAAGACAATCGATTGATTCAGCAAATTCACATTCTTTTTTAATAGTTTTCGAAGAATTCTGAATTTACTCTTTAAGACTTACGATCATTTAGAACAGGATATTAATTAATTTACACTTTACACATTATTTATAACATCAAATTGAAATATGAAAACATAGTCGATTTAAAAAAAAAACGATTATGATTTTTATAATGACAAAACACAACACTAAGCCGTGTCTGACTGAATGTCAAAAAAACGTCATTTACTTTGATTGGTTCGCTTTTTTTAATTTCTTTTGCTTATACGGGAAAGCAAAGGGATCTAGCCCATACAGCCATGTCTTCGGTAATTTTCTTCTTTCACTTGTGCAATAAAATAATTATTATGGGTGTCACACACTTTAATGCATCTAAGAAGTGCTTGTTAGAGTGTACTTTGTGGAGTTGCATGGAAATCTTATTAAATATAATGATTTATTTCATTCATAACCTTTGTTACTAATTAAAAAAATATATTTGAATATACATTTTGATACTTCTAAATGCTTAAATTATTTCTTTTTATGATATAAACTGATTATCTTATTACTGAAAAAGTCTGTTCACGAGTGGCCAAAGTCTCTATAGAAAGTGAAGATTCTCCTTTTTCGAATGTACCTGCTTAATCAAAACTTCTACGCACCTGAAGGCGACGTCCGCTTCATCAGGCGACTCAGCCGCCAACCCAACAACGACGTATCGCTCGCTGTCAGAGCTGGCAGTTGACGCCGCGTCACTGCGTCCGTCGTCACGCGTCAACGCGATGTCTATTGACGACACTAGTGACGTAAAACCGCGACGCATTGACGAAAAACCTTGAATGAATGAGAGTTTTATGTACCAAGTGATACTTTCAGGATGGAATAATGAATGGCTGAATAACTTATGTTCGGTGCTAGTCGAACAAGATTGACGGGCGATTGCATGTGTATGCGAATCAAACACAACATTAGGTCCATTGACGTAACTTCTAATGCACTAGTATTGTAGAGTCAATAAGTTCGAAGGACCAATATTACATAGTGCTAATGAGATGAATGATATTCAGGTCAACCACAAAATATTACTTTCAAATGCATGGCAAATTGTAACATGATAAAAAATCTTAAGTTATGTGTTCCTAACTTCTTAATGTTAAAACTAACCTCCAAAACTCATCCCAGGACTTGGAGGTGGCATTTCTTCAGCAGGTAATGGTTGCGATGAAAATATTTCTACTGAAGTGATCGCTAGGACTCCGCTGTCGCGGTCCATCATAGAGGGAGCCATAGTCGCTTCCGAACCTAAGGATATAATATTAGATGTATGGCTTTTAAGTTGTCGTCTTATTATTATAATTGAATTAATTTACAGGTTACAGTTACTACCCAAAACTGTAAATTTCTTCAATGCATTTTTAACCTTAATGATAAGAGTCCAAAATCTATTGAGGTATATCGTATTTATAAACCTAAAAAGGACAAGTAACAAACAGAAGTAACAGCTAACATTTTGGTTATATAATTAAATGTTTGTGTGATGAAAAGAAACGTGTGGAAAACAATGTTGTAATTAACTCTCAATAGACAACGTTGCAAATACTTTGTAATACCAATATAAACAAGATGTCTTTATATTAATAAGAAGGTTACTAAATCATACCCATCTTCAGATCCTGCAAGCTGGAGGAATCTAGTGGTACGCTATCCAAATCCCTGGAAGACTCCTGCCCTGGACAGTTGGAAGGCAGCACAAGCGTCAGTTCCACTGCCGGCACTACCAGCCCGAGAACTATTGACCTGAAGAAGATTATTCAGACGTTGGTATCTGCGAAATAGTATTTTTTTGTGAAAAGGACAAGCAAATGAATCCATTCCACCTGTTGGTAAGGATGAGTGGATTCCAAATGGGACGATGGCTACTGGGAGAGATAGACTGCCACGCTACCCTCGCCTTGCCGACCTGGAAGGTGCTTCTTCTTCTTCTTCACGCCTCGTATGAATGACCCAGGATTGTAAGGACAAATAATTGCAACGTTATTGTTAAAAATATCAATAAGCTTTTTACTTTTTAGCAAAGTTTCCTTATAACAAAAGTTAGCAAATTTTAACTTGTGTGATTCAAGAGACTATTTTTTTATAATATGTAAGATAATGAACCAATAGGCTTTAAATGAATCCGATTAATCATGTGTCTTAAGAAGAAAATATTGAATACGCTTCTGTTGTCAGTGATGACCTACGGAAACGAAACATGGCCGCTTACAATGGGCCTCATAAGAAGGCGCAAGGTCACCTAAAGGGCAATGGGGAGGGCTGTGCTCGGAGTTTATCTGTGTGATCATATCAGAAATGATGAGATCTGTAGGAGAAGCAATGTCACCGATATAGCCCAAAGAATTGCAAACCTTAAGAGCCATTTCACGTTTTTGCACGAATTTCGGAGATTTTGGAGTCCTATATCACAATCTTAAGGAATACCCAGATATTATTTAATAATTGATAAAAATAGGCCAATCTATGTTGTTGACGTTTAATGAAACAAAATTACTAAAACTTATTTGATTAATTTGTAATGTTCGATCTCCCACAACCGTTTTGCTGAAAAACATTCGCAGACTCAATTTCAAAGTCCTTATTCTATTAATAATGTTAAAATGATAAACGTAAAAAAATATAGGAATCATCGGACATATGTTCCAGTCGGTACTTAATGAAATAGATTCTTGAATTTCATTACCATTTATGAGTAAAAAAATAAATCATTTGGCAAATTTCTAACATTAACATAATAATTTCATCGCCAATTTTGGTTAAAATACATCGTAATAACTAAAATAAAATTATCCCAAAATAAACAATATTCCTTCGACTTTTGATTTCTAAAGTTATTTGGTCAATATCAACAATAAATTTGTCAATATATTTATATGAAATGTGAAATAAATTAGTATAAATCACGATGCACAAGCGTGCTCCGATTAGTCTGACGCGAGCGTCCGTCCAGGTAGGACCTGTGCTATTTTTTCCCGCGTCCCGATATTCGTTCGCTCGTATCGAGTAGTCATAATCATACTGCGACAAATAGTTTTGATCTATTTTGAGTTTTGTTTTTGGATTTAAGTTTTGTTACTTATTAAATATGTTGGTATGAATTATAGTAGTAGTTTGTATAATAATAACATTCTTTTTATTTATTTATTTTTAGCTATGGGTTGCAAGGATAGTTATTACCGTTGCGTTAAAAAAAGGAAACGCGATAATTCTGCAGCCTCAAAAAAAGCAAATAATTTATTTTTCAACTTGGCCGAAATAACGATATACTTGAGCAATATTATGATGTCCTGAAGCTGATTTGATGACGGAGCTGGAAGCTGGTTATAAACATACACATAAACATATCATCACGCTTTTATCCCCGAAGGTATAGGCAGAGGTGTTAACACCCACATTTCGCCAGATATGATTAGGTCCCCATGTACGGGCACAATGTAAGGCAAGCAATATTCACAATCCTTACTTCCTTATCCTTATAATATTATAAATGCGAAAGTAACTCTGTCTGTCTGTCTGTTAAACTTTTACGTCTAAACCACTGAACCGTTTTTGATGAAATTTAGTCCAAATATAGATTTGATCTCGGGAAAGGACATAGGCTACTTTTTATCTCGAAAAAAAGATTGAATGGGTTGAAATAGGGGATGAAAGTATGTAGAAATAGCAAAGTGGTTTTCTTGTTACAATCGAAATCAAAAATATTGAACGAAGAAAAAGCGAAGCTATATGACACTGTGATTTTATATTATTATTTTATTTTACTGGTATTTGTTATGTTTGCACTAAAACTAATAAATGAACGTAACTCAAAAATATATATAATCCCGAAATCCTTGGCAATTTGTCTATTAAATTAAATCGTAAAACCACTAAAATATCACGGGATCGCAATGATATGCGTGGATGTATTATGAATAACGAAATTTAGTGAAAATTCCCTTGATACAAAACGCGACAACAAACTGATTTGAATATTAAATCACTGATATTTGCTTTATTTGTTGCACATATAATACACAAATATATACTATACCGAAATCCACGATAATTCGTCATTAAAATGAACTCTTAAAATCACTAAAATATCACATGATTGCATGGATATACGTGGATGTATTGTGAAGTAGTTTGACGTGATAACGTCTTATAAATCAACGAAAGCCGACTGCACAAAAAGACATGATTCTTTGTCACTTTCCGCCTGAGGAGAGTATGCAATCGAGAGCGCGGAATAGGCAATAGAGAAGCACGATCGGTATTTACGTTAACACGTAAACTTATCGTCCGTAAACAGACTTTACAGACAACCATTTTTTTCAAAAATATTCACCATATCAAAGCCTTTCGTAATATCTGTTTAAGATTAAATCTTTAGAAATCGAAAATATCTACAGATCAAGTAGATATCCGTGGATGTAGGTACGTGAAATCACAAACATCATTTAATACTAAAGGGTAACGGCTTTTTTTTTAAGCAAGTGGTTATTTTAAAAATACATATCATCTCACTTTTTTTTGTAATATAGCTTTAAGAATAGAGCGATAAGTCATTGAAATATCTTGGGATCACCCCGATATCCATGGATGTAATATGGAATCTAAAAATTCACATTAGTTACGATAGCCATTTAACCAATAAAAAAAAAGTATCGGAGGAATATATAAAAAAATATGGTTAGTTATACTGACCGCTCCACCAACGGCATATTCGATGTGTGTCAATGTGTGTGACGCTGTATGAATTTTTTTTATTCTTATTTTATTCAGAGTTCCCTACCCATAGGGAACTCTGAATAAAACAGGGTGCCAACGGGACCCGATTAATATGCCTCCGCTATGTGTCTGTCTCTCTGTCATATGGCTATATCTCTTACCATAATAGGTAGGCACTTGAAATATTCACAGAATACCTTTATGCTTTTGTGGCCGCCATAACAATACCACCTTCACCCATCTCTCATTGATCAATAACTATTGTGCTGTAATACGTTCTTTAGTATGAGTATCATGAAACACGGACAGTAGATAGGTATCTATAAAAAATATCTTTAAAACACATTAAATATGTACTAACCAATACAAAAAAATACATTAAGGATCAAGATTATTTCGCAGAATATAGTTCTACTCACGCTGCAAAGTACGCGCACACAAGCGTACAGTGCGTAAAAAACCTAAAGTCGAGCGCTTACGATCGGTGAAATGGCTCTTAAGTGGCAGTGGGCACGGCACGGCACATTGCGAGGAGGACTATCGGCCGTTGGGGCGAAAAGGACCTCGAGTGGCGACCACGAACTGGGAAACGCAGCGTTGGTAGGCCCCCCACAAGGTGGAGTGACGATCTGGTAAAGGTCGCGGGAAGCCGCTGGATGAAATGAAATGAAATGAAATGAAAAGCTCTTTATTTAAATGGACTTTGCTAAGTACTTTTAAATCGTCAAAACCCTACCACCATTTCGGGACGATAATATTATTATGCTGAGATAGAGAAGAAATGGCGAAAGAAACTCCACAGCTTACAATTTGGTAATGATTTCAAAGCATCATTACAGGTCAATAGATAATAATAATATAATTAAAATTACAGTTTTACATGCGTAAATTTTGGGCAGTTATTACTCCCACGCATTTGGTTCATTTATAATAATAATTTATGTTGTAAAAGCTTTTCTATATAATTCAACTAATCACATTAATGAACTAATTAATTTAAGTCTTGATACCCACCACCATTTTTTGTTATTGTTAGATAGATTTTGCTCAATTTAGGTGCTAAGCATACATTTATGATCCTTTGGTTAATAAATATATCTATAAGAATACAATGTGTGCATACCAAAATAAATAAAAAAAAAAAATCCAATACCTAATACATTAGTTATTTACACAATATCATAACACAAACAAAATTATCCTATTAATGGCATGTGTCATACAATTATCCATCTAAGAATAATCAACTACATTGTCTAACATTTACATCAAATAAAAATAAAAAGTTCAAGAAAACATGAGATGACCAGGTCTCATTGGCGGCACCTGTTCACAGGCATGACGCAAGAATCAGCCATCGCTTCGCTCAACCATATTTTAGGGAACGTAACGACCCGACGCAAGACGACACCGCCACAAGACCTTTTTAGTGAGAATGACATACACATGCTTCTTGATTATAATTTATAACAAATTTAAATTATGTTTCTTAGTTAACTATAAGACACAAGGTTGATAATCTGTGTAATTAATATATTTTGGATGCATAGATCATGAACAAATTCACCCCCAAGCGTTAGAATCATTTATGTAATCAGTTATTTTATAGTAAGCTTTATTATACAGTTTAGATTTAATAGCAGTTTTGAACTTATTAACAGGTAGATCTCGAATATTATTTGGGAGTTTGTTATAAAAGCGTATACATTGCCCCATAAAAGAATTGCTTATTCTGTGGAGACGAGTAGCATGTACCACTAGATTATGTTTTTTTCTAGTATTAATATTATGAGTGTCACACTTTTCAGAAAAGTTTGTTATGTTTTTCCTTACGTAAATTAGGTTTTCAAATATGTATTGTGATGCCACTGTTAGAATATTTATTTCTTTAAACTTTTCCCTGAGTGAAACCCGAGGTCCTAATTGATAAATAGCTCTTACTGCTCGTTTTTGTAAGACAAATATGGTATTAATGTCCGCAGCATTCCCCCAAAGAAGAATTCCATACGACATAATACTGTGGAAATAACTAAAGTATACAATTCTGGCTGTGTCTACATCAGTAAGTCGTCTGATAGTTTTAACTGCATACGCAGCTGAACTAAGTTTACCAGACATTCGTTCAATATGTGGACCCCATTGCAATTTAGCATCTAACATTATGCCCAAGAAAATAGTCGATTCAACAGGTTCTAATCCTATACCATTTATTTGTATATTTGTTTCAACCCGTTTCACATTGGGTGTGCAAAACTTAACTAATTTGGTTTTATTTTCGTTTAAAAGCAAATTGTTAATGTTAAACCAATAACAATTTGCTTTTGCGGGCAGTCCACTGTTGGGCATAGGTCTCCCCATCGGTCCTGTGCTGATGCGGGCAGCACAGGACCGATGGGGAGACCTATGCCCAACAGTGGACGTCTCTCGGCTGAAATGATATTGATGAATGTACTGACCCTGAATCAGCATCAGGTTGTCTCCCAGCATCATGAGCTAACCACGAGGCCAACTCTGATACTCTCTCCAGTTGTCTTAAGAGGAATAGCAGCTGGTAGTGATTGAGCTGAAGGCCTGCTAGACCACAGGTTCGAGCCACGCACCAGATACGGGAAAAGCCTTCATCGAAGCATAACTGTCGACAAAAGAAAAGTACTTAAACACTTCACTTGACATTTGCTAAATGTGTAATTACCGCGATGCCATTAAATAAGATTTTTCACTTATAGGTATGGCCTTCTATCTTTGTTCTTATATTACATAGCACGCACAATTTTGCAATTAGGTAAAGTTAAAAAGGTTCAAAAATACACATAGTAAATTAATTGCGTCGATAATTATAACAATATCTCTCCACAAATTATCCTGAATACATTTGACGCTTTCGTGGTGGATTGGATAGGTCAGTGACACTCCCTGTATCAAGTGTTCGAATTGTGGAAAAAGCATTACAGTATTGAATAGGGAATATGCATGCATGTAATTTTTATACGGCTCATTTTTTTATATCAAACTCTATTACTTTGGAATTGTCCCTCCAACAATATTTCCTAATAAAATTTCTTTTTGAACAAAAAAAAATAATTGTTGAAAAGTACGAAGAAACTGTGGGAAATTCAAATATCGCGACATGGCGAAAAATAAACGCGACGAGAGCGGTTGTGACGTAAAAATCTAATAAACAGGATATGTTAATGTCGTGATAACCCATAGATTTATTATTACTAACGTTAATAGACTGGCAATGAATCGACTAGGGTGAGACCAAAAAAATACACCGATGTGTGCGTAATGCGCATGTGTGCAAGAAAAATAGTGCAGCAGTTTGACAGTTGCTGTCTTTTCTACGTGACTGACAGGCCTCCTTAGGCCCCCTGCGTGTACGTGAAATGGTCTCGTCTATCTATTTCGCTCTAATATACGCGTTAGTGTGCTCTTTCTCTTTTACATTACCGATCTACAGTTTCCTATGTCTATGTGATGACCACTTTTTTTAACATCAAATTCAGATTTTATTTTTGTTGAAATCAAAGATGTGAAAGTTATTAGCTTAAAACTTTCACATCTTTGGTTTTACTGTCTAAACATTTCATCTAACATAATTAACTTATTTAAAAATCACAGATGAAGCGACATAATCTAAAACAATAATATTGCTTGTTTTATTGATAAATGGACTATGACCTCACGAGTGTCTTAAGTGTCCGTGCAGGGTTTTCGACGTAGAATATTTTTATTATACTATATAAGAGTAGGTAAGCTACTAATCAAAAATATAAAAGAAAAAGATCCATATTTCCTATTGATATCCCCGGAAAGAAGAAAGGTTCACCCTTGTTTGGTATAACAACGTTGAGTCGAAAATCACTCCTTCGAACGTTCGAACAACGTTTAAGAAAATAATCACTTTGTATAATATCGATTAAAATAATTTTCATTTCATCGAATGTTTATTTGCGCTATTGATCAAGTGATGTATTGTTCAGGTGTGATAATTTTCATTTCATCGAATGTTCAATAGAACAATAAAGGCCGGCGAGTGCCAGAAGCAACTTTAGGGCTTTTTCACTGAATTATTACTGAACTGAATATTCAATACGATCTTTCGACTAAATCATTATTAGCCTAGTTAAACATTAGGTTAAATAAAATTAGTGCATTTGAAAATTCGGTAAAATGACATCATGTCAAAGAAATAATTATGCTAAATAAAATTCTACCAATTAAATATTCGGTTAAATGAATAATTATGCGAAATGACTTTATTGAAACTAAAATTAGCCGAAACTATTTTCGACTAAACGTTGTTATACCAAACAAGGGTAAACCAAGAAGAAATACATATATTTATTTATAAAATTAGGTAAATTAATGTATATTTGTACGGTTTATAGTATCTATGACACAAGTTCATAATGATACTTTTTTGGGCTACATTATTAGCATGCGTGTGTAAATATATATAATACATACCCATGCTGTAAGCGGGGTAGCATCAAGCAAGGGCGCAGGCCTATAGTTTGTCGCTCGGGCTCCACAGAAGTCTGCCCATAAAGGCTCCACGCGGGCACACCATATTGAGCGATTCTCCCTCCACAAAAGTTCTGGGATGATAGTTGTGCCTCGGTCGATGTCATCTAAGTCTGAGAGATAATTGTACAAGATTTTTTTTTTGTAGCTATCATCAACTCTTGTATAAGAGAAGTATGTCACAGCGGATTAATTCGAATTTGGAGCACCCGAACTGGAGCAGTACAGTCGACAAAGTTTCCGGTGTTCCATTTAGCAAATAGAATCCTTTAAACGGAAGAAGATAGTACCTATGCAAATTAATGGGCAGAAACAGTTTCAGTAACAAATAGGACTAAAGTTTTAAGGTGGTCCCGAGCACGGACAAAACTCATGTCTGTAAATTGGTGATCAATATTAGAACGAAGTATATAAATGGGTTGAGTTATATCAATTATTTAATTTAATAATGAGGTAGAGAACCCGTTGCATGTTCAAGTGTTGAATAACTGGGACAAGGATGTATATCATGGATGATAGTTCGCACTTAGACGAAATTATGATTAAACGTAATTCAATTAATAAGTAAAATAAATATTAGAGCCCAGCTGTACCGGAAAACCACTACCTACAGAATGCAATAGTCCAAGAATAACACTTTCTCGTTGTATTTCTGGGTTTTCAGAAGCCAAGGGCTGCGATTAACCTAAACCACATACCCTATGATCAATGATATACTGGTATTGGAAGCATCCAAAGAATACATTTACTATATGTACAATATCAATCGTGTGACCATACTCACTGTCAGCATGCAACACGAACTGTTCGTGGATAGGGTCCATGTCATCTGCAGAACATGGGAATTGTCCGCGAGGGGGCGCTGAGCGCCGTAGCGCTGACAATATAGATGCTAGGTCGGCTCTCGTGCCTGCCGTGTCTGATAAACAAACAATTGACAAAATTACATTTTTTCAATAGAATTTTCTATTATATGGATGGAAAATAGACATTAGACTTATTTTCTTTAATGTTGATTCTAAGTACTTTAGTTAAAATTTGAAAACTCATCCTTAAACGACGTAAGTGAAACAGTAGGATTTGGTAGGGTTGAGTTTGAATGTAGGCAAGAAACGCATAGGTACTTAAGTGTACTGTATGAATAAAATATTAACTTTGACCCACTCAACAAGTTCCTTAAAACTATACAGGGTTTGTTAAAATAACTACCTATTTTATTTAACAGTTAAAAGTTAAGTTATGTTTGCATGTGGTATTTACCAGTAAAAGTTTGTTACATTTAGTTATTAAAACATTACTTTAAGTTAATTAACAAGATTTGATGTATGCAAACGTTGATAAATCAATAAATAAAAGACATATGAATATCGAAGAAATACGTACTAGCTCGCGCAGACTCACGAACGTTGGTGAGCATCGCTCGAGCGGTACATAGCTGGAGTTCTCTCGGTCGGTCTCGCTGTTGCGATACGTGTTCCGGACCCGCTTCTAGAACAATCTGGAAGGAATGGAAGAATATCACTGACTGACTGATCAGCCTAATAAGTAATGTAAAAGAAAACAATAAATATTGATTGATAGAAGCCATTGCAGAGCGCAGAAAAGAAGTGTTTTAATCGTACTGGCGGTTTAACTGTCTGGCGAGAATCTGCCTTTTCATTTGTAATAGACCAGAGGTCAAACGTTGGCTGGACATGGAAGAGAACCAGCTAACAACGAAGGATGCACACGACCAGGGAAAGCGGAGGAAGTTAATTAGGAGAGCGGATCCTGGCAGCAAGCCGGAAAAACGCTAGGCAGGAGGAGAGAGTTCAAATGAATCAATCATTAATGCATCATCCCTGCAGCTCATAGATGCAACTGCAGGAGTATGCGAGACTCGAAGGTAAAGAACTTTGACCGGGAAACTCAACTGCATTATCTCCAGAACTACTAAGCGGATTGTCACTGTAGCGGCTACGTCACAGCATTACATAGGCAGTTAGTATCGAGTAACCGAGAAACGCTTAATCAGCGAAAAGTACTAATGTTAAACACGGAGCCGAGACACGACACAGAAATGCCACAATACGTAACGCGAGCCTAAAATCACGCATACGAAGGTATGTACCGTTACCGTATATCGACATAGGTTAGCGTATTTCTATTTGCTGTTAGCATCAAAAAATCACTTACGCCGTGAATTTTTTGAACAATACTGGTGTCTTCTTTGCTATAAGTGTACGAAAAACGAGTATTTTTGATGCATTTGTTGCTTTTTTTTATATAAAAAAAGGTCAAGCAAATGACTCTATTCCACCTGATGGTAAGCAGAAGTGGAGTCCAAATGCGAAGATAGCTGGTGCGAGAGATAAACTACCGCGCTACCCACCCTCGCCTTGCTGACCTGCAAGGTGCTTCTTCACGCCTCTTTTGCCTCTTTTGCTTACGCCAATTTTGCGGTCTTGCGGAGTAAAACGTTCAAACAGAGACTTACGTCATTTTGGAGGGATGAGTTTTTAATAAAATCTATGCAAGATAAATCCTCACTTATATTTTTTAGCTTTTCTTAAATAAAATAGGTATGTCGTTTACAACAACTTAAAGTTTTAAAATTATAAAAATACGTTTTTAAAATCATGTTCCTAAGATATAGTTTTTGAGTAATGTTTTTTTTCCTATTTATAGAAAAGTTCTTTGACTCTGGTGAACATTTCATGTTTTGAGGCTTACAGCAAATACGTTTTCCTACGTCGATATATACAAGTTCCCATAACTAGGATAGTTTCCACAGTAGGGCCACGGTCCGCGAGCGAACACCTAGCTAGGCGGAGTAACTTCCCTTTTCGCTGAAGATGTGGCGAACCCAGCCACATCCAACACACTGACATGGTCTGCATTAATCCCGCAAGATTCGTATGTATTAAAAATTTACATATATGAAAATGAGCAAACGACATTGCCAAACAGGACTGTGCTGCTATTGGAATAAGTATCAAATTCCCTTACCTTCGGCATAATAGCTTCAGCTCTCACATCCATGTAAGCCTGCGTAGTGTCTTGGGCGGCGGCGGCATGTTGAAGAGCCTGGCCCACGTGTGGAAGGAACGCGCCCAACCACACCAAGCTGGGAACATCCACGCTGATACGTACTGGACTTAGCTGCACGTACATTTTTGGTGCGGGTACTGTGGCAAAATGTATCATTTTAAAACCAATACAAGTCTACAGAGCGATAAATGAGCACGTCCTGTTCCACAAGTTCCAATAATTAAGTAAGTTCCCAAAGTTCCCAATCCTATTAGCGTTTATTTGACAGATAGCCCATACAAAACTGTCAATAAGTGATATTTGTTGGGATCCTCGATGATGTGGACTGTATTTTCTGAATAAAATGACACTTGTACTGATTTACGGGATTTATTAAACTGGCAAATTAAAACTCACAAGAATTAAGATGTACACGCTCAAGATCGGGCGGAAGAGAGGGCAGAGTTGTCATTATTACAATAAGTTTTACCAAAAACTAAATCTAAATGTTGCCAGCAACAATATTAAATATTGCAGATAGAAAATTTTACTGAAAGAAGACGTAATTTGAATTTTAAAAACAATTTAGAAAGAAAAGAAAGAAAGAAAAACTGTTTATTTGGCACTAAAACTATAAATACATTTATAAGACATTCAAATGGTCACTTAAAATTAGTACCAAAAAGGTCTCCGCTCAGCAAAATGTCGGGGCTAAAAGCCTCGACGCTGGTATTATGCGGATGCCTTCAAGAATACGCTAGTTTGATATAATGATGTGAATGATTTAAACTGCATTCAAAGATTTTTGAATAATCGCCTGTCTGAACCGGAACCGGAATCGAACACAGCGAATAGTTAAAAAAACACCCGTAATTTTACGATACCGACCGAAAGGCTCATTCGTTAGGATATTTTTTTTTCAGATAATCATAATAAGATATCATAGCATCTTAAATAAAAGGAGAACCATGAAATTTTACATTCATAATTTCTACAGAATTAATAATTAGCCTTTTCTTTGACTTTGCCGTGTTTCTAACAACTGATTTCATCATTTAAAAATGATTACTAATAGGTATTAACCACTTGAGAAATACATATTATTTCTCTATTAAAAGTGCGTGATAAAATAATAATGTGATCAATTAACTCTGGATTTTTAAGGGGTTATGTGAAATATTTAGTTGACAAGTAGCAGTATGAAAACTGTATAAAGATAAAAAGAAAAATTACTGCATATCGACCAAACAAAACTGAACTTAGACGTATCATTTTAAACATTCACATTGAAAATATAAATAAATTAACAGGGTCTGTCTATATTCTACTATATTCCCGGATCAAAGGTAAACAATGCATTACGCACACCAAAAGATGTCTTGCCCCTACAAACTCCGGGCGTTTACAAAGTCGGCTGCAGCTGCGGTAGTTCGTATATAGGCCAGACGAAGCGGACTATTGCTGAAAGGGTCAAAGAACACATCGCCGCTGTGAAAAACCGACAAATAACCAAATCGGCCATTGCAGAACATCTTCTCGAAGCAGGCACTAATCACTGGATTGAATTCCACAATACGCAAGTCCTCTCCACAGATCGCCACTTTTATTCAAGAGTCGTGCGTGAAGCGATTGAAATCAAGAAACACGATAATTTCAATCGGGAAGACGGTTTCAAATTATCAGCGACGTGGAATCCAGTGATAAACATTACGCAGACGAGAACTCGCCAGAATACGGACGCGTCGGTCGGTTTACAGAATAGGGACACAGTAAGTGTGGTGTGTGACGGTAGCAGAAGAAACATCCTGTGGGTAGACAAGTATGAATCTACCTCACATACGGAGTGAAGACATCGCAGTTCTCCAGTCCGCCTGTGACCACGGTCGGTGCAACCCGGCTGAAACGTCAGGCATTTAAAAGGTAATTTTATCGCGTTAATTCCCGTTTTTACTCGTATTAAATTAACAGGGAGCGAAATTGTTAAAAGAGTTAGAATGTAAACTACACAATGGCCAATATTTTGAGAATTTACTAAATTAAATGAATAGTAATCAAAACTTAATTATTTTAAATAAAAAAAATCTTATGTTATTCGGAAAAAAATAATGCTTCCGATTGAGCCTTTCAAAAAACTTTTTTTACAATTATGCGGGTTCAATTCCCGGTTCAGACAGGCGATTATTCAAAAATCTTTGAATGCAGTTTAAATTGTTTTTTTAAATTAAAATGAAGACTTCTTTCAATAAAATTTTCTATCTACAATATTTAAGATACTTTCTCTCCATGTGGCATAGCCGTGGGGCGCCCTGTACAAGCCAGAGAGCACCTTTTAGCTCAATTTTAAGCGTCATTGTGACCGTTGCCTTATAGTTAATGTCACCGCCAGTCAGCGATCAACTTTTAATATCAGTATCTCTTTTTTAGTTGTACGTTTCTTGAGCAAAATTAGTCGAAACCTAGTCGCTCAATAGCGATGGGTCAAGCAAGTGTCTTACGATAATTACATTTTGCCTTGATTTTAAATACTACTTACTTGGGAAGCAGACATCTCCGGGGTAGTAGAAAAACGTCAGTTCTGCATGCAAAAGGCCAGCGTCCCCTGGAAGTGTGGCCTTTTCTGCACTCATCAGAGGCCGAGGGGCCTCGCGGTTTTTGGACCCTGTCGATACCTATACAGACCACACCTTTGCATGACTAACACTCGTATTCACAAACATTACGAACCAATCGCAGAGCTCCATTCTACGCAATGGCATTGAATAGAGCTCTGTGATTGGTTCGTTTCTTATCCAAGAGTCGAGAGATCTCATAGTAATGTTTGTGAATACGGGTGTAAGTTTTCCAATCTTACGAGAAACACTTAGCCTTGCCCGCTTATATAACTTAGCACGGGCAAGCGAATATCTTCAAAAATACTCAACATATTGACGAATTACATTATTAATACAGGATGTAAAAGACATGAATAGTCAAACGAGAACCATGTATTCTATACATCAAAATAAATATTTCAAAAAATAATTGCTGGGAAATGATTTTTATTTTTTGGTGTTAAAAAAAATTGCAAATTGTACCGCGCAATGTAAAGCGCTCAACTCGCAAAACCGCGATAATTTTGCCAGATGGCGGCCCCGTTCGTTAGTGTCTCTGCGCATCGAGTGAGCTACATTGAACGCTAACGTTTTTAAGGCATTTTTTGTTATGAAATACTAAAAAACATGATAATGTTTCTCTGGACAATGAATAAGAAATAATCTTTAGAATACGTTATAATAAAAAAATAAAAAAAAATATGACTTTGAGCTTCAATAAAATCGTAACTATCAATTTCCCAGGTATAGTCTAAAGGGAAAAAATGTTATGATGGTGAGCAGAAATCATGATTCTCGTTTGACTATTCATGTCTTTTACACCCTGTATATTACAGTGGATTTCATTTATTACGACCTTGGTTCAAGCGACCATTTAGCTATAGCGACGTTAAATCTAAGTCCCTTGAATTTAAAGCATACTAAAGTACAAAATTCATGTGTCTATAGCGACTTTGGATATAACACCGAATTCGAGTCATTTGTAAAAAAAATCCTAGAAATCCCATGCAGATATTGCGACCGGAGTCGGCCGCCAAAGACACAAAGATTTTGTTCTTTCATAAACATTTCTTATTTTTTTTTACACTGATGGTCAGCAGCCGTGGAGACCTTTTGTTTAGTACGTGTCTGTATTTCTTTACCTTTGCCAGTAACGACTTCCGGATATAATGACGAAATTAAGAGTGGTTCTTCGTCGTCGTTATACCCGAAATACCCCAATATTTAATTTTGTGTTCCGGCGAACACAACATTAAATATTGGTGCCAATAAGAGCAGACTATGACGTCAGCCATGCTAGAGCGAATGCACGGATGGGAGGTGACAGTTGGAAGCGGAGTGAAGAAGCTGCGCCTTATTGGCTGCGACCTACTACGTTAATATTCTATTGGTCGGAGTAAAAATTAGGCGGGGCTTGGCGTAGGACAGCCGTTTAAAGGATTCTGTCTGCTAAATGGAATACCGAGAACTTTGTTGACTGTACTTAAAAAAGTTTACCAAACGGGATACAAATGCGTGACCTTAAAGTGCCAGTGAGAAACACTAGATTAGACGTTGATTATAAGAATTGTACGAATAAGAAATAAAAGACTGACAGAAAAGAGTATTGTATAAAATAAAATTTTGTGGCATAAATATTACAAAATAATACCAATAGCGACGAGACGTGGTATGAACTTTTTGTACGTAGTTATTGAAACTACGTTCCTACTTTGGAGGAGGCCTTTACCTGAGAGGGGTTCCAGTTCCAGTTAAGTAATAAGTGTTAAGATTTAGTTATTGTGAATAAGATATCTCGTTTAAATTACATCAGTCATTATAATTTGTGAATATATTTCAACCATAGAATAAGTTTAAAGAAATTAATATTTATAGATATTAATTTCTTTTCTGTTATTTTAAACTGGAAATAAAAGGCTTTTTATGTTTATTTTTTATTTATTTATTATTGAAACTACGTATACCACAACGACGTCTACGCTATTTTAAGGTTATTTATATTTTTATCTCATGCTATTCCTGTCAAGACATATGAGTATCGAACTGAAATTGTCCGAGCCGCAATCAACTCACCCAACTACTAATGGATGGAAATTATCTTGTAAGCATATAGTAGGTACTATTTATAATATTATAAATTATGAATATCTATTTACCTTGTAAACAGTGAAATCATCTATCCTAAGTACGAGGCACGTGGTCATCAGCTTTCCAAGCTGCTGAAGAATTTTAGTCCTCGTTGGGGAAGCTGTAAAGTTAAATATAGTAATCAAGTTCAGGGCTTTCTTCAATCTGGTATAAAATATACACTGATTACAGAGCCACAGAATTTGTGTTGTTAGCAATAAATCTTCAAACAAATTAAATAAGAGTCCATAAGAATTAATATTACGTTAACTTTTTCAAACGAACATACGAGTTTCTATCCATGAAAATGCAAGAATCGTATTCAGCTCGTCTCATTAGCGTTTGTATCGACACAAATTCGCATAGTCTAGTATGTGTGTGAATTGTCTGCTTGTTAAAAATTAAACAAATATTGTCAGCGAGCATTATAGAGCTAGCCATGTGATGCCGGCAGAGTAGAATAGCATCACCCCATATCTCCCAATGGGTGTCGTTAAACGCGACTAATGGACCAGCAAAGGGGTATTGATCATCTTATACTTCGTCCACCAATCAATTGGGCAAGCGTGGTGGACTACTGCCTAAACCTCTTTGAATAACAAGCAAGGAGAGGCCTTGTGTCCCAGCAGTGGGTCGAATTATAAAGGCTGTTATCTATAATAGAGCATACCTTGTGAGGCAGTGTTGGACGGAGCGTGGGTAGAACTGAGGTGGCTAGTTGTGGTAGTGGGTCTGTTGCTGATACCGTTGGACATTGTCTCCTCGGACTTTTCAACTTGGCTAGTCTATGGGAAACAATACCAAAACTTTAGACTACACTAATTCGGTAATATCCAATACAGTATAAACTGTTGTATAATGAGGGATATTAGTTTATAGCACGAGGCGAAGCCAAGTGAGATAATAGTATCACATGAGTGTTTTAATACCTAATTATAAACAGTTGCATACAAGACTTTATCTACGCCCATGATATGAATCCTCTATAAAAGGTTATCAAAACATGGGGCGTTCTAAGAACTTAAAAAATCTTAGTACGCCTTTTCATACTGTTTGCTTGGTTTTCCGGTAGTAATTGATTGGAAATGGCCTTTGCTGCATTAGAAACATCTGGTGGTATGTTATCAAAACTTGAATAGCTCATTTTTATCAACAAAACAACAAAGTAATAATTTTAGAATAGAATAGAATCTTTATTTGCATGTCACATTAATTTACAGTACAGAGTATACATGTGACGCCCTGCAAGGGCGCAGCAAAGATAATTAAAATATTGGACAAACCTAGGACTAAACATATTTTTAGCAAAACTAATATGGAAGATAAATGGCGAACAACCTATAACTTTTTTTATTACCTCGCTGTGGTCGTGAAACGCGAGCGAATGACAATGTTCTTTTTTGAAATTCATACAGATACCACGCAGTGAGAATGTGGCTGTCTGATGAGTAAACCCTTTGCGCGGAAGTGATCGAAAAAGCGAAGGAGTGATATAATGAAATTTAGTACAACATTATATTATCCGTTTGGATGATCTTATGGGTAATATATAGATTGGTTGTTTTAATGTTGGCGATAATCTGTTTCAGAATCTTTTATAGAGGATTTAAAGCGTGGGTGTAGATAAAGGTATTTTATGAAAGCTTTTCAGACATCCTCGTGTTTCGGCTATCATACTGTCTATCTATACTATACTATACCAAGAATACACCTTTCAAATGATTCTTAAGCCAGGAGGCTTATTTTAGAAACGATTTTAACTTAATATAGGAGACTGATAGAAACATAACATTAATGGAATCACGGCGATCGCCGAGAGACATTACTAAAACACATGCACTTTGCTGACAATCAATTTCCCGCTTTATCCCGTGCTCATAGATTTTAAAGTCAGTCGAGGTAATTGTGCAGTTCGATTTTTTTTGATAACGAAAAGAATGAAGTAAATACAGTTAATGCTCTGAGTTTCCTACCTTATTGCTAGGAGTGAGAGGCCTTGGGTCCAGAGAGTCGAGCAAGTTGGTGCAGAATAGGGAGAGAGACTGTGACAACCATTGACTGTGTGGAGTTGCTGCTTCCCTGTCATTGAAGAGAATAACTTGAAAATGTCATGGGTGGTTCTGGTGTCAAACTTTTACAGTCACAGAATGAAAAGGTTCGTCACCTTAGAGTCGGTTTTCGCTTGCACTAGTACTACAAGAATCAATTAAGTATGCCAACATACCAGTGCAAGAAATTATGATATTTTGCAACGATGACATTGACCGATTGACAATAGTTTTAAAAGAAATATTAATGGCAGGTTGAACCAACAAGAAGGTTTTAGTTACTTGTTGACAAGATAAATAGTCAAACAACTTTGACCTGAATAATTTTGAACTTTATTAACGAACAGTTAAACATAATTTTCTCTAACTTGAGTCTATTCTGTAGCATAGTTTCAAAGGTTAATATGTGCTCGCGATACGTTGAACGAATCAATTTGAAAATCGACGAACCTTTTCAATCCGTGACTACAAGTAGCCATTTGCTGTATCAGCAGTGCAAGCATGAAGTTGTCCTTGGGCAAACGCATTTGGACTTTTGCCTCTTAAAATCTGTCAATTTAACATTTTTTTTTGCAATTGAACTCTATTTCTGCTTCCATCCATCGGTGAGGTGAACTCATTTGCTAGACCTTACTATATAAAAAGGACAACCGATCACAGCGCTACCACGTCTTCTTTGAGTCAAATATTTTTAATACGTATGAAGTTGTATTTTTTATTTCTAAAAATACATGCCAGTTCTTACGGATCGACCAACCAATGTGTTCGAAAACGCACAACAGTGAATGAACATGATGAACAAAATTTGACACAATCGACATAAAAAAATCAGATGTGGTCTCCCCTTGACTTTTTTTATACTGGAAGAGACTCAAAAGTTGATAGAAACCTTATATTTTGATGTCATACGTGCATGTTAGATTTTGGTCACCCATCCGAGTACCGACCACGCACTTGGTTGCTTAACTTTCGTGAACGACGACTCAAAAGTCGATAGAAACTTATATTTTGATGTCATACATGCATGTTAAATTTGGTTGCAATAAGTTAAAGCATACTCGTTATCGTGCTAACGCACAAACACACAGACTCCAAAAAAAAAATTTTTGGACTCAAGGAGGTAAAATCCGTCAAAATCTCGAGGTCGAAAATTTTGACGATTACAAGACTTCCGTATAGAGGAAGTCTTGTAATTGTCAAAATTTTCGATTTTAAAACTATAGAGAAAGTAAAAATGTACAGATATTCTTAAAGAGAGAACAGGACCTGCGTATGTCGTTTAATACATGTCCATGGATAACTTCATGCTTGCACCACAGGATTTCTTCGATCATAAACCAATCACTTTAACACGTGTCCAAGGAACAAGACAATTGATAGAAGTTCACCATGCCAGCCCAACTATTGAAGAAATATAGTCTCTACTACGTTAACATACGGCAGATTTATAACTTCTGCCCAAGCTTCTAGGCCATAACCTAATAGAGTTTTCTGTACCTTACCTATAACCTCTCCAGTGTGATCGATCCCCGGTCGCCTTGTGGTACGGAAACAAGTCTGCCTGCATGCTTACTAAGGTAACTTGAAGGGCGCCACCGTTCAATAGAGAAGGCATTTCAGACCGGCCCACTGTGAAAGTATCCAATTGTCAGTAAAGATTTTAATATTCTCTAATCGCCACTGTGATCGTTTGACCAACATTCTCAAAACCAAGAACTCCTGGGTCCGATCTCCAGAGGCCTATAAATTTGTACCAGTTTGGTTTGTGTAGTTAGCTACCAAATTACTAATAAAGGTTTTGTAAAATAGTACTCGCCAGGTGGCAGCACTGTGACGTGAAGTTCGTCACTTGTTGATACTGTCAAGTTTTAATTCATAAACTTTCATTTGTTAATTTTATGATGACGCGGGATTATTCAAGATCTCTTATCTATGTATCTCCATCTGGTTTGCCAAACAGCCGTCGTAAGATAATCACAGTCAGTTGTTTAGTATGTAGAGGATTCAGTGTGTCATCTTGGGCTTTATCTTAATTTAATACTAGATGAGACATATACCTACATCTCATTAGTGCCCTTTTTATACTACGAGATGGCAAACAAGCTTGCGGCCAATCTGGTGTTAAGTGGTTACCGTCGCCTACAGACACTTGCAATATTAAGGGTAAATCACTTAACGCTGCAAGTGCGTTGCCATCCTGGAAACTAATATGCCTTCCATGCCCAGTAATTACACTGGCTACCTTTCCCTTCAATCCGAAACACAGGGAACTGCTTCACGGTAGAAATAAGAAAGGCGGTGGTACCTACCCAGACGACCCTACATACGGGTCTACCACCTACTTAATATGAACTCCCTCTCTAATGATTCTCAAATCGTGTGAGAATTCACAAGTCACTAGTTTAGGCTAACCAAAACTGTCAAATCTCTTTATTAGATTGTCAACCTTATTCCAGTTAGTCATAGTAGTCAAAACCTATTGAGGAAATAGCCTGATGCTGTACAGACAAAAAATGTTATAACCAATACTTACGTCCAGGATCATCACATAAGTGCAAATCTATCCTCGGAGCTAACAAGTGGTATGATGTCTCGCGTACATCGTGTTTGGCGAACATCCTCGCTAGGATGTCTTTGTCGCCACCTGTTGATCTGCTCTGTATCTGTTCCCGAGGTTCTTCTATCTGTGGCCGGAAGAAAAATTATCAATTCATATCGGCCTTGTCACACTACATACACACAGGGCCGGATTTGGAGGTGTAGAGGTCGTGGGGCAACGAAGAAGTGGAGGCGCCTCCTTCGGCCGGCAATGAAAAATACTGTTCGAAAAAAATTTATGATCCTTCAAATGTTAGATATTTTTCTTTATATCTCTATTGTGGTTGTGGCGGGTAGTTGCCTCGTCTGCCCTCCCCTAAATCCGGTCCTGCATACAGAATGAAATGAGTCACATTAGACCATAGATACGTACATATGCTACAAAAAGTGTTGACTGTAAATCCATTAGGTACAATGCTTGTCCATATCTAGTTCGAAGGACCACTAAACCGCACGTTGCAAAAATTACAAGACAATAATATCACACCTGCACATGGTAGCGGAGATGGACGGAAGGGAAGAATAAAATATGCCCATTATTCTATACATATTAAAATCACGTGTCACAGTGTTTGAAATCGATGAACTGCAATATTACTCAACCGATTTTGATGTACATTTTTTTGCCTGGATTTGTTTCATATTAATTTATAATCAAAAAATTGTAAAAACAACATTTTATTTTCGCATATAAACTTTTTTTATCAGTCAAAAATTTGATGTTCGTTCTGTCATCTGTCATTATTTAGGCAACGACAACGCGTCAGCTAGTATAATAATAAAAAAGAATAATTTTACGTCATTTTGTACTGAACACTCTGCAAGAATAAATCGACAGTCAGTAATCTTATGGACTATGTTACAGATATAACTAAAACAGTAGACAGCCAACTACAGGTAGATTCTGTATATACCGACTTTTCCAGTGCATTTGACAAAGTAGACCACGAAATTTTGCTGTCGAAACTTAAATCCTACGGCATCCATGGAGACCTTTTACGTTGGCTTAGCTCGTATCTCAAGGATCGAATACTCAGTGTAACTGTGCATGGTTTTAAATCATTTGAGTACACTGCTCGCTCTGGCGTACCTCAGGGTTCGCATCTTGGGCCGATCCTCTTTCTGACGTTTATAAATGACATTTCGGATTCTATAAAGTATAGCCGCTTTTCGATTTTCGCGGATGACTTAAAATTATACAAGTCAATACAAAGTCAAACAGATGTCTTGTTGCTACAAAGGGATGTTGACGCTGTGGGTGATTGGTGTTTAGCAAACAAGATGATACTCAACCCCGAAAAATGTGTACACGTCAAATTTACTAGGAAGAAGAAATATATTCCATCTTCTTATTTCGTCTCCGGACATATTTTAAGAGAATCGCATAACATCCGCGACCTTGGTGTGCTACTGGATCATAAATTGAACTTCATTGACCATATTGATAATATTGTAACTCACTCTTGGAAAATGTTAGGTTTCATCAAACGCATGTGTAAGAATTTTAAAAACATCCATACATTCACAGTGATTTATAGTGCATTTGTTCGTAGTAATCTCGAATACGCTTCAAATATTTGGAATCCTACCTATAAGGTCCACTCACAGAGAATAGAGCGCATTCAAAAAAATTTTACTCGTTTCCTTGCTTACAAAAGTCGTAGCTGTCCCCGTGGTGCTGATTATAATACTAGACTTATATTCTTTAAAATGACTTCTTTAGAAAACCGTCGAAAACTTTTTGATCTCATGACACTATATAAACTCATCAACGGTAATTTAAATTGTCCCAATCTACTTCAACAGACTAGTTTAACTGTTCCATATCAAATTCCTAGACATCCATTGACTAATCTTTTCAATTTACCTTATTGTAGAACTAACCTGGGCAAGTGCGCTCCTTTGTACCGATGTATGCGTACTTACAATAATTTAAAAGATGGTGACATTGACATCTTTCTAGATTCAGTCCACTCATTTAAAGGGAAGTGTTTGGCTTTGCTGGACTCAGCCCACAGCTAGTTTTTTTTGTTTTCTTTTTGTGAAGTTATGTTAAAGTAGAAAATTAGCCAAAAACTTAACTTACTCCATTTAATTATCAGTATTAGTTTAAAAATATATATTTTTGTTTTATATGTCGATAAGTTTTATGTATAAGCTGTATTTACCTGTCGAGGCATATCTTTTAACTCTGTAATTTTGTATGTTATTGTAATTGTGAAATGATATGTTGTTGGTAAATCTATATCAATAAATAAATAAATAAATAAACACTCACCTTTCTGAGCGCCTTGGCTCTGGTAGCCACGGCCGTAGCTCTTCGCACAGGGTCGGCCAGTGCTGCAGCACATGCTAGGGCGGCCCGTAATTGACCGTCCGTTAGTGCCCATGCTAACGGTTCAGGCCTTATGGCTAGACGGGACCCGATAACAGCACAATCTGTAATTAACATTTCTTTTGTTATTTTAAAAACTGTGTCGCTGAGGGCCCGTTTCTCAGGAGATATCTGGCAGTTAAATTGTCAGTTTTGTATGGACTATCTGTCAAGCAAACGCTTATGGGAACTGTAAAACAGGTTCTACGGAAATATTTTCTTTTTTTCTTGTTGTTAAAGTGACATTTAAAGTGTTTTTTTTTACATATCTAAGTTTGACATGTAGAAATGAACGTGTTGTAACATAACGACAGTTCATGAGATTGCAGTCGCATGACCTACGAGTAGGACAAATAAAAGTAAATAGTACATAGAAAACTTAAACATTATATTTCAACAGAACAGTATCTTTTATACGGATTATAAGATTATTAAAAGTCATTGTTTATTCAGAAAACACATAAAAAGATTCCTAATTAAGCAATACGCCTGTCCGAGAGGCTTGAACGCTGAACGAAACCAAGGGTCGGATTGTTTCATTTCGGTACACATTTTGACTAGCTGCGTTTCCTTGATCGCCGAACGAAACCAATACTCGGTATTGTTTCATTTCGGTACACATTTTGACTTGCTGCGTTTCCTTGATCGCCGAACGAAACCAATGCTCGGTATTGTTTCATTTCGGTACACATTTTGTCTAGCTGCGTTTCCTTGATCGCCGAACGAAACCAATGCTCGGTATTGTTTCATTTCGGTACACATTTTGACTAGCTGCGTTTCCTTGATCGCCGAACGAAACCAATGCTCGGTATTGTTTCATTTCGGTACACATTTTGACTAGCTGCGTTTCTGTGTGATATCCGTTTTCCTTATATCGTGAATGGCGAGGGGTGTGTAGTGGGGCGGCATTGACGAGACGGACTAATCGAGTGGCTCTGTACAGAGCCGCATGTATGCGCTATACACTGAATCTGTACCAAAATGTACAGGTACATTGTGTCCAGATTTGGTACATTCTGTACAATCAATGTGACCGATAGGTTTGAAAAGTACAATAAAACACACATTAGATTAACATAAGAGCTATGGTTATGTACATTTCAATAGTTTTTGTTTCATTAAAATCGATGCAGTATTTCCAAAGTTATTAACACTGAAAGTTACGGTCGCTATTTAATTTTTCAAGTACGCGTGCTCTAAGTAGGTGACGTCACACATCGACAGCCGACACGGCAGCCGCTCGCTCGCTATACTAGTCGCAGGTCATTCAAAGTTGCTCTGCGTTTTGTGTCGTACATACCTACTGCGATCTGTGTAACTTGACTTTTATTGTTTATTAGCCTTTGAATTACAATAAAGGAGAAAGGATTTCAACAAGGTCAATCAGATAGTTTACCAAAATTAGACAGTTTGTCGCTCAATATTTTTCCGAAAATAGTGATTATATAGCAACGGAAATGCAAGGACTCAAACTGAAACAAGTAAAGTAGGTATTCTTTTCATCTAGCATGTGAAAAGCATTTTTGCAACATAGATAAGTGTACCTACTTATTGGGTATAGGCACGGAAGGTAAGTAAAAGCTCTAGTCGTGTAAGGTACCTACCTACCTAACCTAAATGCAGTAACAAGTGATGCTAAACATTTATGTTACTGTGTGCATGTTATAAAGGCCGAAATTAGATAAAGGTAAATATTTGTACTTACATAGATAATAAATACCTACCTATGTAGGTAATATTAGGCATGTAGTGCAGTGGCGCAAAATATTTTTGCCAATGAGTGCATTTTTACTTTCTCGTATAGGTACGTAGTATAGAGGGAGTCTTGTAATCGTAAAAAAATTTGACCTCGAGATTTTGACGGATTTACACGTTTTGGATTTTGGACCTCCCTGAGGCCAAAAATATTTTTTTTGGAATTATGTCTGTGTGTGTGTCTGTATGTCTGTGCGTTAGCACGATAACTCGAGCATGCTTTAACTTATTGCAACCAAATTTAATATGCGTGTATGACATCAAAATATAAGGTTTCTATCAAATTTTGAGCCGTCGATCACGAAAGTTAAGCAACCAAGTGCGCGGTCGGTACTCGGATGGGTGACCAAAATTTTTTAAAATAAACCTTGTAAGTCGTATTTTATAGTAAAAGGAATTAGGTAGGTACATACATAGGTAAGTAATTTATTGGTCATGAACTCATCTCGAATTTTTAGGATTTTAGATATTTTTTCATACTAAAATCTGTGAGAAGGGTATACATATACATACATGCCATAATACGGGCTTTTGGTCTGCAAGTCGTCGGTTTTTAAATAGGTACAATCATGGAACTATAAATATATATATGGAAGGTAAGCGTCTGGACAAGAAATACATTGAATAGTCCATATTGTAATATTTAGTGTGGTGTTTGTACTACTATTCGTCGCGTCGCCAGAAGGCGCTGCTGTGGCGCGATAAAGAAACCAAACACCAATCGGGTGAAGCCGCGGGCGGCTGCTAGTTTATTTATAAACTTGGGTACCTACCTATTTTTCTACCTTCATTTTACCTTCAAGAAAATTCAACTTACTTAATCATACATAGGTATGTACAGTCGAACCAACTGAATCATGACCCACTTGGCCGATCATTCCTTTAGAATCATAAATTTAGTTAGGTTTTCTTCGTTTTCATGCGTGTTGCACTTAGTACGTTTTAAATATGAATAAAAATGCGTCATTACGCGTCAGAGATCTATGCAATTTTAATCTTTCTTATCACTGCACTAAAGTCTCAATTGGAATTTTAAATAAGATGTCGTTCATAATCTAAACTCTTTTCACTACTGAGAAAATGGAATACTTAAGTATTATATTTTTAAAAATAAAATGACGTTATGTGTCAGATGTCAAGTAGTAGTCTGAACAAATTTTAAATAGCCATATTTATTTGACACTGTCAGTGTCTAATAAATTGATGACAGGTTCGTTACTTAGAAATGTACGTTCAAGCGAATTTCATCCTACTTTGTTTAGAGTGACTGTAGGAAAATGATCTTAAGGTGGGTCATGATTCAATTTGGTCGAGTGTACATACCTATGTAGTATAAAGAGTGACAAAATGAAGATATTGCACCAAAAACCTCATAATACAACTTAGTTATAGGGTATTTCCTAGTAGGTAATAGGTACCCCAAAGTTTAGAATATCTAATTACATATTATCTTACTTAGGTCTTCACAAAAAATCCAACGGTCTTAGGTTCAATTGGATCTGCCCGTTTCATAACATTCATCCACTTTTTACGCCTTTTGGCATCCAATGGCACTTGAAAAAATAGTTTTGTAGGCGTTTTAATGGTTGAATTTGTACACATAGGTACTACACAATATTATTGTATGGCATAATGTTGATTCACACCTGAGAGCCACATAAAATTAAAGACAAGCGCGCGCACCAGTTGCACAGAGCTAAAGAAGTACGCGGCCGCGAGTACCACTGCCCGTTCTGTCGATGTGTGACGTCATCAACTTTCCGCGACTCGTTTTAAAAATCCGGACGGTGCGGCAACTTTGAACGCTTATATCTCGGTCACTTTTTAAGATATCAAAAAAATAAAAACACTGTCGTATTTGTCTAGTGACCTATATTCTGGGTATATCGTTAACAAAAATCGATGGTCAGATTGATTCGGTACATCATGTACCGACACGAAAACTCACTGAGCAGGTCAGGAAGAGGACTAAACTGCGGGCCGACACACATGGCGCTTTACAAGTGTACATACCTGACAATCGCTTCTTGATGACAATACGACAATGCGTGTTGCCTAGCAACAATCTTAAGGGAGGCAGGTTAGCTGAAGATGCACCGTGCGCTTTGGCTTCTATCCGCGCACTTTGCCATTCCAGCTCCTATAACAGTGTAAGTATTTTTAAATATAATGTCTTAAGCTAAAATACGTGGTCGGTTAGTCTATCCTTTACTTAGACATTAGTCAAAAAGCACAATTTTTTCTTAGTCACAAATAAAATAACTTTACGATTTTTACTCGCGTGCTACTATTTGATATTATTGCTCAATGTCTCGTAACACTTTTCAGCGTTCGTGGTCACGAGAAGACTAAACATGTAGGTTGTCTTATTTGATGAAATAGTTAAATCTACCGTCACTTTAATTATTGATTTTGAGTGTCCCGATTTACACAAACGGAGCTCACGGTGTCATTTGGTTTTGCTGTGTGGTGGTTTGCTTGAGTTTTAATAATTTTAATTACTGGATCCCAAGCAAGTGGTACGGCAGAATCATCTGATGTACCGACGTTCCTTGGCGAGAATGTGTGGTTTATCGAACCTTATATAATGTTTAGGCCCTTCTAGTATATGGTCGCATATTGCAGACTTCGTTTCGCGCCTATGTTTTATGTCAGCTATATGCTCCTTCACCCGGGTACTTCTCTTTGTTTTTCGTAGTCGCGTTTGTGACTATAAGTAAGGTTTTAATAGTTCCATAGGATTTGTTGCAAACGTAAATAGCGGCTACTTACCAAGGATACAAGGCATGTTTATGATAATTTTAACCCAAATGTTTACCTTAAATATAAGTAACTGGCCAGTGTCTGGTGATTTGATCCTAGTCAGTCTTAAATCTCCCTTCCGACCCTCAGGAGTTCGAGACTCAACTGTCACTCGCGCGATCTGAGGAGAAAATACTCTATTACATATCAGATCTGTACGCCGCTTAGTAGTATAGCAAATTGTATCTTATAATCTTAGAAATAAAAATCAAAATTACCTGAACACTACTGGTGAAAGCATCACAATTGAAGTCTATTTGAACATGATTCACAGCCACTGAGATTCCGTCTATTACCTGTAACGATCGAGAGTTAACATAGAAATATATTATACAGTGATGGTTTATATTTACCCTCATTACAAAAGCCTATTCTTTTTATATTTTAGGGGACTGTTGGACTTCATCATATCATCTGATGGTAAGTAACGGAGGCAAAAGGTGCAAGCTTTATTCGGAACCCTCGACCACTGGCTATCTTATGCGGGGATTACACAGGTGACTAAAGCCGCACAATTTACGCTGCACAGCAAAAATCGAAATGGCAATCCCAGACCACTAAAGCCGTAAGGCCCAAAGTAGACTAGGATCCGACTTTTGCCGTGCAGCGACAAGCCTCATGACTGGTCACTAAAATCGACCGTGTAAATGGTCAGTTGCAGGCAAGCGCCAGCCGCATGAGGTGTATTCAACACCTACTCTGTTCAACATTTTCTGCAGAATTGTACATGTCGCACGCGATATTTGTCGACAGATGTAAATGGGGTGGCGATTCGATTTTAAGGCTTATTAAATCGACCCGTGATAATCCCCCATTATATTTAATTAAAGCTGTGTATAACACAATAATGCTGTTAACACTATGTTAGGGCGACAGACTTAGATAAAATGGTGATTCGGGAGGAGGAGTGAGTCAGGCTGCATAAAACAAGCTTTAAAACCCACCAAAACGAAAATAAACATCTAAGTTGGGTTTGAATCTGAGACCGATGGGCGAACTACTAGATCTCAGAATGGGTAATCTTAGAAATAAAATATAGGTACAATATTTCTCAAAACAATACAATAACATATAAACACAATACCTTATGAATGTAGCTGTATTTGCCCGGTATTGGCATCGCATTGCCCGTTGTCGGGTTCATAGCCCTGGGCTCTGAACATACTTCCAAGGCGATGTGCACTTCATCCAAGTTCTGTAAAAAACAAAATATAGAGTAAATTTAATGAACTTGGGAAAAATATTTTTTTTTCACAAAATTATAGATCTCATTACTAAATGATTAACACTTCGATACGATACGTATTTACAAAGTTATAATACATTTAAGATTGGTATAAAGCTATACTTTGCTTTTAGTCGCTGGCGCGGGGCTAGTGGCCGTGTGACGTTAGTGGACTCTACAGGCGCTTGCCGCCCGCTCGCGTCCGCACAACATTTATACCTTATCCGTATTTTATCATGAAATTTTTATTTGTGTTCTGATTTCATTTCATTTATTAGCGGTCCTCCAACGCGGCAACGCTTATCTTAAAAATATTTATTTATTTAAGTTAATATTACAAACGCGAAAGTTTGTATGGATGTACCTATGTTTGTTATTTTTTCACGCAAAAACTATTAAGTATATGGATTTTAATGAAACTTTACAATAATATAAGCTCATACATCAGAATAGCATATAGGCTATAATAATTTATACTAATCCCGCTTAGACGAAGTCGCGGGCAGAAGCTAGTTTTAAATAAAAATCTGATTATTATAACAGCAGTCATGGTTGTCGCGTCATGTAGGCGCGACGAGAGGGACAAAAAGATTTTAATACCTTCGTTCCTTCGCTCTTTGCCCATATACTAACATTCATTCCTTATACACTGGACATTCCGGCAGGAATAGACGCTCGTGGATGAAAGCTAATAAGCTTTCAGTTCATGAACCAGTGCCTTAGCAACGAGGCAGGTATAATTATTAATTTTAAGTTCATAAAGAAAGAAAGAAAACTTCCTAATTATTATAACATTATCGAATAAGTCTCGAAAAACGAAGTTTTTAAAATTATTGCTTGCGAGACGTTAAAATTGAAGGTTACAATAACATTGTGCGTGATTCATGTTTATGGATAACGAGTCCCAATAGTCAGTATCGGTGCACAGTGTTTAGGTAACTATAAATATACTTTCCCGTAGACACAAGTGAATTACTTTATTAATTTACTGAGGTTGCCGAGTTTCATCATTTACACTCTAGAGGAAGTTTGATTCTATCAACCGTCCTGGTAGAAATATTGAGACATAACACAAGTTTTTATTTAAGATTATTTATGAAATACCTAGTTTATTATGTATATTTGTCCGTTTTCTAGTATCCATATCAATGAACAAGCCGAATTCCGAAAAGCTGCTGCACATACATACGCTGCGGCAGGTTATACAGAAGCCGAAGAGTATATCTGCCACTGTGCTTAGCGTTCGTGGACTATGAGAAAGCCTTCGATTCTGTCGAGACCTAGGCCGTGCTCCAGTCACTCCAGAGGTGCCACATAGACTACTGATACATCCAAGTGTTGCGGTCACTGTACGAAAACGCCACTATGTCAGTTCGTCTTCAGGACCAGAATTCAAAACCCATACAGCTCCAGCGAGGCGTGAGACAGGGTGTTATATCGCCGAAACTGTTCACAGCTACGTTGGAGGACGTGTTTAAGCTTCTGGACTAGAGAGGACTTGGTATCAACATAAATGGCGAGTACACGACTCATCTTCGCTTTACAGACGATATCGTGGTTATGGCTGAGACCTTGGCAGACCTGGGCACAGTGCTCGACGTTCTCTGTAGAGTCTCCCAACAAGTGGGCCTTAAAGTAAACATGGATTAGACGAAAATCATGTCGAATTTCCATGTCGCACCCACTCCTGTAAAGGTTGGAAGCTCTACACTAGAAGTTGTCGACGATTATGTTTGCCTGGGACAAACAGTCCAACTTCCAGAAAGAGGTCTATCGGCGAATCCAACTCGGCTGGGCAGAGTTTGGAAAGCTACGCGGCATATTCTCGGCCCATCTACCGCAGTGTCTCAAGACAAAAGTCTTTAATTCGTGTGTGTTGCCATGCCAGTGATGACTTATGGAACCGAAACGTGGCCGCTTACAATGGGCCTCATAAGAAGGCTCAAGGTCACCCAAAGGGCAATAGAGAGGGCTATGCTCGGAGTTTCTCTGTGTGACCATATCAGAAATGATGATATCCGCTGGAGGACCAAGGTCACCGACATAGGCCAAAGAATTGCGAACCTTAAGTGGCAGTGGGCAGGGCACATTGCGAGGAGGACTGATGGCCGTTGGGGCGGAAAGGTCCTCGAGTGGCAACCACGTACCGGGAAAGGCAGCGTTGGTAGGCCCCCTATAAGGTGGACTGACGACCTAGTAAAGGTCGCGGGAAGCCGCTGGATGTGGGCAGCGCAGTGCCGACCGGTTTGGAGATCCGTGGGGGAGGCCTATGTCCAACAATGGGCGTCTCTCGGCTGAAATGATGATGATAGTATCCATAACACAAGTTTTTGTTAAAGTTTATTTATGAAATGTCTAGTTTATTATGTAGGTATATTTGTCCGTTATCTAGTATCTCTGACATAAGTTTTTATTAAAGTTTATTAATGAAATATCTAGTTTATTATGTATGTATATTTGTCCGTTATCTAGTATCCATGACACAAGTTCTTATTGGGCTAGATAATGTGTGTGAGCGTGGAAATTGGAAATATGTTATGTTAATTTTATTTGGGATGGTTGGGGGTATATCCAGTACAATACAATAAAGAAGTAATGATATATTCATTATACGATATGGAATAAAAAGACGAATCGAAAAAACTCTATAACGTTCGTGGGTATACAATTCAACACCTGTGTGTACCAACGTGAATTGATATTGCACTGTTTGTTTGACCTTCAAATCAGAATATAATAAACGTATATATGAAACTAATGTCCTTATGAGATAAGAAAATTGACTAATTCATTTGCAATTATAATATTTGGCAATTAATTTTTAGAAATATGTAGTTAGGTGTTTGATTCCAATACATATCTTATTACTATTTCTATATTCGTATTTAAAATTAAAATTACTAATCTTTTGCAGGGTTGTGTTGCGTAAGATAAACCAGAACTATTTTTTTATCGGAGTGTTTAATCCAAATGATTAATTCGTTCATGTTTAGAAGTCTGAGGAGTGTTGAAGATATATCTACTCACTACTATATCAATCATTGTTTACGTCGAGGACTTTTTATTATAGTATTAAGAGGTAAGATTTGTATGTTTGTAATGAATAGGCTCAATACTACTAGACCAATGTCAAAAATTATTTCACAGATAGAATGCAAATTTTTCACTGTGTAACATAACATAGGCTATCTTTTACTGCAAAAATATACAAATACGCAGACAAAGTCGCGGGCATAGCGCTAGTATAATAAAATGACTACCAAAATTCTAAACTCGGCCTTTGCAGAACCTAATGAAATTGCTGAGTAAGAGAGAAAGGTATTAGGCCCTGTCGGCACAGCGATATTTCACCTCACTTTTTTTTCTCGCAAAATTCTGTGACACATAGGATCTTATAGGACTATCCGCACATGCGGTAAAAAAATCGCGCGAAAAAAATCTGTGGTTTGATGCAAATTGAACGCGATACGGTGCGGGATTATTTCCGCGCGAATATTTTATCGCTGTGCGGACAGGGCCTTAGTTGGTCGCTTTTATGAATTTTTGATTCGGTTACCTTTTCTGGGTACATATAATGCAAATAATGTCGCCTAGTTATAGATTGATGCATTACTTTTTTATTTCCAAATAAGCATGACTGGCTTGTGTAGTCAACTGTGACTTCAAACTGGTTTTATAAGTTCCTTGAACAATCGATTGCAAGGATTTAACAAGATATTGAAATATATATTTTTAAAGATTATGAACATCTATGTATAGATTGCCTTTAACCTTTGCACTGATAAATGTATATTATGTAACTCAATATTCTCACGAATAGCGATTCTATGTTAGCTGTCCAGAGTGATCGCAGAAAATTTTATGTGACTATTGGTACGCACTTTTCGATTTGATCTGTCCAAGGTAGGATTTTAATTGCGTGAAAAAGAGCGGCAAACAAGCACACAAGACTATAATGCTTTCCACAAATGGGTCTCATTTCTTCGCTGTCAACCTTCACCAGAAAACGGATAAAAGGATATTGATATTGAGGTAGAAATTGTAGCTCTTTGGGGACTAAAATTGCACAAAATTGGGGTATCTTTTGCAGTTCAGCCTCCCAAATAATAATAATAATATAGACCTTTTCAATATATCTATCATACAGGAACACAATCTGACGAGTTTATAGCCGTAAAACCTTTGAATTTGTGTATTATACGATGATCTTTAGAGAAAAATCTAATGCGCTCGCTTATGCAGCTTGAAATTTTGGAAAACACACTGCACTGACTACGACGGAAGTTGAAAGAGAAGAAATCAATCATCGAGCACATAACCAAGCTTCAATTCACTACGTCAAAATACTACTAACTAGCTGTTGTAGAACATATCTTAATTTATCATAGCTGATTCTCGTACCGGGAAACACAGCGTTGGTAGGCCCCCCACAAGGTGGACTGACGATCTGGTAAAGGTCGCGGGAAGCCGCTGGATGCGGGCAGCACAGGACCGACCGGTTTGGAGATCCTTGGGGGAGCCCTATGTCCAACAGTGGGCGTCTCTCGCCTAAAATGATGATGATAATGAGTTGATTCTGCGTATCCGGGAGACATAGTAAAATAAGTCTGTATCATTTAGCCTTGATTTAACCCCCGAGTAAAATATTGGGATGTTATAAGTTTGACGTGTGTATCTGTGTGTCGGTCTGTGGTTATGTAGCTCCGAAACTGATGATCTTTGTAAGGTAACTTGATAGGAAGTGTTCTATGATTCAAAAATATCTGTTAAAGTCCTTTCAAGATCATATCAGCTCTTTTATAGTTGTTGTAAGGATCTGAGCGACTTTTAAAGGTCTGATCGATTCGAAATTTGGTATGTTGTAAGCTTAATGAATATTTTTTCTGAGCTGGAATCTGCATTATACCCAACTTCTCACGAAATTACAGTAGAGGTATTGCGTTTGGGCTCATTGCATTGGTTTCTATGAATGGTGTATATGTACAATAGAGTTATAGTGTTCAGAGCTTCGTAATTGATCAGGAGAGAGTAACGAGGAACCTGACACCTTTTTCAGGTCATCTGTCATTTCATTAAGTGTGGTCTTCCTCACCAAGTCCAAACTGGTCCAATATTGGTCTCTGTAGTCTCTCTTATTATTTGACCAGCTCAGTAGTAAATACATGATTGAAAATACGCGCAGAAAAATATTTTCCTATTGTTTGATAAAACAATCGTGGTATAGACACGCAAGATTAAGGGTGAGCACTGAGCATGCAATAAAACTGTGTGAGGTCAAGCGTAGCGCAGACAAAGACTGAGTCACATTAATGTACTGTATTTTAGGCAGCTTTACTTGTTTAAGCGGTTTAAACCTTTAAAGGCAGGTAAATAAGTATTCAATTAGATACTAGTAGAGTAATTTGGTGATTCTTTATTGGTTTTCAAATGTTAATAGTTTTTTCAACTCTAATTAAATTCAGTGCCAAGAAAAATTATTTGAGGACAGTGGCGGAGCAAGACCTAAATTTGATGTGGGCAAGGTACATGGCGCAAGGCCCTTTGTTAGCAGCGCCAAGCCCATGAAGGACAATAGGACCCACTTGAAGAACTTTAGACCCATTACGCTCCTGAGTAACGTTTTTTAGAAGCTCTTTTCGAGAGTTATAACGAATCGTCTTGCATGCATGTTTGACGAGTTGCAGCCTCCCCAACAAGCCAGAATCCGATAAGTTTACCTTACCTACCACAGACTACGTATATACGCTGCGGCAGGTATACGAAAGATCGAAGATCTGTTATTATGCTCAGCGTTCGTGGACCATTAAAGCCTTCGATTGTAGATCTTCAGTTACTACAGATGTGTCAAATAGGCTATCGGTACATCTAAGTATTGTATTTACTGTACGAAAAGGCCACTATGTAAGTTTACCATCTGGATCAGAACTCGAAACCCATATAGCCCCAATACGGTGTGAGACATGGTGACGTTAGAAGCTTCTGACCTTGGCATCAACATAAACAGCCAGTACACTGCTCACCTTAGCTTTGAAGATGATATCGTAGTCATGGCCGAAACCCTGAAAGGCCGGGCACAATGATCGATCTCTGTAGTTTCCAACAAGTGGATCTTAAAATGAATACGGATAAGACGAAAATCGCGTCGAATCCTATGTCGTACCCACTCCTGTGAAGGTTGGATGGGTACTATAGCTATACAATGGATGTTGTCGAAGATTATGTTTACCTGGGAAAAAGAGTCCAAATTAGTAAGTCCAACTTCCAGAAAGAAAGAGGTCAGATGAATCAAACTCTGTCAGGCAGCGTTCGCGAAGCTACGTGGCATATTCTCGACCCATTTATCACAGTGTCTTAAAACGAAAGTCTTTAATACTTGTGTTTTGTCAGTGATGTGACAGGGCTATGTTATATGAAGTGATCATATTAAGTAAGTGGCAGTGAGCAGGGCACAACGCAAGGACTGATGGCAGTTGGGGCGGAAAGGTCCAAGAATGCAGCCGCGTACCGGGAGACGCAGCGTTTGTAGGCCCCAAGATCGTGGGAATGCTGGCTGGATACGGGCAGCGTAGGGCTGATCGGATTCAAGATCTTTGGGGGAGGTTTATGGCTAATAGTGGGTGTCTCTCGGCTGAAATGATGATAGAGGCGCCTACATCGCTAACTCTTTCTTCCATCTCTGTTTGAGGATGAAAGTATATTTTATTTCATAAATTCAATGTTATCAGAATTTTCTTTCTAATTTTATTTGGCATAATTTAAAATCTTTGAAATTTATACCACATTAAATATATGACAGAAGACAAGCAGAAGTCCAGTCTGAGGCTTTATCATGACAGGCTGTTTGTCTTGTCTTTCGTTTTCTATTTAATTTGGTATAAATTTTAAACAATTAAAAGATATACAGAGTAATTCATGATATACCTACTTCCTTGGAGACAACTCCCAGAACCAACCAAAGTGTTTTATAAGTTCCGAAATAGAATCCAAAGCATTAGTACATAATACATAAACAAACGAGCTCCTTCTTGATAATGTTAGTTAGTTAAAAAGCAATAGGTATGTTAAAGTTAAAAGGTTGAAGAGAGCAGATGTGTTGCCATAATCGTAATCCGAGGTAGAGTGATAGCTCTGCTTTCAATAGCTCCCCATCCACTAACGTTTATTCCTGCCGGAATGTCTAATTTTTATGGAATGATTTCTAGTGGGTGGGCAAAGCGGGAAAGAATGACGATGTTAAAATCTCTTCGTTCCCTCCGTCGCGGCTACACGACGCGACCACCAGGGACTTAGTTGGTTTTTGTTTTTCTGTCGGTCTTGGATATAGGTTCTTTTGTCATGCCACTTCGCTGTTATTGTGCGGCAGTATTGCCAGATGTACGATGGTCATATTTTTTCTTTCACATATGATTTAGAGACAGGAATCGTACAGTATTTTATGTCATGAGCGCAAGTGACCTATTTAATGGGTTTTCGATAGGTTGCAGCGACGAAGAGGTAACCAAACATCTAGAGCCTCTCCAATTGCGTCGCGATATTGCGTCATTGAGTGCCGTCTACCGTCTGTACCACAGTGAGTGCTCCGAGGAACTTTTTTCCCTAATCCCACCATCTCCCTTCCTTTGAAGTACTAAGCGTGCTGGTTTACGGAGTCACAGACAAACTGTTACCATTCCAACACGAAATAAGAAAATTGGCAACTCGTTTCTTTGTCGCACAATCAAGAAAAGGAATTCACTGCTTTATGCAAGTTTTATCTCTATTAATTGTCTCACAATAATATTTTCATGCATAACATATTTTATTATAAGCTCTAGCAGATGGCTAGCCCACTTAATATTGAGATGAAAAACTCTTAGCATTGCATGTAATTGAAATAAAAAATGAAATATTTTAATTAATATGTTAAGTAAGTACACAGAAAATATTAATTTGCTATATTGTTATTGTTTAAAAAGGTAATTGAAAAATACATTACCAGCACTATGGGTACCGTCTTTAGCTTGGTCCATTGTATACGAAAAGTGGCCCGATTGCATTTTGCTGATGTTAGTCGTAACCAGCCAGGTAGCTCCAGCAAGTCTGTAAGTAGATCCTCATCGAGGGTGAGGTCTTGTAACTCCCCTGCACCACGTAATGCTGATAAAGAGATTTGTTCTGGGGATAGATTCTTAGTGAATCTGCGGAAAAAGTACATTTTAAAATCATCATTACAATTTGAATAAATTTTTGATGAATTTAAAATAAGCAATGCCCTAACATAAACATTACAATAATTATCAAGCAAGAAAAGAAACTATAATTAAAATTATAAATCAAATACAGTTTGAACAAAAGTAAGCATTATAAACTTAAAGAAGAAACCTATTCTAAATAATGATGGAAATAAGATACGATAAAAAGTTTATTATATGTAAGTAGGTATTCAATGGGATTATTGATAATGAATTATAACAATTAAGTACATCTATGTAGAATTCAGATAAGGTCTCTGTTCATTTAACTAAAAGAAGAGACGGTTTTTAGCAAGGAAGACGCTCTATAGACGACTTATAAATAGTTTTAAACACGTACCTAATATATTGAGGAACATACTCAGAGTAAAATAATATTATCACAAAGTAAATAACTCAATTAGTACGTATACAAAATAGTTAAATGAAGGGCGTACGAAACTTACCTCGAAAGATGTTTTAGTAATTGATTCTTTATAATTGTAACCATTTTCACGGTCAATTTATTATGTCTAGCTAATTTACACGATTCTATCAACAAATCATTATCATAATATGGATTTCCCCTACGCGAAGTGTACCTTTTTACATGAATGAAAAACGAAGTGACTTCACGATATGTCAAAACAACTTCGACCATCGACCGTGTGCTGTCAACTAAGGCTGTCAAGCAGCCTATTACGTTTTGTTAATCCTACATGCATGATATTATTTTAGCTTATGTAATAATCTAAAAATGTTAAATGTTTTAGAAGAATAGCACATTGTTCTTTTTTTCAGTTAATAATAACGAGCATTTAGTAAGTTTATTACATAGCCATTTCACAAATTGGTTCTAAACGAACGAAAGAAAGAAGCAAAACGCAAACATAGCAACCCAAAGGCGCGCTATTTGTTTGTATTATCGCTAAGTAATATTATTGATTTTTCAAACAATATTTGATACGTGTACATTTTACACTTTTAATTAGTTCAATAATATTATCCAATCCAACTCCATACAATTACAATCGGATAACACTGGCTGTCTCAGTTGTCTTACAAGTAAGTAAGGCTAAAAAAAAACAACTAAAAACGAAGCTAAAAACTATTTTTGCTTTCTGACAATTTGTCAAGTCTAGTCATTGTTGTGGTATTTTGAAGTATTTCTACGAGAAGTTTTTTAATATTTTAATTTAGTTGCAGTATGTATTTCAATTCCTTTTAGTGGTTACTTACTTAAATAATTTATATAGTTACTTATAAAGATTAACTGTAGTTTTTTCAATGTTTTGATTCTGATGGCTACGTAAAATTAATATAAATTTTAAGTACATTATGTTGTAGTTAGTAGGTAAGAGTATGTAGGTATTAGAAGCAATTAATTCTTGATAAATAGAAAATCATTATGTTATTATGTAGATAAAGTACCTATACCAATCCACACTTTCTTTAATAACATTTAATTATAGGGCATTGTAGCCAGTGTAATACCTACCAGTATGAAATTGTATAACTTACGTTGATAACAACTTAAAATCCACATGTCTATGCAGGCTGTAGTGCTCGTATTAAAACCTATTTCTAATTTTTAGCGTCTCACAGTAATTGCACGCTTGACCGCACAATGTCACGCAGGGAGAGCAGAGTAGATATCGGTGGTTACATAGATGCTGAGTACTCTTCAGGTGATACTAACAGACCGAACAAACAGCGTTACCAGGAAGAAAACAACAACGAGGTCAATGAACTCTCCAAGGAGCTTTCGGAGATGGGATGCATCGTGGACGCGGTGAAGAAGCCACCCAACATCTGTGTCGAAACATGTGTCTACGATTCAGAGACGGAAGAAAAAAAGTCGCATGCAGAAGAAGATGCTTACTCAGATGAGTTTGAAGAGGACAATAGTGATGACGAATCTATTAAGAGCATCAAAATGCAACCAAAATCCTCTAGCGCGATTAACAATGCCCATCAATCAGTACCGTCTTCCATAAAACTATCGAAAAGTCAGTCTTCAATGTCACACAAGCCTCCAGCTTCAATCTCGGGCAGATCTACAGATCACGGGTAAGTTTTAAAACCAACAGTAAGTAATCCCCATAAAAGTTACTTGGTCCTTCGAGCCGGATTCACATAAACAGGCAGCCAGCATATAGCGCTTCGATCAGAAGTCGTGTTCTTAAAGCTTCTGATATTGAGTCACTGAAAGCAGCCAACAATATGGCTTCCAAGTCCTGTAAGAAGGCTTATATAAGAGCGGATGCCCAGCGCGTCGCACGGATTGCCCACAAATTGGTAACGCATCCTACGGGCTGCCGTAGTTACTGCGGCGTCTGACCAAAGCCGTGCAAAGTAATTTCTGCCAGCCCTCGCTGCCATCCCTGAGATGTCCAGATGAGTCTATCTCACAAGCCACAGGCGAAAGCCGATCTACTGGCTCTTTGCCGCTTTTTCTCAAGTCGACGATTGCTATGCACAGCTACCGTCACTACCTCATTGTGGCTCTACGATGCCCGATATCAAAATTAGGCAGCGTGAAGTTCGTGCGGAACTGCAATCACTCGACGCCCGGAAAACTAGTGGACCTGATGGCATCCCGGGGGTTGTACATAAAAAGTGTACAATATAGTTGTTCCCCGTACTCACGCGCCTATACCAACTAAGCATTATGTTGAAAGCAAGCGAAATAGATTCCCATGATTACAATGAATTTACTTTTTTCTTCAATGAGCTTCTGGCATGTTTCCTCACCGAGGGAATAACGTAGGACGATATAATGGAACAAATCAAGTTCCTTAAAATGATAGAAAAATTCCAATTAACTAACAATATATGTACGTCCATCCCTCTAATTCGCATCTACTGGGCAACTACGCTGCCTATAATTTTCTTACAGATTCTTATTTAATAAGTATGGAATATTGCAAATATAACCACGTGATGCCGGCAGAGTAGATTAGCATCACCCCATATCCTCCAATGGGTGTCGTGGAAGGACACTAAGGGATCAGCAAAGGGGTATTGATCACCTTATACTCCGTCCACCAATGCGCATTAGGCAAGAGTGGTGGACTACTGCCTAAACCTCCTTCGATTACAAGGAGTGGCCTTGTGTCCCAGCAGTGGGTCGAAATTCTAAAGGCTGGTATGATGATGGTGATTGCAATTTTACCAGAAACAGAAAGTAATCTATGTCATCCTCAGTTCCATTTCAGTTCCATCCACGCGCAGAATCAACATGTCTTTCACGAACGAGAGGTTGCGTGAAATTGAGCGTCACAACCACATATTGCTAACGAAAATCCTAAGCGCGAGGAATACCAAGAAGTCTTCCATACCATCCCGGGAACAACCGCCGAGGAGGCCGGTGCCTTCAGCCGCTGTGACCAGGAAGAATCAACAAAGGCAGATTGATCGCGATAATATGGTAAGTTTGGCAATCTGAGTAATTATGCTGGATAGTTTTATATAGCCAGGTATCAATAACCTTCCGGTACGATCGCCCTAAGAGACCTTGGTCGATAAAAAGACTTCGTCGCAAAATCGACCACAAATCTTCTAGGGCGCTTCGCAGTATAGATCTGAGGCGAGGATACACTAAGGTCTATGCAGCTACGTTAGAAATTGCATTTTCAACCATTTGTTGTCAAAAAATAAAGGTGTGAAGATTTAAATTTTATGGATAAGTAGTTAGCGTTATTTGAAACTCTCTATCGACGACCGATCTATCTCCTCAGTCCAAACCAAAGACTATATGTATAATCAATAGTCTGGTTCGGACTTAGGAGAACGCTACTCCGTGGTCCGAAATAATTACGATATCAAACCTATGGGCCGGTAAAGTATAGCTTGAGTTCCTCCTACAAAAATTAAATATTATTTCTCTTACCCTGCTTTTTATTTGGTGCCGGTACTCTGTCTTCCTATCGCCATACTTTTTGGTATTTAATTTTTACGGCCATGCCTAACACCAAACCCAAGGAGGGTTCAACCCTCCTTCGGAATAGTTTTGTGTTTACGAGCAACCGGGACCACCATCGACGCACGGAGGAAGATCGAGATGAAATTCCTTTCGGTCACCCATCCGAGTACTGAGTTACGTAGAATGCACGCAACCGCGGTGGTATCGAAGTCCTAAAAATAGTATTCAGCATTAATTTCAATGTGCTGCTAACACATTAATAAGTATTAATAACAGATTTAATAATACAAGGAGATAGGCCGAGCCGTCGTTTAACTTGTGATAAGTGTATGCCCAGTGCGCATACATTGCCGCCAGTTCGCCGTCCGATAATGTCGAGTGAATACGTACGTACCTATGTCAGAAAGAAATATCTATTTTTCTTTCAAAATGCCGTCCTGTTCCACTGTAACATGCAATCATTCCAGTGAATCAGTTATTTATCAAGTAATGGAATATTTTTTCCGAAAAACTTAGATTTATATTTAAAAATCAATATTTAAAGAAAAAGTCCGACTTTTATTCATAAAAACACAATCGCATTTTATGTAGTACGGCCGCTGACCGCGTCACTCCGATACGGGTCGGACTTCCTATGAACTCTGCGATTTGAGCTATCTCCTTTGCAGCTCTGTGCTTACCTTTCATTGCTTCGCAATCCTTATGACGCGCGCAATGAATAGTGTATATTACGGCATGCTCAACTAGAACCATACGGACGGCTGTATGTACGGCCGTACGACGTACGGAGGCTGATCGCGACACTCGGTCTTCATATGAACTCGGCGATTCGACCGATCTTCTTAGGTTGATATATCTGTGGTATTAATCCTCTTACCCCTCCAACTAAGCTAATGCGCTCGTGCTAGGAGTGGGTTCACGTCGGTAGTTTTTTTTACTGAGTACTGTAGGTTGTTCCTGATGACATTCGGGTTTTTAAAAAGGTGAAGACCTTGGGGGGTTCTTAAGCCAGCAGGTCGAACGTTCCGAGGGGAATACTGGGCGACCGAGCTTCTCCCCTTTGGGGTGTCTCTCGACCGCTTCGAGCATCGGTCTTCTTTCACACAGAAATCGAGTCCACCTGCCTGCGCACTAGGCTACCGATCCTTATTACAATTAACAAGGTACTCACTCTTCCGAAGTACGAAAGGAGTTCTAGATTTCCTATTTCTGTAATTTTTAGTCTTATTTCTTATTTTCACAGATTCTCCTGAAGAAAATCCAGCGCGCCAAGTCGTCGGTTCCAAGTCTACGCCGTTGATACATGATCAGCGTCCGGTGCGCGGGCGCTTCTGCCGTTATGTCTATATCCCCACGTCTACCTATGCTTGTTAATACATTTATTATATTGTTAGTAATTTGGACCTTTTATTTATTTAAAAAAATAAGTAGGTAAACCAACCCTACCTTTAAAAAAATGCCTCGTAAATGAATTTCCCTGGGTGTCAGACGGAGTGGAGTAGAAAGAGAGAAGAGAGTCTAGGAATGGTATAGTCACAAAAACTAGGTTGCATTAGGAAAAACGCCATTCTGGACATTCGCCATGGTGGCTATAGTATAGAGACGATAAAATGCGCGATAGGGGTTTTATTAGTATTTTATATATTTTGCAGAATTTTTTTTTCCAGTCGATCGACTAAGACGGTAATAACGAAAATCTATTCAATGAAACTAAACGACCAGGTGCACTCGGATACGTCTGTGGTTTCTACTATGACCAGCGTCTGGGTGAAGGAGAATTACTTATAGGTAAATCATAATTATTATTTCTTCACCTGAATCTCGGACGAATAAAGACTTGAATATATTTTTTTGAAATAGGCGTGAATTGAGGATGACATTAATGTAAGCAGTGAATAATCGTTCACTGGGTAAGCTAATGTAAATATTTTGGTAATGCCCACGTTTGACTTGAGATTTCATCATACAAATTTCCCACCTTTTCACCCTAAGGAATGATTTCTGGGATAAAAACTTCTATCTAAGCTCAGAAAAAATATATAAGGTATTCTAGGATCATCTTAACAAGACGTCAAATATTTGTAAAAATATTTCGTTCAGCTCTTGGAAGTGCAAACTTCGAACTAAGATTTGATAAAACAATGTTACCCTAAATACCAAGCACTGACAAATTTCGACGGCGCCGGCGAAAGCAATGTCCCGGTAGCGTAGTGGTTGACGCAGCCGCCCGGACTGCGGAAGATGCTGAGTGTGATTCCCGCTCTGGACAGTCGATTATTTTCAGTGTAATTTCTAATTTTAAAGTGAAAGCTTGGAAACTGCTTGAGCTATTTTCATAAATCTTTATTCATCTTGTAAATAAATTATATATGATTTAAAATATCATACTTATTATGAGAAAAAGTACTATCTTGAGAGAAATCAATATGTTTTCGTTTTTCTGAGTGTAAGATCGTTTTTCACCTTAATTCTGTGTTGTTCAAAGTCGAACTTAATAATTTCGACAAACATACAGTGTATTCACGTTTTCAAAATTTAAGACGAGTCATCCCTGATTTAACTGATGGATAAAATAGTGTTTCATACCGCAGTGCGCTGATCTTTATAAATGAATACATATCATCGGTATCATACAAACTATTATTCCAACCAACTTTTTATCCGGCTGTTAGTTGACGGTAGTTCTTAGCTCCAATAGCATTATGCAGTCGTCCCGCAAGGCTCGGCGTTGTTCTCGAAGCTGTTGCTACTACATGATATAATGTTAATAAGATGCGGATGACTAGTATGTCGCAGTTCAGGATACCTTGAATGGGCAAGACCATAATAACATACCTCGCGTAATATGAAAATATACTTTATTGATTGTTTTGCATAGTAAGTATTACCTATGACAGTGTTCAATATTTTTCGATGATCCATTAGGTGATAAAGTGCACGTCGCCTACCAGAATCTATTTTCTATTTATATCTATTCACAATTCCACGTCAAACAATATTTTTATCAATGAAACTACGTCACGAAGCTTTAAGCCTTTTATCTAAAGTGGATAAAGTAGCATATTGTAACGGTAGCAAGTTTCGTTTGTAACTACTTGAAAAATAGTCTTTAACACTAGAACTTTAGGTGCAGGTTCCAGAATTGCTTACTCTTTTTGAATCTGTAAACGCGAACACCTGTGCGCCTATTTTGTTTAACAATTATTACAAGGTGCAATGGACTTTATCACTGACGAGGAATTTTGCAAAATGATTCTTCATTTTTATACCCCGATGCAAAAAGCGGGGTGTAGAGGACAGCGCGCTGCGATCACTCTACCAGTCGCTAACTGTACCTCCATCCAATATACCCTCCTATGCCAAACTCGCGAGCTCTTGTGTACCTCCCTCTCTCCTGCGGGGGCGGCTGCTTTAGATAGTTTTATAGCCACTTTGGCAATAGGCAATAAGGTGGTGTTTAGTCGGTAGAAGTCCGACATAACCCTAGGGCCGGGCTTTAGGTTATCCATGAGGATTCACCCCCCCCCCCTTCCCTCGTTTGTCCGAAAAGTTCTTCGGACTTTTTTCGCTGCTCTGTCTGCGACCGGCGCTAAGTGCAATAGTTTAAAATATAATATAAGAAATGATTTTTTGAGTATATTAAGTGACTTAGCAATGAGAGTTTTACTTCCTAGAAACAAGAAGAACCTTCCTCACCACAACACAACACACATGCAAATTTATCTACAGTCCACAACAAGGGGTGTTATAAGTTTGACGTGTCTGTGTGTCTGTCAGTGGCATTAGTAGCTCCTAAACTAATGGACCGATTATTAAGCGGTTTTTTGTTTAAAAGCGGACGTGATCGAAATGGGTCTTATTCGTTACGTTCTCACTGGCAAGTTATGGTCTTTACCATTCCAACGCCACCCCATTCTCTGCCAGTACACGCATCCTTACAATGTAGGGACAATCAAAAGAGCAGTTAGAAGCATCTTGCAAGAGTGGGTATTGCGACGCATATTTATCTCTCGTGATTCTAATTTTCTTTGCATTTGGCCCCCATTTCTGTTTAACATGAAATGGGATAGAGTCATTTGCTTATTCTGTTCGTGCTTGTCACAGCGATTTTGATGAAATTTATTGGTGTTCAAGCAGAACTGAGCTTGTTTTAAATTCACAATTCGATCCAATAGCATATGTTATTTTTTTTATAAAAAGTTGATACCGACGCGACGGTTAACCAGCTGATCTGTACCTACGTGTGCTGTGTGATGTGAAATTAAGAGTTGTAAGATGTTAAAGGGAATAACAGAGGTCCTTTGACAGTAGTAGTAGTTTATCAAAGACTTTACAGAAAAATGAAGTGAAATATACTTGAATTAGCTCGTCTTAGGTTTTAGTTTAATATTAAACTCCTGTGAATTATTTGAAGGCAACAAACACGTTATTGTGGCATTGGCCAATATGATTTCAGAGGATTGGCGTCTGGGCTAAACTGATATTTTTTATGCTATTTGGTTGGCAGACAAGCAGATGGGCTCCCTGGTAGTAAACAGTTTCCGCAGACGCTTGCAACACTGCCGTGATTACGATATTCTTCTAACCATAATGACTTCGTCACTAGAGTGAGAGACTGATACCGCAGCGGAAAATGCGGAAGTAAATCTTAAAGTTACGTTTTTTTTACACATGGGTACAAGCCATACAAGCAACCATTATGTTAAATTAAATAAATAAATAAATAAATGCCTTTCCGCTAAGGGCGCTAAACTACCTTTTTTATGACGATGGAAAATCCATTGACGGAACAAACTGCATGCTGGCTAGGCGTATACGGTGTACCGGCGTTGTTTAGGAGAGTCCCACGCATGGTCCTACCCACTATAAAACACGTACTTACCTTCCTACAGTGGCGTAGCGTAGGGGGGGCAGGGGGGGCGGCCCGCCCCGGGCGGCACATTTGAGGAGGGCGGAAAAATTTCACAATTTAATAAAAAAAAATTGAAACCATTTCATATTTTATTGCAACTACAAATTCGGACCAATTGAAAAGAGTATGGAATTTTTCATTAGTTATTATGTGACGAATTCGGGGAATCCCCTTTCTTTGGATGATATTTTGTAGCAACTGCTGGCAACACTGTCTATTCTGACTTGCGTCGATTCCCCGTAGTTTAGAATAGTTATTTGCGTTTACAGGAGCGTAAATGGATTTTTGAGACTAGAAAAAATACACTGAAAAAAATCGACCTGCCATTTTTTCAGATAGGCGGAGGGGTTTCTAGTGTGAAAAATATTTGCGCGTTTGTAGACCTAAAAAATTGTTCCATATGAAATTCTATTTTCGAATGAAATGACACGTCTTCTTGTCTCTAACAGTGATAATGTAATTTGTAGATTTAAAAACACAGGAAGGCATTTTTTCGAGCGATAACTTAAAGCGTTGCAACGAAGTGCAGTCGACCAGCCCAAAATGCGAGAGCGTTCCAGATTCTTTTTTCATTAGTTCCAAACTGAATGTAAATCCGGCAATTTCCTGACTTTTTCGTTGCCATTTTTGAGGGAGTGCAACGCATCTATACTTTTTAAACTTCTTAGTGTGTAATGCATAAATAAGAGGGCGGCAAAATTATCTTCCGCCCCGGGCGGCCGATACCCACGCTACGCCACTGCCTTCCTAAACCCTTCTGGAGGTGTTTTGAGATCGGCGTACTTTACGCACGCCATTTCACCAAAATATCGGCCCGACGACGCAGTCAGTGAGCCCGACGACGCGCCACTGGGGGATTGCGCAAGGGTGCTAGGCAATTCCACAGACGGCGGGACCTGTGTACTGCAAGGGCGCACTGGGGCCAACCCGTGTGCAGGCCACACCTTAGGGTCGGACAAGACAGTGACAGCCGCCTGCCTTCTCCGACCCGTCCGTCTACGCCGAATGGGAGGGGCTAGAGGATCGTTCTCCAGCTCCCTCTCCGCGGCCTCCTTCTGCGACATTCCAGATTCGCAGAAGGAGGCGACAGCCTTCTAGACTCTCTCATTACCAAGCATTGCTCTGACTATGTTTGGCTCTCAAAGTGCGGCGCTCGTTTCGTCAGGCCGGGCACACGATGAGCGTGTGCTCGGGTCGAAAACCAATCTTAGGCTGACCTTTGTGGACAACATTTTCGAACTTTTCATCACACATTTTCGGAGACCCAGTGTACTGCTGTACCGTATCATTGCTATCTATGGCTGATACAGCGGTAGCTAAGTCCTTGCTAATTGCTAATATAGGGAATCACATTTTTTCTATTCTTTTTATTGATTTTTGATACTATCCTAAGAGCTGATTAATGTTCGTATTATAGAATAAGTTTCAAGAGTGAACGCCGACTTGAGCGTGTTGTTTTGTGCGTGATAGAAAGTGACAGAGGATTATCAAGACATGTTTGACTTCTGGCTGCTTCTGAGTGTCATTCTGTAAAGATTGCAGTAGGTATACATACTTACACATTTAAAAGTTTATTCATTTAGGTACAATTTGTACGAGGCCTTCTTACCCCTCGTTTTCACCAAGGTATAATACATGTATTTTACAAGTTTTTTGTAATGTTTATGTTTATTGTTTACACTCGTATACATGTATTAGAACTTGTTGAATGCAAAGCTTGAATTAAACTTTATTAGAAGAACCGTCAAGAAACTCAACAAGTTTTATCCTCCCTTTACAGTTTTCATAGCATTGATTTGGAAAGAGTCATAATTCACATTGTCAAGTCTATAATAATTAATCATAATAATGTAATAAAATAAAGACTAATAATTAAACTTACAATAAAAAAATATAATTATAAAAAATGTGGTTTAAGACGTTTTCCCTTACAATATTGTCACTTATAAATTGTATACATATTGATATCTATATTACAATGGAGAATCGAGCACATTTGATATATGTCCAAACATTTTTATCGTCTACTAGCTTATTCCCGCGACTTCGTCCGCGTAGAATAGTTACTTCGGTACCCGTAGTGTAAGTTTTTTAGTATAAAATACGTATCTATTGTAGTTGCGTTAAGAGCTCTATTTGTATGCGTTAAGGCGCTATTTGCGTTTCCTATACAAATTGAGCTCTTATCCCAACTACAATAGTTACGTTTTTTATACGAAAAATCTTACACTACGGGTACGGGGGCAGCATTTAAATTTTCTTATTAATTCTTCTAACCCAACCATATACCTACAAATTTTCATGGATTTTACATAAAAAATGACGGATTTCCATACAAACTTTCATCCCCTATTTTACCCCCTTAGGGATTGAATTTCCAAAAATCCTTTCTTAGTACACCCCTGCCCGCCTAGCATGACCACAGAAACACGATATGATATAATATAATATAGCCATTTATCGCGTTGAACTGTCAAAAATTATTGGATATAACCGTCAACTTGAAATTATATCGAAACTGCGAACATGTAAGCCTTATACATGTTCGCAGTTTCGATAAATTTTCAAGATTGCGTTTTAATCCAATAATTTTTGACAGTTCAACGCGATAAATGGCTATATCATATCATATTCATATCGTGTTTCGGTGGTCAAGCTAGGCGGGCTGAACTTTATATAATACGCTTTCTTCATTAAAATTTGTTTAATGTGAAGCTTACATTTATATGACGAATGTTCAGTTACATGATGTGGAAGTTTATTATAATATTTGTATACATTTCCCCATGGATGAGTGACTAGTTTTGTTTTTCACAAATTTGTCACAAACACTTTATTTGTCACAAACATATTATGACTACGTTTTCGAGTCAATTGTAACAAATAACATTCCATATCAATCAGTCATTCTCATAACAACAAACAACATAGAAACAATTCTCGTAATAAGTAGTTCACGATAACATTGATTTATTAACTACCCAGTAAAGACGGGTAAAATGCATATATTATGTGCTTATAATCTTCTTTGGAGGTAGATACTTAAGTAAACAATGTCATAGGTTGCTGCAAGGGAGTAGGTATCACAAATAACTCAGCTTTAATAGTATCTGGGGACTGGAGGTGTTTATGCAACAAGAAGACGAGAACACAAGTTTTTTTGTTTATTACTAGCTGTAACCGGCATGCGTTGCAATCTCACGTAAAAAAACATTTATAAATAGATTATTTAGGTTAGGACCCTCGCAGGCGACCCCAGAACACCCTATCAAAGTTTCATAACAGTTTCATCAATAGTTTCGGAACGCATAGAGGACAAACATACCAACAAAAATGATTTCTGTTTATGTAGATTTATTTACCTATACGCATGGCTATATCGTACAGCAAAAAATTCAATTCAAAATTATGAATTCGGTCGTGAGGTCGTAAGCTTGGAGAAATATTCTAAGTCCTGAGCGCGCTCGAAAACTCTCTAAGTGTTTAACACAAAAGTCACAGATTCACCCGTGACTTTTGTGTTAATCTTAAAATTTCACTCTCATCATTTCTTCATAACGCTTCTAAAGAAGTACCTGAAGAAAAACGGCATCTATGTATAGGCACATAATTGTTCGATAACATTTGTAGAGTACCGCCCCGAACTGGGGCGGTTCTTCCATCTTACAGAACACCGCAGTCAAATATCTTTACATTTACATATTTAGTGTAAATAAGGTTGCCATTGTCAGAGCTCTACGGGGTAAGGATGGGGTTTGGATTAGCAGCGCGGGAGTGACACATCGGTGTTACAATCGTCTATAGGCTACGGTAACGTTTACAATCAGATGGGCTCTATGCTTGCTTGCGAACCACAGCGTAAAAAATCTATGGGTGTAAAAGACATGAACAGTCAAACGCAGAGGCGGATTAAACGTTGAGAGCGCCGTAGGCAAGCATCTCATCGGCGCCCCTAGGTATATTAAAAACTGCGTGGAATACTTATTTTGGGTAGCATTTTTAGTTTTTTAGGGTAGGTACTTATTTTGCAATTAATACTCATAAACTGATGTAGATTACTGTAAATAGCTTATTTTAATACCTTTTTATTAACTAAGTTTTTTTGTTTTTCCATATTTTGCTAACTTCCATACGACCTTTAATTTCCTAGTTCATCCCTACACGGGTGTCAAATTTCCAAAAACGCTACAACATTCTTTTTACTTTTTATCACGTGCTTAAATACAAAGTTTATTGGTTTTATCTTCGATTGAGGAATCCCAAACAAACTTTCATCCCTTCTTTCAACCCCTTCATGCCATTTTTACAACAAAATTTAGGTGATATTCTATCTCAAGGGATAGTCTATTTTTGTACCAAAGTACATAAAAAAACGTTTCAGCTGTTAGGCATGAAAGCGTGACTTTGTTTGGACCTGTTTACGTTATTTCATCCCCACACGCGTCAAAATTTCAAAAACGCTAGATCAGATATAATTATTTACTTCTTATCAAGTGCCTATACAACATGTAAACTAAATAACCAACACCCTGAATACAGGTGGATTGGGATCGGCTTCAGAGTTGATTTCGATATTTTTAAAAAAAAAAAAGATTTTTTTTGTAAAAAAAAAACAAAAAAAAAGTACCCAGAAAATATTGTACAACATTTTCTGGGTACTTTTTGTTTTTTTTTTTGCTTTTTTTTTAACAAAATCTTTTTTTTCCAAAAAATATATTGAAATCAACTCAGAAGCCGATCCCAAACCACCCGTATTCAGGGTGTTGGTTATTTAGTTTACATGTTGTATACAAAGTTTCACATGGTTTTATCTTCGATATTGAAGAATCGTATACAAACTTTCATCCCTTATTTCAACAAAAAGGTAGCTTATGTCCTATTTCAAGGATCGAGTCTATTTTTGTACCAAATTTAATCAAAATCAGTTGAGCACTTTCGCGCCTAACACCTGATTTTGATGAAATTTAAGCGCGACTTTTGAAAAGGTGTGGCTTTTATTAGACTTCCTTACGACTTTTCATCCCCACATGGGTTAATATTTCAAAAACGCTAGAACAAATAATTATTTATTCTAGTATAATACAGGCTCTAAAAAACTGCTTTTATAGGTTGAAAATTCTGTACAGGATAAGAAACTTTCTAAGTGTGCCCATGAGGCAAAAGTTAGTAGATTCGTTAATTTTATCGAAATTTAACTACTGCGACGTTGTATATGGACCGTGTTTGTTATCCCGTACAGAGAGACTGATCCAGCGCGTGCAGAATGCGTGTGCCCGCTTTTGTTTCAACATACCCCGAAGAAGTCACATTACACCTTTCTTAAATAAACATAACATACTCAAAATGTCTGCGCGAAGGAAACTACACTTTGCCTGCTTATTGTTTGGCGTCATAAACACGGAAAAACCTGAGTACCTCTTCAATAAATTCAATTGGAGACAGCATAACTACGGCTCCTCGTTACGCTCAGCGATGGCACCACTCCGTGTGCCCAAGTTCAAAACCGTGGCCTTTAGAGGATGTTTCAAATACGCCGCCACCCGCTGCTGGAACGACTTGCCTCCTCCATTAAGATCTCTGAAAACAGTCACAAACTTTAAATCGCACCTAAAAAAACAATTAATAGAAAGTCAAAAAACTATTATTTAATCCCAATGTCTAGTTGCGTAGTTAATCACTCTTTACTCATATAAAGAATTAAGGTCAAGTGACCTATGAATATCTATTGCGCCCAATAACTTTTATTTAACTATATTCTAATAAACATTTATAATTTTTATCTAATTTACAATTTACTTATAAACCTTTAAAAAAATTATGCACATAAAAACAAACTCTTACACTATAATTACCTTATGTCTGCGATCCATGTACAGGGAAAGGCAGTGGTCACATAATTGGGTCCAGCTGAAGCGGACACCTTCCTGGTACCTGGTGGTTATATGCATAATTATATATAGGTATGATAATGGTGAATGACATTTATATTGCGTTAAGTTTAAAAGCAATGCCTATCTAAACAAAACAGCGTATATGTATAAATTACTTACATGTGTTGGTGTGATATTAGATTTGTTCACAGTATCCATCATTATTGCTCGATATAATCTGTCTCACTCACATAATAGTACGCAGGCGACCCGCGTGGCTGCGGGGTGCGGGAGGCAGACTGACTGACTGTCGGTCGTTCGTTTAGCTCATATTCGGTCGCATCAACGCGGTGTGGCCTCGCGTCCGCACGTCACCTGGGGTCCACACTGAAAACCAGCGCTGTGTTGCGATTGTGTCGTAGCATAGCAACAAGCTGAGTGTGGACCTCGTTGTCACAGCCTACGACGTGCGATCACAATGTTCCTGCACTATTATTTTCTAAGTGTATTGTTCTTTTTCATTTTTTACTTTAAGTTATTTATTTGTTTCATTGTTTATGTAGCACGTCGTTTGTGTTGTGATAATAAAATTATTTCTATTCTATTCTATTCTATTTATTTCATATCAAGGGCCTAAATTCAAAAGTTTCATGGTTTTATCTTTAACAATGACGAATTCCCATACAAACTTTCATCCCCTATTTCACCTCCACATAGGTCTAAATTTTCAAAGTGCTAGAACAAATATTTCTTTCTTTCTTACTTAGTGCCTAAATTCAAAGTTTCATGGTTTTATCTTCAACAATGACGAACTTGAAAAATGCACTGAAAAAAATCGACTTGCCTCAGGCGGGACTCGAACCCGCACCTTCCACAATCCGGGTGGACGCGTTGACCAATTTCGCCACCGAGGCACTGCTTTTCGCTGTCGAAATTTGACAGTGCTTGGTGCTTATGTTTTTTTTTATGGTAAACATCGTTTCATCAAATCTTTGAAATTTGCACTTCCAAGACCCGAACGAAATATTTTTGCAAATATTTGACGCCCAGCTAAGATGAAACTACCTTACATTATGGAATAATTTTATTTTTGCGTTTACAAACGCGTAAATATAATACTAGAAAAATGCACTGAAAAAAATCGACTTGCCTCAGGCGGGACTCGAACCCGCACCTTCCACAATCCGGGTGGAAGGTGCGGATGAAACGATGTTTACCATAAAAAAAACATAAGCACCAAGCACTGACAAATTTCGACAGCGAAAAGCAGTGCCTCGGTGGCGAAATTGGTCAACGCGTCCACCCAGATTGTGGAAGGTGCGGGTTCGAGTCCCGCCTGAGGCAAGTCGATTTTTTTCAGTGCATTTTTCTAGTATTATATTTACGCGTTTGTAAACGCAAAAATAAAATTATTCCATAATGACGAACTTCCATACAAACTTTCCTCCCCTATTTCAACCCCTTCATGCCTATTTTTCGCAGTAAAAAATATCCTATGTCCTTCCCCGAGCTAAAGTCTATATTTGTACCAAATTTCATTAAAATCGGTTCTGTGGTTTAGACGTGAAAGCTTAACCGACAGACAGAGTTACTTTAGCATTTACAATATTAGTAGGGATAAATCTTAATATAATATGACAGAAACCGCTGTACCGCGCCTATTACAAAAAAGGAGTGAGATGGTAATAATTTCTGGCTTTACACGCCAGTGGTATGAATTTCGACCTCGATAGTATAGATAGTGGCCTAGGTATCTGCCGTAAGCGCGAAAGTTCCCGGATTTCTTTCTCGGTCGGGCAAATATGAGAAATTAACGCCGTCGTGAATTGTCTGGCGCTTTTATTTTAAGAATTTATTAATACTCGGTAAATAAAAAAAATCAAGCGCCGCACCCTCATCCCTCTATGTTCTGTGCTCATCCCCATTTTTAGAAGCAGGAACGTCCGATAGTCGATACTCACTCGCGGTCGACGCGACAAGCATTGCAGTTGTATCTTTCCAAATTCAATCAGAGATCATGTACAAGGTTCTTTGTAGGCGTGTTTTGGTGTAATGGCGCACACTATGTGCGACGATCCCAAAACGCCCCCATAAGGGCTTAAGAGGGTACCGGTGGGTTTTAGCGGAGTAGGACCGGCGCTGTTCCGCGCCGCGCTGGTGAGTCCCACGCAGCACGAGTCACAAGCCGTACGTACGCCCAGCCAGCGTGCGGTATGGTCCGTAAATGGATTTCCCATAGTCACAAAAAAAGGTTCTTTGTAGGCTTAAGTTTGAATCAGTCATCTTATGTTATATTTTATATTATATGTCAAATTGAGGTTGTAAGCAAAAATTATAGTTTTTATTGTGTAAATAGTTAGTTTTTTAACTGGCGCAATTAATTTTATGCTATAGGTATATATTATACAGGGTTACAGGAAAAGTCGACCTAGATCCGTTAAGGGCGTGTAGTACACATCATCTCTGAATGATTTCACTATGGAACCCCCCATCCTAAACTTAATCGTTTTCGAGATATTCGTGTTTTAATTTTTTTTATGAAAATGCCCAATTTTTCGGCTATTCAATTGAATATTTTGAATTTTTTTGATTCTAATGATTATTTTTTCGGTTTTTTACATGAAGAATGAGATGGTTAATGACCTCAATGACTAAAATTGCACGTAAGTTAAGTAAATGGGTCATTGTAGACGATCGAAACTTAAGAAAATAAGTACAAATTATAAAAAAATCTTTTTCTTTTCTGGATATCTCAAAAATTTATCATGGCACTTGCTCTGCAGATGTGCTTAAAAACATCTACATTTTATCAGCTATCCAACGAGGTATAACAACCTAGGGTTGTATTTAAACTCATAGAAAAAAACATAGTTGAAAAGGTTCAGGTAGTAGGTCTAACGGTGAAACTTAGTTTCTAAGGCTACATGGGGCAGTCAGAATAAATAGCGCTTATTTAATCTAATTAATTTGACTTAAGTTCAGCATCATCATTTCAGCCTACTGGCTTCCACTACTGAACGGCCTCCCTCGGCTAGGTACAATCTTCATGCATCCATCGATGTCCCGCTATCCTGACCTAGGAGATCATTCAGTAATTCACCTAATGTTTTTGAATAAAATTTTATAGTTCATGTTCTACGTGTCCACCTCTATTTCGCACACATTTTCTAATTGTTTCACGTAGTCCACTTTTCACTACACCAGTGGTTAATGTTCTTCTTATGTCGTTAGCAGCATTAATTATCCTTTCTTTGAGAACTTCCACTGACGATATGGGGTTGAGCTCACTGTAAACGAGGCTCTTCATGTGCATCCATGGGGGTCAGGTCGGGAGATCTGGCTGGCCAGGGTAAAGGCCCACCTCGTCCAATCCATTTGTTAGGATAGTTAGTGTCCAACCAATCCCTAACGCTTCTTCTGAAATGAGCAGGGCAGCCATCATGTTGAAACCACATGTCCCGCAGTAATTGTAATGGGAGATCATCTAGTAGGTCACCTAAGTCACCTCTTAAGAAATTTTGATTTCGTTGTCTTGTTCCTCGTCGTCATCAATGACACGTGGTCTTCCTAAGTCCGTACGTCGTGGCAAAACAGAGCCAGTTTCACTAAGTCGTCGGTAAACTCCGTTGAAAACGCTCACATCAGGTACTCGACGGTCGGGATAGCGTCGTATGTACTCAGTCCGAGCTTGTGCGAACCTTTTCAACTATGTTTTTTTCTATGAGTTTAAATACAACCCTAGATTGTTATACCTCGTTGGATAGCTGATAAAATGTACATGTTTTTAAGCACATCTGCAGAGCAAGTGCGATAATAATTTTTTGAGATATCCAGAAAAGAAAAAGATTTTTTTATAATTTGTACTTATTTTCTTAAGTTTCGATCGTCTGCAATGACCTATTTACTTAACTTACATGCAATTTTAGTCATTGAGGTCATTAACCATCTCATTCTTCATGTAAAAAACCAAAAAAATAATCATTAGAATAAAAAGAAATCAAAATATTCAATTAAATAGCCGAAAAATTGGGCATTTTCATAAAAAAATTAAAACTCGAATATCTCGAAAACGGTTAAGTTTAGGATGGAGGGTTCCATAGTGAAATCATTCAGAAATTATGTGTACTACACGCCCTTAACGGATCTAGGTCGACTTTTCCTGTAACCCTATATTTTTTCTTTTTTTTTTTTACAATTACGCCCGCGCGCCCCTTTGTATCCTCGCGCCCCTAGGCACATGCCTAGTTTGCCTTTAGGATAATCCGCCTCTGGTCAAACGAGAACCATGTATTCTGCTCACCATCATAACATTTTTTTTCCTTCAGACTATACCTGGGAAATTGATAGTTACGATTTTATTGAAGGTCAAAGTCATATTTTTTTTTCATTTTTTTATGAAAACCTATTCTATGCTTTATTTCTTAATTATTGTCCAAAGAAACATTATCATTTTTTTAGTATTTCATAACAAAAAATGGTTTCAAAACATTAGCGTTCAATGTAGCTCACTCGATGCGCACGGACACTAACGAACGGGGCCGCCGCGCTGTCTGGCAAAATTATCGCGGTTTTGCGAGTTGCGTGCTAGTTGAGCCCTTTACATTGCGCGGTACAATTTGCATTTTTTTTTAACACCAAATAATTAACATCATTTCTCAGCAATAATTTTTTTGAAAAATGTCTTATTTTGATGTATAGAATACATGGTTTTCGTTTGACTGTTCATGTCTTTTACACCCTATAATATTATAATGCTGAAGAGTTTGTTTGTTTGGCTGAAAGCGCTAATCTCAGGAGCTACTGATTTAAATTAAAAACAAATTTCTATATTTGTTTAAAAAAGACTCCACGCGGCCGAAGTCGCGGGCAGAGCGCTAGTTAAGAAAAATACTTTGTGTTTGTTTGTTTTGTTTAACATTATCTGCTTGGCATGTTATTGGATGTTACTGTCCAATTACAATTAATGAATGTAATTATCGGACATTGAAGCGCAAATAATTGGTCGGAGACTAAGGTTGGGGCTTGTAATGATAAAAATAAATAAAGTTGAGAAACTATGGAATCTTCCGCTCGTGAGGTTTATGATAGCAATCAAAGGTTACAATTTATTACTTAGGTAGGTACTGTTAAAGTTAAAATAGTATAATTGAGATTCGTAAATATAAAATTCGAAATTTCGATAAAGCCTTTTGGAATATTTAGGTGCTCTCCTTTGTCACATTTTCTGTAGGAGCTATCATGGTTTGCTAAGCACCTAGGTAGTTTATTTAGTGTCTAGTTTAGACAAGACGTGGCAAACGCTACAAAGCGTTTCTGCAAATAACAACGTCATTCTAACATTTGTCAAGACTGTCGCCATGGCGTTTTCTCAATAATCCGTCACGTTCACATTATAACTATTCTTTTCGTTAAGCGTTCGAGCTTCTCCTGAGTTCTTGTTGTAAAAATACGTGTTGAGAGACTCCATTGTCAACCCAAATCAACCGTACAATTTTTGTTACTTTGGTTAAATTTTCACTTGACATTATCAAAATGCGTACGTTTAATGCGTCGCGACGACATTAATTAAGAATAGAATAGAATAGTGAAGCGTTCGATGGAATCGTTAGGCCTTTTTTTACGATCTAAGAAACCAAACCCAAATTGTTAACGTTCTCATGTTATGCTTTGACATCTAACAACTGTACCCGTAGTGTAAGTTTTTAGTGTAAAAACGTAACTATTTTAATTGCGTCAAGAACTCAATTTGTATGTATATGGTACACGCATAGATATATCAATCTAAGGAGATCGGTCGAAACGCCGAGTTCATAGGAAGGCCGCAAGGTGTCGCAATCAGCGGCCGTACTACGTAACATGTTCTAGTGGAGCACGCCGTAATATACACTATTCATTGCGCGCGTCTTAAGGACTGCGAAGCGATGAAAGTTAAGCACGCAAAGGAGATCGGTCAAATCGCTGAGTTACCTATTCATTTGACTTTATCGGAAGGCGAAGTGGCGGAAATGTATACCCACAGGGCATACACTTGTCGCAAGTTAAACGCCGGCTTGGCCTATCTCCTTGTACTTATTATTAAATCTGTGGGTTCACGTGATTAGAGATTCTTTGTGCTGGAGGCGCTATTCGCGTTTCACATACGAATTGAGCTACAAGTGAAAACGGAAGCGTTTTGAACATGCTTAGATTAGTTTCACCTGTATGTTTGTTGGTTTGTTTGTTTGTATGTATGTAACTGACTCGTTTGGGATCGATTTTGACCCACTTTAAACGGTCAGATTTCATTTAAACATTATAGACTTATCAAAGACCGATGACATTACAATAATTCGATAAGAATATCCCATTATCCTGATTAGAATTGCCAGGAATAATAAATTAAACATTTGGAATGTTAGTTCAGTATACGTCACTAGATGGCGTTGTCATTGTTAAGTTTTTTTAATAATATAAGTACTTTTATCGGCGGTCATATACTTTTCGTTCATCATTCATCATTCAGTTTCTATACTAAAAAGTTATGATTAGTTTTTAGTCCGAATTAGTAAGCGTGTTTTTTTTAGTTTTTTTTAAACTGTTATTTTTGGTTTTGAATTTGGCTAATATGTGAATATTAGCGCGATTACGATAAGGTCTCTCTAGAGAATTATATCTGAGATTATTACAATAGGGTAAACAAAGATCCAATTATGTAGGTACATATGAGATAACTCTCTTTGTCTACAATTTACTGTATATCTGTTGTTTTTGTTTATCATAAACTTCAAACGACTTAGTTGAAAATAGGTGTAGGCCATTGGTCAATCGCTTTTATTAGTAGATATAATAGGTCAAAACATTCCTTAATTACCTAACTTTAAGTAAATTGTAAGAATTAAATAATTTGTTATTGAAAGAATTTCGTGTTCAACATCAAAACAAGTTATTTGTGTGAGGATGCAAACAAATAATTATCATTGTTTTGTTTATTAATGAGGTATTATTGTATTTTGGATTAATGACCAAGTGCTTAGTAACATGTTTGAATTTTCGAAAGCCAATAAAAAGTCATGCAATAATAAATATAAATCATGTCAAATAAAATTCAGAAACAAAATTCCATTCTTAGTAACTCTATAGATTTTAGATATTGGTCACGTCTTGCATTCTCATCCAATGCTTTTATTTCACCTATATAATACATCGCCCGTATCCCTCTTACGAGTTTTGTCTTTTCGATCACAACATGACTACTGTATCGGTCTTCTATTTTTGGCTCTGAGGTACAACTTGTCGCTAGTCGTCACATGGCAACGTTATTTGACGTAATCATATTATCTAATGTAACCGTATCATGTTTTATGGTGTTTGCAATAATGATTAACCGCTATCAATTTATAGCACTGATATGATAGAAAATACATAAATATCCGGTGACGTGTTCTAGAAGTATTTTTGGCGTACTACAAATACTTATACTTGCATCCAATTATTATAGGGAAAAGATCTAGGCAATGTAAAGTATAAATCTTGCAGCACCGAATATTTAGGAGCGATTCTGTAAGGTCTTTAATTGATCAGTCCATTCAGGGAGCAGCGCCTCCTGGATCTTGAGTCATTTACTCTACCTTGGACGACGAGTCTCTCCATAGCGTCAGTATTCTTGCGTATAATGTGGCTCAAAATCAGAGAGTGAATAATGAGCGCTGCGACTCCCACGACCATGCCTACTCTGCCAAGCAAGAGTAAGCGATTAAGAACCGAATAGACACGCGGATATAGCCTCAGGAATTTGGGACAACTAACTATCGGTACCTAATTAGAGCGGTATCAGAGCTAGTGGCCCAGAGTTCAACCCCAGGGTGGTACAAATTGTGCGCCATTTGTTTTCTGGGTCTTGTTTTAAGTTCACGATCTATATGAATTTACCAAAGTTTCTCCTCTGTAAACACATTAAGGTTTACAGAGAACTCTATCCCCATATCCATATAAGTGCTCACCGGACAGTGACTCGCTAACATAATTTTGAACACCTTGACTGCTTAGGTAAAATTTAAAGAAAGGGTACTCTGATATTTTAAACGCTGCGTGCTTGGACTTGGATCAATATGCTAACTTTGGTGCTCTAGATAAAATTTAATTTCTCTGTCTTAAAAACATTGGTGCCGTCGAGCAACTGCCCCAGGGAGTAGCCCTGGGAGCAGCGAGGAGGCAGGGAGACCCAACATGGACGGTTGAATTATTGTTGTTACATCTGGTCTTTTCATATGACATTAATGAATATAGTTGAAAAGTGCACGTAGCTGCTGATTAGCTGAATGTTGGTTGTAGCACAAACGGTAGGGCTAGGCTAGTCCAAGGCAACGACAAAGGAATGAAACCATACATATAAGCTAGTGTTATTCTATAAGGTGGAAGTGATTAAGTATCTTAAACTAGCGGTTAATTCGCTTAGCCGTCTTCTTTATGTGTCTCCCACTTTTATTTTCATTTTGCTTTTGCAGTGATTCATTTAGCATTTCCTATTGATGTATATGTGGGTACCTACCTTAGTAATATCTAGTACCTATATATTATTATCTGTGGTAATATTAGTAACTGTACTACCACTAGTATATAGAATACAAATTGGTCATTGAACTATGGTCACAAGACACCTTGGGGCCCAAAATTGTATCGCATCACTGATTCACCAATTAAAAATTCCAATCACGTTGCATTGCGGTTTTGAGATCTAAATCAGTGTAAAGAGGCCACTTTGTTGGTCTTCAACTTGAAATGTATTTTATTTTAAGGAATGCGCTCAAGAGGTTCGTTGTCTCTTATTTGTAAACAGTCTGCCACCTGAGTTCAAAAATACGGGTAGTAGGTACTCACTGGTTATTATTTTGGAAAAAATGTTCCTTATTCTTATTAAGCAGCCAGCTGGATCTCAAGTTAGAATAGAATATATTTTTTTACATACACCAACCAATACAGAGATTAATACACGGAAATTAGGTGCAATAATTTGTACAAAGGGAGACTCTTCCAGGCAACCTTAGGATAGACAGGATTGGGGTGCTATGTCCGAGATCTCCTCGTGGTGCAATATTATGTCTGTGGCGGACAGACCGCTGACATCGGACGCGGTTCAGGGTCAGCAGACCTTTGGGTCGTGGGTTGACCGGCCGATAGGCTGGTGAGCCACCTTGACCGGACATGGGTGGTCGGTTGCTTCTGCACGCCTCTGTTCTCAGAGGTGGCGTATGGATGTAATCCTCTGTGTTGGTTTTCCACGGTTGTGTCCCGGAGGGCAGCGCCACCTTTTCGAAGCTAGCGTCTGGTGCCTACACGTTGGCCGGACCCCGTTTAGCGTTCCTTAATGGGAGCCGGTACTCCGGATGGCTATGGCCGTAAGTAAGGGGACAGATGGCTTAGTTGTCACTGTCTAAATCACATGGTTTAAATTGCGTTGAGTTCAATTTAAACCATCTGCGGCGCTACTGTGGGAGAGTGGGGGACCCGGGAAAGGCCCTTTTCAGGCCTAGAGGACCTTTGTGATCGGTGGGTGCCGGCCTGTAAGACTGGCGCAGTCCGTTATGCGGACGCGAGTAAACGGTGTAACAGTTGAGCCTGAAAGCGCGGTCGCAGATGGCGTCTCGGTGAAAAGCGCATTGGCAGGATGCCCGGAGAGGACGTTTAGTGGGTAGGGGGGAACGACTGTACCACGAATCCCACATCGGCTGCAATTGCATCGTAATGTAAACCGACAAGAAACTCGGCAAGTTCGTTCCTCCGTTTACAGTTTTCATAGTATTGATTTGGAAAGAGTCATAATTCACATTATCTGGTCTTTAATAATATAATAAAAAAGACTAATAATTAAATTTATAATTGAAAATATATTTAAACAAATGTGATTTAAGACGTCTTCCCATTTAAATAATAACCCGGTCACGCTGATATATTTTTTTTAAATGGCTATAATTGTTGTTGGCCGCTGATTGCTTTTAAAGGGTTATTAGAAATTTTTATAAAGGCGAGGACCTTGGTGGGTCTTAGTTGGGTTTCTAGTCGACAGGTAGGTACTATTTCTCGCGAGGTAGGCTCTCTAGAATTATGCGGTCAATAGCAACTGTTCTCAAAAAGTCCAAAGCCAAGTCCAAGGTAGACAGTTACGTGTATAAAAATAATGTTGTTGTTATTCTAGAGAAAAATATTATTTACTTAATACATAAATTATGGATGTGCGTAATAATATGATAAAGTGAATAATCAGTATGAATATAAAAGAATTACTTATAACGGAGGTGACTTTCAAACGGCAGTAGGTAGTGAAGTGACCTAACCAGACCTGCATTTATTAAAAGAGCATAATTGGGTCGCTTGTAAATAGACATTTTTTAGACACACCTTATACGTTTTTATCTTTATTAGTTCGTATATGTCGTTGGGAAATGAAATAACGGTGTTTAGTAAGAAGACTCAAATTTCTCAAATTGATTTTCAATCTTAACTCGTTAAGCCCCGTTCGCGCTCAGGAGCGCGGGAACACAATTAAAATCAATTGTGTCTGGATATTAATAATCGTCGATGGATTAAGCGCAAATGTAGGCATAGTAAAGCGCAAAATCCATTGGGAAAACTTGATAACCTGATGTGCTGTTGACTGTACAGTGTACACCGTGTGAGTGTATATGTATAAATATTACCTACATTGTACCTAATTACAGTCAACAAATCAAATGAATGATTAATTTGTTCCCTTTACATATCATTCAATTTCATAAAATGTATGTTAGGCCTTTTTATATAAAAAAGTGTGTGTGTGTAATTCACACACGGCAGAAGTGAAACTTCAGAAAAGTAGCATAAGCTTAGACAAATCCTTTGTCTAAGAGCAAAAGTGATTTCAGAATTACAACATTTTATGTTATTTGGTTATTGATTGGTTGAACAACAAACCGTCAAAAACTTTTTGGTGACGCTTTTTTGTTTCATAGAATATTCAAATCACAGCGGTGCTAAAGAAGGTTCACTTTAATCAACTCCTATGACAAGGTATCTAGACTCGACTTATTTATACATACAACATTTGTTTGACTTGACTTGATGATACTTTCACTTCTTTGCTTTTCAACGATTTATAATGCGTAATTTCACTAACAACGCATTACTATAGGATAATAAATTCTAATGAATTAGTAGCTAACAATATTTACTTTGAAACCGGCTGATAACTTTATAGCCATTTGATAAAGATGGCGTGGTGCTAATAAATTGATAATGAGCTGTTATTATTATCAACATGATTTATAACTTCAATCTAAATTATTATTAAATCTGAATCCCAATAGAGACAAATATTAGTATGTAGTTCTTAGCAAAGTCCGTTTAATTCAATGATATTATATTTAAAATGAGGTAGATAGGTTACTTGCTTGCAAAAAGTGGCACCCTAAAAGTAAGCTGATTATCACACCCGAGCTGCATGGGTAGGTGCCGGCTTCATACCCCATGTACCAAACACTTTGTATATATAACTAGCTGTACCCGCGACTTTGTTCGCGTGTTATGTAGTCTATAACCTTCCTCGATAAATGGACTATTCAAAACAAAAAGATTTTTTCAATTTGAATCGGTAATTCCTGAGATTAGCGAGTTCAAACAAACAAACAATGTCTTCAGCTTTATAATATTAGTATAGATGATCATAGCAAGTGGAAACAAGTGCCTACCCCTTTGAGAAAAATTTACCCGATAGCCGGACGGCTGAGATGATTTTGAGTGTAACAAATCTAAGGTAGCATCGTACCTTGTCGTGGGCTTAGTTGGCTTGTTTATGTTACCGGCCAAACTCGAATTTAGGACGAACTAGTTTTTCTTAGGCCAAACCAATTAGTACTTTATGCGATTTGGCACCTACCATGGCTGAGTGATGCGTAGGTTAGGGTTATTTTTTGATGACCAGGCGGAGTGCACAGTTTTTTTGGGAGAGTCTTATGTTTTATGCACCTACATGGCTGAGTGATGGGTAGGTTAGTGAACTGGTGTGGCCTAGGGAAAACTAATTTATCCTAAAATCGGGTTTGGCCTGTAACATTTACATGACGGGTTGTTAATTTTTGGGTTTGGTGCTGGCAACCTGTCACTTTTTTTGGAGCTACTCTATGGCCTATACTGCCAGATGTGGCTTTGTGTGTAACTGAATGTTATCTGATGCTCTGCTTGACCTCTTTTGGACCGTGATTATGTATATGTATGTTGCTATAATTTACTCTACCATGTTTCATCTCGTTTAAAAGTCCATCATCTAATAATCGTTATGAATATATTATTTCGGTTATCTATTCAATAGAGTTGTTTAGTCGAGGTCCTACTTTGTTTGACTAAGATAATATTGACACGAGTTAATTTGTGTTTGCCGCGTGATTTTCACTACTAATGATGAGTCAATTTTTCGCAATAACAATCGTAAAAGTATGTAACATGCAAAGTGATGCAGTGACTGTAGTAGCTTTTATGGTTAACTTTTTTCCATTTTTTGGGTTGTTATTTTATTTATTTTTATGTAGTTACTACCAAAATTAGTACAATAAAGTAGTGCAACCAATATTAAGACAAATTACATATTACAAACATAAGTCAGTACAAAAGGGTCCTGTTTATTAATGAAATTTCAGCCCGAAGAGTTTTTGTTTATTAACAATAAAATATATTTCAATACTTGTATGTAGTATATTGCGTAGTATATATTTTACTAGAGCACTTTATTTTAAACTGTGTCCACCATAAGGTTCCCTTTTTTTTTGTTACGGGGAGTAGCAAGCAGCCACTCCTCCACCAACGACTGCTTGACCTGGTGCTTCCTCCTGACGAGGACACCGGGAGCAGCCATCGGACCGCACCCGGGGGACTTCGGGCGCGGTCGTGTACTAGCCGTGGTGGGAAAACAAAAACAACTCGACGATGGCATGTGACTTCGTATGCCAATGGGGACACACTTGACATCAAAAGCCACACACCACAAAGTTTCCCCACCACGTTACCAGGGTCCGCCACGAGGAGGCTTCCGGACGTGGACCCCAATCTACTGTGCCCTACCCTCAGATAATTTTATGATCTGATATGAGGCCCTACTCGCCTGGTTCCAGCAGCTTTCCCTTTTAGAGAATAGTTATAAACAACCTATCAACTTAGTTTAAAAGTTACATAACTTATTAGATCACAAGTCTTTATCTCCCTTCAATTCATGGTAAGTGAGGTAAGGTCGAAGATTAAAGAGTGCTCCATCCGGAATCCTGGAGGGTTCCGGTGGAGTGATAAAATAGCCTATGAATAGTTGACTACTAAAATACTGGCATTTTATCACAAAATATCGACACGACAACGCTGTTTTTATTATTCTGTTGTTTTATGTCACAGTTTTATCTTATCACGTGTTTTATTACGTATGTAAATAATTATTTTTGTTATTCTTTTCTAAATTACAGACGTAATTGAAAGGTTTTTTTTTGCTTTTCATTGGCCTGGTTTTATCGTAAGTACTGGCTATAGCTGTTTTTAAAACACAACCTTTTCCTTTTTTTTTGCTATGATAAGAAAACGCATAATTTTTAACTCATAATCTTCATTTCGTGGATATAGTAAAAGATGATACGAATATTTAGAACCTCGTGCAGACTAACCCACCCAAGGTTCACTTGCGAGAGGGCAACTGACGAGTAAAGGTCGTTGCGCACTTATCAGCTTGGAAAAGGAACGGTTGTGTTTTACCTCATAACTTTTTACTGCGTGTACCGATTTTGAAGATTCTTTCAACGTTTAGAAGCTGGTGCTTGTCGTGTGGTCCCATTGAAATTTGATCAATATCTAATGAGTAGTTTTTGAGTTATCTATCCCTAATAATGATTTAATTGACATCGATGATGTCGTAATAGTTCTATTACTTGTTTGTCTGAAAGATTTCGAAATAGTTTCCTGAAAATTTCTATCCCTAAAACACTAAAAAGTAAAAAATTATTATTTTGAATTAAAAAAAACCGCCTTCTAAACTAAAAATAAATAAATAAAAATTTAATGTTAAAAAAATAGAAATGTTTTATGAGGTCGGTATTTGGAATAAACGTAGTCACTTGTATTTGGGACCGATCTCAAAAAACATTATATATTTAAACATAAATTTTTTATTTCTTCGTTTAATTAAAGTTTTCAAGGCGGTTTTTTTTAAATTTTGCTTATGAAAAATTAAGTCAAAAACTACTTGAACAGCAAAAAATATATTGATCGTAGGAAAAAGATATAAGTAAAGTAGGTACCTATACAGTCTATATTATTACCGACCAAATAGTAGGATTGCGAGTACGACTGGTGCGAACCAGCTCAGTATTGAGATAGATAAGTGGCGAGATGAAGTATCAGAGGCCAAGGTATACTTCGGGGCGTTGTGTTATCTAAACATTTATACCTATAATAGCAACATCAGTTTTGGGGAATATTGGTAGTATAGGTTTTACGTATTAGTATCAGTTTTGTATATAAGTTTGTGTTTAAGGGCGTGCACTCGATTTACGTCAAAATTATCACATTTTATGGATTTTTCAGACCTAATTTTGAAGCGATGTGAATAGGGTAGTACTTTGCACAGAAATTATATATTATAGGAAGATTGATTCTTTATTAAAACCACTATAGAGGGATATTTTAAATTACACTTATAGTTTTTTAAAGCAAGGCGTATCTTATGGCACAGTTTTACGAAGATGTAGTTTGGAGTTATCTTTCAGATGAAATACCAGCATTATAATGGCAAGCAATGCTTTGCAAAAAATATTTTTCCAATAGAAAATATACTATTTTAAACCACTATAGAGCCCAAATAAGTAAAAATTTAGATAACATATTAAAAAGGGACACCAAAAATATTTATAAATTAATAAATGTTAATGACGATTTTTACAACGTATTAGAAATTAAAATCAATTAATGTACTTATATATTAAAACATATATAATGCTAGACATAATAATGATAATGTAACATTGTTAAATGCACTCAGATATTTTTAATAATTTAATGAAAAATGGTCTAAATCCAAGCTCGCGGACATTTTTCGATCGTACACCCCGGGTGATCCCAGCTAGTGGACTTATCGCTCTGCGAGCAATATCTATGTGTGTATGGGGTCACATAGACATAACCACAGAACACACCTCTTTCTGTGTTCTGTGGACATAACAACAACACAGCGAAAAATATTCGATGAATGCACGCTCATATATGCTAATTTCTGATGTACAATATTTGCAACTTGATTGTGTCTATGGTATAATCTGATTGTGCTAGTGTCGGACAGGCGCTTGTAAAATGTTGAATAGTTTCCGATGCATGGTGACATTTTCTGTATTTATCATTTACTATAGGTAATTTTTAGAGTGAATAACCTGATCCTGTACTGCTATCACAAATACTCCAGCTTCAGGTAAAATGTACTTAATTAGGGTCCCTTTTTCCTGAAACTGAAGTATTTATTTGAAGCATCTGAATCTATATGCAGGTTTTCTAAGTCGTGTAAATGTCCGCCTTAGTTCCTTAGAGTGCCACTTAAAATATATTTCTAAGTCGTGTAAATGTCAGCAGTTCCTTAGAGCGCCACCTAAAATAGGTCGTGTAAATGTCAGCAGTTCCTTAGAGCGCCACCTAAAATATTTTTTCATTGCTATGTACTTCTCGTCATTTATATTGCATAGCTCTATTGACTTAGGATGTAATTAGTTATGTTTTAAAGGTTGTTCTGGTTGTAATCTCTAGATTTTTATATCACTACGCGCCCATTTCACAATTCCAGAAGAATATGTTAACACAGCTATCGCAAATGTATTTAAAGCTTTAAATTTTTTTTTTTAGTACAAGTGTTTATTGCATAAAGGATTTAACCTTTTAATATGCTGATGATAATTCATTGATTGATGGTATTAGACTGTTGTGTTCCTGTAAGTGTCTGCTGGATCCATTGATTCAAAGCCTTTGAATATTTGATGTGGTTAGGGTTGTGAATTATTAGATACTAGCTGACTCGCCACACGCTGTTGTGGTTAAAACTTGAAAGATGTTTAATAAGTACAATAGTATCTACATCAGCAAAATCACGCTCATAACTCAAACGTGGTTATATTTGTGTTGAGAATTTGTGTGCGTTCTCGTTGCATAGCAACGGTTGTTTGTGTCCCCTATCAACATATTTTCGCTTTGTAACAATTTCAATAAATGTTCAATTATCCAATTTTCTGCGTAATTTTCTATTCTATTCATAATTAATGGAGTCGCGACGCATTTAACGTACACATTTTGCCAATGTCCAGTGAAAATGTAACTAAAGTAACAAAAATTGTACGGTTGATTTGGGTTAAGCATGGAGTCTCTCAACACGTGTTTTTACAACAAGAACTCGGGAGAAACTCTGCGTAATTTTCATTTTCATAGGTTTTGACATCTGACAGCTAGCTTTTTCTAGTATTAAAAATATCTGAGAGTGTTTGGCGGGTAATCATGGCGTCTGGATGTCGATCTTTATTTCGATAATTCAAAATTGCTTCGGAGTGGATTTTGTGCAGTGAAAGTGGTGTCGTTTTGTTGCATAAGCATCCGTGTTGACGAACAGTTATGAGGAATCATTGAAATAAAGGTTTTGTGTATGTGGCGTTGAGAATTGTATAGTGGTTGGAAATCTCACTATACAATTCTTATCAGTCACCATCATGAGGTCTGTACCATGCATTTCTCGCCAAGCACTCCCTAGATGCATTAAAAAGTGTGGCACCCACATTTTAATGCAAAAATCAAGAAAGAAGATGAAACTAAAGACTTGGCTGTATGGGCTAGATCCCTTTGCCGTCCCGTAACAGGGAAAATTAAACAAAAAAAAAAAAAAAAATATCTGACAGCTGTCAAACTGTGGTCAACACGGAAGTTGCTGTATAGCACGCTAATGTCACTGAATACATCATTGAGTTATATATTGAATATTGAATGGTCAAAATAGGGTCAAACACTTTGTTCATGTAATTAAAATAACCTAAGTCCTCGGTCCTTATCGGAAAGTCCCCGTAGGTGCGGGGACTTTCCGATAAAAAGTCATAAGCAAATAATATTATGATTACGCTTGTTTACAATTGCCCAAATCCCATGCTATGTTGACTACATAAATATAACTATGTTTTCGTAAGTGCGATTTACATTGCGGTTAAATAAACCATCCTGATAGATACGCGGAAATTTGCCTTACCGGCGCGGCGTGGGTTATATTTAGAAAACTCATACTACTCGTTTATGTTCAAATTCAACAGCCTCGGTGGTTCGCACAACGAAATTAAATCCAGTGGTTCTGGGTTGGAGTTTTGGATTCCCAGGAAAATACATTTCTTTTAAGTTCTCCTAATTAAAAAAGTGCGAAGCTACCAAGTTTTTTATTATTATTACAGCCTATATAATTTGAACTACTGCTGGGACACAAGACACCTTGACATCGAAGGAGGTTTAGGCAGTAGCCCACCACGCTTGCCAAATGCTGATTGGTGGATGGAGTATAAGGTGATCAATACCCCTTTGCTGATTGATTAGTCGCCTTCCACGACACCCATTGGAGGATATGGGGTGATGCTATTCTACTCTGCCGGCATCATATGACTAAACTACTAAGTAACTACGTACCAAACATAAAATTACGTCTATTCCAATGTATTTTTCGATGAGGCGGCGATAATCACGCTCATAATGCTAGGGGTTGAACAGAGTTTTAGGTTACATTCAGTTACACTTAAAGCTACATGTGGGAGTACGGGTCATATAGTGCCTCAAAATATAGACAGGTAGTCAGCCTGTCGCTTTTATAAAAATCGGGAGTGGTCTCCCCATGACTTTCTCGTATACCGGAAACGACTGAAAAGTTCATAGAATCCTTATATTTTGATGTCATGCATGCATGTTAAATTTTCGGTCACCCATCCGAATACCGACCGCGCACTTGGTTGCTTAACTTTCGTGATCGACGACTCAAAAGTTGATAGAAACCTTATATTTTGATGTCATATATGTATGTTAAATTTGGTTGCAATAAGTTAAAGCATACTCGAGTTATCGTGCTAACGCACAGACACACACACAGACAAAATTCCAAAAACTGTATTTTTGGACTCAGGGAGGTTCAAAACGTGTAAAAAACAATCTCGAGGTCGAATTTTTTTACGATTAAACAAGACTCCCTCTACACTACGTTTGTGAGAAAGTAAAAAGGGTATGATGCCCTCTTATATCTTTATATATATAATTCTTCTGCGAGTGTGTATGTCACTGAACTTCTCTTAAACGACTGGACCGATTTAGATGAAATTTTTTGTGTGTGTTCAAGGGGATCTGAGAATGGTTTAGATTCACAATTTTGTCCGCTGGACAGGACAACGTCTGTCGGGTCCGCTAGTCTTATATATAAAATTTCCATGTCACAATTTTAGTTACCGTACTCCTCCGAAACGGCTTGACCGATTTTCATGAAACTTTGTTTGCGTATTCAGTAGGTCTGCGAATCGGCTACTATCTATTTTCCATACCCCTAAGTGATAAGGGTTGGTCACCCTTAATTTTTTATTTATTTATAAGGCAAAACAACGTTTGCCGGGTCAGCTAGTAAGTATACAAAACCCAAAGTATCCCAAGTAACCAAACCCCTACCGAATTTTCGTAAAAAGGTTGAAGACATCGGATCCCACTTTTCAATTCCCAGAAAAACAAGGTCGCGAACAGACGCGACTGACATTAAGCTAACACGCTCAGGTGTGAGCGAACACTGAATAATTAACATAATAGGTAACTTTATGTATTTTGACGTTCACTGAGCATATTTAAATTAAAACCTTTACGTCACACTCAACCGCAGTAAATTTCCACTATTTTGTTTGTCTATATGGCTTTGAACTCTGATAATTTTTTTCGCTTTAAATTGGCAGAGAAGCGATAAAAAAATTTTCGCTTATCATTCGGCGGTAATGGTGCCTTGTTGGTTTTAATTAACTGTTAGTTGAATTTTAGGAAGACCTATTTTGTGTCAGTGAACTGTTTATTATGTTTTTTTATAAATAATATGCCTAAACTGTAACTTGTGATTTCCTATTCATAAGAAGTGTATCAAGTATATGTATTATGTAAGTATCTATTTTGTATATTATTTTTGATATATATTATATTTATTTATTTATTAATTAATTAATGTATATCTATATATGTATTGTATATAGATATTTAGTGTATGTCGATATATGTATATTAAATTAAGTAAGAGCTATATAAATAATTGTTGCATCGCCATCTTCCCTTTGTTTATTTCTTTAATCCTGTCCATCCAAAGGTTGCCTGGAAGAGATCGCTCTTAGCGATAAGGCCGCCCATTGGGCATTGTATATAATGGAAAAACTGTTCTGTATGTAATCTTTGATATTTGTGTCGATGTGCAATAAAGTTTAATTCTATTCTATTCTAAAAGCGTCGGTGGCGTAGTGCGTAAGAGCGTCGTCTCCCACCCGGGAGGCACTGGTTCGATCCCCGCCACGTACCAATGTGTTTTCAAGCTCCAAAACAATATTTATGAATACTTATTTATTTCTTACTTGTTTAATGCAATTGATATGGCAGCAACGAAACCAGGTGCATACAAAAAAATGATAATGTCCGCTTTACGTGATTGAATTCATTACCTATATTATATTTTTTAGATTGTATTTAGACTAACTACACTTACTATCTCGCAGCATAAGAGTAGATAATACTATTGTACAAATACGTGGTAAACGGTGTTGGTGCCAAAGTATTCATATTAGGTGATGTGTTACTTTTGTAAAATGTCTTTATCACTGTTTGTTTACCTAAATAAAGAGAAAAAAAAAAAAAAAAATTTCTTATGAAGTGCCTAAATTGAAAGTTTAGTGGTTTTACCTTTGTCAATGACGAAAAAATGCCACTGTTGATTTTCAGACTTTGTTTCCCCTTTCTCCATTTTAGGGTTGTATTTGAAAAAAACCGAAACAAGTGTTTACTCATTTATCATTAGGAGTACTCCTGTGAAGTTTCTAATAAAAAACTCCAACTAATCTTATTTCCCCACACAAACTTTCATCATATCGCATTTTACCCCCTTATGGGTTGAATTTCGGAAAATCTTTTCTTGTCGGATGCCTACGTCATACAATAAATACACCCCCAAGTTTCAGGTCTCTTCAAACAGTGTTCTAGGCTGTGCGTTTATCCGTCAGTCAGGACAAAGCATTTTATATGTATACTAGCTGTGCCCGCGACTTCGTCCGCGTAGAATTTACCAAAAGAAAAAAAAGTAGCCTAAGTTACTCCTTATTACACCAGCTACCTGCCAAAAAAAGTCCCGTCACAACGGTTCAGCCGTTTCAGAGATTAGCCGGAACAAACAGACAGACAAAAATTGTAAAAAAAAATATTTTGGTGTATGTACCTTATATATATTCATATGCATTTAGTAAAAAACGGTTATTTCAATATTACAAACATACACTCCAATTTTATTTATATGTATAGAAGATGTATGATGATTTTTTTTTCTACGTGTATCTGCACTGACCCTAATAATCCGTTAGGAGCTAATGCCTAAATAAATTAAGTACTCATTGCATACATTTCTGTTGTCTGGTTGTAGAATTAATATTTTTTTTAAGTAGCGGTTAATTTTCTTCACCGTCTGCATTAATTTGTTTGTATTTTTTAAAATATACTGCTAGTAATTATAGCCTGCCTACAAAAGATTAAAATAAGTGTTTTTTCTTGTCAAAATTTCTTTACATCTACCATGTGGATCCCCTTGAATCATAAGAGATCCCCTGATAATAAGAAACTAAAGTATTCCATAGACGCTTATAACACCAGCCCGCCTAGCATGACCACCGAAACACGATATGATTTGTAGGAGTAGGTAATACATATTTTATAATTTGTAACAAGTAGTTACGAATATTATCCTATCTATATCTCCAACAATGACAAGATTCATAAATTCTAACTGCTAAGTTTTTTCAGTCATACATAACTGACAAATTTTAAAATTTTGATTTGCCTAATTATTTACCTAACCGGGAAGAATTCAATATTTAATTCACAGTTACAGATCGCGCTTTTCTGGGAAAAAAGCTTCGGTGGTGTAGTGCGTAAGAGCGTCGTCTCCCACCCAGGAGGCACTGGTTCGATGCCCGCCTCGTACCAATGTGTTTTCAAATTTTGAATTCATATGTACGTTTAATCGACGCTTTTACGGTGAAGGAAAACATCGTGAGGAAACCTGCACACACCTACGAAAAAATTCTTAGGTTGTGTATGAAGTCGACCAACCCGCACTTGGCCAGCGTGGTTGACTAAGGCCTAATCGCCCCTAATGTGGGGTAGGCTCGAGCCCCTCGGTGGGGACATTATATGAGCTGTTGATGATGATCGCGATACCAGGCTTAGGTTGTTAAGTGACCGCTGTTATTTTTAGTAATTAAAGAATAATTGCAAGGTAACAAAACTTTAGTAAAGTTACTTTTACTAGCGGTTAGGATATTGTAGCCGGCTGCAGGCACAGGGGTAGTTATTTTGAGGGTACCTAAACCCACACACATTGAAGTCAAACGCGGAGTGTTTGGCGGGAAATCATGGCGTCTGGATGTCGATCTTTATTTCGATAATTCAAAATTGCTTCGGAGTGGATTTTGTGCAGTGAAAGTGGTGTCGTTTTGTTGCATAAGCATCCGTGTTGACGAACAGTTATAAGGAATCATTTAAATAAAGGTTTTGTGTATGTGGCGTTGAGAATTGTATAGTGGTTGGAAATCCCACTATACAATTCTCATCAGTCACCATCATGAGGTCTGTACCATGCATTTCTCGCCAAGCACTCCCTAGATGCATTAAAAAGTGTGGCACCCCCATTTTAATGCAAAAATCAAAAAAGAAGATGAAACTGATGACTTGGCTGTATGGGCTAGATCCCTTTGCCGTCACGTAACAGGGAAAATTTAACCAAAAAAAAAAGTCAAACGCGTCGAACGATTAGAACAAAACGAATTTTAGAATTCTTACAAAACCTCGAACACCGACAGCTTACGCATGCAGGTGTGAGAGGTTTTATGGGATTTCATAACATATAGTAATTCTAAAATTCGTTTCGTTCGACGCGTACGGCTCGAATAAGTGCGCGTTCACCTCAAAACCCCACATTAACCACACGCCGTCTGACGCAAGTAAAGCGTAAACAACGTAAAATTACTTACTGCGCATTAATATTCGTTACCCATTAACGCATTGTTAGACACCTTTACATATCAATAGGACGTATTTTTAAATAAACATTGTGAACCGAAATAGACTAAATCAAATGTTATTCGTAAAGACGCATGTCATTAGGTACTTGCGTAAAGGCGTTGACCTAAGAAGATACCTTAGCCACGGTAATATTATCTATACAGTATTCTATCTTCATACAAACGGTCGGAAAGCGTGTCATACTACGCGCCTCGAGTTCGCGGGGCACCCGGTGGGCATCCAGTCGCGAATGCGCCGCAGCGACGACCGAACGGTGTGAATTGTTTTTTAAGCAGTTAGCTGTGCTTAAACGTGCGATTTGTATTGTGAATATTTGATTGAATTAAGTAGATACCTACATAATTTAATATGGCAAAGAGCAATAGTCGATATTGTGCGGTTTTTGGTTGCTTGAACTCTTCAATAACGCACCCAGAGATATCATTTTTTAAATTACTTGGAATATTGGAAAGGTAAAACTATAAATTATTTTTTATATGCCTATCTACTAGTACCTATTTTGTTTTTAATATTTAGGTATTTCGATTTTTCCATCGGGCAAAATTTCTGGAATAATGTATAAATAAGTGGATAAGGTGGAAAAAAGAGACAATCGAGTAATCTACCTACGCTCGCGTTAAAAACAAAACTACATAATAGTTGGTAGGTAGTTTCCTAGACTAGGCTGTCTACTTACTGTTAATGTAGTTAAGTTATATATGTACCAACAACCAACATATATAACTTACATTATAAAATTAGATGAAATATCATTATGAAATAATTTATGAGAGTAATAAATGGTAGGTATTGTAGTGTAGGAATTGATAAATGGAAAATTATAAAATAGCAAGATTTGTGCGGAGTTTAAAAAACAGTATTTTGTTTGTTGATAATAAATGTAATTTCCTGAAAATAAAAGTGTTTCAGTGACAATATAGTACGTCTCAGTCGAGGCGTGAATATTTTTGTCTCATTTCTATAATTTTTTTTTATTAAATATTACCTAGAAATATCATGTATTTTATTGAACACTTCCTATTTCATTCACAACAAATTTTTTTACATATAAAATAAAATATATATAATCACAAAACTAGAAAGAAACTCAATTAGATATGTAGATGAAATAAAAATACTGTAGGCGAGTAGCCCTACCGCATGTTGACGCCCCGCTCGGCCGTAGCCAGTTATTTCAAGGACAGGGCCGAGTCACAATACTGCATAGATAATATTACCGTGCCTTAGCCTTTTTAGCCGAATTTTTTTTGCGGAAATTACCGTAGCGTTGGCGTAGTGATGCCGTAGCGATGTCGTAGCGTTGCAGTGGTGTAGCGATGCCTGTAGGGATACCGTAGCGTTGTCGTAGCGATGTCATACTGATGTCGTAATACTATTTACATTAAAAGGGACTATTAAAGGTAACATACAATTTTCGAACGATCACCAGGCGTTAACAATAAAGGTCTTAGCACACTTATCAGCTCGGAACCGCTGTCGCCTACATACCCAAGAGGGGCACTAAACTCAAAAAGTAGTATCCTAGATGGTAGACCCATATGTAGGTAGGGTCATCTGGGTCCTTCCTTATTTCTGCCGTAAAGCAGTTCACTGTGTTTCGGATTGAAGGGAACGGTAGCCAGTGTAATTACTGGGCATGGAAGGCATATCATCTCAGTCGCCAGGAAGCAACGCACTTGCAGTGTTAAGTGATTTACCCTTAATATTGCAAGTATCTATAGGCGACGGTAACCACTTACCACCAGGTGGGCCGCAAGCTTGTTTGCCGTCTCATAATGTAACAATCCTTTAGTAAACAATCTAACTCAAAAGCCAACAACCAGAAAAGTTGTTACTCGCAAAATCATCTCAGCAGTCGGGATATGTAATTGTATGTTTATTCGATTATTTTAATTCAAATATTTTACTCGATTAGTCCACAAAGGATGCGACGTCACCTAAAGTATGTAGGTATTAATATGTTACGTATCGTAAATTGAAATGGCTTCCTGGCATTGACGTCAAAGTGCACTCTCATTTTATTATTGTGAAAGTAAGAGCTGAAAGTGATTGTATTATTATTTTCATGCATGAAAGGAAAATGTAATATTCAATCATATTACGTACGGCAGTAATTGAAGTAATATACGAAACAAAAAGAGCGTAAATTTTGAAAAAATACACTTGTGAAACTATACTACACAAAACAAATCAGTATTATAACATTTCTTTTGTACATTTTAGTGTATTAAAAGAATCTGCTGGAGTTATTTTATGAAAATTAATTTCATCTTTAGAAAAAGTAGAAAATATACCTACCTTTTGAGTTATGATTTTTGGTGCGGGGATTTCTTTTAGGAGAATTCCCACATCGACGTCTTGGTAATGTGGCGCCAGCTAGAGGCGTGAATTTTCGCAAATTTTATGTTGTATCAGTTGTTTTAGAAATAAATAAAAATGTCCTGACTAACTGACTGATGAACGCCCAGCACTTGGATAGCTGAAATTTTGCACAAAGGTTCCTTTTATGATGATATATATTTTTCGAAATTCAATACCAAGGGGAAAAATTACCTAGTTAGACTATTAATTCGAAATTTTACAGGAGTACTCCTAAGGATAAATGAGTAAATACGTGTTTCAGGTCTTTTGAAGATTCAACCCCTAAAAGGGGTAAACCGGATAACAAAGTCTGAAAATCAACATGGCTATTTTGTCGTCATTATCACAATGACTAGCATCCGCACGCGACTTTTACCCGCTTAGAGGTGGAATTTTCAAAAATCCTTTCTTAGTGGATTGACACTGTAGGATTGAGCAGGTAGCGGCGGTTGTAAGGCACCGCTTCCCACAAGTACATGGAGAGGATGCTGAGCCAGGTTGTAAGGCTGGCCAGCAAGGAATTGGTGATAGGTAGGAGCTGCCCCAGGGAGTAGCCCTGGCAGGCAGCGTGACGGTGATAGGAACTGCCCCAGGGAGTAGCCCTGGCAGACAGCAGCGGGGAAGTAGTGAGACCCAACACGGACGGTTGAGATCTCTTTATTGTAGCTAATGATTAACTTTATATACTAAATTGATTGATTGTACACATTGATAGGTTTTTGTATGTCTCTCATAGGTGTAAGTAGCCGACGGTGCACGTAGTTGCTGATCCGCGGAAAGTTGTTTGTTGCCTCGCTGCTGACCACGCAGCCGCAGAGTCCAATGTTCAGCTTGTGGCTCGAACAGGTATCTATGTGCAAAATTTCAAGTATCTAGATTCAGCGGTTTGGGCTGTGCGTTGATATCTCAGTCAATTAGTCAGGACTTTGAATTTTATATATATAGATCAAACCATGAAATTAAGGTACTTTTAATTTAGGCACTTGATAAGATATACCTAAATAAAAAACACTGTATAAAACACCGAAAACCGCCCAAAGTAACTATTCCATGCGGATTATGTCACGGGCAAAAGCTGGTTCAAAATTATGAAACAATTTAATATAACGGTTTGTTTACAACTTAAATTCAGTAATATTACATCGTCCAAAAATAAAGAAAATAGAAGTCACGTGAAGCTGTTCAAAGAAAATATACTCCAACATCTGCCCACGGATTTTATAGTTAGGCTGGCCATACACATGTTTACTATTTTTAATAGATACCTACAAATAGATATCATGCAGTTGTCCTATTACGAGGTATTCCTCGAAGCGCTCCCATTATGGAGCGCTCCTAACGAAGCGCCCCAAAACTATTCCTCGAAGCGCTCCTTTTAATAAGTTTTAATAAAAGGAGCGCTTCACAATTAAAAATATTGAAAATTGATTCCTCGAAGCGCTCCCACATTGAATAATAGGGAAGAGCATGAAGTAAACGTAATATATGATATCGATGAACTTTTAAAACTTATTTGTGCATCATCACGAACACTCTAACTAATGTGTTATGTATTTATACGATAAGGGATATTAATAAATAAAACGCAGACGCCTTCGTACTATTTAATTTTTGTGAGATATTTCATATTTCACAAAAATAAAATGTTATCTACAACTTTCATTTAGAATAAATTTTCGTATGAACTGCAGCATATACTGTGGCACCTCACAGTACCAGGACAACATAGACTACAGGAGCTAATTTGAAAGTTAATTTTAAAGCCCTTTAATTAAACAATTTAAGAATTTATTAAAATTAAATTAAAAATTAGCTCCTTATAGATTCTGTACTTCTGGTAGAAAAGAGGCGCTTCGATGAATAGTTTTGGGGCGCTTCGTTGGGAGCGCTCCAAAATGGAAGCGCTTCGAGGAATACCTCGCTATTACTAAATTTCTTAACTTAGATAATAATAATAATAGCATTGTGCAGCTTCTCTTTTGTGTATATTTTGAACGCCAAGTTCGTTGACAATACACGGCTATTTATTAATTAGTAGAATAATTTTAGCATGTGCACTCATCAAATTGAACAACTTTTGCTACGGGACCAAGACTGAAATCGAGAAAAAAATCAGCTGTCCCATACATTTTATTTGAGTAGGTATTGCTATATTGTATAGAACAGCTGATTTTTTTTTCTCGATTTCAGTCTTGGTCCCATAGCAAAAGTTGTTCAATTTGATGAGTGGGACCAAATGCTAAATTTTTTCTACTAATTAAAAAATAGTGGTGTATATGTTTTCAATTACAATGAGCAAGCTCCAGTTTTAGATTCTATTGAAGTTGGTTATTGTATTTATATATACTGTATGGCTCATACTGCCAGATGTGACTTTGTGTGTAATGGAATATTACCTGAAGCTCTGCCTGACCCGTTTTAGGATTGTGAGCGTGATTGTAGGTATGTGTGTAGGTTCGGTTTAACAATTACTACACTAAAATAAAAGTTGCTTAATAAATGAACGTTGAACGTGTACAGAAACTTATCTTGTACTAATATAACAAATATAAAATATAAAAAATTGTTTTAAAATTAAAACCAGAATTCTTAAAGCAGCCTCGTAACATGTAAGAATAAAAACAATCAAAAGAAATTTCTTATAGGTATTCTATTTCCAATTTGGCACAGGTGTGATTAGTCAAACGCCAGGTGTTTGGTCAACCTAAGAGACGGCATCATAGTCTCGGCAGTACGGCGCCTCGAGCGAGTAGCAGTTAGCAGTCACGTAGCCTATAGTCGCTTAAAACACTATTGGTAACACGTGTTTATTATGTTACGAGCTCTCCGCCCGCGACTCCGTCCATGTGGAAATCAGTATGACCGCTCACGGAAAAATCACGCTCATAATTATACAAATCTTCTCTATAAAATACATATTAGTATATAGATAAACCAAAGCTTCCAGATAATGTTATTTATTGATTAAAAATTCGGGAGTGGTCTCCCCTTGACTTTCTCGTATACCGGAAACGACTCAAAGGTTGATAGAAACCTTATATTTTGATGTCATACATGCATGTTAAATTTTGGTCACCCATCCGAGTACCGACCACGCACTTAGTTGCTTGACTTTCGTGATCGACGGCTCAAAATTTGATAGATATCTTATATTTTGATGTTATACACGTATGTTAAATTTGGTTGCAATAAGTTAAAGCATGCTCGAGTTATCGTGCTAACGCACAGACACACACAGACATAATTCCAAAAAAAATATTTTTGGACTCGGGGAGGTCCAAAACGTGTAAATCTCGAGGTCGAATTTTTTTGCGATTACAAGACTTCCTCTATACTACGTACGAGAAAGTAAAAATAGGCTTTCATTCTTGACTGCATATTTTTTTATGTGACCAAAATCGTTCTATATTTTGTGACATCTAATTCTTGTTCACCGCGGATGGTCTCTTGTTGATATTAGCACTCCGCCCGCTACTTCGTCCACATGGAGTTTTTTAAAATGAAATTATAGTTTATGTTAATAAGGAATAATGTTGCATTCTTATTATGAAAGAGTTTTGAAATCGGTCTAGTTGTTTTTTTTTGCACGTTGTTTTTCTTTGTTGTTCTAATAACAATAGGTAACGAGGAATATGAATCAAAGATCTGTTTTCCTTTTGAAATTGTAGTTAGTTACTCCTAATTTATATAATGCATGTGATAGTTTGAATATTTATAATTATTAATTACTATTATTTATGGAAATTTATAATAAGCGAAATTGCTGCTTTGCTACCCCTCATGTTTGCTGTGCCCTAGCAGGACGTCACTGTACTGTAGATACCAATGAATAATGTAACACCTTTTTAACATGTGACTTGCAATGAATAAATGAAATAAAAAATGAAAGTAGCCCTTTCAGAGTTATGCCACCTTTAGATTCTCTGCAGGGTGGGAGAAGAAAGGAAGTGGTAGAAATGAAGGTGTCTCTAAGGGCTCGGACCTCAGTTCAGGTGTGCGGTGCCGTGACGTGAAGGAGTCGAGGAAACGTCTTCGTGGAATACAAGCAACACTATACTTCTTCAATCCTTTACTGCGTCTGAAATAAACTGTAAGACGTACGTAACGGGTGTCGTAAAACCGATGAAACGATAAATTCGTATCGATTTTGTGAGACTGACGCAGATTAGTGACGTCATTGATAAGGAAATGGACACGATGTGAATAGTTAATTTCGGCTTGTTTGGATATTATCTAACATGTGTTAGGGTCGTGCGTGTACGCACACGATTACTGATAGCTGAAAATTAATGTAGCTGAAATTACTGTAGAGTTTGTTTTATAAACTAAAGCGTGAGGTTATGTCGATGATTTCTTGTGTCCGTAGTTGGTCCGTACTAGTCCCCACTATCCCTACTAATGGTATCTTAATATGCTACGCTTTCACGCCCAAACCACTAAACCGATTATGATTAATTTTGGTGCGAACATAGACTAAAGCTTAGGAAAGGACATAGGCTACCAATTTTTGCGAAAAAGGCTTGAATGGGTTGAATAGGGATGAAAGTTTGTAGGGTACTTAGTAATTGTTGAAGATAACACCATGAAATATTGAATTTAGGCACTTGAATAGAAATAAATAAATATTTGTTCTAGCATTTTTGAAAATTTGCCCGTTGTGGGGATGAAGCCTACTTCATCCCCAAGGATTTTAGGACGTATAGAAGTCGACAGTCACGTTTCACGCCTAACACCGGAGTATATTTTGATGAAAAGCGTCGGTTCGTGCCGCCGCCGGACTGTGTGAAGTGGATACATCATAAGGCGTATTTGTTAGTCAACCTTATTGTTTTTTTCCAACTCAAACACCTATATTCTCTGGGTCTTCTACAGCAAAAAGTAAAGTAACCTTCAGTGAAACAACAAACACAAGCCAACTAGCGTGTCGGTCGTGTAAAACAGCAATGTAATTCACTAAGTGATAATCACTTTCAGCTGTAAAAAACGTTAGCGAATAGGCCTACATGTAATGCAAGGCATCTCATAAGACCGGGTCTTTGATTGCGATAAATTGGAGAAGAATTTCGCAACGTGTACTTACAGCAATTGTTGGTCAGTAGTGAAGTACGGTGTGCTTAGATACCTCTTGAATAATCTCTCCTCTTATAAGAGCAATGCTCTTATCCGTGCGGCCTATGAGCATGAGCAGTCCTCGATTGCTCTCTATTCGTTGCGATCTCTTTGATGTCCCTGAACGACTCGACGCCAAACCTTCTCCTTAATTTTTTGTAGTTCAGTTTGGCCTTCCTCCCCCTGTTCTTCCTGCCACCTTTCCCTCCATGACGTTTTTTAAAAACTCGTCGTGCTGAACAAGATGGCTAAACATTGTTGCCCTATTTTCTATTGTTTCCGGTAGCGTTCTCTTCTCTTTCACCATTTCCAGTATCCTTTCGTTGTTTATCTTCTGTGGCCGAATAATCCTTTCCATCAAATCAAAAAAATCAAAATCAAAATTCTTTATTTCTTCCTAGTTAAAACTTAACTTTAGTTGACGGAGCCTCCTTTTATGCAAAATTATGCCTGTGCCAGGGGGCAACGCTCTGCTTATCAATAGGTGCTTAAGCTAATTTAACATATCGATTTTATATAATGTTGTCATGTCATCCTTATTGAATACACCGAGCTTTTTAAGTAGTTTGACCTTGTAAATGACAGCGTCAATGTAATGCTTTGCGAGGTGTTTTAAAAACGAGACGTGCTGAGCGGCAGACAAGCTCGCTTAATGGTAAGCAATTACTATGATTAGTAATGGGGACATAACGAGTTTGAGCTTCGTGTTGTAACTCACGTTAATCCCGAAACGCATCCAGACATTACAATCCTTCAAAAATATACCATCCTAGGGTTGCCAGGAAGAGACCGCTGTTCCTGGCAACCTGGTTCTGGCTGCACTGCACCGACCACAAATAAATAGGGAGCTGGGTAGGAGAAGAACAAACAAGACATCATTAGGGTTGTGTTAAAATGAGAGGAGATTATGACACCACTGATGTGAAGTGGAAGGAAATGCCTTCTGCAGTGCAGCGTACCGAGAGCGTACCTATAAATGGTGTCGCAGGCGGATCATATAACACGCCGTATGACAAAACGTATTGAATTGTGAGAATTGTTAACCACATAAAACCGTTTGTTGATATATCCGTAGTAGATTCTATACAGAGACACAGAAAATATTTACGCCTTTGTAAACGCAAAATTTATTCCAATACCTAAATAAGGTAGTTTTATCTTAACTGGACGTCAAATATTTGCAAAAATATTTCGTTCGGATCTTAGAAGTGCAAATTTCAAAGATTTGAAGAAACAATGTTTACCATAACAACATAAGCACCAAGCACTGACCAATTTTGACGGCGAAAGCAGTTCCCCGGTTGCGTAGTGGTTAACGCAGCCGCCCGGATTACGGAGAATGCTGGGTTCGATGCCCGTTTAGTGTTTTTCTAGTTTTAAAAATATTTACGCGTTTGTAAACGCAAAAAATATTCTATTCTATCAGTATTAGTCTGTACAATCGAATGAAGATCGCTTATTATTGGTAGGTTCAGGTTAATTTTTTTTATGACTAAGCGGAGTCGAATTATTTTTACTTATCACTCTCTCAAACTACAATAAGACGCGCCGTTTGATAATATTACGGCGTGTTATAAGATCCGTCTGCGACACATGGCTTTCAAAGCTTACGAGATTTAATTTTTTTGTGATCAAACTTGAACTCTCCACGAAGAATTGTTATGTCGTTTATGTAAATTATATAACAACAGGTATGCAAAAGGGAAATCTTAGTGGAATCTAGGTTTTTCCTTGCATTGTTGCATTCATTCAACACTGAACAATGAAGCGGCCTCTCGGGTATGAAATGGGGACTTAAGGTCAATTAGTGAATGACGCCGTTGTGGTGGAGTGGTACTGCCTACATTAAGCGATTCGGGTTCGAATCCTCGTAGGGAAAAATTATGAACACGAACATTTGTTTACATTACAAGATTTTATACCAACCGCACCCATATTTCAATACAGGAAATTATTTTTCATTTCTCACACTCGGAAAGTAGCGTTTGTTTGTTCCAGCCACGCTGGGCTTAGCGAGTCCCTACTTCGTGTATGATAGGTAAGGGAGTCACTGTACAAAAATCCAGGTCTGGTCAAATACGTACTGGTAGCCGATCACTGGCTCTTAAGTGGGTGATCCATTGGCGAGCTAAGACCGTTGGCTCGTGGCGAGCCGGCGAGCTAAAGGTATAAACCGCCAATGGAGCACCTACATTACCGCGGTTTTAAAGTTCGCGGTTTTGGCTCGTTGGCTCTTCGTGCATGCTTGAAATCCTAAAGTGGGTGATCCATTGGCGAGCTAAGACCGCTGGCTCGTGGCGAGCCGGCGAGCTAAAGGTATAAACCGCCAATGGAGTACCTACATTACCGCGGTTTTAAAGTTCGCGGTTTTGGCTCGTTGGCTCTTCGTGCATGCTTGAAATCCTAAGACCGCGGTATAATAAACCGTCAATGGATCAGCCAAGCTTCGCGAGCCGATAGTCTTTTTCACGCTGCTGTAGCGAATGCACGCATGCCGCATGGCAAAATGGCAGATTTACGATCGTATAATCGCTAGTTAGTACTTGAGAGTTGCACATAAGCGTTCATATGGTAAATTCGATACACGCAAAACTATATCTTGTCTTTTTATCAGACTTTTATAAAAGGGAAAACAAATCCAGAAGCTCCTTAAACACTTCCTCGGTCATCGTTAAATAATTTCTATAATCATTTGGTTCACCAATAAGTTCTGTACCCTTAGTGTAAGTTTTAGTTTAATTTCATAGACGCATTCAAACACGTTATTCGACCCAGACTTTTTACTTTCTCGTATACGCAGTATAGAGGTATAGAGGAAGTCTTGTAATCGTAAAAAAATTCGACCTCGAGATTTTGACATATTTACACGTTTTGAATTTTTTTTTGGAGTTATGTCGGTGTGTGTGTCGGTGTGTCTGTGCGTTAGCAGCACTCGAGTATGCTTTAACTTATTGCAACCAAATTTAACATGCATATAATATCTAAATATAAGGTGTCTATCAATTTTTGAGTCGTCGATCACGAAAGTTAAGCAACCAAGTGCGTGGTTGGTACTCGGATGGGTGACCAAAATTTAACATGCATGTATGACATGAAAATACAAGGTTTCTATCAACTTTTGAGTCGTTTCCGGTATGCGAGAAAGTCAAGCGTAGACCACTCCCGATTTTTTTCATTGGTTGTTCTTGTAGTAGTATTTCTAAGTAACAAAGTAGTTCCGTCTGGGAGCACAACATGACTTCACCAACGATGAGAGTAGACTGTTTGGCACGCTAATGGATCACTACCACGAGCCGACAGTACAACGAGCCTACAGTTTATACCTTTAGCTCGCCGGCTCGCCATTGGATCACCCGCTTAAGACCGCGGTATAATAAACCGTCAATGGATCAGCCAAGCTTCGCGAGCCGACAGTCTTTTTCACGCTGCTGTAGCGAATGCACGCATGCCGCACGGCAAAATGGCAGATTTACGATCGTATAATCGCTAGTTAGTACTTGAGAGTTGCACATAAGCGTTCATATGGTGAATTCGATACACGCAAAACTATATCTTGCCTTTTTATCAGATTTTTATAAAAGGGAAAACAAACCCAGAAGCTCCTTAAACACTTCCTCGGTCATCGTTAAATAATTTCTATAATCATTTGGTTCACCAATAAGTTCTGTACCCTTAGGTCCGGTTGCTCGAAACTCGGTGACGTTATCTGAAGGGTAAAGTTATAGTTAAAGTAAAAATAACCGGCGGGGTAACTTAAAAAGCGTTGTTGAAGCAACGGTTATTTTAACGAGGGGTTAAATCTCAGATTTGACGGCGGTAAAAATAACCGATGGGGTGCGGGTCGTTTAAATTTTGACATTAGTAGAAATATAGTAATCGTTTATCGTTTTTAGGTTATTTGTAATGTTGTGAGTCAGTTATTAAAATGGGATCAGAGCGTTTTGTTTTGGATTTAATTAATGCAGATAGTTCCTCCGATGATGATTTCATATTTGATCAAGTAGTCCCACAAAGGCAGAGGAATTTTCGACCACGTACAGATTATTTTCTATGGGATTTCCAGCAGTTGGATCCAAATTGAGAACAAATTTGAAATATATGCAAGCAATAATAATTGCAACTGCTGTTTCGCATAACATTTGTCGCAACATGAATGAGGAACAACTTCCAGATTAAGGTGAATTAATATCATCATATTTTGATAGATTAGCCGATATTCAAATATGACTAAAGTGATTTAAGTGTGAAATAAAAGTTTAAATAAAACAGATTTATTTTAATCAATCAGTCTCTTTAATTTCAATTTAGTTATTTTACAGCTATATGCTCCTTCACTCGGGTGCCTATGCTTCTCTTTGTTTGTCCTATATACGAGAGCCCGCAGTCACAGTCCAACTTGTATATACCTGCATCTTGAAAGGGTATATTACACTTGACGGGTCGTAGAAATTGGTTAATCTTCTTTAGCGGCTTAAAGTAAGTTTTAATCGAAGCTCGCTTATTATAACATTCACTTACTTTGCTACAACATCCATTTCAAAATCAAAAACCAAAAGCACCACAACGATTTTCAATTCACCAAACGTCACACACAACCTCTGACCAATGTCAAACAAACAATGCCAAATTGACAGTTAATACAGTGCTGAAAGCCGAAAAAAAAGTTCCCCATCAAAAGTTAAAGGAAATGAAATGAAATTGCACTGACAACCCTTTTAACCTTCGTCTAATTTAACCACCTCGAAAATTATCTTTGGGCAACTGAATGCGAAGATAACCAACGTAACTTTTTTTACTAAGGTCAAAATTAACAATAGTTAAAGTTTAACTTTTACTTTACTGTAATGTACGAGCAACCGCACCTTAGTGTAAGTTTTAGTTTAATTTCATAGACGCATTCAAACACGTTCGACCCATACTTTTTACTTTCTCGTATACACAGTATAGAAGTATAGAGGAAGTCTTGTAATCGTAAAAAAATTCGACCTCGAGATTTTGACGGATTTACACATTTTGAATTTTTTCTTGGAGTTATGTCGGTGTGTGTGTCTGTGCGTTAGCAGCACTCGAGTATGCTTTAACGTATTGCAACCAAAATTAACATGCATATAATATCTAAATATAAAGTTTCTATCAATTTTTGAGTCGTCGATCATGCGTGGTCGGTACTCGGATGGGTGACCAAAATTTAACATGCATGTATGACATGAAAATACAAGGTTTCTATCAACTTTTGAGTCGTTTCCGGTATGCGAGAAAGTCAAGCGGAGACCACTCCCGATTTTTTTCTTTGGTTGTTCTTGTAGTAGTATTCCTAAGTAACAAAGTAGTTCCGTCTGGGAGCACGCCATGACTTCACCAACGATGAGAGTAGACTGTTTGGCACGCTAATGGATCACTACCACGAGCCGACAGTACAACGAGCCTACAGTTTATACCTTTAGCTCGCCGGCTCGCCAATGGATCACCCGCTTTAGGCTACAAAGTGTTAACGTAGACCACGTTACGTCCTCATAATGGGAATTGTTTCATTCCACCCTTGTCAAGCAATCTACTATTCCACCTCTCCAGCATCAAAAGACCTCTTTTGCTTCGTTTTCTCGCAACAAAAACTGTTTTTGCTGCGAGCTCCGGACAAGGCTGTAACATTCAATCCATAAATGGCAGTAATTTTACTTTTTAATTTTTAATGCTATTTTAGCGTAATGAACATTATACCTATTTAAATATTGCCTTGTTTTTCTCACCTATAATAATTTTCTCGTTGGAGAGGTGAAAAGGCGTATGTTTCACACGAGAGCAATTTTTTTTTGTCTCGTGCCTTAAATCACTTACTGTCTCAGTAGTCTATTTATTAATCAGACTACTTCGCTGGTTCGTGATTTAAAGTCGGCACTCGTAGCAAATAATAACTTTGCTCACTTGTTGAACAAAAATAACTTTGTTTAGTATCGCGTGAAAATTGTTTTGATAGGAAATAATCAGTAACCTTATTTTTTATATCGAAATATTTGAAATGTAGGTAGTAAATATCACTTAGATAAAATTAACGGAATATTTTCTGAAATGTAGACAGTTTTGTTTCTGACCCATAAATCAATTCGATGAGCAATCAGAATCACTAACTATACTATGATTAGATAAAAAAAAAGAATACACACGTACCTCCCGCCACCATCATGTATTTACTGACAGTTTAGACTTTAGATCTTTAGATTATCGAACATTTATGAACATTCAAAGTTGCCGATTGTTGTGACAAAAGCCTGTTGATAACTTCACGCTATTCTATAAATATTGTAATAAAAATAAACAAGCTCTTAATTAAATGTAATTAAGAGAGTTTATAATTTTAACTTTAATAATTTACTCGGACTGCTGAGACGATTTGGAATGTAACATCTTTTATTTTTCGGATAACTGAAAGGTCTGTTACTTTTTGGGTTTAATCTTAGATTAATTTGCTTTAATCTCAGCGTTTAATTCCCCGTTTTTCATGTAGGTGACAGGCTAACACCTGTCACTATTTAGAGGTACTGCATGACCTTTTTTTGTTGACGGGGAGGTCAAATGCATTTACGCATCGTCCCTGCGGGGTGGTGCCAACCGCAGGGGATATGTGGGACTCGGGGTAAAGGCGTTCCCACCATACCCACTAAACATCCTCCCCGGCCTGACCTTCAGTGCGCTATTACGGGACGGCTCGGGATCTGCGCACGTGAGCGCAACTACACCGAGATCGTCCCAACGCTGCCCGTCTAGGCGCTCCTTGCACCAATTGGTGGCCAACCAACCATACAAGCCACTCCTCCACCGACGGCTGCTCGACCTGGCGCGTCCTCCTGGAGCAGCCATTGCACCGCACCCGGGGGACTACGGGCGCGGTCGTGGCCCTAAAAAGGGCCGTCCGGAACTAGCCGTGGTGGGAAAACAAAAACAACTCGACGATGGCATGTGACTTCGAATGCCAAGGGGACACACTTGACATCAAAAGCCACACAACCGCCGAGAAAGTTTCCCCACCACGTTACCAGGGTCCGCCACGAGGAGCCGGACGAGGACAGAAGTACTGCATGACCTATATTGAGGTGAGTTTTATGTTTCGAATCTGTGATGAATAAATGTCAGTCAGTGGTCCAACTGCTCTGTCCAACTCGTTGGACCATAAGACTAGGTATTAATAAGTATGCTGTGAGAGGTGTTGGCGTTGTTTTTTCTCCACCAGCAATAATATTTGATTTTATAAATTCAAATATAAAAAACAATTAGTTTTCCTTCTGAAGGTGATATGGCAGCGATAGGGTTTTTGGCAATAAAATTAAAAGTCATCATCATCAACAGCTCACATAATGTCCCCACAGAGGGGCTCGAGCCTACCCCACATTAGGGTCGATTAGGCCTTAGTCAACCACGTTGGCCAAGTGCGGGTTGGTCGACTTCACACTCAACCTAAGAATTTCTTCATAGGTGTGTTCAGGTTTCCTCACGATGTTTTCCTTCACCGTAAAAGCGTCGATTTAACGTACATAGGAATTCAAAATTTGAAAACACATTGGTACGTGGCGGGGATCGAACCAGTGCCTCCCGGGTGGGAGACGACGCTCTTACGCACTACGCTTCCATTCCAATTTAAAAGTACTAAGTACTTTTAAACTCTTTACAAAAAAAAAACTTTAAACAAACTTCATTTAAAATTGAGATTTTTTGTATTTGATTTTATTATCTTATTTGCTAATATGCATGAGTTATTTGGTAAGTTCTTAAATAAGATATGGAAAATACATTTTTATCTTTGTTTACGTCTTTAATGGTTGGATAATCTCTTTTAATTAGCGTAAACGTTGATAACATCTTTTAAGCTGTCAGGTTTTTCTTAATACAATAATCTACTTTTTACGTACATTATATGTAGGTAACAATATGTCGTAGTACGATGGTATAAATTTTCCAGATCATTCAATTCCATGGCATGTCATTAAACACCACTAATTATACCCGCCATAACTTAATATCCCAAAAAATCGTTTCCTCGTTAATTTAAATATCTAATTATTTATTTATAAATATCGTCCATATAATTTATTAGAAAGAAAGAAAAAAACATTTATTAGCTACGCCAGAACAAAACAAAAGAAAAATAAATAACAATATATCAAATAAAATAACAATATAGGTACCTACAACTTAACTAATAGACACATAACGTTCTGTGCGAGGCCAAAAGGTTCCCACCTCACCATATGGAGCGATGTTTTTCTGGCAGTATTAGAAATCTGATTAGAAAACGATAAGTAAAAATGCAACTTTTTTCTCTAAAACAACATAGTAATTGTTTTAAGGAAAAACTGGACAATGGGAGATAATCAATTACTTTACATTTGTTTCTGTTTTTATGTCACCAAGATCAAGCCATCCAAGTAATTGATTTTTACGATTGCAACAAACCATTGTCTTTGCCGGTACGGTACTAACGAAGCTGTCTATTTAAAACCTTTATGTTTGATAGTTTTCGAAGATAAAGATTTAATAGAGATTTTTACATAGATTTCTCTTAAACTTAACTATTAGCTAAATATTCCGAGAGCTGATAGGCATATTTGAGTAGGAACTTGAGGCAAGCTGAAAACCTATCATAATATATAACTCTAAATAATACCCTAAGACAGAGCTGGCGACCAAACTGGTAGTGGGGCCGAGTCGATCCTCATATATAGTTCCAAAGTTGCATGTTAAAAAATTGAATATTTAAAGAGCAAAGAAAGAAATAAGCTAGTTCATTTCTCTGCGATTTAGGATTTACTTTGCAAATTTCCTCAAGGACATTTTTTGCCACAAAAAAAATGCAATTTTGAAGTTTAATGGGCTGACTTAACTCTTCTACTCCCAGCCAGATCTACAGCTTTGTGTTAGAGTATTATAGGACAGGTTTTCAGTTTGCCTCTACTCAAGCTTATCAGCTCTCGGGCTAGAACCAGAGTCTAGCCAAATGGCCAATTGATTCCACTGAACGCTTAACTAGAAGAATTTTAAAGAATCAAATGTATAAACTGATGTATTTAAGAGAAAAAACCATGGCGACTATTGCAGTGTGAAAGCGATCGTCATGAAATGGAGCTTCAGCTGTTGTCAAAATGTATGAAAACGGCACCGTTTTGGGTTTGGTTAAGGCATGGTTAGGGCCCTGTCCGCGTAGCATAATAAACTAATGCTGTGGTGTGTGGTTCTTGTTATAGCTGGTACAAGTGTCAGAATTATACATGTCGCCATTTATGGCCTGTGACGTGACATGTTTTAACGACTACTAACCTTCGAAAGCAGTCGGGACTATCAGCTTAACGTGCCTTCCGCAGCACGGCGGAAAACCGAGTTGAATAATTTTGGTCACCCACACGAGTACCACCCGCGGTACTTAGTATACTTCCGCGATTATAATGAAGAACGCACCACCTCGGCGCCGTTGACCTCCTTCTTGGAATGTGGTTCAGGTTATCCATTCTATCTTCTAAAAAAATTGCCACGTACAATGCGGTAATTGGAAAGCTATTTAAAGACGGATACTGTATTGATCCCTATCGACTTAAATATATCAGTTACCTTCACATTATTATAATCGTGTAGACCATATACCTCAACAGCTCGTATAATGTCCCCACCGAGGGGCTCGAGCCTACCCCACCACGTTGGCCAAGTGCGGGTTGGTCGACTTCACACACAACCTAAGAATTTCTTCGTAGGTGTGTGCAGGTTTCCTCACGATGTTTTCCTTCACCGTAAAAGCGTCGATTAAACGTACATATGAATTCAAAATTTGAAAACCAGTGCCTCCCGAGTGGGAGACAACGCTCTTACGCACTACGCCAACGACGCTTCGTAGACCATATAATTGACAAATATCTTGGGAGTTATTGCAAACAATTAATGTGCGCGAAAATAAATTCAAGCGCATTTCTCACACCGATTGCGGAACTGGTTGAGGTAGGTACGTGTAGACACTCCCCTAATTTACAGAAACATTTTGTATTCAATTATTTTCTGCGAAGCGCCATTCCAAGATCGAGGAACTTCAAATTCGCGTAAACAAGAAATCATCACTGAAAAATGGAATATTAACGTTTTCAGAGATCCGTGAAATTGTGCCATTAATCAGCCAGAACGGTACCCGGAACGTCGTAGTTCGAACGAACGCTTGTCTTGGCTTTTGCCCAATGTTCACCTGAGCTTATTCCTGTATGTATAAAGCAATTTCTCGGGAAAATAAATAGCAATTAATTGCTATCATTTCGCTTGTTTTGGTTGCTTTTGAAATGCGATACGTTGATTTTCTTCGGGAGTTCTATTTTCGCTAATTGGTAATGTTGATGGAGAATTGAGTTACGGTACCTACGTTAGAATGTGTTTTCTTTTCTTAAAACGCAGTAGGGATTTAGGAACTTGAGTAAGTATTTAATTTTTTTTTAATATAAATTATATTGGCCGCGTGATTTCGGCAGAGTAGAATAGCATCACCTCATATCCTCCAATGGGTGTCATACAAGGCGACTAAGGGATCAGCAAAGGGGTATTGATCACCTTATACTCCGTCCGTCAATCCACATTAGGGAAGCGTGGTGGAGCCTTGTGTGGGTGGGTGGGTCGAATTATAAAGGCTGTTGTGATGATGATGATGGTTTTATAATTTATAAAGTCTATATTATCCATTCGCCGATATGTTTTCGAGTGAACAACCAGCAGTTCAACTACTATTACTAGCGGAACCGATGGAACCGACGCCGCAAGCCGTTTTTGCGCCATGCTTTGTTGCCGATCGGCAACAACTCATCTTGCCTACAACACACTGCATTTATCACCCAGCAAGAAGGATAATCGAGATAAGGAAAAATATCGTGACTAATAAAATATGTCGCGGGGTAAATTGGAAATAAAATAGTATTTTTTCTTTAACCAGGAAAATTGTTTCTGCAAATGTTTAACTACAAATAGTAGTGTAGGACGAACGTAATGGAACTCGTAAAATTGTTACTGGCTATGTGGTGTAAACATTCTATTGTTCTAAGAATATCAGATTATATTAAACCTTTATATGTATATATAAATGACGATTTCTCCTAACACTCTATTCCGTTCATGACGTCCAGGAACTAGTTTCCTGGACGCTCCGATCGGCACTTTGGCCGCGTATTTTATTTGCAATAATATACATTCGTCTTAGGCGTTCATGTATCACTAAGATGCTGGAACTTCCTAGGGGTAACACCAACTTCCTCCTTCACTCCTTTTCGTTTCGCGCTGCTCAGATGTGGAACAATCTTCCAGCTAATATCCAGGATAGTCCATCTATCACTTCCTTTAAAAATAGACTAAAGCACTAATAAAGTACTATTTATCACAAATATCTAATTGATCTTCGCAAACTTATCTCATCATGTTTATTCTGTTAAGCTTTGTATTTGTCATAATATTATTAACTACGTGTAGTTTATGTATATATGTATTTGTTTATGTAGTATACATATATATATATCTATTTTATATTTATGTATTATTATTTTTTTAATATAAAGTATTCATTAGCTTAATCTGTTATTTATACCCTCATTTTGAATTTGTGTCGCCTACCACATAAATATTATAACACACATTTATGGGTTGACTGGAAGAGATCTCTTCTAGAGATAAGATTATGTTATTTTATGTGCAATAAAGAGTAATATAATACATACTATAGCTTATGTTACTCGGTGAAAAAGTAGCATTCTAACGGTGAAAGAATTTTTAATATTATCATTGCAATTTTTTTATTCATAAGTCACCATAAGTCAAGGGAGAATAGCTCCTGACTTCGTGCCTTTACGAGAACCTACAAGGAGTTTCTCCCGAGTTCTTGTTGCAAAAGCACGTGTTGTGAGACTCCATTTTAACCTCAATCTACCGTACAATTATCGGTTGCTTTAATAAAATTTTCCCTTGATATTGGCGCAATGCGTAATCTTTATGTGTCGCGATCGCCATTCACTTAAAAGAAGAAGATGAAGAGAACCTACAATCTTATTTGATTGACCGTCGCCTTTTCGTGCTAAATTTGAATTACAGTACCAGTGAGTGCATAAGTACGAATTTAATGAGACAGTCAGTCAAGAGGTTCGAAAGAACAGGATCGACACAAAGAACAGGACGTCGAGATCGCAAAAGTAGCGAAACCATTCCGCAATTCGGGAATCTTCACGCGCCAGTTCAAGAAGGTCAACTCTTAAATGGTTTTTTTTATCTAGGTGTGTCCAGGTCTACGTTGCAGCGAATTTTGCATTTTTAATAGAAATAAATCCATATAAAATTCAGTTAGGGCAAGAATTAAATGTTTTAATTTTAAATCGAAATTAAAATTCGACAGAAACTGATTTCTTCTTGGCCACTCAGGAGTTCCGATTTAAGTCCAACAGATTTCTTGTTATGGGGGCACCTAAAGAGCAATACTGAGCAAGAAATGCGAGTCATTTTCTAATGAAACTTTTGCAAAAGCTTTACAATATTTTCGAGCCCGTTTGGGAGAGCGTAGTAGCAGACTTATTTAATTTTTAAAAGCTAAAATTACATTTAATAAATTGATGTTTTATAAAATTAAATGCTTTCAAATTTAGTTAATACTTTGGTTTTCATTCCGTTTTCAAAAATGCAATTCATTCTGGACAACCAATAGATAGATATACCTAAATTATGAATTACACCAATGTTTACGCATAACAACATAATTAACGTAATCTAAATCATGACACTAGTTTTTTCGTCCTAAATCAAACCTATTACATTTTCACATCCGATGAGATATGCTCGTAATGAGAAAAACTGAGAAAAACCACACATAACTCGTGGTCTTGTAAAGACAAATGTATGGGTTTTCTTTTTATGACTCGCCCAATCCGTCTTAGATCAGCCTAAATCCATTTGCGCAATTTAACGAGAAAGCGACGACGTCACAACTCTAGTACGCAGCGCACCGTCATACGTTCACTTCCCAATCTTACAACGCCCCCGCTTTTCGCGCCGATTTTCCTGTTGTAGTTGTTGAATTGATTTTCCGGCATTTGATAAATTTTTCTATTCAAAATCGTGGTTTTAAAGTTTGAATTAGTGGTATGTTCAGATTTTTTTTCTATCGAGTAAAGTGTAGCTAATCGTGTTTCTGTTCTTTGCATTCACTAACTCATATCTTCAAGTTTAATCTTAATATATATAAATCTCGTGTCACAATGTTTGTCCTCAATGGACTCCTAAACCACTTAATCGATTTCAATCAAATTTGTACACCGTGTGCAGTTTGATCCAACTTGAGAGATAGGATAGTTTTTATCTTGATAAGTAGTCATTTTTTTTTACTGCAGATACAATGTTACAGGCCAGTAGTATGAAATTACCACAGCAACGCGTGGCCGGGCAGCTAGTAATGTGTATGAATTTCAGAATTGTGTGTTCTTTTAAATTATACAAATTTGGTAAATGCTCACCTTATGAACTATCTATTCCTATTAGAACAAATATATGAGTTTGTTAAAACTTTGGGAACATAGCAATGCAGTTAATATTATTATTTGTCTTATTATCACTAGCCATGTGATGCCGGCAGAGTAGAATAGCATCACCCTATATCGTCCAATAGGTGTCGTAGAAGGCGACTAATGGATCAGCAAAGGGGTAGGTATTGATCACCTTATACTCCGTCCACCAATCGGCATTGGGCAAGCATAGTAGATTACTGCCTAATCCTCCTTCGATGACAAGGAGAGACCTAGTGTCCCAGCAGTGGGTCGGATTATAAAGGCTGTTATGATGATGATGATATTGTTTTTTTTTTGACAGGTGGTCGTACTTGCCTAGGATGTACACTACCGTTGTTCTAATTATGCGAAAACAAATGAGATTTTTTGAAGGTATTCAACAGCTGAAGTAGGCCATAATCAATTATGCTCTTCTTCCATTCCTGGTATCAGTTTTTTCGAGGTTGGGGCAATATGTCCTCTCATTACTAGGTTTTGGCAATGTTTTATGCACAGAACACAGAAAGCGGTATTAGAGAGAGTACATCGGTGACTTCTTTCAAACTCAAATTGAAAGAACACTACCTCTCAAATTTGTCTTAATATTAAATGTATGTATGTATATTATATATTTTTACCAATGTCTTGTTTCAAAGATTAAAAAAAAATGAAACAAAACAATACTACCCTCCAAACTGATTTAATAAGATTTAAACAAAAATAAATTAATATTACAAATCACTACTGTACAACTATGGAAAATAGTTATTTAAAAAAAGAAACAAAGCGATGATCTCGGACAGCGTTTCCGCAAGGAAGGCTCGAACAATACTGTGCTCTGAGCCAGCGCGCGCCGTCTTATATAGGCGGGATGACGCAATAGTCAGCGTCGCCCCACTCCATTCTTCTTATCTGCTACACGGCCTCTCCTGACAGGAGACCGTCCTCGGGCTCCCCTGACGCGTTGTTAGTCCAGCGTGGGCATGGATAACCCTGCCGCGTCAGTTGCTGCGACGTTGTCGGTACACAGGTCCACAGCTGCCTGCTCCTCAGCACTCTGAAGTAGCAGCTCGCTGGACCTGACGGCCCCCGACGTGCTGGTCGATGGCACAGCCGACCGCTCCAACGCCAAGTAATCCACGTCTGAACCAGGAAGCATCTCGGTCGATGTGGACTCCTGGTCTCCGGTATTTGCCTCTGTGCAAATAAAAAGTCAACACATTCATGACGCACAATTATTACATGTAAACAACAAACATTTATTAGGCATCGACCGACTATTGAGAAAGAGGCACGACGTGAAGCGTAACTCAATAAGTCATCGACCACATAATAAACATTTCGTAAATATCGACTGACCATTGAGAAAGAGGCACGACGTGAAGCGTATCTCAAATAGTCATCGATCACAAAATAAACACTTCATAGGTATCGACCGACCATTGAGAAAGAGGCACGACGTGAAGCGTATCTCAAATAGCCATCGATACCAAAACAAACACTGGTCAAGACAGAGGCACGACGTGAAGCGTGACTTGACCACGACGAGACAGAGGCACGACGTGAAGCATGTCCGTCCACACAACAAGGGAAAGAGGCACTACGTGAAGCTTATCCCAACAACAACAGCAACAGCTGTTTCCAAACACTCCATTATGCGCTTGCATAAGAGTGAACAACTCACCCTCGAAGTAAGCAGCACACACTTCAGGAGTCCACTCGCCTTGCCACGGAACCATGTACTCCGCGGCTGCCTGCGTAGACTTCCCGTAGGAGCCGGCCAGGAGCTGCAGTTCGTAGCGACCGTGTGGCAGTATCTTGGTGACACGATACGGCCCACGCATACCGGAGTCTAGTTTCCCGGTTGACTGCGCTTGCTTCTTAACAAAACACAAAGAGTTAAGGTCAAAACAACGAGAAGTTTTACGCCCTCGGTTTACATAGGTGTCTTGCGCTTGTTGATTATGCCTCAGGCGTTCCGAAGCTCTCTGCCTGACCATCTCACGCAGTGACTCCCTGTTCGGATTAGAGCCCTCGAGTGCGACATCACGCACGAGGTTGCGAATAATAGGTGTAGCTGCATTAATACCTACTAACAGATTAAGTGGAGATTGTTGCGTAGTTCGATGTTTGGTAACATTTAGGATGAGTTGAAGTTTCCAAATAACTCTTGACCACTTATTCAGTCGATAATTGCATTCTACTCTAACCATGTTAAGCACAGTCCTGCAGTATCGTTCAACTTGTCCATTGGACTGATGCATTTCAGGTGTAATTAAATGGACATCACTTCCCATATCTTTAACCCATTCAAGAAAGTCGGTACTTTGAAACATACGACCTCTGTCGGCCACGATCAATTTAGGAACCCCATACAAGGAAATAGTGTTAGTAACATGACGCTTAAGTTCGTCTGCGTCTTGCCTAAACATAGGGTAAAGAAGACAAAATTTGGAAAAGGCGTCAATTACAATTAAAATGTAACGACAGCCTTCAGATTCGGGTAATGGTCCTAAGGCGTCCATATGAATTGTTTCAAACGGAATCTCGGGTTTTTCCCAAGAGTGAATAGGTTGCAATGGAGATCTAGCTACCTTTTTATGGGAAAGGCAGACAAGACAGTGTCTTATATACTTCTGAACGAAGCTTCGCATTCCTGGGAACCAGAAGTGCTTAACAATTAAATCAAAGGTTTTTTCTACCCCAAGATGATCGTGTTCGTCATGGAATACGCGAAGGAGACTCAACCTATGTCCTTTAGGGATATAACACAAAAATCGAGCAGTCTCCCCCGTTGGTGAATATTTGACATACAACAAATCATTTTTAACCACGTAACGACTAGCGTCTAATTGTCCGTCAGACAATTTTTGTATGAGAGTTTGAGACTCTTCGTCAGCAGCTTGTGCAATCTGTGCCCAGTTTTTTGGTTTTTCAACCATACACACATTGACAGGGTTTCTACTTAAATAATCGCAATGAGACATAAGGGACCCTTTTCGATATTCTAAGCTAAAGTCAAAATCCTGAAGGTATACCCACCACCGAGCCACTCGAGGTAGCAAATCCTTTTTCCTCTGCGTGAGCTTCAACGCGTTACAGTCAGTGACTACAGTGAAACGAATACCTATGAGGTAATGCCGGAAATGTTGGAGAGCTCTAACTACTGCAAGGGTCTCGAGCTCATAAGAGTGGTATCTTGGCTCGGCACCCTGCGTTAACTTACTAAAGTAAGCGACAACTCGTTTACAGCCGCCTTCGTGCACTTGCAAAAATACTGCACCGTAACCTATCGAACTGGCATCAGTATGAACCTGACTCGGCAAAGAAGGGTCATAAATCGCAAGGACAGGTTCGCTAGTAAGGCATTCGATGATGTAGCTACGGGCTTCCTGTTGTTCAGTTCCCCATTTAAAATCTACCCCCTTCCTCATTAAGGCAGCAATACAAGCAGTTTTGTGAGCAAAATTAGGGACATATCTCCTGAAATAACTAGCAAGACCTAAAAACTGGCGAACTTGCTTAACATTCTTCGGCTTGGTTGATTCAGTTAAAGCTCTAACTTTATCATTGCTCGGTCGTACCTGACCTTTACTAATATTGCGACCAAGATAATTTATCTCTAAAGATAAGAAGGAACACTTTTTTAAATTAATAGAAAAGCCTGAGTCAGTCAATTTTTTAAGGACATTTTGCAAAATTATAAATCCTTGATCTATTGTTTTACTTAGTATCAGGACATCATCAATGTAGACCAGGACCTCACCAGTGTCAATAAATTCCCGAAGAGTTTTCGTAATAATCCTCTGGTACACGACTGGAGCATTTGCCAAACCGTAAGGCATTTTACGATATTCGTAATGCCCTTCGGGCGTAACGAAACCAGTATACGGAATTGATGCTGTTTCCATGGGGATCTGATGGAAACCTGTTGCCATGTCTAGACTTGTAAAGTATTTATTTTGCCCTAGTCTGTCTATGTGATCGTCAATTCGAGGTAACGGGAAACGGTCCTTTACAGTGACTTCATTTAATTTTACGGAAATCTACGCACATTCTGTCGGATCCGTCCTTCTTCTTGACGAGAAGTATTGGACTGGCGTATTCGGATTCGGACTCTTGTATGATATGTTTATCTAACAGGTCTTTTATAATATCCCGTACGCGCAAGGTTTCTGAAAGGGAGAGTCTGTAAGGTCGATAGTTTACTGGAGAATTACTGTTCAGTTTTATTGCCATAGACCCTGTACTAACGGTGGAAACCGCTGTACCAGAAATAAAATGTTCAGCAAAGTTGTTTATAATCGTCAACAGTCGCTGTAATTGATCACCAATTAGAGAAGTATTAATCGCGACAGATATATCTAATTCATGAGACATCATAACCCTATCCACGACATTAACCTCTCTAGTGAGTAGTTGTGAATCACGTGTACGAATATACCTAACACCCTGGCGATTAAGGACGTCAGTACCCACGATAACTGGCGTGTTCATGTATTCAGAGGCTACCACAAACAGGTCAACTTCAAGGGTTACCCCATCGAACTCAATTGGCAAAGTTACATAGGAAGTGCTTTCAATCTCTTGACTACCGAGACCTCTCAACACACGAAAGGTCGGCTTATGTGAACAATTAAAATGTTTCAACAAGGACGACGAAACCAATGATATAGTTGAGCCGCTATCTATTAAAACATCTATAGGTATGCCCTGAATAACGGCTACTATTACGTCATTGTTGCGGGTATTTTGTTGTTCGCGACAAAAATTTACATCATTTTTATTACGAGACTCTGATTTTAATTTAGCGAAACAAGTGTCAGCTTTATGACCAGTCTTTTTACAAAACGAACACACGTCGGCTTTATTCGATCCAAAAACAGGCCTTGTGCTACTAGTACTACCACTGCTTGAAGAAACATCAACGGAATTATTAGGCTTAACTCTCTTACAAAAAGCCTGCTTGTGTCCCGACTGACCACACGTAAAACATTTACCCTCATTAAATTTACGTTTTCTAAATTGAAAATTTGCATCGTTTCTATTTTTTGATTGAAAATTATTATGAGATAACATACGAGACGCAGTGTTCTTTTTCGAATCAGACTTTACATAAATAGAAAAGAACTCAACTAAACTACTAGGCAACAGTTTTGCGTTTGTAGCTGATGCTCGAATATGAGGGTCTGTAATTCCTCTTATTATAATCGCTGTTATTAATTCATCACTAAGACCTCTAACGATACGTAGGCGAAGTAGCGAGCGACGGGCATAATCAGCATACGTAGGGTAGTTATCAGAATCGGTAGACATTACACTAAAAAGAATGTTTGCTATGTCTGGGGTTTTTGGACATAAAGGCCTAAAATCATTTTTAAAACTACTCCACGTACGATCGCTAGTCACCCATTCGTTTAACCAGTTACGAGCTTCACCCTTCAAACAATTCCCTATTCTCGAAAGGCATTCGTGATCACTCCAATGATTTAATATTTTAGCACGATCTACCTCCGCACACCAATCATCGATGTTATGCAAATCAGGATCAAAATAAGAGATGTAATAGTTATGGTTCGATCTCACCGTTGTTGTGTTAATGGAACGGATTGCATCCACAATACGATCCGTTACCGTCGAGTGAACGAGGCTCGGCGGCGCGTTCGCCTCACTGGCCAACCGCTCGGACACAGGCTCCGAAGCACGCCCCGTACGTAAGCCGGTCGGTAGCGGTGGCAGTGGCGGCGTGGTAGAACGCAGCCGACGATGCGCAGGAGACACAGGTCGAGCAGGCGAAGGCGACGTCGCTCGCCTGCCAGACTGCACTGGCGGCGAAACAACGGCGTTCACCGTGCACCTAGGCAACGGCGACGTCACGCGCCTGCCAGACTGCACTGGCGGCGGCGTAACGGCTGCGGTAGCTGCGCGCCTAGGCGGCGGCGTCTGGTGACGACCACGACGTTCTTGCACCGGCGACACATAACGCGCAGGCGGGCTCTTCGCACGTTTTTCCAACACCTTGAGGCGGGCTAACAGCACATCCATGTCGCGCCTAAGGTTACGATCACTATCGGGAGAACGCTCGCGATAACGACTACGTCGAGTAGCATCGCGACTTCGGCGACCACTGCGGTCCGACATCTTCGCTTTGAAAGTAGGCAAGCTTAACAAACAAACACGTTTAATATAATTACGTAGATCGAATCCCACTTCTGATTTTACCAATGTCTTGTTTCAAAGATTAAAAAAAAATGAAACAAAACAATACTACCCTCCAAACTGATTTAATAAGATTTAAACAAAAATAAATTAATATTACAAATCACTACTGTACAACTATGGAAAATAGTTATTTAAAAAAAGAAACAAAGCGATGATCTCGGACAGCGTTTCCGCAAGGAAGGCTCGAACAATACTGTGCTCTGAGCCAGCGCGCGCCGTCTTATATAGGCGGGATGACGCAATAGTCAGCGTCGCCCCACTCCATTCTTCTTATCTGCTACAATATTTATATACAATAAATCTTTATATATATTTATAGTTATATTTTTTATATTAAATAATTATTATCAAAACCGGTTAAGAGGTTTAGGCATGATCACGTAACAAAAAGCAGTGTTACTTTCGCATTTATAATATTACTAGCTTATACACGCGGCTGTAGTAATATTTGTTTTTCTTATAAATACATTGTTTTACAATTTTCTTATTTATTGCTTGAAGTAGGTACACATTAATCTCGCATTTTTAAATTTAAAATTAAGTCTAGGGCTGGCTGGAAGAGATCGCTATTAGAGATAAGCTCTATGTACGTACATGCCATTCATAATGTATATTTTGAAATCTGTTATGTGTGTAAAAAAAGAATATATAGTATTTTTCATTACAAGTGTGGAAAGGCGAGTGTTGACAGTCGGAACAAGTTGCAATGACGGTTCCGTACGTGTACTGAACGACTATTTTTAATACAGTTGCGAAAAAATGAAGCAATTTAATAAAATAATAAAAACAATAAACTCAACTAACTAATAATTTATTTCTTATAAAAGTTATAATACCTCGAACATAACGTAGAAGGTTTTAATTTTGCTGAGATATCGGAGAAGTACGCCAACATAAGATTTCCTGAAAAACTATTTGCTTTTTTTTCTTCTCTCGACGCAATAAATTCGTCGTATGTAGATATGTAGCGACTTTTTGACTTTTCCGGTAAAATGTTCTCCGAAGCATTTTGTGCAATTATAATGATTTCCGGTGGTGTTCATTCAAATAAAATATCGTCGAAATTACTCATTTAGTGCAACAAACAACTAAACTCGAAATTTTTTTGGAAAATGGCCCCAACCGTAAAAGAATATAAGCAGTTTTTTTTGTTTTCTTCACCCATTCTGGGTAGAAAAAGGGAACTATGCCCATACAGCCAAGTCTTCAGTAGAATTTTTTTATTGACATGAAATGAAAAAAAAAATTAATGAGATGAAATGAAACGAAACCTAACCTAACTCATTCAATCAAATCATTAAATCTGATATTGAAACAAATTAGTAGCTTATTTTTAGAAATATACGTACCTATTTGCATGAATCATAAAAACTTCTATGATTTTTTTTAGTAAAAACTTTATGGTTAGTTTTTCTTTTTAATAGACATTATTTTGACAGTTGGGAAAGAGAACGCACGAGTTCGGGAAAGGTAAAAAAAAAGCACGAGTATGTAATAGCCCACATCCCGAACGCTATACGTCCCTGCAATACGCCACTTTTTGAGCAACTGTATTAAAAAATATTATTTTTCTTATGAGCTCTTTTATCTACGTTCTGTGGTTTTATTTATGGCCGCCTGCCTGACACCAGTGCTCCTAGGGCCTAACGTTGTGGATGGTTTACTTGTCACCAGTAGACTTCGATGATAATATAGTGGACGTTTGGAAAAGTGTAAAGATTGTATTGTAGTTGTGGTTTTATTTCTGTTCTTGTGTGTTCATTAATAAGTTTCTTTTTACATCCTTACTATCAACCAAAACCGTGGACAGTTCGCCCACTTGTAATCTTTACTCTTTTTTTGGGTTCATTACCCGTGTGCGGGATTCTGGACCACATAGATAGGTCCACAGTTGACAGTTGTAATTTCATCTGCGGGCCATAACAATAGTGTCCGGAGTTTCACCCGAGTTCTTTGTAATAACACGTGTTGAGTGACTCTATTTTTTAAATCAATATACTTTAGATACATTTTCACTTGACATTGGATTTTTTTTTAATCTTTTAAGAGTCGTGATGATCAAGTAAAGAATTTAATAAGTATATACTGTCTCTAAAAGTAGTTCTAACATTCAACGTTTCTGATTAGAAAAGAAATCGCAATATTATTTTCCTAATAAAACACATTTCAATTATTTCATCTTAAAAGAACACGCACGCACGCATGTTAAATATTACGAAAGACATATAAGGTTTTTATGTACTGTATTTATAAAAGGCTCGTATTTAACTGGTCAGCAGATTAACCTATCCTAAACCTATTTACATCCAGAATGAGCGACAAAAAATCCTTAATGAGCGATTAGTATTTATTGTTCGGTTTATTATTTCCCTTTATAAAAATGTTTGTACGTTTGTTCGAAAACGTTTTTGTGTCTGTTACCTCATTGCCCCTGCCACTCCTTGAATACATGGGCTATCAGCCTAACCACATAATATAGAGAACACGGTATGTACCCGTATGGGAATTCAAGTATGAAGCTATTTATTTTTTAAACAATAGACTCGTGGACCTCTGGGAATAAACCACATTGACTCCATATAAGTATAGTGACGAATCGTCGCGCAGCGCATTACACATACAAAAGTCGTTTACACTTACACGGCCGTTTTTGCCGTTTTGTCGTTCAGAACATGCTTAGGGTTCTTAGGCCAAAGTGGCTTATTCCCAGAGGTCCACGAGACTATTGTTCAAAAAATAAATAACTTCATACTTTAATTCCCAAACGGGTCCATACCGTGTTCTCTATATTGTATAGTTAGGCTGATAGCCCATGTATTCGATCCGTTCGTTTGATAGCCCATGTATATATACGGTATATACGGAGTCAAAATACTGTGTTCTCTATATTGTGCTAACTATACACATGGGCTTAAAAATACTGTAGTGTTCTGGCTGAGGTAAGCCAATGGATAAATATTCTTCTATATGTCGCAGGTGGATCGTATAACATTCGGTGCGGCGGATTGTAGTGTGTGAGAATTGTTAACCGTTTGTTGATAAATAGTAGATTCAATCAATATTAGTTTGTATAATTGAATGGAGATCGCTATTGGTAGGTTCAGGTTTTTTTTATAACTAAGCAGAGTGGAACTATTATCACTCATCCATCACTCTTACACACTACAATCCGCGCCGTTTTGTATTACGGCGTGTTATACGATCCGCCTGCGACATATACAGAAATTAAAAAGAGAATTGGAATGCTCGGACATCTGTCCTCGTTGTCAGTTTTTGCTAATTGGTTCAATGACGGTTTAGATCACGTGGCCAATCGATAGTAAGCCTAAGCTAAGCGCACAGAGCATTATAAGCTAAGCCTAACCTAAGACGCTGAAGATAACCAATCAACATGGCCCATGATGATGAAATTAGATATCTCGTTATGAAACGATTGAGACAAAACTAACAAAAAAGGAACGCTGGCAAATATATCACTCCGCATTGAGGACAGGAAAATCTTTGGAAATAAACATCGCCTGATTGCATGTGGAAGCAAGGTCGGAAAGCCTAGTCTAGAACAGTGTGGTGCAGTCGGCGGGCTTCATCCGTTTATCTGGGCCAAGCGCATTTGCAATAACTATTCATGTGACTGGCCGTGTCGTTACTGAGCGGACGGTGTCATTCTGGAACCGTACGCGATTTTTATTAAAAAATATATTTTCAATAAAATGTAATCATATCACCAAATTTTTTCTTGACAGGGTAGCTTTTTTGATTTTTATAGTTCATTTGTTAATTTTAAGTTTTATCGAACTTCAAATTGTAGTAATGTGTGTATGATGAATGATACAAATAAACTGTCTCTATCTATCTTTTATCGGTGTACCTAATTGCATTTGCATGTTGTTGCGGTCTTTATAAATTGCTAATCTGACTGATAGACATTTGGCGCCTAATATAAGTATTCTAAAACACTGGCATGTGCTCATTTAATATTATTTTAACAATTAATCACAATACGCACGTGTACCTATTTATTTTTAACTTTTTTATGGCTTTGAATTTTGACACAATCTGCTTCTACTCTGCCAGTAAAACAAAAAAAGTTGTACCTGTTAACACATTTTTTTTACACAGTTAACAATTTTAATACAGTTAACAATTTTCGGTGAACGATTACCGAAGCCCGATGAAAGCGTTTGGGTGGCTAGTGACTTCCATCATAAAGGCACATCAATGATGAAAGATGCTTTATCGCAAATGAAAGCAAACATGAACCGTCTAAATCCACCTTAAGCTATCACGCCTAGTCTTTAGGAGGAAGGGAGGTGGGATTAGGGAAAACAGCTCCTCAGAACACACGCCGGGGTATAGGCGATAGAACGCGCTGTGTGACGCAGCATCGTGACTTAATTGTAGAGTCTCAAGATGGTTGGTCACTTCTCTACATTGCCGTTAATGTAGGTCACTCGAGGGTGCAACCCTCAGGTGCAACCTATCCAAAACATCGAGCAAATACTTGGCCCTTGTCATTTAATTCACAACGCAAAAAAGGACAAAATCATACTTATAGCATATGTAATATAGCATAATTATTATGTGAATTATGTAACCTGCCAATAATGCACGTTAAATTAATTTAATTTTGCATTAATGTCTCTCAACATTTATGGCCATTCGCAATTGCTACTGTTAGTACACAAATTCTCTATCGTTTGCAGCATAACGCTAAGTAGGACATATTTTAGTCACGAAGCGAAGGGTTTATCTTGGAAGTGACCTTCAGGAATGAACTTAGGACTGTAGATTGTTTGCAATCTAAAAAAACATTGAATCTTACTAATGGAATTTGGTAGCCAGGTAGATCAGAGCGTGGATTGAAATATAGGACGATAATCTTATCCCAATAATTATGTTCCTGAGGGATTTCACTGCTGTATGGGAAAAGGACAGTCGAGCAGGCAAATCCGGCGGGCGGTACAACTACAAATATTATTTTCTACTAGAAAATCTTTGTACTTGTAATTTATGTGAATTATTATTGCGAAATAATAAAACGTATAACTAAACATACAAAATAGGCGGAAAAAAAGATTAAATTCATTACATTAAATCAGGTATTGAATACTATCTACTTTTATTGGTTAGATGTTTTTCTGAATGAGCTTTTTCGCACTATATAATAGGTAATTAAGTTTATTAAAGTTTTTAAAAATTAGCGTAATATTATGGCCTATTGGACAGCGACAATTTTAATAACGTATTTAAATTACGAGAACGATTTCAATGTTTTCAACAGGTATATGGTCTTAGTAAACACTACTAGGATACTGTTGTTTTTAGCTCTCAAATAATAAGGAAAAATCAATAAATAATGTCAACAGCGAAACTTTTTAAAAGTTAGGTACGTTTAGAGAGATCTGGACTCCGAAATATTTAATGTATAACATGTCCGGTTGTTGGCTTTTTTTGTTACTTCACTGAGGTATAGTTGCTTTTAGGGTTTAATGTGACAAGTTGCCAGTCATAACACCCCTGCTCTAGACTATCAAACCATTGGCAGATATGACTATCGCAACAGGTCTTCGTCTTCTTAAAAACATGACGACGAGACGCAGAGAATATCACCAATAACCTGCAGTAGTCAATAAAAAAATAGTGTAAACAGAATTTTGTGTTGCCGACAGTATTATCACAGCGTAAATACAGTGGGTTGACACCTTTGAAGTTGAGGAAAATGCCGCTTTTGTCAAGTCAGCGTGCAGTAGACATACAGTGGACCAGCGTACACCAAACGAGTGTATGGCAGTTTGGTGGTGCCACCGCGCCTCTCCCGTCCCGCGCACCCCTCACGATTGCCCTGTCTTACGTGCTAGTTGGCTGACAGTAAGAACTTATCAAGACTGCGGTATAATATTATACTAATATACCCAGATAATTTCGGGCTTAGCTCGCTTTCACCTTCAGCTTTATTGTCAACTAGCTTTTGCCCGCGACTTCGTCCGCGTGGAATAGTTACTCTATACCGAAAGGCCACATACCAATATCTGTGAATTATACTATAAAAATGAATTTCCATACAATTTATCTTCCCCAATTTTATACCCATAAAGATAGAATTTCGAGAATTTCTTAAATACGTCTTTCTCAATTTCTAACCGAAAGGCCGTACACCAATTTTAATGGATTTTACTTTAAAAATGATGGATTTCCATACAAACTTTCATCCCTTATTTTAGCCCCTTAGGGATTGAATTTCCAAAAATCCTAAAATATCTCTTTCTTAATTTCTAACTGAACGGCCATGTACCAATTTTTCTGGATTTACTTTAAAAATGACGTATTTCGATACAAACTTTGCACCCCCTTTTCACTACCTTAATGGTGAATTGCCTCCACCACGACAGCGTCAAATTATTATCATTTATCGATTACCATCAGGTGTTAAGAAGGCCACCAAATAAAAAACCAAACATTAAACGCCGATGTGTCTATTAAATAACAGTTAGCTTGGTACAGAACCTTGTATGGCTTTGTATGACCAACCGGGTAAGTAGGTCAAAATACATACCCGCTGAATTTACAAATACGGTCGCTATGTGGTTAGTACCACGTGCAAAACTATGCACGCAACGTTTATTTACTATTACATTAGATTATATTGATAACATGATTAATGAAATAGAAAAAGCTATAAAACTTAAGATGAAAGCTGAATATAATTTCATTGGAATAACAAAAGACCTAGAAAATGACTTCATCCCCCGGCTTAATAGTCCAAATGCTAAGATAGTTTGGGCGAGAGATAATAAATGCACCGGTGCTTTTTCACGCTTCTTTTGAATGACCTGTTTTTAGCTAAAAGCATAGAAGCCATAGACGCTACCAGAAGCGGTCCAGGAGCAGGGATTTTGGTAATGTTCGCGTTGCTATGCATTATGCCACAAAGATTCTGGCTCAAATGGCATTGCCGTTCTATCGTTACCTGGAGGTCTACTACCAAATCACTTATTGCCTCAACGGATTCGTCGCTTAAGAGAAAGAGAGCACAGTGGATTAATAGCTCAAAACAACGCCAGTCCGTAAGTGCCTTTTAAGAAAATCGTAGTCAAAACAAACACTGTGAGGGTGTAGTGTTTGCTTCTACCGGTAAGGTTTGCAGAGATCCACGGGATAGGGATGGGGGCCGGTAACCTTCAGGTATACCGTATCCTTGTTTGCCACGCTTATGAGTTCAGTAAAAAAACTGGACATACTTTCTAAAAACAGTCAAAACTCGCCACATTGACAAACAATTTTTTGCGGCAATGTCCGTTTGTAAAATAGTGAACGTGTAGTTTTTGTTATTGATTCAATGATTCATGCCTGAAACAACTCATTGTATGTCCACCGATAATAGTAGTATGTTACTTATTATCTAGTCTACTATACTGTTTTATCATATGAATGAATGTGCTCAAATAAGTGTTTAAATGCAAGTTAAATTTAGACACATCTGGCAATAACAAGAAAGTGAATTTACGATGATGTAAAAATAATATGTGTGTACCTAACCTACATGTTTCCAGTTATAACAGAAAATACACGGCTCCAGTGTCGACCCAATTCTCAGCTCCAAGTCAATGATAAAATAATCTCCCAAGGATTCTCGACACAATATAATTTACAGTTATCAGTTTCGAATTGTAAAACGTTGTTAACAATGCTAGACGGACAGGCTGCGTGTGAATTTTAAGTCGTCCGTTATGCTCACGTCACGTGAAAATACGTAGCAACATTATCAAGATTGATTACCATAAGAGCCGTAAAATTTAAAGATTACCACGAACTGACCAAGTTTTTACAGTCGGGGAAAAATTATAGTGCACGTCTCGATGCTGTGACGCCAAACGTACTATACAAACCAATTTATAAAGCAGTCGCTGAGAATATATAAGGCGGAGCGCCACGGCGCCCCTCACTCTGCGCCGAGAGCTCATATAGAGAACACGTGCTTCCGAGTAAACTGAAAATCCAATAATCATGGTTGTGAAACTAGAAACGTTCACGGCATTGTACGCCGACGCGTATCCCGTGCTTTCGAAGAGGAGAGATGCGGAGTGCACCACAGTGCAGTGCACTAGGAGACAGAAGCAAAGGCGTGCTGCCTTACCAGCTTTGGTTGAAGACGAGTCCGAGGAAGTCTTCGAGGTGGAGCAGCGTTCTTACATGCTGCACACGGAAGGATTGCGAAGACAGAAGTCCATTTCCCCGCAGCGGCGCGAACGGTTGCGTCGCCAGTTAGTGCTTCCATCGCTGTCTGAGGACGAGGAGCCTTGAAACATCCACAAGTGCTGCCAGGAATGAAGTGAAATCGAGGCCGGCAGTTCGGCTTCTGCCTTTCGGAGTATCGAGCATCGAAAGTGGCTTGGGAGTCAGAATCGCCAATTGTGTCGCTAAACAATAGTCGACCTCAGTGCCTGTGATCGGACGTAATGTTAGGACAATAACTGTGTCAACAATACAAATCAAGTGAAGTGAAACCAAATGCACGCCAAAATATTTTGATATTGATAGATGTTAAGTTTTTTTAATGTTAACCATTTCTACGTAAACATGCTGTTTGAAAAGAATAAATTTTGTGATAAATTGATTTCTGTTTGTTATTTCCGACGCACACACAATGGGTATGTAACCACTAAATACATATTTGCAAAACTTGCTAAGTAATTTACAGATATATTGCAAAATTTTTAAATTTAAATATGAAAGTGAATTGAAAGTAATGATAGTTCTGACGCAATTCCAAAGTAAATAAGATGATCATAACAAACAAAGTTTTGCACAACATGAACAAACAATATTGTAATACCTAAATGTCTGTAGCTCTGATGAACTCTCCGGATAATTATTCTATAGTATTATTGAACAAATGGTTGACACGCAATCCTGAGTCATTGCGAGGTCAAACAACTGGAGGAAAATGTTAGTAGAGATGATTGTATCACTTGTCAAACAATAATTATTTCGTAATACAATATTATTTCAAGTGGTATACTATACAAAATAATATATTCACACTTTACTGCTTTAACTAAAATTATTTAACATTGTATGTCCAATTGCCAATATAAAATTTGGATATCTTTGCTTCATCAGTTCACAGATCGAGGTGGGATCCTTTAAAAAAAGTATAATACAAGTAAAAAAATTTCTAAAAAAGCATGCATAAATTATTCAGGTTTCCAATATAGGTCATTTATCAGAATTCAATATTCTTAGCTATTGACTTCCGTGGCAAGTATTTCAATTGAATTTTCAAGGATATTGATACTAACATTAAAAAGTGTTAAAAAATGAACTTAGTAGTTTATTCGTCCTTGATATTGGTAAATATTTTGCGAAGTTTATTAAGGTCAATGAATTCGATGCGCACAGAAATTTTATTAATGTTGGAGAAATGTGTCCAAACTATTTAAATATTTTGAATACTGGATTAGCTTAGTGTGATGCAGTAATGATTGCGTCTCAAGAAATGTAAATTATTATTAGCGGCTAAAGATATCTAGTGGAAGACTATGCCTTCCACTAGATATCTTTCAAATAGGACTCCACTTTGCTTTCCATTAGGTGGGATGGAGTAATTCACTATATCTCATTTATAAAAAAGTGTTAGACAAACTGAATAAATTTTAGTATCCCTTTTATAACGTAGATTAGATTTGATTGATTTGTTTTTATTAAGTAGTTTTATTTCGTAACACCACCCTTCTTTCCAAAAAATTTTTTCACATTAGGAAATATAGTATTATAAACCGGTATAGAGCTTAAATGAATAAATATTCTAAGCTGAGTTGCGGCAAGACTACAAATTATTCATGTCATTGAGATTTGAGACATAATTCTTACTACAATTCTATTGTAATTCTATACTTAGATGATCTCTTTTGCTGTGCTGAAACTGCAAGATTTGGAATATTTTTTGTCGTCGAATTTCAATTATGGATGACCCTTGCCAAATACTGTACTTTGTTGGCTTCTTAGGAAAGTCGATCGCAGTCTTTTCGGTAAGATAAGAATGGCCAATACAATTTTATTGATTTATTTTTGTTAATTTTATGTAGATGACCCACATTCATGCTAATTTTACTACAGATGTTGATTTACCAACAAATCTAGTAAATGAATTACGTAAAAATTATGGGCACAAGGCCTTTGCACTTTACGTATAGTTATTTTATATTTAACTACTCTAAAGTTAATGCCAACAAAACACTGTCCCTCGTCATTATGGGTTAAATTTCAATTAGTGGTAGACGCATAAAGAAATATAAACATAGATGTTAAAGTTGTTCATTTCCTACTTCAGGCCATAACTTTCAATTACTAACGAGATTTTATTTGTTAAATTTTTTTTTTCAATTGACGATGCACACAGATTTTCATTATCATCATCGTAACAGCCTTTATAATTCGACCCACTGCTGGGACACAAGGCCTCTCCTTGTCATCAAAGGAGGTTTAGGCAGTAGTCCACCACGCTTGTTCAATGCAGATTGGTGGACGGAGTGAAAGGGTGATCAATACCCCTTTAGTCCATGCCTTCTGCGACACATATTGGAGGATATGGGGCGATGCTATTCTACTCTGCCGGCATGGCATACCCTGCCGCTTATGACTCGGACGGCACGATATCATGCCATAAAACCGGGTGGATTACGCGACCTCAATTTACGAGTTCATAGACGTTAAATTGAATTGTATATTTCAGGAATTTAAAATGAAGTGTCCTGCTTTAATTTTCCGTTTGGGATTACCGCATTTTTCACGGTAATGTGTGTGTACCTACAGTATTTTTATTTTAAGAATGCGGGTGAGCCAAAATAGTCGAGATAGGGCAAAGTGGATTAGCCGCTCGAACTGAGGTGCCTCCACCTTACAGAAGACCACAGTCAAATAACACTGCAGTTTTGTGGTGTTGTGTTTCAGTTGGTTAGTAAGGTCGCCAGAGCTTCACGGGGTAGCGAAGGACTAGGGTTGGCAGCGCGCGAGTGTCACGTCAGTGCTGCAAGCATCTATAGGCTGCGATGGCTGCTTAACACCAGGCAGGTCGTATGCTTGTCTGTAAACCATTTGACATAATAAAGTTCAGGAATAAGTAGACGATAAAAATGTGTGGTCACATTTAAATGTGCTCGATTCTCCATTATAAGTAATCTAGTGTGATATCAATATGTGTACAATTTAAAATTTTAAGCCACTATTGTAAGGGAAGACGTCTTCAATCACATTTTTTTGAATATAAGTTTAATTATTAAAGTCTTTATTTTATTACTTATTGTTATGATTAATATTTCCTTTATTTCATTTAAAATACATAGAAAATTATATTTCTAAATTTTTTTATGATGTATTATTATTATTACTCTTCCCAAATCAGTACCATGAAAACTGTAAAGGGAGGATAAAACTTATTGAGTTTCTTGCCGGTTCTTCTCAGAGCAAGGCCTCCTGGTAGACCCTTGAACCGATGGCATCAAAATTGACTTTCATAAGTGTACAAATTGTACCTAAATGAATGAAAGTTTGACTTTGACTTAAAAAAGTATGAGTGGAGTAAAGCATCCGTATCTCCAACTTACAATAGATATCACTTAATTCCATTTTCATTACTAGAAAATACAGGGTGTAAAAGACATGAGCAGTCAAACGAAAACCATGTATTCTGCTCACCATCATAACATTTTTCTTCCTTTATACTATACCTGGGAAATTGATAGTTACGATTTTATTGAAGGTCAAAGTCATATTTTTTTTTTAATTTTTTTATGAAAACGTATTCTATACGTTATTTCTTAATTATTGTCCAAAGAAAAATTATCATTTTTTTTTAGTATTTCCTAACAAAAATTGGCTTCAAAACGTTAGCGTTCAATGTAGCTCACTCGATGCGCACGGACACTAACGAACAGGGCCGCCGTCAAGCAAAATTATCGCGGTTTTGCGAGTTGCGTGCGAGTTGAGCCCTTTACATTGCGCGGTACAATTTGCAATTTTTTGTAACACCAAAAAATAAAAATCATTTCCCAGCAATATTTTTTTTGAAATATGTCTTATTTTGATGTATAGAATACGTGGTTTTCGTTTGACTGCTCATGTCTTTTACACCCAGTATACACTGTAATAAATCGACTTGCCTCAGGCGGCTATCGAACCCAGCATCCTCCGCAATCCGGGCGGCTGCGTTAACCACTACGCTAGCAGGACACTGTTTTAGCTGTCGAAATTTGTAAACATTGTTTCTAAGATCCGACGGAAATACTTTTGCAAATAGGTATTTGACGCTCAGTTAAGATGAAACTACCGTATTATGGAATATTTTGTGCGTTTACAAACGCGTAAACATATTTTTAAAACTGGAAAAATACACTGGAATTAAATCGAGATTATTTCCAATTAGTGTCCATAGTGACGCTATTTAGTTCTTTATCAAATTCGGCTTAAGTAATTGTGCGATTTGCTAATTATGAAAATCACAAGTCAATGTCAAATGGTATAATTAGGCAGTGTCCTCTATAAGCCGCGACGAGCAGTCCGTTTGAGTTAATTTTATCATGATATCTTCTCTAATTAAGGAGTAGCACATTTATGTCGCAATAAGGTCACACAGCGATAACAATTGGAAGTGTTTGTGACGACACTTGAACATTTTCTTTTGTTGTAAAGTGTGAACTAGACAATAGTAGGTACTTAGTTATGTACCTACCTATAAACCGTGCTATTCTATAAAGATCTCACTTGGATTTCACCTGCCAAATTTTAGAATAAAATCTTAGATTTGTCAAGTAAACTGTTGACGTACACATAATTTGCAGAATAATAAAACTATCTACAGTTATGGAATAATTTTATTTTTGCGTTTCACAAACGCGTAAATATTTTTAACACTAGAAAAATGCACTGAAAAAAATTTACTTACTACTAAGTCGATTTTTCTTGTATTTAAAATATCTACAGTTCTTAATAGTGTAAAATCATCATCGAAATTGGTAAACAACTTTTGAAGGTATCGAGGCATAAAGTTGGAAAAGTTGAAAAATCCCCATTGCGATTGCGTATTTTCACGATTCTAATAAAACTACTAAGCCGATCCATACAAAATTTTCATGGTACCTGTCGTGAAATGTAAATGCCTTAGGTTCTAGTTTAACTTCTTACCACGACAAAGTAGTCTTATACAATGGGCCTACAGAGAAAGAGTGACGAGTTCTACATCTTAATTTTATTATTAACACAAAGTATCATCAATTTACATATAGGGACTATTTTCAACCTATATGTCTGTACAAGGGGAACCCAAAGTTCCCCAGGAAGACCTCCTCCATCCCCTCACAGTCTTTCCCTTGCCTCCGTTACTTTTTCTTAATTACTTTTACTTTACTCACTCTTTCTCCCTTCATGGCCTTTAATCTAGATTGCTATTACTTTAAAGGACTTACCGATTTTCTGCCCCGCTTCGCCTTCCTTTATTTCTCCTCTTTTATTAAGTGCTTTACCTTTTTGCTTCTACCTTCACCAAAACCTATTCTACTTTTTTCACTCAATAGCCTTTTTCTATAACCAACAAAATGCCCGCCAAAAAACAGTCTGTCCAACCTTATCGCAATAAAAACGTTTCGTTTCACTCACCTGTAGTCAGGAATCGCGTTCTTCCGCGACACTCCCGACGGCCAGGAAAACCGCAGCAAGTTGACGTGTCCATTCAGCAATTTTCTCTCTCGCTTTAATTGCAGCATCTCTTTTAGTTCTTACTTCAATATCTGGACTTTTAACTTCTAATTCTTTATCAATTTCTGAATTAATTTGTTCATTAGAATCCTGAGCTAGTATTTGGGGAATATGGTTAAATTCAGCCTGCTGAATTTCTATTTCCTTGGTGTTTTGTTCTGTATCCATAGACTCAAGAGGATTCAAATTTCTTTGATCACAGTCAACAGTTGACCATTTGTCAGTAGATGTTTATCTAATGTTTTCTTTAGGCATTGTTTCACAACTCCAATTAAACGTTCATAGAAACCTCCATTCCACGGAGCAAGTTGTGGTATAAATTTCCACTTGATCTTATTTTTTATGCAAATTGTACTCTCTAAAATCTCTGCAGATAATTTGAATTGGAGTGCATTATCAGATACAATAAGAGTTGGAACCCCTTTTGATGCTATGAACCTCCTTATAGCCTGCAAACATTCTTCAGCAGTTAGATCAGCCACAACTTCCATATGAACAGCTCGCACAGCTAGACATGTCATTAAGCACACCCATCTTTTCTCATTTCCGGAATTGGTCTTTACATACAAGGGACCAAAATAGTCGATTCCTGTATATGTGTATGGTGCACTGTAATTAACGCGTTCTGTTGGTAAATCTGGAGTAGGCGGTAAACTATATGGCCCTCCTCCATGCTTTACACATCTTTGGCATTTATGTATGACCTTTTGAACTTGTAATCTTCCCTTTGGTACCCAATAACGTTGACGCAGAATACTCAATGTATGAGATACACCAACATGATAATTTTTCTCATGTATTTCTTGAATAACTCGTTTTGTGAAGTTACAATCTATTGGTATGAGCACAGGATGTTTCATATCATAGTCCCATGACGTATGAGCCATTCTGCCTTGGCATCGCAGTAGTCCATCTACGTCCATGAATAAGCCTAAGTTACGGCTTAAATTAGTATGCTTGCCACTTACTTCATCTGGATAGTATTGCTCCTGTAACTTCTTGATTAAATTGACTTCACTCAATACACTGTCATCTGGTTCATTAGGAATTTTCGCACATACCTCTTGTTCTTCCTCTATCTCTAGGACATGATCTTCTGGGAATGTAGTGACCAGAGACTCCCCAGCCGCGCAAAAAGTGCTAACTTCAGAAGCACTTGGCCATGAGTCTGGATTATTTAATAGAAATTGAGGCCCATGATACCACAACTCTTCTTGATTGTACCATTTCTCTGGCCTTGTTGCAATATCAGCTGGATTAACATTTGTATTAACATAGCGCCAATCGGTGTTTTTATTCTGTTTTATTTCGTTGACTCTTCTAGCAACAAATGGATGAAGTAGCTTGTTAGATTTCATCCAACAAAGAACAATGTTACTATCTGTCCAGAGATATTGCCTGTGTATGGATAGTCCTAAAGAGTTCTTTACGTAAGTAAGCAAGCGACTTCCAATAGTGTAACCCACAAGTTCCAGTCTTGGTATATTTAAGTTAGGCTTCTGTTTTACCGGTGTAACACGAGATTTTGACATTATTAATACAGTTCTGATATTCTTAAATCCTATTATTCTCAAATATGTTACAGCCGCATAAGCCTTTTCAGAGGCATCAGTAAAACAATGTAATTCAAACTTTGTATCTTTGTTGATCTTAATATTGTAGCCAATATAACGTGGAATTCTAATATCTCGTAGTACTTCTAAATTTTTTATTATATTTATCCATTTTTTTTCCAATTCTTCGGGTAGTGGAGAGTCCCAATCTAATTTCCTCAACCATAATTCCTGCAAGAGCAGTTTGGCTGGCAATATTAATGGAGATACAAAGCCACATGGATCAAAAAAGGAGGCAATCGTTCTTAAAATTTCTCGTTTGTTTTTGCTGTTCTTATTGTGTTCTTCAGTAAATATACTTTCTTTAAGTTTGATCTGCAGAGTATCTTCTAGCACATTCCATAATAAACCTAAAACCTTAGTCTGCTTTGTGTTACTTGCTTGATGCTGTTTTGGTATCCAATCAAGAAAGGTCCTATCATTTGAGATCCATTCCCTAATATTCATAGACATTTCTTGAAATGCTTTTCTTGTGATTGTATAGAGTTCCTTTGCTTTATCGGTAGACGAAGTTCCCGTGACCAGGTTGTCTACATAGCACTTGTTTGCCATTTCTGCAAGTACCGCATCTTCTTTTCTTAACAAGTGGTATCTAATTGTAGCAGTTAAAAGGAACGGACTTGAAATTATGCCAAATGGTACGCGACAAAATCTCAGATATAGTATATTGTCTTCTATGGTACCTTTAGTTATATCCTTTAGCCATAGAAATCTAGTTACATCCCGATCATCCGCTTGTAATCCCACTTGCAGAAATGCCTTTTCTACATCAGCTAGTATTGCCACTTTATTAGTCCTAAAACTTAAAAGTAATGCATTTAAATCTTCAATCATAGTAGGACCTCTATACAAGCACTCATTCAAGCTCTTCTGCATTTTAATTTTAGCTGAAGCATCGTAAACAATACGACTTCTTTTTCCTTCTTGCTTAACTAAGTGATGCGGTAAGTAATGCAGAGGCGACTTATTTGTATTCTGAGATGGTGGTACAATCTCTATTACTCCAACCTTTAATTGTTCTTGTAAAATATTATTATATTCTTTTAGTGTTTCTTGATCAAGACGCCTGACAAGATTTATTAATCGTCCCATTGCTAATCCAAAGTTGTTAGGTAGCTCTGGAGGGTTATGAATCCATGGCCACTTCACTTGATAACGTTGATCTACATATCTAACAGTGTTGTATAGCTTCTTCTTCTCGAGTGGTATCTAAATGTTGTATAGCTTCTTCTTCTCGAGTGGCCTTTATGGAGTCACATATGCCAATACTCTCAAGAGCCCATAAAAATCTCATATCCATATCCCGTAGAGGTAAATCTGGCTCAGTATAATAAGGATAGTGTGATTCATCAGACCGGCAATATGTTATAATAGATAATACATTTTCCTTTTCCCTTTCCATGTAATTCAGATGACCGGTGATAACCCATCCAAAATCCGAATCAACCACAAAAAGATTATCTTGAATCTTTATTTTCTCATAAAGGAGAAATAGTAATCATTACCAATCAATAAGTCTATTTTCTCGGCAAGTCTATCATCAGCGGGAATATCTACCAAATGATTTATTTTAACAGTGGGTAAGTTTGAATTCTTTATTATGTGAGGCACCATATTTACCCTAATTTTCCTTTGGATTCCACGTTTAGTATCAATAATAATTTCAGCAGAAGGACTTGAAGTTTCTTTAGGCTTATCGGATCCAAAGGTAAAAATCATCAATAAATCATCATTATCGGGAACTAATTTTAATTTGTTTGCTGTTTGTGTGGTGATATAGCTTCTCTGGCTTCCACTGTCCAGCAGCACTCTACATTTTACTTCATTGTTCTGGTTTTTCACAATGACTGTGGCCGTCTGTAAAAAGGAGCACTGATTAGGCACATGTGAGAAATTATAGGTCTCATACACTCTTTCAATTCTAATACCTATTTTCCTTGGACACAGTGCTTGATTGTGATCTCCTTTACAGTAGAAGCAATTCTTCTTTATTTTGCATGTTCTTATGTTATGTCCTTCTCTAAAGCAACGATAACATTTCTTGCCCAGTAAACGTTTTCTTTCACCAACTGTATTAAACTTAGTGCAGTCACTATTGTAGTGATCCCCTTTACAAAAAACACATTCAATTCTTGAGCGCTTTTGACTTGTACTTGGAGTAAAATTCTTCCTTTTCCTGTTGTTCGTATCAAATTTGAATTTACGTTTATTGTTGTGATTTGTTATTAAAAGAGATTCTGTAGTTATAGATGGTACCAATGGAACAGGTGGATTCATGTGTATGTCACCTCTTGTCCTATGTGACCTCTCCATTGCAGATATAATATGTTCCAAGGTTAATCTTACTGAATTCACTGAGTTATCTTTAGTAGCGGCGCTAACTTCATATACAACTCTGTCAGGAAATTTTCTTAATAGGGTAACTCTTAGGTGATTCCCATCAGTTTGTTCGCCTAATGAATGCAATACTCGTAGATGCCGTTCAATAATGTTTAATGTATTTCTACATTCAGATGGTGTATCACCCGCTTGGGGTAATTTAAGTAGGGCATCATAATGCGCATCAATCAAAGTGTCTGTTTTTCCATACCTACTCTTTAGTGTGTCAAGAGCAATGCTATAATTGGCATTTGTAACAGCGAGACCCTCTACTGACTCCAAAGCCGAACCCTCTAAAGAACCTATTAGATATGCCAGTTTATCAGCACCACTTAGGTTCCTTGTATGGACTGTGGATTCAAATCTATCCCAAAATTCATGCCATTTCAGCAAGTCTCCAGCAAATTTTGGTAATTGTAATTTTGGCAGCTTACAGTGATTAGATGCAAAGTGTGTGTTTGAATCTTCAGATTGAGTTGTTATTATGCTAGCCTCTATACTAGCCAATATATCTTCAGCAGACAGTTGAGCATTTGTTCCCCTAGTAACCAGCTCAGATGAACATTGACTTATATATTTTTGTATTTCTGAGTTCACTAGGTTCAATGTTTGTCTTAGTAAAAATTTTGTTCTCAGAAATTCTTGTAAGGCTATGGGTTCTGTTTCAGCAAGATCGTACAATTGACGAGCGTCATTTACTGCCTTTTCCAGATTTTCAAAAATAAGAGTTAGTCTTGACTCCATCTTTATTGGAAATCGCACCACGCCGGTTATTGTACTCCTGTAATACACCGGGCATCGTATTAAAATATAGTCTTCATTCTCTCACTTATATAGGGCTCAAGAACAATGAACAATCCCTCTTATTTAAAAAAGGTTTCAGTAAGTAGATAAGTACCTACTCTAAATATTTTCTACAGAAGATTTTATTTTTTCTTGTTACTATTAAGGTAAAATAGTGTTATAAAATATTTCTTATTTCAGCTAGAGAAACAATTATGGTTGTAAAGTCATTAAAGAAATGTTCTCGAAGAAAGAAACTCGTAACCTTCTCGAATCGCCGGTACATAAACAACAAATACAGTACTTGTCTTGTCGATATTAGTATTAATTGGTATTTAACGTTTTTCACTTTTATTTTTCTGTCTTTATGCAAATCAAACATAATAATACAAGTAAAGTACTTACCAATTTTTCCAAGATATAAAAACAATGGCGGGTACAGTATAAACACTTTTGTAAAAGTTTTCAATGGCAAAGAAAATCAAAGAAGAGAATCTAGTAATGCCAACATAACATAACCAAAGAACGTTCGGAAACGCACAATTTTTTATTTTTTTTTGTAAGTGACGAATAATCGGATATTCCGTAGTTTTATATTTTAAAAATGTAGCGTATAAATTTTCTTCATAATTTTTAATCCTATTATTATTTAAACAAAATATAAAAATAATTTGACAAAAGTCTGTGGAGAGTAGTTCGGTATAATAGTTATGATTTGGTTTGATCAGCCATCTTAAATTTGGCCACAACTGTGAAAATCTTTAACCTTGTCATTTCAAATACAAATGCAAAAAATAAAAAATGAGTTGCTGGATACTCCCCCTCGTAAACGGCTAGGTATTAAATTAATTATGTAGGTAGGTATTTTCATGAGCCCCGCCTGCCTCATCAGTCGACATAATTACATTTATTATGAGGAAACTGATTTAGTTTATCGTAAGCCCGCTATAATTTAGCCTTTCTTGTAATTTTAATATTTCTTAGCGGCCCTCTCTCCAGCAGCACATGCACTTCCCTTTTTTTGTGACATGTTGCGCTTCTCCTTCACGTGGCAAGATTTTAAAACCACGCGCGACTTATCACCGGCTGCCGAAAGTAAAATTTTATTAGCGGGCGGTCTCCTCAGCAACACATGCACTTTTTTATGCCATGTTGCGCTTCTCCTTCACGTGGCAAGATTCTGGGACCACGCGCGACTTACCACCGGTTGCCGAAGAGACCCCTTGTATACAAAACGACTGACTACCATGCGCGCCAACATCCATCGAGCTGGCCAGGCTGTTCTCCTTGTGGCTTCTTGCTACGACGCCACCGTGCACTAAGCAGGGCTGGCCCTCTTTCCGGGGATTGACAGCCAGTCAACCACTATACCTTGTCGCTTCTTTGCGACGACGCCACCGTGCACCACGCAGGGCTGGCCCTCTTTCCGGGGATTGACAGCCAGTCAACCACTATACCTTGTCGCTTCTTTGCGACGACGCCACCGTGCACCACGCAGGGCTGGCCGTCTTTCCAATGTGTCAAAGCAGATAGACCTACTAGCACCTTATCGTTCTCGACATGAATTTTATTTCTTCAATTTATCAGCCAGAACGATAAGGAGTATCCCAGCACCTCCACCATTTTGTCGTGAAATGTAAATGCCTTAGGTTCTAGTTTAACTTCTTACCACGACAAAGTAGTCTTATACAATGGGCCTACAGAGAAAGAGTGACGAGTTCTACATCTTAATTTTATTATTAATACAAAGTATCATCAATTTACATATAGGGACTATTTTCAACCTATATGTCTGTACAAGGGGAACCCAAAGTTCCCCAGGAAGACCTCCTCCATCCCCTCACAGTCTTTCCCTTGCCTCCGTTACTTTTTCTTAATTACTTTTACTTTACTCACTCTTTCTCCCTTCATGGCCTTTAATCTAGATTGCTATTACTTTAAAGGACTTACCGATTTTCTGCCCCGCTTCGCCTTCCTTTATTTCTCCTCTTTTATTAAGTGCTTTACCTTTTTGCTTCTACCTTCACCAAAACCTATTCTACTTTTTTCACTCAATAGCCTTTTTCTATAACCAACAAAATGCCCGCCAAAAAACAGTCTGTCCAACCTTATCGCAATAAAAACGTTTCGTTTCACTCACCTGTAGTCAGGAATCGCGTTCTTCCGCGACAGTACCATTTGGAAAGTAGGCACCTATATCCGTTCAAACCAAAAAAGCACTTTCCAAATCAGTTCAGCCGTCTTGGAGTAATCGGGGAACATACCTAAAAAGGTGAAAGGTGAGAACCTCCTCCATTTTTAAAGTTGGTTAAGAAGTTAGTCGCATTTTCAATTGTTTGTAGCCTGTATAAAAATAACAATACACTGACACTAAAATGTTCTCGTAGACGAAAACCTATAAAAATTTTGAGGCACAGCGTGTCCCATACTGACAAATGTGGCTTCATGCGTAACTAAAGTTTACCTAAAGCCATTTTTGAAACTCAAAGCGAGGTAGATAGTGAATAAAGATAAACTGATGAAGACAAATGAACGAATGTGATATAAAAAAGCACTAAAGGTATATTTTTACACGGGAAATAAAGATCACTCAATCCTGTTCAATACTGGGTCAGCTATGACGTCACGCGTGTAAAGTAGGTAAATGTTGCTTTATATAGGTACTGACACAACACATCAACTGATATTACTTCTTGACACTTGAGGGGATTACTGCCTTAAATATTGGCCGAGAAAGTCCTTTTTCAGGTGAATTCAAAAGTTTCTGGTCTCTTCTTGGTCGGGATTTGAAGATTCACAACGTAATTTTAGCATAAATAAAGAACAATTGAAGGCTCATGAAAACTATTCTTGTTGATCACACAAAAATTTTGTCCAGAAATCAAACCCAGAAAGCTTGCTACTAACCACCCCACCGTGACGCGACGGTGCCAGAAAAGTCAATACTTGTTACTATCCGAGAAAAAAAATACTATTTTCTTTATGGTGTAAGTTCTTCTAGGTATACTGTTCGACGCAAGACCAACATTATGGGTTCCAATTTTCCCTTGGACCGGGGTCGTAAATAGGGTTCCCTATCTAAGGTGAGCATAAATCTTGATTGTCTTTGACCCTTATGTTAATAAAAGCTCAAATGTTCCCGAACCCCTTGGTTCGGGAGAGTATTCTAATTTATTGCGGCACTCTGAAATTTTCTTAAACATATCAGATTACATAAAACTTTCAATTATGCAAATATATATTATAAAATAGTATAAATCTAATGATGAAGTCAATTTACCTACTTTTTTAAGTTTCATAATTTATTTATTTTTTAAAGTTGGAATATTTCTTCCTTTGTGTCGGATTCATATCAGGATAACTTAATTATGTTGGCTATTGAATTTTCAATCTAGAACTAAACGAAATCATTTTTGTTTTTTACCGCAATCTAAGAACCGAATAATGATTTTTCCATATTTTGCGTTATTTGTATAATTTTATTAATGACACGATGAAGGGGAAGTTGTAGAAATATCAGGAGTAACTTGATTAGCAAGAAAATAAGCAGAGAATTTCGGGGCAGCTTTTACAAAGAGGTTAAGTTAGCAAAATTAAATTAGCTACTAAAGCGAAAATATTTAAACCTAGGCATTTGTTAAAAATTAAATTTATGGTTGAGCAGAGCCTTAAGTAACATTTCATTACACACAAAGCCTCACCTGGCAGCATGGACTCATGACGAATGCAGTACTTCAAAATAGTGATAGGCAGTGAAGATAAGTCACCAACATGTCATACATAAAAGGTGCACCAAACCCGAAAAGTAAAAATTGTTCAGTGAACCAATAAATAAAACACAAAAACCAGGACACATCTAATAATAAATAAAATATATCTATGATTTACAAAACTTGTTTAAAACATCTCGAATATTATCTCCCAAAATGTTTCAAAATTATGTCTGAATTCTTGGTACCCGATAAATAAGATCATTATGGATGCTCACTCATGCTTGACCGCCTATTAACATGATATAATTTTCTTTGATGTTAGCCTACATAGAAAATTAGGCGCTAAACACATGTGTTTAACTACATCATAACTACATCACCGTAACAGACTTTAATAAAGTGTTCATATGTATATACAATAAAGTGTTTTCTGAAAAATACGTTTTTCTGGAGCTTGGTTCAGTATTTTATATTTAACAATGTTTATAGTGTGTTAACTGATTTATTTTTATAAAATATTTAACACATCATAATCATTAATTAAGATAAAATCGTATATAATAGACTACGCGTGGTGGCTTAGAGCTCGTTCACAATACCGAAGACCGCGACTGTCGGGTTTCTGATTCGACATAAGAACACCACGCTATTAAATGTTTAAAAACAAGTCGATCAACTGTCGGTCCGACCTCATGGAGAACAAACTTTAACATTGTCACCGACGATCCGTGACTATCTTGTGACTATGTACCATACCAAAACGCTATGAAATATGACAACTCATTTTTATGTTACACAATCAAGAATTGGAATTCTTTCACTGCCAGCAAACGTGTTTCTTCCTTCCTTCAATCCTAGGTAATTCAAAAGAAGCGTATTATCCATATAGTGCAGCTCGTATTATCCATAGATGTAGCAGAGAACAGAACACAAAAAGTTCTGTTCTGTGGATGTAGCATTACTGACGTTTATATATCTATGGTATTATCTCTATCTCTCTCTTTCTATCTTTGCATTCGGACTCCACTTTTCTTAACAATCAGGTGAGATGGCGCGATTTGCTAGATCCGTTTATTAAAACAAAACCAACCAAGCAAGCCCCAAAAAAACATGTTTTTCAGAAGACAATTTAATGTTTATGTGATAACTCTTTCAAAGTGTGTTATTAGATATGTTAATAATTTTGCTCAATAAAAATCCTTTATTACCGTTGTCCCCGTACACCGTGTCCCCGTCCTGCGGGGACAGCGGTACTTTAATTAAATATTTAAAAATAATTCCCGTTGTCCCCATACACTGTCCCCGTCCTGCGGGGACAGCGGTACTTCTATTAAATATTTAAAAATACTTCCCGTTGTCCCCGTACACTGTCCCCGTTAATATAGTTAAATGAAATAAGTTAAAATTATTGCCCACAGTCCCCGTTTTTTCTTTTTTCTGTAGTATTATGTGTTAGTCAGCATCTTTTACCCAACAAACAAAGTGTATGGAATATTGGTAGATTAGTCTTGGTACCCGGTAGATTAATATAAAGGATTTAGACCTTGTTTTCAAGTAGGATTTCATTATATAATGAATTTGATCGAAATAGTAGATTATTGTGAATGATAATGTCCTCAATTTTGCCTAACAAAAATAGGTAAGTACACAATCTTAAACTAATTTAATCATCATGTTTATCATTTTAAATGCATCGTACATTCCAAGTTAAGTTTTCTAGTAACTTTGATAAACGAAATTGAAAAGGATGTTCAGTCGCGGAACAAAATGTTTTTGTCGAGCTCTCATTGGCTCATGCAAAATCCCACTCCAGAATTCGACAAAGGGATCGTTATTGTAGTACATAACTTGTGAACTTGATATTGAAAACTGGTGATGTAAGTGAAAGTGTAAATGGGAGCACATGTAAGTAGTTTCTTTTTAATATCTAATTAAAACTATAATATTTTCTGTACATCATTTAAAGAATGTTTAGAATGTTAAAAAAATATTAAGTACATATTATGTACTTGCACAAAAGCTAGTGACCACTAGGGTAAAGAAAAAAATGTTTGGAAGACGTCAATTTAAAATCAATTTAATGTTTCGTTTTTTCCAATAGTGATATTATGATTAATTATTAAAGACTTGACAATGTGAATTATGACTCTTTCCAAATCAATACTATGAAAACTGTAAAGGGAGGATAAAACTTGTTGAGTTTCTTGCCGGTTCTTCTCAGAACAAGGCCTCCTGGTAGACTCTCGAGCTGATGGCATCAAAATTGACTTTCATAAGTGTACAAATTGTACCTAAATGAATAAAGAAATTTTGACTTTGACTTTGATCAACAATGTCCGAAAACTCTCAGCCAGGTCCTTCAGGAGGAAGTAGTGAATTAAAACGCATACACAGAAAGGGAGGCACAATACTTCTACATGCTGGACATCAATATACAAGAAAGTCTACGTGTAAAAGTGGAGCAGAGGTGTGGGAATGTCACTTGCGGAAGAAAAATAAGTGCCCTGGAACTATAAAGATTAAAGTAAGTTATTTCAGAAAGTAAAGCAGAATGAAATTAATTAACGGCAAAATTACTGTAAGACATTTTCTTTAAAAAATCCGCTAAGAAATTCTTTAATTATTTGTACAAAAGTACATGTTGATTATATGTATAAGTAAATTATTGTAACATATTTTGGAGGTATGAAGCTATTTACTATGTTGATTATTTTTTAGGCAACTGATTATGATATTTTTTTTAGTTAGATGTATGTAGCTACTTACCATGTTGATTATTTTAAGGCAAATGATTGTGATATTTTTTGTAATTATATGTATATTTACTATGATTATTATTTTAAGGCAAGTGATTGTGATATTTTTGTAATTACATATGTAGTTATTTACTATGATCATTATTTTTAGGCAAGTGATTGTGACACGTTTTGTAATTATCTACATAAATGTAGCTATTTACTATGATTATTATTTTTAGGCAAGTGATTGTATTATTTTTGTTGATTTTATACTACTACTACTATATTTATAAAGCTCAAGTTGTGTTATTTGTGTAAATTTAATAATTATTAGTTTTTATTTACAACAAATTAAAGTTCGATAACAAACAAATATATTTTATTTTATTTCCCTTTCTTTTTCCCATGTTAAAAACTAAGCTTAAAACAGAATGCAGATTTAAGAGGACAACGACTCGTGAAAACTTTACTTCCCGTTGTCCCCGTTAGCCGAATGTACGTTATGGGGACAACGGGAAATAAATTTAATCACGTCTCGCTGTCCCCGTGACGGGGATATGGCATACGGGGACAACGGGAATAAAGGACACAAAATGTAATTTTATGTCTTTGTATTTTTTTGTTTGACGGGTATAAATTACGTGTCACGTTGTTTGTCCGCGATGGACCCTTTATTACCGTTGTCCCCGTACACCGTGTCCCCGTCCTGCGGGGACAGCGGTACTTTAATTAAATATTTAAAAATAATTCCCGTTGTCCCCATACACTGTCCCCGTCCTGCGGGGACAGCGGTACTTCTATTAAATATTTAAAAATACTTCCCGTTGTCCCCGTACACTGTCCCCGTTAATATAGTTAAATGAAATAAGTTAAAATTATTGCCCACAGTCCCCGTTTTTTCTTTTTTCTGTAGTATTATGTGTTAGTCAGCATCTTTTACCCAACAAACAAAGTGTATGGAATATTGGTAGATTAGTCTTGGTACCCGGTAGATTAATATAAAGGATTTAGACCTTGTTTTCAAGTAGGATTTCATTATATAATGAATTTGATCGAAATAGTAGATTATTGTGAATGATAATGTCCTCAATTTTGCCTAACAAAAATAGGTAAGTACACAATCTTAAACTAATTTAATCATCATGTTTATCATTTTAAATGCATCGTACATTCCAAGTTAAGTTTTCTAGTAACTTTGATAAACGAAATTGAAAAGGATGTTCAGTCGCGGAACAAAATGTTTTTGTCGAGCTCTCATTGGCTCATGCAAAATCCCACTCCAGAATTCGACAAAGGGATCGTTATTGTAGTACATAACTTGTGAACTTGATATTGAAAACTGGTGATGTAAGTGAAAGTGTAAATGGGAGCACATGTAAGTAGTTTCTTTTTAATATCTAATTAAAACTATAATATTTTCTGTACATCATTTAAAGAATGTTTAGAATGTTAAAAAAATATTAAGTACATATTATGTACTTGCACAAAAGCTAGTGACCACTAGGGTAAAGAAAAAAATGTTTGGAAGACGTCAATTTAAAATCAATTTAATGTTTCGTTTTTTCCAATAGTGATATTATGATTAATTATTAAAGACTTGACAATGTGAATTATGACTCTTTCCAAATCAATACTATGAAAACTGTAAAGGGAGGATAAAACTTGTTGAGTTTCTTGCCGGTTCTTCTCAGAACAAGGCCTCCTGGTAGACTCTCGAGCTGATGGCATCAAAATTGACTTTCATAAGTGTACAAATTGTACCTAAATGAATAAAGAAATTTTGACTTTGACTTTGATCAACAATGTCCGAAAACTCTCAGCCAGGTCCTTCAGGAGGAAGTAGTGAATTAAAACGCATACACAGAAAGGGAGGCACAATACTTCTACATGCTGGACATCAATATACAAGAAAGTCTACGTGTAAAAGTGGAGCAGAGGTGTGGGAATGTCACTTGCGGAAGAAAAATAAGTGCCCTGGAACTATAAAGATTAAAGTAAGTTATTTCAGAAAGTAAAGCAGAATGAAATTAATTAACGGCAAAATTACTGTAAGACATTTTCTTTAAAAAATCCGCTAAGAAATTCTTTAATTATTTGTACAAAAGTACATGTTGATTATATGTATAAGTAAATTATTGTAACATATTTTGGAGGTATGAAGCTATTTACTATGTTGATTATTTTTTAGGCAACTGATTATGATATTTTTTTTAGTTAGATGTATGTAGCTACTTACCATGTTGATTATTTTAAGGCAAATGATTGTGATATTTTTTGTAATTATATGTATATTTACTATGATTATTATTTTAAGGCAAGTGATTGTGATATTTTTGTAATTACATATGTAGTTATTTACTATGATCATTATTTTTAGGCAAGTGATTGTGACACGTTTTGTAATTATCTACATAAATGTAGCTATTTACTATGATTATTATTTTTAGGCAAGTGATTGTATTATTTTTGTTGATTTTATACTACTACTACTATATTTATAAAGCTCAAGTTGTGTTATTTGTGTAAATTTAATAATTATTAGTTTTTATTTACAACAAATTAAAGTTCGATAACAAACAAATATATTTTATTTTATTTCCCTTTCTTTTTCCCATGTTAAAAACTAAGCTTAAAACAGAATGCAGATTTAAGAGGACAACGACTCGTGAAAACTTTACTTCCCGTTGTCCCCGTTAGCCGAATGTACGTTATGGGGACAACGGGAAATAAATTTAATCACGTCTCGCTGTCCCCGTGACGGGGATATGGCATACGGGGACAACGGGAATAAAGGACACAAAATGTAATTTTATGTCTTTGTATTTTTTTGTTTGACGGGTATAAATTACGTGTCACGTTGTTTGTCCGCGATGGACTCCTAAACTACTTAACCGATTTTAATCAAACTTGTACACCATGTGCAGTTTGATCCAGCTTGAAAGATAGGATAGTTTTTATCTTGATAAGAGTGGCCGGAACAGCTAGTATTTTTATATGTCTTTAAAAGATGGACAAAGTCAATTTCGTCTGCGGTTGCCATAGAGGCGGTCACCCATGACATGATCGACCTTGATGCGTGTCGATTAGCTTTCACAGTGTACACAATGGCGATGCCACTGTACTCTTCGAATTAAATTATAGAATTCACTGGTAATCAACTGTGTATGAGAAATAATTTAGAAGTTGGAAAACATTATTTCTATCAGTTAACAACGTACACAAAAAACATACATATTATAAAATCATACACAAAAGAAAATCCGAACTTCGGTATTTGCTATAAAGAATTCAGTTCGCCTTTTACATTCAAAGTATTCGCCTACGACCGCTAAAAGTACCTACTTATAAATTATGAAAACACTCTCTTAGAAGTTTCGAATCAAAATATTCATGTCTGTATTGTATAGGGATTATTTTGTACAAAGGGAAAAATTCGGATATTTTTCTATCTCTCGAATAAAGGAACGCTTTTTCACTGATAAAGAAGCAATGCTTATTTCTTAGGGTTTTGTTCCACTGAGCTGTTGCGAAAAGTTAGTTGAGTTTTTAATACTAGAAAAAATACACTGAAAAAATCGACCTGCCTCAAGCGGGAATCGAACCCAGCATCTACTGCAATCCGGGCGTCTGCGTTAAGCACTACACCACCGAGGCTCTGCTTTCGCTGTCGAAATTTGTCAGTGTTTGATGCTTATGAGTTACTAGAAACGGATTTGCAGGTAACGTTTTCTGCCGCGCACTACAAGACTGTGGCACCAACTCTCTTTAGTAGTGTTCGCGAAGCAATACGACCTCGAAATCTTCAAAAAAGAGCGTATTCTTTCCATAAAGGTTGACAACGCATTTGCAATTCCTCTGATGTTGCAGGACAGATGTCCAGTTCATGGACGGTGGTAGACATTACCATCAGGTGTCGAACCGTCTGCTTGTTTGTCCGCTTTACCAAAAAAAAGGCGGACTAATGCTTGTTTACCAACATAGAATACAACACATAGATTTATATTTCCTGACGTTAATGGTAGGGCGAGACCAAAAAATGCACCAATGTGTGAGTAATGCGCAAAATAGTACTGCAGTCTGACAGTTGCTGTCTTTTCTACGTGACTGACAGGCCGACCTAGGCCGCCTGCGTGTACGTGAAATAGTCTATGGTGAAATGGTATCTCGCTTCAAAATTAGGTCCGTATTTTGACGTAAATCGAGTGCACGCCCTTAAGGGTGAAAGGGTAGCAGATAGACAGAGCTACTTTCCAATTCATAATACTTATTAGTAGGGATTAATCTCTTGTGTGTTTTCAATTCTGCGTTTCTTGAGCGAGAAAATAAACGTTAGCTTATCGCTGTCTCAGAGGAACAAGTTCTTTCGAGACGACAAGTCGCGAACGCTCCGGGGAATAAAAAGATTTTTGCACATACTTTTGTTACCTGCCAAACCTTTAGAGGACAGGGTTCGTTCCCAGGACCCTTTGTTGAATTCATAACAAAGGAACAGCTGAGGCATTATACGTTAAATGCCAGCTGCTTTCGATAACCGTAGCTCGTGTAACGGATTCCGCCACGTGGTGATAAAGATAGGACGAGAGCGCTTAAGGAAATGTATTCTTTATGCTCGCTCACCTCAATAAAAAAGAGTGTAGACGGACTCTGAAGAACGCACAGAGGCCAGTAAAATTAATTGTAATGATTCTAAAAGAGAAAGCCGAATGTTCTGACCTGTAACAATGAAGCTAAACAAAGACAAGGTCATTATAATAAAGGTCCAAATGTTCTAACTCCCAGGAAAACTTTCGATTGTATGTTTTCATAGCATACAAATTCACGAGTTATATTATTCTGTTTAGGACATAGTTTCATAGTTACTAACTTGGGACAATACGTCTAAGCCAGCAATTCAAATGTGATAACAATACTTAGAATAGAGGAATTGTTTTTGACTAATGTTAAGTTAACGACTTGATTTACAGGATAAGTTATTTAAAAGCAGTAATGAAAGCAATACATACATAGTCACGACATTCTCCCATAGAGTAGGGAGAGATCACTTCTTTTCACTTGATATGATCCTTTCATATTTCTTTCTCTTCGTTTATGAGTACTTTCATCACAGTTCTCATGCATTTCACCTGGACTTGTTATGAAAACAATATAAGACCGAATTTCAAGTGCCCGCTCTACCTGCAGAAGACCGCGGGACAATAACTGTAGTAGAAAAATATGGACGTCTCAACAGTCAAATCATCTGTAAAACGTAAAGAGTTCTACTCTTTACATTAGTTTGAGAATTTATTTCTCTTTCAAGGTCGTTACTGCTAGCAATATAAATTAAGGACAGAAAGGTTTTTTAACGCACAATGATTTTGTAAGCGAATGCCGATTCTGTCTAAGTTTTAATACCCTATGTCAAAAGTGTTGGGATGTCCGTCCGGGAGGATTTCCGTCAGGCAGGTGAGATGAATGTCAAAAACTTTGCTATATACTAAATTGGTTTGAAAATATTTTCACAGCAATCCGAGTTCAAACCTCAAATTAGTCACTTTACTTTTGTGGTCGTTATTAACGCACGAAGTCCAATTTGAAGCTATCCAATAACAACTATAGATAGTAGTATCTATACTAATAATAAAGCTGAAGAGTTTGTTTGTTTGTTTGTTTGTTTGATTGTTTGTTTGTTTGTTTGTTTGTTTGGTTGAACCCTAAGATCTCAGCAACTACTGACTCAAATTGAAAAATTCTTTTTCCGTTGGATAGTCCATTTATCTAGGAAGGCTATAGGCTATATAACATCACGGTATGTTTAATAGGAGCTGAGCATTAATGAAGAATGTTGCAAAAACGGGAGAAAAATATTTCATTTCAAAGCTTTCCCTGCGTGCGCTGCGTAAACGGTTAAAGTTACGGAAAAATTATGTATGACAGAATTATTCTCCATTAAATTTTCTAAAAAAAAGTCCGCGATAGCATATGTTTATCTTTTATGGTTGGCTCACTATAACCTTTCTTTTTGGTAATAAATTTTTTTTTTAATCAAAAGTTTATCTGCGATGGTGTTTTTGTATGCATGATATTATTCCTTATCAAAATAAATACATTATTTATCACAAGCATTTAATTTTGAACAAAATTGTTAGTGACCTCATTTGATTTCAATGAATATCTTAAGAGATATCATAGTTTGAAATAAACGGAAAATAATAAATTTTGATTTTCAGAGCTTTTGTTGCGTGCGCTGGGTAAACGGTTAAAGTTACGCAAAAATCATGTATCACGGAATTATTTATCTTTAATAGTTCTAAAAAAAAGTTCCAGACAGCATTTATCTATCTCTTAAGGTTGACTCGCTATAACCTATTTTAGTTAATAAAATTTGTTCTAAAATAATGCATTAGATGCGAAGGTATTTTTGTAAAAATCATATTATTCCTTATCAAAATTTATACTTTATTCATCACAAGTATTTAATTTTGTACAAAATTAGTCTTTACATCATTAGATTTCAATGAATATCTTCAGAGATATTACAGTTTTAACATAAATCCGCAACACGCATCTATACTGAGTTGTTTTTTTGTTTAGTTGAACGCGCTTATCTTAGGAACTACTGATCCCGTCAGATTCGGACGCCTTAGAGACTAATAGGTTCAGAGACTCCTCCGAGGGAGATGCTCACCGGTCAGGAATCCTCTTTGGAGTGATTCGACCTTAAAGCTTGAGGACCCATCGAGGTCCTCTCCTTTACTAAAAGTCCTGGTGACTTCAAGAAGGTCATCAGAGATAGCCTGCAAAAAAAAAACCACCTAGAAGGAGTCGAACGCGCGAACGAAGGGTTCCGTGCCATAGATTTTATCAAAAATCTCCAAAAATTATTTGAAATTTAAATTAAATATTTTGTTAATATTTCAAGTTTCCACCCTGTTATTATCGATAATAAGACCGAGAAATAAAACACGTTTGTTGTTGTATTTTAAAAGTGAATAATATAACTAAATATTCTGTGAATACTTCAAGCGTCTATCTATTGCCGTTATCAAAATCGACCAAAAAAAAGTCATTTTATGGGAGCCCCTTCAATATTTATTTTATTCTATTTATGAGTCTTAGTAATAGGATCCCGTTTTACCCTTTGGGTACAGAATCCTACAAAGGGGAACTACTGATCTGAAAAATTCTATGATTGTCTATTTATCGAGGAACACTATAGGCCAGAGCTTCCCAAACTTATTTTCATAGTGACGCCCTTAGGAATTTTCTAATTTTTACGAGCCCTCCCCCGTTATAGTAACAGCCAAGTTAAGTAAATACCTACAAAAACAAAAACATAGCTTTTTTTGAATTATTTAGGCGTTAACGAATGCGCAAATATTTTAAAATTAGAAAGACTGAAAAAAAATACCATAAAAACATAAAGTAGCACAGACAAATTTCGACGGCGAAAGCAATGTCCCGGTAGCGTAAAGATGCTTATTCGATTTTTTCGCCCGCGCTGGACGGTCGATTTTTTTCAGTGTATTTTCTTATTTTAAAAACAGAGCATCTCAAAACCGGGTTCAAGTTTAGAAATCGCGACTTACATTTCTTTGTCAACATTTATTTTCGTTCGACTATCTCGCTAAGCTAGCTAGACAGCTATTCTATGTGGATCGTCTCACGACGCCCGCCCCGGGATAGAACCGCGACACCCCAGGGCGTCGCGACGCACAGTTTAGGAAACCGTGATATAGGCTTATATATAATACCTCCATAACATCACTCTACGACTAATAGGAGTTGAGCATCAATGAAAAATGTTGCAAAAACGGGAAATCCACGCGGACGAAGTCGCGCGGGCACAGCTAGTATTATATAATATACCTATATTATATAATATACGTTATAGATAAAATAGTTTTTAATAGAAACAAAAGCTCCAAAAACATATTGAAAGAGGCAGAGCGGAAGAAAAAAAATCAACTATAGCAACAGTCGCTACGTTTTACATGGAATTAATACGCAATAATTTACGGACTATTATTGTGAATCACGAGCACAGATATATTCTGTGTTCTGTGATCACGAGCTATTACGCAAAATAACATCTATTGAATTGAAAGCCAAAGTCGAAAATTTACGACGACGTAAGCGGAAACCGGTTCAGTAAAAAAGGCTCGCCCGCACGTGCTGACGTACAGATGATTGGGCCTCAGAAACCCCCTCTTTCTATTAGTCATGACGTCACTAATCCAAGGCAGTGTCATACTAAATACCTACGTATATTTCCCAACCTTGAATAAGTTTCTATGTTTCTATGACGGTGTGTGTTTTTTATTTGTATTTTTTTATGTTATGTGGTATGGCCTCTTTGGTGATAAGTAGCCACTAACCTATAGTATTGACCTCAGAGCAAATATAGACCAAGGCTGGGTAATATTTTTTACGTCATTGTGGCCAATAGAATTTTTGATGGGCATTTTTTTTTAATCTGAGGCAGTGTCGGGCCACTACTTTTAGAGATAATTTGTAATTAACTAAACATCAGATTTAAAAGCAATGTTTCAATTATCTAATTATGAAGAAGTTTTTTCTGATAGGTACTAATTTATCGATTTTTGTTTGTCTGATATCGATAATAAAATCAAATCTGAAATGTAATTCAGCAGTGAGAGATGTGCAATATTTATTTTTAATGTAGGATAGAGGTGGAGACATTGTTTTCGGAACCAAATCTTCTTAAAAGTTGCTAGGTTGCACAATGTTGGAAAATTAGGATCAGAAACTATTTGCCAATCGTTTACAAAATTCTCTATTTGCTGCTCTGATAATACTAAAAATACCAGCGGTCGCTTATCAACCAAACTCTGGTAGGGAGAACTGTAACTGTGAATTGAAACGGGCCATTATTGAACTTAGTTTTGATTTTGATCATCTACTTTTTCTGTTGGCTGTACACAGTTATGACCTTTGACTTATTTGCATTCGTGAGATAAAATTTTGAACACCTATGCTTACGAGAGTACGCTTTGAGTGCATTTGAATGGGTTAACTCAGTCCTTGAACATGTTTTCTTCAAACATTTTTTTTGCATTTTTTATATAACTGCGCAGATTAAGATGCGTCAAATTTTGTACAGACAAAGAGCATACGAAGCTTGATAAAAAAACAAATGTATTTACGTTGAAAGATTTGCGCAGAGATCTACAAAAACTGGCGCCTATCACGATGAGCTCTCCGAAAATGGACACAATAGAATAAGGAACTTAAGACAGGGATGGTAAGATTAAAATTCCTTGTAAATAGATGCGCAGACTTAAATATTTTTTTACGGTTGTTTTCAACCCGTACGCAGGTGAAGATAAGAATGTTAACATACTTGAAAAGGCTGGTTACAATACAATTAGTAAACTGTCTACGATACAGACAGAGATTAGATATCTTAGGCCCTTCCGACTCGAAACGTCCTAGAGACTAGAATCGGTGTAGAGACGGATTAGGGAGGATGATCCTCTCTCTGACCCGCGCCGACGTCGCCGAGGTGGGCGAAGGAAATGCCTGTTCCAAAGACAGGTATCACCTTAGCCTGGACCAAGTAGAAATCGAGGCGGGGGTTTCGATAGTTGCAGTAAGTGGTCCAGCTGATTGATATCCACCCCTTGCTAAGGCGGTCGTCAGTAAGCTTGTAGAAAAGAGAGGGGTCTCCACCAGGAGGAGTCCGATAGGACGACGCCTCCCGTGTCAGGCAGGATGCACACTTAATTTACCAGAGTAAAAGTGGCAGCGGAGCAATCTGTGTTTAATTTGCTTCAAGTTGGACGTAACCTTTTTATCCCCCCGGATAACAAGCATGCGTGCGCATTTCACTGGTATAATAAAGGGAGTCTCGCAGGAGATCGTGGGAGCTACTCGCCAGTTAGAAAATCTCTCTCTAGAGGATCCATCAGCTCCTCGCCTAAAAACCCGGTGACTATGAGAAGGCCATCAGTAGTCATTAAAAAAAGACATGTTAGATTTTTCATTGAACTATTATTACTAGCGTATTTACTTGTAACTCAATGGATTTCTAAGCTTTTTATCTTTGCAAAAAACTTCTGTACCTACTGTTCGTTTTATGACAATTATAGACACAATAGACACACCATTACTATTACTCAGTCACTTCAGAATTCACTCGGCTTGATAATATATTTTTTCTAATGTCCAATCGCGTTAACCTTCTGCGACTAAGGTGGTTTTTTCAGGTTTCAGACTTGTCACGACCGTCTGTCTACCTGACGTCAACATCACCTCTTTCAGAATGCTTGTTGATGATCGTCTCAACCATAAGGTCTCAACGGTACGACTTCGAGGCGACCTAAGCCACAGTCCGGGATTCGTCAGGTCAGAATTCTTTTAGTTGTTTTTACCACGCCCATGAGTAGTTTTGGGGTATATAGTTTGCGATGTCAATTCTTTACTGTATTTATGTCTCTCACTATTATTATCACCCTAAAACAATTTTAAAACTATCGAATATTCCAGTTTTGAATAACTTTTGTTTATAGCGTCGATATAAAATTCTTATTGGCTCACACTTGAGGAGTATCGGTGACTTTAAACCAATTTTTCGGGACGTTTCGTACAACATGATGGTTATCCATGCTTATCATCACAGTTTTACTACTGACTTCTGTAAGGTCACTCCAGGTCTTCATTATGCTTTTTTTGTGGAAACGGGGACAAACGAGCAGACGGTTCGCCTATTGCTAAGCGATCACCACCGCCCATAGACATCTGTAACACCAGAGGAATCTCAAATACTTTACCAGCCTTCAAGGATATGCTCCTTTTTTCATAATTTCATGGTTGTATCAGTTCGGAATTATTAAGATATCTACTTCATTCATAAACAATCATCAATATCAGTTTCATCCTTGATAAACACCCACTCTCAAATAAAATGTTTTCGTTTCTCATCCATAAACTCCAAATGTGTCTATAGCCGTGCCATTAACCCACACGGCGTGCATAATGAGGTGAATATCTAATTAGGTCAGACACGGTTCACATTTGACCGCTGGAGTGGGCGGCGATGTATTACACCAACGTTAATAAATAGCAATTGTTATGAAATAAAGAAAATGCAGAAGTTAACTAAGATAAAGCCACTAGACTAAACTAAAATCGTCCTCCCTTCTTGCTCCAGCCTATTTGAAAAACCGACTATCGGCGAACTTCTGGATCGAGTTATTATCTATCTCGATAGAAGACCGTATAATCGATCCAGAATTTCGCTGATATATAAAGTCACACAGATATACACTATCCGAGAGACTGGTTACCAAAGAGAGAAGGGATCGTGGGACACACTCATCGACCAGAACTCGGACCGGTTGGTGACAAGATTATCGTTATTATAAAATTATGGTATTGTCAGTTAATTAAGTAGTTGGATAGACGCTACCTTACGCTACGTATGCATAATTTTGCGTAGTTCTAGGTGTCGGCTTAACATGTCCGTGACAAATTAGGCATAAATTACTTTAGATATAAGTTAGTGTCACCTTCGTAAATACATATTTATTTATTTATTTATTTATTTATTAATATTAGTTACACGGGCTTAACCCAGTTACATAACCAACACAATTAGAACATTAATTTACATTATCATTAAATTGCAGAAAAAATATACTTAATATAAGAATAAACATTACTAATTATAAAGGACACTAAATTTGACAAACAATAGAACAATTATTACGGATTACTCCCCAGCTATCAGCAAAAATGTCGCAGTCAGGCCGCTGACGCAAGAGTGCATTGAGACCTCGGAGCATTTGGGAAGCAGGGGCATGGTCATGCGCCACCGTGCGGCTCGCGGGCAGCGCAAACAAACGGCGTTGGCGACAGTCTCGTTGCCTAACATAGTTGTCAGGCACGTACAGCCGCGATAGTTGCTCAAGAACCTCTGGACACTGGAATTTGCCATGTAAGATCTTGACCGCCGTCAGCATCAGATCCCTGTGTCGCCTAGCCTCCAACGAGTACATATCTAGCATACCTAACAAAAATTTTGTGGGGTATAGATATGGATAATAACCAAATTCCCTCTTATATAGATATCTTAAGAACGCCTTTTGTACTTTTTCAAGCATTAATTTATATTTTGCTTCGTGTGGGTTCCACACGCATGAACTTGTCTCCAATTTGCTTCTAACTAAGGTCGTGTAGACAAGTTTGATAACACGAGTACTAAGAAAGTCGCGCATGTTACGAAGTGTGAATCCCAGGCGACGAAAAGAATCTTTGGTAGTCTCGGTGATATGTTGATTGAAGGTTAATCCAGGATCAAAAGTGACACCAAGATCCTTCATCGCTTCAGTGCGTGTGATGACGCTATCATCCAGAGTATATTTGTAGTTTATCGGTGAATGTTGCCTACTATACGTCATCACGAAACACTTCGAGACATTTAATTCCATTCGATTGCGACTACTCCAATCATATATGTAATTTATGTCCCGCTGTATACGACCACAGTCGTTTTCGTTCGAAACTTCCATATATATTTTGAGGTCATCAGCATACATAAGACACTTGGCATATTTAACAACACCGATAACATCATTAATAAAAAGAAGGAAAAGTAAGGGACCCAAAATTGAGCCTTGATTAACACCTGAAGGTGTATGATAGGTCTCTGAGACATAACAGCCATATTTAACGTATTGGTGCCGATCCCAGAGATAATTTTTTAAAAGTTGTAGAAGTTTAGGAGTGAATCCAAGGGCATCGAGCTTTGCTAATAGGATATTGTTATCTACACGATCAAATGCCTTTCGATAGTCAAAATATAGGACATCGACTTGTCTACCTCGGTCAAGGCTAGCTGTTATATATTGCACTAATGTGAGAAGGTTGGTATTAACTGACTTATGAGTCCTGAAGCCATGTTGTTCCTCACATAGGTATGGTTGGACTTGATTATATATAGTATTATATAGTAACAACTCAAATACTTTTGCAAGGGGTGACAGTATGGCAATGGGTCGGTACTCTTCAACAGATGTCTTGTCTCCAGTTTTTGGGATTGGTATAACTTTAGTTACTTTCCACTGAGATGGATAATCAGCTGTTTCCACGATTAGGTTTACAATGTAACAGATAGGTATACTTAAAATTTCAGCACATTGTTTAAGGAAGTCAGTTGGTATACCATCGGGCCCCACAGATTTTGTAGATTTTAACTTTTTGATAGTTTTCTCAACGTCAGATGCGCTATACATCATAGGATGTATATACGTATTATGGTGAACCAAGGAATTACCTGTGTTAGAGACGGAGCTATCTGACAAATACACGCTAGCAAAAAAATCAGCGAAGGCACTGACAGTGCTAGCACCAGAGTGTTGGTTGCCTTTATAAGTGAGATTAGGCTCAAAACCACCATTATTACGGAGACTCGATAAGTAATGCCAAAAAGCTCGTGGATTCAATTTAAGTTGTTGTTCTAAATGCTGCATGTGAGCGGAGTGAGAGAAGGATATACGCTTTTTTAAAGAGGCTCGAAGTTTACAAAATTGGGTATAAACAGCAGGACACTTGGATTTTTTCCATGCCCGATGTAGCCTGACCTTTCTTTCAATGTCTTTAATGATCCTGATATCAAACCACACTGGATATCTTTTGGTTGGTAATTTTCGTCTATGCTTTTTCGGTACTAAATTATCAAATATGTTATAAATTTGTTCATAAAAATATTGTATAGCTACTAAAGGATCGCTACTACTTAACACTGGTGACCAGTCAAGCCTACTAACTGCCAAAAAAAGTAGATCATTATCTGCCTTGTTAAAGTTCCAGTCTCTAGAAGAGACTATGTTACTTGGTTGAAGCTGTTTATTATGTCCAGGTGTCATGAAGCGTATCACAATGTCTAGAGGCGGATGATAGTGATCCACTCTAACCATCCCCCCGCTCTCCGAATCAGAGACAATAACCATCTCATTGCGCTCCTGCGTCAATACGACATCGAGTTTTCCGCCATAAATGTTACATACATTATTACAATCAGACAAATTACAAAACGAAGTAAAATAACAATAATAATTACGAACATTTTCAGACGCACTGTTAAGATTTAGATCACCAAGGATATACACAGAACCGTTAACATTGCCTATGGAATTTTCAATTTTGGTAAACCAGTCATAATAAACACTATCGGAAGCACTAGGTTTAATGTAGACCACACAGATGTACATGGTGCGGCCATTGAAAGACATGGTAACCCACATGTCTTCACCAAAAAGAGTCTCGAATCCCGTCAGACGAGACAAGGTTATACCTGGCCTTGCAGCCAGGAGTACACCGCCGCCTCTCGAGCCCCGATCGCGTCTTATGACACTCCACCCGCCCGGAGTAACTTCGGCATCGTAGACAGAAGAGTCCAGAAAAGTCTCCGTGGCAGCCACAAGGTCGTGATGTGTCAATAACAAGCTTGTGTTCCATGCTTTAAGCTTCGTTTTTAAGCCTCTCACATTTTGGTAGAACATGTTAAATTCAGGCTGCTTTGGAGAGGCATTATTACTGATGTCCACGTTTGCCGAGAGATCGCCGGCAGGATGTCTCGAGTCCCTCTCTAGAACGAAAGGGCTGGTGCCATGGTTTCAAGCAAACATCTACGGGCCAGTGCTCTGGAGCCAGCAACTGCTCCGACATCTTAGATGGCAGTGTTAGTTTAAAAGAAGCGTAAGGGCCGCGAGCCTTCAATGCTTCCACCCGGCAACTATCGCTATCAATTACAGATTTAATGTGATCACTTACCTGCTCAACCGTAGTGCCCATTTTGACATAGAAAAGGTGATAGCTACGGAAACGCTCCGATGCTTCCAACCTGGTTCTACCAGGAGCAGCCTGTCCTCTAAGCAAATTTTGCGGCATACTACGCCGGCGGCGCCTCACAACTTCCACCCATTCGTTTGGATGTTCACTTTCCACGCTCTTTTGGGAAACGGCTACAGGGTCAGATGGCGTTAAGACATTCGATTCCATAACGAGTGGTGTCTCATTAGCAGCAGTAGAAACGATGTCGACGATTTTATCGGGTAGTTTCGTCGGTGGTGTAGGCCTTGTTGATTCACGAACTTTTGTTGGGCCTGGAATGATTGCATGCTCTGTCTTATTAGTCCTACTGCGGCCTTCAAGGATGTCAATTCGGCGCTCCAGCAATGTCAGCCTTTCGTTGAGCTTCGCCAAAGTGACGGTCACCAGGGAGGAGACTTGGTCGGATACAGTTTTGGCTATTAGTCCCGCAATATGTTCACGCATGTCACGCTCCAACTCCCCACGAAGAACTTCTTTGATATGATCCATATAGACCACATCTTCCGAATACGAAAGATTGTACGACTGATCATTAGAGCGTTCTGGCAAGCGACGACGAATGGTTACATTATCCACGCTGTCGCGAGGAGACCCCGCTTTAGGGCACTGGATGGTATGTGCATCTGGTAAATAAGCGACTTGTCGAATAGGTGTATTCGAATTGTCTCCCTTTGGCTCTTTACACTTACAGGCCTGGCATTTCCAAGAGGATTTCTGAGCCGAGGTCATAGTATTAAGAAAACGACACTCAGGGATTCCCGCACAGATCAAATCAAAAGGCTCGAGACAAAGACTACACCTTAAATATAGTCTGCTATCTATTATATTAAGGCATCCGGCACAAACAGTGTTTGCATCCATTATAGCCAAATAGCAACTTTCAGCAAAGCAAGCGCCAAAACAGAATAGCAGTTTTAGTGAGTTCGATAATTTAGTTACCTTTATTGAAGCGGTACAAATCACAGTAGCGGTGTCGTTTACTGTCGCTTAGTATCGTGGTAGCAGTCGAGTCGTTTCACAGTAGCGGTGTCGTTTACTGTCGCTTAGTATCTTTGTAGCAGTAGATTGGTGTCATAGTAGCGGTGTCGTTTACTGTCGCTCGGTATCGTGGTAGCAGTCGCGCACGTCGGATACTGTCGGACGGGTACGACGACGCTCGGTTCGGCCGGCGCACGATCACGCAGCAAGCACAACGAAGCAGCTAGGTGTTGTCGTAGGTCAGTGACGAGTAAAATTCAAAAATGTTTTTGCCTATATCTCCGTGATGTGTTGGATGTTTTTAGTGCTGTTTTCACAATTATTTTTATTGATTACTACACAACAGAAATAAACTAGTTTCAACTTTACAAAACAAACTTAACTCGCAATATTAATAAAGAAAACGGGGAGCTAATCGAAACGGTGTTACTTTTATGACGGTAGCGGACGAAAAAGTCATACTCTCTGAAGTATGACTTTTTCGTCCGCTACCGTCCTCAAGTCATACTCTCTGCAAATATTTGACGCCCAGTTAAGATGAAACTACCTTACATTATAGAATCATTTTTGCGTTTACAAACGCGTAAATATTTTTAATACTAGAAAAAATGCGCGTTTGTAAACTCAAAAAATATTTCATAATATAATAATTATTTTAACACGTTAATAGTATTTTCCTCCTAACAACAGCTTTTCCGTGTTACATCGGATGTACCTAATATTGCAGTTCAGTCTTATCACTCTTGCGGTTTTAAATTAATTGGAAATACCGGGAAAGTATCAGGAAATAAGTACCTACTTTAATTATATATTATTCATATACCTAAGTATATTACCTAAAATAATATTTTCATGGCCGCCGTTATCGTAAACCTTTGAGCCTGTGGGTGTCGTAAATTGTCACACCCTGGGTGGCGAATAAACCACCTACAACTACATTTGCAAGGAACACGGTCGCCGAGCAGAGGGAATTTCATACATTGACCTTTTACCCTACTGCCAGTTAGGTAGTTTATTACTACTTACTTTAGAAATGTTCTAATATTAAATTCAAATAAAACGAAAAAGGTTCTGATAAATTTCCACAAAGGCTTTGAACTTTTCCTATAGGTATCTTGAAAATTCATTGAAGAAAGACAGTTTTTGGTGCACCTACCGTTTAATGGTACCAGATTTTATTTGATTTTACATATGAAAAAAACAGCCAAACCAATAGTTTTTAATTAATACTATTAAGCAGGTCATGACCAGCATAAACCTATTTAAACATAACTATTATACTTCCGAAGCGGCGGTAGAGTCGACTAAACGTAGTGTATTCTAAACTCTTTGGAGTCGACGATAAAAGTACAAACATAGCAAAGTTTAATTATTTAAATAAGGAACATTTTGGTTTTAACTTAGTAACTCGTTGGCACTGGTAAAACTCGAAGAATTTGCTCAAGTCAAATTACACAAAATAAAATATGCGATATAACGAAAATATTGATTTCAAATAAACTCTTCTTAATCATTTACTCTTGGCAGATTAGTCGTGGTGGAGGTCGCAGCACGGCCTTAAATGAACAGTGTAGTAATAATATTAGATTGTAATGACATATAAAATTGCCATTTTCACTATCCATACTGATTTCTCAAATTTCTTAGAGACTGCGAGAGCTAATGTGTCGATAAACATTAGCTCTTGAAATGTTTGTAGACATACTACAAACTAACTCATTCTTCCAAAAGGGTCGAGAGCCTTAGATAATATTTGGTTACACTTGTAAATGTATGGCATAGTCATGTTAGTGCCTCAAAATGATAGGTTGTCAGATTCTCGCATGCATCAAACTGCCTTCAAAAATAAAAACTGACTAATAATTAAAAATCTATGTTGTTTTAGGTCGGTGACAAAGATGAGTGACAACGTTTATTCTAAATATTGTGATTCGCACCGACCTCAAAAACATAGTAGACGTTTAGAGCTTTAACTTTTTTATTTCTCCGTTTTCAGTTTCGAAGGCGGTTTTTTTTTTATTTATAAATATTATATTTTCTGCTTTTTAGTGTAAGTATAGTATCTACTACAGTTCTGAACACTGTAAAATCTTCAGGAAACTATCTCAAGACCACAAGACTTTAAGACTTTAAAACAATATTTGAAATTGGTTAACAACTTTCGAAGCTATCGACGTATAAACTTGGAAAAGTTGGATAAATTCATATTACGACTGCATATTTTTACGATTCCAAAGAAAACTACCTAACCGATTCATATGTTTTTTTTTTTGACAAGTATACCCTTTCAAACAAAAAAAGGATTGTATGCCACACCTGACCAGAAAGTGGCATTTTCCGCCCGCTACGCGTACGGAAAATCCGACTTCCTGGTCAAAGGGTGACATAAAATTTTGTGCTTCCACGGGCGGTAAAAGAGAAAGGTCCAGATCGCATATTAATCGCCGTCGCCGATCTGAGACATTCTAATTACTAATCGAATTGAGTCGAAGTCATTTCTGAAGTCAGCTAAAAGACATCAGACCAAAGTAACTAAACCTTTACCTCTTTATTATAAAACATGGACTAAAGTTAGTCATAGTATAAAACTGATGCTGTCACATTCATTTGCTGAATGAAAGACAGAGTTGGCATCAGTTTTAAGCCACGAGTAACTTTAGTCCACGATTTGTAATAAGGTTATAGTTATTTAAACAAAAGGCAATTATGTTAGATATCCCCACTAATATTATAAATGCAAAAGTAACTCTGTCTGTCTGTTAAGCTTTCACGTCTAAACCACTGAACCTATTTTGATGAAATTTGGTGAAAATGTAGACTTAAGTTCGGGGAAGGACATAAAGGGGTTGAAATAAGGGATGAAAGTTTGTATGCAATTCCTCAATGAAACCATGTAACTTTGTATATAGGCACTTGATGAGAGGTAAATAAATATCTGTTCTAGCGTATTTGAAATTTTGACGCGTGTGGGGATGTAATAAGGGATGAAAGGTCGTACAGAAGTCCAAACAAAGTCACGTCTAACAGCCGAACCGATTTTGAAGTAATTTGGTACAAAAATCGACTATCGCTTGAGATCGTTTATAGCTATATTTTTTTGTAAAAAGGGCATGAAGGGGTTGAAAGTTTGTATGGGATTCCTCATTATCGAAGATAAAACCATGAAATTTAATATTTGAGCACGTGATAAGAAGTAAGAAAATGTTGCAGCGTTTTTGAAATTTTGACACCCGTGGAAAAAAAAACCTAGTTTATAAAAAGGTATTAAAATAAGCTATTATCAGTAATCGACAGCAGTTTAGATGTGTATTATTTGCAAAATTAGTACCCTAAAAATAAAAATGCTACCCAAAGTAACTATTCCACGCAGACGTAGTCGCGGGCAAAAGCTAGCTATTTATAAATCTGTAATAATAATGTTCCCTGGTATTTTAGAGCGATTATTGTACTGCGACTTCATGACAGGAAATGTGCTGACGTCACATAGCAATGGAGTTAAAACAATATCCAAACGATCATCCAATTGTTACAGAAATAAGGTGCTATTATCTACTGCAGGTATAAATAACTCAAGTTTTGTTAGGGCTTCGTGTTTGATACTATTTGAAGTTTTTTTTTGTTTTATGATGAAGCTTAGCCTTCAACTCAGTTAGTGTGAAGTTAAGGCGACGATAAGGACCGGCGACCTTGGCCATACTGAGTGCAGTATCCCGCGCCTGCATAACACACAGAACAAGTACTGATTTTTAACCGACTTCAAAAAAGGAGGAAGTTCCCTATTCAACTACATTTTTTATGTATCTTACCTCATATCTCTTTACTGGGTGTACAGATTTTGAAGATTCTTTTAACGTTTGGAAGTTGGTGCTTGTCATGTGGGACCCATTTAGGTAAATTTGATCTTCTTGTTCTTTTAAATTTTTGGCGATCACGACACAAAGATTACGCATGTCGCCAATGTCAAGTGAAAATGTACTAGTAGATTTGAAAATGGAGTCTATCAACACGACTTTTTTACAACAAGAATTCGGGAGAATGTCATCTGTGGAGTACTTTTTGAGTTATCCCTAATCGATGACTGACTAATATTCAAATCAATCAAATTCAGTCATTCATATTTTAAAATAGGTGGTTGTATCCATGTAGATTTTTATATATATCTTACCGTTCTTGTCATTTTATATCAATTTTAGTTGTACAATTATTTAAGATAAGGGATATTTTAATTATTTTTGTGTCAATTCTTTGTCCAAGTTTTTGTCATTGTAACGATTCAGAAGCCGATTCCAAGCAACCTACTTTCAGGGTCTGTGTTATTTTTGTTACACGTTGTATACATACTGGGTGTAAAAGACATAAACAGTCAAACGAGAACCATGTATTCTATGCATCAAAATAAGACATATTTCAAAAAAATTATTGCTGGGAAATGATTTTTATATTTTGGTGTTAAAAAAAATTGCAAATTGTACCGCGCAATGTAAAGGGCTCAACTCGCACGCAACTCGCAAAACCGCGATAATTTTGCCATACGGCGGCCCCGTTCGTTAGTGTCCGTGCGCATCGAGTGAGCTACATTGAACGCTAACGTTTTGAAGTCATTTTTTGTTATGAAATACTAAAAAAAATGATAATGTTTCGTTGGACAATAATTAAGAAATACATATAGAATACGTTTTCATAAAGAAATAAAAAAAAATCATCGTAAGTATCAATTTCCCAGGTCTAGTCCAAAGGAAAAAAAATATTATGATGGTGAACAGAATACATGGTTCTCGTTTGACTGTTCATGTCTTTTACACCCTGTATAAAGAAGTTAGCATTGGTAGATGCCCGCTTGTCACCATAAACTAAACATCCTGTCTAATACAAGATGTTTCAAATCGGCATTTGGTAAATGTCAAAACACAATTTTGTATTTTCTATGACATTTAGAAAGTTAATAAGTTAAGAACAGGTGACCAACTATAATAGAAACAAGCTCCCACACCTGCGCACGCGCCGCCGATAATATTACACGTATGTTATACCATATCTCAATAAACGCACGTGTGCACTTCAGATAAGGAAAGGAATTAAAAATGGCGACGTTAAATAAAAAATAGTGGTTTTGTATACCTAGAAGTTGGATATAGGTAAATCTATTTGACAGTAGCATAACATCGGAGCATTATAATTAAATTTTTATAAAGTTAGCAGTTATGGTTTTAATTATAACAGTCAATACAACTCTATTGTCTGTGAATTATAATTTTATTTTACAGTAATCGTGTTCACATTTTCTATTATAGCAAATGTGTATTAGAATTTTTAAGAGTTTATCTACTTCTGAGAAGTTTTCTGATGTTTATATTTTATGTTCATCACTTCAGCCGAGAGACGCCCATTGGTGGCTTTAGACCTCTCCCAAAGGATCTCCAAGTATCCAACTCGATTGGTCCTGTGCTGCCCGTGTCCGGCGACCTTTATCAGATCGCGGGGGTCCACCTTGTGGAGGTCTAAACACTGCGTCTCCCGGTTCGCGACCGCCACTCGAAGACCTTCTACTGTGTTGTGAAAGTACCATCTTTGTTTATCATCTGTTAGTCATCCTATTAAGTTAAAAATAAATACCAGTTTCTATGTCTAAAATGTCTGTTTAACTACATAACAGTCTTATTTTCCCATTGTACAGTGCAGTATATGCTGTACGAAAAATTGGGCGACAATCTCATAATTACGCACACCCATTATCACTGCCTCGAAATCACTGAGTCAGTCAGTCAACAAGGACTTGGTTAAATAAATAGATATACAAACATTCTTTATATGAGTATGAACTATGTCATGTTTAATTTCTTGAAGGAAATCCGCTGTAATAAAGTTATTATGCATAAGAGTACATATGATAACTTTCGCTTTATCTTTAATTATAAGAGATTATTTGATTGTGAAAATAGTTAGTCATCCGTTTGGTATACTAATTATCTGCTAGAAAATTACGTCTGCTACTTTTGATTGTTAAGTTACTATTTTGGGGAAAAAATGTCCTGCTAATTACTTAATACCATCCAGCTTCGGCAACTTGTGCAGAAAAAAAGAAAAACATAATAATAATCAGCAGTGGATCATTTAAGGGGATCCGACCGGAATAACTCGATAGTAGAGCTAGTCTTAAGTCTGTCTAGCTAGTTACTACCACGACCATCTTATCTGCATATCAATGATATGATTCCTCTTGGAAACATCCATTGCTATGCAGAAGACAGTACAGCGCAAGTGGGCATTTCGGACACGCAAAGGCTGGACGAGCGGAAACCGGGGAGAGTCATAAGGACCTTGTCAATGAGCTCAACCGATTGCTGGACCTTGTTTCTAAATGGGGTGGGCATCACAGAACAGATAAAAGAGGAAGAGAGTCGTATCAAACGATGTTAATACCAGAGCCACTGTCGCCACACGCGACAAAATATTTTTCATCCCACCACCTCGGAAAGTGTAATTTTGCGCTTCGAAATCTGGCTGGAAAATTCTATTTTATTCGCTTGAGTGGCAAAGTAGATTTGAATTTAGAACATCACATATAATGAGTACTCAATATAATTGTAAATTCAAAACGTCATTAAACCTATTTAATGTAACCTCTATGGTGCCAAATTTATGATTAGAACTTTTTAAATTGTGAAAAAATTCTTTTTCATTTTGTCATTTCCTCGCTGAGGTGGGATGAAAAGTTACGTATTGCACTCGAGTGGAAAGATTTTTCACCTTGTGCTCGTTTGTTTCCCTCGCTGACGCTCAGGATTCTAATTTAGAATCACTCGCTGCGCTCGTGATTCAACTTTAGAATCCTTCGCTTGCTCGGTCATCCAAATCGAGCACGCGGTTAAAAAGGAACTTTCCACTCTTGTATAATAAATAACTATTTTCATTTAACAGTATATTTTGTACTTACCGGTGAAAAGAAATGTCTCTATTAGTAAGATTATGAGTATTACTTTACTTCCTGCCAGTTAACATAGCATAAGACGGTGTTTTAAATTTATTTTTTAAATATTTTTCCTCTTCGAAAAGGATCGAATATGAGTGTTTACTCAAAACCGCGCGCGCCCCGCCTACTTACGACTTCTAACCTCTTTTATTTGTTCTGTGGTAGGCATCGTGCTACTAAATCATACCTACTACATAATATATTAAGACAGGATAAAGCTACCTTTTTTTTAAACTAGGCTTGAAGGGGTTGAATTTAGGCACTTGACAAGGAAGAAAGAAATATTTGTTCTAGCGTTTTTGAAATTTTGACCTGTTATATTGTACTCCCCAAAATAATATATTTCACGGCGACGAAGTTCATAAGAAGTAAACGCATTATCTTTTTCATGCGTAATGGCTGGCAGAGAAGCATACGTCCTGCCTGGTGTTAAGCAGCCACCGTAGCCTATAGACGTTTGCAACACTGACGTGACACTCGCGCTTCAACCCTACTCCTCTTCCCTACCCCGTGGAGCTCTGGCGACCTTACTCACTAATGAAGTACAAAACCACAAAAATGTAGTGTTATTAGATTGTGGTCTTAAGTATGGCTGGAGGCTGTGAACTGGAGGCTGGAAACCCCAGTTCGGGCTGCTGCAAATTCGAACGGCTAGTCCGCTGTGCCATTATATACAGGGTGTAAAAGATAAGAACAGTCAAACGAGAACCATTTAGGTAATGTATATATCAAAACAAGAAACTTTTCAATAAATAATTGCTGGGAAATGATTTAAATTTTTTGGTGTTAAAAAAAAATGCAAATTGTACCGCGCAATATAAAGGATTCAACTCGCACGCAACTCGCAAAACCGCGATAATTTTGCCAGACGGCGGCCCCGTTCGTTAGTGTCCGTGCGCATTGAGTGAGCTACATTGAACGCTAACGTTTTGAAGCCATTTTTTGTTATGAAATACTAACAAAATTGATAATGTTTCTTTGGACAATAATTAAGAAATAATGTTTGGAATGTTTTCATAAAAAATGACCTTAATAAAATCGTAACTATCAATTTCCCAGGTATAGTCTAAAGGAAAAAAATGTGATGATGGTGAGCAGAATACATGGTTGTCATTTGACTGTTCATGTCTTTTACATCCTGTATATGTATAGTTAACGTATATTTAGCGATTTAAAATTAAGCCTAACTAAATGCCCCTAGATTCCATTGATATTGCATGACAAAAGTAAAATGCAAATCATGCTACAGAATTATCTGATAATCTCAAGCTGTAATTATTTTATAAGCACCATAAAGTAATAAGGTATCATAATTTCACATCAGGTCAGACATACATACACGAACTTAATTGAAAAGCACACAAATAAATACTCTCTAAGTAAAAATTCCATGCAGTGATTAAGAAATCATGAATATCATAATTAATAGATAACAAGTTATTTTATTTTCAGAAAATACCAGACAGTGTAGAATAATTTTTGCGTTTACAAACGCGTAAATATTTTCAATACTAGAAAAAATACACTGAAAAAAAATCGACTTGCCTGCCGTCTGAGGCTGGTCGATCTTTTTCACTGTATTTTTTCTAGTACCAGACAGTGGTTCAGTTATGTTATGTTGTCTAAACTAAACCACATAGGTTATCTCCGAGTTTTCGGAACGGATCATATACAATGTTAACAGATTGCTGACGAAAAAAGATCAAATAACAATTGCCAAGTCAATTAATTAAAATTTCTTGGGATAAAAATCTTGCTAAATAAATAATATAAGTATTCCAGAAAAGTCTATACTTTTTTCTGTATTTTTGTTTCATATTTTGATAATTTTCCTCATAATGCTGCTTATTGTCGTAGGTATATATGTCGCAGGCGAATTACAAAACGGCGCGGCGGATTCTAGTGTGTGAGAATTATTAACCAAATAAAACCGTTTGTTAATAAATCCGTAGTAGATTCTATTAATATTAGTCTATATAATCGAATGGAAATGGATTATATAATTATTATTGGTAGGGTCAGGTTATTTTTTATGACCAAGCTGAGTGGAATTATTGTCACTCATCACTCTCATACACTACAATCCGCCGCGCCGTTTTGTTATATGGCGTGTTATACGATCCGACTGCAATCAATATAATTCAAACAAATAAAATTCAATTGAAAACGTATATATGTCGTAATATACATCAGATATGTTACTACCACAAGCTTATACAACTCCAAATAATCAGAACTAAAATAAATAAAAAATTCCACCTCATAGAATACAAGTTCATTTTTTCACTTCATTACAGTCGTCATTACGAATGTAAACAACAATGTATACAATTCGATTATATAATTAGAAGTATGAGTTACTTCAAACCAGGCCGACCAGTTATGTTACGCGGCAAATGCAAATGTCCTTCTAATTAATCATTTGAATATAATTTTCCTAGTTACCACGCTATCAACTTTAGAATTGGATTTATGTTTCCACAAATAAATTTGAATAATTGACTTCATATACACAGTACACCAAAGCGGCTCTAACTATCTGACTCGCCAAATATGTGCGGAGTTCAGCAGATCGCGCATTTTCCAGTATTGGCAATTACTGATGTTGCGAGCCTTCCTAATTTTACCCTTCCTATTTTTACGAAATATCTAATGAAAACCCATTTTTCACACTTGTAATTCATTTTTTTTTATGGTGTACACAACAGATTACATACATCATTAACGATACACATAATTATAATTATTTTCACACTAGAATGTAACCCAATAAAACGTGTACACGCAGCATAATAGAAGATTAACATTAACACATAAACAAATCGTTAGTAAAACAAAGTGCTGTGCAAACAGGAGAAAAATATAAAATACATAACATAGCTAACAATAAATAATAGGGAATATACATAGTTCGAGCCGGCAGAGTAGAATAGCATCACCCCACATCAACTAATGGGTGTCGTAGAAGGCGACTAATGGATCAGCAAAGGGGTATTGATCACCTGATACTCCGTCCACAAATCCGCATGGTGCAAGCGTGGTGGACTACTGCCTAAACCTCCTTCGATGACAAGGAGAGGCCTTGTGTCCCAGCAGTGGGTCGAATTATAAAGGCTGTTATGATGATACATAGTTCACTTTCTTTCTCCCTTCTCCTTCCCTTATAAATTAATGAAGTTCTTAAGAAAAAAGGATAAAAAGATACTAGAGACAAAAATTATACAGTAGCACCACGAAAAGTTATCGGGGGCAAGCTAACTGAGTATCCTATTAACCAAGAATTTAAATGTAGTATGTTTTCCAACGAATACATGATCAAATCGTCGTAATCCTGCAAATCATTACATTTCATTAGGAGATACTACCACCGATCCACCAGCTCTGCGCTTCAACTGATGGTCCTCTTTGTCTTCATCAATAAATAAGTCATAGTTTATACATACATGCAATCACTCTCGTATTGCCAAAAAGGTTTGAGTAGAGGCTTAGGTAACATTTGGTCAAATAAAGCCACATCCGGCAATAATAATATACTTAATAATTTTAGATATTTTTAAACAAGCATGACTCGTCAACAAATATTCGTGTTCATCACACGAATATTTGCCGTTACTAGGATTCGAAACCGGACCGCTTAATGTGTAGGCAGTAGGCAGCTATACTGACTACTCCACTTGTCCACTACGACGGCCGGCGTCAAAACGGGCCATTCAGTAGGTACTTCAAAATAGTGAAGATTGACAAACCATCGCGTAAAAAAATAAATTATTTATAAAATAAATAAATTTATTTTTTTGTTTTCTAGTGTTTTAAGTAGATGAATTATTATAGAGTTGGATAGTTATAATTATTATAAAAGCTGTTCACAACTCAAAGTTATGACAGGATTAATTAAAGTTAAGACAGGATTTTTGCCATTATTTTTCAAAATAACAATAATTCTTTAAGATAAAAAAAGGATCATTGAAATTGGATAACAACTTTCGAAGATAAACGCATAAAGTTGGAACAGTTGGAAAAAAAATCATTTTGAGACTGCGTTTTTTCATAATTTAAATAAACACTGAACCGATTCATGAAAAAAACAATTATGGCACGAAATAGCTATTCCGCATCTAACAGAAAAAGAATAACATAAATCGGATCAGAAATCTCGGCGTAATCGGTGTACAATGTAATTGTACATACATAAAAAAACATACCAACCGAATTGCGAACCTCCTCCTTTTTCAAGTCGGCTAATAAAAGGAGCATCAAACAAAAAATAATTTATAAAACAATTTTTGACATCCCTAGCGGCGTTGCGCAGTATCACACAATGTAACCGCAGCTATATTTAGAGCGAGACAGGAAGAGCTGACATTGACCCACGACCAGGACGGGCAGGGGTGTGTTACTCTTTTGATTTATTGCATATTTATAGACCACTGGATGTTGCAGTATATAAACAATACATATGAAATATGGATAGGTTGCAGTGTTGTTTGTCTCTTAATATTGGCGATGCAGAGGTCACCAACAATTTCGTGCCTCTACAATTATTTAATTTTATATTATTTTGGAGACTTTACGGTTACGTAGGGAAGTATATAGGCTTGAAAGAGCAAGTAGCCTCATCTGGTAACAAATTGACAATGACAGTAATTGTATATGTATAAAACAACTTTTACGGATTTAACTCGCGTGTGATTAGATTTTACATGTTGTTAGTATTGCCCGACGTTACGTAACACTTTACAGCGTTCGGTCATCCCGTGACATCCGTAAAAGTTGTTATATTTAAAATGTGTAGTGCTCGCGCAAATTGAATAGTTATAAACATTAAATAACAGTAATATTGTATATTATCATATCAGCGGCCTGAAAGCTATACAAACCCCCAGACTTGTACAAATACTTATCATTGAAGATACTGAACCAGTATTAGTGGCATTAATACTAATACCATTTATCGTCATCCGACCCCAAAGATGTCGTACCCTCTTGCCAAATTAAATAGGGTCGGCGCAGTAATTACCTTTATTTTGATCGACAAACTGCAGTAGGTTTTGGCATTAAATTTTATGGCCGGTCCCCTTCTTAACTCCAATCCTCCGCGAGAATGTTGTTAGGTGGTTAACTTGCCACAGCGCGAATGCATCTCAGATGCGTTGAGCTGGATAGGATTCAGAAAAGGTCCTTTTACGATACCCAAGAGATGCAAACACGTCATATTCAATACTTGAGCCACATTCGATTGAGAATAAATGCTCGAAATGTAACAAACTGTCATTTTTCATATTTTATGAGTAATGAACAAGAAAGCTTGCCAGTGAAAGGGACAAACCTATAGAAAATGAAATTTGGTTTGATTACCTTTATGCTTACAATGGGCCTCATAAGAACGGTCAAGGTAACTTAAAGGGCAATGGAGAGGGCTATGAGTTTCTCTGCGTGATCATATCAGAAATGATGAGATCCATGACCGGAGATCCAAGGTCACCGATATAGCCCAAAAAATTGCGAACATCGTATGGTAGTGAGGGCACAATGTGAGGAGGACTGACGGTTGTTGGGGCGGAAAGGTCCTTAAATGACGGCCACGTACCGGGAAACTCAGCATTGGTAGGCACCCCCATAAAGTGACCGACGATCTGTAGTTCTAATCGTCAACTTTTTTTGACAGATGAAAGTGATCATCATCGCTTGAATTACATATCCATTGCTGTTTTTCACGACACACTATTATGTCACTTGTCGTGTAAAAACGGCAATCATTCAGTGATTATCACTTTCAACTGTCAAAAAAAGTACGCGAATAGGCCGGCTGGTAAAGATCGCGGGAAGCCGCTGGATGCGGGCGGCGCTGCACCGATCGTTTTAGAGATTCTTGGGGGAGGCCTATGTCCAACAGTGGGCCTCTCTCGGCTGATATGATGATGACATTTATTCTTTATCGAATTTGGCTCTAGAATAGATCGGGAGCTACGCGGTCGTGGTGTTACCATCGTACTGAAATAAACATTGAGCCAAATATGACTTCGTCCTTAAGTTCCGTCGACCTCCGCGTCTGGACAACTTCAGCGTGGTGCGCAGTTGGCAATTAACGTTTTACTCAGTAAGTACTCAATATGGCTGACGTATCGCGCAGCAGATATCAATTACCTATAAAAGTTGAAGCTATAAATTACAGACGTTACAGCCTAATGGAGTGTAATGTAATTTATCGCTGTTTTTTTATTATAAAATCGGGATCAATAGCGATTCAGTTGCTATGGCCGATTGCGCTGCATATATTCAGGGTATTTTGATTATGTCTCTAATTCCCCCTCCCCTTCTAATTTACCCTCGTCGGGCCCCAATTCTCTTAATTTAAGCAAAGCGCTATCCTATTGTTATTCTACTGTTATTATATTGAGACAGCTGTCAAAATTGGTATTCTACAAAAATTGTATCAGTCTCAATAAAATAACAACAGTGTCTCGTCAGTATGGCTATGGGATGGCTATCGCGTTAGAATGGCGTCTCAATGGTACTGTAATCAATGTTGCCTGTCAAAACCTACTATATTCAACTTTGAATCTTTATTTGTTTTGGTGGGCTAAAATAATCAAATGAGACATTAAATTCTTTGTTCTTAATCAAATATTACAATACATAGTTGAAATATTATAAAAAGCTTAAAATTTTGTAAAAATTGTAAATTGAAAAGGGAACAATCACATAAAGGATTATTATGATTGTTTCCTTTGCTTCGCTGTTAGTTAAAAAAACTACAGACAAAATAATCTACCTACTAAAAAACGGCGGAAAGTTTGGTTGGCTGTGAAAAGTTTTGATGAACTTCTTTCGAGTTTTGGAAAGGTATTTTTCAATTCCTACCTATACGTTAATTTACTTATTTAATCATAACGTAACAGTGAAAGTATTTATATGTATCGTGTTTAGACACTTTTTATACCTACTTTTTTGCCATCGAAAATTGTTACTGACGCATATTATCTACCTTTTCCATTTAATCGAAAAATGTAATTAACTACCTATTTAGCGTTATGAATACTTGATGAAGGTAATGAGAAACGATTGCATTCTATTTCCAAAAACTGAACTACTTTAAAGTTTGTTTTTCGACATCCATTATTAGATCTCTTTCTCTTAACATTTTAAATAATTTAATCAATTTCCAATAACCGTCGACTCAATAATATGCTGATTCGGGGTCTCATTCCCAGATTGTACGTAAGTACGTATCTAAAAATGCCTGCGTAAACACTTAAAACCACCAAAATGTAGGGGACACTGACCAACACAAACAAACAACACATGGAATCACCGGAATGACTTCAATCACTGAGAGTCAACGCTTGGCTTGATTTGATTTAACTTGTTTAATTTTTTTTTTTTGCTTTATAGAGCATAATAATCAGGGTAATAATTAATTTTCATGAAGCAAAAGGATCAAAAAACGTGTCTCTGTACAATGGCGTATCAATAGTAGTTGAATGGTAAAAGTACCATCACGACGTTATTGATAGAAATGTCAAACTGTCTAAATAAATAGCAGAATACGTTACTATGAAGCCACTGACAAGACATCGGCCACTAACATATAGCAGAATACCAAATGATTCAATAACGGTGGAGTAGTAATTCAGTGGTAAGCCATTGGAACGTTATTGATTAAGAGAATACGAAATGAAAAAAATTGTACCATTGAGACACTACTGTTATTATATTGCGATAGTTTTAAATTAGCAGACTTGAGGCCCAGAGCGCTTGTTTAAAGACTGGCTAGCTACCACCTTATTAAGTAAAAGTACTTTTACTATAGCTCATTCGTACGGAAATTTCAATTATTATTCTGGTTCCCACTTAATGTGAACTTATGGCGATCGATTGAGGGACCACCTTCTGCATGCTACTACTTTTTATTCAGTGAACAAGGAGTGATATTTAATAAAATTACTTTTACTGGTCTTTTACTAAGAGTAGTCATTTATAGAAGTTGTTTATTTTACCTAGAATATAAGCAATAAGATATGGATACCTGTCTATCACGATGGAGGGACCACCTTTGACCGATATAACTTTTGAGTGCCTACTTTTACAAATGAGAGGTTGGATTTAAAATTGTTTGAGATCTTTTACTATAGGCTGATGTATTCAAAAGCTTAAAATTCCAATGTGGACCCCCAATGGGATCGCAAACAAAATATGCCGCCATAACAACTGAAATTGACGTGTTCTTGTAATTAGAGGTAAGATAGCCGCCTTCGTGCTCTAGGTTCTAGGTTCTTCCACTGGAATTAGGTCCAGATTCCAGAGGTCCCGGATCTGATCCCCAGGGCAGTACAAATTTGTACTCTATTTGGTTGTTTTTAAGGTAGGGCTTGTTTGGCCATTGCGTAAACAGCATTATTTTGTTACGGTCGTTAATGATAGGTATTGTTGTTATATAAAAATAAATTACTCCTTTATGTTCTTTGTAATGTTAAATAATGTAAGTTTTTGCTTATAATTTGCCTGGTGTATTGTTTGTTTGCACGGCGCCGTGTGTCTGTCACGATAAAGATTCCGCAGAAAATCAGTGTCGTGCCCCGTCGTCGTGCATCTGAGCGGAGACCCTTTTGGTACAATTTGTTTTATGTTAAGTTTTGGGTTACCTAATGTTGTTTTTAATTTGTACCAAATAAAGATCTATTATATTCTATTCTATAAGATAACCAGTCTATCTGTGGTTCAGGATTATTGATAAAGCTCTCCTATATCTTCGATTTTATCATCACTTACCATTACGTCAGGTGAAATGAAATGAAATGAAAAAGCTTCTTATTTAAATGGACTTTGCTAAGTACTTTTAAATCATGGAATAATTTTATTTTCGCGTTTACAAACGCGTAAATATAATACTAGAAAAATGCACTGAAAAAAATCGACTTGCCTGAGGCAAGTCGATTTTTTTCAGTGCATTTTTCTAGTACTTTTAAATCGTCAAAAGTCACCACCATTTCGGGACGAAATAATTATTTTACATAAATAATTATTAATATAAGGCCAAGGAGTATTGATCAACTTGTACTCCGTCCACCAATCCGCATTGGGCAAGCATGGTGGACTACTGCCTAAACTTCCTTCGATGACAAGGAGAGGCCTTGTGTCCCAGCAGGTGGGTCGAATTATAAAGGCTGATATGATGATGAGGCCAAGAACATCGCCTTCCACAGTTTGTTGACGATTCCAGGTAAGCTTCGTTTCCAATTTCAACCTTAAGGTGACACCAGGTGAAATAAAGGGCGTGAACTTTCCGACGTGGAAAAAAAGATTAGTATTAGGTTTGTTTATCAGTCTGACACATTTTTAAGTAAACACTACGTTGACCCCAGAATCTAAAATTACCTTTTAAGCCAATACCCAAATACCCGAAACAGGTACATATTCAGCCATATCAACCCGCTCATTATTTCGCGCCAAGGTTCCACCACGACCGCTAGACTGGCATGTTTTGACAGTTTCTTGGCACACGTCCCCGACAAAATAACGTTTGCAGCCAAGGAGCTTATATTTTACCTATTTTGCAGCTGAATCTTGATCACTCAACGTGTTGGTCGACGTCATTCGGTCGAAGTTTACAAAACAAACCTTTTTGGAGTGCTTCTGTAATGTTGTTCTGGTGGAGGGCGTGCCGAACCACGTGACTTGTTTAAAATTAACAAAGTAGTTTCTTGTGATTAGGTGGTCATATGACGGCCGCAATTGCTGCTGGGAGGCGAATGTGGGCTGGTGGGTGATGATGAAATATGTTTTCTTTTTTCTTCATTTACCAACTCTAGTAAATCTTATCTTAATATATATAAATCTCGTGTCACAATGTTTGTCCTCAATGGACTCCTAAACCACTTAACCGATTTCAATCAAATTTGTACACCGTGTGCAGTTTGATCCAACTTTAGAGATAGGATAGTTTTTATCTTGATAAGTAGTCATTTTTTTTTACTGCAGATACAATGTTACAGGTCAGTAGTATGAAATTACCACAGCAACGCGTGGCCGGGCAGCTAGTACCTATATAAAATTCACAATGTTCGTTCCCGTACTCCTCCGAAACGGCTTGACCGATTCTCATGAAATTTTGTGAGCATATTGAGTAGGTCTGAGAATCGGCTAACATCTATTTTTCATACCCCTTAGTGATAAGGGTTGTCCACCCTTAATTTTTTTTTTATTTATAAGGCAAAACAACGTTTGCGGGGTCAGCTAGTATATACCAAAAATTGTAATGTTACTTCAAAACCATTTGCTGCACAACACTAAAACCAGAAAAATACCGAATATAGACCAACGTTAAGTAGAGTGACCGTAGACAACAATTTAGGACCACTGAAATATAGTACCTAAGTGAAGCAAAATATAATTTAACTATAGACGAGTCGTGGTGAACTTGATTATAAATAAAAAAATATATATTTGAGATAACACAAATATTACGACCAAAGTATAGACGGGTGCAGATAAAGCTACCCAAAACTATCAAAATTGTTTTAAACATTTTTTTAACTTTTAAAAGATTTCAATGTTTACTAACGAAATTCAACCGTTTTTGATAGCCTGTCGTAAAGCAATGCACTTTTAATTTAATAAAATGTTGCTTTTTGACGTGACAACGTCTTATAATTCGATAGAGCCGGCTGCACGCACGAAAAAACACAACAGGCGTTACCTCGCTCTGAATCTAATTCTCTAATTTGAATTTGGAATTATGTTCTTTAAAATTTAAACTTTCAATGATACCAAAACCAGCCAGATACAAATAGTATAGCCAAAGAGATTTTATTACAAGTTTATTCATACTATAATGCGAAATCTATTAAACAAATGAAATTAAATTTTTCTTTTGAAAAATGCTACCATTCCATCAGTATTTTCTTAAGACGTTGTCACGTTCAACTATCGTCAGTAAACCGACTTTACAGACAACCAATTTTTTTAAATTTAGAATTTGTTTAATAAGGAATTAACTATGTCAAAACAGATTTATAGCTTGAATAGCCAATAAGTACAGTAAGAAACTTTGAAGTACCAAATTAAATACAATCAAAAACCAAGATCAAGTCATAATCAAGTAAACATGCCAGATAAAAATAAATAAGTATGTATAAGCAAACTCAATGGGTAAAAAATTAAGCTTATTCTGTTCGTCGTACGATGATACCTTTGTTTCAATCCAGGTTATAATCTACCTGTCTCAGACCGACCAATGACTTTTTTATTGGTCTAAGCTACCTGTGTAACTAATTTCATAAAAATCCATTGAACTATGTGTATTTGATGAAAAACCATCTAATTTCATACATTTATATAAGGTGTTTGGTACATGGGGTATGAAGCCGGCACCTACCCATGCTAACATAGTCATATAAATACTATGGTGATATTAAAAATTCAATATTGTAAAAATATTTTTTTAATTTTCCATACTATTTGTTTTTTTGATCGAACTATTTGTATGGAGAATTCAAAATTTTTTTACAATTTAAAGTTTTTGATATCACCATAGTATTTGTATGACTATGTTAGGATGGGTAGGTGCCGGCTTCATACCCCATGTACCAAACACCTTGTATAATTAGTGTACCGCGTGTATGTTATTTTAATAGATATTTAGTCTTATTATCGAGTTGAGCTCAGAAATAATTATATAATTTACGTCTGAGTATACACTTGCATCATCTTTAACTACCTATCAGACATTCATCTAATCAATAAAGCCTTTGAATATGAACGGAATAATGGCTTTCACGTGTTTCAGTCTCGTGTTAAACGTTTTGTATGATGTAATACCATTCAATTGTATCGGCAGGCACGTCCGACCGTCGGACCTTACTACATCGCATTACGTGTTATTACTATTGGCAGTGTTATACTCGTCCTGTTGTTGATTGTACTTGTTTGGCCTTACTATAATTAGTGTCCACTCCTCTTTTGTTTAATGTGTTTAATTAATAATACCTAGAATTTCGTGACTTTGTTTCTTCATAGTTTTCAAGGAAATGACAATATTTCATTATTTTGTTTTAAAAACACCGCGCCTTTGTCTAGGTGTTGTAACTTTTATTTTTTAATTTTTCTTCCTCATACATAACAACAAAGTTGATTGCATGAGATGCAATATCCCAAAAGAGGTTGAGCAGAGCTTCAGGTAACTCATCGTTACAAATAAAGCCACATCTGGCAATATGGGCCATACAGTACCTACCATTAAAATAGTGCCAGCCGAGCGCCTGTGTGTATTTTTCTTTGTCACTGTAAAATTATAAAATATTAAGGTAACAAATAATGCGAGCGAGCATATAGCCCAGTCTTTCTCAAAGTGGGCGATAACGCCCCCTTGTGGGCGTTGGAGACCTAGCGGGGGGCGTTAAGTGATCCAGATAAAAATGGGGGGCGTTGGCGTAGTTTAGGGGGGCGTTGGTTGATTTGTAATTTCATTTACTTTATATCGTAAAATTCACTGATATTAAAACTTACCTTACCTACTACTCAATATCGAATAATTAGTATATATTTCTGCCCGGTATGATATAAAAACTAAAAATACTTAACATAGATTTCATAGGATAGCCGTACGCAATCAAGTTGTAACAAGTTTTCGTTAAATAACGCTATTGGTGCAATCCGGTTGCAATTGGCGGGTTCATCGAAACTTGTCCTAAATTTCTCAGTACGATTGAGCGTCGAAAGAGATATACGAGTTTGTGCCTTACTCCTTCTTACTGACTAAACGCCCCCTTATTAGTAAGGCTATCGGAATCGGAAGCAGCCTCAGGAGGAAGGGAGGTGCAGAAGTTTGTGTAAAAAGCAATGAAATCGTGGTTTTTAAGTTTTAGGTGTATAAAAAATTGGGGGCGGTGAGAAATAATTCATTTTCATAGGGGGCGGTAAAACAAATAAGTTTGATAATCTCTGATATAGCCGATGAAATTATACACCAAAAAGAACACAAAGATGGGGTTTTTCCAATAAAACTCACGGATAACATTTAAATTTATAACAGAATGTGAATTCCGCAATCTGTTCGTGATTTCTATATTGTTGTGTGACAACTTCGCTACATAATAAATAATATTTTATGACACATGCATGTTTCTATTAGCAATAATGTGTTTGCAACAAAACAAAAGAACATAAACCCCATTTTTGACGAGTGGGCACAGAAATAAACGAAATAAAGAGGATATTAGTTCTGTGCGAGTGGGATACGTTATGGTTAAAATGCCCTTGTGAAATAATCGTCAGACTCAAAGGAGACGGTTGAAAAGAGTAGGTACTAGGTATCCATAATAACCAATACGACACTACCATATCGGGTGGGCCAAGAAATTTATATGTAAAACTGAAAGGAACACTACCAATAAAAAAGTGAAGTCTAAAAATTTGTCCTTGAAACCACTTAGGTAGTTACTGGCTATATGTCCCTTTCTAACCTATAGAGCACACCTATTAGACGCTCACGTGACCGTCTAATACGTCATACGTACTTTACAGAGCAGAAAGGGACAAATAGGAAGTAAGCGATTTCAAGGTTAATTTTTTTGACTTCACTTGTTCATTAGTAGTGTTCCTTCCAGTTATAGCTATCATGGCTAGACCCAAGAAGCTTATTTTACCTGGCTAGACCCCACTGAAGATGTGTGTAGCGTGTCAGTGACACTAAACAATAAAATATTGCATTATTTATCAAGTTTCCTTTGCAAATACATTGTCAAGCAAGATAAGCCTAAAGATAGTTGAGAAAAACAACTCTGTAGCTCTTGACGACTACTTTATCTCTGTTCCTCATTTGCGTGATGGGCGGATATTTATTTTTGTTTCATTTACCTAAGTAATGTATAATAAGAAGCAATTTGAGTACCTACTAAATGTTGCAGAAATAACAAGGCAGTTTTATTATATTATGTTAAAATTAAAACTTTTATTGAAAAGTAAAATTGAAACACCCGCTCATAGTCGCGGGTGCAGGAGGAAGGGGAGAACAATGTTGCCATAGGCAAAATATATACAAAAGTATACCAGTTACATTGGAATTAAATATAAAATTATGGTATAACAAATTATTATTTTCCTTACAATAATAAATCAAATAGTTTTAAAATATTATAATTAAAATTAAAATAAATATTATGTTCTGTACTGAACATAAGTTGGGCGGGCCAGAATGGGAACTCTATTGTGTAAAACTTATTTATTACTTACTAAAGAAATTCATTAAGTTTAAAAATTAAATGATCATTTTATAATTATTCGCTAATAGGTAGAGGACGCAAAGTTTTGTTGCTAGGCCCCATTCTAATCTCCGCAACTCTCACTATTCCATCTGGACCTGGGAAAGTCTTAACAATTTGTTGTCATTGGCCAGTGGAAGGGTGAGAGTTGTTTACAATTTGCATTATCTAAGTAAATTAATAATTCTTTGAAACTTTTTTATTTAAATAACTAAGTTGAAGAAAATAAGTAATATCTAATTGACGCTTATTAACATGTTAATATTTATCAAATAATTATCTAAGTAAATAATTTTGTTAGAAATTACATGCATTGTCATGTAGTTTCAGAGGCATAGGCTCTGAGATTCATTTTATAATAATAATATTTAAAAAATATCTTATGTAAATTATTTTATTGCAATGCATAGTCATTGCAAATTACATGCATAGTCATGTAATTCCAGAGACATAGGCTCTGAAATGCATTTTATAATAATAATCATTTAAAAATATGTTATGTAAATTATTTTGTTGCAATGCATAGTCATTGCAAATTACATGCAAGTCATGTCATTTCAGAGACATAGGCTCTGAAGTGCATTATATAGTAATGCATTTTATAGTAATATAATAATGCCGTACCACCATAGCTGGCTAGCCTTTAATTTATATATAGAACTTTTTTTTACATACAGTTCAAAATCCTCAAGAGGAGCCTTTGTGAACATATTGACTCTATTGGAAACATAGGTTCCTTTAGGACTGCTAAACCTTAACTAAGCTAATACAATTTGAAATTACTATACAAAAATAGTTTTAAATAACAATATTTACAATATAAAACCTAGTACAACCAAGAAACTATGTCTGCTAGGAGTGAACACTATCTGACTCTTGTATTTTAAAAAATTCATTATATTACAAATAAATTATATATTATGAAATATTGTGCCAATATTACACATAAGTGTGTAACGGCATGTAAAAATATAAAAAGTATTAAACAATTCATTTTGGATATTAAAGCCAAGTAGCAAGAAATCAAAATTCATCAATTATTAATTTATACATACTTACAAAATAAGTCTGGATTAGTCCTGAACTTCTTTTCTAAATTGTGGAAATGCTGTAAAGCTACTGAAAAGGAGTCACCAATATTTAATTCATTTATAGGACACTTCAAAGGTAGATCTACTGTAAAAAAATTATTTACTAGTTTTACTGAATTTTTAAAACAATTTTTGGCTGTTTTATGTTTCATAGATTTACAGATTTTTGTTTCCGGTAACTTCTCGGATAACCAAAAATTTTGCATAATATTTTTCAACTCATTAGATTGATCTTCAAGTGTAACATTATTTATGACAAAATTAATGTTAGAACAATACGAGAATGCAGATGGATGTTGCAAAGAGCCACCTACAACATACCCAAACACAGTATTTTGTAACACAATTCCATTACTTAAATGTATAGTTTTGTCTAATAAAGCTTTGAAATATACATCTGCACCTAACAACATAGGAATTTCAGATGGTTGATTAAAGTCACAGTTGGCTAAAGTTATATCGCTAGGAATGTTCAAGTTATTTTTATTAATATAATTTTGAAGGTAAGTGGTAATGGAATCGACAACATGACAATTTAAATTATACTCTACATCATACACTAAAGATCTTATATTTATATTTACACATTTGTTAATTTTATTTACATTATTACTTACCTACACTTAAGATACTAACATTCTGACTATATGGAATCTGGTTTATCTTATCAACTAAACACTGTTTAATAATTGAAATTTGGCTGCTACTATTGAGAAGCGCCTTTACAAAATTAATTTAAGTTTTATAGTAGGTAAAAATATATTTTATTTGTAAGCAAAGTAATAGCCTCAAGTTGTTCCTCAGGATGCAATAAGGAGCTGTGATGTGGTCTTTCTTAGACACTTTACAATTAAAATTATATTTACACTTGCCTAAATGTTGTCCAAGACATATACATAATACACATTAATGTTTATATTTACTTGCTCATAGTCTTTGTAAGTACTCATCAGCTTTTCTATGCGGGCTTCAATCATTTCTTTGCCGGCTAACTCTATTGCAGCTGGGTCGTTTACAAAATTCTCCAATCTGGTTATTGCAGACTTCAATTGAGAACGCGAAATGCGCAAACGCTTTAATTCCTTTTCCATTTTGATTAACACTAAATACACTACACACTCAATACTATATACACTGAATTTAAACTATAAAAATACAAAAAAACACAGGTTAAGTTTTTGTTGATGTTTGACTGACTTTGTTTGACAGACGTGACTGAATTGCAGAACGAATGATCGAATGGTACGGTCGCAATCAGTGCTGCCAACACTCCCAATAGTCGTGAATTGGCGCCAAATTGAAGAATATGCGCGCCAATGTAGAAAATTTTCACAAATGGTTTTCAAATTACCCATTTTGTGATGAATGCACTCCTCCTTTTCTTCTACAACGTGGTAATACTCGTTCATAGGACGAATAAGCCACAATTCGCTCCGGGTTCGCCGCCGCCAAAAGCAAATGCACATCTAAGCAAATGCACCTTCTATAGCAAGGCACCTCGGGGAACCAATATCACGAGCTCTTGCAAAATTTTATATAACCACTGGTTTTATTTTCACTCGAAGGACCACTAAACTGCCTATGTTGCAGAAATAACAAGGCAGTTTTATTATATTATGGTAAAATTAAAACTTTTATTGAAAAGTAAAATTGAAACACCCGCTCATAGTCGCGGGTGCAGGAGGAAGGGAAGAACAATGTTGCCATAGGCAAAATATATACAAAAGTATACCAGTTACATTGGAATTAAATATAAAATTATGGTATAACAAATTATTATTTTCCTTACAATAATAAATCAAATAGTTTTAAAATATTATAATTAAAATTAAAATAAATATTATGTTCTGTACTGAACACTAAAAATTAATATTCTAATAAGTCTTGTATGTACTTATTAGAATCTCTCTTCTACCCTGAGGCGTTAGTACGAGTTTGTTAGTTTTCGAGCTCGATCAAACGTATCGTCTCTTTTCATACTTTGCCCACTAGCGCCTCTAGCGTAAACTATCAGAAACAGTGGCCAATGTATGAAGAAAGACGATACGTTTGATCGAGCTCGAAAACTATCAAAACTCATACTAAGGCCTCTGCTCGCAAATCGCGCGGCGCAGCAACTTGGAGACGTGCGCGACGTTCTGTCGGCTGAGTTGAATGGCCCCGATATGGAGTAGTTACCAGCCATTTTTTGGTGTAAAATACTTAAAATTTTGATAATGTTTCTTTGGACAAAAATTGAGAAATATAGTTTCCAATTTGTTTAGAAAAAATCTTTTTTTTTCCCAGGCATAGTTTAAAGGAAGAAAAATTTTATAATGGTGAGCAGAATACATGGTTTCCGTTTGACTGTTCATGTCTTTTACACCCGTTATCGGTATTTAATGAGTAGGTATACAGGGTAACCATTTGAAGATCTCATCAATAAGAAAAACTTTTTGTATGGAAGCAAAACTATCGTTCCATATATTTCAGACGAGTTCATTTGTCAACTTGTATCATCATAACAGCCTTTATAATTCGACCCACTGCTGGGACACAAGGCCTCTCGTCGTCATCGAATGGGCCAGTAGTCCACCACGCTTACCCAATGCGGGTTGGTGGACGGAGTATAATGTGACCAATACCCCTTTGCTGATCCATTAGTCACCTTCTACGACACTCATTGGAGGATATGGGTGATGCTATTCTACCTGCCGGCATCACATGTATTTCCTCCGATGAACGTTTAGCCTAAAACAGTTGCTTATTAATTAATATTGAACAATCAAATAAGTAGTGATTACGTATTGCTGGCAGGTCGTTATTTTATGATCAGGTTTTCATATTTATAAAACTGACTAAGTATATCTCGGTAAGATATACTATGGTTAAGTTCATTAACACGTAAAACAAGCGATTAAAAGTTAACCGTAAATTTTTGACATATCTTCCATAAAATAAAATGTCCAAAACTGAGACGGTTAAATGATAATCGCTTGTTTACATCAAAAGAAAGCCACATCTGGCAGTATATACCTTGTTGATTACAATTTTATGGAATAGCTAAAAAGATTGATTCCATTCATGTGATGTCTTTAGAATAGAATAGAATAGAATATGACTTTATTGCACATACATCAACCAGATTAACAATAGTATATTAATATATAAAAATAGTTGTACAAAGGGCCACCTTATCGCTAAAAGCGATCTCTTCCAGGTAACCTTAGGATGGACAGGATTGCAAAGTAAAAAGTAACTATGAGGGAAGATGGCGACGTAAATCTACTTATTACATACTAATTATAAATACCAAATAATAATTACATAAATATAAATACTTAAATATACATACTTAAATATTAATACACACATACATACGATATATAAAATATGTATATACTGTCATATACTATAGATACTAATGGATGATTATAGTGACAAATAATGAGCCTCTACTTGTTTCTTAAAAGTTCCTTGAGTTTGAGCTTTCCTTATATTTGCAGGTAAAGCATTCCACAACAAAACAGCTTGAACAGTAAAAGAATTGTTATAGAATTTTGAGAAATGTACCGGAGTCTCTAACCTCAAATTCTCTGATGATCTTAATACTCGTGAGTGAGTATTGTGGAGAAACTTAAAACGTTCCTTTAGATAAAGAGGAGTGTTGGGGTGAAATAGGATGGCATAAAGGAGGGAGAGAATATGGGCATTCCGGCGAAGGCGAATTGGCAACCACTTGAGCTTATGACGAAATTCTGAAACGTGGTCATATTTTCGTAAACCAAATATAAACCGTATGCAAAAATTTTGAAGTCGCTCAAGTTTATTTAGTCTTTCTGGAATGGAGAAATAAAATCTAAATACAAATTCACTAACCAATGAATAGTAATAAAAACTATTTTTATTACAACATAAATACTTACGTACTTCTAATATAATAAAATATTTGTTATTAACAACAAATACCTACTAAATTGTAAGTACAAACTAATATTTTCCAACTGGAAAGATACGCACGGAAGCTACCTGGAATTTAATAAGTCACGGTCGCGATTATTATTAACATATCTACCTACTACAAATCAACTACAGTTGCCATGCGGCTGCGACATACAAAACTAAAGTTTAGTACACACGATGCAAAAAAATCAGTCATATCTAAACTAATGTCATGGACACATTTTATAGGTATAGAATTGAATAGATTAAAAAATTATTGCAGTTACCAACGAAAACCATTAACAAAGGGCGATTTTGCCCTATTACCTGTATTAGATTATATTTTAAAAAGGTGGGTAAGCAAGCACTTAGCAATAATCAGCAGTCAAATCTGCCAGGGGCGTCTTTACCTGGAGGTGCAAGGGGTCCGGGCGTCGCCGCCGGGTGCTAGGGGGCGCCGAAGGCCGCTCGCGATACATAGAGCCTCCACTGTAACGCTCCGTACGGAGCGAGCGGATCGCACGCAGCGAGTGCCTAACTCCCTTCCGACGACCTAGGGACGCTAGGCGGTCGAGAGACTCCCCATGGGGGAGATGCTCGGTCGCCCAGTAATTCTCTAGGAACGGCCGACCTACAGGCTTGAAGACCCTCCAAAGTTTTCACCTTCTTAAAAAACCGGTAAAGCAGTAAATGCCATCAGCGGCAAACTGCAGTAGTTCTAGTTAGTAAAAAAAAAGAGTGCCTAACCATATAAACTTGGTGGCTGCGTATAGGGGCGCTTCAGGCTACAAAGGGCGTCATAGGCGCCACTGTTTACATGTCCATAATTTTTTAAATGTCTCTCAAAGAGGGCGCTCGGGTATTGATTGCACCCGGGCGCCACATGGGCTAGAGACGCCTCTCATTTCAGCTCTTCCGGCTCAAACACCCTAGTGTAGAAGAGACTCCCCCGTGGGAGATGCTCGCAAACTAGATATGGTCATATTACAAGTTAAAGGTCGTTGCACACTTATCAACTTGGACACGGATCTTTGTAATTTTAACCAAAAAACATGTGAATAATGCCCATGTGTGCGCGAAAAATAGTACTGCAGTCTCACAATTGTCTTTTCTTCATGACTGACAAGCCGACTTAGGCCGCTTGCGTGTACGTGAAATGGTCTCGTCTATCTATCTCACTCTAATATACGCGTTAGTAAGCTCTTTCTCTTTTACATTGTCGATCTACAGTTTCCTATATATCTATGGTAAGTACTGTTGCCGAACGTGCTTTCATTTACAAGGCAACTTATTATTACAGTATTGTATTTTATTGAATTTGTAGGTTTGAAACTGACTGAAGGTTACTTGCAAGTGCGGTGTCTCCCCTCGTTGTAGCCGAGTGGCTGCTGATCTGACTTGATTACAGATTACGTATAGTTGACGCCTGGTGAATGGCTTAAATGTATAACAAGAGTAATACAAGAGCGCGCTCAAAAATCAAGTTCCTAAAAGTCGCAATGCATAAAGGACATTGTACACAGCGACATAAATCTGTAGGTAACCTGGACATGATACAGTGACTTGTGTTACACCGTGTCACTGTGCTGTGATGCGTTGAGATACAAATATTAACTAGTAAACAATATTATCGTCGTCGTTGTCACGCGGCTAGTGTGTACTTAGCCTAATACCGGTTAACATATTTGTGTGAGATATTGTGCAATGTTGTATTAATTATAAGAATTATTGACGTGTTTTTGTGTTGACGAGGAGGGTGGGGGCTCTAGGCCTCCATATCTTATGATGGTAAGTACCAAATAATAAGCCTGAAGCGTCGCCTCGGACAAACCACGGAACAAAACAATGTTAGTCTTATATGAAGGTAGTAACTCAGGCAGGCGGATTTAAATCAAGCTTATACAATAAAGCTCGTAGAGTTGTGTCTTTCTTGTATTAAAAAAAATCTATACGCTTACATCTGTTTAGGTAATATGGAGTTTTCCCAGTCTCTATATGAAAGAAAATATTCTATACTCGTATAAACCCATTTTTACGACAGAAATCGTTTAACACGTGAATACGGTCCGCTGAAGTGGGACACGCAATATCGACGCTTGCGCGGGAACGGGGGGCCAGCAGTGTATCAAAATTTACCTTACTACAGGCGTACCAGCGTCCTCTCCCATCTTCTTTTTCAGTTTTTAGTAATGAACTTACTAAGGTCAGTCACTACCACTTGTATGCAGATGATCTACAGATTTGCAGGCACTGCGAATTTGACACTACTATAGCCAAAATCAACGAGGATTTGCGATTCTGGGCTGATTCTTTTGGACTGCTAGTTAATCCTTGCAAGTCACAGACTATGATTGTAACTACTAACAGGATGCTTAGTAAAGTGCATGGTAACATCATTACAAAGATTTTATATAATGACATTGTAATACAATCTATCAACAAAGATCTAGGCCTGACTATTGATTGCACATGGCCTTCACCTGCCAATGAAATCATCGCATGCACTTTTCTTATCACTCTCTTCAGCGACTGCAATATAGAAAATATTGGAGTATTGTGTGGCCGTTTGAAACTAAAGTTTTGCTCAAGCTCTCATACTCGTAATTCGCGACTATGCTGACTCTGCATTTAGATGCAACAGAGGAGCTACTTAAAAAACTGGAATGCCTTCATAATCTGGCAATTCATTTCATTTTCGGTTTGCGGAAATTTGACCAGGCGTTTGAACCTAAAATTACGCTAGCTCAAGCTCTCATACTCCTCAAATTTTCGACTATGCTGACGTCTGCTATTTAGATGTGGACAACAGAGGAGCTACTGAAAAAACAGGAACGCCTTCATAATTCTGTTTGCGGAAATTTGAACGTGTCTCTGAATGGAATAACTTTATTTTTGCGTTTACAAACGCGTAAATATTAATACTAGAAAATTGCACTGAAAAAAATCGACTTGCCTGAGGTCCCGTGTCTCTGAACTTCGTGCGTAGTTAATGTGGCTCCCTATCAGACTTCTCAGAAATATGCACATCCTCGCTCTACTTTATAAACTCCTTTACAATCCTCAACATCCAGATTACTTGCGTTCCCGTTTTAATTATCTTCCGACCAGTTCTCGTCCCAATCGTGCTTGTGTTACGAAAGCTTTAGTTCGTCCCGCTTCCAAATTGAAGCTTTTGACCAGATCAATCACTGCCAGTGGGGATTAGAGAGAGTTCATAGTTACTTCTTTCAAACATATGTTGAAAGAGCACTCCTCAGAAACTTGTGTTAAGTATTTGTATATTATGTGGATACATTATATTCATATACGTAGGCAATCATGTATTCGTTTCATGATTCTATGTACCCATTTGCCTATGTGTATTGTAAATATATTTTTGTTTATTTTGTTTTTATATTTTATTAGTACACAACACATTATTCCCGCTTATAATGGTCTGACATAAGTTAGGATTGGCTTGAAGAGATCTCTTTTAGAGATAAGCTCACCTTTGTATATGTTTTTTTTTAATTTGTTTTTGTTACTTTTATAACTATTTTTTTGTGTCATCAACGTCATCGTAGTCCGCATCTCCAATTCTCCACTAAGGAGAGAGAGTGAGAAAATGCTGGTCTGTTAATATTAAAAAACATGTATTCAACCGCACGGACCGTCTAATAGGGTGCGACCTCAGCTCTGTCTATTGGGATACATGCACAACATTCGCATATCATCCTTATTTATTTATTTAGGTATTGTTTACTTTCCCTTTACATTATATTTCTTATATAATACTTATGTATTCTCATATATAATATATATTCCCTTAAAGTTACTATAATTCTATATTTTTATTATTTAAGTAAGAATTTGAACTTACGGAACAATAATTAATCGTTATGTAATGACAAAACTGTAGTTATTGTGGTTAACCGGTTCTGGCCGAAGTTAAAGTCACTTTTGTTAAGTTTTAATTAAGTATGGCTGTTGTTAACCCGAACAATAAATAAATTATATAAATAACGAGGACCAGTAATCCATAGGTGTCTTGAATGTCCTCTAAAAACTTATCTCATCTCACAGACGACTTACAGTAAAATTAAACATGGTTAAGTTAAGAAGAACGTTTCCATCTTATTACTACGTCAACAAAGTACTACGTCACAAAACAACATAACTTAGCATAATAAAGACATGATAATTATACAGTAGTTATTTGACACCGTATACGCAGACGCGCGCCAGTCAATGTAATGTTGATTGTCTAAGATTACGAAACTGCGTATCAGTTATCCTTGGTCTTTCCTAGATACGTAAAGTTATTTAAAGACGTAAATGTAAATAAATAGCTACAGAAATATCAGGTAAATAACTTTGTCATAAGAATATATATTGTACGTGAGTGAATCTGTGATTATTAATAGCAGCTGCTAATTATCCTATCACGTAAAAATAAAATAGATTGTAATAAAATCGTTCAATCCCTAGAGGGAGTATTTTGTGCTCAATTTGACTAGTGGTATCTAATATGTATAATTCAAAGGTGACTGACCGACTGACATAGTGATCTATCAACGCACAGCCCAAACCACTGGACGGATCGGGCTTAAATTTGGCATGCAGGTAGATGTAATGACGTAGGCATCCGCTTAGAAAGGATTTTTGAAAATTCCATCCCTAGGGGGTAAAATGTCTACGCGGACGAAGTCGCGGGCGGAAGCTAGTCATAGTATAAGTAGGTAACTATGGTGGAATGCCTTGATGTAAATCCGCTTAGCTACCACCAAAGTCTCTCTCCATAGGCTGCCTGTTCATTGGAGCGGCTGTAGTTGGAGAAAAGAGGAAATATTAACCAATAGGATTGCACTATTTCCACAGAATGTTTTTATCTCTCAATATATTTAAATTAATTTTACTCGAGAATCGTGTCAAGTTGATTCATATTTTCCTCTTACGGAGAACATGTTAACTCGACCCAAAAACACCATTACTGATCCACAAACAGTTCAAACAGTTGCATCATGTGACGTTACAAGAAAAACAATTTGGTTATATATAGATTATTAATACGTTTACTAACGTTTGTTTTGTTTACAAAACCTCTGCCAATGTTGCTGTGTCGTTGAGTGGGAGACTCGTGGACAAAATGCTTCTGAGATGATTGTTCTAAGAATGCAATTACTAGTAAGTTTGCCAAAAATTGTTGAGGAAACAATTTTTTATACTTTTACTTTTCTTATTAGGTTCAACCGCCTCCGTGCTCTAGTGTGCGTCCGGGATTTGATCCACAGGGAAGTACAAATTTGTTCTCGGTTCGGTTGGTACTAGGACTTTTTTTAAGTCCACCTTGCTAGCTAACTAAAAATCTGTTGACATAATAATAACGTTAACGGCAATAATGTGTTCCGATAATTAATTCCACGCCCGTCGTGGTGGAATGGTCATGCAGTAACGCTATATTAATTTCCTTATTTATACCACAGATAATATAATACTGTTTATACTATGGTAACGCTGCCTATACACCGTGCGGTCCGGGTTCGAATCCTTGTAGAACATTTGCACACGTTTCTTGGTTGTTTCTATATTTATGTAAGTTTATTTTTATAAAATAATCTAGTTTATACTATTTATATTAATTATCCGTTATCTAGTATCCATAACACAAGTTCTTAACGATACTTAATTTGGGCTAGATAATTGGTATGAGCGTGGAAGCATTTTTTTTTATCAAAAGGTCAAACAAATGACTTCATTCCACCTGATGGTAAGCAGAATTGGAGTCCACATGCGAAGATAGCTGGTGCGAGAGATAAACTGCCGCGCTAACCACCCTCGCCTTGCCGACCTGCAAGGTGCTTCTTCACGCCTCTTTTGAATGACTGAGCATTATAGGATGGAGTAAACACGTGTGCTGACAGTGAATTCCATTTCATGATTGTGCGACATCTTCGTCGCCGATGATGCGGATCACTCGACGGTGCAAACTATCCAAAGCATCGAGTAAGTACTTGGCGGAGCCATCCCACAGGTGCGAGCAATATTCCACGCAGTACCGTACTTGCGTCTTATATAACAAGCACAGTTGGTCAGACGTGAAGAAACGCCGAAGAAATTATGAGATAGCCAGCCTCTCTGTGGTTGAGCGTTCCAGATCTCCATTCAATCTTCGACCTTATCGGCAGTGACCGTCAAGTGCGATGAAGTTCAAGAGCTTCCTTGTCGACAATGAAAAATTAACTAGAAAAAACAATTACTATTATTAAAAAACTACTTATGATTAAGATAAACGATAGATCAAAGTAAATCTCGCGACAAACTTTTATTGCTATTTAAAGTTTATTTTTATCATTTTAGAGCATTTAATTTAAAATAAAAGCTTTTCTTAAAAATTTTTTTTTTCTGATTTATTTATTTTTTACTTTTCAGTCAATATTCGTATTCTTCTCAGTAAACCCTTTCATTTGATACCCATATTGTAGAAATGCATTATATAGTCTAAGAGGTCACGGGATTTTTCATAACGATCATGGAAACGGTTAGATTTACATTTATAGTTTGTAGAGTAGTCCCCTAATGTGAATTATGTCGGTCTGGCTGCTCTCAGTGGTTGCAACTTCGAGTTATATAGCTTACAAGAGGCTTCATCGTTGCGAAAAAAAAACGATAACAGAAATGGTCAGTTTTAGTACCTATTCGAAGAATAACGTCTCCGCAGATGAAAAACGTTGGTCTGGCGGCTCTCAGTGGTTGCGTTTCAGAGTTATGATGCGCGAAAGTCAGTGCATTGTTGCGAAAAAAAAAGGATAACAGAAATGGTCAGTTTTAGTACCTATTCGAAGAATGGGGTCTCCACAGGTGAAAAAAGTTGGTCTGGCTGTTCTCAGTGGTTGCTTTTCAGAGAAAAAAAAAATAACAGTAATCAGCAAAATAAACAATTAAATCGAACAAATCCAAATTTTATTAATTACACTTTTATAATTTTATCATCTTTGGGTAAAATCAGAAATTAATCGTTTTGTAGAATATTGCTAAGGCCTGAAGAGTTAAATATTTACTTATTTCCAATATTCTTTTAATTTTTTTTTTGAGCTTTTTCATTAGTCACATTAAAATCTATACTAAACCACAAAATAAAGTTTTGAATTCAGTTTTTTTATAAATATTTAGCTTTCAATTTAATATAATAAAGTGCATAAAGTATCAAAAATTATACTTGTTTTATTTTCATTTAAGAATTCATACTAATTGACTGATTCAATAAAACTCACATACATAAAATTCCTTTACCTTTTAGCTGACTAAAAAAATGCAAATTACTCTCGAAATTGTACTTTTTATCCGGTCATGTAATCTAAATCTATTGATAAATATACTTAGAAAATTGAAAATGACGAAGGTATGTGTATATAATTGCTGATAATGCAATATTTTTTATTAATATTTGTATTGGTTGTAACATTTTTATCATGCTCTTGCTGGTGTCAAAAATGATACTCCATGCAGTTAGGCTATCTTGGTTATTGAGATTATTCTTTACGATATTTTCTATGAATTTGTAAGCTTTTGCTTCAATTTTTCAACATAATAACTACAAAAATAATATATGGAATCGATATAGACGATTTGGTTACGCAGTCAGAAGGCAGCAATTACTCGGAAGATGATGCGGTATCAGATGAGGTATATTAACTTTAGTTATGAGAAAATTAGTGTACCTACTATCTTACTCGTCGACAATTGCAAGCTGTACTCGAAGATGATCAGATACAGTGCACTTTGGAAAATCATGACTATTCATGACAATGATTTGGATCCCCCTGATACTCATTTAGTAAATAAAGGTGAAAATGTTTCAGACAGTGGCACAAATTGTGTTATTTTTCAAATCATTATATGCTCAAAACTTAGGTGGAAAAAGCAGTCAATGTTGTTTTCTGAAGACCAGATTCTATTCAAAGGTTCTACCACTTTTCCGGATGACATTAGAGCTTTAACAACTCCTTATCAGTTATTTTCATGTTTTTCTCCCCGGATTTACTGTATAGACTGGACTAGAACTTCATATCTGTAGGATCCGTGACAGGTATGAAAAAGCTGAGAAATGGAAGAGGGCCATTCCATGCCCAAAAGTCGTAAGGGAATCATCGCCCACGGGTGGAGTTTACTTTATAGACTTGTGAAGATACAGGAATCCTATGAAGTCCAAAAATAGTATGGCCATTTTCTTCCACCATGTAGATTTGTCAGTCATCAATGCATGGGTTTTGTATAGGTCACTATGTACCAGGAAACAAGTAAACCCCAAGCAGATCCTAAATTGGCAAACTTTAGATCGAACTTGCAGATACCCTGTGCAAATACTCATACCCCTTCGATCAGAGGGCGACCTAGCCAAAGTCACTCAATGGAACAGCCGCTTTTTAAGAAAAGGAATGTCTAGTGATAAAATAACTGTAAGGTTTGATAAAAAAAATATGAATATGATGATATGAAAATTATTATACATATGTTTATATAAAAAACATAAGGACACGAACTCTTGAGATTTATGATTTAGATACGTAAAATGCCATTAATAAGAAACAAATACATGCAAACTTTGCGTTTCCTAACGATTTTTATTTATAAACCCGTAAATGGTATAAGACTTACCGCTGACATCACCAGAAATATTGTCATTTTCTGACTCCGTCACAGTAACATCAGATACTTTATCAGGTAGTCGGTTCCCTGCATAGCAGAGAAGAACACATTTGCCGTCTTCTTCTTTCTGTCCATGTTAATTTGGCAATGGATAGCTTGGAGGATTTTTAGTAAAATTTATCTAGATATTTGATACATATTTGAGCTAAGTTGCGATGCTCTGTTGACAAATGAAACCAAATGCAAAATTGAACAATTCTATCAAACTTTACAGTTATATTATTACATTATAGACTCCTCATCTACGTGCCTAAGTAGCGAAGAAGATTTCGAAGATTAAGAGATCTAAGTTAAATCTATCTAAGTTAATAAATAAATCTCAGTTAAAGTTATGATGAACCTGTGATTTTACCCAATAATTAATTGATTATATTACAAGCCAATGCAAGCTAATACATAATTTTCGTATCATCATTACGCACTGCGCCACAGAAGCGTTGATGGCGTAGTGCGTAAGGGCGTTGTCTTGTCTCCCACCCAGGAGGCACTGGTTCGAACCGCCACGTACCAATGTATTTTCAAATTTTGAATTCATAATTATGTACGTTTAATCGACGCTTTTACGGTGAAGGAAAACATCGTGAGCAAACCTGCACACACCTATGAAGAAATTCTTAGGTTGTATGTGAAGTCGACCAACATTCACTTAGCCAGCGTGGTTGACTAAGGCCTGATGTTTACACCCCACATTAGGGGCAGTAGGTAGTCTCCTCAAATAAAAAGGAGGATGTAGAGAGGACAATAAATAAAAAAAAATGTGGGGTAAGTTCGAGCCCGTCGGTAGGGACATTATATGAGCTGTTGTAATGATTGCAAGCTAAGTATTTATAAAAAACATGATCATGATTTTCCAAAGTGCACTGTATCTGATCATCTTCGAGTACAGCTTGCAATTGTTGACGAGTAAGATAGTAGGTACACTAATTTTCTCATAACTAAAGTTAATATACCTCATCTGATACCGCATCATCTTCCGAGTAATTGCTGCCTTCTGACTGCGTAACCAAATCGTCTATATCGATTCCATATATTATTTTTGTAGTTATTATGTTGAAAAATTGAAGCAAAAGCTTACAAATTCATAGAAAATATCGTAAAGAATAATCTCAATAACCAAGATAGCCTAACTGCATGGAGTATCATTTTTGACACCAGCAAGAGCATGATAAAAATGTTACAACCAATACAAATATTAATAAAAAATATTGCATTATCAGCAATTATATACACATACCTTCGTCATTTTCAATTTTCTAAGTATATTTATCAATAGATTTAGATTACATGACCGAATAAAAAGTACAATTTCGAGAGTAATTTGCATTTTTTTAGACAGCTAAAAGGTAAAGGAATTTTATGTATGTGAGTTTTATTGAATCAGTCAATTAGTATGAATTCTTAAATGAAAATAAAACAAGTATAATTTTTGATACTTTATGCACTTTATTATATTAAATTGAAAGCTAAATATTTATAAAAAAACTGAATTCAAAACTTTATTTTGTGGTTTAGTATAGATTTTAATGTGACTAATGAAAAAGCTCAAAAAAAAATTAAAAGAATATTGGAAATAAGTAAATATTTAACTCTTCAGGCCTTAGCAATATTCTACAAAACGATTAATGTCTGATTTTACCCAAAGATGATAAAATTATAAAAGTTTAATTAATAAAATTTGGATTTGTTCGATTTAACTGTTTATTTTGCTGATTACTGTTATTTTTTTTTCTCTGAAAAGCAACCACTGAGAACAGCCAGACCAACTTTTTTCACCTGTGGAGACCCCATTCTTCGAATAGGTACTAAAACTGACCATTTCTGTTATCCTTTTTTTTTTCGCAACAATGCACTGACTTTCGCGCATCATAACTCTGAAACGCAACCACTGAGAGCCGCCAGACCAACGTTTTTCATCTGCGGAGACGTTATTCTTCGAATAGGTACTAAAACTGACCATTTCTGTTATCGTTTTTTTTTCGCAACGATGAAGCCTCTTGTAAGCTATATAACTCGAAGTTGCAACCACTGAGAGCAGCCAGACCGACATAATTCACATTAGGGGACTACTCTACAAGTCAAGTCTCGGCGAGACTTCTCACCGAGACTTGACCCGAGAAACGAGATGGTATCTACATCACGCGACCTTCTCACTTGCATTCTCGGTCGTTATGCGAAATGGACGACTTTGACAGTGCAGCGGCATTGGTATTGTGTGCATAATCTCGTAAATATTGAAATGAAAAATAAAATAAGACAAGTTCTGGTTCAAAGCACGGATTAATATAATAATTAATAGCTCTATCTAACGGTTATGATCTAATCATCGTAATAACATTGATAGAATATCAAAATAATATATTTATAATGAGATGTAAAAACGAAAACAAAAGATTATAAAATTAGAGCAACACATTCATTACGATCTTAATCTCACAGCTGGCTTGATTTTGATAGATTGGGGAAGATAATTAGTGCCAATGGTCTGACCACAGTGTAAATAAGAACTTCAATAGACTGTGGTCTTACTGTAATAGAAGTGGAGGAGGAAGTGTAGGAAAAGCGAACCCCGAGCGGGCGTCAGTAGACGTGACCGGGATTAAAGTTCGGGTGATGATGAAGAACATTTCAAAATTCCCGCCTGAGGCAGGTCGATTATTTTTCGCACGCAACAATTATTATCTCAGAAGTGCAAATTTCAAAGATTCGACGAAACAACGTTTACCATAAAGACATAAGCACCAAGCACTGACAAATTTCGACAGTGAAAGCAGTGCCCTGGTGGTTAACGCTGCCGCCCGGACTGTGGAAGATGTTGGGTTCGATTCCCGTCTGGGTAAGGTCGATTTTTTGCAGTGTATTTTTTCTAGTTTTAAAACATTTTTTAGTATAATTAAAAAAAAACTTGCAAATAGGTCTTACCAAAATAAAAAAATTACATAACTCTGAAACTACGGAGTTATTTTTATAAAACTTTATTCGTCTTGCACATAATTTCATTAATTAAATATAAACAATTTTTGTCTGTCTGTTTGTTCCGGCTAATCTCTGAAACGGCTGGACCGATTTTGACGGGACTTTTTTTGGCAGGTAGCTGGTGCAATAAGGAGTAACTTAGGCTACTTTTTTTTTCTTTTGCTAAATTCTACGCGGTTGAAGTCGCGGGCACAGCTAGTTTAAAATACAATGTTATGTAGCATTAATGTATGTGTTTATCTGTGAAAATAATATATTTAAAATAAACCACACTCGAAATATTGTGTAAAACGGTGTTCTTAGAAATGACACCGATACTGAAATCTACATTTCAACGTCTTTGTCTTGCAATGTTGCGAAATTTTCTTTGAAATGATTTATACTTTTCTGAGTGGCGGCGTACAAAAATATTCAATATTCAAGGATTTTTTTTATACATCGACCTAGACAGCAGACTTTTAGAATATCGGCGTCTGTGATATATGGGGAGTACCTATTTATTACAAGTGTATTAGGGTTGTTGACACAGTAATATTTTTGTGTCACAGATAAATAACAATAATTTTTAATTAAGAGGGAGAAGTTAGCTATAGCAACCACAACCATTTTAAGTTACCGCAGATAATTTTCAGAGGATGGTCGATGAAGTGCGCGGTTGGTACTCGGATGGGTGACCGAAAATATTTCACCTCGATTGTTCTCCGTTAAGGTGTTGGTCCTTTTTTTTGACGGGGAGGTCAATGCATTTACTCATCATCCCTGCGAGGTGATGCCAACCGCAGGGGATATGTGGGACTCGAGGTAAAGGCGTTCCCTCCATACCCACTAAACATCGTCCCCGGACTGGCCTTCAGTACGCTACGGGACGGCTCGGGATCTGCGCACGTGAGCGCAACTACACCGAGACCGTCCCAACGCAGCCCGTCTAGGCACTCGTTGCACCAATTTGTGGCCATCAGCCACTCCTTCTCCGACGGCTGTTCGACCTGGTGCGTTCTCCTGACAAGGACACCGGGAGCAGCCATCGGACCGCACCTGGGAGACTGCGGGCGCGGTCGTGGCCCTGAAAAGGACCGTCCTGCGTCTGCCACGAGGAGGCTTCCGGATGTGGACCCCAAGCTGTTGGTCCTGGATGCTGTCGAAAATTAGCAGTCGTTCCCATCCCAAGGAGGCAGGCAGGTGTCACTGGCAATAAAAATGTAATACCAAATCACATCCTTGTCATACTGCACCAACCCCAAATAAGTTGGAAGTAGGGTAGGAAAAAGAAGAGATGACCTTCACGGCGCCAAGGCGAGAACCTTGGTGGGCCTAATGTGACATCATGGTGAGTTGAGGACTCACCTGCTCAGCCACTAATACTACTTAGTCTCTAGGGCTTTCGATCGGGAAGGAGAGGCATAGGTACCTAAAGGGACTCGCAACCAGACGTCAGATGTTGTGCTGGAACAACGTACACGAACACATAGGATTTACGTTCGAATCAAAACGCGGCAAGTGACTCGACTCGCGGCACTATCTCTATTTATCAAGTTTTTTTTAAACAGGCGATTACCTTGGTGAAGTGTTATCTTCTAGTCTGGTAGGTCGAATTTTCCTTGGGGGTTTCTAGTTAACAGGTACCTATATCAGTCGTCGGATCGGAAAGGGAGCAGCCGACCTGAGAGTGCCTTTGAAGCTTTGAAGGTGCGGACTTCGACTCAGCTGTAGTGTGATGTGGAAAAATTGAAAAAGCGCCCAGGTATATCTGTAGCTGGTATAGTGCGACGTTTATGACCCTTCTCATCACACTCTGCGTGTGCGGTGTGGTGTGTGCTTGAGTGTGAAGTTGTGTTGAGCAAAGGGCCATTTAGTTGTACCTAGCGTATTAGCGCTCGTGATAGGATCGTCCTGCAGGCTAATTCGCTAACTTTTTTTGGCAGATGAAAATGCTGATCACCGTGTGAATTAAATATCCATTGCTCTTTTTACAAGTCAAGTGCCATAATAGCGAGTCGTGTAAAACATCAATGGATATGTCAAAAAAATTAGCGAATAGGCCTACTGGTCTTTCAGGACATTTTTTGGTCTGCGGCGGGCGGCAACTTGAGACCCATAGATACCATCAAAAAACAAAAGTATTAACAGTGAAAAACACAGAACAGGGTTAACCTTTCGATCATGCATGGCTTCTTATAAGTAGCAACATGTTGTAAATTAATGTTGCCAACCCTTATCTCTCCAGAGCTCCAGAGAGCACGACTGGTCCGTTTACGTCACCGGCTATCTTCAACGAAATGAAAGGTCGCCGCGCTGTCTCTCCTGCAGAGTTATTTTCATTCGATTGCCACTCGAGTTCAGTTTACCGATTATACTCCTACACACTCGAACGCTATTGAAATTTAAATTCATATTGTAACGTTCGTTTAAGCGTTATTATTTTCCTGTACACGTTAACTTTAAATTTTGTCAACAATCCTTATTACCGTAGTACCTACTTATTACACAGGTAGTCAGATGTAATTTTATTTAATCAAATTAGATTGTATTTTATAATATTGTACTAATTATTTTTAATTCAATTGAAAATTATTTTTTTACACTGATCTAGACCTAGTCGCCTGAAACACAAGATAATTATCCTAGTTCAATCTCCTTGTCGATTGTAATATAGTTGTTAATGTTATCTTGTACATATTTATCGTAAACAAATTATTATTGTTCTATATTGAAAGAAAAAAAGTGAAGAAAATATGTAATTACGAGTAGGTAAGTATTTCATTCAACATCTAACAACTAAAGGGTCATATCCAATTACAACCGTTCTTGATGAAATCGACAGTTATCCGATAAAGGACCTTTAGATCGAATTAGCCTAATTGTAGAGAAAGTATTTGAGCTAACCCATTAACTTGTAGTTTGTCGCTTGCCTATAAACAAGTATAAGGAAAGGAGTTATTTATTATTAACGAGTTGTTTATAAGCAAGCGACAAAAAGAAAACTCCAAAAATTTCAAAATTCCCTTATTTATTTCAGTTCATTTTGAACGCTTATTCCGTTCGTAAGTCTACCAGGAGGCCTGTTTCTGAGAAGTACGCTCAAGAAACTCGGCGAGTTTGTTCCTCCCTTAATCTTAATTAATGGCTTCGCGGTAATAAAGCATTAGCCAATGTCAAGTGAGAGTTGATTGATTTAAAAATGGAGTTTCCCAACACGTGTTTTTACAACTCAGGTGACCCAGATGTTAAAATTTCTCTTTTTAAATTTCTCCCGAAACCTATTTCAGGCACCAGTCCCTCACAAATTTAGATGTAACCTATTGTCACCTAGACTAGAATTACCTACCATTATGTACCTAAATAGTGGTGGGCTAATAAATACTTTTTTGAAATACTTTAAGGGGCTTAAAGATGTATTAAATTTAATTCACAACGATATGTAATTTTGTATGTGAGTAAATAAATAAATTTGACCAAAACCTTATTCTCAAAGACTGGTGGACAAAATAAATTTAATAAACAATGAAGCAAAGCAATAACATTTGGAAAAATTACCTCTGTCACGTTTATTGTTTTACGCACAATGAATGTATAGTGGTAATTCCATCTTACATTTTCTTTTCCACGTGAATATTTTAAAAATTACAATCAGAGTGCGATGTGATTCATCGGATTTTACGAGACTCAAACTATGCGTCATATGGACGACATTGTGAATTGTGTCTTTTTGTCATTGTGTATTCTTTTAGTGAGATTAAATATAACGATCGCAAAAGTCAACTACGCGAACGGTTAGTGCTCGGATGGGTGAACAAGCGTTTTTAAATCGAGTTTTCTTTATGCGATGTTTAGTAGGCAAGGATTGCAATCCGTCTTCATTTTTAATCTGACCGTCTCAACCGAATTGATAAAATACGGACCATTTTTCGTTGCAAAAGATATTGTTATGATTGTGCGGAGGTAGTAATAGTAGTATAAAGAGTTTTTTTTATATTAGATAACGATTAAACCACAGATTTAATAATACAAGGAGATAGGCCAAGCCGGCCTTTAACTTGCGACAAGTGTATGCCCTGTGGGCATACATTTCCGCCACTTCGCCTTCCGATAAAGGCAATTGAATACGTAACTCAGCGATTTGAGCGATCTCCTTTGCGGCTGTACTTAACTTTCATCGCTTCGCAGTCCTTAAGACGCGCGCAATGAATAGTGTATATTACGGCATGCTCCACTAGAACATGTTAAGTAGTACGGCCGCTGTGGCCCAATTCACGTTAATACATTCGATCTAAAAATCGTTGTAGTTTGGAAATCGTTCGATCGTAGTCCTATCCAATTTTGGTATTCACATGTTACTCAGCTACATCTCGATAGGACGACAACTCAATAAGATCGGAACTAAAGCACATCTGAACGACTTGTCAAGGAAACAAAAAAGATGCCCGCAAATGATTTGATTTTCTACTAAAAGGTTCAAATATACTTTATACTTCAAATACAGTTATTTACGACAAGTTAATCAAATTAAATCAATCAATATCGATAATATTTAACATAGAACGTGATACGAAAATATTTTAGCTGAATACCTCTCAGTTGACATTTCGGTGCGATTTTAAAACGATTTATTAGCTGAATACGGGTAGACGATGGTTCAACGACATTGCGATCGAGCTACTTCAAAATCGGTACATTTGACGTACGTGAATACGAAAAAGTGTTTAAACGACTAAATCGCTGCGATATCCCAACGGTTTTAATACGTGAATTGTGGCCCAATTCACGTAAATACATTCGATCTAAAAATCGTTGTAGTTTAGAAATCGTTCGATCGTAGTCCTATCCAATTTTGGTATTCACATGTTACTCAGCTACATCTCGATAGGACGACAACTCAATAAGATCGGAACTAAAGCACATCTGAACGACTTGTCAAAGAAACAAAAAAGATGCCCGTAAAATGATTTGATTTTCTTCTAAAAGGTTCAAATATACTTTATACTTCAAATACAGTGATTTACGATAAATTAATCAAATTAAATCAATCAATATCGATAATATTTAACATAGAACGTGATACGAAAATATTTTAGCTGAATACCTCTCAGTTGACATTTAGGTGCGATTTTAAAACGATTTATTAGCTGAATGCGGGTAGACGATGGTTCAACGACATTGCGATCGAGCTACTTCAAAATCGGTTCATTTGACGTACGTGAATACGAAAAAGTGTTTAAACGACTAAATCGCTGCGATATCCCAACGGTTTTAATACGTGAATTGGGCTACTGATTGCGACACTCGGTCTTCCTATGAACTCGGCGATTCGACCGATTTCCTTAGATTGATATATCTGTGGATTAAACTATTAGAATGGTGCCTACTATGAATCCAGTCACCTACACTATAGTGTGTTTCACGTTAATTTTCCATATTTCCCTACATTTCCAAAATGGATCAATTGTAGTAAGTAACAATAAGTGTACCAATGGGGGGCGCATTTTCTTACATAACTTTTCAGTTCCTATCATTGGAGGTCCGAAAATATTTCTCATACCATTTAAAACCATAATGATCATTCTTCATAACAAATCATTCTTCATAACTTCATTAAATCATAATCATTGAAATTCATAATATCATTAATCATACATTTTTGGGCGAGTCTAGTGTTTTATGCACCTACATGGCTGGGTGATGGGTAGGATAGAGTTTTTTTATGACCAGGCGGAGTGCACTGTTTTTGTAAGCAGCAAGGTAGTAACAGTATTAATAAAAAAATTATGATCACTAACTGTTATGAGCTCCGTTGGTAGTAATAAAAATGTATGAATAAAAAAAGTATGAAAAATAAAATTATGAAGAGTGATTATTATGAACACAAATCGGTAGTAAGACAAAGAATAGGATTTAGAATATTATGTGAGCCAATATGGACCCGTACCAATGACATGCAGCAGTGTTATGTCATTGGTACACTTATTGTTGAGAGTTTTTATTTGTACTTAGGCTATTAAGTAAAGTAGGTACCTAAGTCATATTATAAAATCTAACATACTTGACTCCTTACTTACACCCAGACCAATAATGGATCACACAGTATTCAATTTAGTGGTCGATCCGTCAAGTGGATCGCACTCGACAGATTAATTTAATTCCTAATCTAGATATTATTAAATTAGCTTTCAATGTTTACTCAACATTAGACGCTCTGTCGCCAGGCCACACCACAAACATGGAGTGGTGCCAATTGGGGATATCAATGCCAATTAAATTGATGTCGACCAGTCTACGTTTGATCTACCCACGTACGCTGATGTATTTAATACGGCAATGGAAAAAGTGGTTTTACTGACAAACTTTGGTTCAATTACAAAGCACCTTATTTCCGATTGAATAAGATTGATCTTAAAATGAGAGATTTGTGTTTGATCTCAAAACACTTAATTTCTTGACAAATCTTTTGATGTGCCCTGTGATTCAAATATAACTACACCTGAGGTTTCCAATTTTAATTTATTATAAGCTAAAGACTCTATTTTTATTATCGAAGTCAATGAACTGTATCTATAAGAAGCGAATACATTGTCTCTGTGTTAAAATACCCATTGATCCTTAGAATTAGTTGCAAATTAATGGTAATGATGTCTGTGCTGTAATGATAATTACCTATTAGACGAGTCAACGAATAAATGCTTATATGTAATGACCCGTGGATATGACTAAAAATAGGAGTAGTAAATTCACGAGTAATAATAACAATAGCTGGATGTCTAATTTTTAAATCTGTATAAATTAAATACGCCGCTGTCATGGTGGTTATGTATATGTCGCAAGAATTGATCACATCCTATGTATTTTTTTTAATAAAAAGGTCAAGTCAATGACTCCATTCCACTTTATAGTAAGCAGAAGTGAAGTCCAAATGCGAAGATACCTAGTGAGAGAGATATAGCACCCGTACTGGCCAGCCTTACCTTGCCGATTTGCAAGGTGATTCTTCACGCCTTTTTTAAATGACCCATGATTGCAAGAACACGTATGCTAACAGTGAATTCCATTTCTTGATTGTGCCAAAAATACAAGTTGCCAATAATCTTAGTTCGCAAATGTTAACCATAGTTTGTCGGTGGCACCGTAAGCCAGCACGCATAGCCCTTAAAAGGAAGGCAGATGGTGGGATTAGGGAAAAAGCTCCTCAGAGCACTCGCCGTGGCACAAATGGTAGAACGCGCTTAAAGACACAACCCAACGCAATTGGAGCTCAAGATGCTTGGTTACCACTTCGTCGCCAATGATGCGGATCGCGCGACGCTGTTACCTATCCATAGCATAGAGTAAGTACTTGGCGGAGCCATCCCACAGATGCGAGCAATAATCTACGCAGGACCGTACCTGCTTCTTGTATAGCAGAGTTGATCAGGGGTGAAAATACGCCGCACCTGGTTCAGGTTTCAGGAGGTGGAGTTGTGAAGCTGTTTTTTTAGATGTAATTCTTCGATGATCCTTCTTATCATGATTCGATCAAATGCAAAATTTGTGCTTATTTTGGCTGACCGAATCTGTTTTAAAGATTCTTTAGAACGGATTCGGTCAGCCATAAGAAGCTGAGTGCAGCTTGTTCATAAAAGACATATCAAATAAAAATAATACTAACTTACCAATAATAATCGAATACCTTCTGACACTAATGTTGAATGATATAGATCGTGTTGATATTTTAATATACTCCGTGATTTTGATCAATTCTCCGTTTTTATCGTGTTCTTGCGACAAATACAATTATGCAATTTCATTTCGGCTAAGTCTCTGCTTTTTTGCAAACAAAATAAAGATAAAACTCTACGTGATAATCAATCCATCACTTTAAGCTTGTTATACTGCCTTTGACATCTGTCAGTGACGTCACGATAACTGTATACAAGTGGAAATGCACTTTTTGAGTACTTTTCCACACAATTGAATTTGATAAGCAATGATGTTTTAATATTGTATAAATCATTGTTGATAAGGACCAAAAATATTTTCTTTTGTGAAAGGTTTCTTAAATAATTTAAGGTTTCTCCCTGTTGTGGAAAAAGTATCAATGCTTACCTATTTGATATTAAAAATCTGACTAAACGACTGAACTGAATAGCGCTTAAAGTTCCTTGTATTAAATTAATTATTGTAGGTATTTTACGAGTTTCTTCCGAGTTCTTGTTGTAATAGCACGCATTTTTAACTCAATCTACCGTATAATTGACTGTTGCTATAAATACATTAGTGGTAAGCCTGTATGTAGGGTCGTCTGGGTAGGAAACACCGCCTTTCTTATTTCTGCCGTGAAGCAGTTCGCTGTGTTTCAGATAGAAGGGAAAGGTATTGTAATTAGTGGGCATGGAAGGCATATCATCTTAGTTCCCAGGATGGCAACGCACTTGCAGTGTTAAGTGATTTACCCTAAATATTGCAAGTGTCTATAGGCGACGGTAACCACTTGTTTGCCATATCGTAGTATAAAAAAGGCATGTAACACGCACCCCTACAGTCCGTGCCATCCCTATCCCTTCTCGAAGGTCAAGTCGTATGTCCTTGAGGTAAGAGCAGTCAGTAGTCAGTCAGTCATTCCAGTCACATAACGACCGCCGTGCTACGGCTATCTATCGTGGCCGTACGTTACACGCGTGCTCATGTGATTCGACCACCCCAGCCCGCCTAGCATGACCACCGAAACACGATATGATATAGCCATTTATCACTTTGAACTGTCAAAAATCATTGGATATAACCGCAAACTTGAAATTTTATCAAAACTGCGAACATGTAAAGGATTATACTTGTTAGCAGTTTCGATAAAATTTCAAGATGGTGGTTATATCAAATGACTTTTGAAAGTTCAAAGCGATAAATGGCTTTATCATATCGTGTTTCGGTGGTCATGCTAGGCGAGCAGGCCGCCATTCACGATAGGTACCGCTCTTTGTATTGAACAGTAATTACCTCTCAATCAAAGTTTTAGTTTATATTATTGTACACTAATTTTCGTAAGTAGCCTAAATTATCGGGATATGTGTTATAGTTCATACTAGTGTCAGGCTAGTACTCCTAGAGGCAGGTATAAAGAATCCACTGAATCTCGCAAATACGCTGGTCTATCAGGAGACTACTTGTTTGAGCCATTTGGGATAGCCAGAGCACCTCACTTTTTCGGGATATTGCAGAGCGATTACCTATGACAAACAGACTGTAAGGAGCTATGCAGACAGGGCAACTTTGATCTCCGTATTGCGGAAACTGGCGACATAGCACCTCTCGTTGTGAGATTCGATGATTGTATCAGTTTTCAGTTACTACAATAAAGGACAGAATCAGTTTGAAATTAACGCAATTAGCAACGGTCTTTGTAAGTTGTGTCAAGTTGCTGGCAATGTCGTGACTTTTGACCTCAGACCAATGATTTTGACCATTGATTTGAAAAGTTTATATAGTATTTAGAATCTCGCTAACAGTAAACCTCGCCTTTTTGTTGCTGCAACTGTACCTTTAAGGAAAAATACTAAAAAGTTTAGTAACATCAAACATTTTCCGCGGAGTAGGGAAGGGGACTAGGGCAGGTAGCGAGTGTCACGTTAGTGGCTGCTTACCACCAGGAAGGTCGTATGCTTGTCTGCCAACCACTTAACATAAAAAAAAACAAAAGTTTATAGTTATTTCAACTAAGTTGATAGTCTCTTCAACTAAAATTGCTTTGTTTGCATAGCGCTAAGGCTTTGTATTTCCCACAAAAATTGTCTCGCAATTCAGCGAGATAATGCAGCAGTGTTATGTACGTCATTGGTACACTTACTGTTATAGAAGACCTATGCGAAACTTTTTATTTATATTTAAGCTATTATGTATGTAGTAAAAAAGTTGATAATATTGGCCTATATTTTTTAATATTCGTTACATGTATAATTGTATATCTAAAAAGCGTCGCTGGCGTAGTGCGTAAGAGCGTCGTCTCCCACCCGGGGGGCACTGGTTCGATCCCCGCCAATGTGTTTTCAAATTTTGAATTCATATGTACGTTTAATCGACGCTTTTACGGTGAAGGAAAACATCGTGAGGAAACCTGCACACACCTATGAAGAAATTCTTAGGTTGTGTGTGAAGTCGACCAACCCGCACATGGCCAGCGTGGTTGACTAAGGCCCCTACTCGTCCCTAATGTGGGGTAGGCTCGAGCCCACAGAACATAGATATATCTATGTTCTGTGCTCGAGCCCCTCGGTGGGGACATATTATGAGCTGTTGATGATGATGATAATTGTATATCTATTCTCGTACGATTATCTTAATAAGTGCTACGCTTTATTATGACTTATTAATAGCAAATGACATCATTAGAAGCTATTGTTCATTCATCGTAACCCGAATCTCCTGGGAACTGACCTACCGGATATTAAAGATGAATTATGCATGGCAGTGTCCAAACCCTATTATAATACAACGATTAAAAGTCAGTTCTGCATATTAATGTAATTATTGTGGTGGTATTTTACCTCTTATGATATGTGACAACGGCTCATCTGATGGTAAAGCAGGCGCCGTAGACTAAAGACGCTTACGACGCTGATCCATTCCCACAGTCTGGATAACCCACCATCCACTAGTGTTTATTCCGTACGACTTATCTTCATGGATAAACTGCAGGAAACCATCATAAGGATAAATAAAACCGTTGGGGCCACTAATGCTTTCCTGCGACTTTGTATCTAACTACTAAGTCAAGATTGTCGTGTTGTGCAGGCGCAACGGAAGAGGCCAAAAGATTTTGAGACCGTCATTCTTTCGCGCTTTGCCCATCTACTAGAATTAATTCCTTGTTGATTGTACATTCCGGAAGGAATAAACTCTAGTGGATGGGGGGCTATTATCATTTCGTTCGATAGAAACGTTAATATCGTTTGTCACTTGTCTAGGCCCTCTTATCTGGAATAGTGAAACAAGCCCTAAGCATACTTAAGGGATAGGAGATATATCCCCTATCCCTTGGAGATATAGCAACCTTTCCCACACACACAACACTATGAAAATGTAGAGTTCTTGAGTGTCTTACTTCTGTAAAGTGGAGGTACTGTTCCAATTTGGGCGCTCCAAATTCTAATAGCTAATCCATTGTAACACATTTAAGTGGTGCGTGAGATTCTATCACAGGTTTATACATAAGCCAGGGACATGATCGCTCTATTTACTAACGTAAAAACCCGTATGGGTTACACTCAGGGTTGCCAGGTGTTCGGTATTTTAGCACTGTGTTCGGTGTTCGGTATGACAAAAATACCGAAGTATGGGAGGTTCGGTATTTTTTTTCTGATTAATTTTTCTTCCTGATAAACGAATTGTGGCCTCGTTATCAGGGCCCATTAGGGACAAAAGTACCCCCCCCCCCCCCCTAGTAATAAAATCCGGAGATACGACAAAGTAAAACTATTTTCATAAACCCTAGGATAGGCGCGACTCAAAGGATCAGCAATACGGCAAGTGAGGAGTTTTTTTTTTTTTGCTCACTGTTCGGTATTTTTTTGGAAAAGACCTGGCAATCCTGTTACACTTCATCTGAACGCTATTAAAATGTGTTGTAATGGAATCGTTTTCGATTTGGTTAAACTACGTTGTAAATAAAGGAATAAGCTCACCGGGGCGTTCTCGTGTTATTATTTTAGTATCGTAGAAACAAAAAACCCAATTATACGTTCTTATCTTAATCTTAACTATGGCTTCGCAATAAGCATTTAGCCAATGTCGAGTGAAAATTGTACGGTAGATTAAATTAACAATGGCGTCTCTCAACTTGTTTTAACAAGAAGAATTCGGGAGAAACTCCCAATTATTTTTATATTATACGGATTATTTTTATACTTTTATACTTAGAGTTCCTCTAAGTATAATTATTTAGTATGAGTATTATAATTATACTTAGAGGAACGTCCCGTAACATAAGAGAACGTCCCTTACACAGAAAAGGTAATCACTACGTTTGGTCCCTTATATTATGACGTGACAGCTGTCAAGCTTAGTGCTTATGTTTTTATGGTAACTTAGACAGTATGGTAAACTCTGACATTGTTTCATCCTGAGGTTTCATCAAGTCTTTGAAACTTACATTTCTAAAATCCGAACGAAATATTTTTGCAAATAGAAACTACCTTATATTATGAAATAATTGTTGCATTTACAAACGCGTAAATATTTTTTATAACTATAAAAAACACACTGAAATAAAAAATGTCGTTCGGATTTTAGAAGTGTAAATTTCAAAGATTTGATAAAACAATATAATACCATAAATACATAAACGCACAGCACTGACAAATTTCGACGGCGAAAGCAGTGCCCCGGTAGCGTAGTGGTTAACTCAGCCGCCCGGATTGCGGAGAATGCTGGGCTCGATTCCCACCTGGGGCCAGGTCTATTTTTTTCAGTGTATTTATTTCTAGTTTTAAAAATATTTACGCGTTTGTAAAGGCAGAAAATATTCCATAATATAAGGTAGTTTCATCTTAACTGGACGTTCAACTTTTGCAAAATATTTCGTTCGGATCTTAAAGTGTAAATTTCAAAGATTTGATAAAACAATGTATTACCATAAATACATAAACGCACAGCACTGACAAATTTCGACGGCGAAAGCAGTGCCCCGGTAGCGTAGTGGTTAACGCAGCCACCCGGATTGCGGAGAATGCTGGGTTCGATTCCCGCCTGGGGCAGGTCGATTTTTTTATTTTTTCTTGGTTTAAAAATATTTACGCGTTTGTAAACGCAAAAGTTATTCCATAAGCTGTCAAGCTGTTGTCAAAATGTGTATGTAAACGTCAAAAAATTAGGAATATCACTAAGAATATCATGGAGTTTTCTGCCGAGTTCTTGTCGTAAAAAAAGTGTTAAGAGACTCCATATTTATCTCAATCTACCGTACAATTGTCTGTTACTTTTTGTGCATTTTCACTTGACATTGGCGAAATGGGTAATCTTTGTGTGTCGCGAACGCCATTAATTTTTTTTCTATTTTTTTGTTTCAGGACTCTTATCTAAAATAGACATGTCAGTCCTATCGGACCTTACATTACATTCACACAACATAACCATTTACGTAACAAATTTAAATCGCAGGAGGCGGCCGCAAACGGTCGACGATCTGCGCAGAAGGTCATAAAGGCCAGTTGCTCCTTCTGAGGCTGGTTCGGCCAATAAACTTTGGATCACCCCTATGTGTTGCCTGTTTATGTTCAGTCTGTCAAACAGCGCCCGCCTCTCTGCGTGGCACCGGACACACTCCATCAACAAACGCCATTAATCTAAACGAAGAAGTCGGAATATCATTCATAACAAAGAGTATATAATACACTACGTTTAATTCATAACACGCGATAAGTAGCGTATTAAATAAGGCACACTTTCTTTTGTTTTAGTTTGAGCTGCTACCACCTATCACAATAACACTAAGATAATTAACAATACTTAATAATGTTCATATGCATATCTATTAATTTCACGTCTATATTTCGGCTAAATACGATAACTAATCACAAAATACTATCTTTGACAAGCAACGATAATAATTGTAACAAAATGTTTAATTAGGTATTACGAAACCCTAACAGTTGGTTCCAGAAGATAAGAATGAACATATGACGCAGTAAGTAAATGTTTACAACGAATGTATGTTATTTACCTATATTGCGGTTGCGGTTACGCCATCGCAGCGGTAGCTAGCGAATTTTGATAAATTCATTATTTTTGTTGTAAATTAACAAACAAAGTGTACCGCTAATAGCAGTGCAGATTTTTTTATGTTTTGACGGAGTTCTGGCGTTCATCTCTGCTGATGTTCGAAGGTGGATGGAAGTGAGCTTACACCCAGGATCCTTAACTGAGGGACTGACTGGACTGGACCATCTTATCACATCTGGTGGAATACAACTACATATTTGTTCTGTTTCTCGTTACATCGTGTTTCTATTGGAATAGGAATAGAATAACCGTTATTGCACTCCATTTATAATTAATTGGACGCGTACTGCTGAGATGAGTTTGTGTGTACCTCACATCATCTGTACTTGTTGTTGGCTTTTGCGTTTGATTGTTTACTGAAGGTTTGTTACTTTCTGGGTTTGGTCCCCTTTTATGCAGGCTGGCATAACCTATCACTATTTGGAGGCACTGTTTGGACCATACTGCCAGATGTGGCATTGTGTAACGTAAAATTACCTTAGGCTCTGCTCCACCCCTCATGGGATTACGAGCCTGATCATAATATTTATAATTAATTGGATCCGGATTGCTGAGATGTCAAAATCATCTGTTACGTCTGTCATGAACGTTGGTTTTTGTTTGTCGCTTCAATAAAGGTTGGTTTCTTTTTGCATGTGATACCCCTTTTATGTAAGCGACGACCAGCAGCAACCTGTCACTATTTTGGAGCATCAATGTGGCTTTATAGCTAGATGTTACCTAAGACTCTGCTCAGCTCCTTCTAGGAGTTACGAGACGGCACACAAACTTGCGGCCCACCTGGTGTTAAGTGGTCACCGCCGCCTATAGACACTTGCAATATTAAGTGTAAATCACTTAAGGCCGCAAGTGCGTTTGCCATCCTGGGGACTAAGATGATATGCCCTCCATGCCCAGTAATTACACTGGCTACCTTTCCATTCGATCCGAAACACAGCAAACTGCTTCACGGCAGAAAAATAATTAACGCTATGTATGTATTTGTGTATTATTACTTATTATGTGTAGAATTAATTATTAATTAGGAACAATGACAAAATAATAATTACCTAAGTTAATGAAAAATTAAGCCAAAATACAGTTGCTTAAAAAATAGCCAAAATGCAAAATGTTGGAAATTCGTGGAGATTTTAAGAAAGCTAGGACATAGTGTTGCCCGTATACAGCGGATTCCCGTGACCAGTACGTTTCCGACGATTACCAGATCGTCAGTCTTCCTTGTGACGGGTCTTACCTACCAATGCTGAGTCTCCCGGTACACAGACGGCACTCGAGAACTTTATCATGTACCAATGACGGACCTGGTTGGAGATCCTCGGGTGAGGCCTATGTCCAACCAGTTGACGTCTCTCGGCTGAAATGACGAGGGCACAGTAAATTAGCCGCTTGAATTAGGAGCGCCCAAACTAGTGCAGAAGATTATAGTCAAATAACATGACATTTTCATTGTTTTCTGTCGGTGACAAGGTTGACATAACTCCACAGGGTGGAGATGGAGTTAATATTGGCAGCGTGCAAGTTAGCCGGACCGCTTGTTTTCAAACCACATAGCACATAGAAGTTCCTAATTTTGCCTTCTTTTAAATCTTCTTACGCATGAGTATATTTACAGATTGTTGCTATCTTCAAAAGATTAATATAAAACCTCACATAATCTAAACATTATCTACATACATATAGGCTACATATATTATGAAGCCATTTTGTTTTGAGATCAATCACTTGTCAGTGATATTTATTGCTAATAATTTTTTATGTATGTTTACTAGCCGAGTCAGATCAACGATCGACCTTGGAGCAGTTTCAGCAACATTTGTGCTACGTACAAGAGAATATCACGGGGAATGTTCTGAGGAGTTGTTCGGATTTATACCTGCCGCTGCATTTCGCCATCGTTCCTCGCGACTTGAAATCCATCCCCACAGTTATTCTGAATTTCCACCGCAATTTTTCGCGCAATTTTCTACCGTGGACCAAAAGAGTGTGAAAAAGGAAAATGAAAAAGCTCTTTATTTAAATGGACTTTGCTAAGTACTTTTAAATCGTCAAAAGCGCTACCACAATTTCGAAGAAATAATTATTTTACTTAAATAATTATTATTATGCTGAGATGGAGAAGAAATGGGAGAGAAGAAATGGTGGAACCAACTATCGCCAGCAGTGTTCCCAAACTGACAGAACTGAAAAAATCGGCCTGCCCCCGGCGGGAACTCAGCATTTTCCGCAATCCGGGCGGCTGTGTTAACGCAGCCGCCCGGATTACGGAGAATAATGGGTTCGATTCCCGCCTGGGTCAGGTCGATTTTCTTCAGAGTATTTTTTCTAATTTTAAAAGCCTATATAAATTTCGGACCCAAAAAGGCCATATCATATCAGAAATAAAATGGGTTTAACGTCACTCAAAAGGTACCAAAACTAAGCTGAATTGCTTAAATTTCTAAGTTAATACTAGAAAATGCACTGAAAAAAAATCGACTTGCCTCAGGCGGGACACGAACCCGCATCTTCCGCAATCCGGGCGGCTGCGTTGCCTGAGGCAAGTCGATTTTTTTCAGTGCATTTTTCTAGTATTAATATTTACGCGTTTGTAAACGCAAAAATAAAAATTATTTCTAAGTTTATTTTTAAAACTACATACTGTGCGTGCCCCGGTATCACTAGTGGTTTTTATTCAAAAAGAATAACACAAACACGGAGGTGCTATCAAACAATAGTAGAAGTTCTATTGCTAATTACGGCTTTTACTAGCAATTCTCTCGGCTCGGCATCAGTTAGTGGGGTATCAAAACAACATAACGACGCCGACATTGCAATAAACTGGTTTATATCCCATTAAATTAGTTTTACTCCTTTACTTTAGTTTACGACAATTCATGGGGCATTGCAGTTGTAAAATCGACGTAGGTTTCGCTGTAGACACATTAAATTGATTCTGATGAAATAAGTAACTTGATTCGTAATGTTTCGAAATAACTGATAATATTACATAGAAAAGGGAACAGAAAGTTGGGCGTTAAAGCGCGGATACATGAAACTTATAAACTGTACTGTAACTGTAACTGATATCGGCATGCTACGCTGGATAACAAAGGAAACAACTTAGGTATTAGATTGTTAGTAGCTATTTGCAAACTTTTTTACACATGAAAGTGAGAATCACCGAACAATGCATTTTTAAGTGAAAGTGCCATATTATTATTTTTGTAAAACAGGAAGAAATCGTCTACATATAAAGATAAAATATAATAATATACAATATACTCTCTCCCGCCCGTTTAACGAAAATGCATTGTTCAGTGTCACATTGCTTGTATTGTAAATATAGTAATACATCTTTTACTTTAGAGTACCAAACACGTGGGGACTGTTTTAAGCCATAGATGGCCTTTTTAAGGAGACAAACCTCACCTGGTTTAATAAACCCAGATGGTTTTATAGATATGGCCTTATAAATTTCTTCGAATAAATCGCCGTTTAAAAACGCTGTTTGAACGTCTAGATGTTCTATGTCGAGACTTAGTTCAGTTGCTCTCTGAGCGACGTGTATCGGACTACAGGTAAAAACACCTCCGAATAATCTCCGCCTTTACACTGCGTATAAGTTATTAGGCATTGTTATAAAAGGAGAACCACCAGTAACCATAAATATATAATTTTATAATTCTGATTAAAGATTTCTGGCTCTTAGATTTTACGCTTGATTCGCGATACAAAATGATTCATGAACTCTGGGAAGGTTAATGGCTTCCGACCAAAATATCGGGCTTAAGGAAAACGGTGCCGCAGACTTTTCGCCGAATCGCCTGCGCACCAGCGTGTGTTGATAAACATAAGATCGCACACTTGATAACATTTAAAAGAGAGAGAAAGTGGTGAAAGATGTGGCGTCAAAAGTGTTTGTTTTAAAAGAGCTTCCGACCTAGACTTTGCTTGAATTTTCGTAGGAAACCCTTTGAGGGATAATATATTTTTTGGGTTAGTACAAGATTTTAATGCAGGTATTATTATTTAATTTGGAGACGCAGTTTCAGAGACGCATATTAAATCTGGTTTTGCGTAACTATAATTACCTACTTTATTTCTATTTGTACGGACCAGTTAAATTTATTATCAATTGTCACTCCGAGATAAGTGTGATTGTTTAGACTCTCAATACAGAGACAATTACATGAATAAACATCATTACACTATATCTATCTTTTAAGGCTGGCTTACCTTTTTTTCGAAATGGCTTTCTAATTTCCGCAATGTAAGTGTCAATTTTTTAGAAGGTGGTAAGCCAGCCTTGGGGTCCACGTCCGGAAGCCTCGTCGTGGCGGACCCTGGTAACGTGGTGGGGAAAATTTCTCGGCGGATGTGTGGCTTTTGATGTCAAGTGTGTCCCCTTGGCATTCGAAGTCACATGCCATCGTCGAGTTTGTTTTTGTTTTCCCACCATGGCTAGTTCCCGACGGCCCTTTTCAAGGCCACGACAGCGCTCGGAGTCCCCCGGATGCGGTCCGATGGCTGTTCCCGGTGTCCTCGTCAGGAGGACGCGTCAGGTCGAGCAGCCGTCGGTGGAGGAGTGGCTACTGGCCACCAATTGGTGCAAGGAGTGCTTAGACGGGTAGCGTTGGGACGGTCTCGGTGTAGTTGCGCTCACGTGCGCAGATCCCGAGCGTCCCGTAATAGCGCACTGGAGGTCAGGCCGGGGAGGATGTTTAGTGGGTATGGAGGGAACGCCTTTACCTCGAGTCCCACATATCCCCTGCGGTTGGCACCACCCCGCAGGGACGATGCGTAAATGCATTTGACCTCCCCGTCAACAAAAAAAAGGATATACGCTAATAAACACCACACCCGTTTTATATATAAAACTGGGTAAATACTGTTCTCAGAACTGTCTTGGCCTGAAGCCAATATTCAGAGATTATATCTGCCGAAAGATCTAATGAACAACGTACTGTCACAGTACGGAAAGAAATGGTACATGATTGATTGAAGGGGATTTATCATTGCTAAATTGCCTTTAGGGATCTGTAGGATTGCAAAAGACTGATGTTCTTTTACCGCAGGTCAATCAACCTGTTAATTATAATATGCTTTTTGGTTTTGTGGCCCTTTTATGTAGGCGACAGACTGGCAATCAGTCACTATTTGGAGGCATTGCATGTCACATACTGCCAGATGTGGCTTTATGTGTAACATGTTACATAAGGTTCTACTCAACCCCTCATGGGATTACGAGCGTGATCGCATGTATTTCTTCACATACACAATGTCATACCATAAATTAATAAACAGCTAAAACTTTATGGATTTATTTTTGCGATAACAAAAAATAAACAGTATTATAGAAAAAAAATTTTTTTTAATGTTATATAAGTACATAGTTTTATTGATTCTCGCACAACTTATCAATTTAGTATTACATATTTTTAAAAGCCTCAAAGGCCTCGTTACAATCAATGCTGAAAACAGTATTTTGTATACTTTATTTTTGTTCAACAGTAAAAAGTATAATGTAGTGAAAAACAGTATAATACTGTTATAAATAGTATAGTTGGCAACCCTAGCTTCAATCCAATTAGAAGCGTAACATAAATATTTATTCGTAACCAGTGCAAAAAAATCTCTCAGAGATATACTTAGGTAGTATTCCCGTGTAAATATAATTAATTTTTATCTTTGATTGAGTTGTAAGGAAAGGTTCATTTTGTCAGTGGAGTAACTCGTAATAAAGTAAACACATTTAGGCCCGTATTACAGAATGACACTCAGAAATCAATCATGTCTTGAAAATCGTCTATCACTTTCTATCAAGCATAAAGTGATAGAGATGTACGACGCTCAAGTCGGTGTTAATTCTTGAGATTCATTCTATTATACGTGCCTTAGATATGTAAGTACAGACGACAGCACCACGGCTACCACAAACTGTCTCCAAATGGACTCCTTTTCGTGGAATAAGGTAGAAAAATTATTTAAGAAATTTTACAGTTTTAGATAGCAGTACGTACAACATAGCTTATACAGAAATTTTCAGTCTATATTCAAAATTATTGAAATGTTAAGTAATTATGAGTATTTATTATGTTACCTAGGTGTAAAAAAGAATATAAGTATCGAGAATGTTTATACTTATTTCCGTGTTAATAATTTTATTAAACGCCAAACATGTTTTTTTATGTTAACTATTTGGTTCGCAGACAAGTATAAGATAACAATAATAACAATTATCGACCTTTAAGTTTTCAAAGTCGTCATCAAATTGTGACATTATTTTTACTATCGTCAAATAGGGCAACATATTTTTTTCACCTAACTTCTTAAACTTTGAACTTCTATTGTTCCAGTAAGCTGATGTAACTGAATCATGCTTGATGTAATTAATTTCATGAAACTTTACAACTATAGAGTTAGTTACAGTTAGCGGTCCAGGTTCGAGTCCTGGTAGGAGCAAATGTTTGTATGATAAACACGAACATTTGTTCACGAGTCATGGTTGTTTATGTCTTTATATAAGTTTATTTAAAGAAAATATCTATACTATGTAAGTATATTAAATTTGTCCGTTATCTAGTATCGTATATGTAAAAATCCTACTAATATTAAGTATTTAAACGTGAAAGTTTGTATGTCTGTTACTCTTTGAAGCAAAAACTACTTAATGGATTTTAATTAATCTTTACTAATAAAGGCTGTAAATACTAATCCTACGCAGGCGAAGTCGCGGATAGAACCTAGTATATTAATATATGTATTTTCTTTTCCAAGGTGGCGCTTGTAAACACGGTACCGGTTCCGAACACCGCATCAAAAATTATTATTAAATGAAAAACCTAAAAATCAAGCTTTGCCTAATACCAGTTACATTTTTAAATGTCAATAAAATTACAAATACCTTACTTAAGTAATAAAAGTTTTTACAACGATTTCACCATAATATTTAATTACCTCTTGCACGTGTTAACTCTTAGGTAATGTCTTTAACCTGTTAATTTGTAGCTAATTGCGTTCTTGTAATAAACTTCTGCTACATATATACAATCTGTTTTTAGTTCACTGGGCTAGCTCTACCATCTTATTAAAATCTTTCACCGTAACGATAGTGTTATAGCATTTTTTTGTTCCGACTCTTAAAACCAATGACGACTTTCATCCCCTATTTCATACCCCTAAGGGTGGAATTTCGAGAAATCTTAAAATACTTCTTTCTAAATTTCTAACCGAAAGACCATATAATTTTTTTTATGGATTATACTTTAAAAATGATGGATTTCCATACGAACTTTCATCCCCAATTCACCCTTAAAGGTAGAATTTCGAGAAATCCTAAAATACGTCTTTCTTAATCTCTAACCGGAAGGCCATATACCAATATTTATGGATTTTACTTTAAAAATAACGGATTACCATACAAACTTTGCACCTTAGAGGGTAAATTTTGAAAAACCTTTCTTAGTGCACCCCTATTTTGGAATCTCTAGACCTAGTGGTTTGATCTGTCAGTCAGTCAGTGTCTTCTTTTATATATTTAGAAGAAGGTAATGAACAAATACTAGCTATACTCAGCAATAGGTCTGACAAACGTTTTTTACTTTACATGCCAAAAAATTCTACAAAAACTTAGAAGAAAAACTGTGTTTTTACTTTTTTCATATCTTAAAAAATGGCTGAGATATTTATGATCAAAGTGCGTATTTCCGGCCGAAGGTTGTTAAAAACGCGGACGGGCGCTCACTAGCCGATGACGTCACAACCTCGGTCATTCGATAGTCGTGCTCTCGTTCGCACGCCGCTTGGCAATAAAAATCAAAATTATAAAATTATCTGTGGTAAAATGGAAAACAAATACTGTATTGTGCCCCGGTGCTTCAATTCAACAGTTAAAACACCTGATAAACTCTTTTTTTACGTGCCTATATACCCAAAAATGAGGAAAAAGTGGATGACAACCGTAAAAAAATTAGATTTAATAGGCCCTAAAACTAAAGCGCACTGCTGTAAAGACTATTTCGATTTTAAAAATACCTACAAAACTTACATTTTTATAGTACTATTGGAACGGCTTAACCGATTTTGATAAAATATGTCTATGAACCACAGTTAAATTCAAATTTAAAAAATCGCGAATGGTCTCCCCTTGACTTTCTCGTATACCGGAAAAGACTCAAAGGTTGATAGAAACCTTATATTTTGATGTCATACATGCATGTTAAATTTTGGTCACCCATCCGAGTACCGACCGCACACTTGGTTGCTTAACTTTCGTGATCGACGGCTCAAAATTTGATAGAAACCTTATGTTTTGATGTCATACACGCATGTTTGGTTGCATTAAGTTATAGCATGCTCAAGTTATCGTGCTAACGCACAGACACACACACAGACATAATTCCACAAAAAATATTTTTGGACTCAGGGAGGTCCAAAACGTTTGAATCCGTCAAAATCTCGAGGTCGAATTTTTTGGCGATTACAAGACTTCCTTTAAACTACGTACGAGAAAGTAAAAACGCATCGAAACCACAGAGGTTATACTTATAACCCTAACGAAACCAAACCAACCCACACACAAAATTAGTCAAAAATGTCTGGTTTAGTAATAAAATATAATAATAGGTAGGTATTGCCTACTTAGAAACCGTTAATTACGTAAATACGTACCTACTAGGACTTACCTACATTTGTATATGGGTAAGTAGTGACATTTTCTTACTTCTTCTTTCTACATAGTATTTTTTTATCGCCGCTCATAATAGGTACTAAATTAAACACAGACACATTCAGTTAGGTTTAAGTTTGAACAAATACCTACCCGAGAGTAGGTAATGCTTAGGTACTTAGAACATACATATCTTTTCAACTTTATTCCACTAATTTCGGCAGCCGTAAAATCTTGATTCTTCATCAAATATTGTGCCACCGTCAAACTATTCACTCTTAGCAGATTGTCCGACTGACCAGAAAATCTTCTTCCATTGTTCACACTACACGTTTCACTCTGATCTGAGGTTTCACTTCAGTGTAATCGGATATATAGAACAATTTATATTATTTCTTTGAAATACAGGCACATAGGAAAACGAAGACGATCGAAACTAAATAATAAAACGAGACGCGCGTAATTTAGTAGGGTTAACGCACCGGACCGAGGGCCGCGCGGTGCCGCTGTCCCAGGTTGTGACGTCACCGTATGAGCGAGCGCAATCTCGGAAATATAGAAAAGGGCTTAAACTTCTCGTCGTTATAACTTCGGAAATACTGCATCAAGGAGCTTATACTAAGAATGGAGTCATTAGACAAATTAACAAAGTGAGGGCAAAAATTTTGACAATACTTGACATTCCAAATTTCACATTTCTCTTTCTAGAAATTGTCGTCGTCTCTTTCTAAACACGACTACATAGAAACAAGATTTCCCCAGTATTTCGCCATCTTTCTAAAACAAAAGTAGAAAAGTAGCTAGAAACTTAACATATTGTATTCAATTATCAGTATTTATTATCAATGAAAGAAATAAATATAATATATTTACTTTTAATGTTTAGATTTGTATTTTATTTTGAAAATCATCATTGTGATTCTTAGAAAAATGCACTGAAAAAAATCGACTTGCCTCAGGCGGGACTCGAACCCGCACCTTCCACAATCCGGGTGGACGCGTTGACCAATTTCGCCACCGAGGCACTGCTTTTCGCTGTCGAAATTTGTCAGTGCTTGGTGCTTATGTTTTTATGGTAAACATCGTTTCATTAAATCTTTGAAATTTGCACTTCCAAGACCCGAACGAAATATTTTTGCAAATATTTGACGCCCAGCTAAGATGAAACTACCTTACATTATGGAATAATTTTATTTTTGCGTTTACAAACGCGTAAATATAATACTAGAAAAATGCACTGAAAAAAATCGACTTGCCTCAGGCGGGACTCGAACCCGCACCTTCCACAATCCGGGTGCGGGTGGGGTGCGGGTTCGAGTCCCGCCTGAGGCAAGTCGATTTTTTCAGTGCATTTTTCTAGTATTATATTTACGCGTTTGTAAACGCAAAAATAAAATTATTCCATAATGTAAGGTAGTTTCATCTTAGCTGAGCGTCAAATATTTGCAAAAATATTTCGTTCGGGTCTTGGAAGTGCAAATTTCAAAGATTTAATGAAACGATGTTTACCATAAAAACATAAGCACCAAGCACTGACAAATTTCGACAGCGAAAAGCAGTGCCTCGGTGGCGAAATTGGTCAACGCGTCCACCCGGATTGTGGAAGGTGCGGGTTCGAGTCCCGCCTGAGGCAAGTCGATTTTTTTCAGTGCATTTTTCTAGTATTATATTTACGCGTTTGTAAACGCAAAAATAAAATTATTCCATATTGTGATTCTTTCTATAACTTATGGGAAATGAAAGGATTTATGTAATGGCAGCACTTTCTTCATGTGTCAATGTCCCGAAATCTCAACATGGCATAAATTGTCGTAATTGACGTATTCATAAATATCGACTCGCGATTTTGGTACGGCTTTTTACATTTTAATAACTATAAATAGTGCAAAATGGTGCATCGCTGTATAGTTCGTGGTTGCAGAAGTGGGTGGTATCCAGGATGCAGTGTGAAATTTCACTTGTAAGTGTTATAATTGCATATTATTGTTCACCTAAGTAAAATTGGTTTTTCACATGTAATTCCATATGATTATCGTTATTGGGCGAAACTCCATAGGGGAAAGTAATTTTTGATACTCGGCTTTAATACTATCTGAATTTAATTAATTTTCATACATAAATTACTTATTCAAATATGTGTAAACAAATTGACTAGGGTGACTAGGATTTCCAGAATTATTATAAAATAATAACCTTTTTCCTTTCAGAAATGGCAATCAAAATTGATATATATATATATTTTTTAAGTCTTTGAAATAGCTGTTATATAGCTATATATAGATTATATATATAGTTTATAGATTATGTATATATATATCATACATAAATCGTTCTACCCATTTTTGGTCGGGAACGTTTATTTACAAAGAAAACATGTAATTTGTGCAATGTACATTATTTTAATTGAGAAACATATTCAAAATGATTGATTGTATTTTACCAGTGTAATCGTGTATTTTATCTTTCACATTTGCATCTACTAACATGTAACGCAGAGTGCAATATGCACAGTGACCTCAAACTTCACTCGAATTTGGGTTAGTAAAATTGACACAGCATTAATAAATTTGTGACTGTGCTATTCAAGCCTATCAAATGATAGTTTTTAATATGCTAATGACGACTTCCAGCCCCCAGAACAAGCCGGATTACGAAAACGCTTTAGTACCATTGACCAATAAATAAGTTGCAGCAGGTTATACAGAAGACCGAAGAGTATTGTCTACCAGTATGCTTAGCGTTTGTGGACTACGAGAAAGTCTTCGATTCTGTTGAAACCTGAGCCGTGCTCCAGTGACTTCAAAGGTGCCAAATAGACTATCGGTACATCAAAATGGTCGTCTCTTGGCTGATATGATGATGTGATGAATTCGGGGTTTGGACGGGGTCGCTTAACTACTATTTAGGTCAGGAAATTACACTAATAGGGCTTTAGGAACAAGGCTCTTATCCTTCTGATTTCGTAACTGAGTAACAAGTACAGAAGGTTGATATATATATACGTAGGGCGTTCAATTTAAAGTAAGAATGAGGTACAAACTCTTTGAAACCGAAAAAAGTTAATACGGGCTATTCCAAATACATGGTGTGATACGTTGCGTACCGACCAACTTTACATAGGAAATCCTTATCGTTTTATGCAGATTTTTTTAATACTGGTTAACACATGACAAAGTTATATACCTTGTCATACGTTAACCAGTATTAATCGAGTTACGAGTACAAATGATTGTTTTACATCTTTTACCGGTATTCATATTTTTAATTGTTGGTCTCATGATAGAATAAAGTCACATCTGCATAATTCTTACTTTATAGCAGAGCGATTTTAAGTTTGTCTTGTACAAAATTAGCTGTAACTTTTTTCTTAGTTGTTTTACAGAATCTATTATTTTGCCAATCATTATAAAGTATTATGAAACATCGATTGATATGAAAGTAATATATTTTAGGTCAATATTTTGTAATTTAGAAGTATCTATGTGAATATGTAACTATATTCTGCGGATATCACTGTATCATATAATAATAAAGGATTTTGTTCTTTTAAGTATCAATATTATGTGTATATATAACTTTGTTTTACATAAATTCTTGAGTCACATAATATGTAATATATGAATGTTTATATTGTTATTTATGTTTAGATTTAAAATAGAACAGTTCTTATGATCAAGTTTTTATTAAGGAATAAACTTAGTGTGTTACAGAATTTATAAAACTACCACTACTACTACTTTTTTATTTTTAATAACTACCCAAAATATACGCATGTAAAACTGTAACTTAAATTAAATTGATAATTATTTATTGACTTGTATTGATGTTTTGAAATCATTACAAAATTGTAAGCTGTGGAGTTCTTCGCCGGAGTCTTTTGCCATTTCTGCTCCATCTCAGCATAATAATTATTATTTCGTCCCGAAATGGTGGTAGGGCTTTTGACGATTTAAAAGCACTTAGCAAAGTCCATTTAATAAAGAGCTTTTTCATTTTCATATTTCGCCAATGTTAAGTGTAAATTTACTTATAGTAACAGACAGTTGTACGGAAGATTAAAACTAATTATTATGAATGTAAATTCTTTGTCATGGTAAACTCAAAAATATTTTAAACTTTGAGTACTAATTAATTTTATTAACTTAACGAAGTCCAAGATTGTCCGTAATTATTTTTTCTGCTATAGGCACCCTACTAGAAAGAGACAGAGCCTCTCTAGAAATGTCAAGAAATGTCAAGGGTTGTCAAAATTTTTGCCCTCACTTTTTTCATTTGACTAATGACTCCATTCTATAGGTAATATAAGCTCCTTGTACTGCATGTATTAAAGTGAAATAAAAAGTAATGTAATGTATATGATCTACGCTGCGATTTTAGGTATATTTGATAGTAATATTTTGACCCTTTTGTGTTCTCCATTGCTTTTCTAAATATTTTTACATTACACCAAAAGAAACGGAAAGTCCTGCTTGGAAACGAGATTGGGCTTTAGGAAATTAATTTATGGTGGGATCAGAACGATATGAATCCTTTTTTCTAATGTTTTTTCTTCTATTTTCATTCATTGTTCAATTTGGAGGAAAAAGCAATTTAGACAAGTATTTCTTTAACGCTTGCTTCAACAAAGAAATCTTTTTCATTCGTATTCACTGTCCTGTTAAACAAGAAGTATATCATTTGCCTAATGCTACTCTTAATTTTATTTGGGATCGATTTATTAAGTTTTCTTCATCCACAATCTCAATCAGCCGTCATCTCAACATTAGCACCCTTATTCGCTCCCATAAATTTTTCATCCCTTCTCATTACATGTCTATACCATACCAATATGTTGCCTCTTTCTGCTACTGGCAATGATATTATATTTAAAGAGGAGGTAGATAGGTTACCTTCACACTAATTCAAAGTCAAAAATGGTCCAAAATGTCATCATGCAAATTAACTCGGCCCTTCTCGGCACCTAAAGTCTACGATTTCATGTTGTCGTATGTGGCGAGTTAACATGGCCATATTGTAAGTTGTGAGTAAGACAACATGATATCTTAAGATATCTAGCAATAGAGTAAACGAGAAAGATATACGTTGTGCTTTATGTTCGGATGTGCTAATCAGCTTACTTTTAGGGTGCCACTTTTTGGAAGCAAGTAACCTATCTACCTCTTTTTAAATATAATATCCTTAGACAAATTGTCTACCGGTGTTACTTTCAAACTTTCTCTAATGTACTCATTCCTGCAGGCCTAGCACGGGACGTGGAGAAATCTCCCCGGGGGAGAAGACAATTTTTTCTCTCTCCCTCCTTGTCTTTCCCTAGAGATAGCATGGCAATAGGGAGAGACTAATTTGTCCCCAGTGACAAAATTCTCCCGGCAGTGCTGCCAATCTAAGCGGAATAAAGAGCGAATGATTGAACTCGTTCTTTAGCAGCGACAACGCTACCAAAATAGAAATACATAGCAACTGTCCTAATAGAGTGGAATCTATTGACTTTTAAAATTGTTAAGTTATATACAAATTTGACGTGTTTTGTTGACAGTTGATATTTATTTGGGGTGCGTTCCAAAACGATTTCAATTTACTCGGGGTAGAGTTCAAAAGGCTCACTATTGGTCGTTATTTAAGAAGCGCTTTCGCCATTGGTTAGTTTTGTTAAACTACAGTTATTTTACACCAATTAGAAAAAAAAACTTGCTTTCTAACGCTGTCTACTTGGCTTCACCTGCTTTTGGAACTCACCCTTAATCCGTTCATGTAAATGAAAGTTTCATATCACTAATCAATTAGGTACAGTCAACAGCACGTCGGGCTATGCAAAACTGTCAAATTTCTCCAAACGATTTTCAACCTAAGACTATTCAATATAAAGTGCATAATGATGGGGAAAATTTGACAGTTTGTGGTAACCCAACGTGCTATCGTCTGTACTATCATTTTGAATTTTGTTAGACATGAATTACGTATTTCACTAAACATTATGCCATTCTACTTGGAGTATATTCATGTATTTTATATTAGGTACTTTATTTTTTCATAATAGTTAGAAGCACTGCCATTTCCAGAGATTTTGCATTTTGTTTATTTTTCTGCATTTTTAGTTTTTTTGCAGAGCCATTTCCTTGCTAACTCCATAATTATTGTGGAGGAACTCACTCGCGGGCAATTCAAAGGAATTTGACGAATTTCGTTTAATTTTACGATTTATCTTCCTCAACTTCTTGAGAAAGTAATAAATTAAAATAGCCTCGGTACACGATAGCCAAATAACTTATAAATTTGACACTTCTAGATAAATAGAGGCACTACTTAAAGATTCATCTTATATGAAATCACAAAGACTCAACTTTGTCCCTACCTAAATATCTCGGAGACAAAATTCTCTTCTTGAAATGTCAATAGTGGAAATATGTCCTCCTTAGAAGTGACGCCGTGCTAGGGAAGTGGAGAAAAGTCCCCCTATTATGTCAAAAAGGGAAAAAACTATTTTGTCCCCAAATGCCATGCTAACTCCCGTGTAGAAACAAATTTTGTCTCCTGTCAAATGGTGGAGAGAGATTTTGTCCACGCCCCGTGCTAGGCCTGCTGCAAGGAGCTTATACTAAGAATGGAGTCATTAGACAAATTAACAAAGTGAGGGCAAAAATTTTGACAATACTTGACATTTCAAATTTCACATTTCTCTTTCTAGAAATTGTCGTCATCTCTTTCTAAACACGACTACATAGAAACAAGATTTCCCCAGTATTTCGCCATCTTTCTAAAACAAAAGTAGAAAAGTAGCTAAAAACTTAACATATTGTATTCAATTAACAGTATTTATTATCAATGAACGAAATAAATATAATATATTTACTTTTAATGTTTAGGTTTGTATTTTATTTTGAAAATCATCATTGTGATTCTTTCTATAACTTTTTATGTAATGGATTTATGTAATGGCAGCTCTCTCTTTATGTGTCAATGTCCCGAAATCTCAACATGACATAAATTGTCGTAATTGACGTATTCATAAATATCGACTCGCGATTTTGGTACGGCTTTTTACATTTTAATAACTATAAATAGTGCAAAATGGTGCATCGCTGTATAGTTCGTGGTTGCAGAAGTGAGTGGTATCCAGGATGCAGTGTGAAATTTCACTTGTAAGTGTTATAATTGCATATTATTGTTCACCTAAGTAAAATTGGTTTTTCGAATGTAATTCCATATGATTGGATTATCGTTATTGGGCGAAACTCCATAGGGGAAAGTAATTTCTGATACTCGGCTTTAATACTATCTGAATTTAATTAATTTTCATACATAAATTACTTATTCAAATATGTGTAAACAAATTGACTAGGGTGACTAGGATTTCCAGAATTATTATAAAATAATAACCTTAACCTCATGATAGAATAAAGTCACATCTGCATAATTCTTTCTTTATAGCAGAGCGATTTTAAGTTTGTCTTGTACAAAATTAGCTGTAACTTTTTTCTTAGTTGTTTTACAGAATCGATTATTTTGCCAATCATTATAAAGTATTATGAAACATCGATTGATATGAAAGTAATATATTTTAGGTCAATATTTTGTAATTTAGAAGTATCTATGTGAATGTGTAACTATATTCTGCGGATATCACTGTATCATATAATAATAAAGGATTTAGTTCTTTTAAGTATCAATATTATGTGTATATATAACTTTGTTTTACATAAATTCTTGAGTCACATATGTAATATATGAATGTTTAGATTGTTATTTATGTTTAGATTTAAAATAGAACAGTTCTTGTGATCAAGTTTTTATTAAGGAATAAACTTAGTGTGTTACAGAATTTATAAAACTACCACTACTACTACTTTATTTATTTTTAATAACTACCCAAAATATACGCATCTAAAACTGTAACTTAAATTAAATTGATAATTATTTATTGACTTGTATTGATGTTTTGAAATCATTACAAAATTGTAAGCTGTGGAGTTCTTCGCCGGAGTCTTTCGCCATTTCTGCTCCATCTCAGCATAATAATTATTATTTCGTCCCGAAATGGTGGTAGGGCTTTTGACGATTTAAAAGTACTTAGCAAAGTCCATTTAATAAAGAGCTTTTTCATTTTCATATTTCGCCAATGTTAAGTGTAAATTTACTTATAGTAACAGACAGTTGTACGGAAGATTAAAACTAATTATTATGAATGTTAATTCTTTGTCATGGTAAACTCAAAAAATGTGTGCGTGTACTAGTGTACACACGTAAGAAGTGAAACTTCTTTATGGCCTTACATAGACATGAATACAAAAAAGATGGCGCGTAACGGAAAAATGTGACGGTAAATTTTTTTCCAACGCCGATAAAGAAGTTTCACTTCAAAAATATTTTAAACTTTGAGTACTAATTAATTTTATTAACTTAACGAAGTCCAAGATTGTCCGTAATAATTTTTTCTGTTATAGGCACCCTACTAGAAAGAGACAGATCCTCTCTAGAAATGTCAAGAAATGTCAGGGGTTGTCAAAATTTTTGCCCTCACTTTTTTCATTTGACTAATGACTCCATTCTATAGGTAATATAAGCTCCTTGGCCTGCTGTCTTTGGCCATTCTGTTATTCCCAGGTGCCAAGTGTTGTCAATTTTCATATTTCTGCTCTGCTCTTAGTTTCTGCTTCAACGTGTAACGTGGTACTATAACATTGCCATGTTATAGTACCATCGTCTTCATTATTACTGGCAACATTTTAAAAAGTATCAATCAAATTCAAAATCATTATTCATCATAACATTTGGTTCATTTTCACGCTATTTGATTCATTCCATTGCTGACCGTGTCCTAGAACACATCATTACTAACGTACCTAAGGGTCTCGCTCTGACCTCGGCTTGGGCCTATTAACTATTGACTATAATACGTACTTAAATAAAATTATATCAAGGCACTAAAATTGTAAGTACCTTTTGTTAAACCTTTTTATATTCTTGTGTATCAGTTTTAAGTGTTTTATTGTTTAGTTTCTACAGTGTGTTTTATATTATTTTCAGAGTGCCTTTTATATACCATTTAAACCTGTTCAATAACTTAATAAAATAGTGACGGAAAACGTGTTTTGATTAGTGGACCATACTAACAGAGTTGAACCATAGGGCACGACGTTACAAACGCAGTTCTTTTTGATCCATACATGAGACGACCTCAGATGACGACATACATTTTGCAAAATAATATATTGCCAAAAATACTTCAATGTCATGCATTTTTATCTATTCTTATTATTGTATTTACGTCTGCTTTAAAAAATTACTATTTCCAATGAAACATTGTCAAAGTCACAATAACATTCAGAAGACAAATAACCATAAAAAACTCTATTAACAACAAACATAATATCCGAGGTTACGAATGTTTTTTGAATGCTATAAACGATTGCGTAAATAATTTATTACCTCTGCTGTCACGTCTTCAATGAATTTATCAAATGAGAAAGTGTGCTCAGACACGCATTGTTCTAATATATCACAAACATGGTTTATTTTTAAGTCACTACCATGTTCCTCTTGTTATGAACAGAAAATATTTGATATCTTTCTATTATCATATAATCAAGAAACGGAAGTCTCGTACTGCACACGTGCCTCTACTTTCTTATTGCGGTACTCTGTAAAATATATAATACATACATACATCCTCTCACCGTAGGAGTGTTTCATATTATGGTTCGAATCCTTTTGTGGCAAATGGTTATGTGATGAACAAGAACATTTGTTCAACAGTCATGGTTGTTTACACATTTGTTTAAGTTTATTTATAAATTTACAGTGCCTCCAAATAGTGACAGGTCAGCCTGTCACCTACATAAAAGGCACCAAACCCAAAAAGTAATAATCCTTCAGTAAACAATGTAGCACAAAAGCCGAAATCCAGGAACAAGGACAAGTGTTACACTCAAAATATCTCAGTAGTGTTTGTATATTTTTCCGTTATCTAAGTATCCATAACAGAAGTTCCTTAATTTGGACTAGATTATTGGTGTCAACGTGGAAATGTTATTATTATTAGGTATAAACACGTGTTTGTTATTTAAATGTACTTTGCTAAATAAGCCAATGATTTTAAGGCATAACCAATTAACGAATTTTTATAAAATGTATACCTATTCCTAGTATTGACGTGAATTTCATTCAAGCCCCTCCCTCTAGTAGCCTCGAGTTCCTAGTAACCAAGTTATTAATGAACGAACTTCAGTATTGAATAGGGCAGCAACGCACTCTCCACTTTAATATTTATGGACTAGCCAGTAGGAAATCGCTTCGTAATAGACAGATAGGACATAACATATATGCAGCTAGGTACACATACTTAGAATGCTAAAGTATAGCTAAATAATTTAGTTGTTCATAAACATTCACGCAGTCGCACAAATTAAAAACAAAATATTTTTAATTTTTTCTAAATAATATTTGAAGATTACAATATTATATATCTACATAAGTACATGTGTGTTAAGTGAGATGAGAATGCTACGACAGATGTGAGAAGTAACAAGAATGGACAAAGTGAGGAATATCCGTAATCCATAAAACTGAGGAAGTTTGACCGTAGCACCAGTGGTAGGCAGATTGATAGCTAACAGATTGGCATATTATAGGTATGGGCTTATAATCAGAAGAGATGAAGAGCTTGTTAGAAGACAAACGAAAGACACAGATTGAGAGAAAGGCCGAAGAAAAGTTGATAACCTGCGTGAGAGATGGTAAGGCAAAGAATGGGATTTAACTTGAGATGACGTACAATCAGCAGGGTTCTTCTTTCGTTTCGATGGCTTCTTATTCAATGTCCATTAAATTTTTGCCGCCCAGAATTCTGTCACTCAAATCGCAGAATCAGCAGCGTTCCACAACTCTTCAAGCGTGCAATTAATATGCGGGGCAAGATATTAAATGAGCCATGGTTTGCGGGGAGGCACCACACTCGCACTGGTTGTCCCTGATGTAGCCACCACCTGCACACATTTTCCTTACTGCGACCGACTTGTGTTCTCAATCTGTTCAAAGATTTCCATTCGGCTACAGGAGCTTATAGCCAGGGGCGAGATTTTCCAAGAAGGCTATAGGCGAGTTAGGTACCAATCCCCTCCAGAGTCTGAGTCTAACCAGCGAGGGGTCTTCAGAAGAAGGGTGCACATGCTTAAGGAAGCTCTGGCGACTTGGGACGTCCATACATTGAATGTTCAATCAGCAGGGTGGAAGAAGAAAACATATTGCGAAAATTGGAAGTTGGACAGCCAAAGGAATGATTGTGATAAATTATTGAACTCCGAACAAAGTGTTCCACTAATTGAACTGCTATCTGTCGATATAGCGTTTATAAAAAATTGGTCTAAATACAATGCAAATCATGATGTCAATCTACTTAAATTTCTGTAATAAATTAAAATGAAATCTGCGTGTGTGTTAAAATAAATGTAGCTGATATTATTGTACTTCATAAAAGTAAAGATCTATCCTTCAAATTTTACAATTTCAAATGGAATCCTTGGGAAAATGCTATTGTTCATTAAAACAAGGCAAATATTACCAATACGAGGGCATAACAACAACAAAGTGGTTAACTCCGCGATAAGAATATACGATAGTGAAATACCGATAAACCCGAAGGTGAACAAGCAAAGTACACAATTCATTCACTTGAGATGTTGTATTTGTAAAGATTGCAGAGATGTTATTGCCCTCGTCAAGGACTAGAGAATAGTTGCTAGTTGTAGTAGTATAATATTAAACATTATTTTTATTAAATATATTACAATTATTGTTATTAATTATCAATATATCTGCTAGGAAATGTTTTAAAATATGCCTGATTTAAAGAGAAAAAATTATGACTTTGTGAAGAGAGAGACAAATGCCGGTGTGAATTCAATTTCTTGGTTGTGCTACGTACTTACCTATATTGATGACTTATCAAATTTCTTAGTTCGCGTTGGAATGGAGGCCACAGATTGTCATGTTGTGATGATCCGAAAGAATTGTGCGTTCGGGTGATCACAATAAACGTAAACACAATTCTTTTATTTTTTCTTAAGCGGAGTAGGGTTTCGAGAGAATTGAACAAAGGTTCCAACAACACGTGATGCTATCTGAAGATCATTTTCTTTTCAATCCAAAAACCTTTATCGCTGAATCCGCCCAACGAAATGGTGTAAGAACCCTTAGAAATGTTTTGTGCGTAATTTTTCCAATGTTCAAATGTATGAATGACGCCGCCATGGGTGTGGTGCTGCCTTGGCCTAGTTACTTAATGAGTCTGGTGGGATCGATTGCACTATGGGGTGATTCGACACTAATTCGTTTTATTACCACCCGTTCACACGTTGTTTTGTAAGGGACGTTCTTAATTGACGTGGGCAGAGAAGTACATTCATACATACATATCATCACGGTCATCTGAGCTTTTTAAGTAACAATGTGTTACACATGAAACCTTTTTAACTACCAGTCGGTTGCCATAGAACCCAAAAAAGGAACGAAACCATCAGTGAACCAACAAAAAAACGAATAACCAGGACAGATTGAGAGATGTTACACGTTAAAACACATCAGAAGACCAGATACATGAATGAATGTCTGTTTGTCAGTACACCATGAATACCCTCAAAATACGTTATGTTTATAACCCTGTCCATTCAAAGGTTGTCTTGAGATCGCTCTTAGCGATACGACCGCCAATTGTAATACTTCTATTGTAGTGGTATTAAGTCATTCATTGCTCTGTTATCTACTATGTCTTCGCTTTCGATACCAACTTACTTAGCGATGACGATTGGTCACGTGATTTAACAACGACTGTCAATCCCATATAATGTTTTTTCTTATCAAACTTCGTTATCGTTTTTGGTTTGTTACTTTGTCTAGGCCCTTGGTGCCATATATCGCACTTCGTACTAACCAATTCCTAAACGCTTCTGTTTTCATACATTTTGATAACAATGGACAGATGTCAAAACATTTTTATTTAACAATTGCATTATGATTTATGATATCGTTTTGACTTATACCATTGTAAATAATCCTATCAGCTGCTTAGTAAAGCCATAGTATTTGTTAAAAATATTCAAGCAGTAAGATCACAAGAATTATACCCACACAATGTTCAACTTAGAAAAGAAATTATTTCATTCGCGATCAGACATAATTACAGGGTGAATGAAAGAAGCAAACTTTAAAAAATCTCTAACTTAACTTCATAAGCTTAGAGTACAAAATCCATTGACAACAGTGAGATTGTTCAGGGTAATGTGCCGTTGACTTAATAAGATTATCCAAAGGCGTTACCCCCAAACTACAAAATAATGCAACGAACACCAATTTAGGTAAATGTCTGAAACTTTTACAAAGCAATTTCAGACAGGGTCTTTAATTAAAGTTGGTGTAATACAGTCCAGAAATGCTTAAACTCTCTGGAACATAGCGAACCATTAGCCTAGGGGTCTTGGTAACTTAGTTCTATTGCAACTTTTGTTTCAGTTTTGTTAGAATGACACGCAGTTGCTATTTATAGGTTCATTATGTGGTGAAGCTGTTTATTTAGTTTCCAAAATACATCATTGGTTTAATGAGTTTTAGAGCAGTATACGAGTATCCATGACCTAGATGGCTTAGTTGCGTGCACTGGTTTTAAAATAAAAGAATTTCGGCTAGGGCTATACCAAATGGTTGAGCAAAATTTAGGTTACATTTGGGTTACACAAAAGCCTTTTTTTTTTAATTTGAGCGATGCAGTGCCTCTCGGTATGCCTATATTAGCCATGTGGTGTCGGCAGAGTAGAATAACATCACCCCCCATATCCTCCAATGGGTGTCGTAGAAGGCGACTACTGGATCAGCAAAGAAGTATTGATCATATTATACTCCGTCCACCAATCCGCATTGGGCAAGCGTAGTGGACTACTGCCTATACCTCCTTCGATGATAAGGAGAGGCCTTGTGTCCCAGCAGTGGGTCGAATTAAAAAGGCTGTGATGATGATGATGATGAGTGCCTCTCACTTACGTATTACTTAAATCTTATCTAAATGTTACCTAGGGTTTTGCTACCGCATCCTTTTTTTTTTTTTTTTTTTTTTTTTTTTTTTTTACGTTGGGAAATGCTTTACGCATACGTGACGCCTGGGGTAGCGTCAACGTTATGTGGGACTCTCCCTACAAAAGGCAGGGCCTACCCACTAAAACCCAACGATGTCCCTCACATGCACCTTGGCGTGAAAACATCAGCGACCGCAACCTCCTCCCCATCATCGGGCGAGGAGAACGCGTCGGCCGCGGATGTATCGCTGCCAGACGGAGCCATGGGAACCCTTACGGAAACTTCCACGACCCCGTCGGTGCTTGCTCGCCTAGGGCGAGCCCCTCTCACCTCCCCAAAAAGTGTGGGAGGCCGACGATGCCCCGTGACATCCTGGACATCGACGACTGGAAATGACTGGTGTAGTGCGAGGTATGGGCTTCCCTGGCCCAGGCCCCGCTGGTCACTGACGGGAGGAAGGAGGCGAGCAAAACGCCGCCTTCTCCGTCCAGCCCTTTTACGACGGCATGGATCGGCCTGTGGGTCATTCTCCCTGGCTCGCTCCGCCGTTGCTACCGCATCCTAGTGGACGCTGGCGCATTTCGAGGGGACGGGAGAGGGTCCAAAGGCAAATGGTGGGCGTTATAACAACCAATGGTCGCAGTGTACCTATGATTATTATACATTGTAATAAAAATATTATTTAGAAGTATAATTTTGTATGTGTGTTTAAATGAAATAAAGGGAATAATAATATAAACCGTTATTGTGCATAAAACTGTTACAAGTTGTACAGACAACAGCACGTTGGGTTACCACAAACTGTCAAATTTTCCCAATCGATTATGCACTTCATATTCAATGGCCTTAGGTTGAAAATCGTTTGGAGAAATTTGACAGTTTTGTATAGCCCGACGTGCTATTGACTGTACATAAATTACAGTTAATTTCATTTGGCTAATTATTTTCGAGGCGACTAACAATTTAAAGGGCGACCAACCATCTTGTTAGGTACAAGAAAATAACTTGGCAGTGATTACATATTTTAGCAATATTTTTATTACATGAGCTTCCAATGCAAGGATTTATATGTTGTGTTTATCTTGACTTTATTATAGCGTAAATAAACATTAAAACAAAACATTGAAACAGGAATAGAGTATATACTAATTTATTCGGTTTAGGATTGTTGAATACCACATTATTCATGAGTGACATATGCTACACTGGGTCTACTTACAAAAATCTTTACGCAGACAAAGTCGCGGGCGGAGCGCTAGTTCTATATAAAATTATTCTTATGGAATAATTTTTGTTTTTGCGTTTACAAACGCGTGAATATTAATACTAGAAAAATGCACTGAAAAAAATCGACTTGCCTGCTGACTGCCGAAGATGCGGGTTCGAGTCCCGCCTGAGGCAAGTCGATTTATTTCAGTGCATTTTTCTAAAATTATTCTGTTCGCGTGTATGTCACTCAACTCCTAAACGGTTGGGATTGGACCGATATTGATGAAATTGTTTGTATGTATTCAAGCGAATTCGTGATTAGTAAGGTTTACAATTTGATCCGATTGCATATGGTTTTTTTAACGTCTCTCAGGCCGCTAGTTTATTAAAATTTTCATATTGAACGCAATAAATGACACACTCATATGTATGTACTAATTGATATGTATCACGGCAGAAGTTATTTTAGTTTCGGATCCATTGTTCAACGAAGACCTCTTCCTCATATAAATTTAGCTGGTGTTTATTTTGGTTTGTCTCATGTCAAGATGTTACAATAAGGATACAATATGTTTTGTTGATGCGGCTTGTTACAAATGTAATTATGCTTTGTAATTGTTATTAACAATATTAGAGTGATAGTTACACAGTACAGTGATAAGCAATAACCAGGGGAGGATCTAGAGCGGTGCGACCGCACAGGGCGCCGAAAACATCCGACCACCGATCGACTATCAATCGATCGTGCGCTCTAATCGTGTGGGCGGTGCGGGGAGCAAGGTGAAATTGATCAAGGAAAAATTAAGATACAGTTAAATCATTCGTTAAATCGGTTTCTTTATTTGGATTTATCCGAAGACTATTTTTATTATTCTCTAGATCAACAAAGAGGTGACTTCCAATTGTAAAATTTTGCATAACTACATAGAAAGAGCTCTATTTTTTGTGTGGAGGGGAGGGGCGCTACCAAGAGATTTCGCACCACCTAAAAATTTAGCTAGGGCCGCCCCTGGCAATAACATGTAACCACTTTTGATATTTTAACAACTTCCTTAGCCATAAGAATCATGAACTGTCCAAAATGGTTCGAATTTTACAAACCCTTTCTGTACTTACCTACATGGTATTAAATTAAACCCTAAACCTTAGTGTAATATTCTGTGTAAAAAACGTAACTATTTCGTAAAAGTTAAGCTATGACTTCAATTCGTGTGGGAAACGTGATTTTTAAACGACTTCCAAAAAAGGAGGAAGTTCTCAATTCGACTGTAGTTTTTTCTGTGTGTTACCTCCTTACTGGGAGTACCGATTTTGAAGATTCTTTTAACATTTGGAAGCTGGCGCTTGTCATGTGGTCCGTGGTCCCATTGAAATTTGATCGAGATTTGACGATTAGTTTCTGAGTTATCGTAATCGTTTTATTACTTGTTTGTCTAAAAGATCTCGAGAGAGTTTGCTGAAAGTTTAAATAGTTACAATACTAAGAAGCAAAAAAGAAATCGGTTAAGTAGTTTAGGAGTCCATCGCGGACAAACAACGTGACACGTAATATATATATTAAGATGAGTAGCAAACAAACATACGACTAGATAGGCATACTTACAAGATGACACCGTAGCTCATAGACGCTCCCTAGTCATACAGAAGCACCTTGCAGGTCGGCAAGCCGAGGATGTCTAGTGCAATGCACAGGTACTCCTATATCTCTCGCACTATTCTGCTAGATGGCAATCAAGTAATTTTCTAGACCTATTCATAAAAAAAGAATGTCTAGCTAAAACTGTGTAAATAAAATTTAATACAAGAGTCAGAGCTAAAATTTTTAAGTGGAATTAAAATTCTGCGCGGTTTGATTAACGCTCTGACATGCACAGCTAAAACTGAGTCAGTTTTTCTGTGCATGTCAGAGCGTTTATTACTTCATTTATTCCCATTACTTCGGACCAATCAAATTATGATTGGTCCGTCGTTATTATAAGTACAAATTAATGAATAAGGACCAGATGAAGATGATAAAATTAAGTTTTTTCTTTATTCTATTTTAAGATATCTGAGAATTGAAAAATAAATGTAGCAAAGACATTTAGTAGGGGTTTCACAACTCGATTCATCCTTGTACAACTGTGGGTTCGTTTGCCTCGCCCATCTCCTTCGGGAACAGGTGACGTAACATGTACCGATTTACTATAGTCCTGGTACAGAGAGACTCTAGAAAATGGCTCTTAGTATAACTACGTAAGATTTAATTTAATTTAATAGCGCCACATTTCATGTAATGAGGCAGATCCTGATGCTTGTTTAAACTTTGTGTGTTATGCATAGGGTAAGTGTGTAATTTTGAACTCTATTATCAATGTAATTCATGTCAGTGTAAAGTCACTTTGTCATTCGAAATAAACTAGAAAACACTGGAGCTTGTCCGTTATTCGTCAAAAGTTTTTTTATGTAGATTTATTCTGTTTTCAGATAATATTTGACAACACAATAAAAGTACGATAACAAAGATGCGTTTGTCTGTGCGTTTCCTTTTAAATTACAAACGGATATTTTTACAAAAGAAGATTATTTTTAATCAGTTTATTACTCTTAATCACGATGTCGTTATAGAGTTCATTAAAAACATACAAGAAGTCAGGAAAAAAATTAATCCTTTAAATGTAGTGATTAAAATGTATAATTTTCATTCAAAAGGTATTATAGCAGTAGAAACTGAGCACATGTTACACAAATAACGAAGTTAGTTTATATCCAAACAAAAGCACCTCTGAAGCAGGGGTGCGACAACTGGGTCTAAGTAATAACATTGTTCTTTATCGCCTTAGGAGTATCTTTGAGACAGGCCTCGTAACTTTTTACACCCCTGCCGGTGCCGGGGCAAATCCCAAGAGAAATTGATCCCAGATAAGGTCTCCGTCGACTTGGGGTTGTAAAATGTATGTTTGGAGAGCTATTACGGGCAGAGTTCGACAACCTTATTTCGTATTGTAAATATTTTATATCAGTTGGTTGTATTGGATGTGACGTAACTGTCAGGTGTACAAAACCCCTTGGTTAATTTATTTTGTCACTACTAAGAGCTTATTTACACGACTTTTTTCAAACAAGCAGACGACGCGCGATTTTTACTTGCGCACTCTACTCGTCGTCTGCGCGTTTCAATGCGAACCCATCCACGGAAGTACCTCCAGCTCGCAGAATATCTCAGGCAAATAACATTACACGGTCTAGTATTGTGGTTCTGTCGGTCAAAAGTTTCCAGAACTCCACCTATAATCCGGAGTAGCGATGTTACAAAGCTTTAATTCCGGTCCCGAAAGATCAAAAGTCCCGATTAAATAAAGACCTCCTATTCCGTTTTTCGCTACGATAATATTGAATAGGAGGTTATAGCGAAGATCGGAACGAATTACTTAACCGTGGCCAGGGCATTCCTCAGCAGATAAAAAAATCGGGAGTGGTCTCCTCCTTAACTTTCTCTTTTACCGGAAACGACTCAAAAGTTGATAGAAACCTTATATTTTGATGTCATACATGCATGTTAAATTTTCGGTCACCCATCCGAGTACCGACCGCGCAATTGGTTGCTTAATTTTCGTGATCTACGACTCAAAAGTTCATACAAACCTTATATTTTGATGTCATACATGCATGTTAACTCGTTAAGCCCCGTTCGCGCTCAGGAGCGCGAGAACACAATTAAAATCAATTGTGTCTGGATATTAATAATCGTCCAGGGATTAAAGGTTGCAATAAATTAAAGCATACTCGAGTTATCGTGCTAACGCACAAACACACAGACATAATTCCAAAAAAAATATTTTTGGACTCGGAGGTCCAAAACGTGTAAATCCATCAAAATCTCGAGGTCGATTTTTTTCACGATTACAAGACTTCCTCTCTACTTATACGAGAAAGTAAAAACGCATCAATACTCAACAATATTATGATGAATTAGGTACCTAGCGTTAATAAGGTTTCTAACACCACAACAGACTGCCAATGTATCTAGTAGGTATATGTTTTATAATTTGAAAGTCTAATAAACAAAAAAGAAAAACGTAAAAATAAACCTGAATCAAGCTCTGACTCTGCACCCAGCTATACTTTTTTTAAATATGGTATTTCGATTGCAAGTATCCTCCGTAACTCTACAGGGTAATCCATTCTCCCCCATGGTTTCTCTTGCTTAATATTTGCTGTGCGCAAGTAACACTTTATTGTTGCAAGCATCTATAGATTTTCATAAGTTAAATACCTAGGAAAGATCTAAATTGCTGTAGCAATTTCAGCAATGATATTGGTCACATGGTTATTGAATTAATATATAACTACCCATACATTTTTGTAGTCTGTAATTGAAGATAAATGATTTCTTTCTGGTGTGTGATTAATTCGGTCTTCCACATTATGCCAACACGGCTTCAGAGTCCTCGTTATCAATATGAGTTAACATGACACAAAATTGCACACTTCCCGACTGTAATAATGATGTAATAGGTACCGTTAGGGTCGCCTATAATCATATTTTGTGTGTCAAAATAGATCGCTATGAACTGTATGGCATAACGCATACGGGGACTAAAAGTACCTACCGCGTATATAATGTCTCCCAAACATTCGCCTTCTGCGCATATGCCCTAGTCTATATGTCTGGGGCAGCACGTGCACTTTCTCTCTCTCGAAGGGGCGGCTGCTTTCGATAGCCCTGAAGCCACTCTGGCACTAGACATAAGGGGGTGCTTAATAGGAAGGAGTCCGACATAACCCGGAGAGCCGCCCTTCGGGTATCCATGATGGATAATACTTCCTTCATTTCCTTCTTTCGGTGTCCGGAAGGTCTTCTTAGCTATTTCGTTCCCTCTTTCGTTCTAAATACAGACTTCAACTAAATACACAACATAATTTAGAATATTCGTTTCAATAGCACTCGGTTTACTAAACTTCCGACGGACAAATGTTCGCACATGGAGTGTGTTTCAACACGTTTAGTCCACGTCATGATCTTGACGGACATTTTCTGATGGTTAGGGCATTTTAGTTTTCTACGATCAAAGATCACCATCTGCGCAGGCCTTAAAGAAGACAGTAAAGAAGCAAAGCACGTTGGACCACCAGAGGTCGAAAATGGCGACTTTTATCTCTGATACCAAAGAAAAGATTATGACATTTTTTACGGTCAAGAAATAATATTTTAATCTATAAAATAGCAAGTGGCAACCTTATATCGAGCCTGCGTGTACGCATTGTGCGTGTATTACTAAATCGCGGACTATCATTTAATCAACGATGAGCGCTGTATGTTCTAGACATTTCGATTCGAGAATATAATGTCAGATTGCATTGGCTACAGCCACGTTCTGTTCTGCTCTCGAATATGGAGGTAAATCGGTGAAGTATATTAGTAACGTTATCTTACAACATTATGGGTGTCTCCTTCAACGCTGTTTTGTGTTTTCTAACATCTAAAATCCAAAATAATTATATAATACAGTTTTGTTATATAAAAAACAATATATGTTTGCCGCGACGAACGAATAACAATTTGTTTGTTGAGTCGCAGTAGACTGCAATGTTTTGCTAACATGTTCAGCAAATATTTTTTTATATACTGTTTTGCTAATTTTTTGAAGAACAAACTCGCCTTAACAATTTAAAGTGAGTGTTACAAAACATCGCCCGTGAAAGTATTCCTTTCAACTACTTTTAGTTGTGAGTTGCTCTGGGGGCTTCGACAAGTGACAATCGTTTCATAACGATAAGACATCAAAATTCGTCATCATCGGCCATATTGACTATCTACAGCGTCTTAGCTTTTTTAATCAACTTACCTACTTAGAGCTACGATTAGCCACGTGATTTAACGACGGCTTAAGTCATTTTGTTCATTTATGATTTATCCTTCATAATAATAATAGAAACGATAACGAAGTCATTTCCATTATTATTATGAAGGATAAATAATAAAAACTCTTCCGGTACTCCGACAAATCGAGGGACGGGAGGATACCCCTCGGCAGAGGAGGCTAGACGAAGATCAGGACGACAGGGAAAGAAATCGACGGACAATCCTGGCATTATCGAGCAAGACCGCTCACTAGAGTTTCGCAAGTAAAGGTCCGTTACGTAATACGAATCTCTTCAGATGGTCGCGAAGAAAAGTTGGGACCAGGCCGTTGGTTGAGACTACGACTGGTATGATCTCAGTGGACATCACTTGCCATATGTCAACAACCTCGGGTGCCAGGTTCAGATATTTCATCTTCTTGTCTCATTCGGCTTTCACGAGGTTTTCGTCGAAAGTGACGTCCACTAAGAACACACACGACTCCACGCGGTCCATTAGTACGATATCAGGATTACTATTATTTACTACTTTGTCTACGGGGCCTGTTCTGATCCGGGGATGGGTATTTCCATTTCCTGGTAGACAAGACTCCGAAGAAAGGTGTGCAATTCACGACTAAAACAGCAAAAACCCTACACCTGATAAAGAGGAGGTAACAATGTAATTGTTATATAGATGTACTCGTATACCAGTAATCATGCTATATAGGACAGAGGTAACTAGTCCAAGGATTTCGATGGCTGACGATTACTTATTTACCAAGGACTGTTAGTGGGGGGCAATCAGAATGATATAGGCGAAAGTAGGTCATCCACTTATTGATATGTTAGACAGCTCAAGGTAACTTCCTAAACGGAAATCGTATTATGTTACATATTATCACGCTAATAATCCCTAAAGGAGACGAAAGGCTTGATTAAATTCGTTGTGATCTCATAGTTAGGCGACAGGCTGGCAATCTGTCCCTATTTTGAGGTAGTATATGGGTCATACGGCCAGATGTAACTTTATATGTAACAGAATGTTACCTAAAGCTCTTTATAAAAGTGGCACCAATTAAATTGATGAAACCCAAAAAGTTACTAATATCGTATCGGCTTCCGATATCAATGTCGGATCGGATGTTGTGGAAAGGCTCTTTACACTCAACATCAACCGGCAAACCAGCAATCCGGGTAATAGTATCTCTATAAATTAACTAAAAAAATCAAAATCATAAGTAACTTTTAAAACTTCCATACCACCACGTCGGGAAGTGAAAGTTAGAAGTGAAGTTTATTTTCTTAATAAACATAAATACACCGATATTTAACTTAGGTACAACATTAATCAATTATAAATCACCAGGTGACAAAAGAGGTTATTTATTAGGAAAGATTATTTATATCTACCTCTATACATAGTTATAGTAGCCTGGTACATCCGGCTGGAAATATACAAAACTGTTTGCTGTTAGTCTGATTATAAATTACATTCTTTTGTAAGAGTTTTGAACGCTTCTGTAATTTTTTTCGGGTGAAATTTCAACTGAGTAAAAACCAAGACGGTAGCGTAGCCCTCGTCACGGTAATATTATATAGATAATATTACCGTGCCCTCGTGATTCCAAGTGGTTTTCTCAGAGCCGAGAAGACTTTTCTCTCCGTTTCGTCTTACTATACCTACTCTTTCATCAGTAACATAAATATTGACATCTATTTCCGTCCCTGTTCGTTGTCCTAAGCTAAATAAAGTCGATCCTTGATTGCTGCGCGCGACTTGTTGTTTGCAAGGCCATTGAACCTTGTATAAAAATAATAATATATCTGTTCAAATTATGTGCATATTTGGCTGAAAGCATCTTTGTGAAAGATGAGATGGTTGTAACATAAAGTACCCACATAAGAAATAAGGAAAGTTTCAAGCTGTTCGAGTTTTCCGTAAAAACACAGTAGTGAATGTTAAGAGGATACTGACTTGTTCGGCAGAATATTTCCTGCTCAATTTGCTTGTAAGTACCTACATACTTTGGCATTTTGTAAAAAGCTTAATAGTAATACTCAGATTGAAGCAAGAATATGTTATAATCCCTATCCCTACTAATGTAATATTATTTTAAATGCGAAAGTTACTCTGTCTGTCTGTTTATTAAGCTTTCACGTCTAAGTCACTGAACCGATTTTGATGAAATTTGGTACTAATACACTAGAGCCTAGAGCTCGTAAAAGGACATAGGCTACTTTTTATTGCAAAAGAGGCTTGAACGGGTTGAAATTGAATTGGGGATCAAAGTTTGTATGGAAGTTCGTAATTCTTTAAGATAAAACCATGAAACTTTGAATTTAGGCAAATAATAAGAAAAAAATACATATTTGTTCTAGGATTTTTGAAATTTTGACCTGTGTGGGGATGAAATATTAATATGATGAAAGGTCGTAAGGAAATCCAACCAAAGTCACGCTTTCGTGCCTAAAATTGGAACTGATTTTGATGAAATTTGGCACAAAAATAGACTACATCTTGAGATGGAATAAGAATATAAGCAAAATTTTGTTGTAAAAAGGATATGAAGCGGTTGAAATAAGGGATGAAAGTTGGTATGGAATTCCTCATTATCAAAGATAAAAGCGTCGGTGGCGTAAGAGCGTCGTCTCCCACCCGGGAGGCACTGGTTCGATCCCCGCCACGTACCAATGTGTTTTCAAATTTTGAATTCATATGTACGTTTAATCGACGCTTTTACGGTGATGGAAAACATCGTGAGGAAACCTGCACACACCTATGAAGAAATTCTTAGATTTTGTGCTAAGTCGACCAACCCGCCCTTGGCCAGCGTGGTTGACTAAGGCCTAATCGCCCCTAATGTGGGGTAGGCTCGAGCCTCTCGGTGGGGGCATTATACAGGATCGGGCCTGTAATACGAACAAAAACTTTAAACATAGGCATTTTCAATTACCACTATTAATATCCTAGTGGTTTTAGCCCTTCAAAATTATTAAAAAAAAGTGGATCAAACAAAATTAATCCCAAACAAAATTAATCCCACCAGCAATGGGATTGCATTTTATTCAAAACACTCTTCATTGACATTTAGTTGATGTAGCCCCAAAAACTTTCCTGATAGTTTAGTTGACATGAACTGATGACTATTTGCTGATATTACCGTTTTTCTACGGTAACTTGCAAAGCGCACTATTTATTAAAAAATTGCCTACGACGATACATATTACGCACGGAGTACTAAATAGTCTTTGCTATTACGTTTGTGTTTACCATATCTTATTGTATTTCACGTAGCTTGTTTCACTAGCATTACCTCCTGCTTCACCATAAATTAATAGCATGTCACATAATTCACGAGAGTCGTAAATTAATCTTGGCATTTTCAATATTTTTATTTATTTCTTGGTAAAATACAAGCTCCTTGTTGATAAGTAATTTTTAAATTACCAACTTGACATTTTCATTATAACGTTTGAAGAATGTTTCGAATAATTTGATTGTCGCTTGAAAAAGTTTCAACTGTGATTAAATAAAGAGGTTTGATATTAATTTACAATACCTTCAATCTTAACGTAATTACACTACGGATCAGTCTTGATTGTTTGTAAGTAGTACTTCCTGCCGTGCCCTGTACCACGTTACTTTACGACGGTTAAACGATAATATCGCAATGGATGGCAGTCGCCATCGATTATGGGTATTAACTTTAAATTTAATTTATTCCTAAACACTTACTTTGAACTATTCGGACCACATTAGAGTAACTTTAAGTGCTCGAAATCTGAGGCTCGAAATAATCTGAACAAGAAGTTTTTGCTCGTGTTACAGGCCCCACCCTGTATGAGCTGTTGATGAAAGATAAAACCATGATACTTTGTATTTAAAGCACGTGATAAGAAGTAAAAAAAATGTGTTGCAGCGTTTTTGAAATTTTGCTACACGTTAATCTAGAAAGATATCCAAATACATCATCAAAAAAGTTCTGGAAACTACCATTAATATGTTTTTATATTTGATCTTGTTTCCATCTTTTCAGTATTTGTATGCACGCGGTTTTTTTTGTTTTATTAAATTTATTTATTTATGTTTGTATTTTTAGTAATTTTATATAATACGGTCATGATAAAAAAATTTAAATCCTTATGATAAGCCCTTTAATTTGACACCTTTAATTGACAAATTCTAAAGAAATATTTTTTTCACTTCTAATAGCATCTCACAGCCGATGTATTGTTTTTTTTTAACATCACTTACCTAAGAACACTTGGGTTATATTAGAAATCCATTCAGCCGTTTGAAAGATATGAGGTAACAAAGAATATTACATATAAACAAACACACAAGATACGCACGAAAAACATAACCCTTTCCTTGCAGACCGGCTAAAAGAGGCTTTCCCATTCCGAGTTATGCCCCTTTTGGGTTTAGTGCCCCTTTTCTGTAAGCAACAGGCTGGTAGCTGTCACTATTTTTTTATGCAACTCGATGACAAACAGCTGACGGCTCACCTGATGGTAACTAGATATCGTCGCCTAATAACACCTGCAATAACTAAGAAAAAATCACTTGGTATTGCAGGTGCGTTGTCATCCTGAGGCCTAAGATGAAATGCCTTCCATGCCCAGTAATTACACTGGCTACCTTTCCCTTCTGAAAAACAGCAAACTGTTTCACGGCTGAAATAGGAAAGATAGTGGTACCTACCCAGACGACTCTACATACCCTACCATCTAGGACCCATACTGTCAATGTAGCTTCATGTGTTACCAAAAGCTCTGCTCAATCCCTTTTGGAATTATGAGCATGTATTAACCTACCTACTTATGAAATAAGTACCTACCTACTCTCCGTCCGTACTAAAATTCCGTGCCAAAAAGTACTGAGGAAATTGCGGTATGTTCTGTATTATGTGTTTCGAGGTTGACATTACTATTAATCATAATATTGTGATCTCGAAGCCCTGATTAAATCCGGTATGGTGGCGTACGGGCAGATGTAGCCACGGCCACGGTGAACGGACACGATCAATTAACACTCATTAACGTAGAACACGCGAACACGACATGACAATATTGTAAACAATACAAAAAATGTGATCCATACTACGATCTGTAGAATAGAATAGAATAGGCTTTTTTTAGTTCCGCACCTAAGGTGACCTGTACACGGCGCGGCCGGGCGTAGCTGCATAGCCGCGTATTCGTCATGTGTATTTTTTTCTCCCCCGACCCCTCCCGACCTTTCCCTTTCCTTCCCCCTCGGGGAGAGCGAAAGACAGAGCAGCGAAAACAGTCAGTAGAACCTTCCGCACAAACGAGGGAAGGAGGGGGTGAGTCCTCATGGATACCCTAAGGGCCGGCCCCTAGGGGGTTATGTCAGACTTTTACTGACGTTTAGTCAGCCACCCCCTTTTTGCCTATTGCCAAATTGGCTATAAGGCTATCGGAAGCAGCCGCCCTCAGGAGTGAGGGAAGGTTTACATACAAAATTATGTTTACGACGAATACGTCAAGCAGCTTGTGCAGCCCAGCGTACTGAACTCTGCCTACGAAGCGTATTGCAAATTTACGTTGTTAATAATTTGTGAAAATTTTGGCTACTCACGTCTTTAAATATAGAAATTATACAAATATGTTAAAAATAGTGTTAAAGTATTGATTTCATGTTATTTTATAGTTTATAGCAAAAGTTTAATATGATTATACATTTTAATTTAATAATGTCTCTTAAATTGCAGTGCCCCTACGGGGTATCACAGGAACTACAGTATATCTTCAAGACCTTTATTGTTATGTGATACTCAATAAAGATATTTGATTTGATTAAATACTCACGTCCTTGGAGTTATGGAATGGACGGTTTAATGTAGGAAAGCAACAGTAACATAATTCACAAAAAAAGATAACGAAGAAAAACAAAATTTGTAGCCGTCGTTGGATTCAGACAATATCTAGGTTAGGACGCGATATCCTCAGTCGATGTGTTAATTGCAAGATTAGTTTTACAAGATATCGGGCGATAAACGTAGTAATTGTGTCAAACCTTTCAACGTTGCATTATTTATCAAGCTGTATTTAAGTCGCCACCACTCCCGATTTTTGCTTACATGTGCCAATTAATAGGTTGGGGGAAAAGTTTCTTCGCATTTTTTAAGAAAATTCAAATCATTTTTTAATATAGTTTATTTACATTTAACTAAAGTATGTAGGTACCATTTTGTTCGATAACTTTTTGCCATCTTGTAGGTAGGGACATGATCCCATTGCTATAGAAATTTTGGGACTTCTGGTCAAAATACCGCGACAAGTGGTTTTGGCAGTCCTCTCGTGATGTTAACCTGACACTGCCTAAAGAATTCTGAAGAGACCGAAACAGGTGGAAATCTGAAGGTGCAAGGTCAGGACTATACGGCAGATGCATTAACACCTCCCAGCCAAACTCTCTTAATTTTTGCTGAGTGGCTAAAGATGTGTGAGGTCTAGCGTTATCATGATGAAAAACCACACCCCTTCTGTTGATTAATTCCGGCCGCTTTCTCTCAACTTCTTGCTTTAATTTCATCAGTTGTTCGCAGTAAAGTTCAGAATCGATGGTCCTGCCTGGTGGTCATAATGAATAATGCCCTTCCAATCCCACCACACACACAGCATCACCTTGTTGCGAGTTAACCCGGGTTTCGCCACAGTCTGTGAAGCCTGACCGGCCTTTGACCACGACCTTTTTCGCACGTTCTTGTCGTACGTGATCCACTTTTCATCACCAGTTATCAGCTTCTTCAAAAATGGTTCGGTTTCATTACGTCGTAATAAAGAATCACAAATGAGTACACGGTTCATTAGGTTTCTTTCAGTGAGCTCGTGAGGTACCCAAATGTCGAGCTTTTTTGTGTACCCAGTTTTTTTCAAATGCGCCAAAACTGTTTTGTGATCAATTCCCAGTTCTTCAGCTACATCGTAACTACTGACATGCCGATCTTGCTCCACTTTTTCAAAAATGGCATTGTTCGCGACAACCTAGGTTCCCTTAGTGTTTACAAATGACCTAAGTTATTATTGTTAGGCCCCATAATAATGTATAAGTATTCCTCTTATCTCGTTAGTGTGAAATTTATAAGTTAGTTATAAGATCTTGTTAATTTGTTTACTTAATTAATTACTTGTGTGTTTTACTTGTTTAATGTTTAATGTTTATGTTTTTAATATGTTTTATTTGTGTTTTGATTTATTTGTAATGTTTGTTTGTGTAATAAAATATATGAAATGCCTAAGTTTCATTGAAGCGAGAGGGAAAGGAATAGGCCGTTTCGGTCGCACATAGCGCCGCACCAATAGGCACGCGCATCGTGTCGGGGACGGCGCTAATTGCGACACGAAACAAATGAATATATACAGTGACCTAATTTCAGTAGGCACTCTGGCTCCGAACTGATTACTACTACTAAGAAGAAAGAAATTTCCCTCTCACTCCAAGCGCGGCGGCGGCATTATTCTCCAACAAGCTTCTTCTTTGATTGTACCAGCCCTCTACACTCCTGCAACGAAAACTAATGTGGGTACCAGCACCCCACAGGCATCCATTTTATCTGTAATAGGGCGACCAGAGCGACGTGCATCTTTGACATCAAAATTTCCGGATTGAAAACGCTTAAACCAAAGGAGAATGCCCAATTTACTATGGGACTTGGGCCATGATTGCGCTTTAATGAAATTAGTGCCAAAGACTGGGAAAAAATCTATAACTTATGTGGAGAGAGTATCATGAAATTATTTTTGGGGAGTTTTGAGAAATCATAATTGGTAATAGTCATTTCGAGGTTACATTACTCTTACAATATATTCAAATAATTGACAGAATGACAGCTGTAGTTTTTTGTTTTTAAATTCTCCCTACTCAAGAGAAGGCAAAGGGGTCTACTAGCCCATACAGCCACGATGCAGCCACGCCTTCGGTATTTTTTTCTTGAATTTTGTACTTAAAAGTTCTTTTTGCGAGATGACACCAGGATAAAAAAACATAATTAAGCTTAATTGCATAGCTGTTTGGCCAATAATTAAAACAAGATCGTTTTTTAATGAAACTAACTAAGCATGCGGCTGTGTATACGTAAATTCTTTTGCCTTCCAAGTAAAGGGTAAATAATATTAGGAGGAAGTCAGTGCAGCATTAAAATAAAAATATTACTTTTTAACAACACACTGCTTTGTTAAAAAAAATAAGCAATAAGAAACCATAATTCCTTAGATTATTTTTGAAGTATGTTTGGTTATTGCGCATTGTGGGCAGGTTTGGGCATTCTCCTTTGTGCTACTCTCACAGACACTGCACTAGGTCCATAAACATCGCAAATTTTTTTCGCGGCTTGCGTTGCATTTTTACCTTTTTTGTAGTAAAATTTTAAAATGTATCGAATTTCTTCATTAGATTCACTCATCTTGGCGGTACGAAAAACAAATGAAAATCACACATTTTCCTAATTTGAATTTGGAATTATGTTCATTAAAATTTAAACTTTCAATGATACCAAAACCAGCCAGATACGGGTGAATTTCCCGGGACCAAAAATTGCGTGGCATCGATGAAATCAGTATTAAAAAACAAAGCTATAACGTTCTTATTTTTTTTCTAGATACATGAAATAGTTATCTATGTGGGGCACTAAATATTTTAATAATAGTAATAATAGGTACTTCAAAAAAAAATATTAAACCTCGAAATTTTTCATTGCCGTGTTTGTCCACACGTCACCTTGATGTATATTATACCTCATTGCTAAAAATCTATTGATTATTTATATTGAAAATTAGTTTTATTTGATGCGTGAATAGTTAAAGTATTGTTACGGAATACATTTATTCAAATTATTTAACAATACAACGAATGGTTATTCTAAATGCATTTGTCCCAGATCAATCTTTCATCGCCATGTCCTTAACATGTATGAGTATATTGTTTTATCTAACAACTTGCAGCCCCCTCCTTGTGCGCTAAGCGTTGCATATTAGTGTCGCCTAAGTACTCGACGTGGAAGGAAGTACACTCGTGCATGCGTTTTTGCGCTATAAATAAAAGTATTCCATTTTTTATGTGATGGTCATTTTTTCTTTCATCGCCGTGGATAGGTATAACTTCTATATGAATAAGTTTGTCCTCATGATTGAGTTTTCAATAGAATGCCATTTCTCATATGTTTATTTGTGGAGTGTTTATTACCTCGAATGACTAATAGTTTTTTTGTTATTTTATATTTTTGCCTTGATTTTCATCGCCATGCTTTCATTGCCGTGGTTTCCGTGGCCAAAATTTGCTATGGCAATGAAAAAAAAGACACGGAAATGAAAAAAATTTCATTGCCATGCCTTGTAACACAATTTAGTTTCATTGCCGTGGCCAGGTGTTTCATTTCCGTGGCCAGGTGTTTCATTACCGTGACTTATGTTTTTATTGTCATGATAAGATAAGGCAAAAAATACATGTAATACAGATAGTATTACATGTATACATGTAATACAGATAGTATTACATGTATTTTTATATAAAATAAACTCAAAATACCGTTTTCTAAATTGAAATTATACGCCTCTGCCCCAACTACAATGTTGATAAAAACATATAACCATATCCCAAAAAAAATTAAAAATTAATCAGTTTTGAGAATCACCAAAACAGTCTTTAATTACAAAAAGTTATAATGGCATTAAATAATTTTTTGATTAAGAAACTAAATACCAAATGCTGGCATTTCTCCTGCAGCTGCGCTTGCATGGGTCAGTGTAAGGGATAACCTATATTTTTTAAAGTCTAATCCATGTATATTCCAAATTTTATCAAAATAGGTTCGGTAATTTAAGCGTGAAAGCATAACAGAGAGATAAAAGGAGTTACTTTCAAAATGATGGTGATAATACTCAGGTAAGTACATATATAAAACTAGCTTTTGCCCGCGACTTCGTCCGCGTGGAATAGTTACTTCGGGTAGCATTTTTATATTTTTGGGTACTTATTTTGCAAAAGATACACATACAAACTGCTGTGCATTACTTTTTTTTTTTTTTTTTTTTATAAAAAGGTCAAGCAAATGACTCCTTTCCACCTGATGGTAAGCAGAAGTGGAGTCCAAATGCGAAGATAGCTGGCGCGAGAGATAAACTGCCGCGCTAGTCACCCACGCCTTGCTGACCTGCAAGGTGCTTCTTCACGCCTCTTTTGAATGACCCAGGATTGTAGGAAGGAGGGAACACGTGTGCTGGCAGTGAATTCCATTTCTTGACTTTTACTGGAAATAGATTATTTTAATACATTTTTACAAACTACCTTTTTTGTTTTTCCATCCTTTGCTTACTTTCATGCGACCTTCCATCCCCTATTTCATCCCCACATGGGTTAGTGTTTCAAAAAACGCTGAAACAAATATCTGTATATTTTTTGCGCGCTATTTAAAATTTCAGTCTTATCTTTGGTAATGAGGAATCTCATAAAAAAATTCATCTCTTATTTTAACCCCTTCATTCCCTTTTTACAAAAAAGTAGCTTTTATTCAATTTCGAGGTTTAGTCTATTTTTGTACCAAATTTCATCAGAATCGATTCGGGGTATGGCGTAAAAGCGATTAAGATAATAAGTCGCGTCCACCATCTTAGATCTCAAAATGGATGTTGTGTTCGGAATCAGGACCCCCGAAAACTAAGAAAATGATACCCATGTCGATTTTATATCTAAAAGGCGTATCCGCCATCTTGGATCTCGAAATAAAAGTTGTAATTGGAATCCAGACCGCCAAAAACCTCAAAAATTATATCCATATTGCTATTAAGTAAAAAGTCACGTCCGCCATCTTTGATCTCAAAATAGATGTTGTATTCGGAGTCAGAACCCCAAAAAACCACCAAAATGATACCCACATCGATTTTATATTAAAAAGTCGCAACCGCCATCTTGGATCTCGAAATAGATGTTTAATTCGTAATCCGGACCCACAAAAACCACGAAACCGATACCTATAATGACAATGTTTAGTGTGTGGTCTGTTAGACGTGAATGTGTGACTTTGTTTGGATTTCCTTACGAACTTTCATCCCCTATTTCATCCTCACATGGGTAAATATATCAAAAACGCTAGAACAAATATTTATTTATTTCTTATCAAGTGCCTACATGCAAAGTTTCATGGTTTCGTCTTTAACAATGACGAATTCCATACAAACTTTCATCCCCTATTTCACCCCCAAACAGGTCAAAATTTCAAAAATTTTTGATTAAATATTAATTTTTTTCATAAGAAGTGCCTAAATTCAAAGTTTTATGGTTCTATCTTCAAAAATGACCAACTGCCATACAAACTTTCATCCCCTATTTCAACCCCTTCAAGCCTTTTTTTGCAAAATAAAAGTAGCCTATGTCCTTCCCCAAGCTCTAGTCTATATGTGTAACAAATTTCATCAAAATCGGTTCAGTGGTTTAAATGTAAAAGCTATATAATATTAGTAGGGATTTTATGTTGAATATAGATTTTCATTTCCGTGGATGCGTTCATTCCCGTGGCACAGTTCTTTCATTGCCATGGACGCTTGTTTCATTGCCGAGCACGCATGCTTCATCGCCGTGGCACGAAATTTTTAATCTTGTATATCTCGTTTGTTTTTTATGTTAGCTGCTAGATATTAAGCAAGAATACATACATTATCAAAAACTTCAAAACCCGCGATTTAGTTTTTTAAAAAACTTTAAGATAAAAAAGTCCACGGAAATGAGAATTTTTTTGGACTTGTTGAAATTCACCCATACAAATAATAGTAAGTATAGCCAAAGAGATTTTATTACAAGTTTATACATACTATAATGCGAAAAGACTTTTTCCCCAACCTAATAGTATGTATAACGCTATTAAAACTACAAAATACTTCGATTTAACAAACCAATCTCACAAATCGCCATCTGATGCTATCACCCCATATCCTCTAATGGGTGTCGTAGAAGGCGACTAATGGATCAGAAAAGGGGTATTGATCTCCTTATACTCCGCCCACCAATCCGCATTGGGCATTCGTGGTGGACTACTGCCTAAACCTCCTTCGATGGCAAGGAGAGGCGTTGTGTCCCAACAGTGGGTCGAATTATAAAGGCTGTTATGATGATGATAAAAAACCAATCAACAAAAAATTATAAATCGTAGGCTGACCAGTGGAATATAATGCATTAACACCAGTGGCGATTCCTAGTGTATCCCACGGTGAATCTATGGAACATTAAGAGTTTTCATCTCCATCAGACGTTTATACATATAATCAGGCTCATCATCCGAAAAGGGGTTTAGTAGAACTTTAGTCAACATTTGGATATACGTAAAGCCACACCTGGCAGTATGGACCTACACAAAAGGGGCACCAAACCAAGACCTATTTTTAACCTATCTTCGTGCACCAAACCCAACAAGTAGTAATCCTTCAACAAACTAACAAAAGCCAAACAAACAAAAACCAGGACGGATGTTAGTTACACTCAAAATCATCTCAGCAGTCCGGGTGTAACTAGACGTTTTTAAAATGTACTAGACATTTATAAATATTAGAATAAATACACTGAAAAAAATCTACTTGTCCAAGTCGGGAACCGAGCCCAGCATCTTCCGCAATCCGGGCGGTTGCGTCAACCGCTACGCTACCGGGACACTGCTTTATCCGTCAATATTTGTATAAACTCTTTGTTTTATTGTAACTTTTTATGGATTATAAATGTAATTAAACCGATTACATGTATTGTAATCAATATTGTAATATTGTCGGTACAGAATTTTAAATTAATCAAAGTTTAAAAAAAGGAACTTAAATATATTCTTATCCATAGTTACCTACTTCTCTTTAAAAACTAAATCTTCCAATTCACAACCAGTAAGGCCTGACTCACTGTAGTATACCTAATCTAGATATTGTTCATATACATAATTTAAAGCCACGCGTTTTTAATTATTGAGTGATGTTTCCAACTCTAACTGGTACAAACGAAACACGCTGACATCATTTCATGTACGTTATTAATTATGTGTCATTTTTCCACTGAACTTTTTGAACATGAATTCTCGGTAAGATAACAATGAATCGCTGTTTGAAAGAATACCAAAAGACCTGTGAATACAGTGAGAAATGATTCATGAAATTTTTGAAAAACATAGCGGGTCGAATTGGACCTTTTCGCCCTTGGAATTTAAATAATTTCACCTTCATTCTACCTTTTCATTGTGAATTGTTTTCGTCGCTGTGGCAAGTTTACCTATGCAACGGGCGCGAGAAATGCTTACTTGCAAATCTAATAAAAGAAAATAACTAATTAATAATTTATGTTTTTTCGCAGTCAAATCCCATCAAGAATCCATCATCTTTCTATAAGAATTTAAGCTGCTGATACTATTTAGAGAACGTACAAATATAAATCGCTTAAAAAATAATTATTGAATTAAAATAAGTTCCTGTTTATCCTGCAAAAATTTTTAGCTATGTACATGCTAGGATTGAAATCCAAATCTCATCTGCTGACCACTCCCCCAAAACGGAATCAGTTTTTATTTATATTTATTGGATTTCGATATTCTGTAGCATTTATCAGCTCGAAAAAATAAAAAAACAGCCTGAATTGAGAACTTGTTCCAATTTATTATTAACTGAATGACAACCGTTTTCATTACAGACCAAGTTATAAAAAATTCAAAGGAAATTATACAAAGTAAATATAAAAAGATATACTTATTATATTCTTTTTTCGCGCAAATAATAAGTCTCGCGATTCAGCGAGGTAATGCATGGCTGCAGTGTTATTGGTACATCTTTGTTGGTACACTTCCTGTTTCAGAGTACTTCATCATTTCAGCAAAGAAACGCCCACTGTTGGACATAGGCCTCCCAGAGGACTTAAGCGAAGTATTTTATCTTTAATTTAGTAGTCTTTAAGTATTTTGTATCTAGTTTTATTATCCCTTTTATAACGTAGATTTGATAAGTTTTTATTAAGTAGTTCTATTTTGTATTTTTTTATTTTCTTAAAAACCATAATAATCCAATTACCAATTTATTTTATTAGTAAAGTGTGTGGTTTTATAACCAAATAAAACTGTTTGTTGATAAATGCGTAGTAGATTTTACAATATCAGTCTGTATAATGGAATGGAGATCGCTTATTATTAGTAGGTTCAGGTTATATTTTTTTAAGACTAAGTGGACTGGAAGTGGTCTCTCACACTACTATCCATCGCGCCATTTGTAATACCACTACGGCGTGTTATACGACCCGCCTGAGACATATCTAAATCAAATAAGCTGTGATTGCAATTCCAAAGATTCTTATTTTATTTATATTTTTTTATATTATGAGATGGCAAACAAGCTTGGGGCCCACCTGATAATAAGTGATCTCCGCCACCTATAGACACTTGCAATATCAAGTGTAAATCACTTAATACCGCAAGTGCGTTTGCCATCCTGGGGACTAAGATGATATGTCCTCCATGCCCAGTAATTACACTGGCTACCTTTCCGTTCAATCCGAAACACAGCGAACTGCTTCACGGCAGAAATAAGACAGGCGGTGGTACCTACCCAGACGACCCTACATATAGGGTCTACCACCTAGTAAAACATAATATTCGTCTTTACATAATATTCCTCGAACTATGTGATTTAATGAATTGCTCTCATAATAAGCATTAACGAACGTGCTTGTGGTGTTATTGTATTGATATTAGAAGAATTTATGTGATTACATCTATTAGGTTTTTGGGTCAAGGAGTGAATTCATTATGCCGTATCCTATTTTTTCTTAAAGGCCATAGGCAAATGGAACCAACCTCATTTCATTGTTTATCGTAATGTTTTCTCAATACGTAAGTCTTTAGTAGATTATAGTAATATGTGAACATAGTTATCATGTTATTATGGGTTAATTTGATAATATTACGGGAAAATTATATTTTTATAATGATAAAGGCAGTTCATTATTTGTAGGCAAATGGAAATTACTTGACCTAGCTGATTATTAAAATGTTTTGATAAAGTAGTTTTCCATCATCAGGAAAGTAAATTTCCATCACTATGAAATTAAGGGTTGTTTTGGTTAGACGTTTATAACGTTACGGCTTACAAAATAAGCAACATATTAAAAAAGAATATCTTTTAAGCCCTTTGAAAATCTTCAGGTCTTTTATAGTAACTTCCTGATCGATCCGAAAAGGAGAATGTCCAATTTAGTATGGGATTTGGGCCACCATTTGGACCAAAGATTGGGAAAAATCTATAATTTATGTGAGGAAAATATATTTTTTTTTATTTTTGGTGACTTTTGAAAAATCATGATTGTTAGTCTAGTATTCTATTCTATTCTTAATTAATGGAATTCGCAAACTTTAAAGATTATGCATTTTGCCAATGTCAAGTGAAAATTTAATTATAGTTACAAAAAAATGTACGGTAGATTTTGGTTTAAAATGGAGTCTCTCAACACGTGTTTTTACAATAAGACCTCGGGAGAATAAGAACACCTCATCACAATCTATTCATCATCATCATCATCTACCGTACATTTATTGTGTGTTACTAAGTACATTTTCACTAGTATTTTGCAAAATAAATTTCGAAGGATTTGTAGAAGACTTAAAACAAATGTAGGCCAAATTTAAAAAACTTAGCCTAAATATACTAAAAACTACAGCCCATAAAGTGTGGTCTGAGGGGTCCTCACAGGGCACCAGCCAGATCTCGGAAAGTTGGTAAAATGCGTAATCTTTATGTGTCGCTAACGCCATTATTTTAAAAGAAGAAGACAGCGATGAGAGTAAAGAAGTTCGATAGCGCCACGGTCGTGCTTTCTTCGTGCCGATCACGAAAACTAAGCTATCAAGTGTGCGTCCGGTACACGGATGGAAGGCTAAAAAATTCAAGTCTATTTTCCTCCGTGCTTCGGAAGACACGTTAAGCTAGTGTTCCTGGGTGCTGTCGAAAGGTAGCAGTCGTCCCCAAGGAGGTTTTGTGCGAAGCAGGCGACTAGCCGTAAAAAATTAATAAAACCTAGTGTCAATAGCAAATTTCTTGCTATTGACACACTGCTATAGGTTTTGCACTGACCCGAAATAAATTAGGAGCAGGTCAGAAGAAAAAATAGATAGGGATATATAAAGTGTCGTTATGAAGAAGGAGAGGGTATAGTACAGTTACAGATAAATGGCTTGTAATATTATAAGTAATCGACGTTTGTTTTTAAGTTTAATATTTACTTACGTACTTTGTAAAACTAACAAAACAACAACACGATAGTTATTTGCCTGAAAAACTATGCTATCATGCATCAGACGCATGCGCCGGCCATGTGTTTACTGTTGCGTTCTAATAGAATTGTAAATTATTGTCGTCATTTAATGTAAATTTCACACCCGTTATAATCAAATTTGTGTTAAAATATCCCAGAGCGATCCTATTAGCACCATCAGCAACGTTGAAAGAAAATATTTGTGAAACAAACTTTAACTGCTTACAACTGGATTCAGCTCGATATCTGACAGAGTTGACCACGATTTTCCAATTTGCTTCACGGAAAGTATCACGCTTAGCATTCATGACACCAATACGCAGTTCGTGTTTCAAAACCTATTAAAATTTTAGCACATAGCAGACGCGGCGAGGCGTGAACGGGGCGTAGCGGCATCGCGTCCGTTTAGATTCGAGTAAAATGCTGATTCTAGAGACTAGATGATACTTATAGTGTACGAGCAGGTCACGGCGGTTGTAAGGCGCCGCTTCCCACAAGTACATGGAAGGGATGCTAGGCCAGGTTGTAAAGCTGACCAGCAAGGATATGGTTATAGGAAGGAGCTGCCCCAGGGAGTAGCCCTGGCAGGCAGCATGATGATAGGAACTGCCCCAGGGAGTAGCCCTGGCAGGCAGCAGCGGGGAGGTAGTGAGACCCAACACGGACGGTTGGAATCTGTTTATTGATACTTTTGCATGATGTTATATACTAAAGTGATGTATTGTACACATAGAAAGGTTTGTGCATGTCTCTCATAGGTGTAACATGCCGACGGTGCACGTATCTGCAGATCCGCGGAATGTAGGTTGTTGCCTCGCTGCTGACCACGCAGCCGCAGAGTCCAATGTTCAGCTTGTGGCTCGAACATACTCCCGGCCGCGACAAGTGATGTGATAGTGGTCTTCATCTGGGTGCTGTTGATGTGGTATAGTTCATGTTCATGCTTGAACATATTGCCAACCCTGAGTCTAGATGCTTCTGTGTATTCTAGCCCGGATACGACTTCGTGTTTCTTGTAGCTTCGTGGATTCTCGACAGTCAAAGGGCGACTTCTCAGTTCACTGGTGGAACCCGCTGGTGGGAGGCCAGTGACCGATTCGCTCCGCAGTGTCATCGATGATTGCCATGATATCTTACTGACTTCTTGATTTGTCAAACTTGTTGTTTATTTCTTTCCACAGATGAAGACTGTTGCAAATGATATTATGCAACGAGACAAAATGCTGTGTTGATGATATAGTTACCCTATGAGAGACAGGATGATAGTAGATAGATAGGTAGGGGAAAATATAGGACAATGTATAAACTAATTATGTGTTAATTTGCATAGTGAGTATAAATGTTAATTATAAATGTAAAGATATAGGTACTTAATTATTAATAAATAATGTCTTTGCTTGTCCTTACCTGTTGTAACAGAGTAATTGTGTGTTTCTTAAATGTCAATCTTGCCTGCTGCTTGCAGCGCAAGTTCCCCATACCCGCCTTGCTGCAGTGTAAGGGTGTTTATGTCAATATTTGTCCTCACCTGCCTTGCTACAGAGTGAGGGTGTGTCATGCAATGTCTGCCCTGCCTGCTGTCTGCAGTGCAAGAGCGAATATGTCAAATGTGTGTCCTCACCTGTCTTGCTACAGAGTGAGGGTGTGTCATGCAATGTCTGCCCTGCCTGCTGTCTGCAGTGCAAGGGCGAATATGTCAAATGTGTGTCCTCACCTGTCTTGCTACAGAGTGAGGGTGTGTTATGCAATGTCTGCCCTGCCTGCTGTCTGCAGTGCAAGGGCGAATATGTCAAATATGTGTCCTCACCTGTCTTGCTACAGAGTGAGGGTGTGTCATGCAATGTCTGCCCTGCCTGCTGTCTGCAGTGCAAAGGCGAGTTTGTCAAATGTATTCCTCTTACCTGCCTTGTTGCAGCGTAAGGGATGAAAAATGTCAAATGTCAAGTGAATGTAAATATGTAATAATGCATTGTTAAGTTCCCTACCTATCTAAAGTGTACAGTGTTTATGTTGTGTCTGTGTGTATCTATTAGTTAGATAAATTAGATGTCAATTATGTGAGCCTACCCCGCTATATATGATTGTTATGCTGAATTACTAATACGTACACAATAAATAATTAAATGATTTTGTCAATTAAAAAATAATTTGTCGTGTAAAATATTAATTAGTATTGCACTTGATTACATTTGCAAAGTGTTTAGTAGCCGAGCGCAAGTAATTTGCAGACGATTGCATTTCGCTGCATTGTCAGTGGTTCGATAAAGTATTAGTAATGTTGTAAATTGATGTGAATAAATAATGTTTAAAAATAGAATAAACAAATATTTAAATGTTTGTTAAATTAAAATACTTGATATATAATGTTAAATGTTTGTGTATGTTTATAAATTGATAAACGTGGAGTAAGTTGGAAACGATAATAAGTCGTCCCTTCACACTCACACGGGATTAGGACGCTGGTCCAGGGTAGCTAACCTGGGGTACAGCAGGAATGCAAAGGAGCTCGAAGGACCAAAATGTACGAGCAGGTCACGGCGGTTGTAAGGCGCCGCTTCCCACAAGTACATGGAAGGGATGCTAGACCAGGTTGTAAGGCTGGCCAGCAAGGATATGGTTATAGGAAGGAGCTGCCCCAGGGAGTAGCCCTGGCAGGCAGCATGATGATGATAGGAACTGCCCCAGGGAGTAGCCCTGGCAGGCAGCAGCGGGGAGGTAGTGAGACCCAACACGTACGGTTGGAATCTGTTTATTGATACTTTTGCATGATGTTATATACTAAAGTGATGTATTGTACACATAGAAAGGTTTGTGCATGTCTCTCATAGGTGTAACATGCCGACGGTGCACGTATCTGCAGATCCGCGGAATGTAGGTTGTTGCCTCGCTGCTGACCACGCAGCCGCAGAGTCCAATGTTCAGCTTGTGGCTCGAACATACTCCCGGCCGCGACAAGTGATGTGATAGTGGTCTTCATCTGGGTGCTGTTGATGTGGTATAGTTCATGTTCATGCTTGAACATATAGTATGGTCTTAGATGCGAGTTAATGCTGATTCTAGGCACTAGATGGTACTTCAGTATGGTCCAAAGTGGCCTAATTTTTTTTGGAATCCAAAAGGAAAAGGAAAGGAAGAACAATCCCAAAAGGGTTCAAGCAGAGCTGCGGGTAACTTTCGGTAACACAAAGTCAATTCTGGGAGTATGGGCCAAACTGTACCCCCAAAATAGTGACAGGTTGTGTCCATGTACCGAGAAACAGCGTTGGTAGGCCCCCCACAAGGTGGACTGACGATCTGGTAAAGGTCGCGGGAAGCCGCTGGATGCGGGCAGCGCAGAACCGACCGGTTTGGAGATCTTTGGGGGAGCCTATCTCTAGCAGTGTGCGTCTCTCGGCTGGAATGAGTGAATGAAAAACGAAATAGTATCTAAATCTAAACCTTCAGTAAAACTACAAACAAAAAACGACAGTAAAAACCGATGTTACACTCGTATCTCAGGTCAGCACTTTGGATACCTATACTAACTGTAAGTCTCATAAAAATCGGGTTCATGCCGAAATGTAATTCATCTCTTGCAAAACTTTTAAGAACACAGAAGACTAGCTACTCAAATTGTAGCATCCACCACGAAACAAAACCTTATAGGTTATTCATCATTTCAGCCGAGGGACACCCACTGTTGGACATAGGCCTCCCCCAAGGATCTCCAATCCGGTCGGTCCTGCGTTTCCCGCGACCTTACAAGAGATTGCTGTCAACCAATTTTAATTGATTTGAAACATATTTTTAATTGACATAGTTATGTAAGTTATTGAACATAATTTAGAAAGACAAGCATTTCAGAATAGAATCACCTGCTGTTGATTGTGTGTGACCTACAGAAGAAAGTGCTTACCAAACAATTAATTGAGTATTATGTAATTGATCTTGTTTTTAAACTATTCTCATCACAGTTCTCGTGTACATTTTCAGCGATTTCGAGTACTTTTGACCTGGCTCGTTTGTTTTGACTCTCTGACAAATTGCTTCAGTTGCAACTACTACGGCATCGTTGTGACTTTTAAAAGTATCGTGTATTTATGCCTTAAGATATCACGCATGGCTCTCATGTTCAGAGTTTATTTAAAGTGGCATGCAACGAAAAGTACTAATTAGCATTTAATTTTATTTCGGGGTCGTTACCTTATTACTAATGAATTAAATGCTTCACGAATCTCGTGATAACACTGTCGTGTACTTTGATGTGTCAACAAATATTTACTACACAAAAATAGTCATGCAATTGGACTTTGTATTCTTTGCAATTGAGTTGTCACGACTTTTTAAACGATTCTTTTTTACCTTCACGATGAAGCTCTTGGCATTTATCTTAACTAAAAGTAAGTGTAACTAAGCAAAAGCGTGGTGGTGGCGTAGTGCGTAAGAGCGTCGTCTCCCACCCGGGAGGCACTGGTTCGAGCCCCGCCACGTACCAATGTGTTTTCGAATTTTGAATTTATATTACGTTTAATCGACGCTTTTACGGTGAAGGAAAACATCGTGAGGAAACCTGCACACACCTATGAAGAAATTCTTAGGTTGTGTGTTAAGTCGACCAACCCGCACTTGGCCAGCGTGGTTGACTAAGGCCTAATCGCCCCTAATGTGATGTAGGCTCGAGCCCCTCGGTGGGGAAATTATATGAGCTGTTGATTATGAAGAGTAAGTGATGACAAGTAAGACCGAAGGTGCCGAAACCACTGAGCGGCTTTTTCCCTTACACTATAAGCTCTCCTAGCCGAGGTATAAGGTGCAGCCCGCTCGCAGGCGGTCACTGGGCCTTGGCAAACGCCATCTCACCCGGTGGGCTGACCGCGCCGAGGGCTGCGCCTCCAAATCATGGGTCGAAGCTGCCTTGAAACCAGGGAGCTACCACTCGCCGAGAAAATGTCCGGGTAATAGCACCGCACCGCTCCCCTTAGGGAACTGGTGAATGAAAACCCGTTACTTATATAGCCAACCAATTTCTCGATAACCTTTGGATCTAAGGAACTTTGTATTGATGATTACCTGCTTAAAGAATTTTCTATCTATTTATGAGTTTTCACCCGATACTTTCTAATGTATTGAGTTTCATGGCAATTTCTTACAATATCCCTACTGTAGGCGTAACAGCAACATCTCCATAATAATGACGAAAACGACAATTTTATTGCGGCACGCCCGGCCGCGCAGTAAAATACAAACATTCATAGTTGATTTAAAAGCAATAAAGTTTATTGCGTTCTATAGGAGTAACATCAATCGCGCCGCGGAAATATTTTCAATGACACAGTCATAAAGGCGTCACTGAAACGTACATATCGAATCGTTTGTATTAATGTACGGTACTAGGTATATTCATCTGAGGTTCTACTGAGTATCTGAGTAGTAGACCAATTTGTAGGGTCGTCTGGGTAGGTACCACCGCCTTTCTTATTTGTGCCGTGATTCAGTTCAGTTCTGTTTCGGAATGAAGGGAAAGGTAGCCAGTGTAATTACTGGGCAAGGCAGGCATATCATCTTAGTCCCCAGAATGGCAACGTACTTGCAGTGTTATGTGATTTAATATTGCAAGTGTCTATAGGCGACAGTAACCACTTAACACCAGGTGGGCCGCAAGCTTGTTTGCCATCTCGTAGTATAAAAAAAAGGTATTTTACATTCTCCAGACGTGACTGAAATGCACCTTGCAGAACATTGGAGATAAATTAAGACGAAAATAGTTATATCTACATACATATAATCACGCTCATAATCCAAAAAGGGGTCAAGCAGAGCTTCAGATAACATTCGATTACACACACAGCCACATCGGGCAGTATGGGCCATACAGTCCCCCCCAAAATAGTGACAGCCAGTCGTCTACACAAAAGGGGCACCAAACCCAAAAATTAACAATAGCATAGCGAGTGATTCACATTCTGACTACTGAGCGCAGTGAGTGATTTAAAGGCGCGGGACAAAAAAATTTGCTCTCGTGTGAAACATACAATTTTTCATCTCTCCAGTGAGAAAATTGTTACGGTGAGAAAAACAAGGCAATACTTTAATACATGTTTATTATCTTAAAAATAACTATTGAAAATTAAAAGTAAGATTACTAAAGTAATTTAGATTGAACATTACAGTCTTGTTCAAAGCTCGCAGCAAAAAGCGTTTTTCCTTCGACATTTTACGAAGCAAAAGAGGTCTTTTGGTGCTGGAGAGGTGAAAAATATTTTTTCATCCCACCACCTCGGAAAGTGTAATTTTGCGCTTCGAAATCTGGCTGGAAAATTCTATTTTATTCGCTTGAGCGGCAAAGTAGATTTGAATTTAGAACATCACATATAATGAGTACTCAATATAATTGTAAATTCAAAACGTCATTAAACCTATTTAATGTAACCTCTATGGTGCCAAATTTATGATTAGAATGAAGATTATTTTGTCATTTCCTCGCTGAGGTGGGATGAAAAGTTACGTATTGCACTCGAGTGGAAAGATTTTTCACCTTGTGCTCGTTTGTTTCCCTCGCTGACGCTCAGGATTCTAATTTAGAATCACTCGCTGCGCTCGTGATTCAACTTTAGAATCCTTCGCTTGCTCGGTCATCCAAATCGAGCACGCGGTTAAAAAGGAACTTTCCACTCTTGTATAATAAATAACTATTTCATCCCTTCTATTCGAAAAGTGTCGCTTTGTTCCTCTATAAGTGGGAACAAAATAGCTCTTTTCCGATAAGAACTTTTTAGCGGGCGTAAAAATGATTTGAATTTAGAACATATATCATTCATAGAAATCGAACGCAAATTGTATGAATTACTGGCTGGTACGTGTTGGCTGCACGGCACTAACTAAAAGAAAACAAAAGCGCGCGAATTACTTTTCTGTTCTTGTTATCTCAGTACATATTTTATTGTAAAAATAATGAGTTCTACTACCTCGAGTTATGAAAGTGATAATGCATTAACTCCTGAAACAATAACTATAGAAGCTAACAACGTCGTACAAATACTCAAAATGTAAATTAATCGACAACAATATCGATCCCAAATAAAACAGTTACAATAACTTTTAATAATTGCGCTAGCGTATCAATATAAATATAAATTTGTAATTATTTTTACTTCATTTCACATGTCTTCTTTTAATTAAATATATTCATTAATTACATAACAGCGTCTTTTATTTATTTTCTCATAGAAAGGGGTTGAAAAGTAGAGTATATAACTCGAGGGCAAATTATTTTTCCCTCGGGCGCTGTACTTTTGAATCCCTCGCTGCGCTCAGGATTCTACGTTAGAATCCCTCACTACGCTCGGGATTCTATTCTAGAATCCTTCGCTTTGCTCGTGCTTCAAAGTAGGGCCCTCGCCATAAAAATACTATTTTGCTCCCTTGTTATACAATCTACTAATTCTCAAACATGCATGGAAATGTTGTCATTATTTTCGAAAAAAGAACACGCGAAGTTTCGAATTTACGGACAATGAAAACCAAATCCATTGCTGGAGCGTTTTTTGAATTTGGAACACTACAACTAGTAGAAGATCCGAACCTATATCGACCTTCACCGAGCTGATAATAGAATGAAACATATTTTATTATTAATTTAGTATATTAGAAAATATATTAAAAATGGGTTGTCTAAAAAAATCCTGGACAGACTATTTTTAATTATTTTTTGAAAAATGATTTAAAAAAAAAATGAATAAAATATTGCAACATCAAGATAATAAGAAAATTTTGTCCTGACTGATAGTAGAAACCGTATAGAATGTGCAGGCATTGGGTTGTCTATTATTTACCTGCGCGAACTACTGGGTTGTCAGGTATGAACAGGTATGTCGATATCAGTTACTTTCACTCGATTGGATAATAGAAAAAATTTTATATCATCATAAGCGCGCGACAAAATTTTCTTATTATCTTGATGTTGCAATATTTTATTAAAAATCATTTTTCAAAAAATAATTAAAAATAGTCTGTCCAGGATTTTTTTAGACAACCCATTTTTAATATACTAAATTAATAATAAAATATGTTGCATTCTATTATCAGCTCGGTGAAGGTCGATTTAGGTTCGGATCTTAGACTAAACGCTCCAGCAATGTTGTATGAAACGACGCGGCGTGCTGGAGTTATTAAATACCGATATAGATAACTATACTCTTAATGGAGCAGGAGTAAATATTGAGAGATGACGGGTTAGTTAACGTACCCCAAAGAATATGATAATATAATAATTCTTACTAATACTAGAAAAATGCACTGAAAAAATCGACTTGCCTCAGGCGGGACTCGAACCCGCATCTTCCGCAATCCGGGCGGCTGCGTTGACCAATTACGCCACCGAGACACTGCTTTTCGCTGTAGAAATTTGTCAGTGCTTGGTGCTTATGTTTTTATGGTAAACATTGTTTCATCAAATCTTTGAAATTTGCACTTCTAAGACCCGAACAGAATATTTTTGCAAATATTTGACGCCCAGCTAAGATATAACTACCTTACATTATGGTTCGAGTCCCGCCTGAGGCAAGTCGATTTTTTTCAGTGCATTTTTCTAGTATTAATATTTACGCGTTTGTAAACGCAAAAATAAAATTATTCAATAATTCTTACTATCAATCACACTCGACCCGAGGCTGTCTCTAGTAGATACTTAGCTTAAGAATCTTCGTCTTAAATCTCGTATACTCTGAACCAGATTACGAAGATGATCGAGCAGAAAGTAAACAAATTATTTTACGCATTGTGTAACAATTATCGTTGCAATACGCCGGTGACGTTACGGTTTACGCAACTCGTAACGTTAGTTATTATTTGACACAGTCCTCATTATTCTCAGCCATGCACGAGTTCGTGGTTTTGTTTGTTAAAAGCAATGGGTTTTTGAGATTGTAAGATTCAGTCAGTAGCGATAAAAATACACCAGTAATAATCAATCTTGCCGATAAGATGAACACGTAGAAGCTAAGAAACATAATCGGTGATTGGCGTTTCCTGGAAGGAGCCAACGAATGAATGAAAAATAGGTTGTATATGATTATTAAGAGAACAGACAAATAAAATTACAAAGCAGTGACGGAAAATATCGTGTTCCATCAGGGGTACTGTTTTTACCCTAGTGTTACAAAATAAATACGTCTGAAAAATACACTGAAAAAAATCGACCTGCCTCAGGCGGGAATCGAACCCAGCATCTTCCGCAATCCGCGGCTGCGTTAACCACTACGCCACCGAGGCTCTGCTTTCGCTGTCGAAATTTTGTCAGTGCTTGGTGCTTAACATTGTTTCATTAAATCTTTGAAATTTGCACTTCTAAGATCCGAACGAAATATTTTTGAAATTATTTGACGCCCAGTTAAGATGAAACTACCTTACATTATGGAATAATTTTTAATGCTGGGTTCGATTCCCGTCTGAGGCAAGTCGATTTTTTTCAGTGTATTTTTTATGGTATTAAAAAATATTTACGCGTTTCTAAACGCAAAAATTATTTCATAAACACGTCTGACTTTGAAAATACGTGAGTTACGGTAACTTTCAATTCAGAGGTGTGTCAGGAGCCACTGATCGTCCGTTCAAGGCGACTCACCAGCGTATCGGCTGGTCAACCCACGAACAAAAGGTCCGCTGGCCCTGAAAAGGCCCCTCCCGTGTTCCGACGTCAGCTGTCTTTCGGGCACCAAACGTTGCCCAGGGTGCACCGCGGGGAGGTCTTGGAACATAGCACCCCATCCAACCTCAGCGTTGGATGGGGTGCTATGTTCCAAGATTAGAATCAGCTAGTCTAACACAATTCAGCCACATTGTTTCATTACTTAACATTGAGAACTTCGATTTGTTATTAATTTCTAAGTGACACCGCACATAGGTATGGCAAACATGACACTCGGTAACAAGAAAGTTATTCAAACACAAGTGGTCTCACTACACCTATTGTTCAACGAGGTGAATGTTATGAGAGCCATGCCTCACTGTCATCATAAACAATTGATAATTATAGTTTTTTTATAACCTACTACCGTTGTAGTTCTCTTGCACAAATAGGATCCTTTGGGTATCGTAAAACATATTTGAAAATTTTCCATGCATTTAGTTTTAACCGCTAACTATGGAAATTTGAAATTTATTTACAGGGTGAGAATGTTAGCATGGGTAATAGATACCCACAAGAGAACGATTGATGATGAAGGATTAGCTAAATATAATTATAATCATTTGATCGAGTACATACGTTTCGTTTGTGACGAAATCAATCTTATCGCTGTATCAGTCACATGAGCAAACAAGGTGCTATCTAAGTGTAGACCATTATTGTCAACATTTTTGATAAGAATGTAGTTAAATGAAATGTAGCAGTTAGGGCGTGGATTCATCACCACGGCACAGCGTCGTCGCCGTTAAATGAAACTATGGACGACGAAGTCGCCATTTTATATTTAATTAAATAACCTTTGAACGGTGCATTATATTGGTGTTTTTTATTGCACAACTAATTAAACAAATTCTTATGAAGTCATGTACAAAAGATGATAATAATCCGCTTAACCGTTTCGGAGAACCACAAACGTTACCCCAGCAGAATCTTGAATAACTTCGCAGCCGAAGAAAGAACAAACACCAAATAAGTTGCAACATTTACCCCGCCTAGACTGCTAATTGTATAGCTAATATTTATTTGAATATTCCCATTAAAAAAGAAAATGTTCTGCTGCGGTAACGTTGCTCCAGCAGGAAATGTTTTTGTTAAATAACTAAAAAACTATAAATGCAACAAATTAATTTTTTTTTGCAACAAATTCAGAAGCTGGGCAACTAATTATCTACATAATTTAAATTACTGTTTTTGACAACATTTTGCTGGGGGAACGCACACCGCCACGCGCCACGCCGCGCGTTGGCTCATCCAACAACCAGCAGTTCAAACGTGTACTCATATTTGTAGATCTGTTCATTCTTCATTCGCTTAGCAATAACAGGAAGAATGTATTCCTCCGACCATCTAGACTAAAACTGCACGCTTGAGTACACGTTTGATTGAACCGATGATGACGTGAGCCGGGCGCGGCGTACATCGCGTATACCGCACCGTGCCGCGGTACGACTTGTGGCGACGCTGTGCCGTGTGGTGATGAGTCCACGTGCTTTAAAATCGTACTCTTTTTGATACGAAATGATTTAATAGGTTGGGGAAAAAGTTTCTTCGCATTTTTTAAGAAAATTCAAAACATTTTTTAATATAGTTTATTTACATTTAACTAAAGTATGTAGGTACCATTTTGTTCGATAACTTTTTGCCATCTTGTAGGTAGGGACATGATCCCATTGCTATAGAAATTTTGGGACTTCTGGTCAAAATACCGCGACAAGTGGTTTTGGCAGTCCTCTCGTGATGTTAACCTGACACTGCCTAAAGAATTCTGAAGAGACCGAAACAGGTGGAAATCTGAAGGTGCAAGGTCAGGACTATACGGCGGATGCATTAACACCTCCCAGCCAAACTCTCTTAATTTTTGCTGAGTGGCTAAAGATGTGTGAGGTCTAGCGTTATCATGATGAAAAACCACACCCCTTCTGTTGATTAATTCCGGCCGCTTTCTCTCAACTTCTTGCTTAAATCTCATCAGTTGTTCGCAGTAGAGCTCAGAATCGATGGTCCTGCCTGGTGGTAACAGCTCATAATGAATAATGCCCTTCCAATCCCACCACACACACAGCATCACCTTGTTGCGAGTTAACCCGGGTTTTGCCACAGTCTGTGAAGCCTGACCGGGCTTTGACCACGACCTTTTTCGCACGTTCTTGTCGTACGTGATCCACTTTTCATCACCAGTTATCAGCTTCTTCAAAAATGGTTCGGTTTCATTACGTCGTAATAAAGAATCACAAATGAGTACACGGTTCATTAGGTTTCTTTCAATGAGCTCGTGAGGTACCCAAATGTCGAACTTTTTTGTGTACCCAGTTTTTTTCAAATGCGCCAAAACTGTTTTGTGGTCAATTCCCAGTTCTTCAGCTACGTCGTAACTACTGACATGCCGATCTTGCTCCACTTTTTCAAAAATGGCATCCATTTTATCTGTAATAGGGCGACCAGAGCGACGTGCATCTTTGACATCAAAATTTCCGAAAACGCTTAAACCAAATTTGTGCTACTCTCACAGACACTGCACTAGGTCCATAAACATCGCAAATTTTTTTCGCGGCTTGCGTTGCATTTTTACCTTTTTTGTAGTAAAATTTTAAAATGTATCGAATTTCTTCATTAGATTCACTCATCTTGGCGGTACGAAAAACAAATGAAAATCACACATTTTCCTAATTTGAATTTGGAATTATGTTCTTTAAAATTTAAACTTTCAATGATACCAAAACCAGCCAGATACAAATAGTATGGCCAAAGAGATTTTATTACAAGTTTATACATACTATAATGCGAAAAGACTTTTTCCCCAACCTAATATGTCACTAAAAATGTATGACAATCAATACAACACCGACGTCACAGAAGGACGACACAACCAATGTCCGCTAAATTCATTTGTTTACATCTCTAATTATTCGTATCAGACAGAAACACAGAATAGTGGTTGAGGTTAGCTAGTGTCAAATAATATTAATTGCGAGTCATGGTTGTTTAATATTTAGTTATTTTTTTATAAGATATTTTGATTGTTATGTATATTTGTCGTTTATCTAGTATGCATAACACTAGTTTAATTATTCTTAATTTGGGCTAGATAATTGGTATAAGCGAATTATATTATAACATAATTATTTTTAAATAAAAAACCTCAAAACTAGTCCCAACTACAAATGACAATGACATTTATTGCAAATACAATGTTTATTCCAAATATTGAGGTTGGCACCGACCTCAAAAAATATTTTAGATTTAGAATTTTTTAAATAGAAAGAAGAATTTAGATTTTTATAAATAATTTTTTTTTTCTCCGTTTTTAGTTTTGAAGGCTGTTTTTTTTATTTATAAAAAAATTTTTTTGCTTTTTAATGTTTTAAGTATAGACATTTTCAGGAAACTATCTGGAGATCTTTTATACACACAAGTGATAAGATTACGATATCATCGATGTCAATTAAACAGGCAATATTAGGGATAACTCAAAAACTACCCGTCAGATGTCGATATAATTTAAATGGGACCACATGACAAGCACCAGCTTCCTAAGGTCGAAAGAATCTTCAAAATCGGTACAGCAGGAGTTTTTTTTTATACCACATCAGTGGCAAACAAGATCCGTTTACCATAAGCGGTCACCGCAGCCTATGGACACTTGCAATACCAGTGGTATCACACGTGCGTTGACGACCTAGAAAAAACTTTTTCACACCTAGAAAAATGCACCGAAAAAAATCGACTTGCCTCAGGCGGGACCTTTCTTGAAGACATCCATGTTGTAGTCCGTAGGGAAAACCCCGACATTCCACAACCGAAGCGTACGCGGAAGAAAGTTACTTCAGTACCCGTAGTGTAAGTTTTTAGTATACAAAATGCAACGATTGTAGAGCTCAATTTGTATGGGAAACATGATTTACACTTCTCTCCGCTAGGGGCGCTTTTCACGTTTCCTATACAAATTGAGCTCTTAACGCAACCAAAGTAGTTGCGTTTTTTATACTAAAAAACTTACACTACGGGTACTGAAACGCACAGTAACTAACCACAACTCGGTTCCAGTGTGTGAGGATGAATACCCTGCCGATGGCGAGCGGTGCGGAGTTATGAATGAGGTAACAAACATAAAATAAAAAACAGTCGAATTGAGAACCTCCTCCTTTTTTGAAGTCGCTTAAAAAGAGTTGTAAGCGTGGAAAAAATCTTTGCAGGAAATTAAACATTTTCCATTCCTAATTATGACGATTTACTGTCTTTCTTCTACAGTAAAGTTGAAAATCTATTGAAGAAAGACAGTTTTGGCTGGCTTCGCGTAGCCGATCTATTGTCGTCTGTACATTAAATAAAATCTAAGAATTAATATGCTTACTGCAACATCAGTTTGAAAATAATCTATACGTTATCTTGGCGCCATCGCCTTTCAGTTAATGATATCTACTAAGAATAGAGTTTACCTACTAAAGTTTTACTATATTACGTCAGCCCGTGCAACTTAAGGTATTTTTTCATACATTATATCACGCTTATACAATTCGTCATCCCGTTTAATAAGCCATCTGTGCACGCGTGTACCTCATGCGGCAGCAGTTGGAAGAAGTAGAACCCGCGATACTACAGAGTTTTTCTGGATATTCTTCCATTGATGACAATGATTGTTGAAATTAGTTAACTTTTTTTATGTTACGAGATGGCAAACAAGCTTGCGGCCCACCTGATGTTAAGTGGTCACCGCCGCCTATAGACACTTGCTATATTAAGTGTAAATCACTTAACACCGCAAGTGCGTTTGCCATCCTGGGGACTAAGATGGTATGCCCGCCATGCCCAGTAATTACACTGGCTACCTTTCCCTTCAATCCGAAACACAGCGAACTGCTTCACGGCAGAAATAAGAAAGGCAGTGGTACCTACCCAGACGACCCTACATATGGGTCTAGTGAATTCTCTACTGGTCTACCATCAATTGAAGATGTAGGTATGTGAGTAGCACAAAAAAGAGGTACTAGGGCGTCTTTTTTCATCTAGGTGCAGCATCTGGATGATGATGATGAACATAAAAGGAGTGTCTAATTTTGTCTAACGCCCGCATTATCAGCAGTTAAGCGCGCTATGTATCATATTTTGGTGAAAGAAAATGAACTGAATGAACACTGCACAATTTAAAAATACAAACATAATAGCATCAATAATAAAATATTTAAAAAAAAAAATATTAAAACCGACTTCAGACGTACAAATTCAAACTAAAAAGTAAGATATAAATAATATTTTTATTAAGTAGTTGAAGAGAGCGTCATAGAAAACCAAGGAAAGTATTGATACACATTTATAATTCTTTATTTATAATTCATACTCCGATACATTTGGAGCCGGTGCCAGCTAGCCAAGGAGGACATTTTTTTTTTGAGGTTTTGTTATATTACGGGTTTTTTATGTTTTATTTGGCTTAGGTACTAATACAAGTTACCTAATGTCTGTGGCCTGCATGCGTCTCAGGGCAGGTAACGTTATTTTGCTAGGGCTGGCACCGACTCCATACATCCATACATCAGAATAACATATACTTAGGCTATAATTGATGCTGATATTGCGCAGACGAAATCGCGGGCAGAAGCTAGTAATGTTATAAATGCCAAAGTAACTTTGGCTGCCTGTGTGTCTGTCTGTCTGTCAAGCTTTCGCGCTTAAACACTAAACCGATTTTCATGAAATTTGGTACCTTTTATCGCAAAAAAGGCTTGAGGGCTAGAATAGGGGATGAAAGTTTATATGAAAGTTCGAAGTTGTTAAAGATATAAGATAACATTGAAACTTTGAATTCAGGCACTTGATAAGCGTTTTTCAAATTTTGACCCCTATGGGGACTAAATAGGGATGAAAATTTTTACGGAAGTTCGTCATTGTTAAAGATAAAACCAAATAATTTAAATATAGGCTCTTGATAAGAAATAACTAAATAATTGTTCAAAGGTTTTTGAATTTTTGATCCGTGTGGGGATGAAATAGGAAATAATAGATCGTAAGGAAATCCATAGGAAGTCACAAAAATGGACTAGACCTTGAGATGGGACATAACTTACATTTTATTGTAAAAATTGGGCAGGGCTTGAAATAAAGGATGAAAGTTTGTATGGGATTCCTCACTTGAAAATAAAAACATGAAACTCTGTATTCAGGCATTTAATAAGCATCAAATAAATATTTTTTCTAGCGATTTTGAAAATTTGACCCCTGTGGGGATGAAATAATTAGGGGATGAAAGTTTATATGGAAGTTCTACATTGTTAAAAATATAACAATGAAACTTTGAACTTATATAGGAACTTGGTAAAAAGTAAATAAATATTCATTCTGGCCTTTTTGAAATTTTTACCCCTATGAGAACAAAATAGAGGATGAAAGTTTGTGTGGAAGTTTGTTATCATTGTTAAAGATAATGAAACTTTGAAATTTCAAAATTTAAAAAAAAATCAATTTACAAGAGTCCCTCCGTGGTTCCGGCACCTTTGATCGAAGGTAAGGTCACTTACAATCACGTCAAGGTAATAAACTCATAATTTATCATCATCATTCCATTACATCCCTATTACTATCTAGAGACTAGACAATTCGAAATCCAACACTTTGCGTTTTTCACACAACTCTCTGCCCCGCACAACCAAGTTGTGGCTTTAGCTTGAAACAAGTCTTTTCGAGGGGAGGTAACGTAACCGTATCGCCTCTTTTCAATAGAAAAAAGAACCAATACGGCTTTCCGAGTTGATAAGTCTGCCACGACCTTTAGGCACCTTATAGAAAAGACCTTTGGAGTCAAACAACGCAACCGCAATTGATAAAGTGTAGTGGTTGATTTATTCATGGGCGACGTTGATCACATAACACGATATCTCCCTATATCATAAAAAAGATAAAAAGGTCAAAAGTCGTTAATTTAAAAAAATGATTTTTTTTTTGTATTTTTGAAGCATAGACTTCTGTTAGCATACGTCAGGTGTATTTTCTCTCTTCTAACTCCTAATTATTTTATAGGATTATGAAAAAGAACGGAGAACCAACTATCTTCCCATTACGTGTCCACATTCCACAGACGTAGGATCAGTTAATTTCCAAGCCTAATATAAAAAGTCTCAAAAGTTTCCTCAACAAGTTGTTTCTCAAAGTTACATGACCTCTCGCAGTTCGATTACCGCTACGCCCACTAACTTAACGAGTTCATTAAAACTTGGTAAACGAAACCACGCAAATAGCACACTGTGTCTATATTAGGTCTTTCTTTACCTATGAAACTGCAAATTTTTTTTTGTTTTTTAATTAAAATGTACAAATATTGAGAAATTTTAATACTGATTTGTTGTGTAAGTAACATAGTTCTACTTTTACACACGAATATTTTTCAAATTTTACGTTCTTGTTAACACGGCAAATCGTTAAAAATTGCATTATACTGCCTATCAAACTACTGCGCAGTAAAGCGTGATCGACCTCATATAGGTAATTTCTGTCCAACTGTAAATCTTATGAACGAAGAAGTGAATAAATTCCTTCATTTATGGAATAGCTACCCAATCAATAAACCTTGTTATTCTGATGCAATTAATTTATTGCAATATTAATGCTCATAACAACAAAGAATGCGTTATAATTTATAATGTAATTACAATTAGAAACAAAGATTCAACTGTGGTCAATGTCTGAGCACTTGTTTATAGAGTCCTGTATAATAATAATAACAAGAGCCTATAATGTTAAAGATGCATGACCAACTATTGATTAATGCATCGATTGAGCAAACACGCGCTCTTTACATAACTATCTACACAAGTATTAATGATTTATTGCTTACCTCTGTATCAGCGCAATGACATGATGAAAGATCATGGCTTTGCAGATTTTTATTTGTAATCAAAATATTATTTTCTGCGAGGTTTGTTATGCAACACAGTTCGAAGGATTTAAAATACTGTATTCTATCGACTTAGCTGAATAAAAACTACTTACATTAACCCCATAAAAATACAAAGAACTCGAAGTAAAACTAAAAACTCGAATCTAGATTATAAGCAGATATCGAAATAAATTAAAGTCTTAACTATATTGTAGTTTAGGCTTAGCAATGCTGTTGCAATTACAACCGAGATTGACTTCCGAATTGAAATTAGAACTAACAATTTAAAATTTTGGGCTATATGATTTAGAAATATTATTGATAAGAGAGGTTCTAATAAGTAGATTATTCTTGCTAACTATACAGTGTGTCTGGTCATGAGTTAGCGACAATTTAAGAGCAATCGATAAAAACACACATTGGGGGTCAAATCTTACTCTTTTTGTATCAGCCGCCTTTTAAATATTTTTTATTTAGTTTTAGGCACCTCTGCTAAAAATATCGATTTCTACTGCCATAAAGGTCTTACAGATACGAAAAAATTATATTTGTAAGGTAATAACACCATATTTTAATAACAAAAGAACGATGTGTAAATTTAAATATTTTAAATGCAATAAAAAATGTCATAAGTCGCTTTGAGTCAAAAAATTACCTTAATTTTTTAAATTATTTCTAAATTCCACAAAAACTAGCAGACCAACGTTAAGCAATTGAGGGAAAAGCCAAAATCATTGCTGTAAGATACAAAGTTTATACCTATTTTATTAAATTATTCCTAAATACCACAAAAACTAGTACTTTAAGGTACATTCTTTTGCAAAATTAATGGATAAACAAGGATATTAATTAGCTATAACACAACACTAAAATCATTTCTCTAGCATACAAAACTATTGGGTTATTGTTGTTTGAATATAAACCTAACGCGAGCACCCAACTCCCAAACTTACGAAAGCTGGCTATCGAGAAATACGAAAGTTTCTAAAAAATTGCTAAAAATGTAATATTTTTAGCAATTATTTTTAGTAAAATATTCTCACAATTTATATTGCGTTTTAATTGTTTCCAATTTTTTAGAAAATCAACATTTTAGCACAAGGGTCTTGCTCAAACCACAATAAATCATAATTAGTTATTTATGCTAGAGCATTGATTTTAATGTATCGTGTTATAGCTAATATCCTATCCTTGTTTATCCATTCATATTGCAAAAGAAATAGAATGTAGGTACATTAATGTATCAGTCTTTGTGTTAAAATAGGTGTACAATTTGTTATAAACCGGATTATAAAATTTTTATGACTTTTTGAACACTTAAATTTAAACATTGTTCTTTTTAATTAAAAGGTTTATTACGTTTCAAAATAACATTTTTTTCATATCAGTAAGACTTTTATGTATAGAGAAATCAATATTTTTATCAGAGGTGGTTAAAGCTAAATTTAAAATATTTAAACCGAATGGAAAAAATTGAGATTTCGCCCCCAATATAGGTGTTGTTATCGGTGAAATTAAGTATATTTGATGGCCTTAAATTATCGCTTACTCAGACCAAACACACTGCATATCTTATTTGTATATCTTATTATAATATTCTCTGATGTTTTAATAAGCAGACGTGGTTGTTAACAATTGAGAAACTGATTTCTATGTCGTAAAATGAAAAATTATATTCCGTGCCAGCCACGGAGTAGGTTACCATATCCTATATAGTATTTGCTGTCAGCACACGTGTCTGTTCTTCTTACGATACTCGATTCACGAGGCGTGACGAAGCATCATCAAAGCACCTTGTAGGTCGGCAAGGAGAGGGTGGCAACTTGTCATATAATATTATGTCTATCAATCATTACATTTGCTCTCCACAAATCATTTCCTAGACCTATTTTATAGAAAAAACCGCCTTCAAAACTAAAAACGAAGAAATAAAAATTCTGTTTATAAAAATCTAAATGTTTTTTTGAGGTCGGTGCCAAATACAAGTGACAACGTTTAATCCAAATATTAAGGTTGGCACCGACCTCAAAAAAACATTTAGATTTTTATAAACAGAATTTTTATTTCTTCGTTTTTAGTTTAGAAGGCGGTTTTTTTTTATTTAAAAATAATTTTATTTTTTGCTTTTTAGTGTTGTAAGTATGTAAATTTTCAGGAAACGATCTCGAGATCTTTTAGACACACAAGTGATAAGATTACGATATCATCTATGTCAATTAAATAGACATTATTAGGGATAACTTTAAAACTACTAGTCAGATGTCGATTAAATTTGAATGGGACCAAATGACAAGCACCTGCTTCCAAAGGTCGAAAGAATCTTCAAAATCGGTACACCCAGTAAAGAGTTATGAGGTAACAAACATTAAAAAAAAAAAAAAAAAAAAAACACAGTCGAATTGATAACCTCCTCCTTTTTGAAGTCGGTTGAAAAGGCTCAGGTCTGTTAGAAAAAGTAATTACTGAACTGCTTTGTACGGGTAGTTTATATTCATAGGGCTAGTATTGATGGGTCTCCCTAAGAAATGTTGGTGACGAAGCTCATAAATGTAAAGGTAAGGAATAAATAAAATATTGAATTAGTCTCGAAAACATTCTTTATTAACGTCACTTAACTCTATCTATTTCTACAACTTATATCACAGATTCACAACTACGCAACATAATCAAAACACTGATTTAATTGTTTATATTTAAACAAAGTCATTTAACAAAATGGCAGTAGTAGAAAAAATATTTCAGCAGTAGGATATACTATGATGTAAAACTAATATCTTTACTTAAGAATATACAAAAAGACAAAGGTATGTTATTATTTTGATAGTAAAAAAACATCAATTAATCCTCAAGAAAACAAAAGTGAATTGAGAAAATTGACACCATTTTGAAAAATACTTGGGAAAATGGCGTAATATATTTTACTTTTTAATGTTGCAATCTTACAACAGGCATAAAAAACTAAGCACACACAACATTATTATGTTGTCAAATTTACCACACTATGTGTATAAAATGTTTTTAAAAGCTTGAGTAATTATTATTCTGTTGTTTAATTTATTGAAACTGAAAAAGATCCCCCTCAGCCCTTAAATGAGAATAGTATGCACGATGTTGAAAAAAATAAAAAGACGCAAGTAACTATTAATATTATTACTTTAGATACTTAATTATTTAAATAACAAAACAGGACTTGGTATTTTTTTATACTACGAGATGGCAAACAAGCTTGCGACCCACCTGGTGTTAAATGGTATCTAATTTAAAATCTTTTAGAGATTTGCAAATAGCATTGCGTAGTAGGTATTAAAATATTTTAAATAAAATCTTCTGTGTTTTAGTTTTAGTAGATTAGTTGCATGATGTGGATATTCTGATGACAGACTGGCAATCTGTCACTATTTGGAGGCGTTACATGGTCCATAGTGCCGGATGTGGCTTTATATGTAACAGTGTTACGGTTACCTAAGGTAAGGCTCTGCTCAACCTTTCTTGGGATTGCGAGCGAGTCTGACGTTTATTCATCTCATCACATATTATTTTTATAAATCACAAATTGCAGTTAAAAGTATGTATTTTTATGCCATTATACAGAGAATTTAGTGAAGTCTATATTTCTTTATAAAAAAGCGTCGGTGGCGTAGTGCGTAAGAGCGTCGTCTTCCGCCCGGGAGGCACTGGTTCGATCCCCGCCACGTACCAATGTGTTTTCAAATTTTGAATTCATATGTACGTTTAATCGACGCTTTTACGGTGAAGGAAAACATCGTGAGGAAACCTGCACACACCTATGAAGAAATTCTTAGGTTGTGTGTGAAGTCGACCAACCCGCACTTGGCCAGCGTGGTTGACTAAGGCCTAATCGCCCCTAATGTGGGGTAGGCTCGAGCCCCTCGGTGGGGACATTATATGAGCTGTTGATGATGATGATGTCGATATTTCTTTATATTTTGATTTATTATAAATTATACATGTATAAAATCTAGTCTATTCATATACTGTGACAATCTTTATAAAAATATCGATAATTTTAGGTCTTAAATGTATAATATCTCAAAAACAACGAAAGTAAAACAGATATTTGCTAATCTCTAACAGATTTTAAATAAGATACCTACCTACTTTATATGATAACGATTCTTTATAAAATATCAAGAGTCAATAAAAAGTTAGGAACAAACATGTTGTGGAAAATTTTCTCGAATGTTCATTCATAATCATAACACATTTCATTGAATAGCAACCGATAAAAACAATTGACTACAACTGTGGTCATATACAATAGTCATAATAGCTACCTATGTATGTTATAAAAACTATAAAAAATTCAAGGACACTTTATCTTCATAGCAACCATTGCATCCTATCAACTATATTACAATCTGTTTTTTATTTTATTTTAGTCATCTGAAGCCATTCAAGCCAATGAAGACATCAGTATAACAATTTCAAAATATATTAAATTGTTGAAATCATCAAACTTTTCAAATCCTTTTAAGTAACAGTATCTCTGTATAAAGAAAAATATTATTGAAACTGCCAGACAAAAATATTTGTTATGCCAATTATTCCGTTATGGTTGAATCGTAGTAGGTATCTCGTCTCAAAACTTCTTACAACGCAATTACATGATGATGTGTGAACGCAATTAAATACAGAACTCCTTTTTAAATTGATGATGTAATTTTTTCCAGAATTTAATAATTTACAGGTCTAAATACAAATAGATAAAAACTGATTATTCCATGGATTCACCACGCGGGTGCTGGGTCCATCGCGTTGCAGAGAGGAAGCCAGCAGCAGTGCCTGGGACTTGTGACCCAGGTGTAGGCTTAGGTGGCTCCCTTATGATGGCATCCAGGACCGGATTTGGAGGTCTTAACGAAGGAGCGGAGGCCCCTATGACAAATATTCCGTCGATAGTCGAATTTTTGATATTTTATCTTTATCGTGGGGACCCTCCCCCAAATCTGGCTCTGAAGGCATCAGCACTCACCTCCACTACCCTGGCATCTCCCTCTGCCCATCCATACCTATTAGGTACAGTTCCGCGAGACACATGATAATAAAAACAACGAACAAACGAATTTTTCTTTCATAAATAAAATTGCTTTGAATAAAATTACCGTAAGCTACTCATAAAGGAAACAATTAACCCGTCACGTGATTCCAATCACGCAAACCCAATCAGTCAATACTACTTTTGAGTGCAAAAATCAATCCAATTCCAAAGTAATTTTTTGCACAAACCTTAGTGGTAGAGTCGATATTATAATTGAAATGACTAGTGGCAAAGTTGCAGGTTGATGAACTAATTAAAGTAGACGAAAGAACGAAATTACTATTGACTGATTTTATAACTCAAAATTAGTTTTAACTGCTTTTCAATATTGACTGTTACATATGAGGTTACATATCTAATTCTATCTCTTATAAACAAAAATCAATATTATTATGTTTGGACTCTATGCGGTCCGAAACCATTGATCAGATTGTGATGATCTTTGGTAGGTAAGATGTTCGAGGAACGCCCGAGAGGTCGAAGCCCGAAAAAAATATATAGGCATACAATGTACCCATAAATGTTTTTTACGTGGCATTGCAATGCAAGCCGGTTGCAACTAGTACCTACATAATGAAACAAACTCGCTCTTTCTGTATGTACGTTTAGAACTTTTTAACTGCGCAACGGATTTTAATGCGGTTTTCACCGATAGGTAGGTAGAGTGATTCAATAGGTTTAGAAGTAGGTATAATCGTTGAGGTTAACGTAAGTAGGTACTCTAAGTACCTACTATTCGTGCGACGCCGGGGCGGGTTGCTAGTAAATTATAAATTTATGGTTTTCATCATATAGGCATTTTCTAGTTACCACAATCAAGATTTGAAGTGTAAGCAGTACATGTAAGCACTAACCACTGCGCCATAACGGTTAACAGTTTTATGAGTTGGGTTGAGTGATAATGATAACAATATCTCATTCAAGTCATAATTTAATTATAACTGGTAATAGAAGTAGTTATCAATCAACTGAAACGGAAATTATTTTACGACTATATTTACCTATAATGGTAACTGTGGAAATTTTTCATTGTTTATGAATCAGTAACGTCCAGCATTACCAACTCATAAAGTGACTAATTATAAGTATATACTTTAGTAATCATATTTGTTTTCTTTACAACATTAATTTCCCTCTCATTTAAGCAATCAAACCATTTAAATAAGAAGTCATTAATAAACTCTATTTTAAAACAAAATATCAACAATAACCTTGTGTTAAAAAAGCTTACGTATGTTTACTCAATATTCAACGTTACACGTTACTTTACATATTACCTCAGGCGTAGCAAACAAAATATTTAAAACTCATTAATATGCATGATTACCTAATACTCTATTAATATGTAATCTAAAACATTGCACCGATACAATTACAGTGAGGCTTAGAAGATAATACTTACGATAACATTAAAAAACAATTAGAAGGCACACAGCTATTAGGTGAAGAGAGTCATTAATGTGTAAACAACAGAACGCACGACGCACTAAAGTCTATAAATTTATTCATATCTCGTTAACCTCCTTGACCACTCCACCACATCGTGTTAAAATATCACACCTTATGCTACACAACTTAAAGGTCAACCGGACCGAAATGCCAATCTAGAAATATAACATCTCTAGAACAAAAAAAGGTTTGCGATCCCTGAAAAATGCTGAGGACTTGCTCCCACGTCAGAAGATCGAGAATATCCATCACTTCAACAAAAAAATCACTTAGGAAAGTCAACTTTCGTCGTACTCCGGCACAGCTGGCAGCATGAGACACTGCCCTCTATGCTTGCGTTTCTTCGGCGATATTTTCATGCACTTTTTCAGCTCCATATTACTGCATTCCTTATCTTCAGGCAGAGGTGGCAAACATCTCTTCGGGCGCTTAGGAACCACACATTCCGTGGAGAAACTGTTCACATCTTTATAACGAATCATGTCAACGTCAGGATAAGCTTTGAACTGTGCGGGGAACGAAAATTTCACCAACATAATATCGATTAAAACACGACACGTCCGCTCACTGTAACGCCGGCTGGCAAACTAACTATGTGCATAAATATATTTAGCTGGACCTAGTTGCATACAAAACAAGTGGCTACAGACAGAATGATGTCGATAGTTCACAGTGGGTTTGCCAAATCTCCGTTGCAGTAAGTAGTATGATGCGTAGTTGCCTTTGTTATTGAGGATATAATGTTCCCCAATTTCATGACTGAATGAATCTTTCGTGTTTAATTGAGCATACTGCCGTGCTATCAACACGGGCCATTGGTATCATTAGTTTGATTTATTAGAATTTAATAGTAATGATTTTAATAATGAACCTTAGTTCTATTGAATGTATTGCAAGACCTGCGGCCGTGTGATGCCGCAGAGTAGAATAGCATCAACCCCTATCCTCCTATGGCTGTCGGTCGTAGAAAGCGACTAATGGATCAGCGAAGGGGTATTGATCACCTTATACTCCGTCCACCGCATTGGGCAAGCGTGGTCGACTACTGCCTAAACCTCCTTCGATGACAAGGAGAGGCCCTATGTCCCAACAGTGGGTATTACAAGACAAAAAGTTCCAATGTAACCAGAAATTTCTACGCATTTTGGATTAACTTATTTACCTATTATAGCTACTGCAAAGTGTGTCATTATCAGAAAAACATCATTTAGTCCAGTTAAGAATGCAATATTTTAGATATAAATGCATGTCGATTAGTTTTTGATTGATGACAGATTTAAATATAAATCGCATTGCTATCAACTAACTTTTTGGAAATTACGTCGGATTGATAATTGATAACACTTACGACAACTGGTGCACCAAATTATACTTTTATCTACTATATAAAAATAAGTCGGGTTTTCCTTCCTGACGCTATAACTCCAGAACGCACGAACCGATTTCCACGGTTTTGCATTCGTTGGAAAGGTCTCGGGCTCCGTGAGGTTTGTAGCAAAGAAAATTCAGGAAAAATTTCAACAGAAAAGAAAATAGGCGGTACGAAGTTCACCGGGTCAGCTAGTATTACATAAATTCCTATGTTGTATAAATAAGTTGTATAAATAAGTTGGACCAAGCAAAACTCATTTACAAAATTTCATTAAAATCGGTTCAATAACTTCTCACGCATTGAATTTGTACGAACATCGTGTTTGACATGTAGGAACCAGTTTAAGGGAAATAAAAATGTTGTTTTTGCTATTTTCCTCGCAAATTTTCCATACTTTCTGTCTAATCAAACTTTCCCTGGACTTCCACAAATATTTTAAAACCAAAATTAGACAAATCGGTCCAACCATTCTCGAGATTTAACGTGACTTACGAACAGCAATCAATTTTTAATAGCAGGATAACTTCATAAATCGTACTTATTTTTGCGAAAATCTTGGGAACATTTGACTTTTTACTTTCTCGTATACGTAGTATAGAGAAAGTCTTGTAATCATCAAAAAAATTTACCTCGAGATTTTGACCGATTTACACGTTTTGGACCTCCCTGAGTCCAAAAATACCGTTTTTGGAATTATGTCTGTGTGTGTGTATGTGCGTTAACACGATAACTCGACTATGCTTTAACTTATTGCAACCAAATTTAACATGCATGTATGACATCAAAATATAAAGTTTCTATCAACTTTTGAGTCGTTTTCGGTAGGTATACGAGAAAGTCAAGGGGAGACCACTCCCGATTTTTCAAATTATTTTAGGTTTTTTAAGTTTTTTTTTTTTTTGGTAGGTAGGGTAGTAGGACCTACCTACTTATAATGCTGGCACTTCACATGACCCTATTTGTCAAACATTTGTGCTGCACCTCTATCATTTACACAATGAAAGAGATGAAACACAAATGTTTGGCAAAATACGGCCATGTGAAGTGCCAGCATTATAAGTAGGCGAGGGCGAGGGCTCCGCTACGCTTCGCTGCGATCCGCAAACTCGCTACCACTTTGTTTATAACTCGCTGTGCCCGCGCCTTTGTTCGCGTGTTATGATGTTAAATAGCCTATAGCCTTCCTCGCTAAATGGACTATCCAACACCAAAAAGTTATTTTCAATTTGAATCAGTAGTTCCAGAGAATAGCGCGTTCAAACAAACAAACTCTTCAGCTTTATAATATTAGTATAGATAACACGCATTCCGCAACAACCCTACCACAGGAATAAATATTCTACTACAACATAGATAGATAGTTGACGAACAGTATCGAGCCAAATTATTGAATGGCGACTAATACAAATAATGTGTACGTGACTCTGGGAAAAGTGAGACTAAAATAAAATCATCTTGCGATGATTCATTGTTATGGATTCTTTATGAGTCATTTCTAACGCGAAAAACTGTTTTTGAAGATGTAATTTTTTTGTTACAAACTCGGACTATTGCTTGGATGTTCCCGAGTAACATAAACTAATATTGTCCAAAAAACTAATCTGAAACTAGCACTGGTAAAAAGTTAGGACATGATTTTGAGATCAGAATTACATAAAGAAAGTGATGTGCGTGAGTACGGTTGAGTACTTAAAGTAGTTTATACCCAAAGGAAGATCAAAAAAAGGGTGGATAAAGAAAAATGACATGGCATTGGTAAAGAAAATTATTGGGGTTGAAAAGACAAGAAAATTAAAACATAGTTTTTTTATGTTAAGTTGTCTGCCGCATACGGCCTGCCTGGAGGTAAGCAGCCACCGTAGCCTATTACTCTCTAATCTGTGGCCTATAGACGCTTGGAATACTGACGTGACATTCACGCTGCCAACCCTATTCCCCTTCCCTACTCCGTGGATCTCTGGCGACCTTTCTCAATAAAATCGGGAGTGGTCTCCCCTTGACTTTCTCGTTTACTGGAAACGACTCAAAAGTTGATAGAAATCTTATATTTTGATGTCAAACATGCATGTTAAATTTTCGTCACCCATCCGAGTACCGACTGCACACTTGGTTGCTTAACATTCGTGATCGACGACTCAAAAGTTGATAGAAACCTTTATTTTGATATTATATATGCATGCTCGAGTTATCGTTCTAACGCACAGACACTCACACAGACATAATTCCAAAAACGGTATTTTTTTACTCAGGGAGGTCCAAAACGTGTAAATCCGTCAAAATCTCGAGGTCCAATTTTTTTACGATTACAAAACTTCCTCTGTACTACATATACGAGAAAGTAGTAAGAGAAACACAACACAAAAATGTAGCTCTATGGCTGTGGTCTTCTGTAAGATGGAGGTCGAGGTTCTTCAAATTCGAGCGGCTATTCCGAAATTGACTAAACTATAATGGAAACAGGGCAGGCAGATTATGTTGTTGAATTGAACCATAAACTCCCCCCGTCACCTACCGCAATCAGATTTGACAAGTCACGATTGCAATAGTAAATCAAAACTATCTTGCATCAACAGGTTGATTCTGAATGTTCCTATTCCCTGATGCTATACTTCTTTATAATACTTTTAACTAGCGAACTGCCCCGACTTCGCACGGATAGTACTTATAGTACCTACTTACTTTAACCATAGCGTATTATACTTCTTAAACTTTCTCTTGAATCACTCCATCTATTATTAAACCGCATTAAAATTCGTTGCGTTCAAAAGTTCTACTCCCACATACAGAAATGCTGACTTTGTTTTATACTATGTAGGTAGAGATAGATTGTAAAATACTAGGCCTCAAACACGGCTTTAGGTCCTCAAAAAATACTAATTTTAATAATACGCACGGTCAAGCTAATATATCTGGTCTTTATAGCAGAGAACCTATGAAGCTAAAAAGGGTTGTGATATTGTAAAGATTAAAAAGTGAGGAACTGGTTATCATACCTCTAAATTCTAGAACTAGAAATATTGTTTTTCCTATAACTAGAATTATTATGTTTTTGGGAGACTTAGTTACCTAAGTAAGATGCTATAGCTATCTAGGTGCCTTATCGCGATATTTACAACGTTTTTACCAAAACCAAATCGTTATCGTTTACATCTTATATTTATCTTAATCGTTTTAACTTTCGTAAATAGCACGATCTGGGGGCAGGGGAATCTAAAACAATCTTTACCACCAACGAACTAAATCTCTCGGACTAAAATTCAAGGCGCCTATAGTAGATACGGCTACCATACAACCTTAGCTTGCATGAGAAAATTCAGAGTTGAACATCAATGTTGACAATTCAATGTCCTTTGGCATTTGATTACCTAGATACACGTAACGCACGTAACATATTGGCTGTGATTGGAGTGCAATGTATGTTTCGCAACAGCTGTAATAAGCGTGTCAAATGAAAGCCAAATTTAATCAATAGATGCGAATGGTTTTAAGTCCGTTTTAGAACTCCACTATCACTCACTCTTAGTTTTTTTCTCACCTCACCAATTATCTAACCCAAATTACGAGTAGGTTGTACCTACTTCAGCATCATGAGGGACATGTATTTTGACATTTCTTATTATAATTATCATCATAATTTTGATATTTTTATAAAATAAGCGTTTCTATAAAACAAGCGTCGTCGGTGGCGTAGTGCGTAAGAGCGTCGTCTCCTACCCGGGAGGCACTGGTTCGATCCCCGCCACGTACCAATGTGTTTTCAAATTCATATGTACGTTTAATCGACGCTTTTACAGCGAAGGAAAACATCGTGAGAAAACCTGCACACACCTATGAAGAAATTCTTAGGTTGTGTGTGAAGTCGACCAACCCGCACTTGGCCAGCGTGGTTGACTAAGGCCTAATCGCCCCTAATGTGGGATAAGCTCGAGCCCTTCGGTGGGGACATTATATGAGCTGTTGATGATGATGGTGATGATATAAAATAAACTTAATATATAAATAACGATGACTAGTGAACAAAATAAGTAATAAAAAACATTTTTATTGCACACAAAACATTAAATAATATACAGGACAAAGTAGACATGAAGAAACAGCGCAAGTAGGCGGCCTTTAGTAGGTAAAATTGTTCGTGTTTCACACAAGTTTTTGTCTATACCAAGATACACGCCCCAAAATCACACTCCATAGGAAACTGTCCTAGAGGATGGAGTGAATTCATATATATGATGGCAGCAGACCAGCAGACAACAGGCCCGCCTAATAGGGTTGCCAAAATTTTTTACAACGAATAAAATATATTTAGGTCTGGGAAGAAAATTAATTTAATTTAGAAACAGTAGAATTTAAATTTTTAATTATGTTTTAGACATATTTACTAAAGTATTTCTCGCACAACTTATCAATTTAGTATTATTTTTAAACACCCCATAGGCCTCGCCCTGATCATTGCTCAAAACAGAATTTTTTATACTTTGTTTTTTTAACAGTGAAAAGTTTATACTTTTCACTGTTAAAGTGTAGTGAAAAACAGTATACTTAATACTGTTTTAACAGTATAGTTGGCAACCCTACTTACTACCCACTAGGGCCTATGCTCAAGAAAATGCAAATCACAACAACACCTAATTGCTGAGCATGTGGATGCCCCATTCACGTCATGTCATTTCGTGTTCCCGGTCAGATAAAATACATGCTGTGTGCCTATCCAAGAACAGAGCACTACAGGCTCTTTAAGCGCATGGATATAGTTATAATATACGCCAATGGACAGAGAGGGATGGGTGGGATAGATATAAAAAAAATCCCGTTGAATCGAAGTGTACCGTGCGTGAGAAAACTCACGACCCCGTCATAAGATAAGAAACCGGCCCGCTTGGTGTGTAGCAGCCAAATCGTACACTTGACACGCCGTATTACGCGGCGGATTATCGTCTGTGTGAATTGTCAACTAAAATAAAAAAGTTTGTCGATAGCACCGTAGTAGATTCTATCAATATTAGTCTGTATAATCGAATGGAGATCAGCTGAAGACTAGCGCTAGTCACGAGACTGGCATGGCAATATGCTGAGCTGGGACCTGCTGGGACCCTTTGAGATGACCTTTTTGATGAACAAGCGGAGTGGAATTATTGTCACATGTCACTCACACACACTGTAATCTGCCGTGCCGTTTGGTAATACGGCGTGTTTGGCTGCGACATTATTATACCGCGTCAGTAACGCTGCCTGTACACACGTAGGTCACAAAATCTAAAATCCTTGACACATCAGCACGGCCCTCAAACTCACATATAGCTGGAATGTTGAGGACAGATACGAACGTGCGTAAGTAATGTACCAATACCTTAGATTAAATCAAAATTTTGCTTTAATCTAAGACCAATACCTACTAAAAACTTACTGTAAAGGCGTTTCTGAACTGTATTCATTATAAACATCGTTTTGATTCATAAACCAACAAAAATATGTATAGGTCCTACTCCTTTCAAATTTAGCTGTGCAAAGTTGCGAAACGTGTAATTTGTAAGCGTGTCGCAGGAGACACGTATGTATCTTTAATTTCAATAAAATCAAACATAAATAATAATAGACAGCAAATTAGCTACTCAAATATAGAGCGCGAGGGCGTAAGTTTTGATCGTCTCTAGGACGTAGCTCTTAATGAAACACTGGTATGCAGTGGCGTAACTACTATAGGGTGGTATGGAGCGACAAGACTAAAAGGAAAGGGGAGACTCCACAGAAATAATAATAATATTATTTCTGTGGAAGGCACAAAAGATCTCGTTGGGACGAAGTGCATCGTGAGGAAACTCACGGCCCTATCATAAGATAAGATAAGGTGACATGGCTGGCAAAATGCCATGGCCCCGCCAGAAATGGGGTGTCGTGTAATATCGTGTGGATCGTCGTGGATCTTCTTAAATATCTAGAAAAAAAAATTTAAATAGGTACCACGGGCCCCACATGGCATAGTTACGCCACTGCTGGTATGACTTCATCTTCTTATCAGTCTTCAATTTCAGAGCTATCATTCTTCGCGCCGTCGTGCATCCAATGTGTTAATTCCTATTCTTTGAGGTAGAAACTTCCAGCCAATTTATGAGCACATATTAGGTAGGTATGAACATACATACATACAATGACGCTCACAAACCCAAAAGGCGCCCCTTGGTTCACTCTACGCCCCCCAAGTGGGGCGCGCCTCACGTTGGGAAACCCTGGTCTAGAATAACATTAATAACACATAGTTTTGTTGTTCCAGAAAAATGTACAATTCCCGTACGATAAAAATAGATCAGAATTTGCACGTGAACCCGTTAAACAGAGCTTCAGGTAACATTCGGTTACCTACCTACACACAAAGCCATATCTGGCAGAATGGTTCAGACATTTCCCCAAAATAGTGACAGGTTGCCAGCCTATTGCTTAAGTACACTAAAGGCCACATATTAAGTACGCCGACACGATATAAAATTGGGAGAAAGGCAGGAAAGTTTCCAGAGGTCAGGATTGGCAGTACCACAGTTATATCAATCTAAGGAGATCGGGCGAATTGCTGAGTTCATTGGAAGTCCGAGTGACGCGGACGGCGAAGTGGCGGTAATGTATGCCCACTGGGCATACACTTGTCACAAGTTAAACGCCGGCTTGGCCTATCTCCTTGTATTATTAAATCTGTGGGCAGTACCATCAGGAGGACAGTGTAAGCACCCTGTCTTCCGCTGGTACTTATCATCCACTACACTTTATATTTAAAAAGTAGGTATCTAAAAATACATCGGCAACCTTTAACATCATGAAAATTTAAAATGAAACAAATTACGTGGGCTGTTTGCTATGCAGAAACGCAATTACACCACGTGAAAATGTCATTCGGTCATGCGCGAATCAGAATAAGTGCGACATTTTGGTGGTAAGAAGCGCGTGAGGCGCACTAGCCAAATGGGCGGCACGGCGATTACGCTGCCAACTTCCGCGCTTAGCTTACTACTACGGCACTCTAGATGACAGTGAAGACTCATAACAGTGCCAAATTTAGGGAACGGACACTACGGAGGGAGATGGTACTACTACCCAGGGGCCTCCAAAGGAAAGGACCCCACCCTTAGACAAAGACCCAAAGACCCCACACAACCACAGGAAAAAAACCGGGACAGATGTTACATTCAAAATCATCTTAGCAGTCCGGTACCGGCGGGCGCGGTGAAAGTTTTACCCTCAGACCAATGATTGTTTTACCTATAAAAATAGAACTTTCTTGCATGTTCAATTTCAATGATGATTAAAAATTTAGTAAGTATCAATGATAGGTATTATAATATTATTGTTACAACGCAACGAAAAGTCGAGAATTCCGTGCGAAGCTGCTGCGGTTTGCTAATAAAAATATAAAATTCAGGTACGTTTGTATGTAACATACTCCTTTGCCTTCCCTCGATTATGAAGCGTTTTAAAAATTAAACTGTCATATTTTATAAAATGTCGGAAAAAATGGCGTCGCCCTGAAAAAGTGACGCTTTCCATTTTGTGACTTAGGAAAAATATTAGATAAATTTGACTCGAAATAGCAATAAATATTGGAGTCCTGGTAAGAATTGAAAAGCTGATATATTTCTTCTAACTGAACAGTTCAGGATTCTGATAAAACGTGCTACCGGTGAATACGTTTACATCTCAACAAGAACCTCGCTTTTACAGACATATAATACACCGTTTCAGTCAAGGTGTATGCTGTATTTCTTCATATATCGACTTAGATGTATCAAGTTTTGTAACTAGCTTTTCTTAGATGTAATTTGCCATGAAAAAAAAGGCATTTCTAAGATTTTTATTTTGTAGTTTTCAAAGACAGAATTTGTGTTGATAGCACACTTCGAATAATTATATGTATAGTGCGTTTCGTATGAAAACTCACACAATTTTCAGTATCGTGAATCAAATATTTTGAAGCTGATAAAATGACCTTTCTGATCCTCTATGATCCTAAAACTCATTTCTAATCCTGAGGCTTTAAGGCAATTGGTTGCCCTTATTTAAAACCTATTCTGGAAAACTCGAGCTAGAGTTCATAGGAAGTCCGCATTGAAGAAATAAAGCATTGAAGAAATAAAGAAAATTCCATTTAGCCAACCATGATATTATATTTAAAAAGAGGTAGATAGGTTACTTGCTTGCAAAAACGGCCATGTTAACTCGCCACATACGACAACATGAAATCGTAGACTTTAGGTGCCTATAACTATAAGTAGGTGTACACAATGACATTTTGGACCATTTTTGACTTTGATTAGTATATAGGTAACCTATCTACCTCTTTTTAAATATAAGTAATATCATTGTTAGCCAATGATATTGAAAACTATAGATTTATGTTACATTTATAGTAATTTACATTGAAATATGTTCCGCGCAATCTAGAAATCTCAAATGTTTCCTTACACAGACTTTTTAAAAATAATAATAGTGTATTTAGCCTAATGTAATAAGTACTTACCTACTTTTGAATGACAGTGTTGGCTACATAATTATTATGTTATGGAATAATTTTTTGAGTTTACAAACCGCCTGAGGCAGGTCGATATTTTTCAGTGTATTTTTTCTAGTATTTCTTCGTTATTATGTGTTAAATCTGGTTAATAAATTAGTAAAATTGTTGTAATATCACAACATAGTATAAAACAAATTGCTATCCGCCGTCGGTCTGTCCATATGTATGCTTAGATCTTTAAAAGTATGCAACGGATTTTGATGCGTTTTTTTTAATGATGAGTGATTCTTAAGGAAGGTCTATATGTATAATACATGCATATTTACATAAGCATTACACCCGGGCGAAACCAGGGCGGATCGCTAGTTATTATTATAAAATCATTAACTCCAATTGCTAGTTATTATTATAAAATCATTAACTCATATTGCTCAAACTGTGTTATGATCACTGTTTATTTTGGACTTTTGTATCCATGCCCAGTAATTACTTAAATAGGAATCAGCATATTTTTTATGAATTTGCTTTTATGGACTTAAATAAAGACATTACAATTGTAAAAAAATAATTCTAGTCTCTTACACAAAAAAAGTACCAATTTTGAAGTCTGGTATAAGAGACCAAAATGAAAATTTAAGAGTAAACTTGAAGGTCAGTGTGTTTTTTTTTACCTTTCAAACATGTAACAATAAATATAAAACAACAGTAAAACTTTCAATGTTTTTTACAACATGCAGATGCACACAACAGCTTAATTCAGACTGTTAGACAATTATTCTTTACATATTGTAACATCAACTTCTTTTTTTCCACATTGTGAGCACTTTTTTAATATTACCATGTTTCCGATGATATGGGTTCAAATCAGACTTTGTATGGCTGTATTGCTTAGTCCGAAGCTGTTGAAATGTGAGACTGTATTTATTGAGAAGTCATATTACTTACTGTGCCCAAAAAATGCCCCAGAAACATGTAATACTTAAGTAACTACATTCGTGGGGAACCTGGGTCCCAGTGCAACTTCTACGTAATTAACTAAAACTTCAACGTCAGCACAGGGTATACTCACTTTCACAATCTTCTCGGAGGATGGTTAAAATACACGGGGGACCAGCGCATAACTTTAAGTATTTACGAGACCCACGAGAGTTGTTAAGGGTTAACTTCTCAAATGCATCCTTAAGTTTATTTAGACACCATAAATACTATGGCCACAAGCCAATCTTAAAAAATATTTTCATCAATCTATTGTTTTTCTTTATTCTATAGATTAGAGATGAAACAGATAGTGTTTTGGCCGGATACCATACAATTATCTGTTACTTTATATACATACTGTGTTCCTGAGTTTAAACATTAACTACTGCATGTTATTCAGACTATTAAATTGATAATTTTTTACTACATGTACACTTTTATGAATTTCAATTATTTAACATTATTTATTTTCATACAAACTAAATGCTTATATATAATTTATCTAATATGAATTACTCTTTACCTGAGCTGGCAATCTCGCATTTGAAACTTTTGGTCCACATAAACTTTTCCAAACTTTTCTTGATGTTAACAATGTTGATGTTATTCAGTTTAATAGTTTTGGTTGCACGAAGTGGCAACATCTCACAGATAAAAACTCTTTCTCACTGCACAACACAATTAAATTGGATAAACTTAAATTACCAATAACTTAAAAACTATGTTATTTAAACTACTACTTCCTTTGTACAATATGTTTAACAAGAGCTATAGAAATATTATTCAAAGTTAATGTATATCCTCAGGAAATCAGGAACACGGTGTATATTCTTACTAGACATTGGCGAAATGCGTAATCTTTATGTGTTGCAATCGTCGATTATTTAAAAGAAGAAGAATAAAAAAATAAGTCTTGCCACACTTGCTGTTACAACCCCATGAAATGCCAGTTATTTTTATTTATATTTACATGTTTTAGCTAAAATTTCATAAAAATCTTTTACAGGTTGGACTTGTTATGGCAACACCAAACAGTTTCAAACAAAACGCATCAATGTCGATGCCAAGCCCCCAGAGCAATCCGCGTTTGTATTCTTTCTATTATACCACTAATTAGAATAGATTAGACATTAGACCAGTAGCTTTTTCAATTTTTCATATTGAACAATCATGAAGCATAGAGCATAGTACCTCTATCAAGTATATGACTTCAGTTTCAAAAATTGACTTAGACTTAGTATTGAGTAATAAATAATAGTGTTGTGATTGTTGTTAGAATGTTAGATACTAACTTACTAAAATATAGTGCCAAGTATACGCCGTTGCAAGCTTAGCAGAGCTGACGTTCTTGGTAACGCTGGTATCTAACTGCGTTGATCCTCAGCATGACTCCAACTCTATGCTTTTTCAGAAATTTATGCCATAATGATCTTTTTGTTTCTTTTAATTTTGAATTTCCTTGCATTTAGACTTACATTGTTCTCTTGTGTTGGTTTTGTTTCATGTTTTGTTATGTTGAAACAGACTACATGATTGCGGGGCCCCCCATGAGTTTCGGTATGATGAAAGGTAATACAACTGTCTGATTTACTTTTTTTCCAAATTGTTCTCACCCGCTCATCTGTGGATCTAGGTACTCTGGGGATATTTTTAATGTAATAGCACAAAATTTCTCGTTTCCACATCACAAGCCATCAATTTTATTTTGCAATTTTGTTTTATTTTATTTTACATGTATTCTGTACTCTTCACTGTGCCGTTCAAAGCCTACTAAATTACTTTAATATGCTGTTACTTATGCTCGCTCATACTAAACTTCACAATTAATTATAGATTTTAATGCATATTCGATTATCTTTTTGTTGCCCTCACCCGTTTCCTGTCCTATCCGTTATGCTTTTTGTTTTTTCTTTCATTGTATTGCCGCCCGCTGCTTGGCTTGAAGGCGGTATGAATGCACCGCCGCCGCACCATAACCAATACCACTACCACCCGCAATACCAGGGTGGTCAGATGGGACCGGGTGGGTTCGGAGGATGGCAGCCTCAGAGCCAACCGCAACAGCCTCGTTTCGGTGCAGAGAGCGCACGCCGGACCACCACTGGTGGCTCCGCCGGCGGGCAGTCCTCCCAGTCTGGGAAGGATGATAAGACAAGCCCATTTGTATCAACATTACACTCACACCCTGGATTCCAACCGCAGAAGATCGGGAAGGGCGCTGGAGCGGTAAGTTGGACATTATTATTTATATGTAATTACACAAATTATATCAATAAAGAAATAATGCATGCTTTATTGCCATAAAGTTTTGAATGTGAACTTGAATATCATACATTATGTATATCTGGACTGCTGAGATGATTTTGAGTGTAACAACTGTCCTAGTTGTTGGTTTTTGTTTGTTGGTTCACTGAAGCATTGTTACTTTTTTGGGTTTGGTCCCCTTTTTATGACAGGCTGACAACATGTCACAATTTGGAGGCACTGCATGGCCCATACTTCCGGATGTGGCTTATGTAAACCGAAATGTTTTGTGATTGTATGTGACTGACTTAACTTAGTTGTTTCTGTAATATATTGCACTACAGTAAGAAAATAAAAAAATTAAACCAACTTCTAAACTGAAAAGGGAGAAATAAAAGTGTTACCTATGTTTTAAATGATCTAAATATTAATATGCCAACTATTTTTTGAGGTTGATGCCACCGTTAGGGCATTCTAAAATTAATTTCACTCCTACTGTGTTATTTTATTATACGGTAGTTATGTAATTATTTCTTTAAAACTAAGGCTGGCACCTACCTCAAAAATTAGTTGGCATATTGACTTTTAGATCGTTTGAAACATAACACTTTTTATTTCTCCATTTCTAGTTTAGAAAACGGTTAAATTTTTTAAATATTTTAATGATATCTTCTTTTTTTATTCAGTTATAATGAAACAACTTACATAATAATATGTTTTTTAGAATCACGTTAGCTGTTACGCCAACAACTCGTTTTCTGAGTGACTGATACACTCTTATCTGTCTATCTCAAAACTACTTAACCGATTTTGCAGAGATCCTTTGCAGACAGTTGGAGTAAACCTAGTCTAACAAAAAAATAATTTATGAAATCCGACTTATAGTTTTTGAGATATGCGTGGACAAACATACAGAAATGCATACACTGGTGAAATTTGGCACCCAAGCTGGTATAGATAGGATAACATAGTTACAAAAACTGTATGATGCCGACAATATGTTTTGTTACAATTCAATTGACTAAAGGCTACTAAGTAAGTTTAGTTTTGCATATAATAGGCTAAAATCCATTTAATTTACTCAGTGAATACTCAATTTCAGGGCACCATTCTTCCAAAACCGCCGAAGCCACCAGAAAAGCCGCTAATGCCCTACATGAGGTATTCCCGCCGCGTGTGGGACTCTGTGAAGGCCGCACACCCAGACCTCAAATTATGGGAGATCGGCAGAATCATTGGCGGTATGTGGAGAGACTTACCTGAGTCGGAGAAAGCGGGTTTTGTTGACGAATATGAAGCTGAAAAGGTAATTTTGAATCTATTGTTATTACTAATCGCACCTCCGGTACAACACTGTCACTTCATTTTTTCAGAAGAGACATAGTTTTGGTGTTTTATAAAATATTAATACTTTCATAATTTTGCAATCGAATAGGTTATATCATTAAACGTACTTTCAACTGCTTAATTACTCAAACAAAAATTTAACTTTGTAGCTCCCTCAATTTTGACGTTGTTGCACTAAAATAAAAATAATAATGTAATTGTAACACAGTAAGCTACTCTTTCAATTTTTATTCAACCACATTCTTCGCCAGAATTTTTCTTAGAGTTATTTGCATTACGACTTCGTTTTCTCCCTTTTTTTAATGGTAAATCTCATTAATTTCATAAAATTAATGGTCAAAAGTGTGTACTTAGAACGTTATTGCTCCCTACATTAATAAATACCGTTGCACTGGAGATGCGAATATTTAGTTTTAGTATTATTTTCACTGAATAAGTAACTGAAGTTAGAACAAGAACAAATTTTAAGACAGGGGGCCACAGTGGACAACCTACTCAAAATTGAAGCGCCCATCTTGGCCACCATATAAATCATAAAATATCAATTTACATAGTATATTTTTCAGGTATGATACTTTATTGGAAAAGTATATTACAAAGGTATACAGTGCATCTGGTGGTAAGTACTGTTGCCCTAAAGAAATACTACAACTACAAAACTTGTGTAAATATTTATTCCAATGAAACTATCATAGTGGAAAATATACTATGCATATTAATATATTAGATTACTAACATAATTTTCAATATCCAATTCGCTTTACTCTGTTTGACCAATGAGAGGTTGCACTGTAAAAAAGGTGTATTGTTAAACTAGCGACCCGCCCTGACTTTACAGGGATAGTACTTAGAACTTAGCGAAGATGTAAGGTAATTTTCTAAAAATATAAAATTGATAATCTTATGTGTCATTGACCTTGATATATCTATAACAAAATGTGGTCCAAAAAGATTATTATATCTAATTAAAATCTCCCATTTAATTCTGGCTAATTTAAAAAGTCGTACGTGAAAAGTGTACGTAATTCATGAGACTAAGAGTATCAAATAAAAGGTGAAAAACAAAACAAGTTTATTTTGAACTCAGGCGCAGTACACAGAAATGTTGAAAACTTACCAATCGTCGCCTGCGTACATACAGTGGCTGGCGCACAAGACCAGAGGTATATTGTAATTTGAACCCTATATCCAAATGAGAGGGAACAATTTTGTGTATAACCACACCTTCACCAGCTTCATTTAACACCTGGGATATTGGAATTAATGTAAATTGGATGGTGCCCTATCCACAATACCATTACCATAAAAACAGAGAAAAACACTGTATATTTTGAAGCATTTTTCTTTAGTACACACAATCAATAGAATGCACTATAACCTAAACTAGGAATTTAGTTCTAGTCGACTCCTGAAATGAGAGGACAGTCGGAATCATATTATATTATATACAAATATTTTCACATAAGTCATTTCATACCACAGACGGCTACACTCCAGGCTTAAACTCTATGACGAAATCATCATACTCTGTAATACATATATTCATGGGCACATTATTATCTAATTGCAGAAAACGGTACCATATTTATTCACATGTATGTGTTCTTTAAAAGGCATTTGGATCCACACTTATTTTCATTTGACATAGTCTATACACAATATTAATTTTAAAATTCTATTTTGATTAATTTTATGTGAATAATGACTGTTAATTCACATAAAATTAATCAAGTCTTTAAAGTAAATAAGTTTTAGTACTACCCGCAAAAACGGAAACTTTTCACTCGATATCGCGTAGTGAAGTCAAAAACAACATGACACACAACTCCTCTCATTTCACTGTACAATGTGACTAACCTATACCTGTAATGCTATTTTGTCCTTCACATGCACCTCACCTCATGCTAATTTGCACGATGGGACACGACTTGCGTTTGGACGGTAGTCGGAGTACGAAAAAAGTCTGAAGACGTACCACAATTCGCCAGCGTACTTAGCGTACGTGGCGGCGAAAAATAAAGCCGTAGGTAAGGTTCCGTGTGACTGTGTGTTCGGCTTGACAATTGTTTGATTTAAATTATGAACAGGAAAAGATTAGAAAAAATCTTTAAAAAGTTGCTAATTGGAATTTTAATTAATCAGATCATGACGATAAACTGTAACTTTGAACGAATTCGACACTTTACCCTGGAGTTTTTAAGCCGGGTTTCCTATCTCACAACAAGACAAAATAATAGTTAAACAGGTAGGTCCAGTAATATAGCCTACACTACGGAATAGCTTTATACCGGACCGTATGATTTTTTGTCATCCCATGATATAAGAAATGATTGTCTGTCTATATAGACTGGGCCAATGTAAACATGATTGTATATACTCGAACTAGCTATCTTCGCATTTGGGCTCCACTTCTTCTTACCTTCAGATGGAATGGAGCCATTTGCTTGTTTTTTTTATAATAAAAAATAACGAAAACCACAACAGATTTGTTTGTATGCAATGCAATGTTTACTAAAATTTTATTGGCCCAATAAAATGACCCAAATTAATAATGTCGTAATTGGATAATCTATGGTTGAATCCGGCTGATGTTCGCTTCTATCATTTCAACAGTCTAATTTAAAAATACCAAAGGATCGATGCTAATCCCATTTTTGACATAGATTTTTTTCTAGTCTTTTCCAGTGAAACTTTGATTCGTGTCTATGATACGAGACGAGGAATAATGAACTTTATTTTCTAGTAAATCCAAGTGAAAACTAAAGAGTGGGTATCGCAACTTGCGTATTTAAAAGATATTTTGTGTCGTATTCAATAGACACTTATCAGATTTTTTAACCTTTATATGAATATCCTTTTTGGTAAAATAATTAGCTGTAATTATTATTTTCACTTTTGATAACGTGTAAGTAGTTTAAATTCTAAAAGAATATTAATCAATACATTGAACTGTTGCGAATTCAAAACACAGATTTTTTTACAGCTTTTACCTAATATTTTTTAATATTTTGCTTTATTTATTTCAACCTTAAACTTACTAAAACACAAAAATTATTGGAATTAATACGAACTTGGTCAGCAGTAGGTAATTTGGAAGAAGAAAGTTCAGGCAAGAAGGGAAGTTCCCAGAAGGAGCAACAGCAGCAAGACAGAAGGATTGACATACAACCAGCAGAAGACGAAGAAGGTAAGAGCTGTTAAAAATATTGTTCATATACTTTCCAACTTCTTCAGCCAATTTCTTCTTTCAATCCAGACAATTAAGTTGGAAATTCAATAGACAGCGTATATGACATTCAATCATATACTTTTAAAAAAAATATGTATCTCATAATTGTGTCGTGTTTTTCTGCAGATCAGGACGAAGGGCTTTCAGTAAAGCACGTCGCGTACGCGCGTTACCTCCGCAACCATCGACTCATCAATGAAATATTCTCGGACACTGTGGTACCGGACGTCCGTTCTGTGGTCACTACAGCTCGGATGCAAGTAAGTAGTGTTTTGATGGGTGGCTGTTTACCAACACGCAACTCGTGTACTTTTCTGCCGACCAACTGACATAAAAAAGTAGTTTCAATATCATAATAATTACCTATCTAGATATAAATAACTTATTTGCCGCTTCTGTCGGATTAGTCCGACAAGTATAAAATAAAATTAATAAATAAATATTCGCGTGTCGTATTTATCCGACAAGGAACAGGCATTTGTGTTTAATGTTTTTTTTTCTTCGAGCTACGTTCCACACTAAAGTAATGCATAAAAATATCATATACAAAAATTCCATATAATACATTAAGACAAATGTATTACATTTGACAATCCGATATCGGACCGGGCAATGTGAAAGGTGGGTACATATTTCATACATTTTTATTACTTCCGATTACGTATCGGCTGCCGATACCGATATCGGATCGGATAATGTGGAAGCGCTTTTAACATTTTAATATTATACAGAGGAATATGATTAAAATTTATACCAAATTAGATAGAAAATGAAAAACAAGGGAAAAATTCCTGTCGGTGATAATTGCTGAGACTGGACTTAAACCCGCGAAACTTGGAACCAAAATAAAGAGGAATGTTTGTATGTTTCTAAATAATAAGCCCAAAAACTACTAGACCGATTTTAAAAATTCTTTCACCGCTAGAATGCTACATTATTCCTGAGTGACATAGGCTGTATTTGATTTAAAAAAATCTACGAGGATGAAGTCGCGGGCGGCGCGCTAGTAAAATATAAATAACAATATTATTACAGATACTAAGAAAACAAGTGCAATCACTGACAATGCATCAGAAGAAACTGGAAGACGAGCTACAGCAGATTGAAGAGAAATTTGAGGCCAAGAAACGCAAGTTCATTGAAAGTAGTGAAACATTCCAGGAGGAGCTCAAGAAGGTCCATTCCTTTTTTTTTTAATATACAGGATATAAAAAGACCTAAGACAAAGCCGAATTCTACACATTCTATTCATCTAAACAAGAAACATAAAAAAGTTATTGCTGGGAAACAATTTTTTGAAAAAGTGCTAAAGAAAAATCAAAAAATATCGCGCAATGTATACAGCGCACAAAGCGCGCGGCGATTAGCAGCTTGGAGACGTGCGCGATTTTGTTGGCTGAGTTGAATGGCCCCGATATCGAGTGGTCACATTGAGCGCTGACGTTTTAAAGCCATTTTTTGGTGTGAAATACTTAAAATTTTGATAATGTTTCTTTAGACAAAAATTAAGAAATTAATGTTTTCAATTCGTTTTTTTTAAAAAAATTTGTAACTTTGACCTTCAATAACTTCATAAATATTAACTTCCCAGGTATAGTCTACAAGAAAAAAATTGTTCTAATGATGAGCGGAATACATAGTTCTCGGCTTTTGTCATAGGTCTTATTACACCCGTTATAATTCTTCTTTAAAAAAATAAATAATTCTTCTTTGTACAAAATTCGCTCAGTGTCGCATCTACAACTTAATGTCACTTGTCTACAGCACTGTAAACCAGCGGTCGACGAAGAAACATTCCAGAGAATGGTGGAACGAGCTTTGGAACAAATGCGAAGAGGTATCAACCCTACCACTCAACCTCTTAGCCTCAACGTCGCCGAGAGGAAGGATGAGGTAAGGGTCATCATCAATTTTCAATTATTTTTTTAAATCCTGTAATTGCAGATCATAATCAATTTTCAATTAAAAATAATCCCTCCGTAATCGCATCGCGATGTCCACCTTCTCCCTTCCGTTTAAGGTTGGTTTTGCGAATTAAGAAATTTCTTTCTCACACAATCAAGAAAAGGAATTCACTGCTTCATTCAATTCCTTTTCTTGATTGTGTGCCAAAAAGCCATATCAACATGGGTCATGTCATGTAGTCCCTCAAAACAGTGAGATGTTGCCAGCTGATCGCTTACAGAGAAGGGGCATCACACCCAAAAAGTAACAAACGTCCAAGTGAACCAACAATCAGGACAGATGTCAAACTCTAAATTATATCAGCGGACTACAAAGATTTTGTCTAAAATCTATACTTGAAAGTTTGTTTCAATGTTTACTGTTAATTTTCTAGCCAATGGAACAAGACCAGACACCAATCAAGAGCGAGAGCAACGGTCCGAACCCTCCAACACAAGTGGACAAAGTATCCACAACAGACGTGAAGCCAGATGCCACAGTGACCACCGAGCTGAACAAGCCAGACATTGAAATAAAGAAGGACCCTGAAGCACCACCACTACAAGATAATGAAGGTAAGGTCGTTTTTATTACTTTAAAGAAAAAAAATTAATAATCTTTCATAGGGATTTTTTAGTCTGCATGTTTTTTTATATATTTTCAATTAGTAGTATCCCCTTAAAATATTATAAAATTATTCAACGTCGAAATAATAGTATAACGTGTCTAAAAAAAGTCTAGCCTCCCTGCATTTTAAACGCTTGTGACCTCATAGCCTAGATAATAATATATGGTGGTGATCATCACTTTCATCTGTAAATATGTGGTGGTAATCATCATAATAGGTGATCATCACTTTCACCTGTAAATATGTGGTGGTGATCATAATAGGTGATCATCACTTACATCTGCAAATATGTGGTGGTGATCATCATAATAGGTGATCATCACTTTCATCTGTAAATATATGGTGGTGATCATCATAATAGGTGATCATCACTTTCATCTGTCAAAAAAGTTAGCGAATAGACCTACAGGACGGGGCCTAAATTAACAATTAAAAAAGTACTTTTGACTGTATTTTAGATAAGTCTTATTGTGCATGTTGTGTACACTAAGTTAGGATTACAATCTAGTACAAAGTTATTTTATCATTAGTTTTTAGTCTTGCTTTGATTGTAATCTGTCTGTGTACCTATATTAAATAAATAAATAGATAAGAAAATTGGGTGTAATTATATATTAACATGAAAGAGAATACTTTAAATTGTATATACCAATCTCCCCACATTGCTTAAAGAATCTTGTATACTTCATGTATATCTTTCGTATTACGCAGTCGAACGTAAAGAAGAGAACAGAATAGAGAAGATTGAAAATAAAGACCCAACCGCTGTTCCGCCAGCGCCCATGCAGCACGTTGCTTCGCCGCCGCATCATCGTGAGTATTTTACCCAGTTTTTGTTCGTGGGTTTTTGGTTTGAAGGAGATATAATGCCAAGAATTGAGAAAGGGATGCTCAAATGGTTCGGTCATGTAACAAGGATGTATGAAAGTATATATAATGTGAAAGTAGATAATATAATAAGTAGTAGACGAAAAACGTTTCTTTTTTTGATGTATAGAATTTGTAGACTGGTTTTGTCTTAGGTCTTTTTACACCCTATATATGTTAATTGGTCCTTCGAGTCGGATTTAAAATATAAAAACTCTTATTTTACAGCAATGATGATGCCACCTAATCCTAATGGACCACCTGCTCATCCTCCAGGCCCACCTCATGCTGGACCGCCACCGCCGCCAGGTCAGTTTATTCATTTTATATTTTTATATGTTGTCATTAGATATAATAGTCTTCAACATTGCTTAGGCATACGTTCTTGTGACGTAATAAGAAACGATCATCTTAATACATGTTTATTATCTTAAAAATAATTATTGAAAATTAAAAGCAAGATTACTAAAATAATTTAGATTAAACGTCAGCCTTGTTCAGAGCTCGCAGCAAAAAGCGTTTTTGCTTCGAGATTTTACGAATCAAAAGTGGTCTTTTGGTGTTGGAGAGGTGAAAATAAGTATTTTCTCATACATGCATGGAAATGTTGTCATTATTTTCGAAAAAAGAACACGCGAAGTTTCGAATTTACGGACAAAGAAAACCAAATCCATTGCTGGAGCGTTTTTTGAATTTGGAACACTACAACGCTCCAGCAATGTTGTATGAAACGGCGTGCTGGAGTTATAAATACCTACCGTAAAATCGGGGGAATAGGGTCTAAGGGGCGAATAGGGACTTTAGATTTCATTTCTTTGATTGGATCTCTTTTAACAATGTTGGCATACTAAAGTCTCTTTGCTTAGTACAAATTGCGTTCTCGTGGCTGTATAGCCATAATGCGTTTGTCTTGGTGATAAATATAAAATTGGTGGCAAAACTGAAAATTCGTCTTGATTTGTTATTTACATATATTTATAATTTATGAATTTAATAATTAATATTAATTCCGACGGTTCAGAGAGTGAAATGGAGATTGATTTTACTTCACCAGATTTAAACGACAATCGACCGGGTTTAAAGGCAAAAACATGAAAGCAATTTTTAATTAAAGCCCCAGATGATATTTATATTTATTTAGCGACAAAGGTAAAGTATGTTTTATTTCCCTGCATTCTTTTGAGAAAAGCACTATATAGGCCTCGGCCGAAATGGCAATTGCCTGTCTCGTATAATGTACTATTGTTGGTTGGTTGTCAGGTGGGTACGGCGGCGCGTACGGCGGTCGTTACTACGGGGGGTACGGCGGCGGGTTCCCGGGCGCGTACCCCGGCCACTACTACGCGGGCGCGGGCGGGGGCCCGGCGGCCGGCGCCGACCACTACCACCACCACGCGCCGCACCCCATGCCGCACCCGCACCCACACCCGCTGCCAGCGCACGACCCCAAACGTGAGTCGATCGTAACGTACACCATTTTGTACTATTTAAACAAACATTCTCATTTACTTCCTAAAGCCGCGTCTCCTGCTAGTGTTTTTTCTAAACATTATGTTCGGGATGAACAATAATCATACACGGTTCGGTGCACGCGCACTCGTTAGACGTAAGTCATAGCTAATAGCGTTAAGTTCGTAAGATAGATAAGTTAATTTCAATTTCGTTTTATATCTCTTGGTTTTAATCCTTATGTGTCTTTTATGTTTTAATAGTTAGCTAGATAGGTTGTCTTTATTGTGTAATCGTTAAATTGATAGTATATAATGTGTTTTAATAAGATATAGCGATTTTAGTGCTCAGATAGGCTTAGTACATAGGTTATAGTTAGCTCGTAATAAGTGTCTTATATACTTGCATTTTTATGGTTTGTTTTGATTATATTTTGTTTTATTAGATAGTTAGGCATCGAATGATGATAGTTAGGTCTCCTTAGGTAGTAATATAGTAATTTCAATGTTTTTATGTTTGTTAGAATAGTGTTTTTATAGTACATTTTTATTATGTCTCTTGTGTTCTACAGTCCATAACTTTCGAAGTATTATAGTTAGGTAGGGGATTTTGGTAATAAAATGTTCGTCTTGGCATTAGTTTCATTCCCTAACCACAAGAAAGGTCTAGGTCTTAAACTTAGACCTACAGAGACCTAAAAATAGGAAAAGTAGATATTGGAAAGTAGGGGTCTCTGACACTTATAATAGTGATATCTTTGTGACCAATAGGTCTATATAGGAGATATGTATATCATTTTAAAGGTCTCAAAAAGGCCTATCTAAGCATGTATATCGAATCTAGGTCTCAATTATAGTCTAAGACTTAATTGTAAAAATATTACAAATTGATAATAAAAGTATACGGCTAAGTAGGGTACGGTGTCGGCTCTCCTTACAGTATAGCCTCGTTCGAGGGAGGTCGCGACTATTTGCCTCTCGCTCTAAAGGTCCCGCTCTCGCACGCTCTATAAATTTAGACGGTTTGCGAGCTAGGGCATTCATTACGCTCCGGAACATAGAAGAAATAGGAACAGGAAGAACTCTCTCCGCTGACACCCTGCCCTACCTGACCCTGGTTACCAACATAGAAGATTTGTTTTACTTCAAGATCCCAGCCCTCCGACCTCACGCAATCCCAGCATAGTTACATGTGCCCACGCCGTACAACCCGCACACATTACACATCGAAACAAAGGGGCGGGGCTTTACACATTTGTGTACGCATACGCAATGTTTTTGTTCTCCGATACAGATGGAAAACATTCACCGTGCGGGTAGAGGGGGGAAGGGTTTTTTTAATTTTTCTACGACTGCCGAACCGCACGCATCCTTTAACAGTATCTTTATCTGTGACTTTCCGCTCTTTGTTGGTGACGCACAACATTTTTTGGGGTTATATTATATTAAATCAGAGTACAATATTGATATAATTATTCACTAACTGTGATGTATTGGTGTAAAGATAATATTCTCTACTTTTTAAATATAATTCGTGAGAGACGTTATTTGGGAGGCAGTAAATATGGTCTAACTCGAAATTTGTGTGTTCTCCTTGATATTCCATCCACAATCGCTAAAACGGAGAGCACGTATTCCTCGTCGGAACTCATGATTAATGTTTTGTCTAGCAGGAGACAACTTGTGTACGAATACCAATGTTTTCTGTGTAATGTTTCGAAAAAACATGAGCAGGAGACACGGCTTTAATTTTAATTATGGCTTTGCTTTAACCCTCTCCGTACTAAGTGACTAAAAGTCACGTCCCATACTAGGTGGGGTGTGACATACCCCAAAATATGAGTGACAAAAATGGCAGTCTATCTTTTTTAGAGAAAATTAAGTATATTACACAGAAATAATTAGGTTTAAGTAAACATGTAATTAAAGTATGTATTTAAACATTTCTATTTAAACAAAAATCCAACAATTTGTTCGTAATTTTTTTTTCAACAACATAATGTTCCTATTTCTTTCAGCGGATGAACCACCTGCTAAGAAGGAGTCTGAATGATTATCGCCTAAACGCGTCGTCAAACGACGGCGCAAGTCCTCATCGAAGGACCAGCCATGAGAACGCTCGAGTGCTCACTGTGTGCTCCTATAAAACATACTTTTCTATCTAAAGTGTGAAAAACGAGAGGAAACTTAAATTAGTGTTTGGTGAAATCTCTCAAGTGCTGTCAGTTGAATTGTTCAAGTGTAGTGAAGTGAAAATAGTGTTCTAAATCATTAATAAAAGATATCAGTGATAAAAGTTTTTTACAAGGTCATACGAAAATCGTAAACCAATGTATAAGTCAGGATCAAAAATAAAAAAAAAACTTTCCAACTAGAAGATGACAAAGAGAATTATGAATCGTTTTATATGACCTTTATAAACCTAAACACTTTATTAAAAATCAATTTTAGGGCAGGTATTTTATAGTTTTGTCACGGGAACTGAATTGCTCTATGCAACTATTAGTTAAGCCGTATTATAATAATATATTATCTGTGGTTTTGCCTAGGTAACCTCGGAATAAAGGGATGCTCAACATCCCAAATAAAACAATGTACAGTTGCCTGAAAACATTTTAAAATGTAAATATTGATAAATTAAGATAAAAACATTTCATTAATCACTTAGATTGGATAATTTAACATTATTTACAATAAGTTCAAATAATTATGATATTCCAATACATAGTAAGTTTGACTAGTTGAAGTTGTTTCTGTAATAAATTATCTAAATTCACACATTATTCTTTCCAAACTGAACGATAATTGGTCGACCACTGAGTATGGTGCCGTTAACTTCATCCAATGCCTGCATTGCTAGGTGTTCATCTGTAACATGTAAAATAAATGAGTTTTTAAAAACTTGTGTCTTTTAATGGCAAACCCTTATAGTCTAAGATCCGAACATAATCGACCTTCACCGAGCTGATAATAGAATGAAACATATTTTATTATTAATTTAGTATATTAGAAAATATATTAAAAATGGGTTGTCTAAAAAAATCCTGGACAGACTATTTTTAATTATTTTTTGAAAAATGATTTTTAATAAAATATTGCAACATCAAGATAATAAGAAAATTTTGTCGCCCGCTTATGATGATATAAAATTTTTTCTATTATCCAATCGAGTAAAAGTAACTGATATCGACATACCTGTTCATACCTGACAACCCAGTAGTTCGCGCAGGTAAATAATAGACAACCCAATGCCTGCACATTCTATACGGTTTCTACTATCAGTCAGAACAAAATTTTCTTATTATCTTGATGTTGCAATATTTTATTCATTTTTTTTTAAAAATCATTTTTCAAAAAATAATTAAAAATAGTCTGTCCAGGATTTTTTTAGACAACCCATTTTTAATATATCTTCTAATATACTAAATTAATAATAAAATATGTTTCATTCTATTATCAGCTCGGTGAAGGTCGATATAGGTTCGGATCTTCTACTATTATCTAAGTCTTGACGCGGATTTAAACGTGGTGAACTCTCCATGTGGGAACATTTGCTCTTGAGAGGTTTAGTGCGGTGGGTGCTATGAAAACAAATATTCTAAAATTGCGTTGTATAGAGAGCAGCGCTGCTAATCCATTACACACTACCTTCCAATCCAACACCACACACGAAATATAGTAGGTAAAATGTTATACTCACTTTGGAATGTTACGAAAGCCTGCCCACGCATTCTACCTGTCATCAATCTCACATCAATTGGTTCACCATTGTCCAAAACAAATTGGTTAAATAATAATACTAGTTGCTCTTGAGTTACAGATGGTGCTATGTTCTTCAAGTATAATACCTAAAACAAACTTATTTTTCATTAAAAGGTAAAATGAAACAGTACCGTTAAGATGAACGCACACTTATCCGAGCCGAACGAGTCGTATTTTAGAATCCTTAATATGAAATCCTATGAAACCTCGCACACCTGCCCGCGTCGAATCATACGAATCTGGAAGAACTAAGAAGAATTCGGATGACGTCATCAGATTTGGCGCGAATGATGCGGTCGACTAGACAGATGCGCTCGAATTCATTCGAATTCACATGTTATTACAGTGTGACAGGTGAGGAAAATGGAAACGATTTCTTCAGTGCGGATAGTGTGTGCAAGACCTCCTTGACTTCGATTCGGAGGGCAAAACCCCTACATGCGGCACAATAAAAATAATTCGGGAAGCCCTCCCCGTAGATGAAAGATTTGTATGTTTGTAACGGATAAACTCAAAAACTACTAGACCGATTTTAATGAGTTTTGGTACTAATATAGATTAGATATTAGGAAACCACATAGGCTACCTTTCATCCCATATTTCATTCGCACACTAGTTTCATATCCACACGGGTCGGGTCAAAATTAAGGTTTCTATCAACTTTTGAGTCGTCGATCACGAAAGTTAAGCAACCAAGTGCGTGGTCAGTACTCGGATGGGTGAACCAATATTTTACATGCATGTATGACATCAAAATATAAGGTTTCTATTAACTTTTGAGTAGTTTCCGGTATGCGAGAAAGTCAAGGGCAGACCACTCCCGATTTTTTACAAATCATTCAAAAAAATTGTAGGTACCTATGTGTGTAACGAATAAACTCAAAAACTACAGGACTGTGATTTTGATCAACTTTAGCACATATATAGATTAGACGTTAGGGAAAGACAGATAATTATGCTACCTTTTATCGCAAAAAAAGGCTTAAAGTGGTTGAAACAAGGGATGAAAGTTGGATGTCTCTATTTATGCAACATGTTCTTGAGGAAAGACTCGATCGACAGAAGGTTTGGCGCTACACCCGGTGTAGCGCAGCTAGTACCACTAGTGTAAGTTTTTTAGTATAAAATACGTAACTATTGTAGTTGCGTTAAGAGCTCAATTGGTATGGGAAACACGATTTACGCTTCAATAGCGCCAGCGGAAAGAAACGTGAACGTTTCCTACGTATTTTACCTATTATAAACTAAAAAAACTTACACTGCCTACGCGTACATGTAAAATTACACGTTCTACTCTACACCGTACAAGATGTAATTTTGTTCTATATTACATAATAATGTACTTGATATATAGTAATTATTCGCGGGCGTATTCAGCCGGACGTTCTGACTACCGACTGTAGGGCTACACTAAGTAATATGAGCTACACACATACGTACACATTACCACTTAGCACATTATTTTAGAGTCCTTCCTCCAGAAAAAATAAGTAATATTTTGCTATTACTTCTTTCCGTATAGCTGTCATGTCAAGTTATTATTTCACTATCCATCATCCACCTACTAGTCTACTACGATAGGTACGTTAACAAACTACGGAATTGTTTGGCACGAGATGTTTTCCTTCACCGTAAAAGCGTCGATTAAACGTACATATGAATTCAAAATTTGAAAACACATTGGTACGTGGCGGGGATCGAACCAGTGCCTCCCGGGGGGGATGGGGGGGGACGCTCTTACCCACTACGCCACCGACGCTTAGCTTTAGCCGAGACAGCATCGATGTAAATGCGATACAGGATTACCAGATCGCAGCGCATGGCTATTCTTTCCCTCTCCACCCCGAGTCGGAATTGAGAATGGTAGTAACACGGGCAATAAACGATACAAACGGTGCGTGTGCATCGCTACCCAGGTGCGGCTGCTTCGATTTTGTCGACGTTTCCATCGATACAAATTTGTTAAGTACGTATTCGTATTTCGTAAATTTCGAAAAGGTCTCCCAACGTGTCACAGTGTGATTGGTTGGAAATAATTTTAAGAAAGATGTCCCAACGTGTTACAGTGTGACTGGTTGGGAATTATTATACAAAGTTGTCCCAACGAGGCCACAGTGTTACAGGTCACAGTGTGACTCGTTGGGAACAAGCGAACTCTCGTATGAATTGATACAAATACCTACTTGTTGTTCCCCTGGTGTAGCACGGCTGTCAAACATGCCATAAATATTCTATTCTTCTATTACACAAAGATTACGCATTTTGCCAATGCCAAGTGAAAATGTTTCTAAACAGTAAGTAAATTGTATGGTATATTGAGTTAAAAATGGAGTCTCTCAACACTGTTATTAGAACAAGAACTGGGGAGAAACTCCAAACGCGCCGTTCTATCACTACAAAAAGTGCCAATATGTCAGGGCCCTTGAGAAATTTGACAAAATTGTCTGATCTGCTGTACTCCGTACTCAGGACTGTGTATAATGGGTACAGACCTATGACAAAGCCGAGTACTACGTATTCCGCTCATCATTATTTTATGAAAACAAATTGAAAACTAAAAAATATTTCTTAATTTTTATCCAAACAAAAATTGAGAAAAGTTTGAAATCAAACACCTAATGGTACCTTACAAGGACAGATTGAATAATCATCCATATACACTAGCCTCTAATTTAATGGGATTTAATGCAATATTCAAAAGATTAAAAAGAAAGACCCCTAGAGATCTGTGGGAAGAAATCTAAAAATCAATGCATATCAAACTCCACAAATAGTGATTATCCATAATAGGGGTGTGTCAGTGGACATACAGCCTCCAAAGACGAGGAATATTCTTAATCGTTTGCTGAATCTCCACAGGGAACAGATTGCAAAATTTGAAATACAATAAAAAAAAATTGTCCAAAGAAACCATACTAAAAATGGCTTTAAAACGTCAGCACTCAATGTAAGCACTCGTCATGGGTTTGACACATACCGTCCCATTCGCAATTCGTCTCAAATTCTATAATGGTCCCATTCGCATTTGATCGGGGCCTTTCAACTTTCAACTCAGCCGTTCAAGTTGCTAAGCGCCGCGTGACTTACGCTCTGTACATATACAATACATTGCATGGTATTTCTTGGAGTTCTTTTTAACACAAAAAATAAAAATAGTTTTTCAGCAATATTTTTTTATATGCTTCTTTTTTTGATGTATAGAATGCGTAGACATTGGCTTTGGCTTAGGTCTTTTTACACCCCGTATATTAAATATGTAATGTATGTATGTAATATACGTACCTTAGATGGTATCCCTGGCTCATAATCTTTAAACCGATCAATTTTCTTAATATCATCAATTGCCATTTTTGTTCCTTCTAACAACTGCTGCTCGGCTGCATTTACTGGCAGCACAATATTTACAGTTCTGTACTCATCACATGAAGTGTTTGTGGGTTCTAACCGTACAATCCTGTTATCTTTTATAGTATACATAGTAGGTTTCTGCGGGCCTATCACAGGATTTGTTTTATTCTTTTGAACATGTTTAAGTGGTGAACAATCATTTTCTGGTCGGTTACTTATACCTGCTATGTCCCAAAGACTTCCAGGCCTACTCACAGTAGGTACTCTAACAATGTTAGAAGTATAAATCTGTTGTGAAAGTACTCTCTCCTTTTTCCTTTCCAAACGTCGTAACATTTTTCTCCGCTTGGTTATTGGTAATGTATCTGTTTTTAAATGTCCAAACATGTCTTCTTCCAGCTGTTTAAGATCATTCATTGGGTGACCTTCAGGATAACATGTTATTTTCTTTACTTGCTTTTTGTTTATTGGGTAATCAGATGATTTTGATTCACTCAAAGTATCAGTTTTTGAACTGAAACAATAGAAATTGCTGTGATTTCTAATAATTAACATAAATTAACATAATTTAAAAAAACATAATTAACATTAACATAAATTAAAAAAAAAAAAAAAGGTTATGGGCCCAGGTTTCGGAGGATCCAGGAGAGTAAGCAATACGCAAATAGTGAAATTTAAGTTGAAAAATTCGAGTAATTGTGAAAAGTGAGTTGAATCAAAGTACATGATGTCAGCAGCGAATGTACGTATTGAATTGCTCTGTAAGGACAATTACGACAGCTGGAGGATACAGGTAGAGGCATTACTTATTAGAAATGATGCCTGGTGTTACGTCGACGGTAGCTTACCAAAGCCCTAGATCCTACAGATATCAAATCTTGGGTGTCAGGAGACGCAAAAGCCAAGGCCGACTTGATATTGTCGATTAGCTCAAGCGAACTAAGGCATGTACGAGGGTGCTCTACGTCACGATATTTGCCTCTAAGGGTCCAGCCAAGAAAGCTATGGCGATGTTCGTAAGCATGTGAATGATTTTTTCGATGCGGCGGATAAACTGAATGACATGGGAGTATATATTCATAATGATCTACTGTCTATAATGTTATTGTACAGTTTACCAGCAGAATATGAGATTTTCGCTGTGCAATTGAGTCCAGGGATGAGCTACCAGAGACAGAGGTGTTAAAGTAAAGATTTTAGAAGAGGACTTATCAAGACATCAAAGTATGAATTTAGAGAAAGCTATGATAGCAACTAAAAAGTGCGAGAAAAAGGTTCAAAGAAATAAAAACAAAGCAACCTTTAGATATAAATGTTTCAAATGCCATCAATTTGGGCATAAAGCATCTGAATGCAAAGTTAAGAAAGAAGATTCGCAAAGTGCTTCAAGGTGTGACAGTGATGATGTGTGTGGCTGACTGGGGCAACCTTGTGATAGACCGACGCTCTTACTCAGGCTATGCTTTTGTTTTAGGGGGAGCATGTATTTCCTGGAAATCACAAAAACAGAAGTGCGTGGCAACGTCATCATGTGGGGCAGAGTATGTAAGTCTATGTGAGAGCATGAAAGAGGCTGTCTACTTAAATAGCTTACTGACTGAGATCGGATTAGTGCAATATTCGTGTGTAATGTTACATGTGGACAATCAGGGGGCGATGGCGCTAGCCAATGATCCAGTACATCATAGTCGCTGCAAACATATTGACATAAAGCACCATTTTATTAGAAATGTTTTAAGCACTAATAAATTCTGAAATATTTGGCAACTGATAAGATGATTGCAGATATATTGACGAAGGCTTTACCGAAAGCGAAACATTTATTTTGTATATCTGCGTTAGGGATTAGGTCTTAGGTTGTAAATATTTTAGGCTGTAAGGTTTTTGATATTATTTTATACAGTCTTAAATTAAAGGGGCGTGTTGAAAGGAGTTTTTATTATGTGTTTTGAAGTAATTTTGAATTTGTAAAATCATATTTTTGATTGGTGTTCGACGTCACTCCGTTCGTGTCTTCTGTAAAAATATTTCAACGTGAATAAACTAATTTTAACGTATCTGCTTTTCTCGCTGATTACCACTCGCAATTTACCCCAACAATTCAATAGTATTTTACTCTCTCTAAATGAGGTTGGGAATGGTGTTTTCAAACCAGTTTTATAACATGATATTGTAGCTTTATATAGTACAGATAATGCCGTCCAAGTAATAAGCCGTTAAATGTATTATAACTATGTAAATATGTATTATATCGAAGTGAAATAAAACTGTTGATTTTAGCAATGAGATCTATAATTTTTTATATTTTTTTAAATTTTCCAAGTTCCTTGCAACTTACCATCTAAGTCCACTCTTAAAGTAATTAATTTTCTTATAAATGATATCAAGCTTATTTTTGAAAACACTAGATTCCATTTTTGTGGTAAAATTAAAGAAACCAGATTCATTTTGGTGATATAGCTTTAGCTCCTCATCTGACAAACCAACTGTCTTCAAAAACTCAAGATGCTGATTATCAAATTCTGCCTTACGAAATTTTTCAATGCTGGATAAGCCAATAGTTGGTAAAGGTAATACTTCAGTGACTTTCTCAAATTCTTTTGGGAGTGATTCTGAACTGCAAAATAAAAATGTAGATAAAATAATTTGAAAAGTAAAAAGAACGGATTTGCTTCTATAAAGTAAACTCTAAAGTAGAATTAAATTAAGTATTTTATTTACCACATTATTGTTTTTTTTTTTGAATTCATGTAAAGATAGTTAACTATTAGTTTATTGTTTTAAATATACAAAGTACAGTATTTTTAATCACAGAATAGAGAGAATATGTCTAAAGATTTTTAATAATTGTATACAAAACACAGAAATAAAAAATCCAATCAAAACAGGTAATTAGCGATGGATGGGCGATTGTTAGCACAGACTATTTAGAGATATGCACTTGATACGTAGACAGCTGTCTACGACTTGATATGAACTTGTTCTCTAAGTAGTCTGTGGAGATATGTACAGACAACAGCACGTTGGGTTACCACAAACTGTCAAATTTTCCCAATCGATTATGCACTTTATATTGAAAGGTCTTAGGTTGAAAATCGTTTGGAGAAATTTGACAGTTTTGTATAGCTCGACGTGCTGTTGACTGTACTACGATGCAGCGTCCCCACTAGGGCCGCGCGGCTCCGTGAGGCCCAGCCGCGCGGCCAAGCCTCGTGAGTGTGTACGTGCGCGAGGCCTGAGCCGCGCGGCCATACGGAGCCGCGCGGCCGGCCTCGCGTGACCCGGCGGTTGTCGGTCTACTTCAAAGAAAGCCGCGCGGCTCTGGGAGGTGAGGACGGGCCGCGCGGCCGATCAGTGCGCTAGTGACGGCCGCCACATCGAGTTATGTGTCTTTCGCGTCAAAATGGAGTGGACAGACGATAAAACTCTTTTATTAATTGATTTATACAGAGAGCGCCCGGTATTATGGGACTGTCGGAGTTGTTTTTATAAAAATAAAAACAAAAGAAACGATGCGCTAATCGAGATCGCTACAATCTAAATATGTTAAGCCTTGGCTGACTGTATTTCCATAGAGCCGCCTATAATGGCTAATGTGATTTTATGTGATAATTAATGGCTGTGTGATTATGGATCTTCTTATCAACTTGGCCTTTGTCTACTTCTAGAATTGCGGCGATCTCGATCAGCGCATCGTTTCTTTTGTTTTTATTTTTATAAAATCTAAGTGGAAATGAAGTATATTTTATTGAAAATCAATAGGCCTACTAAGCGCTCATTAAAACTTAACGGAAACTTTAACTAAAACGTCTTATTTTTGTTATTAATGATTTGTTCAAAAAGAGTCGAATTTATACATATAGATACAATTTATACGGGCCATCTCTGATCTTGACGTACCTAAAAATAGAGTAATTAAAATCGAGTCATAATACTCATAATTGACGGAGTAATCAGGTAACAAACACACCGCCTGCAGGAGGAGCTCCAAAAGGTGTCGGCCGAGCTCGCTGCATTTAGGCGGGCGTTCGAGGAGTCCAGGGAGGGGCGCCGCAGGGGACCGGCGGCGCCCATCGTGGTCGATACCCCTGTGGGTGCGGCGAAGGACCTGTCCCTGATGAGAGATGAGCTGCGGGCTGAAATAAGGGTCAGCCACAGCTCCATGTTGCAGCAGCTCGGCAACATGCTCCAGGCCAGGTTGGAGGGCCTAGAGGTCGATGGCCGATTGTTGCCAGCTGCAGAACGCCCCCGCCGCCCACCGTTAGCGGCGGATGCCAGAGCTGCTGGGGGTAGCAGGGAGTCCCCGGCTACACTCGCTCCGCCGGCCAACATGCCCGCAAAGGCCAAGGCGAAGGGCAAAGGAAAGGGCAAGGGCAAGAGCAGCCCACCGGCTCCTGCTCCGTCGGCTTCAGCTCCGTCGGCCCCACCCCGCCCTCTTGTGAGGGCGGAGATGCAGGAAACGGCGCCGATCCCCACTAGAGGCGAGCCTCAGGCTACCGAGGGTGAATGGAAGACCGTGGTAAAGCGGAAGCCAAAAAAGGCCCCGGCTCCGGTGCCCACCACGGTAACCCAAGGCCCGAAAAAGAAGGGCAAAAAGAAGAAGGCCGCTAAGGACCCACAAGGTCCCAAGCTACCTAAGCCGCCTAAAACTTTGGCGGTGGTGGTGGCGCTAAAGCCCGAGGCGGTGGCCGGGGGGGCCACATATAAGGACGCCCTGACCAAGGCGAAGTCGGCGGTCAGCCTGGGCGAGCTGGGCATAGGCCCGGCGAAGTTTCGGACGACGGTCACGGGAGCTCGCATTATTGAGCTCCCGTCTGGAACGACAGCGGCCCAGGCCGACGCCCTAGCGGCCAAGGTGGGTGAGGCCCTGGGCGAGGCGGCGAAAGTGTCTCGGCCTACTAAGATGGCCGAGATTCGGGTGTCGGGGCTGGATGATGCCACGACACCCGAAGAGCTGCAAGCGGCCCTGGCCCTAAAGGCTGGCTGCCCCCTGGAGAGCATCAGGGTGGGGGCAGTGTCCTCCGGAATGAGGGCAGGGGGTTCGGCGATTGCCTCCTGCCCGGTGGAGGCAATCGCAAAGGTGGTCAAGGACGGGAGGCTGCTTGTGGGCTGGGTCGCCGCGTCGGTCCGGCTCCTGGAACAACGACCCATGAGGTGCCACAGGTGCCTGGCGCCGGGGCATCCAGGAGCGAAGTGCCCATCCAGCAAAGACCGCAGCAATCTTTGCTATCGCTGCGGCAAGGAGGGGCATAAGGCTAAGGGCTGCTCGGCCCCGCCACACTGTGCGGTGTGTGCGGACAGGGGCCTGGCAGCCGGGCACCGAATGGCGGGGGCCAAGTGCAATCCCCCGCCTGTCAAGGGCCGCCTCCCCCAACCGGGGACAGCCCCCCGCGCCGCACCTGAGGCGGCGCCCCGTGCCGCGCCGCGCCGCACCTCGCCGCGCCGCGCCTCGCCGTCGGCGACCCCAGTAGTGACCCCGATGTCCGTCAACAATGCAGAGTAGTACATCGGGGAACATCGTACAGGCCAACCTCAACCACTCCGCCGGGGCACAGGACCTCCTGTGTCAGGTGGCGGCGGAGTGGGGGGTCCATTTGGCGGTGGTCTCGGAGCCGTACCGCATTCCCCAGTCCGATAGGTGGATGGGGGCGACGGACGGCTCCGCGGCCATCATGGTAACAGGCGCGGGCCCTCCCCTCGTTTTCGTGGAAAGAGGGGAGGGGTATGTAGTGGCCCGCTGGGGGGAAGTAGTGGTGGTGTCGACCTACTTCTCCCCCAACCGCAGCAGAGCCGATTTTGAAACGTTCCTCGCTGCGGTTGAAGGGGTCGTGCACCGCGCGGCCCCCCGTCAGGTGCTGGTGGCAGGGGACCTCAACGCCAAATCTACGGCGTGGGGGTCTCCCAGAACTGACGTTCGGGGTGGTGTCCTGGAGTCCTGGGTCTTCTCCCTGGGGCTCGAGGTCCTCAACCGAGGTACCACCCCGACCTGCGCCCGCTGGCAGGGCACGTCGATAGTCGACGTGTCCTTCGCCACCCCACCGCTCGCGGCCCGAGTCCTGGACTGGCGGGTGGTGGTGGATGTGGAGTCTCTATCAGACCACAGGTACGTCCGATATGAGGTCTCCATGGCATCCCCTGGGGCCCCTTTTCATCTGGGCCCCCGTGTGGGCAGTTCACCTTTCAAAAGGTGGATGCTCACACGCCTCCAGCCTGATGTGGCGGAGGAGGCGGCGACAGTGCGGGCTTGGTCAGATGTGCCCGACACTGTCGCCGGGGATGCCGACGGCATGGCGGACCTTTTCGCAGACGACATCAACGTCGTCTGCAGTGCCGCCATGCCGAGGGCGCGGGCCTGCCCACGGAGCAGGGGGCAGGTATACTGGTGGACGCAGGAGCTCACGACCCTGCGTACCGCCAGTATGGGGGCCAGGCGCGCCTACCTAAGGTGTCGTAGGCGCGCCCGGAGAACGCTCGGTGAGGAGGATAGCCTCCGCCGGGCGTACAATGAGGCCCACAAGGCCCTGCGGACTGCCATCTGCAGGGCCAAGGTCGCTGCCTGGGATAGGTTCGTAGCCATCCTTGACAGCGACCCCTGGGGGAGGCCGTACAGGATGGTGAGGGGGAAATTCGCTTCGGCGGCCCCCTCCACGTCCTGTATGGAGCCAGGGTTGCTGCGAAGGGTGCTGGGGACACTTTTTCCCAACCCCGGACCCTTTGCACCCCCTAGAATGCCCTCCGGTTCCGCCCCGGAGGCGTGGGCCGCAGGTCCCTCCGTGTCGGACGCTGAGTTCGACATGGTGAGGGACCGACTCCGGAGCCATAACAAGGCTCCGGGGCCAGATGGGGCCCCAGCCAAGGTGATGGCGATCGCCTTGGGCCCCCTGAGAGACCGATTCCGCGCGGTGCTGGATGTGTGCATCGCGACGGGTCGCTTTCCCAGGCGCTGGGGAGTGGGGCGGCTCTGCCTGCTCCGTAAAGAGAGCCGCCCGGCGGACTCTCCAGCGGGCTATCGGCCGGTGGTGTTGCTCGATGAGTCCGGGAAGGCGTTTGAGAAGATTCTCGCCTCCCGGATCATCGAGCACATTGAGGGCACGGGGCCGGACTTGGCAGACTGCCAGTACGGCTTCCGCACCGGCCGGTCCACGGTGGACGCGGTAGGCCACCTCAAAAGGTGGACTGAGGTGGCCACAGCACGGGGGGAGGTGGTGGTCGCGGTGTCCTTGGACATCGCGAACGCGTTCAACACCATCCCCCACGAGTGCATAGAGGCGGCGCTCAATTTCCACCGAGTGCCCCTCTACCTCCGCACCCTCGTACAGGACTACCTGCGAGACAGGATGGTCCTCTACGAGGATGCGGAGGGCCGCGTCCAGTCGTGGCCAGTGGCGGCAGGTGTGCCCCAGGGTTCCGTATTAGGCCCTCTACTATGGAACTTGGGGTACAACTGGGTCCTGCGTGGCTCGCTCTTGCCGCGGATGGAGGTCGTCTGCTTCGCGGACGACACCCTTGTCGCGGCGAGAGCGAGGGAGTGGGAGGACGCGGTCCACCTTGCGTCGGTCGGCACCTCCATGGTCGTCCGACGCATCCGCCTCCTGGGGCTGGAGGTGGCCCTCGAGAAAACGAGGGCCATGGCGTTCCATGCCCCTAGACGCAGGATCCCACCGGGGCTCCGTGTCCGGGTAGAGGGGGTCCAGGTTCACGTCGAGATGCATATGAAGTATCTCGGCCTGACCCTGGATCCCCGGTGGAGCTTCGAGGAGCATTTTAGGCTCCTCGCTCCCCGGCTGTGCGCCGCCGCAGCCAGACTCGGGCGGCTCCTCCCCAATGTGGGGGGGCCGAAGGCGTCGTGCCGTCGGCTTTATCACGGGGTGATAAGGTCGATGGCACTATACGGAGCCCCGGTGTGGGCGGAGTGCCTCTCGTCCCGCACGAGGGCCCTCCTGCGGAGACCGCAGAGGGTCATCGCGGCCCGGGCCGTGCGGGCCTACCGCACGGTCAGCCACGGGGCTGCCTGCGTCCTCGCAGGCACGCTCCCGTGGGAGGTCGATGCCCTGGTTTTGTCCCAGGTGCATCGACACAGGGCCGCGGCAAGAGAGCGGGGCGAGCGACCCGTTCGAGAGGAGGTCGAACGGGTTCGCACCCAGGCGCAGAGGGAGGCTCTGCGTCGATGGGATGAGGCACTCGCCAACCCAGCCGCTGGCCACCGGACGATCGAGGCGATTCGTCCGGTGTTGGAGGAGTGGGTAGGGCGCCAGCGGGGTAGCCTCACCTACCGCCTGGTACAGGTACTGACCGGACATGGATGTTTCGGTCACTACCTGTACCGTATCGCCCGTCGGGAGGAGTTGCCGCGGTGTCACCACTGCAACTCCCCCGACGATACGGCCGAGCACACGCTTGTCGAGTGCCCGGCCTGGCGAAACGAGCGTCGCACGTTGGTGGCGGCGCTCGGCGGAGGAGCGCTCTCATTGCCAAGCATGGTTAGAGCCATGCTTGGTAATGAGAGGGCTTGGAAGGCTACCGCCTCCTTCTGCGAGTCGGTGATGGGGCAGAAGGAGGCAGCGGAGAGGGAGCGGGAGGAGGATGCTCTAGCCGCTCCCCTCCGGCGTAGACGGCAGGGTCGGAGAAGGCAGGCGGCTATGCCCGCCGGTCTTCGTCGCGCGTGGTGGTGGTGGTCTGGGCGCGCGGCTTGGCAAGCCGCGCGCCCCTGGTGCCAGTCGGCATAGGCCACCCCGTCTGGGGATTACCTAGTACCCTAGCGTAATCCCCCACAGGCGCGTCGCCCGGTCCACTGTTGGACCGGGCCAGCCCGGGGACGCTTTGGTGAAATGGCGCACGTATAGTGCGTCGATCCCAAAGCGCCCCCATGAGGGCTTAGGAGGGTACCGGTGGGGTTTAGCAGGTAGTACTGGCGCTGTTCCGCGTCGGTGATCCCTGCACACGCCGCACGCCTAGCCAGCGTGCGGTATGGCCAGTCAATTGGTTCCCCATCGACAACAAAAAAAAAAAAAAAAGGTAACAAACACACAAAAAAACAGACGATTAGATAACTTCCTCTTTTTTTGAAGTCGGTTAACAAATAATATAACGTATCAGCCCCATAGCTCATTACAAATGCCCACATTCATGAATGGTATAGTTTTAATGAACTATGAAGCATTAAAACAACATTCAAACGGTAAGGATATCTGTGATGCTTTTAGCGAATATTTCAAAAGTGTTTTTGGTACTCCTTCTGCTGAATATATTGACAATGACGAATCTCCTTTATGCGTAGATAATCTCTCTAAGTTGCGTTTATCGGCTGATGCCATTAGGGACAGAGTCAGGCTCTTGGACGGGTCGGGGGGAGCCGGGTGCGATGGCATACCACCTTTGTTTTGGCGTAATTGTGCTGATTCACTTTGCACTCCTTTAACTATATTATTCAACGCATCCCTTAAAGAAGGTGTATTCCCAAAAATATGGAAAACAGCGCATGTGATCCCTATACACAAAAAAGGCAGCAAATCAGAAATCAAAAATTATAGAGGTATTTCCATATTAAACACTGTAAGTAAAGTTTTTGAAAACCTAGTTTTCGATTGTATGTACTCAATTATTCACAAAGGTCTGCCTGATGCTCAGCACGGTTTTGTTAAACAACGCTCCACGACTTCTAATTTAACATGCTTTACAAGTTACGTTTTGTCTAATATGGACCGCGGTGGGCAAATTGATGTTGTATACACGGATTTTGAAAAGGCATTTGACCGTGTAGACCATACCATACTGCTTCACAAACTTGAGAAGTTGGGGATTCACGGTGATTTACTAAGATGGACTGAATCTTATCTACGTAATCGATCCCAAGCTGTAGTAGTTGGTGGATATAGGTCTGATTTTATTGATATACCCACAGGTATTCCGCAAGGATCGCACCTTGGTCCGCTTTTTTATAATGCCTACGTATATGACATCGGATCATCTATTACTTCTGCACGCTACTTAATGTATGCAGATGACAAAAAACTATTTTTAAGAATAGATAGTGAAGCTCAGTGTCATAAAATTCAGTCAGATCTGAATGCTTTACTAAGTTATTATGATAAAAATAAGATCACTGTAAATATTAATAAATGCGAATGTATCACTTTTACCCGTAGAAAAAACCCAATAATTTTCCCATATAATTTCAACGGCAACTTGATTAGTAGAACGTCATTAATTAGAGATCTTGGTATTTACTTTGATAGCAAAATGCTTTTATCAGACCATATTGATAAAGTAACAGACAAGGCATTTAAAAACTTAGGCTTTGTAATAAGGACGTGTAAACCATTTAGATTTAATGACACGTTAAAAAAACTATACTTTGCGTACGTTCGTAGTCATATGGAATATGCCAGTCCTATATGGTCTCCGCAATACACTACTCATATTCAGAAATTGGAAAGGATACAAAAAAAATTCATAAAACATTTAAATTTTCGTAACTTTAGACCAAACAACCGCCATAATTACGAGCAAGACTGTGGCGAGTATAACCTACTGACTATAGGAAACAGACATGTTCTCATGGATATGAGCTTTCTTCACGATGTGATGTCTAATCGTGTCGACTGCCGTGAGCTCGTGGAAAATATTACATACAATGTACCCTCCAAGCGAAACCGCCGCCATCCGCAACCATTGTTTCATATTCCCCAAAGAAAAACAAAATATGCTCGGAATGCACCTTTAATTAGATTACGGTATAATTATAATAAATTTTTTAAGAATATCGATTTATTTTCTCACAGTAAGCAAAAATTTAGATCGAAAATAAAAAGTCATCTTATAACTCTAAATACGAGTAATAGTGCACAATTCTTATTTAAATAGTTTTTATAATCTAATGTTATAAACAGTTTCATGCCACTGCTTGAGCTGGGCTATAGCCTTTTTTCTTTTGATGATTGCAGTATTCTGCTTTTTGTTTATTGGGTTAGAGATAGTAATGTCATTTGATTGTTGTACACGTCATCTGTATACCAAAATAAGATGTTTTTAGGTATACAGACCTAAATGAAGTTTAATATACTTTGTAAGCATGTACCTACTTGTGTATACTTATGATAAGTTTTGTATCTTCTGTAGTTTATATTAATCAGTTTTTATTAAGTAATTTTAGGGAAACCTGTTATTGGCCTTACTATATATCATGCAAAACTGGCTGTATTAACATGTAACGCTGTTGGTTTTCACAATAAATTAAAAAAAAAAAAAAAAAAAAAAAAAAAACTTGAAGAGAACCTAGTTATTAAACTTAAGTTCAAAATAATTTGTCACAGTTTTTGTGTCGACTATTGGACCTACTAACTGAAATTTCACTATTGCATGTTAAGTAATAGCAAGTTAAAAAAAAATTGTCATTATTTTTGTGTTCGTGGATGATATCATTATTTAATCTCCAATAAAATTACCATTTCAACAAAAAAGTACTGATCCAATTTCGGTATAATTTATACGGGACCACCTCTTAAGTATAAACTTCCTAACAAAAAAAGAGTCCCCAAAATCGATTTATAATTGACGGAGTAATCGCGGAACATACATTAAAAAATAAAACATTCAGTCGAATAGAGAACCTCCTCTTTTTTGAGGTCGGTTAAAAATAAAAACAATACGCTGATAGAGATTGCTATGCGCTGCTTAGCATTTATACGGGACCACCTGTGAAGTATGACCTTCCTAACGAAAAAAGAATCACCAAAATCGATTCATAAATCATTGAAATAAAGGTTTTGTGTATGTGGCGTTGAGAATTGTATAGTGGTTGGAAATCCTACTATACAATTCTCATCAGTCACCATCATGAGGTCTGTACCATGCATTTCTCGCCAAGCACTCCCTAGATGCATTAAAAAGTGTGGCACCCACATTTTAATGCAAAAATCAAGAAAGAAGATGAAACTGATGACTTGGCTGTATGGGCTAGATCCCTTTGCCGTCCCGTAACAGGGAAAATATAACCAAAAAATGGAGAACACAAAAGGGTCAAAATATTACTATCAAATATATCTAAAATCGCAGCGTAGATCATATACATTACATTACTTTTTATTTCACTTTAATACATGCAGTATTTCCAAAGTTATAACGACGAGAAGTTTAAGCCCTTTTCTGTATTTCCGAGATTACGCTCGCTCATACGGTGACGTCACAACCTGGGACAGCGGCACCGCGCAGCCCTCGGTCCGGTACGTTAACCCTACTAAATTACGCGCGTCTCGTTTTATTATTTTGTTTCGATCGTCTTCGTTTTCTTATGTGCTGTATTTCAAAGAAATAATATAAATTGTACTATATATCCGATTACACTGAAGTGAAACCTCAGATCAGAGTGAAACGTGTAGTGTGAACAATGGAAGAAGATTTTCTGGTCAGTCGGACAATCTGCTAAGAGTGGATAGTTTGACGGTGGCACAATATTTGATGAAGAATCAAGATTTTACGGCTGCCGAAATTAGTGGAATAAAGATGAAAAGATATGTAATGTTCTAAGTACCTAAGCATTACTTACTCTCGGGTAGGTATTTGTTCAAACTTAAACCTAACTGAAAGTGTCTGTGTTTAATTTAGTACCTATTATGAGCGGCGATAAAAAAAATACTATGCAGGTACTCGTAATCAAGATCTCGAGGTCTCGATGATTATTTTATGTGTTTTATTTCTATACATTTGAAGAAAATGTCACTATTTATCCATATACAAATGTAGGTAAGTCCTAGTAGGTACGTATTTACGTAATTAACGGTTTCTAAGTAGGCAATACCTACCTATTATTATTATACTAAACCTTTATTTTTATACTAAACCAGACATTTTTGAATAATTTTGTGTGTGGGTTGGTTTGGTTTGGTTAGGGTTATAAGTATAACCGCTGTGGTTTCGATGCGTTTTTACTATCTCGTACGTAGTATAGAGGAAGTCTTGTAATCGCCAAAAAATTCGACCTCCAGATTTTGACGGATTCACACGTTTTGGACCTCCCCAAGTCCAAAAATATTTTTTGTGGAATTATGTCTGTGTGTGTGTCTTTGCGTTAGCACGATAACTTGAGCATGCGATAACTTAATGCAACCAAATTTAACATGCGTGTATGACATCAAAATATAAGGTTTCTATCAAATTTTGAGCCGTCGATCACGAAAGTTAAGCAACCAAGTGCGCGGTCGGTACTCGGATGGGTGACCAAAATTTAAGATGCATGTATGACATCAAAATATAAGGTTTCTATCAACCTTTGAGTCTTTTCCGATATACGAGAAAGTCAAGGGGAGACCATTCGCGATTTTTTAAATTTGAATTTAACTGTGGTTCATAGACATATTTTATCAAAATCGGTTAAGCCGTTCCAATAGTAGGTAATTGCTATAAAAACGTAAATTTTGTAGGTCTTTTTAAAATCGAAATAGTCTTCACAGTAGTGCGCTTTAGTTTTAGGGCCTATTGAATCTAATCTTTTTACGGTTATCATCCACTTTTTCCTTATTTTTGGGTATATAGGCACGTAAAAAAAGAGTTTATCAGGTGTTTTAACTGTTGAATTGAAGGACCAGGACACAATACAGTATTTGTTTTCCATTTTACCACAGATAACTTTATAATTTTGATTTTTATTGCCAAGCGGCGTGCGAACGAGAGCACGACTATCGAATGACCGAGGTTGTGACGTCATCGGCTAGTGAGCGCCCGACCGCGTTTTTAACAACCTTCGGCCGGAAATACGCACTTTGATCGTAAATATCTCAGCCATTTTTTAAGATATGAAAAAAGTAAAAACACAGTTTTTCTTCTAATTTTTTGTAGAATTTTTTGGCATGTAAAGTAAAAAACGTTTGTCAGACCTATTGTTATGTCAATATGTCAGCAAGAATTGGCAGTATGGCTTAGACCTTCGCCTGTCCTAAGAAAGGACGAATAATACTACTACTGTCTATCCCTGCGGTCCGATATACGCAAACATTACGAACGTTACCAACAGTGCAAACGCCGTGGACCGAATTGAATACGGTGCTATGTGCACTATTTGCGTGCAATCAATTTGAACCCCGCTTCGTGTGTAAATGTCAAACGTCTAAGAAGAGGTTCTGTAAAAAACATTTAAACACTAAAATAGCACTCTAGGATTATTAATACAGTAAAATAAAATTATTGTAGCAAATAAAGTAGCTATAACGAGTCTTTATTAATTCAAAACTCAAATGTTTACTCTATTAATTCATACACTTAAACGTCAAATTCGAGTTTGACATTTGCGCACACACTGCACTACCTCTTTTTCGTGAGCACCGTTAGCACTGCCTAATGACGTCACTCATGACGTCACATATTTTCGTTGGTGCGAATACGTTCAATTTGATTCACTCCGTGTGCGCGCTATCGGTACCGATAGCGCACATATGCGCAATTTGGACCGCGGTGAATATGTCAAATAAGTGAGGTTATCTCAAGGTTATTTTCGGTCGCATCCAAAATCCAAACTAAAATAAAATCTAAAGATCATCTTTTCTGATAACTAAAAATCTAAATGCTTAATAATTTAATCATATCTCTAATTATTATAACTATTTTTATAGTCTGTGATTTTATCTTTTATGTGTAATGTCTATCTCTAGTATATGCCTCATCCAAGAATAAAACCACTGCCTCTATAAATCCAAATTATTTTATTTAGCAGACTTCGACTTTTTGGAATAACATCGTTGAATTTTGTTTTTATAAAAAAAAATTAACAACAATAATATAGAAAAATCACAAGACAAGTTTTTAGACACAAAGAATATCTCTAATCTGTGAATACAAGCGTATTACAATGAACTGGGGTAATGAATACGCGAATAATCAGTTTGGTGTGCCAAACATGACACCGAATATGATGCAGCCTTTGATACCTCCTATGTGCATGATGTCTGAGATGAGTACTATCAACCCTGCACCTGCTGTGAACAATCCTACTTCTCTTATTGGACCTGTTCTGCCTGATCATCTTGCTAATAAAAAATCTCTAGATGGCAATGACAACGAATCTCTTGAAGATAAAGATAAACAGTCTAAATCAAACAGTCAAAGAGACCGGGATAGCAAATCAGATAGACGCAACCGTTATTATGAAAGAGGTAAAAATATTCATAAATTGTCTTTGAATGTTTCTTCACTGGCCGGCCCCATTCTGGTCTACCAATGCCTCCAGCGAAGAAACATTCATTGCTTGCATGCTTAGCAATATTTCTGAATAACGCCTTTTCTTTACTAACCTACATGTGATATATCCAGATCGTTCTAGACGTCGGTCCAGATCACGAGATCGTGATCATCGTAAACGTGATAGAAGCAGAGGTGACAATGACAGTGAAGATAGAAATAGTCGCAGAAGTGACAGAAACAGTAGACGCGAAAGACAATCTAAGTGGAATAAACCTGAAGACAACAACGATTTTCCAAGTGCTATGGGAGTAACTAACATGTCAATGATGCCAGGTATGCCAGTTAAATGTATTAAGAAGCAACTATCATTACAAACAATTTGCTTAAAAACTTGTTACCAACCAACCATATCAACAGGCTATGTTATGTATTATTTAAAAGCATTATAATATTAGGATCACAAGCTGTACTCCTTTGATGACAAGGAGAGTTCTTGTGTCCCAGCAATGGGTCGAATTATTAAGTCTGTTATGCTATGTATCAAATTAAAATGCTTAACCAGTTTAAAATTGATGCACAGTTTCATTCTACCGTGCCCCCCGATAGAGGCTTAATTTTTATAAAGGAGCCAAATTTGAAAAAAAAAAATTATGCAAAAATCGATTATGTTACGGAATCTGAGTTGCCTTGGTAAATTTGGCTCCAACTAAAAAGTCACATATGTAACAATGGTTAAGAATCAATGGTGTCAACTTTAGAGCAGATTAAAGATATTTCATTATCTATATGAAACATCAAAATGCTGGAAAACAATTACAATTTCACAATTCAATTATTTTTTTTAACTTTAAGCAATTTAATTGTATACAAAACTGAGTGGATCAACTCTCAAATTAATATATGGAATGTTCTCAACCTCCAACCTTTAGTTGATTGATGTGCCCAACAATTGTAACTTTCAATTTCAATAGCCTTTTACAGCGACCATTAATTTACACTTGTAGGGTCAGCAACAGAAATAGATTATGATATAATAATATAGTATATTATTTTATTTATTTAAGCCTTATGAAGATATAACAGACTGACACTTTAGTACCATGTCATAGCAACACCAAGTTCTGCAGTAATGGTTGATTATGACAAGGTACTGTAGGGAGGGACATGCCATAAAAATTTTTGCTGATTTGAAAAAACTCGAGTCAGGAGCATCAGTTGGACTGTTAGTAAGCTCTACAGTCATAACTGAATAGCCCTTAAGCATACTCGCATCGCGTTATCGCTCCACTAGCTAAGAGCTTCAGAACTCAATTTAGGGTTGGGTAGATCAAACAAGTCAAGTCCTTGCAGGTGATCATTGTAATAATTCATGAGGCTATACATGAACGCATACCCCTTGGTATGCGTTCACTGGCGTTAGAACGCACGATGCTGAGGGAAATTAACTTATTTAGGTAATTATTACAAATTCGTGAAGAACTTTGTAGTGATTTGTATGTTTTTGGTGTTTTTAGAATAGAATAGAAGATATATTTATTGTTCATCTGCCAATTCAAAGACAAATACAAATTAGGTAAATAAAAATTATTTGTACAAAGGGTGACCTTATCGCTAAGAGCAATCTCTCCTTCTTTTTTAATAGACAATACAGTTTGTAATTTCAAGGTTGTAATCAAAAAGTGGCAAAGTTGTTTTTTGTGTGAAATGATGTCTACTGCTAATCCCCCAGAAAACATAAATCTGTTCGCTGGTGTGATTTTCGCGCAAATCAACGTTCGCGCTTTTGTGTGTCGCGCAATTAAATTTTCACGCAACTACACTTATGAGCGATAGTACTTTCGCAATATCGTCTTCGCGTTGTTGTCATTCGAGCTATCGTCTTTCGCTATTGCGATGCGTAGGACACCCCTAAAGATTTAGGTTGTCATATTTTATGAAATAGTTAAATCTACCGTCACTTTAATTATTAATTTGGAGTGTTCCGATTTACGCTAACTGAGCTCACGGTGTCTTGCTGTGTGGTGGTTTGCTTGAGTTTTAATAATTTTAATTACTGGGTCCCAAGCAGGTGGTACAGCCCCAACCATCTTCTCTATTGAAATTTGGGTGTTTCTTTATTTCAATAGCCTCGCGCAACATCCTTGGGATGTATCGACGTTCCTTGGCGAGAATAATAACAAAATGTAAAATCTAATTACACGCGAGTTGAATCCGTAAAAGTTGTTTTATTTACAATACACAGTTTTTTTTTCTAATTTTGCTAAGCTTTTCTATTTTTTCTAATAATTAGTATTTCTTGTAGGTATGATGGCATACAATATGATGGGGCAACAGCCTATGGAGATGGCTAATATGGGAGTGGGAATAATGCCAAATGTAATGCCAGGTGTTAACATGATGATTATGAATCAGCAAATGGCGATGGCAAACCAGTCCATCAGTTTTACAGCTGGCATTCTCCTGCCACCTATCCCTGGTACTTCTATGCCAATGCGACGGGAAAAACCACCTGGTTGCCGAACAATATTCTTGGGTGGTATGCCAAATGGAATCACAGAGGAACTGATCACAGAAATATTCATTAGATTTGGAACTATTAACGAAGTGAAGATACATCGTCAAGGAGTTTGTCATGTCCGTTTCAAAAGCTCCGAGAGTGTTGAACAATCTTTTGCCATATCAGGATTCAGGTTCAAATTCCACGAGCAGATGGAAAATGAAGCTACTACGGTTTTCGTTGATTATGCACTGGTATGTGACTGTTATATTGACTGTTTAAGGAAATAACCATAATTTAACATGTGTGAACCCGCGTAAATGAGGTCGCGTAATCAAACCGGCTTAATGGCATGATATCGTGCCGTCCGAGTAATAAGCGCTTAAGAGTTACTGTGGTAGAAGCATGAATTTGCTGTTGATTCTATAAAGAACTGTCGATTCTTATAGACCAATTCGAATATAAAAGATATAACTAGTTTTAAAACAGCAATCTTACGACAGCATCTGTCCACTAGTTTACGTGTCTTCCGAAGCACGAAGGATTGAATTGAATAAATTTTAATCACCCATCCAAGTATTGTATACGCACGTCGTTGCTTAACTTTAGCAATCGATACATAAAACACATGGCATGTTGTGCTATCTGCCTTCTGGTATCACTACATTTTGCTGATCAACATTTAGCACCTCTAAATGTCTTCGCTTAAGTTTTAACACGCATAAATAAAACAGCTACATTTTTAGGAGAACCAATCACAGAGCTCTATTATAGATTATAGAGGATTATATGAGATAGATTATAGAGGGTTCGTTTCTTATCCAAGAGTCGAGAGATCTCATAGTAATGTTTGTGAATACGGGGTGTAAGAATATTTCGTAATAAACGAGTGGTTCCATTACATTCTTTCGATTGGTCAATTTGATGCGACTTTTGATTCAGTCCCGACCGAATGACGCTCCTAACGAATAATAACAAAATAAAGATCAATAAAATAAATTTTACACATTGTAGAATCGCGATGACCAGAATGAATATGAGAAGAATAAACGACGGGGTTTGTTGACACCGCCACCCTTTGTAGAACCTTTTACAGCGGCTGCCCTGGCGAGTGTCACAGAAAAGATTAAAAGTGAAGCAGAATTTATCGACGTGGCACCCGTAAGTACCTACACCTAGTTTTTATATAACCCAGATAATACTGCGTCACTCATTATAAACTTTTTGAGATGAAGTGCAAGTTCAAATAAAGCTGACGGTAAGTGTCTACAGACTACCAGGTCTCTGTTTGACCACGCTGTTCCAGATACAGACTTTTTTCTGGGTGCATCTCTCCGATCCTTCCACGTTACGGCACACCTTATTCGAGGTCCGAGTTCTTAGAGGCCCCCGCTACCCTTCGAATCAAATCCTATAGAGACTACACAACAGTGAGACTCTAAGGTGGACTAGAATCAAGATAAAATCCTCTATGGAAAGTGTGTCCTCCAGGCTAAACTTACTTTTAGGCATAAAGGTCTATATAAAGGTTTAGGGGATGTTACGGAGGTGACTATCGAAACCGGAGTCGGAACCGAAATTTTGAATTTTAATTTATCGTAATCGAAACCGAAGTTGAAACTAGAATCGAAGATTACTAGAATTTATTAAGATTGTCATTCGAAACATCACTATGTTGGCTTTCTGTTGTAGTGAAGCATACTCATTAACGCAACTCATCATAATATTGACGAGTAGCGCTTTTATAAAATGGTAATCGAGCTTTATATAGTATAGATTTAAAATTATTCTTATTTCATCTGCTAATGACGATTCTTGAATTGTATAGAAATTTTATTCGTTCGTGTAAGTGAATGCCCTAGCCACGATTGCGTATTTCGGTCCGATCTAAGTTATAACCTCTGATCCAATATTATCGGAACCGAAATCGGAATCTAAGGTCAAAAATCAATCTGAACTTCTGACTTTTCCGAATCGGAATCGAAGCTCTGTAACATCCCTAGCTTAGATATGTGCGATAGATGACCACACAAGGCGAATGATTACAACGTCATAACTAGAGCTTCCACTGCTTTTAGCGCAATGTATTAATTTGTGTATCTGTGATCTGCCCCTAATTAAAATAAACTTATTTCTAGACCGTACTGAGTTGGCTAGAGCGCGGGGAGTGTAACAGGAATTACGCGAACCAGTTTTACTCTTTGATCCAAGCAACCAACAATCAAGTTCGCCGGCTGTTCACTGACAAAATGCAGCTGGATGAAGAATTCCAAAACTTGAAATCAACTGTAAAAGAGAAATACTTGAAAATTCTTACGCAATGTGAGTACCCGAGTATATGGTATGAACGCGTGATGGAAATAGTTGACTAAGTAGACATCTGACCGTCTTGAGAAACAACTTCAACAAGCTGAAACCTCATGCTGACTCATCAACTACAGGTAATATTTCCTGTTAGAGTCACTGCTACGGGACGTGTATTCATAGGTTACTTATTTGGGTTCTACAACGTAATATAGCTATCGTGAGCGAGACAATGCCGGTGCCAGAGAAGAGGTTGCGATGAGTGTCGTGTGGCAGTCGCACGCGCGCCCGCAGCCTCCAACCGAGGATCGCCGAGCGCCGCCGATGCCTCCCGAAGGCATTTGCGCGCGGATATTCCAAAGGCGTCACCTCCACGAACGAACCAATCGCGACGAAGTTATCGCCGTGCCCAATAATGTTCTAATAAAGTTGGCGCATATCCATACTTTCCCAATAGTGAATGAAACAGATTATAAAGAACGGAAATAGATAGCGTTACGCTAGCCAAACGAAATTAAACCAATTTCCCGAATTTTAACGTCTCGCTTTCGACGCGTTAGTGCGATATCTACTTCGTTTTTGCATATAATAATCGTTGGCCGTGCCACCAAATTCTATATTAAGTATTTGCGACTGTCTCCATACTGTGATATTATCGCGACTTATTTAACCCATTCAGTGCCGCGGACGCCCATGGGCGCTCTTTGTGAGTATACGCACATGCCGAAGACGCCCATCGGCGCCCTACTTTTTCGGTCGACTTTTTCAGTCAAATGTGATTTGTAAAATGAAATAATACTACCAAAAAATCCTTTCAATCATTAGTATACAATTCCCTCATTTGGCCTCTGGATATCTTAGAAATAACAAAATACGCATTCTTAGTTAACATGCCGCCGGCGCCCCTAGGCGTCCTGCTTCAAAGTTCAGAGATACTAAACTTTTTTATCAAATTATATTTTTTATGATTTTTAGCAATTGAGTCCGAATACTATAAATATAACTACTTTTGTATATCAATATTTTATTAATAAAATTATAAAACATCATGATATTTTCGAGATCCAATAATGGCGGACGCGAGACGTGACTTTTCAATATAACCAATATGGGTATATCTATCATCTTCGTATTTTTCGAGGGTCGAGACTCCAAATACAACACCTATTTCGATATTCAAGATGGCCGCGACTTTCTAATATAATATTTATTCTATTGTAGGTAGCTATACAACATATATTTCGAGATTTATTATGACGAACGTGAATTTTAAATATAATATCAATATAGGTATGATTTTCATGGTTTTTGGGGGGTTCCAATTCCGAATAGCTGGGTTTACACCGGACGATCGGCGATCCCGCGATCCAGGGTCATAGAACTGGATCGTTAACATACTACAATAGAATGCGTGTCCTTGGATCGCGCGCAGCACGTCCATGCTTGGCGCCAAAAAGCGCGCGATAGGAGCGCGTTGGATCGTCCGATGTGTGGATAATATCAATATGGGTATGATTTTCGGGGTCCCTATTCCAAATACAACATCTATTTCGACATCCAATATGCCGGATGCGACTTCTTAATATAAAATAATATCAATATGGGTATCATTTTCGGGGGTCCCCGTTCCAAATACAACATTTATTTCGAAGTTCAATCTTACGGACGCAACTTACGGATTTAGAATGACATCACATTATTTTTCGAGTTACTCTCAACAAGCCCTTTTATTTGCTACCAATATTGCAGAAATGCATTAAAAATAACTATTCCGCCATTTTGGATGGTCCGCCATATTGGATTTAGAATGACGTCGCACGCAGCTTATCGTATATTGTCATCCAAACTAAACATGTACACAATATTTCAGCTCAATCGGTTGAAGATATCTGCTTCAAAATAGAGTAGCAAGATTCCACCCGAACAAATATACATTGCAAATTAAATAAAAACTTTTAATGAGTCAGTTTCTCCCTCCAATTGGTGTTCTCCGGAACAACTATCATACTTGTTATGTATAGAAATTGATTTACAGAATTTACAAAAAAAAAAGATATTTTTATGAAAGTGTAACAAAAAATTATTTTTATTATTTGGAAAAAGGTTGAGGACTTCTGGGTTTCACATAACGCTTAATAATTTACAATTAAACTTTTGTTTTATCGTGTTTTATCTTTCTTTTAATTAAAAATTACTAAAAAATGTTCCATAACAATCTAAATCGCAAAAAAAACTTAGTAACGCACCTTTATTCTTCATCGTTGTTTTGAAATGTAATACCCGTTAAAATCGCAGTATTTAACTATAATAACACAGTTACACATTAAAGCAGTTTTATAACCCACTAACAAACACTAATAAGAGAAAAAAACTGATTGACGTGGTAGTGTTCTAAGGCCTCATGCCGAAAGCGCCGATGGGCGGCAATAAATCCGTAACTAAGATGCCGTGGCCGCCGATGGGCGCTCGCTGACAAATGTATGGCGGCACCTAGGTTAAGACACAATTTTAGAGGTGGCAATGAATGGGTTAATATGGAATCGTCGCGATTCTCGCTCGTGTAGGTGAAGCTTCGGTTTCAAGATATTTAGAAGTGTCGTCTGCTGGGTTCACGATGACGTATTATTGTAAGGCCTTCCAGTAGCACGGAACGAAAACAAAAATCTCAACCTTATATAGAAATTTTATAACAATGATTTTCCATTAATATCCTTGTAAATAAACAAAGTAAAAGCTAGAAGTTTCTGTTGTAATCTGCGAAAGGTATTTAATAATTATTCTTATTCAACAACAAATAGTTTACTACAAATGCTAGACAGTGACATCAGTTTCAGTCGTCCATGGAGATTTTGTTTTTGTTTCGTGCTAGTTGATAGGTTAAAAGCTGCCGGGTCGAGTGGTTTTGAAGGCGTTGGAGTCTATTTAAGGATCGTGGAGTCATCTTGAAGATTCCGAAAGCAAAATTTGGTCAGTTACTTTAAATTAGGTACGGAGAAAACTGCGGATTCGGCCAGCTCCTGAATTAACATCACTCCAATGCTGGAATTCACACTAGTTGAAGATCATCATGAAGATCCATGGGCAGCAATGGTTAGTACAAAGCAGTTGTTTTCGGATGTGAATGGCAATAATTATGTTAAGTACAATTCACAATCCACATTACCTAAATCTATGAGTAGGTAATTATGACATTTGTAATATGTATTAGGAACACGTTATAAACAGATTGAAAAAATGTAATTAAGTAGGTGTATTTACTTAATTTCAATAATTTGAAGGTTATTTTTATACATAGAAATTGGTACCGTGTTGGGAAGCTTAGTAAATAATCATTATTTACAATCACCTTTTGGTGTTATGAATATTAAATAGTGGGTACCTATTTCATTACATTCCAATAAATGGGACAAGGAAAACGCGACATCTATTACAATTATCAACGGAATAGAAAATATTAACGAAACTTTACATACAAAAATAAATACTACTTAATAAAAACTAATCAAATCTACGTTATAAAAGGGATACTAAAACTAGATACCTACAAAATACTTAATAATTCCAATAAATTATAGTAGGACTACAATATTCAATTAACTAATTTTTATAAACTTATATTATTGTCAGTAAAAACAACAGTTTAAGTCAATATTTTTAAGACAAACACAAAGACTTAAGATTGCTAAGTGATGGCAGCACGGAGTTGCGTTCTCAGCACTTTTCAATTTTAACATCAGCCTTAAATAAAACCACTTTTCAAACCTCATAACAGCTATAAACATCAAACCGTTGCGAGTTATCCGTGACCCCATGCTTATAACGAGAATGTATTTATTATGACTATCAAACAGGGATGTAGTATAAAAGTTATTGTTTTGTAAACAACAGTCGAGCAGGTTGCCAACATATTGACCGCTGCCAAACACCAGCGTGTCTCCGATCACTTCACCAAACAGCAGCGACGAAACATCGAAATGTGGTTGAAAATGACCGAGGTGCGTATGATTAGGGAAGTCTTGGGTATATCCAGTTAAATAATAGGACTTATCCTGTGGGACTCTATCCGTCTGAGTTGAGTTTCTGAACCCCATGCAGTCGCACCAAGGGGTCAATCACGAGATGGCGAGAAATCCATCTTCTCTCCCTACTTTGAAATGTCTATTTACTAGAAATTCTTTTGTATTGATAAGGGCCCATGTTAAGTAACTAGGGTCTTCGCCTCTCTAAATCTCGAATATGCTTTCACAGCATGTGCCGCAAATAACCTTAGGTTATTTCTGACCGAAATCCAGCGGAAGAGTTAGCCTTCCGGCCTTTAAACCATGATTTTGTCAATTGAGCATTGAGATATATCGCTCCTCTATTCTATCCCCGACATATTGTTCCTTAATGTCGTGTCTTGATAGTTATCTGCACGTGGACTTAGTCTCCAGTGCTGTTAATGATAGTCCATTTTTTGAATAATGGAATATTTCCTTCTACATTTTTGTTACTGGCTTATGTTAGTAGCAAGTCTTTTATGATAGCGGTAACAGCATATTATCTATCCTAAATCTGATTTGCATACGAATTAAATATTCATTTCACAAAGCAATGGTGGTTAGATAGAGTAGTATTGATAACTGGATATGCCCAAGCTTTTTGGCAATGATTTGCATCTTGAGCTTCTGTACGGAAAAAGATAAGATTTGCAACAAATTTCATATATAGACATAAAGTGGTGGGCTATATTTAAATCAAGGTGATTTTTAATAGCTCCGCGCAAATTAGCCACCGACCACCGCCACCGATGGCGGCCACGCGCGACTTCTTTTGGTACCGCGCAAACATAAATGGTCGGTGACCGCCACTAGTGTTCAGTGGCTGCCACCGCGCGTCTTGTCCTTTAGTACAGCTCAAATAAAGGTGGCCAGTGGCTGCCAATGGACACTGCTGAAATGCGTGGACCCCATCGGCCACACGTTTTTTCATACATAATGTATGCAAAAACGTGTACACTGCTTGTGGCCGGTGGCCCATTTGCGCGAAGCCTAAACGAAACTGGATGACTTATCTTTTTCCTCAACTTTGCTTTATGTATAACAACGGCGAATATATTTCTTTGTCTAGATTACTTTAGTCACAATTATATTGATAACTATAATCAGTCCAAACTAGAAAATCTATGAAATGTCTTCGCCGCGCCCTTTTAGAACAAATTATGCTCTCTACATCGAGCTTGCGAAAAGAATGGAGACAGTTTTAAATACCACAGTAGCATTTGGAATTGTGGTACATATTAGGTTACCAATATACCCGTGCTACAGCTGTGCCATACCAGGAGGTGTAACAGATCTTCTTATAAGGTAAGCCTGCATCTAGTAGCTTAGGGCCATACCTTTACGCTGGCCTAGTACCGATTTATGGGAAGAAATACTTGTAGACGAGATCAACCCCTTAACCTTCAGCAGTACGGAGAGGAGCTCGAGAACATAAGTTATTTGGTGACCCATCTAGGTGCATACAATAAACAGAGTAACCATATCTCCAAATCGTAAGTATACCACAGAAGAGACACATCAAGCTCTTTATGCTGAGAAGTGACTACTAGTGAAGACAGCACATGTGGCAAGTGTTCAGGATTCAAGACGAAGGAATTAGTTGGCTACCCTCATAAGGTTTGAGTAATACAGACTACCAGTTATAGAAACGCGAATTCTATGTCGGGATAGCTTAAAGAGTTCCTGTTTTCCTGTCTACTGGTGTCAGGATCGTGTTCCAGTTCGTCGTGTCCTCGTCTGCATCATAACATCTGATCACATTTCGCGCTGTTCAGCTGATCAAAGTTAATTCTGTAATTTTACTTTTTTATTATAATACATCTAACATAGTTTAAAGCAGCAGCGCATCAGAGCCAGCATAACGAAGTACTGCATCGCCTTGCGTCACCTTTATACTTGCTAGATCTATTTGAAATGCAGCTGAAATGTTGTTAGATGCAAAGTTACTTCGACATACAATTTGCAACTAATTATGATTCATATAAATTCTCAATATATATTGTGTAACGTGTATATTAGTGGTGTTGCCAACAAAGGAGGCTGTCGCTGGTCCAGATCCGGCTCGTAGGACCAATTTTGGTGTCGACGAAAATAATAATTAAAATGTACGAAGTGAATGTCGAAAAGAATACTTGACAAGTTCCTTTTTGTCTAAAAGACAAATTATGGTATAAATTAATGTTTCACCGTTCTTTGTCGGCAACAAGTATTCATTGTTTTTGGCAGTCTGTATACGTTTTAATAATAGCTTGGACATCAAAAAACGTTCTATGGGATTCCGAAGAGTTCTGGGAGACCATCGTTAGCAGTCAACCATCACCTCAGCAATAAATATTTCCCACCGGCACTGTTGCGTAAGACTTTAAATATTTGTATTTGCGAAACCAATTGCGCATTCTTTGAAATTAATTCCCTTTTATTACTAATGGGGTATATGACTGCTTCTTGTTTAATATGACACCAGCCGTTGCTTCGCGTGCAATTTTGATGTGTCAAATCTATTCTACGGATACCGTAAATTCGTCCGGAATAAAAGTTGCCAATTTGTTTCCAGTACATAGTTCTGGCGGTGTGCTTGAGTAGCGAACATCCACCCAACCAAGCTTGAGCATTTAGTAGTATGATTGTAACAGAAAGAGAATTGATGAGATTTTTATTAAAATGTTCAAAAAAGTTCTTCAGGAAATCATTGAAAAATAATTATGATTTAAGAATTATATGTTAAAATTGGTCATGGCTTAGTGAAGAATGCAGGCCATATCCATCACCGTTGCAACGAAACAAGCTCCTTGTATGTCTACATACTTGGATAGTTAGAACAAAACTGTTAATGTGTAACTTATACCAGCAAGCCATTTTTAGAATAGTCATCTGCCCCATTATTTTTCTTACATAAACATGATGCAACGTCAATATTCCAACTGTTAGCCCCATTCCTGTCCAGAATTGACCACACATTTACTAAAAAGGAACAATTTGCAGGAGGTGGATAACATAAAGGAAGAATTCGACTCCTATTTTGAAGAGGACGATAGAGAAGAGAGGACTGCCAAAAATGTGGTGCCTTATGAAAAGTATGAAGAATTGAGGGTAAGAATGAAATTCGACGTCGTTAGACAAAAGTTTGTGTGATGACCACAAACATTTGTTCTTGGGTCATGGTTATTTATATCTGTCTCCTACCCTGATCACAATTTAGTTTAGGTCGGTGCAGGCAGACTGCATTATGTCATGATTTCGATAATTATTGACAATACTGTTATAGGCACGTTATAGGTTTTTATGGCTTTTTTGCATTAGATTTTTACAACTGGCCGCCTGCTTGAAACTCCTCCTTAAGAACCTCGTTCATTATTCATTTATAGGTATATTTATTTCAAATAACATATCGAAATTATTAAGTATGATGCCCGATAATCAATTTGGGCTAGATCAGTGATTCTCAATTACTTTTTCCTGCGTACCACTTCAAGAAAAACCGCCTTATTGTAGTAATTATGAATAAAACATTAAATCTGATTTTTGACGTTTGTTATTATCTAAATACAATTTAAATGCTGCTGAAAAACCGGAAAAACCCCGAGTCTGAGCTTTCTCCCGAGTTCATGTTGTAAAAACACACACACACAAGAGGCTCCATTTTTATCTTAAATCTACCGTACAAATTTTATTACTTTAATTAATTAAGAATACAATAGAATAGAAATCCGCGAAGTGCGGGAAGCGTGGGAGTGAGCGCTCGGTGCATACTACGCGCGCACGATAATTTGGGACCCGCGAGGAATGTCACTCCCCGTCCGCTTCACGTTCAAAAAGTACATTATAATAATAAGACTACAAATTAGTACTTTTAATAATATATGATAATGTATATTTATATTTATTATATAGAATAATACAAATAAGTGAAATAAGTATTTTTTTTGCATACTGTACCAACTCTTAGCCGTCACTTAACAGAACAAGTCTCAACTTCAAGTACACACATTTAAAAATATATTTCGGTATATTGTTTTTTATTTTTTTATTTGGCAAGTCCAGTCATGATTGAAATTGATACCAAATTAAAAAGAAAAACATGGAAAAAAATCCCGTCATGGATAAGTGCTGAGACGGGACATGAACCCGCGACATTTTTCTATCCGGGTGACTGCTCTTCCAGCTGAGCTACCCCTCTCAGCACTTATCCATGACAGGAATTGTTTACATGTTTTTAGGTTTTCTATTTAATTTGGTATCAATTTCAACCATGACATATATTTCGGTATTTTTTTACTGATGAAATTATCTTATTAAAGTGATGGTCGCGTTATCTTTCGGGTTCACGTACCTACCACTAATTGGGAACTGCTGCCCGCCTAGCATGACCACCGAAACACGATATGATATGATATAGCCATTTATCGCATTGAACTGTCAAAAATTATTGGTTTTATTAATCTTGAAAATTTATCGAAACTGCGAACATGTATAAGGCTTATACATGTTCGCAGTTTCGATATAATTTCAAGTTGACGGTTATATCCAATAATTTTTGACAGTTCAATGCGATAAATGGCTATATCATATCATATCATATCGTGTTTCGGTGGTCATGCTAGGCGGGTTGGGCTAGATTGGTGTGATGTAAAGGGAAATTGTAAGGATGAACATTGGAATTTGTCTTCAAATATAAACTGTCTTTCATTCGGTGTCTTACTTTCATTTATTTTACAGAGACAAACAGAAGACTTGGTTTACGAGTTGGAAGGGTACAAAAATGAGGCCCATCTAGCAAAAGATGAGGCGGAGAGGAAATTCGAAAAGTTTAAAGCCCAATTCGTTGCTCAACAAGCTCTAATGAATCCAAAACAGGTAAAAAATAATAAAAGAAAAATGCTTTCAATATTGTTAGCCGTTGTAGTAATTAAAACAGCTAATAATTAGTAACTTCTAGTTTATTTAGATAATACTTTTCAAAATATGTATTAGCTGATAGCTATTAGTATGTGAAGTACTCTACTTCATCTGTCGTGGACAATGTCGCTGGTTACACAATGAAACCAATCTTTATGTTATAATTTTTAATTAGTTAAGTTAAAATTATTGTAATTGTTCTTTGTCCCAAATTAATAAATAAAAAAAGTTATCTATAAAGAGGGGCGAGCAGAAAGAACTGAAAATTACTGATCGGACGTACTGACGTTATTTTAAGGCAGGTCCAGATATGATCATTTGCCCAATCCAATCAGCGTATCTGTATCAGCGTATCACGTATCAAGTATCAAGTTGTAGACGCCTCGATTTGCTCCGTATGACAACCGTATGAAACCAACATGACATAGGACAGGCCGTATCACAACGGCGTATCTATCAACTTTTGATTCGTTTCCGATAAACGAGAAAGTCAAGGGGAGACCACTCCGGATTTTTTTAACAGAAGTTTTTCCTAACTTCTGGCAAAAAAATTATGAATTATATTCCTTTTTTTCCCAGGTGTACCCCCCTCTACCGCCGCCACCTTTGCCTTCAATGGTTCCACCTCCAATAGCACCTTCAAAACCCGAACCACCGCCGCCGACTCCAGACGACATGAAGCTAATAAAGTCTGGATACCTGTCCCAGACAGACGCGAAGCTCGTTAGCGTGATGACAGCATTCTTGCTGATCCATCCACTTGGAGCCAGCTTAGAATATATAGCGTCTTACGTCCAGTCCGTGCTGCCGAAGACGCCACAAGAAGCAGTGAGTCAGGTTCTACATCGCTACACTGAGTTGTTTCGATGCAGATCGACTGGCATCGGGCCCAGCATTGAGAACAAATGGGAGTACGTGACGTTTGACGCGTTGAAATATAGGTAGTAAAGAGAAAAGTGCAGTTTTATTACCACATGCATTTTCAACCTTGAACCCTTGTTAATAAAGTCCATAGTCCATTATGTGAATTTGTGACTTGTGTAATATTATATACTGTTGTGTTTTAAGGTAATTTACAATAGATGACAAAAAGAATTACTTGATTTTATTATTTTAAAACTGCCTTTATGGAAGCCTATTGTAGAAATCTGACTGTGTGAGGTCATATTATGAGATGGCAAACAAGCTTGCGGCGGTGTTAAGTGGTTACCGTCGCCTATAGATACTTAAAGGGTACACTGTACACTGCAAGTTTGTTGCCATGCTCGGTACTAAGATGATTAGCCTTCCATGACTAGGAATTACACTGGCTACCTTTCCTTTCAGTCCGAAACAGTGAACTACTTCACGGAAGAAATATGAAAGACGGTGGTAACTACCCAGACGACCCTACATATGCGTCTACCACCTTACCATCTTTGAAATAAAGATTTCATGTTGAGTAAGATGTTGCGTATTTTAAGTTATAGAAGATAAAGCGATTAGCGTCCGCTTTGCCCTACCTCGAATTTATAGTAGTCACAATAAAGGCTATTGCTATTTCTCGTCCAGCACTGATCAGATATCACATGCATTATTTCTGGTACTCACATTTTTTATAATTAAAACAAACATTTACTAAAGATATGGCTGTATAGACTAAATTCCTTTGTCTGTCCTGACACGCTATGATCCAATTTTTAAGGACTGGCCCAAAATTCCTACGTCATTGGATTGGCCTTATTGGCGACCATGAAGCTATATCCTATAAGCACGAAGATACAGTAAAATATAAGCTTGCGTCTGGATGTCGATCTTTGTTTCGATAATTCAAAATTGATTCGGAGTGGGTTTTGTGCAGTGAAAGTGATGTCGTTTCGTTGCATAAGTGCATGGGCACACATTGCGCGCTGTAAAGTCTGTCGCGATGTGATCGCGATGTTACGCAAAAAACAAAATGGACGCCGCGGTCGGCCTATATTTTAGGGCAATTATTTTTTAATCTGTCAGGAATTATTGTTTAAGAAAAAAGCAAGGCTAAACAATATTGACTCACACTCCTAATAAGTTCTAAAATCCTGTCGTTATTCCAATCCATGGTAGAAAACTAATTTAAACCAATACGTCCGATGCGCAAGATGTCTGTGCGCCGACTGAAGACCACGAAGTGTGGCCACGCAAGCGAAGGACATCGCGATAAAAACGCTTTGATGTGCGCCAGTTTACCGACAACGGCGCGATGTCCTTGCGACTTCGCACGAAGTGCCGAAGTATTCGCGAATACTTGGCTAGACACATCGCGATAACGCGAATATTCGCGACTTCGCGATGTGTGCGGCCGCAGCATAAGCATCCGTGTTGACGATCAGTTATGTATGATAAATCATTGAATTAAAGGTTTTGTGGTGTGCATGACGTTGAGAATTTTATAGAGGTCTGTACCATGCATTTCTTATCAAGCACTCCCTTGATGCATTAAAATGTGTGAGACCCATATTTTATTGTGAAAATCAAGAAAGAAGATACTTAACTGAAGACTTGGCTGTATGGGCTAGATCCCTTTGCCGTCCCGTAATAGGGAAAATTTAAGAAACAAAAATTGACACTGACAGTGACATTTCATTTGTAAACAAACGACAAACCGTGTTTTTTTTGCCAGTTTTGCTTTTGCGTTTTGGATTGGATCCGCTGCTTGAAATTAATTTATTTCGTTGAAACTATACCAATAATAAAATGAAGAATTGGTGCAGTTGTATTCTTTGTGTTGCTTTGTTTTGCTTATTATTTGTCGTAATACCTATTAGTTACTCGGGTTCAAAAACTAAGGAACAAATTAGGCCTATTTTTGATGAGTACATAGAAAAGTTCAACAAGAGTTATAAAAATAATCCAGAAGAGTATAACTTGCGGTTTCAACACTTCATGGTATGTAAGCTACATTCTAATCTTCACATTTCATATTTTATTGTGTATAAAATATAATAGTACTTACTTTTTGTTATTTAGGCATCTATGGACGAAATAGAGCGCTTGAATTCTGGATCAAGCGGGCCTGAACAGTACAGAGCGCGGTACGGTCTTACAAAACTATCAGACATGTCTAGATCTGAATATAAAGATGTCCATTTGTCTGATGAGATGTTTACAAAATCGCCGAAAGATTATGGCAAAAGTTGGACTACACACAGAGACAAAGACAGATATGATGTTGACTTACAGAGAAAGATACCTGTTAAAACTCTTAGTAATGAAGCAGTATACTATAAAAAGAAGAGAGCTGTACTACCTTTGAAAGTAGATTGGTAAGATTTCAAAATTTATTTCGTCAATATCTCACTGACTAATTTAAGTTTCTTATTATCATGTTACACACATGGTAAATAATATCTTATTTACAGAGTTAATCAATACCAAAACAAAAATATAGGTAAGTATATTTAATGTATTGTGTAAGGGGCCATCCATAAATTACGTCACACGAATTTTAGGACTTTTTAACCCCTCCCCCCGTCCTTGTCACAGGTTGTCACATTTTTAGAACCCCTCCCCCCTGATGTGACGTCACACATTTTTTTATTTTATGCATGTATTTAGAAATAATCAAAAGAAAACAGTTTTAATTTGTTTTTTTTTTCTTAAACCTACTCAAACCCTTACCAGAACTCTCCTGAATATTGTGTCTAACTTGCATTACAACGCCGCTCTAGAAGTTGATTGTTATTGCAAGAGAGATAATCTCATAGCGAGAGTGCTAAAGTATTAAAAATATAGATCGAGTTAGAAAATTTTTAGATTTTTTATTCACATATAAATTTCGCGTTTTAGTACTTTAAATTTTAACATGTAACGTCACAAAGCTTTTGACCCCCCCCCCCCTGCCCCGTGTCACACAATGTCACATTCTGGTGACACCCTCCCCCCCCCTTTAACGTGTGACGTAATTTATGGATGACCCCTAATGTAAGGGAAGTGTCTCATTAAAGCTTATCAAATTAGTATGATTCTATTACTAATTAAATTACACATTGTAGTTCTATAAAACAACTAGGTACTTATATGTGTATTGTTTAGTGGCAATGTAGTGTGATCTTGCTAAGTTACTGTTGTGTTGAATAAGACTGGGTTGATCCCCTATATTTTATTTATAATATTAATTTTCAGATTTTTTTACATCCATAACCAATAGAGTTATCGAACTCAAATCAGAATTGTGTTTTGCAGAAAAATGACAACTCAACTACTCATTTGTTAATAGCCCATTAATGTTTTTTTGTGGCCCATTTAGTATTTGCTTAGGTTTAGGTTTGGTTAATATGCTGACCAGTTTAATATAATCTTTTGTAAACTCATAAAACTGGCTATAGACTATATAAATGTTCATCTGTGGGTAGTAACTCTGTATCAAGTTATAAGGGGCTTATCACTATTCATACATGCTAGTTTGCTTCAATCTACTTATGTAGAGCAAATCATTTTGTAATAGTGTCACTGATATTCAATAAACTTTCTCATTGAAAACTGCTGGAAGTGAAATTGAGTAAGTTGACAACTAGTCAAGGGTATCAAGTCACAATTCTATTTTTGTACCACATGTAATATGATACAGTTATGAAGTGTCTAACCAAGTGTACTTCAAGATTAAAAGTTATTGTTTTTTTTTACATCACTTAAATAAGACATTTGTTAATATGTATAATACTTCATAGGGTCCTGCCAGTGTAATATTTGAATAGCCTTAATTTGTGGAATAATATTTGCTTTTACAAATGCGTAAATATTTTTAATACTAGAAAAAAGTAGTCTTAATTTGATTCTCCTGTAATGTTACCCTTCATCATACAGTCTTTATAATTTGATGCACTGCTGGAACACAAGGCCTTTCCTTGTCATCGAAGGAGGTTGAGGCAGTAGTGCACCACGCTTGCCCAATGCGGATTGGTGGACGGAGTATAAGGTGATCAATACCCCTTTGCTGATCCATTAGTTGCCTTCTACGACACCCATTAGATGATATTGGGTAATGCTATTCTACTCTGCCAGCATCACATGGCCATTAAGTTTTATTAAGTATTATATGGTTAACCGATTTGTCCTGGCTATACAATAATAGTTGCACTACAAATTCTCCACTCATTCCTTGTCGTAGGCACATGTTTTTAATTTTTATATAATACCTTGAAAGGCTAAGATGAGACAGGCAAGCCTACTGTGTGCTGCTAATATACTATTTAAATTAAGTCAAATCCTATAAGGTTGTCTTGCATCATATCGATGCAAATGCATATTCTCCATGTTTCCTATTCTTACCCTACTACTTGTATCCTACAATCATTATTTTTATTTAATTACTAGCGCTCCGCCCGTGATTCTGTCCGCGTATATTTGTTTTTTGCAATAAAATATTGCCTGTCCTACTCAGTAGAAAAATAGCAATCTAATGGTAAAAGAATTTTTAGTAATTGTTCCAGTAGGTTTTGAGTATATTCATTACATACATGCAAATCTTCTTTTTTTAATAATATCTACATATTAGTATAGATAGATATAAGCACAGTGTAAATACATTCTATTGACTGTGATAAAAATAACAATCACTACAAAATGTAACAACAATATTGCTATCACTGTCTCAATGACATGAAACCAACTTGTTGAAAAAGATATTTTTACCCTTTAATGCTGATAAACTTTATGAAGTACTTATACCTATTTTAACTTTTACTTTTTAAATGTTACTGTTCCTTTTAATATCGTTTTAGATAAGTAACGTGAATATCATTACAAAATACTAAAATTAATTACTATTCTGTTACACTGGCCAAAAATAATACTGAATTAAGTTGAAGACATTACTATGTTTTCTATTTGACCCATTTCTTTCTGCTTAATATGAGATGGTTTACAAACATAAAAAAGCACCAAGGTATATGAGAAGCTTAATTTTAGGTTTTCCTGAAGGATATTATTATTACTTTGTGAATCCCATTTGTGAATCCACATACATATTTGTCACATATACTCATTTTATATGAAATTCCATTAATGTTCCTTCAATGTTTTTGCATGTTTTATGGCAGTAGTAATATCAGATTGAATAATATCATTATATCATTAGTATAATGAGATATTTTTATATCACAAACGCGGGCAAGCGATGACTGTGTAGGATATTTATCTATAACTACACTATATATATTTTGCGTTTACAAACGCGTAAATATTTTTAAAACTAGAAAAAATACACTTGAAAATAATCGACTTGCCTCGGGCGGGAATCGAACCCAGCATCTTCCACAATCCGGGCGGCTGCGTTAACCACTACGCCACCAGGGCATTGCTTTCGCTGTCGAAATTTGTCAGTGCTTGATGCTTATGTTTTTATGGTAAAAATTATTTCATCAAATCTTTGAAATTTGCACTTCTGCAGAAGAAGGTTAGGTTCTACTTCTGCAGGTCGATTTTTTCTAGTATAACTTCATTCTTAAATATTTTAGGCGAGAGAAAGGTGTTGTTGGGCCTATAGAGAACCAGGGTTTGTGTGGAGCATGCTGGGCATTCAGTACTGTTGGCACCATAGAGTCAATATACGCTATCAACACTGGCAAATTTAAGCGGCTCAGTGTACAGGTGGGTAGTAACAATACCTCTTTGTTTTATCTTTTAATACTATTAGTGTGCATTGTCTGAGAGAAACCCTGTCCTGTCCACCTATCACAATGCACATGACTTGAGTAGAGTCGAGTCGAGAATCTTATCTTTCTTAAGAACTTCTTTTTGTTTTTACCAATTTTGACAACTTCATAGTATGAGTTAAATCTATGTAATCTTGTCTGGTGCTTATTGCCGAAATAAACCCGTGTCGATATGACGAGCACAGCTTAACAGCGCGGCTCGTTGTCCAATGTAGACACGTAGTAGTGTTTCACGTAGTAGTTAAAAAACATTTTTAATTTAGCCCAATTTTCTTGCAATTTTACACTGTTTTTGACGGGAAAAATATTACCCGATAATTGCAGAGACCGAGACCCGGCCTCAGGGCCCGATCGATCTAGCCATTTCGCCGCTCTGGGCAAAAGCAAGCACCCGAAACTAGACTCAACTAGACTAGACTCAACAAATTAGTATGAGAAAATTACTACATTAGACAGTGAAATCGCTCGGAAACTACTGAAGATATTTTCACAAAACTTTATTAATGTTGTCCGCGAGGGCTTTCTCATTTTTGCCTCCCTTAATTCTCAATTATACCGCCCTTCGTTTTTGCCGCTCTGGACAAATGTGCGGTTTATCCCCCTAGATCGGGCCCTGTCCGGCCTCTCTCATGTAAGATTCGGCTCGACCTTTCCCCCTATTTGAACACACGTAATTAATGGATGTTTTATTCATAAAAGGACATCAAGAAAAATTGTTGCATTTGACTAACGCAGACCACTTAGCAGGCTCGCTGATGTGTATTGCTAATGTCAACCATTTTTAATTATAATGTTGATTATTTACAGGAAATGGTTGATTGTGCTAGACTGGGCAATAGAGGATGCGCCGGTGGCGACATCTGCCTTCTCCTGGACTGGTTGTTGATAACTAAAACAGCTTTGGCACTGAACTATGAATACCCGATTAGACTAGTTGAAGGGACCTGTATAGCTAAGAAGAATGCTACGGGTATCACTGTATCGTCTTTTACTTGTGATGAGTAAGTACTAGTGAGTAGTGTATTATCTAACGACGATTTTTTGAAGTAAAACTTCTTTAGGCGCGACTAGGGGGTAACTCAGATTTTTCTAACGGAAGTAACGCTCAGTATTCTATAGTCTGTGTAGTTTCCGCTATTTAAAAATAGTAATTTCGATTGGTCGTAAGTATCTGTCATATACTCCGTGCTTCTCGACTTATACGCCAGCTAGTGGCAAAGATCATAATCAATTAGGATTATTTATTTCCAATATTATTGAACAGATCCATTGTGAATAGCAAAGTATATAATTTAATCATTTCAGTGATCTACGACAAAGAAGTTTTACTTCAATCGCGCGTAAAGGTTACACGCACACAATTTTTTTTTTTAACTCGACGAGGAATAGCTTTGCCTTGGCCATGGTAAGTAATGTAAGTAAGGTGGCCGAACATGACGTCACCGGGTTTTTAGAAAAAGCGAAGACATTGTAGGTCCTCTAGCATGTGCTTTTGGTGAAATGGCGTACACTATGTGTGCCGATCCCAAAACGCCCCCCATAAGGGGTTAGGAGGGTACCGGTGGGTTTTAGCGGAGTAGGACCGGCGCTGTTCCGCGCCGGTGAGTCCCGCACACGCCGTACGCCCAGCCAGCGTGCGGTATGGTCCGTAATTCAACCCACCCAAGAGAGGATGGAACGAGGTGGCAGAGCGGTTAGCAAATTAAAAACCTACCATATAATATTGAAAAAACGAGTTTAGTGCCCTTTAAAAACATACACGGGAAACAAATAGGTAATGAAATTCAACTACACGGCCCATTATCATACTTAAACATTTTAACATGATTGTGTTTGAGCTAGTACAATCGATAAAGATCGCGCTGTATCATATGAATCTGCCCCCAAATAGGCCTATATGGGGGGCGGATCACTTGGCAACCGGTTTGAGCCAATAAGAGCAGACTATGTCATCGGCCATGCTAAAGCGACTGCGTGGAGGGAATGCGGCCTGCGGGTGCAAAGTGATGACACCTTATTGGCTGCACCATGTTACGTTAATATTCTATTGGCCGCAGTAAAAAGTAGGTGGGGTTTAGTGCAAAGAAGCCGTTATAAAGATTCTATTTGCTAAATGGAATACCGAGAACTTTGTCGACTTTACATACGCATCTCACAAAATTTACTGTCTTAGAATTGTGAAGCTCAGATTGAAATGTTATTTATTTCTCTTTGCTCTAGTTTCGTGGGGGCCGAACAAAAAATAATCGAAGCATTAGCACTGCATGGACCGGTGGCAGTGGCGGTGAACGCGCTAACTTGGCAGAATTATCTTGGAGGAGTTGTGCAATATCACTGCAGGTAAGAATAACGATCATAACGATCTTGTCGAAAATCATCGGATAAAACCGCCATTTTGAAATTTTATCGAAACTGCGAACAATTATCAGCTTCTAAACATGTTTGCAGTTTTGATAAAATTTCAAGAAGGCGGTTTTATCCAATGATTTTTGACAGTTCAAAGCGATAAATGGCTTATCGTGTTTCGGTGGTCATGCCAGGCGGGCAGGAGTTCAGCGACTAATCCCTGTAAATGAAATATTAGGGTTTTTCAATTAGAGTTAGCAGGTTGTGGCAGCCACGTTTTGTTCGGGCGGGATCTGTGGAACTTTTTTTTATACACTGACACCAAATCAACATGGCAAGTTACTTGATTAAGCAGCCTCTTTGGTCCGTGGTCTAGTGTCTCGCCCATCGGAATCAGATCCAGAGACCCCAGGTTTGATTTGTCAGGGGAGAAGAGATTTGTCTTTGGTTTGGTTGTTGGTAAGGCTTGTTTGAAGCTCGTGTTAGAATTTACAAAAATAAATTATGTCCCTCTTAACCACAAGTAGTATTTAGCAATAATTCATTGTTTTTATGCTCCGAGTTCGATCCCTGTGTTAGTGCAGTCCCAGCGCCCGTGTCACTCGAATCTGCGATACTCTAGCAACGGAACGCGTTAGAAACACACCTTCCTAAATATTAAGATAAATATAAATTACTTCACTGGCTAGCTGACCATTTTCTTTAAAAAGTTTTTTTTTATTCTAAGAGGTTGGCAGACAAGTATACGGCCTGCCTGGTGTTAAGCAGCCACTGTAGCCTATAGACGCTTGAATCACTGACGTGACACTCGTGCGCTGCCAACCCTAGTCCCCTTCCCTACCCTTTGGAGCTCTGCCGACCTTATTCTCCAACAGGAATAATATTACAATAATGTACTGTTATTTGCTTGTGGTCTTCTGTAAGTAGGAGGGACAGCCTCAGTTCGTGCTGCTCCAAATCACACGTCCAGTGGCGTAGCGTGGGTATCGGCCGCCCGGGGCGGAAGATAATTTTGCCGCCCTCTTATTTAGGTAATTTCAATTTAATGTATACTATGCATTACACACTAAGAAGTTCAAAAAGTATAGATGTGTTGCACTTGCTCGAAAATGGCAACGAAAAAGTCGGGCAATTGCCGGATTTACATTCAGTTTGGAACTAATGAAAAAAGAATCGGGAACGCTCTCGCATTTCGGCTGGTTGACTCCACTTCATTGCAACGCTTTAAGTAGGTAATCGCTCGAAAAAATGCCTTCCTGTGTTGTTAAAAAGTGTACAAATTAGGTACATTATCACTGTTAGAGACATGAAAAAGTGTCATTTCATTTGACAAATACATTTTTCTTATCAAAACAATTTCATATCGAACATTTTTTTGGGTTTACAAACGCGTTAATATTTTTAACACTGAAACCCCTCCACCTGTCCGAAAAAAGGGCAGTTCGATATTTTTCAGTGTATTTTTCCAGTCTCAAAAATATTTTCACGTTTGTAAACGCAAAAAAAATATTCCACTCTATAAGGTAGTTTCATCTTAACTTGACGTCAAATATTTGCAAAAATATTTCGTTCGGATCTTAGAAGTGCAAATGTCAATGATTTGATGAAAAAATGTTTACCATAAAAACATAAGCACCAAGCACTGACAAATTTCGACGGCGAAAACAGTGCCCTGGTAGCGTACCTAGTGGTTAACGCAGCCGCCCGGATTACGGAGGATGCTGGGTTCGATTGCCGCCTGGGACAGGTCGATTTTTTCAGTGTATTTTTTCTTGTCTTAAAAACAATTTCAATTTCATTTTGTTATTCAATTTGACTGTCATTGACAAAAGGTGCGCGTATGTATATCATCTGATATCGGTATCGGTGCGCGCTCTCGCCAATGAGCGCTAAGCAACAATCAATACGTAACTCATGGGATATATAAATTTATCTCTTTTTAATAAGGGGTTTGCCTAATCAGTGATCTAAGCATAAAACTATCTTTGAATAGTCAAAGTCATTATCGCTGATTTGGTAATAAACAATTAAAGCACAAAATCTAAGCACAAAATATTCCTCGTGAACACAAAATAAACTACGGGGAATCGCCGCAAGTCAGAATAGACGGTGTTGCCAGCAGTTTCTACAAAATATCATTCAAAGAAAGGGAATTCGTCACAGACTAACTAATGAAAAATTCCATACTCTTTTCAATTGGTCCGAATTTGTAGTTGCAATAAAAATATGAAATGGTTACATTTTTTTGAAGTAAAACTTCTTTAGGCGCGACTAGGGGGTAACTCAGATTTTTCTAACGGAAGTAACGCTCAGTATTCTATAGTCTGTGTAGTTTCCGCTATTTAAAAATAGTAATTTCGATTGGTCGTAAGTATCTGTCATATTTTTTTTTTTTCAGTTAAAATTTAATCATTTCAGTGATCTACGTCAAAGAAGTTTTACTTTAATCGCGCGTAAAGGTTACACGCACACAATTTTTTTAATTATTGTGAAATTTGGCCGCCCCCTCAAATGTGCCGCCCGGGGCGGGCCGCCCCCCCTGCCCCCCCTACGCTACGCCACTGGACGCCACATCGGGACAGGCTTAAGATGATTGGTCACTTAAGGTTTAAAGAAATTTATTTTTTCATAAGAACTTACATACACTTACATGGTAGTTCACTTGAAATTAGATTAAATTGCTGTATTTTTAAAATACACATTGGCGCAGCGCAGTTACTACCTTGACACAATAAATAATTTACGTACACTAAAACTGAATCACAATTTTGGTTGGTACTTTACTGATACTTTTTCGTCGCCGCTGATGCGGTTCGCACGACGCTGCAACTGAAATTGGAAGTTAAACTTGTATTCCGGCACTTGTAAGATAGCTGGTTGAGGGCTTTTCAGATGAGATTAAGGCCAATAGCTACCCCGTAAAACGTACAAAAACAATATCTTTTCTTTTCCAGTGGGTTGGCCTCAGACCTCAACCATGCTGTCCAACTAGTCGGGTACGACCTAACCGCTGATGTCCCATTCTTCATCGCCAGGAACTCTTGGGGGCCAGATTTTGGAATAAACGGGTATATACATTTAGCTGTTGGCAATAACATTTGCGGTCTCGCCAATGAAGTTGCCACTGTTGAAGTAGCTTAGTGTTGCCAATTGAGAAATATTGGAAAATAGTTCTTTGACGTCCATTAAAAATACTCTTAATTTTAGACAATATTGTTATGGATAATGTGTTGCTGAACAGACAGAGCAGATCAGGCTACCCAAAACTATCAAATTTTTAACTTTGTGTCATAATCATAGAGTTCAAAGTCTATTGAAGATATTGGAAAGTTTTTTGGTAGCCTGAACCGCTGTCCTATGTAGGTACTTTAAAGTTGATCAAAATACTTTTAATTTTGTAAGTATCAAATGTATTCTTACGCATAATGGTTCAGTGTTGACCTTCGTAATTATATTTGGTACCAATAAAAAAAATATAAGGTAAGTTGTAAGGATATTATTGTAAGTAAGACATATCGTTGCCTTGAGTATACAAACTCAGAGATGCCATTATTATGCAATATAATTAATTCAAAAGTGTGTTCCATGACATATTAATATAGTTTTATATCCATTATACTAATATTAAGTCACAATAAATAATTTTAAGTCAGACCTTTTAACGGCAGTATGTTAAAGTGAGAGAGAATTAGTTTTTTTTTAATGATAAATAATTAAGTTGCCTATTAGAAAATACAAAGCTGTTAAAAGATCAATACCAAACCTGATTATTATTTTAATTGAAAAAGTTTTTATTAAACGTATAGATTTTAATCTAAATGTTGCTGTCGAAGTGCTATCGAATTAAAAAACATTCCTATTATTGTATTCCCGTATTTATAATTCAATAAGTTATTTATTATGCCTAATTATTTTCGAGGCGACTAACATCTTAAAGGGCCGCTGTTTTGTTACTAAAAAAATAACTTGGCTGCGATTAAATATTTTAGCAATAATTATATTAAATAAGCTTGAAAAAGCAAAGATTTATAAAACTAAATAACGGTTGCTACTTTAAGGTAACAAACATTAAACATCAAACGCGCAGAGGGCCTAGACAACATGCATTTCGACACGCCCTCGCTATCGCTCAATCAAAAAATGTATAGCATTAACATAAGCATTCGAAGTGACTTTTCGATTGCTTATATCAATCCCATACATTTTTTGATTTAGCGATAGCGAGAGCGAGTGACGAAATGCATGTTGTCTAGGCCCTCAGGCAGGTGGACTCGATGATGTGGAGGTGATCATAAGTTATTACACTACGTGCCTATGTTTTGAATTTTGTGCAATTATACGAATTTAAATTTTAGTCAGTAAGTAAAACGTAGAATATAATACAGTTGTAATGTACAGTCAACAAAGTTCCCGGCATTCCATTTATGCTGGCACTTCACATGGCCGTATTTGGCAAACATTTGTGTTGCATCTCTATCATTCTGTATATATTATGATAGAGATGCCACGCAAATGTTTGCTACGGCCATGTGAAGTGCCGGCATTAGAAAAGAGAATCCTTTGAACGACTGCCCTGCGCCAAGCCCCGCCTACTTTATACTCCGACCAATAGAATATTAACGTAATATAGTGCAGCCAATAAGGCGCAGCGTCTTCACTCCGCTTCCGCAGGTCGCCTCCCCCTCCGCGCAGTCGCTCTAGCGTTGCCGACGACATAGTCTGCTCGTATTGGCTCAAACCGATATTGGGGCGCGGGTCGCTTGTCAATTAGATACGTCGGTTCTACGCGGTTATCGCCTACAAGTGGTACATCGGAATCTTTGTCGATTGTACTTGAACCAGTTATAAAAAATACAATCAAGAATACTAAAAACAAAAGTTGTGTACAAAGTGTGACTGGAAAAAAATCTATTGTCTTTATTAAATCTATAGATATTATATTTTATACAGGGTGTAAAAGACATGAACAGTCAAACGAGAACCATGTATTCTGCTCACCATCAAAACATTTTTTTTCCTTTAAACTATACCTGGGAAATTGATAGTTACGATTTTATTGAAGGTCAAAGTCATAATTTTTTTTTATTTTTTTATGAAAACGTATTCTATACGTTATTTCTGAATTATTGTCCAAAGAAACATTATCATTTTTTTAGTATTTCATAACAAAAAATGGCTTCAAAACGTTAGCGTTCAATGTAGCTCACTCGATGCGGACGGACACTAACGAACGGGGCCGCCGTCTGTCAAAATTATCGCGGTTTTGCCAGTTGCGTGCGAGTTGAGCCCTTTACATTGCGCGGTACAATTTGCAATTTTTTTAACACCAACAAATAAAGATCATTTCCCAGCAATATTTTTTTTGAAATATGTCTTATTTTGATGTATAGAATACATGGTTTTCGTTTGACTGTTCATGTCTTTTACACCCTGTATATTAGGTATATCTGGACTGTTGAAATGATTTTGATTGTAACCTGGTTTTTGGCTTTAGCGTTAGATTGTTTACTGAAGGATTGTTAACGCTAACGTTTTGAAGCCATTTTTGTTATGAAATACTAAAAAAAATTATAATGTTTCTTTGGACAATAATTACGAAATAATGTTTAGAATACGTTTTCATAAAAAAATTAAAAAAAAATTATGACTTTGACCTTGAATAAAATCGTAACTATCAATTTCCCAGGTATAGTCTAAAGGAAAAAAAATGTTATGATGGTGAGCAGAATACATGGTTCTCGTTTGACGGTTCATGTCTTTTACACCCTGTATATGTTTAAGAATAATGTACCAAATTAAGTTCCTATACTTTTCGCAAGGAAAAAAAAGGTTACAAAGTATATTAGTTTATAAGAAAACAACGGAAATTACTAATGATAGACTAAAATCGAATTCATTACGTCCAATATTCTATACCTATTGTATTTTTTTTACATTATACCTATCTAATATAAACTTATATAAAAATGATGTGTTATTATTCATTTAATCGACAACTTTCATACAAGAGTGGCAAATAAATTACAAACAATATAGGTTAGTAGGTATTCATAGGTATATTTTTCGCCAATCTCCTTTCACTCGTCCTTTCTGCATGACCAAACTTTAACAATCTGGGCATCTCTCATAATTTTTGCCACTGTCTTCTTTCACCCCTCAGTTCTCTCTTAGTGCCCCTTCACACTAGCATCTTCACGCTAACGTAGCGTTCAATTGGCTGCAGACAAAACGCTCCTCAACGCTCACATTTCTACGGAATTTTTTCTTCATGCTTCTTCTCAGTGAGAAAGAGCAGACGAGCAGACAGTTCATCAAAAAAATTAGAAAGGTACAGAAGGAATCCTACCGTATGCGCTCGACCTTGACTCACGGACAATATCACAAAACATTTCAATCAAGTACTACTCCTGCCTAACTAGAGAGATACCACTCCTTGATTACGTTTTTTGGAAATATTTTTATTTTCCCTATTTTTATAAATATAGCTATAACCACACAATACGAAGAAGGATATAGGTGCAGTACGCACCAGAAATAGATTAACACTTTAGTACCTTTTGATATCTACCTACCTTCATTTGGGGGCTGAGGCTTGATGGTATATTCTGTTATTTTCTCTCGTATCTAAAATATAAGATGATGTTAGTTTAGAATGAAGGCGACAGTGTTTTTAAGGATAAATATTTCTAAAATTATGAGTAATATAGGTAGGTATTCATGACACATTATTTCTAAAATAGTTACATGTATAAAGGTAGAAACACACTAAGGAGACCGAGGAGAGTTGTGACATAGATTTCTCGGAACCTATGACCGAGGGAACTGGCAACAGCACTCATTTTACTTGACGAAGTAAGTGGGTACGCGCCGCCAACGGGGCGCACCCACGTCCGATAAGCGGTGACCGATTTTTTGTAGGGGACTATTGGAACGTATTGATAGCAATTATTGTGAAACGCACACGACCTAAAAAAATCGGTCAGAAAATGTAATTATTAATTAAATTTCAAGTAGGTACCTACCTACTTACCTATCTTATGAAAAAAAGGGCACTATTCTCGGTCACACAAAAAGTCTTACTTGGGCAAGCAACGTTAATCTTTATAGCTTATTTGTATGAACTAAAATCGAGCATTGGTAACATTACCATTGTTTGTAGCTACGGCACGCACGATGCGATGTCGTGTCGTAGAAACTCACGATTTATCGAAGAAATTAGACCGTTTTGGGTAGGCTGATGCTGTCGTCTACAGATCATGCATGTTGCGATCAACTTACTATGCTACGGGCATAGATTACCTAATCTATGGCTACGGGCTACGGCGGTAATTTCGTGGAAGTGATGCCGCGTCGTACGAAATCGTAGCGTGCCGTGAATTTTTACGCTACTTGACGTAGATGTCCACGGCATGATGTCGAATCCTTGCACGCTCGACAACGAAGTTGTACGTGTGGGCCCTCAAAAGTACTTTATTTTTTTAAGCCGGGGGTAGCAGTTATTTAGCGATTAGTAGCAACTAGGTAGCAACATTCTTTATGTAAGGCCCTGTCCGCACAGCGATATTTCACCGCGCGTTTTTTCCTCGCAAAATTCTGTGACACATAGGATCTTATAGGACTATCCGCACATGCGGTAAAAAAAAAATCGCGCGAAAAAATCTGTGGTTTGATGCAAATTGAACGCGATATTATTTCCGCGCGAATATTTTATCGCTGTGCGGACAGGGCCTAATTATTTCGATGTAAAATATGGGTTGTGTGTGACCGTCCATTCTGACGCCCACGTCGAATCGTGTGTGTACATATTGTGTTTTAACCCTTAGTTATGCATTGTGTAAGTACCTATCTTATATTAATAGATTTTACTCGTGAATAACAGGAAAAGTTGTTCAGTTGTATCGCAAATTTGAAATTGTTAACATTATATTTCAAAATCAATTAAAATGCGTTTTTTGTTGTTTTTAGTTGTATTTGTGTCAGCAGTCGTTTTAAAAACTGGAATTTGTTGTAGGAATTATATTATGCCAGTTAGTATTATTGACTTGTCGGCTCATCGATTTGCAAGGTATATGGAGAAGTTCAACAAAAAATATGGAGATGAGGAATATCATATCAGAAAGCTCAACTTTGAGGTATGTACTAACCTACTTTTAACCGACTTCAAAAAAGGAGGAGGTTATCTATTCGACTGTATGTTTTTTTTTATGCATTTTCCGCGATTACTCTGTCAATTATGAATCGATTTTGATGATTCTTTTTTCGTTAGGAAGGTCATAAGTACTTCAGAAGTGGCCCCTTATCAAATCAAATTATTTCAACACCTTCATTCCCTTTTTTTTTTACAAAAAAGTAGTTTTTATTCTATTTTGAGGTTTGGTCTATTTTTTACCAAATTTCATCCAAACGGTTCGGGTTGAAAGCGATTAAGTTAATAAGTCGTGTACACCATCTTGAATCTCAAAATAGATGTTGTATTCGGAGTCAGAACCCCCAAAATTATACCCAAATTGATATTAAATTAAAAAGTCGCGTCCGTCATTTTGGTTCTCAAAATGGATGTTGTATTGGGAATCGGGACTGCCGAAAACCATGAAAATGATACCCATATCGAATTTATATTAAAAAGTCGCGTCAGCCATCTTGGATCTCGTAATAGACGTTTTATTCGTAATCCGGACCCCCAAAAACCACGAAAACTATACCAATATTGACATTATGTTAAAAAGTTGCGTCCGCCATCTTGGATCTCAAAATGGATGTTGTATTGCGAATCGGTACCCCCAAAAACCATAAAATGATACCCATATCGACTTTATATTCAAACAGTGCGTCCGCCATCTTGGATCTCGAAATAGATGTTTTATTCGTAATCCAGACTCCCAATAACCACGAAATCGATACCATTATTGGCAATGTTAAGTATGTGGTGTGTTAGACGTGAATGCGTGACTTTGTTTTGATTTCCTTACGAACTTTCATCCCCTATTTCATCCCCACATGGGTAAATATCTCAAAAACGCTAGAACAAATTCTCATTTATATCTTATCAAGTGCAAAACATGCAAAGTTTCATTGTTTCGTCTTTAACAATGACGAATTCCATACAAACTTTCATCCCCCATTCACCCCAAACAAATCAAAATTTCAAAAATTTTTGATCATATATTTTTTTTTATAAGAGCCCTAATTCAAAGTTTCATGGTTTATCTTCAAAAATAACGAACTTCCATACAAAATTTCATCCCCTATTTCAACCCCTTCAAGCCTTATTTTGCAAAAAGATAGCCTAAGAGTAGCCTAGTCCTTCCCCGAGCTCTAGGCTAAATTTCATCAAAATCGGTTCAGTGGTTTAGACGTGAAAGCTTAACAGGCAGACAGACAGAGTTACTTTCGCATTTATAATATTAGTAGGGAATAGTAGGGATAGGGATGAACAAAATTAAAGGATATATTGCTTATTTATTTCAGTTGGTAGTAGCAAGATATTAGGCGTTGATATATTATTTTAATTTTCTGTTTTGTATGGGACAATAACATGCAAACGAACGATTATTACGTGTTACCAATATTGGAAAAATATTGGAAATAAGTGGGAAGGACCTGGGGATATTTTCATAACTTACCTATTCATCTTGTAGATAATTTGATCGTCTATTTATTCATATGAGAAAAGTAGCATCTTTGAAATAACAACAGTTTTAGCCTGAATAGGTCCTAGTTACCTATAGGTACCTATGTAACCAGTTAAGAGTTAGGTAGGTAGGTGCTTACTTCCGCATTTTAAATGTTAGGTAATAAGTATGGACTGTGCTTTATCTTTCAGGAAAATTTTCGAGAGATATCACGACTGAATGCCCTACATGGTTCCAAAGTTTTTGGTTTGACAGAGTTCTCTGATATGTCAAAAGAGGAGTTCCGTAGAACCATGTTAGGCGACTTCTATAGAACCTGCGTTGAAATTGATCATAAGTGTCCGCCGTCTTTCGGATATTCCGTTGTAGATGAGCCTTTTTCACAGCGTCGAAAACCGAAAGAATTCTTCAGTTATCCTCCGAAATTTGACTGGTAAGTTTTATTAAATTCGGTTAGGCATTGAAAAATGGTTCCTACTTTATTAAGGGGACGATAAGTACGTAGCAATAAGAGCGTAAATTTAGAAAAAAATATTACCTCAACGTGTGAAACTTGACTAAGTAGGTACCTACTTTACCTAAGTACTACCACAGTACTACTTACTAAGGTACTCTTATTTTCAAGATTTTTTAATATCTACTTAAGGTGTGTATGTACATATTAAAAAAAATATTGAAAATCACCGAGAATAGGTACCTACCTAGCTTACTTCAATCACACGACATCGCAGAGACAAAAACATACAAAAAGTAATCAAGCAGAGGTGCTGTGTAAAAATATATCTAATGCGTCTCTGCAGCATTTTTCAGTAGGTACCTAGATAACGTTGTGGTAACTATACAACATGTAAATTAAAAAAATATATATTTTTAATTTATCAACTCAGAAGCCGACCCCAACCCACCTGTATTCAGGGTGTTGGTTTGTATATGTATGTAGATACTACTAGGGTAACCGAATTTCTTGTAAGAAATTCCTTATAAGACACTAGAAAATTTCTAATGTGAGAAAGGCCTAACTCCCTAAGTAAGGTTTTAGAACCACATTTTACCCACCGAAGTGCGAGCATGGAACTATCGATCAAAAAGCAGACAGTAAAATTCGACACAATCCACAAAAGTCTATAAAGACTGATATTCATAAGGACATGCGTTTGTCGATCAATATAATGTATATCCATCAATAGGTTCATTCTTGCACTGCTGAGTCGCCACTCGATAGCTTACACTACGGGTACCGTAAATGGAACACCAGACGAAAAAACATTGGGGCCTCTCAGCTGACATGATGGTGATGATGAGTAGATAGTACGGCAAATAAAGGAAAATTTAATAAGTACATAATATTAAATATAAACTTTTCCAGGCGCGACAAACATGTTATCGGTAAAGTTATTAATCAGAAATTGTGCAATGGCTGTTGGGCCTTCAGCATTGTCGGGTTAATGGAGTCTATGTTGGCTATTAGAGGCCAAGGACTTACTGAATTGAGTATACAGGTAACCGAATAGTCTGTTTTACATACATGCCTAGTACTTACAATACATAACACATATTACTTATGACGCTTGACGCTCATAAACCCAAAAGCAATCGCAAGATGCGCATCTTGGGATCAGGACTACCATGGTAGCCTAAACCTTTAGCCTATTCTCTATACCTACCAGCCTATTCACGCTTTGAAAGCACCGAAGTGATAATAGTCGGGGAACATAACAGCAGGCAACACTCATTACCTGTTCTCATTATGGAGTAAGCAATAACTTTATGTGGTTGTAAGTTGGGACTTTAACAACATAAAAGGGTCATCATATCAGCCGAGAGACGTCCACTGTTGGTCTTAGCCAAAGATCGCCAACCCTATCGGTCCTCCGCTGCCCGCATTGGACGGTATCCCGCGACCTTTACCAGATCGTCGGTCCACCTTGTGGGGGGTCAATGCTGTTAAAAACCCTGGTAAGTAATTAACCTGCGTCTCGTGGGGATGGCGGAAATAATTCAAGTAGGTACCTGATTCCGTTGCACACTCTCCGAAATGTATTTTCCTTTGTTAGACAGTAGAATAGCATCACCCCATATCCTCCAATAGATATGGGGTGGCGACTAATGGATCAGCAAAGGTGTATTGATCACCTTATATTCCGTTAACCAATCCGCATCGGGTAAGCGTGGCGGACTCTGCCTTAAACCGCCTTAGATGATAAGGAGAGGCTTTGTATCCCAGCAGTAGGTCGAATTACAAAGGCTGTTATGATGATGATGAGACAGGGAGGCTCTTGGCCTTCATCGCACTTGATGGTAAGTGACGATAAGGCCGAAGATGGAACGAGCTTCACCAGGAACCCTCAACCACAGAGGGACTGGTAATCCTATCAGTAATTGCCGGAACACAATAATGCTGTTAACATTATTATTATGGCGACAGATTTTGATGAGATGATGGTAGCTAGTCAGGCCGACTTGATAAAAGTCCTACCATCAACCAAACCGAGTACAAATTACTCCCCCTTTCTTGTTGACGGGGAGGTCAAATGCATTTACGCATCGTCCCTGTGGGATGGTGCCCCTGTGGGCCGCTGGCCGGCCTTACAGGCCGCCTCCTCACAGACGGCTGCTCGACATGGCGCGTCTTCCCGACGAGAACACCGGGAGCGGGGACACACTTGACATCAAAAGCCACACACCCGCCGAGAAAGTTTCCCTATCACGTTACCAGGGTCCACCACAAGGTAGCTTCCGGACGTGGACCCCAACAAATTTGTACTCCCCTGGGGATCGACTTCTGGTTCGCGACTCCTTTGAGCATTTTTCGATATTCCTTATAGTTTGGGATTTGGTCCTAAAGGCCTACTTAAAAAATTCATGTCTCATGTGTATATCCTATAGAAAACCCGATAGTCCTACGCCTCGGCAATGTTCGAATATTCACAATTTGGCATCTGCACGCTTCGAGTCGCATAAAGTCGTTTGGCTCGTTTTTGTATCGATAAATTCTTTCTTTTACAGGAATTAATCGACTGTTCGATGTACACCAAAGGATGTAAAGGTGGGAATGTGGTGTTAGCATTGCAATATTTTTGCTTGCGTAACTTCCCCGTTTTGACAAAAAAGGAATATCCACTTAAATTGGTTACACAGAAATGTATGTACGACCTACAGACTGTGACTGGTGGAATAAGGATCGCAAACTTCACTAGCAAATGGTAAATGACATACCTAGTAAGATAAATCAAGTGTTAAATTTAAAAAAAACCTACTTACCTACCGAAAATCTCTTAAACTTGCAAATATTATCAAGAGACTTGTGATAAGTACTTAGTGCTTCTTAAGTCTGGTCTTAAAACAGGTGACTAGGCGGACTATCTTGGATGACATTTGGGAGACTGTTCCAAAGCTGTGCAGCACGAAAGGAAAAGGAGAGGAGGGAAAAGTCGGTGTTGTTTTTAGGAAGTTCCAGAGTTTTAGTGACACATAGGCGTCTAGAACGTTTATGATATGTATAAAAAGCAACTGCAGCGTCATACTCACAGATATAACAATCTAAGGAGATCGGTCGAATCGCCGAGTTCATATGAAGACCGAGTCACCGAGTGTCGCGATCAGCCTCCGCATGTTACTACATAACCATGTTATGTAGTAACATGGTGCTAGTTGAGCATGCCGTATTATACACTATTCATTGCGCGCGTCATAAGGACTGCGAAGCCATGAAAGTTAAGCACAGCCGCAAAGGAGATCGGTCAAATCGCTGCGTTCATAGGAAGTCCGAGCCGTGTCCGAGTGACGAGATCAGCGAGCGGCCGTACTACATAAATGGTTCTAGTTGAGCATGTCGTAATATACACTATTGATAGCGCGCGAAGCAATGAAAGTTAAGCACAGCCGCAATATAATACAAATTGTAAGATAGTAACGCATAATTTAAAGCGATTGTGTTTTTATGAATAAAAGTCGGACTATTTGTTTAAATATTGTTTTTTTTTTAAATATAAATCTAAGTTTTTCGGTTCTTACGTGTGAAAAGTTATTCCATGACTTGATAAATAACTGATTCACTGGAATGATTGCATGTTACAGTGAAACAGGACGGCATTTTGAAAGAAAAACGGATATTTCTTTCTTACATACGTACGTATTCACTCGACATTATCGGACGGCGAACTGGCGGGAATGTATGCGCACTGTGCATACACTTGTCACAAGTTAAACGCCGACTAGGCCTATCTCCTTGTATTATTAAATCTGTGGTCATATTATATTTTAAGTCGAACAGACCTGTGGAATTTAATCTGATCCCTTTTAAAACGACTTACTGATAGTCAAGTATAGTATAACTAGAATTTGATTACATTTAATAATCATAATTTAAAATATTTCAGTAACATTGACGAGCACAAAATATTGGAAACCATATCAAACCACGGGCCAGTCGCAGCATTGGTTAACGCAGCCTCTTGGATGAATTATATTGATGGCATCATAAGATTTTCATGCGAGTACGTCTATTACATCTAAATTTACAATAAAATTAGAAAGAGACGAAACGACATTTTGTGATGTCACTTATATGATCTCAGTGTGACGTCGTCGGAATAGTCAAAATAGTACCATAATTTTAAGAATCTTTTACCTAATATAGCACCTGTGCACATGGTGATTTTATTGGTTTTAGATCCAAAAAGTTTTCAAAAGTGTTTATTGATCGAAAACACACAGTAACGCGTGGCAACGCATCGAGATACTCGCGCGCGTATGCCATTGGCAGCGAGCTCTCCCAATCACAGTCGACGAGAGAGTCGAAGTACACACACGAGCGTGCACGAGTGTGTGTGCGGCGTCTCGGTTGGCTCGGGTCATCGACTTTGATAAGAGCGCTAGCTACTAAGTATCCCCATATTTCCGAGTCAGTATTTTTCACGAATGTTATAATGTTCATAGATTTATTTTAACTACTTAGGTAATGGACTTTTACCATGTTCTACTTACGTGTAATAGGTACGTAGTAGGCTTCGGGAACAAAACCAATGAAACTTCACTGTGTACCTACTCAATGATTCGGGGTATAACTACACTTAAAGTTTTGCCAGTTTTGTATGAAAATGCGTACCTACCTACGCATCCGTTTAGCATTCCACGAGCTTTCGCGTCAAACAAGCATAAAAATGACGACCAGTAGGTACCCGTAGTGTATTTTTTTTTTGTTAAAAATACGCAACTATTGTAGTTGCGTTAAGAGCTCGATTTGTATAGGAAACGTGAATAGCGCCCCTAGCGGAAAGAAGCGAAAATCATGTTTCCCATAAAAATTGAGCTCCTAACGCAACTACAATAGTAACGTTTTTAAAACGAAAAAACATACACTAAGGACATAATGTCAGGTTCAGCACTTTTTCGCTGTGTTCAGCGCTGTTAAGCAAGCTAGACAGAAGAGACGTAGGCGAGGACGCGTCGGAGATGGGGCGGTTAATGTACCTACCCAGCGCCGTAAATAGGGCGGTGCCAGCGGTGCCCAGGTACAGGGTGCAGACCCTGGAGGGGCGCAGAAATGACCAGACCACGTATTTCAAGGACGCAGTTTTGAAAGCTCGCACCGGGCGCATAAAAGGCTAGTTACGGCATTGTACCTACCTATATACTTTCATACAAAACGTATGAAAGCGTCGCACGCAACCGATTGGTCGCGACGCAAAACATACATACGAGACAGGGCGAGGACGAAATGAACAGACGTCTCCGCCGTCCACCCTTTGTTGAAAACCATACATTTTATACGGAAAAACTTACACTACGGGTACTGTACCTGTAGTGCAAGATTTTTTTAAAAAACGTAACTATTGTAGTTGCGTTAAGAGCTCAATTTGTATAGGAAACGTGAATAGCGCCCCTAGCAGGAAAGAAGCGTAAATCTTGTTTCCTATACAAATTGAGTTCTTATACGGCAACTAGAATAGTTTCGTATTTCAAACGAAAAAACTTACACTACGGGCACTGGTTGCCATACTTGCCATGCCTACCGAGCATAGTTCCGAGGGCGACACCAATGGCACAGTATACCAAGAACAGTAATACGTCTTCATACAAACTGGCCGCTATCCATTAGAATGTGTGCGTCGTACTCGGCGCTGTGTACACACGCACTGTGACGCACACATTGACATAAAAATATGGGGCATAAGGTGGTCTCGCCGTCTCGGTGTGATCGCGCGTTTTTATGTCATTGCACATTCAATCGCCGGTTGTTCCCGCCCGGCACATTTACGATAGCCCTAGCGTCAACGCAGAGTAGGCTAATAACTCGCCGACAGCCCGCAGATAAACTACTGTTCTTAGTATACTGTGCTAATGGTGAGCCTACGTTGTGTCTCCGACGCGTGTCTTCTATACTATGTTTATTTTCAAAAGTCGCATCCGTCCCCTTCTACGTCTCACGTGTTAGTTCCCCTGTTTATTTAACTCCATGGTTTTAGTATCTTACGTCTTTTATTATTAATTATTTTATTACTATCACCCTCAAATGGGTACCGGGTCATTCTGGAATCATCGGTAACGAAAAGGCCGATGAGCTAGCAAGGGCTGGGGCTCAAGGTCTACAGTTTGGCTCAGAACCTTTCTGGAGTATCTCAAAGAACCAGGCCATGCAATACTTAAAATCCCACCTCCTCCAAGAGGCAAAAGCGGACTGGCAAAGAACGCCTGGGTTAACACACTCAAAAGCACTAATCGAACCATACTCTCGTAAGCGCACTGACGAGCTACTGAAACTCAACAGGGGCAACCTGAGCGTGTTGATTAGGGCTTTGACCGGCCACTGCAAGCTGAACAGACATCTCTACAATATGAGACTAAAAGATACTGATGCTTCCAGATTCTGTGAACAGGTGCGTGAAACACCAACACACCTCCTGTGCTCTTGTGAATGTCTCATTCACAAAAGAGGCCGACATTTGGGAAGACACATTCTCGACCCAGACGATATCAAAACAATCCGAGCTATGAATATCTCATCATTTGTAGATAGTGCCCAGCTAAAGGAGTACATGTAAGGCCTCAATAGGACTTACTTGGAGGCTAGTCACAATAGATCTTTATAAGGTCGCAGTGACGCAAAAAGCCCCGAAAAAAATAATAAAAAATAATAAATCTTACGTCTTTTCTGTCTGGCTTGCGCCTTACGCCGCGGAATGTCTCGATTCTCGAAATTGCGACTGTTCTATTAACGATCTTATGTTAATAGATTTGTTTTACCAGATGAATAAGTGTGGTCACTCTCTTGCTTAAAAATAATCTTTGATTCGATTGACATATCTTACAAGAGGTAACTCTTGTGAGTTATGTAATCGAACCTATATTTTATATTATCATTGAACCCACATCTTTGTTTCAGCGGGGCATGGCTGGAACTGAACCATGTGATCCAAATAGTGGGGTACGATACAACTGGACCCGTGCCCTATTACATCATCAGAAACTCGTGGGGCAAACGATTCGGCGACAATGGCTATGTTAAGTTGGAAATATTTAAAAACGTATGTGGCATAGCCAGTAATGTTGTGTTCTTAGACGTAAAGTGATATGTGTGGCCTTAATAAATGTATACTTAATATTAGCTGTGTAATTATAATTAAGGCTAGGGATGAAATGGATAGTTGTTTGGCCGGATACCGGATATCCGGCGGGGTGTAAGGCCGGATGGCCAGTACCCATAGTGTAAGTTTTTTAGTATACAAAACGCAACGATTGTAGTTGCGTTAGGAGCTCTATTTGTATGGGAAATATGATTTATGCTTATTTCCGCTAGGGGCGCTGTTCACGTTTCCTATACAAATTGAGCTCATAACGCAACTAAAGTAGTCGCGTTTTTTATACTAAAACTTACACTACGGGTACAGATATTCGGTCCATTGTCTCGTTGCATGTCGTGACCAGTTTGTCGCCGCTATGTGCTCGATGGGCACCGCACAGGTGCGGCGAACGCGATCAGTACCCTCAATTTGTATAGGAAACGTGAACAGCGCCCCTAGCGGAGAGAAGTGTAAATCATGTTTCCCATACAAATTGAGCTCTTAACTCAACTACAATCGTTGCATTTTGTATACTAAAAAACTTACACTACGGGTACAGATCAATTTGGGCGGTTTTGCTAAGTTTTTACTAAAAGTTTTTAGTTTAGATAATTAGGTACTATTTATGTATCTATCATAAGAGTCAATACTTCAGAAGAAAATTTTAGTTTTTTCGAAGGCCTTATAGCTTTTTTGTAACTTTTTCGACTTTACATAAAAGTCGTCATAATTAAAAGCCATTTTATTGATATTTACCGCACACCGATTAATGTATTGCATTTTATTATGGGAAATAGACGTAGTTTTTGAATATCCGGTATCCCGCCGGATATTTAGATACTATACGGTATCCGGCCGGATAGTAAAATTAAGCCCGATACCGGATAGTTACCGGATATCCGTTTTATCCCAGAAAAAAGCATTCCTGCCGGCACTATTTCGTGAAGCACATGCTGTGGCCTTTAGGCCTTGCATGTTCAATAAATTGTATGTATGTTAATTTGTATTTTGTTATGTTAACTTTCTGTTGTACTGTCGTGACCAATAAATATCTCAATAATAAATATCACCCGTCGCCGTCTCGTATACCTGTAGGGACAAACGTATTGTTTGATGAACAAAATTGTTAATGAATCAATATTTTCTGTTTAATTTAATTTTCAAATATATTAAACTTACATATTTATAAAACCATTTAAATTATTTTCGTTCGCACATACGTCTACGTGATTTCCTACGCGGTGGATTCGACTACGGATGCTGAGTTGCGCCGGGTCCCCTACGTGTGTCCGACACAGTAAGTCAGTAGTTTTTAGTGAGTATAAGACGGTAAAAACTTTTGCACTGTAAAAAAGGCATTCGTCCTTTATACATGCGAATTTTTCAAGTGGGCCTTCAGGGCCAAATCCTAAACTAAAAGGAATATCGAAAAATGCTCAAAGGAGGCGCGAGCCCGATTTTGATGAAAACAAAAACTGCATCATTGGATTTTTGAAAAATCAATAATCTTAGCAAGGAATCGAACCCAATGATGACAGGGGTAAAAGACATGAACAGTCAAACGAGAACCATGTATTCTATACATCAAAATACACACAATTCAAAAAATAATTGCTCGGAAATGATTTTTATTTTTTGGTGTTAAAAAATATTGCAAATTGTACTGCGCTACGTAAAGAGCTCAACTCGCACGCAACTCGCAAAACCGTGATATTTTTGCCTGACGGCGGCGGTGGCCCCGTTCGTTTGTCTCCGTGCACAACGAGTGAGCTACATTGAACGCTAACGTATTGAAGCCTTTTTTCGTTATGAAATACATACCTAAAAAAAATGATAATGTTTCTTTGGACAATAATTAAGAAATAATGTTTAGAATATGTTTTAATAAAAAAAGAAAAAAAAATTGGTTGTCTGTAAAGTCGGTTTACTGACGATAGTTGAACGTGACAACGCAACGTCTTAAGAAAATACTGATGGAATGGTAGCATTTTTCAAAAGAAAAATTTAATTTCATTTGTTTTGCCGGCCTTACATCAGAGCGAGGTAACGCCGCATGCGTCATGTTTTTTCGTGCGTGCAGCCGGCTCTATCGAATTATAAGACGTTGTCACGTCAAAAAATTATGACTTTGACCTTCAATAAAATCGTAACTATCAATTTCCCAGGTATAGTTTATAGGAGGAAAAATGTTATTATGGTGAGCAGAATACGTGGGTTTCGTTTAACTGTTCATGTCTTTTACACCCGTTATGTATTAGGTGACACAGCCACGCGTCAGCCAGTTGCTGATAAGGAGCCCGCACATCGCACAAGCAATGCCGATAAACTGCGCCGCACCACGTCTCTGCAGAAATGCTGCAGAACAACGCACATCGGACGCAGCAAGCGGCAACCGCGTCGCGCCGCGTGCGTTGTGTTGCTCCTTAGGTTAACCACAGAATAAAAACATACATACAGTAGTCCGATTTTAAAGTTGAGGGAAATGCAAATGCCGCTTTTGTCTAGACAGTGTGCAGACATGCAATAGACCAGAGTCTACCGATCGAGTGTATGGCAGTTCGGAGGCGCCACTGCACCTCTTGGTATACAGAGTTATGATCCTACGTCCCGCGTCACCCTCACCACGGTAATACTTATTACCGTGCCCTCACGATTGTGCAGTTGATGTTGTTTTGTTTGTGACATTGTTTTGTGTTTGTATTTTGTGGGTTTTCTTATCTTACTACATAAATTCATTCATTGTTTATCTTACATAGGTACCTACTGTTATAATTCATTATTTACTAGTTGATACCTTACTCAAATATAAAACTTTTTCTTTATGATTATTATGTTTATTTTTTAGTTAGGTTTGGATTCATTTTTGTTAAAGACAGAGACAGTTCGATAAACTTGAAATTTTGCCTCCTTATATAACATGTAAATTAAATAACCAACACCCTGAATACAGGTGGTTTGGGATCGGCTTCTGAGATGATTTAAAAAAAAATTTTTTGAAAAAAACGATTTTTTTTTAGAAAAAAAAACAAAAATACCCAGAAAATGTGTGTGATCAGAGTGTGTGATCCTTTTAAAATAAGACTACAGCTACTCATGATTTATAGTGCCTGTCATATTGTCATAGTGCCAAAATCAGCTGTTCCATAGTGTGTGGAATATTGATTCACTATTTGCTTCATATTTGGGGGTCACTATGGCGTCGGCGTCGACGGCCACGCCGTCTAATTCGGTCTAGATAATTGGTGTAACGTATAAAGAAATTCTTAGGTTATGTGTGAAGTCGACCAACCTGCACTTGGCCAGCGTGGTTGGAGGCCTATCGCCCCTAGTGTGGGGTAGGCTCGAGCCCTACGGTGCATTTTAAGAGCTGTTAATGAATTGGTTTGAGCTTAGAATTATATTATTATTATTATGGGCTAACTATGAATGGCGCCAGGGTAGGTACCATAAATTTTCAAATTCAAGTACCAATTTTATGCACGCATTTTAACGCCCTCCCTCGAGTCTTGCAACCTAGCACGGTAATGTTATCTATAAACATTACCGTGGCCCTAGGCTCTACTTGGTCCAATTATTCTTATTCTTATGCAAGGGGCTGAGGCTGTGTCTCAGAGCACTTCGACCCTATGGGATCTTTTGTGCTTCCCCTTTCCTTATCACCCATCCCCGCCAACATCGAAAACATTTTGTATGGGTTTTACGATGTTGGCGGGAATAAGGTCTATAAAGTCCTCTGGTTTAGGGTAACCTAGTAGATCCAGGACCTTTAGTCGCCTATTGGCTAGTGCATTGCAATCACATAGTAGGTATGTGCTCCATGCTTTCTTCCTCCTCACCACACATTCTACAGATGGGGTCTTCAGCCTTGGCTGAAATTTAAACTTGACTTGGTCCAATAGCCTGTGGGTAAATCAGACCCTTCAAACCGCTACGTGTTAGAAACTAATGGAATCTGAAAATAATTCCATACTAGTCTTATAATAAACATTTAATTTGCAATTAAAATATTGAGGTCAACGATCGAGTTAAAAACTATAATATTTGGCAATCAGGTTTTATATCGCCGAGGTGCCACCTAGGCAGGTCCAACCTGTCCTGTCCTCTACTTAACCTTTCCTCTCGTAACAAAAAAGGTTTTAAGTAGGTATAGCAATTATACATAAATTAATTAGTTACCTACTTTGTATATGACTAGAACTAGTTATCTATGTAGCCTCTTGATTGAGTTCTGGAGGCCTAGAGTTCTGAGGCCGTAGTGTAAGTTTTTATTATAAAAAACGTTACTATTGTAGTTGCGTTAAGAGCTCAATTTGTATGGGAAACATTGGGGAAACATGATTTGCGCTTCCTTCCGCTAGGGGCGCTATTCGAGTTTCCTATACAAATTGAGCTCTTAACGCAACTACAATAGTTAAGCTTTTTATATGAAAAAACTTACACTACGTGTAGCGAAATACAGGCAGAGTACTGTCCAGTTTACACTCCATATAAGATAATGTTTTCTATAAGTTTATGTTTGTGGAGACATAATCTTTTCGTTATCAACCTGTTATGCACGAATTGCATGATGTTAGAAATGTTGATAAAGATAAGGATAAAGCAGATAGATAATAATAAGGTAGTTACCTACCTCTTGACTATCCTCAGATCATATTATATGATCTGAGTACCTATCTAACAATGACATTATCATTACAATTGATGTTCTCGCACGGCCGCTTGTCGCGACCCAACTGTCGAAAAGGGCATCTAGTGTAATGGCTAAAAATGTTTTTTTCATACTTGAATAAAAAATCTCTCATCTTTTAAAACGGTGGGGTGATTCTCTGCGTCTAAATAAAAGAAAAGAGAAATAGAAACTTGACATTAATGCGTTATCCCGCGAAGGTCGTTATGTATTTAAGAATAAGATAAGACCCGTACTGCGAAATGTGGCTTTATGTATAACTACAAGTCACCTAAAGTTCTGCTCAACCCCTTTTGGTGGCATGGGTAGGTGCCCGCATGTTATACCATGTCTAACGTGACCATACGTCCCGTTCTAGGCGGGACAATCCCGCTTTAGGTGGGATTTGCAGATTGTCTGCCTCTATTAAAGCATAGCAAAAATGTCCCGGTTTAGCAAACAGTATAAAAATAGTTTTTTCCCTAAAGAATAAAATATGGACAAGTAAAAAAACGCAAGGCTAACATAATAAATAATATATCCATTAATACTAGAAAAATGCAGTGAAAAAAATCGACTTGCCTTAGGCGGGACTCGAACCCGCATCTTCCACAATCCGGGCGGATCATTTTTTCAGTGCATTTTTCTAGTATTAATGTTTACTAATAAAATTATTCCATAATATATCCATTCTTAATTTAAAAAAAGATACTACCTATATTTTGAAACGGATTTCCTTTTCCAACAAATGTAAAAGAAGTGCCTAGAGACGTTACATAATTAAATTAATTCAGCTTCCTTTTTATTCTAGGTAAACTAGCAGACGCCCGCGGCTTTGGTCGCGTTAATGTCGGTTTATCGCGCCAAGAAGTATCCAGGTCCTTCCCAGGGTCTCAAAATTATCGCTATACCAAAATTCATCAAAATCTATCCAGTAAATTCGGAGCCTATTCAATGCAAACAAACAATCAAATACTTCCTCTTTATAATATTAGCATAGATAAAAAGCAGTTAACAGCCTTTTTGTTAAAGTTCCATAATGGGCGTCACGCTCTGATGAAAATAAATATAAACCTCAAACAGCCTGTATTAGCCTGTACCTACATAAAACTGTGGTAATTTAGTTAGGTACTTAGTTAGCCTAGCCATAACTCAGTTTTGCTGATCCGAAGATCATTCTGCGACACAATTTTGTTTGGATCTCGCTTTGTTTGTTTCAAAGCCGTTTTTCCATTCACTTTTTGTACAGAGTTCATTCATTCTCGGTCCGGTCGTGGTAGTTGTCAGTCATTTTATTTTTATTGTTAAAAATTTTACTCGATCAATATGGCGCCGAGATTTCTAATATTATTTATTTTACCATGGGGTAAGTAGGTAATTTTTTGATAAGTATATAACTATACCATTTCTGTTTTTCTATTCAAATCTCTGTATCCAGATTTTTAAATAAATTAGTATGGAAAAAAATCAATTCTCTCCTAGCATATCTGCTGTGGAAATGAGTTGGAATGGCGAGGATAAGCGAGATGGGAATTTAATGTATCTTGGTGAAATATCTTACTTTGCAACGAAAACATTATTTCCGTGATGGGTCGAGCTATCGACAGCACTCGCGGGCACTCGATAGCTTTGAGTAACATAAATTAATTGGCTTAGATTAAAGCAAAAAATCAAGAGTGGTCTCCCCTTAACTTTCTTTTCTGTAGGTATAAGTAAGTACAGAACAGAGCAAGCAGAGCCACAAACTTATATGACTTTGTGGTGGTGTGGCTAGTGAACAAATGTGTCAAAAAAATGTCAAAAGATCTATGGGTAAATCTCAAACCTCAGACCAATGATCTCAGACCAATGTTCTAATCATTGGTCTGAGGGGTAAACTAATTTTTGCCACCGGGTCGCCACAAACTATCAGTTTGTGGCACTGTACAAGAGTTAGCTTTCTGTACTGTTATTATTTTGTGCCCCCTCTTCATTATCAAACACTGTGACGTCACGACACACTGCACGGCCAATAAAGTTTAGTTAGTTATTGTTATCATTTTATCATATTGTAGTGGTTACAACAACGCGCAGCTCACAGCTCACTTCACGAGAGTTTATAAATTGCTCTAGCGAACTTCATTAATTTAATCAGTTGTGATTGTGGGTTTAGAGTATAACTACCTACATTTGTATTATTTACTCGTGCGCGTAAGTAGGTAGGTACGTGCCTAACTTTGTAATATTATCAATGATATTATTTTTAAATAGAATATCATTGAATATTATGTTTTTGACATAAATACCGCAAAAAAAGCTTTTAAGAATAAAGGGGGGTATTTATTGCTATTGACATATTTTACTCTCATTTTACTTTATTTTATCGAATCAAATGTAAATTTTATTAATCTATAAATACTTAACCTACCTTGTTCCTAAAAATAAATCTCTTCCATCAGCCCATTATTGGTAATTATTTATGAGTAGGTACCTACCTATTTATGTAAGTAAAGTTATATTTTTTTGATAATTTTAGCGGCACCTTTGCGATTAAATTTGTAGGTTATATTTTCTATAGCGACATTATCATTCTACAATAGCAATGAAAATAAAAGATACTTTTAAGTAGGTATATTGTTTGTAAGATAAACAAGTGCCTGATAACTATTGAAGTGTTCTTTATATTGGTTTAATTAGGTAAGTATATTAAATTGATATGATTTTACAAGTCTGCTCTGTTTTCCATTACTAAATTATTACTTATTAAATAATAGGTAGAAGAAAATATGTTTATAGTAAGTATGGATGTATAAATATAATTTTTCATTAGTAAAATCTTGGAGATTGCGGCTCGTATTAAACTGTGTCTATTATCCCGACCCATTACGGAACGGCACAATGGGATATACGGGCTCAGACAAGATAAAAATGGCTCAGTACCCGTAGCGTAAGGAAACGCGAACAGCGCCCCTAGCGGAGAGAAGCGCAAATCATGTTTCCCATTGTTTATTAAAAAACTTACACTAAGGGTACAGTTCATTTATGTAAAGGATACGGGAGTGTAGTGTACGTATCTAGGTTAGGTATCTACCACAGGCCCCAGATTCGAAATAATTTAGATTATAAAGACTGTCCAAAATTGGTCCCTACTTAAGTATAATCCCGGGTGCTTAAATAAATGCTAGGATTGGCTGGAAGAGATTTCATTCAGGGATAAGCTCACCTTTGTACCTACATTTTTTCCTGTATTAAGTTGTGTTCTGTTTTGTGTGTACCTACAATAAAGAATATAATAATAATGTTCTGAAACTTATTTGTTATGTTTCAGTATCAGCAACTATGGTCACACTAACTGAAGAAAAATTCGGCACATTCAAGGATGAAGCTGTAAAGAAATTCACTTGGAAGACAAAAAGCGGGTTTTCTTTGTCCGCAATTTCTTATGGAGCCATTATTCAATCGATCAAGGTATGAATTAACATTAAAATCACCAATAACATACGCCCATTAAACTTACTTGGTTCACAAGTCCCAAGCACTGCTCCTGGCACGGTGAATCCATTGAATGCCTAGAGTTACGTCTCATTCTTAGGTTATATTTTTCTCCCATAGATTAGTAGAGTAGGCATAGGTACTAGAAGACTATGGGGACTTCTTCCATTTGCTACGAACCAAGTATTTTTAATACTAAAAAAATGCACAATTTTTCTCATAAACGCAAAAATAAAATTATTCCAGAACCAAGTACCTATTTTTATCGTTGCGTCTATTCTTATCAAGTTCTTTATAATGAAAAACGTTTTAGGGTAGGTAGGTACTTCTGACTCGACTCTTCTTAGAAATGTTTTTACATTAATTATTGTGAAAGAGACACTTTCGCCAATTTTGTCTTGTTTAACCTATTTTCTTTCAAGAAAATCTAGTTTTTTTTTCTAAATACTATAAATACCTATGCATAATTTTTTAGGTGCCTGACCTCAATGGAGTTGTGAATGACGTCGTTCTAGGATTCGATGATCTGGATAGCTACGTTCATAGGAATACTCCTTACTTAGGAGCAGCCATAGGAAGATGCGCTAACAGAATTGGTAGAGCATCGTTTGATATAGACGGAGTGGAATACAAGGTAGCTGAGAATGTCGGGACGAACCATTTGCACGGCGGAATTGTCGGTTTTGATAAGGCAAGTAAAATATGTATTTACAGCTTCTAAAAAATTTATATTTTTAATTGATAATTTTTAATTTAAGTATATACTTACCTACATATACAACATGTAAACTAAATAACCAACACCCTGAATACAGGTGGTTTAGGATCGGCTTCCGAGTTTATTTCAATAATTTTTTTTTGAAAAAAACGATTTTTTTTGAAAAAAAAAAACAAAAAAAAAAAAAACAAAAAGTACCCAGAAAATATTGTACATTTTCTAAGTACTTTTTTTTTATTTTTTTCTTTTAAAAATCATTTAAAAAAAAAAAATATTGAAATAAACTCGGAAGCCGATCCTAAACCACCTGTATTCAGGGTGTTGGTTATTTAGTTTACATGTTGTATATGTAATACTGTTGTAAATGTTTTCAGGTCAATTGGAAGACAAACGTAGAAGGCACAAAAGTCACCTTCAGTTATTTATCCAAAGACGGCGAGGAGGGCTACCCAGGCGATCTCCTTACTAACATCAGTATCGAGGTTTTTGACGATGATAGTGTTAAGCTGGTTTTCCAGTCCACCACTACTAAGAAGACGGTGGTCAATTTGACCAACCACTCGTACTTCAACCTAGCTGGCCACCACACGGGCGCAACTGAAATCTACAATCATGTTATAGCGATGAACGCTAACCAGTAAGTTTGAGAATCTTAGAATTTTTATATTTTTGAACTCGAAGCATAAAGCCTATTGTGTTCTCCATAGAACATGGATATCTCGAGTCTCGACCAACAGTTAAACACTTTTGCAAATTTTGCATCTTAATCTCAATAACTTATCTATCTACACTTATGATTACTAGGGATAAGATTTTGACAGCTATATCCTATACAAAATATGTCAAAATTCTACCATTGCCATGGAAACTGTCGGTAGTTAATAATAGAATAAGTTATTGAAACCCGCCATTAATCTCTCGTACCTATATGAATATCTTTTATATAAAACTAGCGACCCGCCCCGGAATTATCTACTATATTATACACATGATGAGGCACCGGTTCGAACACCGCCACGTACCAATGTGTTTTCAAATTTCGAATTTATATTATGTACGTTTAATCGATGCTTCTACGGGGAAGGAAAACATCGTGAGGAAACCTGCATACGCCTATGAAGAAATTCTTAGGTTGTGTGTGAAGTTCACTAGGCCAGCGTGGCTGTGGGGAGGTTCGAGCCCCTCAGTGGGGACATTATATGAGCTGTTGATGATGATGATGAATATAAATACATACACATGTATATTATAGTAGATAAAAGCCATGAAATTCCGTACATACATTCCTCTTGCAGCACTCTATCTATTGCTAAAACCTCATTGAAAGCCATTGCGGAGCACATACAGAAAGAGCGACTTCATTTTAAGTATACTACCTTAATATAGATATAGATCTCTTTCTTCATTGAAGAGCAGTGCTCTTATCAGTGCAGCCTATGAGCATGAGCATTCTTCCACTCCTCCCTATCCGTTGCCATCTCTTTGACCACCCTGTACGACTCGACGTCAACGGTCTTCTTAATTTGTTTGGTGTAGGCAAACCTCTGCCTTCCTCTCCCTCTCCTTCCTTCCACCTTTCCCTCCATGGTATTTTTAAAAAAACTCGTCGTGTCGAAAACTATGTCCAAACATTCTTCCCTTGTATTTTCTATAGTTTCCAGCCCCTTTCTCTTCTCGTTCATCATTTCCAATACTCTTTCGTTAGTATCCAAGAAGCTTACCTATATTATAAGCTTCTTAGTTAGTTCCAACTAATCCTCGCCATTCTTCGCCAAAACCACATCTCAAACGCTTTCATGATTTCTCTGTCTTTTTGTGTCATTGTCCATGTCTCACATGCATACAGAGCAACAGATATAGATAGGCAATAAAAAAACATCTTGTATATTGTCATTAGGCTCTACGAGAATAGAGAGGGATCTCTAAAGAATTTTTATGTTTTTTTCCATCAGAATTACCGAAACTGACGAAGATTCTATACCAACCGGCAAATTATTGGATGTTGGAGGAACGTCATTCGATTTGCGCACAAGCAAACGTCTCGGGGATATCATCGAGGGAAGTGATGTCTTGTTCGACAACAATTTCTGCGTGGGCACCTACAAGAAAGGGGTAAGTTATATCTTATCTATATTAGCATCTTGCGGGTGCACGGAGCTTTCCGTTACGGACAACAATTCTGGGACCCGCGATAATTACACGTCACGTGCTGCTTTCGTTTTGGCAAAAAAGGTCGACAACAATGTCGTCAAAACTCTGCTTTGTTTTTCTTGTTTCTCCTACCCTGCGCCCAATTTATTTGAGGTTGGTGCAGTATTAGTAGGTAATATTGTTATTATTTTAGAAAAAAGAATACGCGAAGTATCGAATTTACGGACAAAGAAGAACCAAATCCATTGCTGGAGCGTTTTTTGAATTTGGAACATTACAACGCTCCAGCAATGTTTTTTTTGAGTGACTAGGTATAGGAAAGCAATTGACCACACTCTCACCTGATCTTAAGCGAAGATGTGGCCTACGATGTTACATGTTTACCTAGAAATAGCCTATTCACTCTCGCCTTGAAGTCACCCAAGTTAGAAGCAGGGGCGGTCTCATAGTAAAGGCATTTAAGCACTGCCTACCTCAATATATTACTCATACACTACTATAGACTGTACGTCCTTCCTACCAATAAAATAATGCAACCTATGGGCTTCAGGCGGCCTGCGTATAACGTATACATACCTACACCTACGCGCCAATATGCGCGGTAAGCACTAGTTTCATCTGCTTGTAAAAATCACACACACTACAATATTTTTTACTTGTTCAGAAACACACAACGATTGACAGTATTAAACGACAAGATTGAAATATTATAACTAGCAGGTATTATAACTAGGAAACTGACATTCTCAATTTAGCCGTATTAAGTAGGCTGGCCTACTCGACCGACTGTGATTATCAATTTGATATTGTTTAGGATGCCGATTAATTTATAGGATTATTTTAAAATACTTTCATCAATAAATAATGAAATACGAAATTTAAGTAACCTTTCGTCGCATAAAATACTAGGAATAAATTTTATTAAATAAAAGTATTCGCAAGATTATTCTCCAGTACTCCCTAGGTGGCGCTAGCGTATATGAATAAGAGCAAAGCAAGTAGTTTTAATCTTAATATTTACTTAAGATCTTTTTAACTAATTTTAATTGTAAAATTCTTTTTATATATTTTTATTTCACTTCACTGTTATAAAACACACCTTAACGTGATTAACTTATAAAAGTAAGGAAATAGTTTTAAAATGAATGAATACGCCGGCGCCAGCCATTTTTTATAATCCAAATCTTTATGACTCACTCGTTTCTTTTCGTCACTCAAGCGCGCGAATGTTAAATACTTTTTTAGTGCAAATCTTAATTTCTTTACAATATTTATCTACTTAAAAGTGTTTTTATGGTGTTGTGTTGTATCGCATTTACGACGATGGAAAAATTGCAGTGTTCCCAATGTTCTGATAATTCAATTTGCTTAGAAAAACTGCGTAAGAAACCCAGATTTCATAGGTAAGATTTTTTTATTTAAAGATAGGTAGTTAATTTTATTTATTTACAAATAACTATTATACATATAACAACCTGAAATATATTGTTGTAAGGTTGTAAGTACTTAATTGTTTTTAAGATTTTATTTTCTACTAGCAGCTGCCCGCGAGTTCGTTCGCGTGGACTTTAGAATTTTTACCATCCTGTAATAACTATGCATGGTACTATACATGTAAACCTTGTTATTAAATCACTCTATCTATAAGTATTGAAAATTACATTAACATCTGTTGCGTAGAAAATATATAAGCGTAGGTAGATACAGGACGCGGGTGCGACTTTATTTTATACTAGTTAGGTAAAGATTTCCGCGTAGCGTTTCAGATTGAGTTTTAGAGACTTCGATCTAAATGCCTACCTAATGTATAAATTAATGCACGCCACTGGTTAGAAGCATCAGGGAACACATCAGCAGGCAACAAGTTCCACTACTTCGCTGTTCGCATTATAAAAGTGTTAGCAAATCGATTTGTGCGGATGGTAGGGACATCAACAACATAAGGGTGTAATCGGTAATTTAACCTGCGTCTTGTGTCCCGCTATTGTTGTATAAAACGGCGTGCTGGAGTAATTACATACTCTTTGATGGGATCTCTTTTCAACCGACTTCAAAAAAGGAGGAGGTTCTCTATTCGCCTGTATGCTTTTTTTTTTTTTTTTTTTTTTTTGTATGTTTGTTCCGCGATTACTCCGTCAATTATGAATCGATTTTGAAGATTCTTTTTTCGTTAGGAAGGACATACTCCAAAGGTGGTCCCGTATAAATTATACCGAAATTGGTTCAGTACTTTTTTGTTAAAATGATAATGTCATTGGGGATGATATAATAATATCGTCCACGAACACAAAAATAATGTCAATTTTTTTTTTGAACTTGCCATTACCTAATATGCAATAGTGAAATTTTGGTTAGTAGGTCCAATAGTCAACACATAAACTATGACAAATTATTTTATGAACTTAAGTTAAATAACTAGGTTCATAGTTCATTAACTTACCATTCATTTTGAATGAATGGCAGGCATTTGTAATGAGATATAGGTCTGAGACGTGATATTATTTGTTAACCGACTTAAAAAAAAGAGGAAGTTCTCTATCCGACTGTTTTTTTGTGTTTGTTACCGGATTACTTCGTCAATTATGAGTATTACGACTCGATTTTAATGATTCTTTTTTAGGTACGTCAAGATCAGAGATGGCCCGTATAAATTTTATCTATATAAATTCGACCCTTTTTGAACAAATCAGTAATAGCAAAAAAAACGTGTTAGTTAAAGTTTCCATTAAGTTTTAATGAGCGCCTAGTAGGCCTATCCGTTTTCAATAAAATATACTTTATTACCACTAAAAATAATAAAATAAAATATTTTTAGCAAAAAAATAGGACAACCGACTTCAATGCGTACAAATTTAAACTAAAAAGTAAGAAATAAATAATATTTTTATGAATTAGTTGAAAAGAGCGTCATAGAAAACCAAGGAAAGTATTGATACACATTTATAATTCATACTCCGATATATTTGGAGTCGGTGCCAGACTAAGCAAAATAAACTTACCTAATAGATACGAACTTAATTAATCCATTAACTATACATAATAATGAATGATGAAGATAAGAAATAATCCGCCGCTCCGTGAAGTTCGAAAATTGCAAACACTATCCTCCTTGGCTAGCTGGCACCGGCTCCAAATATATCGGAGTATGAATTATAAATAAAGAATTATAAATGTGTATCAATACTTTCCTTGGTTTTCTATGACGCTCTTTTCAACTAATTCATAAAAATATTATTTATTTCTTACTTTTTAGTTTAAATTTGTACGCATTGAAGTCGGTTGTCCTATTTTTTTGCTAAAAATATTTTTACTTATCAATCTTGGCATACTAAAGTCTCTTTGCTTAGTACAAATTGCGTTCACGTGGCTGTATAGCCATAGTAACATGCGTTTGGCTTTCGGCACAGGTGATAAATAGAAAATTCGTCTTGATTTGTTATTTACATACATATTAAATTTATAAATTTAATAATTAAAATGAGTTCCGACGGTTCAGAGAGTGCTATTACGGCCGGCCGCCTGCCTGAAACCAAACCTCTTTGGGAATCTATCCCCTATCGCTGTTCACCTCGTGCGATTCTGTACCACTGTACTTTTTAACCGACTTCAAAAAAAGAGGAGGTTCTCTATTCGACTGTAGGTTTTTTCTTCTTTTCTTGTGGAAGTTTTAGCCTTCATCTCACTTGATGGTTAATAAAGCCGAAGATGGCGAGCTTCACACGGAATCTTCAAGTACTGAGGGATCCTATCTTTAATCGTCGATATACGATAATGCTTTTAACGCTGTTGTTATATTACAAGCTATACCAGAACACCCAAACTGAGCAAAAGTTTGTACACAGTGAGGCGGTATCTAAGATATACCTAGTGGACAAATATTTATTTCCCCTATATTAACTTTTAATCTTTACTGTTTTCGCAGCAAATGAGCTTCGTCGCGAGAGTAACCCATCCAAAATCTGGAAGGTTCTTGGAAGTGTTCAGCGACCAGCCAGGTGTGCAGCTGTACACTTCAAACTTCTTGCCGTCTTCAGAAGAGCCGGCGTTAGTTGGCAAGGACTCTGTCGGGTACAGGCGGCATGGGGCCTTCTGTTTGGAGACGCAAAACTACCCGGATGCCGTACATCATAGTAACTTCCCGACCGCCATTCTGAATCCTGGCGACATTTACACTCATCAAGTTTTGTATCGGTTTGGAAGCAGCCATTCTTCTGTATCAGTTTAAAGTTTCCGATTCGAGAGGGAATTTGAGATGTTATTTATTTTTAAGAATCTGGATTATTCTATTGGTTCAAAATAAATTAAGCAACAATACTCTGCTGAATTAAATAAAGATAGCGATATAAAATAATGTGATCGAAATTATTACGGTGATGAGTAGGTAAGGTTGTATGGATAATAAATATATATTTTTATAAATTATTTTTTTATTTCTTTTGTACCTATTACTCAAATAAATGAAATCTTAAATACTTACTCGTAAAAATTAAAACCATTTTTTACCGACGTCAAAAAAGGGAGGAGGTAAAAATTTGAAATGGTTTTTTAAATTATCATAAACGCCTGCAGACATCGGTATTTTTTTTTTAAATTTATAGAACTTAGAGAAATGGATATAAAATATAGTTTTACAATTGATTTACGGTTTATGTCACCTGACGCACACCTGTCCATACAAAGTCCATTGACCTAATATTATAGGGTTGCCAACTGTTGACTAAATTAAAAAATACACAGAATGTTCAAACTACAGGGTATGGCAAACGAAGGATATTTTTGAGAAAAAATATAAGTATTTAAAAACTTATTTATTTCCACATACTTACTAGCATTAATCTTAAAACACATAATCACAAATTGTAATTAGAATACAGGCAGTGGATATTATTGTCATATTCGTCAATTCGATAAATTCCTAGCTAGATACAATTATTAACATAAATCTTAAATACGACTTAGGTTTATATTGCGTCAATGCACAAGGATTGTTTTATGCTAAACATTAGATTAAATGCTTTAATCTAAGTGTTAAACGAACTCTTTTGACAAACGCTACAAAGAAGACAAAATATGTACTTTTTTCCGAACTAAATTGTCGATTTCGGAAATATTTTACTTGGTAATTTTATTAGGTAAATTTACAAAGTCATCTTGTCTTTTCTATACTAATGCATAGTAGTTATTGAGTTTATTTGTTACAAACATACAAATCTTTCCTCTAAGGCAGTCTTTCTCAAAGTGGGCGATAACGCCCCCTTGTGGGCGTTGGAGACCTAGAGGGGGGCGTTAAGGGGCCCAGAAAAAAATGGGGGGCGTTGGCATAGTTTAGGGGGGCGATGGTTGAGTTGTAATTTCATCTACTTTATATTATAAAATTCACTAAAATTAAAACCTAACTACTACTCAATTATTAGAATTATATTTCCGCCCTGTATGATGCTATTAAACTTAAAAATACTTAACAGATTTCGTAGGATAGCCCGCACACCGTACGCGATCAAGTTGTAAAAAGATTTTGTTAAATAGCGCTATTGGTGCAATCCGAAAGCAATCGGCTGGTTCATCGATACTGTCCTAACTTGCTCAGTACCCTTATTATGAGTTTTGATAGTTTTCGAGCTCGATCAAACAAACATATTGTTCTTTGATACATTTCTTACTGTTTCTGATAGTTTACGCTGGAGGCGCTAGTGAGCAATGTATGAAAGATACGATACGTTTGATCGAGCTCGAAAAGTAACAAAACTCATACTAGGGGTACAGTACAATTAAACCCCGAAAGAGATAAACGAGTTTGTGCGTGTTTGTGTAATTAAAGTAATTAAATTGGGGATTTTAAGTTTTAGGAGTGTATAAAAAATTGGGGGCGATGAAAAAGAATTGATTTTAAAAGGGGGCGGTAACAGAAATAAGTTTGATAATCTCTGCTCTAAGGGATAAAAGGTAGCTTATATGGATTCCTAGCATTTAATCTACATTTGTAAGTACCAAATTTCATCAAAATCAGTCTATTAGTTTTTGAGTTTATTCAATACTTACAATCATACAAATATTTTCGTAGTAGATAGGTTTAGTTTGAAAATTGTTTAGAGAAATTTAACAGTTTTGTATACAGAATGAATTTTTCAAGTGGGTCTTCAGGGCCTAATCCTAAACTATAAGAAATATTGAAAAATGCTTAAAGGAGTCACGAGTCCTATTTTGATGTAAACAAAAACTGCATCATTGGATTAATTGATAAAATAATGATCATCGCTTTGACTATCGCTTCAACCAAGGTGGAACATGAAATATTTTATTAAAATTTAACATTTTCCATTAGTTTCCCGTATATCATTACTTCCCAGAAATCGATCCTTATTAACAACACTATCGAATGGTTTATTAATACAGGTTGTTTTGGATTTTCAAAATCCTTGGGTTCGGTTCCTGGCTAGGATTATTGATTTTTCAAAAATCCAATGATCCAGTTTATGTTTTCATCAAAATTGGGCTCGCGACTCCTTTGAGCTTTTTTGATATTCCTTATTGTTTAGGATTTGGCCCTGAAGGCCCACTTGAAAAATTCACCCTGTAGACTGTACCGTCGAGCAAATATAATAGAAGCTTGACCTATGGTAGAAACAGACTTTTATTGACTTCACCAAGACATTTCCTTAACTGTAATATACCTAAGGTTCCACCGTGTCAGGATTTTATTTGCCCGATACTACTCGCAAATGGGGCGCGGAAACATTTGACCTACACAACTAAAAGTTCTTGGAAATCCACAATAATGTAAATAAGATAATATCATCATAACAACAATTTTAAAAATCAACTTATTTTAAAATTTCGACTCAATGTGGTATCTGATAAAATACTAAAGGCGGGTCTTCTGCGACTATTTTGTGTTTTCTTACGTCATAATAAAATATTATAATAAAAATAGGTAATATTACTTATATTTCCACGCTTACACCAATTTATCTAGCAAAAAATAAGTATCACTATGAAGTTGTCTTATGGATACTAGATAACTGACATTTTTAATATACCTACAACCTACATTAATTATAGATATTTTTATAAATAAACTTAAATAAGTAAGTAAATATACTGAGATATAAAAATACAAATATGGGCGTGGCTTAACATCAGTGGCGGATTTACCAGTACCTAGGCTGAGGAGGATGGAGCCTATATAGGGTGGCAGATTTTAAGGGGCGGCAAATTTTGCCCAATTTTTACTTTCTCGTAACGTAGTAAGTATAAAGGAAGTCTTGTAATCGACAAAAAATTCGACCTCGAGATTTTGACGGATTTACACTTTTGGACCTCCCTGGTGTCTGTGTGTGTCTGTGCGTTAGCACGATAACTCGAGTATGTAAGTAAGTAACTTATTGCAACCCAATTTAACATGCATGTATAACATCAAAATATAAGGTTTCTATCAACTTTTGAGACGTCGATCACGAAAGTTAAGCAACCAAGTGCGCGGTCGGTACTCAGATGGATGACCAAAATTTAACATGCATGTATGAAATCAAAATATAAGGTTTCTATCAACTTTTGAGTCGTTTCCGGTATACGAGAAAGTCAAGGGGAGACCACTCCGGATTACTTTTAAAGTAAATACAGTTAAATGATACTATGGTACAACATTTATCATTGTGCTTGAAAAAAATTAATTTTTTTCAAACAAAACGTTTCATTACCATGTTCAATAAACATGTTTTGTTAGATTGTTTTTCTTATGTTTTGGAGCAGGAGACCCGCCTTTAGATGTTTTCCAGAGTTTTTGATCTAAGGTGCATTCGGCTAATTCCGAAAATCGGGTTATTCGGATAATTACACATTTCTACCAAACCGCGGCGATTTTAATTGCTCTGGTAACATTCACCTAGACGCCAGCTTCATCCGCTCCCCCCGTTCAGTTGCCTAGGTTGCTAATGAGCGTATAATTAAGCGTTTTCGAGCCAAATTTTTTGTGATCGAGTGATATTTCCAGCGGTTTTGCATTATCGGAATTACCCAAATACATGTATTTAAGAAGACTGGTAAGTTATTAAGCTGATTGTTTTTTTGACCCTGTAGATTTTCATTTTTATAAGTTGGTTTAGCATACAGTAGCTCAAGGTTTTTTGTTAATTTCGGATTTATCCTAATAGGTCAAATCCGAATGCGGATTTCCCGATTTAAAATTTTCTATGAGAACAACCAGTGGCTCTCAATATACAACATGTAATTTAAATAACCAACATCCTGAATATAGGTGGCTTGGGATCGGCAGAAGCCGATTCCAAGCCACCTGTATTCAGGAGTCGATTTAAAAAAAAACGATATTTTTTAAAAACAAAATCGTATTTTTTAGTTTTTTTCGTTAGGTACGTATTTGCAGTTGTTACTTTTACTTCAAGCACATTTTTATCATACCAATGATATACCTACACATAATATGCACAAAAAGTTTGAGAACCTTAGACAAAGAAAGAGAGAAACGTCGGGTAATTCCGAAATAAAACTACCATATGAACACGTTTAGGAGGGTAAACCTGGACGACAAAGGAATATAGTGCCATATGTTATAATGAATAAAATTCACTTTTCAATGTCATTCGGAATTACCAGAACATGCATCGGAATTGCATTGGAGGAAACTGAAACTAGTCCGGTTTTAAAACAGTTTTATCTAACTAATTCCGATGATATATGTTAAAAGTCTTTGATATAAATGTTTTGGTTATACATTAAAGTAGAAGAAGTGACCTAAGTTTGTTTGTAGCATTTAACTCCATCATTCTGACAGGTTACTGAAAATACAAATATTCTGTCAACTGTTCAAAAATCCTTTCGTAATTACCCGAATACACCTTACCCGAAAATATACTATTACTAGATAATGATTAAATATTATTCGCATACTTGTCGGCACTTTGTCTAGGCCTCTCGTGACCCTATAAGGAATTGTCCAAGTCACCATTTTGCCCATTCTGACCGTTCTCTCTAACGTTGTCTCCCCAAGTGAGATTCAAGCTCCTCTTCACTCCTTCATCCAGCGGTGGGATCTGTGATCGTGGCAGGAGGAAAGTTGACAAGTTGAAAAGATCCAAAAACACTTTGTAGCGATCACTGTAAGATAAAATAGGACATTATTAGAAAAGTCAGGATCAGCGGGCCTATTCGCTAACTTTTTCGACAGATGAAAGAGGTAGTCACCGAGCTATATACTGATTCACTCTATAACGCTACTAAGATACTTGTCGTGTAAAATAGAAATCGATATTTTAGAATTTACACACTGAAATGAATCGGACATCGGGTTGCTTTAGTAAATACAGGGTGTAAAAGACATGAACAGTCAAACGAGAACAATGTATTCTGCTCACCATCATAACATTTTTTTCCTTTAAACTACTTATACCTGGGAAATTGATAGTTACGATTTTATTGAAGGTCAAAGTCATAATTTTTTTTTTCATTTTTTTATGAAAACGTGTTCTATACGTTATTTCTTAATAATTGTCCAAAGAAACATTATCATTTTTTTTGTATTTCATAACAAAAAATGGCTTCAAAACGTTACCGTTCAATGTAGCTCACTCGATGCGCACGGACACTAACGAACGGGGCCGCCGTCTGGCAAAATTATCGCGGTTTTGCGAGTTGCGTGCGAGTTGAGCCCTTTACATTGCGCGGTACAATTTGCAATTTCTTTTAACACCAGAAAATAAAAATCATTTCCCAGCAATATTTTTTTTGAAATATATCTTACTTTGATGTATAGAATACATGGTTCTCGTTTGACTGTTCATGTCTTTTACACCCAGTATATAAATAAAAACAGTTATTTTAAAGGTCTGTCTGGTAATACCTAAGTGTAGATCGTAAGTATTGGTAGCCAGAAGAACCGCCCGTGCCCAACTGCTGCGAGCCGATCATACGTTGCACCATGATCACGTGGTTATCTGTTTGAAAGAAATAGTCTAATTAAAGCAAGAAATTTATAGGAAAAATTGGAAGCCACAACACCTTATAAAAAAAGAAGACAACTTTTTGACCCCAAGTAACCTTTGAATGTTTACGTTTGCTACCTGTCTCTTTCTAACTCTCACAAGTAATATGATGACGTCCGTACGTATTAGATTAGACGGTCACGTGACACGTGCTTAGTAGTTAGAAAGAGACAAATGGATAATAAGAAGTTGGTACAAGGTATTTTTTTTGTCTTCATTTTTTGTTCGAATTGTTGCTTCTAGTTTTACCTACTTATAAATTAGATTTATCTAAGTATTTAATTTTATATAAGACAGAATAGTAACAGAAGGGACATGTTTATAATAAAATGGTTCTCTTTGGAGGAACAAAAATATATAAATTTTAAGGGTTTTATTTACTTATATTTTTTTTTATTATTCCTTTTAACATAAACATTTATAATAATGACACTTATCGATAAATCAAAAGGCAGTTCATAGTGCAGCACTAGTTCTCACTCACACATGCGCATGACCAGATTGACCGCGATATTTAATTTTTTTGATACGCCCTATTTTACCTACATTTTAACCTAATATCGAAGGAATGAAAAAAAAATGTTGGGAAATAGCACAAAACAATATCGATTAGAAGATTTCAAATTGACAATGGCAACATAGATAGGTTAAAGTTTTTTCTGACAACGAAGCACTCTAATGTGGCGTCTGGCAAGGACACGGTTCTGTTTTATTCAAATACCGTACTAAATACACCGCAATAAAGTCATTAATTGAACAATTAATTGAACAACTGGCGGGCTAAGCGCGTCCGACAAGGGCCGTTGAATTTGTTCAATTAATGACCTTATTGTCTTGTATTTGGTACGGTATTTGAATGATGTCCGCTCCGTGCCCTTGCCAGACTCCAGATTGGTGCGCCTGATACCATCCTAGTACCAACGAATTAGGAATTATATAGAACACGAACTCCGTCAAAAAATCGTTACACGCAAACTATCCCCAAGTGGGCGGGGCCGAAAAAGTACTATCAACGCGTCCATCAGTCTGCCGCGACAAGCGTCCGTGTCATTTAGTTTTGCGAAAAATACAATAAACAGCTCATTTCCCAAGGACAAAAATGACCTCCTGTGCGGTAAAGTGGTGTAAAAGACGGAAAGAAGGAAGTAAAAAACAAACCGGGATAATTTATCTCATGTAAGTAAAGTAATTTCATGTTTTGTTCGTCTTGAGTTGTCTGTGTTATGCAATCAGTAGCCAACCAGTTTTTAATATGTTACTATTAAACTAAACATTTAGTATTAAGTATAGAGTTTTTAAAAATTGGATTTCCTGCTGTTTCTTATTAATAACATATTTATTTCCCCAAAAAAGATATTCGACGATCAGTGCATTGCAGCTTTCCGTTTAGAAAGAAGAGATGATGACTCGTTACCAACTAATGCCAGTAAAGTGTGCTCTATACGTTTTGAGAATGAAGACATAGGTAAATTCATATACATGAAGACATAATAATCCATAGATATTGGATTCAAATCGTTATAAACTAAATAAAAATATAATACTAGAAAAATGCACTGAAAAAAATCGACTTGCCTCAGGCGGGACTCGAACCCGCACCTTCCACAATCCGGGTGGACGCGTTGACCAATTTCGCCACCGAGGCACTGCTTTTCGCTGTCGAAATTTCAAACGCGTCCACCCGGATTGTGGAAGGTGCGGGTTCGAGTCCCGCCTGAGGCAAGTCGATTTTTTTCAGTGCATTTTTCTAGTATTATATTTACGCGTTTGTAAACGCAAAAATAAAATTATTCCATAAATAAAAATAATTATGATTTTCCGTGGAACGTATAACGGGTTTTGTTCACCTACTTGCCCAGTGAATACAAAACGCAAATTATGGCGCGAAATTAGAGCTGACAAAAAATTGGCAGCCAATATTTAGAAGATCATTCTATCCATAATACCATAGTATAAGTAAACAAGTACGCCGACTGAGACCCCGTGCGAGCGATAATTGCCTACTCGTATAGGATGGTAGAGGGTTGTCAAAAAAAAATGCTGGATCTATTTTGATACCTTTAGCTTATAACTAAGCCAAGTGTCCTTGAATTAACAGGTAAGCACAGCATTAGGGCTCGATAATATATAGTTTCATATTTTTTGTGCATAGTATAGATATATTAATAATATATCTCAATATCAGTTACAATATCAAGATTGTTAGTCTAGCTATAACTAGTTTAAAAGCCTAGCACTCTTCTTAAAGGAGTTTACCAATAAACACCTGTAACGATGCTTAAATTTTACTATGAACAATGACCTTCAATCATAAGATTACCAATAAAAAACTATTAAATATCATGGGAATTGTATATGCTACTTACTTTTGAAAAACTAACCGAAATTCGATAGATCCTGTATTATGCAAGGTGCAAAAGAAATAAAGGACGAATTCAAAGTTGTTTGTTTGAAATCGGTTTCTGAATCGTTACAATAAAAAAAACAATTTGTTTAAGAAATTGGCACCAAAATAGTTACAAATTTCCTACTTTGAATAATTTTACAATCAAAATAGATTACTTACTTTACAAAAATTGTACGGCATAAGCAAAAATCTACAAGGACATCCAACAATGACCTATTTGAAAATTACTTACTGTTAATTGTAATTAATTACTGCAATCGGTTAATTTGTGTAATAGTTAGTTGTAGATACTTTGAGGTTGTGCCTTATTTTTGTTACATGTTATTTTTGTTACAATATGCAGAAAATAAGATTTTTCTCTGCATTTTAAAATAAGTATTAGATAAGTACAGCTAGAAATAAAATAACTTTTTAGTTTCGAAAAGTCTAGAGCCATACAATGTGTTAGTTGCCCGACCCGACAAACTTTAAAGGCATTTTTACAGATAATTTCATCATAGAAAAACCCCCATTTATGGGGTCGAAATTCAATTCCCTCGGAGTGGCAGCCTTTTTAATTATTAATCATCGTTTAGGGCGTGCCTTTAGTAAAAGTAGAATATCTCGTTAAGTTTAAGTCACACGGACCTAAAAAAAATACTGCCGGGTAGCTAAAAAGTGTGGCAATCTAATAAGCGTCACTAAAACACAAAAAACTCATATTACGTTGTTAAAAAATTAAAATTGTATACTCGTATATTTTTTTATCAGTCGCGTGTCATAGATACCGACTCATATTTAATATGACTTGACACCTATTGTATTACACCATCCTCGCCGCTGTTAGTAGAGTAGGTAACATACTTTGGGCGTGTACCGCTTAATAATCCGTTTCACACGAACTCGCTTGGGTTTGATATTTCCGTTTCACTCTTAATATTATCCTACTAAGTAAAGATGCGCACCAAATAAATGGGTTGACGAATTGATGAGTAGAAAATAAATTTAGCAAGGTATTTTGTTTTGTCAGTGTGCGTATCGCGTTAGTATTATCAGTTTAATTGTATGAGTTTGGGACCATGTTTTAGCGGGCTTCGTTAGGGAGTTATGCTTCTATATAATTCCTAATTCGTTGCCTAGTACAGACAACAGCACGTTGGGTTGCCACAAACTAAAATTTTCCCAATCGATTATGCACTTTATATTGAATAGCCTTAGGTTGAAAATCGTTTGGAGAAATTTGACAGTTTTGTATAGCCCGACGTGCTGTTACTGTACATACCTACAGATTGCAAACCTTTCCGGTTTTCTGACTCATGTCGGAGAACAGGAGCTTACTAGGACCAGCTTACTAAGATGGACAATATTTTAGCTTTGATAATTTATTATATTTTAACGGGTTATTTGAATAATTATAATGCGATACTCACAGCGCCACTTGGTGATAAGGCTGTCGATATCCATAAGCAGCGTTAACAACTGGTGCGGCTGGGAGAAACGCGGCTCGTCGCGGTACATGGTGATCATAATAGCGCCCTGTAGCGCTTTGTGGGACAACCTGGTAATATATTTACAATAATAGATACCTATAAGGAGTAACGAACTTAGTAACGATCACGAAAGTTAAGCAACCAAGTGCGCGGTCGGTACTCGGATGGGTGACCGAAATTTTTTCAAGTCGATTTTCCTCCGTGCTTCAGAAGGCACGTTAAGCTGGTGGTGCTGGGTGCTGTCAAAAGATAGCAGTCGTTCTCAAGGAGGGTTGGTGTCAGGCACACGGCACCGACCCCAGATAAATTGAGAGCAGGGTAGGAAAATGATGAATCCTACTCTAGAGTAGGCATTTTTGGAATATCTAGATATTCCAAAAATGACACAGACATTCAAAGTTTTTTAGCCTGTACTAAGGACTAGTCACCTCTCGATATCATCCTCATCATCAACAGCTCATATAATGTCCCCACCGAGGGGCTTGAGCCTACCCCACATTAGGAGCGATGACGCCTTAGTCAACCACGCTGGCCAAGTGCGGGTTGGTCGACTTCACACACAACCTAAGAATTTCTTCATAGGTGTGTGCAGGTTTCCTCACGATGTTTTCCTTCACCGTAAAAGCGTCGATTAAACGTACATATGAATTAAAAATTTTGAAAACACATTGGTACGTGGCTTGGATCGAACCAGTGCCTCCCGGGTGCGAGGTGACGCTCTTATACATTACGCCACCGTCGCTTTGTAAACCTCTCGATATACGCAGCGTTATTGCCCACACTACCAAGATAGAGTTCAAATATAATTATTTACGTACCTCCTCTCCCCTCGGGAGCGCAATGCGTCATGTACCGCAGGATCAAAGATGGAGCGGTATATCTCCCGCCTGTTCTCAGCGTCCTGCAGCCGATGACGACGGACCGTTTCGTTTGACACTCTCTGGAATAAAAACAGCAAACCTTGAGCGGATCACAAGCACATAACTGGATTTTATATTATAAATAAATATCTTACCATGGCTGCATCGATGTCTTCTCTGATGGTCCTGTCCACAGCTGCTTGGTATTTGCCCCAAAAGTTAAATCCATGGGTGTTTAGACCTGGAGTACGTTCTAACCAGCGTTCTATTAGCGCTAACAGTGCTGGTTCTTCCTCAGACCTGCCGGAAAAGAAATAACTTCAGCTGCTGATAGTTCTACGTGTGGTAAAGAATTGTGTTATTGTTGTTCTTCTTCGATAGCCTCGTAAGACCTGGCGTACTCTTTTTGGAACTACTTGTACTGTCCTGAAATTTCTAAAATACGACTCTTAATTGTAGGTAATAGAACGTTCCAAAATATTTCAAATATATCGTGGTTTCAAAACTATAAACTTTTTAAGAAATAAATTGTAGTAAATTGATATTTTTTAGGAAGTTACAGAACCAATCAAAACCACTTTGGAAGAAATATGCAATAACAATCGTAGTTCAAAAAGATCGGGACTCAATGGTGTAATTTATTTGTTTCAAAATTGGAACATGCAGTCTCAGTAATGAGTGGTATTTCCGGAATGTCAGATCTTAGGTTGGGAGTATAGATAGACTGGTGAAGTATCTTTAGTTTTCATAGATAATTACCATTTATTATTATAAATTTTTATACGATTAAAATTTTCTCTATACTTACCTATTCATTATACTCTGTTTCTGGGTGTTATTGGAAGCGATGGAATATTTTTTCATTTTTTTATGCATGGATATAGGTTGCGCATACTCTCCTTCTTACTCTACTCAGGGGTATTATGACTGGTAAATATAAGATAACCATACTTGGGCGCGCTAGTAAGGCCATTTGACATATTCTTGTATAGTGAATATTCAACCACCTACGATAGCATTCAATTTGGAGTATTAAAGTTAGCCCGTATTCAAAATATTTAGACGATTGCTATATAACATGTTTAAAAATTAAATAAGTATCGACGTGGCGCTAGCTCGTGGTAGCGAGCGAAGTCCCGAGCAATAGCTCGCATTGGATTACAATACAATAAAAATCTTACTTGTGTAAAGACTCCATAGCGGACGGATCGTCTCCAAAGACAGTTTGATAGTTTTGGTTGTATTTGACTCGAAGATCTTGCTTCAGGCCCAACTGTTGAACAAAATATGTGTAAGTCTATATGACATTTTGCTTAAGAAACACATAAAGCACGTTAAAAAAGTACTATCGCACCAAGGGTCACTCGCGCGGTGAAGAGTAAACCTCCCACAAAAACATTCCCAAAGAGGATTGGTAATGTGGTATCAGTCAAGCAGGCTAAGTTGACCTCTATGAAACTTGATGTGCTCAACAGATCAAAACGGTATTTCAAGCCAGCCCATTGCCTACAACTAAACTATAATAAGGCTCTCATCTGTGGACGGCAGCACCCTAGTACCAACTTCTTCCGTTAGACCGTATACAGAGAAGATCAGCTCGAATTGTTGACGAATCAGCCCTTTATGATCGGCTTGACGCTTGCGCTGACGCTGTCCTCTAATAGATAATCATAGAACACTGATGTAACTTAACACAATAAAGCATAGTAAAAATTGTTTTGTTGTATAATATTGAGTACTGTCTAAGGCCTAGCGCGCATTGCGGTGCGGCGAGTTGCGGCTGCGGTTTTAAAACCGGTACGGCGTAATTCTGAAACCATTTGGCGCGCGCATTGCGGTTAAACAGCCGCAAGTTTTGCCATTCCTCAGCGGAAGGTCGACCAGCATGGACTACGAAACCAGGCTTCGGATTTGCATTTATTTAATATTAACGGCAAGAAAACGGAAAGGCAAGCAATATTGGGTTCATCCATTAACAGCATTGAGACCTATGAAGGGTTTTTTCTATATGAGATATAATGATTTGCGAATGTTTCCAAAAAAGTATCCTCAATTCGAAAATAATAAAAAAACCTTACCTACCAATTTTTTGTTTTTCTCCAATTGACAACTCATTCCAATTTTCTATAACCTTCTCATCATGTTTAATTTAATAATTCTGTCTTCGTATCCTCTATGAGTTTTGTCCCATAGTACGGGCTGACTTTGTACTTCTATTATAAGGGCATCAATATTGACATCAGCGACCGCTTTGGCCGCCGCGTCGTTGGACGCGCTCGGCGACAACATTCTTCCATCGTGGCTCGATCACTACTGACTGCTGCGCGCTACGGTTTTTCTGCCGCAGTGCGCGGGGTTGCATACAAGTTCATTGGATGCAAAAAAACCGTGCGGTACCGCATCGCAAGAAATCTGTAGCAAGTCACAGATTTTTTAGCCGCATGCGGTTGAACAGCCGCAGTGCGCGTACCTCCACTGTAGTTCATACATCACAGATTTTTGCGGGAGCAAACCGCACCGGTTGCTGCCGCAATGCGCGCAGGCTCTAAATCCGAGTCTAATTAGGTAGGTACCTACCTTATTCTCTAAGAGCCTGAACTGTAAGCTCTGGAAACCTGACGCGGGGCGCAGATAGTTTCTGAAGTCCATGAAGTCCAGTGGGGTCATTGTCTCCAGGATCATCACTTGATCCACCAGCAGCTGTAAAATAATATTCATTTCCTTGGTTCAAGATAAAAAAAACTCTGAATTTAGTTTCTAATTATTTTTGGCATGGTTTATATTTCTATTTTTATTTGGTATAAATATCAAATATTTGAAAAAAAATCCGAACTCACACAACTCTGATAGAGCCGATCAGAAAGTAGGTTTATACGATATACGATGCTAATGCTATGGGGCATGACGGCATAAATAGAGTGTTGATTTTTCTCTTACTTGAACTTGTTTCACCTATTATCACTCATATCATCAACGTTTCACTCGCATCTGGAAGGTTTCGTTCCTTGTGGTGTAACGCTCATGTGCTTCCATTACCAAAAGTTTCTGCCCCAAGTAGTCTCAAAGATTTCAGGCCAATTTCAATTCTGCCATTTATGTACCTTGTATGACCCTTATTGTATAAGGGAAACAATAAGGGTTACTTTATTGTATGGATTGGTTAACCTGATGCAGATGCTGATGTCACAGATGTACAAATCGCGTTTTTAGGTCAAGTCAGAAATCTTTTTGTTCACCTATCCGACTACAAAGCAACCTGCTAGTTCCCGGTTTTTGTTCTTCGCCCGTGTGGCGTGTCGATATCGTATTCATAAAGACAGTGGACAAGAAGGATAAATTCCACATGAACAATAAACTCTGAAAAGTGAAAAGCTAGAAAGGTAGAAACCTACTAGGTGTATACCTAATAGGTTTTAATCTTGAATCTGTGTAACTGTCATCCATGTCCGTTGATAGTCCGGTCAAAGTAGACATGCAAGGTTACAAAAAAAAATAGTTTGTTAATTTCTTTTAAATTTTTAGACAAAACGTGACAGGGCTATGAACCGATCGCATGATTGATAGACAAACATCTAAACTTTCACAGCTATTTAATAATATTAGTAGTTATGGTGTTAAATAATGATATTATTAAATCTTTCTTTCTGGTTGATTACTTCCTCACATTTTAGTAAAATATCCTGCCTTCTACACTCTCTCTCACACCTTACTGGTTGGTAGAGAATGCTGGCTGTTTAGCATTAAGTCCGCCTTTTGTAGTTTCTTTTGTGCAATAAAGTCTTTAAATAAATAAATCTAAGATCGTCGCAAATAACATTACCTACTACTTTCTCGTGGAGTGTTTGATACTGTTACAAAATAAAATTGTATACTTTACTATTATCTGCCAACTTCAGTAAACAAAAGTGTAATGTAATCGCTATTCTATTTTACATTGCCACTACCACTGCCATTGCCATTAATGCAATAAAAATATTTTATTGCGGCAGGCGAGCCTCAGTTTTCGTTGGAAACTTGCCTATTACGTAACAACTACGGTTTAAGTAAAATTTCAGTTAATTTATACGGTCTGCTATACTATGCATATATAAATTATTACAGCTCGATGTCACGGTCAAGAAAGTGTGATATGTAAGTAGAATCCGTCATGCGATACCTTTGAGAAACATTTGTCGATTAACATTGTTGCTTGCTAATTCTAAACGAAGAATGTATTATGAAGCAGGTTCGTTTAAAAAAGTTGTTTTTAATTTGTTGCTTTGCATGTTTAATAATAATAATTAATTATGTTATTAAAGATATTTTTAATTATTATTACCAGGGAAGCTTCAGGCAATCTTCATTTCATCTGATAGCCGATAAGTAAGTAAGTAAGTAATTTCATTAATGGCAAAGGTTCCTCGACCTGCCCAGCGCTCCCTATATTGTGTTTTTTTTGTGCGCGAGTGAAAGGATCGGCAATACGACAAGTATAAGGAGCTTTTTTTGCTTACTGTTCAGTATTTTTTTGGAAAAGACCTAGCAACCCTGCCCGTGAAGCTCTGGCGACCTTACTCACCAACAGAAACACAACACCTTAAATGTTTTGGGAAAAATGTTTTGTTTACATTTCTTTAATTTAGTTATTACTACTAAATTAGAATTCGAGTCGGTATAAAGGTAGTACAAATGCAGTGCTAATTATATTTGTATAAATTATGTGTGTGTGACCAGCTGTGCAAGTAGATTTGTCTATGACGTCAAAATGGCGGAACCAAAATATTTCGACATACCGTTTTGTTTCTAGAGGTACAAAAATGTCTAGGTCAGGGTATACGCTACCTTTCGACTTTTAAATCTGAAGTATGATCGCCCTATTATGATGCTCACGTAGGTATTAAATTCTCAATAGGTGTTTCAAATATATTTTCTTATCAGCACTAAGTGTCGTCAAAATTATATAGTTCACGTCACCAGTTGAGACCAGTTATCTGTTCAGGTCAGATGTCGAGGCCTATCTTATTATCTTGGTTGCGTAGACGGCTCAGATAAAAAGTAAAATTATTTTCATTGAAACTTGTGAGGTACGGCGTAGTGTTATTTGTTTGTTTCCATCTGTTTGTAGTATCACTATCACGTGGAAAGATTTTTTAAATTGACTATTGATGTTAAGTTTTTACCGCGTCATCGAAAACTTTTCAAGAAAGTGAAGGCATTCGTTTCCACTATGGCCAGAGGCCAGAGGTGATCTTAAAAATCAGAACTCGCTATAGGTACCTAGGTATTGACATTCGGTTTATTGACGATCGATATTGAGAACGCTCTTACATCCCGGCACGTTGCCATCGGCAGATGCAACTGCAGCTTCGATACACGTCGACCTAGCAGCGACGCTTGGAGTTGTAGCGCGACACGTGACTAATATTAGGTTGGGGAAAAAGTCTTTTCGCATTATAGTATGTATAAACTTGTAATAAAATCTCTTTGGCTATACTATTTGTATCTGGCTGGTTTTGGTATCAATGAAAGTTTAAATTTTAAAGAACATAATTCCAAATTCAAATTAGGAAAATGTGTGATTTTCATTTGTTATTCGTACCGCCAAGATGAGTGAATCTAATGAAGAAATTCGATACATTTTAAAATTTTACTACAAAAAAGGTAAAAATGCAACGCAAGCCGCGAAAAAAAATTGCGATGTTTATGGACCTAGTGCAGTGTCTGTGAGAGTAGCACAAATTTGGTTTAAGCGTTTTCAATTCGGAATTTTTTTTACAGATAAAATGGATGCCATTTTTGAAAAAGTGGAGCAAGATCGGCATGTCAGTAGTTACGACGTAGCTGAAGAACTGGGAATTGACCACAAAACAGTTTTGGCGAATTTGAAAAAAACTGGGTACACAAAAAAGCTCGACATTTGGGTACCTCACGAGCTCACTGAAAGAAACCTAATGAACCGTGTACTCATTTGTGATTCTTTATTACGGCGTAATGAAACCGAACCATTTTTGAAGAAGCTGATAACTGGTGATGAAAAGTGGATCACGTACGACAAGAACGTGCGAAAAAGGTCGAGGTCAAAGGCCGGTCAGGCTTCACAGACTGTGGCGAAACCCGGGTTAACTCGCAACAAGGTGATGGTGTGTGTGGTGGTATTGGAAGGGCATTATTCATTATGAGCTGTTACCACCAGGCAGGACCATCGATCCTGAACTCTACTGTGAACAACTGATGAGATTAAAGCAAGAAGTTGAGAGAAAGCGGCCGGAATTTTTTCATCATGATTTTCATTTTCAGACCTCACACATCTTTAGCCACTCAGCAAAAATTAAGAGAGTTTGGCTGGGAGGTGTGCAATGCATCCGCCGTATAGTCCTGACCTTGCACCTTCAGATTTCCACCTGTTTCGGTCTCTTCAGAATTCTTTAGGCAGTGTCAGGTTAACATCACGAGAGGACTGCCAAAACCACTTGTCGCGGTATTTTGACCAGAAGTCCCAAAATTTCTATAGCAATGGGATCATGTCCCTACACCTACAAGATGGCAAAAAGTTATCGAACAAAATGGTACCTACATACTTTAGTTAAATGTAAATAAACTATATTAAAAATGTTTTGAATTTTCTTAAAAAATGCGAAGAAACTTTTTCCCCAACCTATTATTTCTTGAACCCATTATGAGCCCACATAAGTCGTTTTATGGTAAAAAACAAAGTATTAATGATTTTGTAAGTTAAATAAAATACAGCAACTAATTATTTACTGTATTCTTTTTTAAACGTATAAGTATTATAGAAATATTTTTCCTTGGTTATAACACGGCTTACTGTGATTACTGTGATTTTAAGTAAAATATTGTAAACAGTTAATTAGTAAGTACATAATTTAATCACAGTATTTCAATTACTGTGTTTAAGGTGCTTGGCGATTTAATATTTCTTTCGAAAAAACATAGCTTTAACACAGTAAGTATATACTTATTACGTTTTAAGCTAAAAATGTTTATTTTTCTTAAAATATATTAAATATTTGTATACAATATATTGAAGATTTAACTACTTTATAACATTAAAAACAGTCATGATCTGTATTTATTAGTTTCTTCATAACAAAACGATTTAACAACTGAACTTTAACCGCGTTTTTCTCAAAACGTGATTTTTGAAGTTACTGTGTTTTACGGCAGTATAACAGCGCTACACCCACTTATTTCACTGTACACAAATTTTCGACGACGATGAAGAATAGCGTATCTATTTAATAATTAACATTATTGCAATAGGTATCTCGAATTTTATCTTTAGGGTGCATTTGAATAAATCACATCGAGGTAAGTAACTACAATTTCAGAGCGCTGACCCCAGCGGACGAGCCGCTCTAATGGACTGGAGTTACCTGAACTGGGGTAGTACCTCCATCCTAAAAAGACACGGTTTCGGTGACTGCTGCGGTGACCACCAGGCAGGCCATAAATGCTTCTCTGCTAACCAATTAACACAAAAAACATGCAAGTTGCATTGGACTTTTATGATCAGAACTTCCGTACCTTCAGAATTAGGACGATTCGGTTGAGTCTCTTCAGTATTTCCATGGTGTGGCTCTCGTCTAGACCCTCGACATCTAGGAGTGACCTCACCGAGTCTACCTCGAAGATGATCTGTTTGAACCAAAGCTCGTACGCTGAAAGAAAATATTTTCAAAATACTGGAGCTCGGATTTATTGTACTGACTGAATAATTATACAGACAGATAATTAAGATAAATATCGTGATATTACTAAAAAGACAGAATTTAAGTGAGATCCGTGAGATCATAGCGCAGTAGATTAGCTACTTGTATTTACCCCTAGTGTATTTTTTTTCGAGTAAAAAAGTAACTATTTTAGTTGCGTTAAGAGTTAATTTGTATGGAAAACATTGGGAAAAGACGATTAGCGCTTTAGCGGAAAGTAACGTAGGTAAACCACGTTTCTTATAGTACCAAACTCAGTCATAACGCAACAAAATTGTAGTTACGTTTTTTACACTAAAAATATGTTTTCTACTATTTTATGTCTAGGGCCCGCATTATAACTACCTACTTATAAGGGATGCTAGTACAGACAGTAAAAGATCAATTTAATCTACATTCTTACAAAGGAGATGTTTGCTTGCAAAATATATAACGCACCAGACCAAGATTTTATACAATGTTTTTTCAAGTGTGACGTCACAAGTCTATTAGGGTTTTGGGCATGCCCCTCGTGCCACAATCCGCAGACACGGTAATATTATCTATGCAGTATTGTGACTCGGCCCTGTCCTTGAAATAACTGGCTACGGCCGAGCGGGGCGTAAACACGCGGAAGGGCTGCCCGCCTACAGTATTTTAATTTGAAAGAAAGAAAATAAATTGATTGCCCTTCACCGAGCACGATATTACCTAATTATTAATAAACTATAACAACACATACATAAAGAAACGAAACGTTAACAAAAACTAACATATACAGTCACATTATATACCTACTATTTACTTTATATTTAATTTCTACATTTCTTGTTTTATGATTGTAAATATTTTATTTTACTTATATGTAAAAAAATATGTTGTGAATGAAATAGGAAGTGTTCAATAAAATACATGATTTTTTTTTGTAATATTTAATAAAAAAAAATATAGATTTGAGACAAAAATATTTACGCCTTGACTGAGACGTAGGTACTATATTGTCCCTGAAACAGTTTTATTTTCAAGAAATTACATATTATTATCAACAAACAAAATATTGTTTTTTAAACTCCGCACAAATATCCCTATTTTACTAAGCTATTTTATAATTTTCCATCTATCAATTCCTGTCAACAATCCGTCTCTTTTCCAAATTACCTAAAAACCTGCCAGTATACATCAAAAAAATCCGATCACTACAATACCTACCATTTATTACTCTCGTAAATTATTTCATAATGATATTTCATCATATTTAATAATATATGTAGTTAAGTTATATGTTGGTACAGTCGAACCAACTGAATCATGACCCACTTGGCCGATCATTCCTTTAGAATCATAAATTTAGTTAGGTTTTGTTCGCTATCATGCGTGTTGCACTTAGTACGTTTTAAATATGAATAAAAATGCGTCATTACGGGTCAGAGATCTATGCAATTTTAATCTTTCTTATCACTGCACTAAAGTCTCAATTGGAATTTTAAATAAGATGTCGTTCATAATCTAAACTCTTTTCACTACTGACAAAATGGAATAACTATTATATTTTTAAAAATAAAATGACGTTATGTGTCAGATGTCAAGTAGTAGTCTGGACAAATTTTATAAAGCCATATTTATTTGACACTGTCAGTGTCTATCAAATTGATAACAGGTTCGTTACTTAGAAATGTACGTCAAGTGATTACCTTCTCTGTGATGTATGTTCAAGCGAATTTCATCCTACTTTGTATAGAGTGACTGTAGGAAAATGATCTTAAGGTGGGTCATGATTCAATTTGGTCGACTGTACATAAGTAAGTAGATAGCCTAGTCTAGGAAACTACCTACCTACGTATTATGTAGTTTTGTTTTTAACGCGAGCGTAGGTAGGTTACTCGTTTGTGTCTTTTTTCACCCTATCCACTTATTTATATATTATTCCAGATTTTGCCCGATGGAAAAATCGAAATACCTAAATATTAAAAACAAATTACGTACTAGTAGATAGGTACAAAAATATTGCTCTTTGCCATTTTGAATTATGTAGATATCTACTTAATTCAATCAAATATTCATAATACAAATCGCACGTTTATGCACGGCTAACTGCTTAAAAAACAATTCAGACCGTTCGGTCGTCGCTGCGGCGCATTCGCGACTGGATGCCCACCGGGTGCCTCGCGAACTCGAGGCGCGTAGCTATGACGCGCTTTCCGACCGTTTGTATGAAGATAGAATACTGTATAGATAATATTACCGTGCCGCAGATCCGCGTTTGCTTAGCTGTGCCTCGTGGCGAGAGCGCTAGGACTCATCTGTCTGACGAATGCTGGTCATGCTATGCAAAATTTACAAATTATTTAATAAATTTTCAACCTTATTACGATAATCTTACATCTGAAAGTCTATTGCGGAAAAATGAATATGTAGATAGTGATTGCCGTCTGTCGAACAACTCATTTTTTAAAATCGATCGAATCGATTTTTAGCAAAGATTTTGAGGTCCCTGGCCTAGAAGTAACTATAATCAATAAGTTGTCATTCAGTACACTTAATCTAAGAATTATTAAGTGTAAAAAAACTATTTTAGTTGCCATAAGAAATCAATTTGTAACGGATAATTAATTGATAATTTGGAACGGTGATTAGCTTAGCACGTCTTACCGGTAGGGGGCTAGGGGCGCTTCCCATACAAATTGAGTTCATATCGCAACCTTAGACCAAACATAAAAAATAATTAAGTACTTAAGTACCTACGACGTGACGGGTTCCACCAAGTTCATAGGTACTGTTTACAAATTCGTAAAAAAGAACATCCTTACACCCGTATTGTAAACATATATTAAAAAAATAGAACAACTCATTCCTATGAATTAAGTTGACTTTTATGTTGTTAATTTTTGTGAAATTGTAAAACGTAAAACTTTATGCAATCGCTCGTATGGGTACAGCTTTATCGCGCTATTATGAACGTTAAAACCAAAACCAAATCGTTATCGTTACTATGAAAATGATAACGGTTTGGTTTTGGTTTTAAAGTTCGTAAATAGCGCGATCGGGGGGCCGTATCCATAGTGTAAGTGTTTATCGTATAAAAAACGTAGCTATTGTAGTTGCGTTAAGAGCTCAATTTGTATAGGCACAGACTTAACTAGGTATAGGAAACGTGAATAGCGCGCCTAGCGGAAAGTAGCGCAAATCATGTTTCCCCATACAAATTTAGCTTAACTACAATAGTTACGTTTTTTATACTAAAAAACTTACACTACGGGTACAGACAGATCAATCCTCAATCGCAATACCTTGATGGGTGACAATAAAGAGGTGCTCATCATGCACAGGCTTTGAAGACTCTGCGCTAAGCATCCTCTGAGCGGCCAGCAGTTTGTCTAGCATTAGATACTCTCCGTACAGCATGCCAGCCTCATTGCCCAGATGGTCGCCATCTTGACCTGCTATGTCGTCTAATGCTGACCTGAAATGAATGAAATAAACAATTTTACAGATAGAACATTAATGAACAGCCGAAGTTCCTAATGGTTGCAGTCATTTCGCTATATTCGCATTATTTGTGCAAACATGGCAATATGGTCTATTTGATTACCTATCTATAATTGCTCAAATATGAACGCAAATATCACACACACTTTACCATCCATTTGTCGGGTACCTGCACATCAAATGAGTGAAAGCAAATAATATTTAATATTTGCTTTCACTCATTTGATGTGCAGGTACCGATGTCCGCCATCCTAACATACTTAAATTATTGTGTGCAGTCGACGTGTTGACGACAAGTTTATGATATTTGCTTAACGATGCTCAAAATTGGAAAGACCGTTTTCGGCGACCGCAATAGTCTTTGTGGGCAACTTATTATCTGCAAGTAAGGCGCAGGCCAGACAGAAACGGGGCGGCGCGCTTCCGGGGCGCTTCCGAGGCGCTTCCGGCGCGCTACTCGCACACTTTTTATATAAACTACTAGCTGTCCCGGCCACGCGTTGCTGTGAGTAGCGTAGCTATTTAAAAAAAAATGTAGACACGTTTTGTAGGTAGGCAGGTAGGTACCTACTATTTTTCCGACGGTAATATTATTTTAATACTAAGTAGTTAAGTACCTATATGAAGGGGATGTAAGTAAACTGTAATAGGTACTAAATAATAATGATGCATATCCCCTATTGTAAAAAGTACCTCTATAATAGATATAACTTGTTGCAATCGGTCGTTAGTGTAAAGTCACTGTACTGTGCTGACATGTCAAAAGTATATACTTACATTGGCTATTCACTGGAAGGAACCTGTCTTGCGACTTGATAAGTTAAAAAAGTGGTTTACTAAAACCGAGTCGGCGTTAAAGTTATGATAATTAAGGTTGTTTGGTAGAGTTCATAGGATATGTACGGATGGGTACGATTTCTCAATCGGATTTATACTTTAAGTCATGTGTTTGTAACTTTGTAATTTTACTTTCTCGTATACGTAGGTAGTAAGTATAGAGGAAATCTTGTAATCGTCAAAAATTGCGTGACCTCGAGATTTTGACGGATTTACACGTTTTGAACCTCCCTGAGTCCAAAAATATTTTTTTTGGAATTATGTCTGTCTGTGCGTTAGCACGATAACTCGAGTATGCTTTAGCGTATTGCAACCAAATTAAACATGCATGTATGACATCAAAATATAAAGTTTCTCTCAACTTTTGAGACGTCGATCACGAAAGTTAAGCAACCAAGTGCGCGGTCTTTACTCGGATGGGTGACCAAAATTTAACATGCATAGGTAGGTATATGACATCAAAATATAAGGTTTCTATAAACTTTTTAGTCGTTTCTGGTATACGAGAAAGTCAAGGGGAGACCACTCCCGATTTGTTTTTCTTTGGAACTCAATAAAGAGTAGGAACGTCTATCTATAAATCAATCAAAGAAGAACTTGCTCCATAAAGGCAACTTTAGTTCGCAATGACCCAAATCGGTTATTCTAATAGTGCTGTAAGCAAAGACTAGCTGTAAGTAACTTGAGCCCTTGATTCCCAATCTGAGACATTAGAACGTACAGGGCTCGATGTTAAAAAAAAGTTAAGCAGGAATGTAGGCAGGTGCAAGCTGTGTGTAAGTTTCTTATCTTTCGAATTTACTTTGCAAATAACACCTAAAATTATCCGATAAGTACCTATAAAGTACTTCAGACCAATTACTTCAGAAACACATTAAAAAACAATAATTTTATTTCAAAAAGTAATTTTCATGATTTTTCATAAATAAAACTCTTCTCAGTTATGCGCATAGTTATAGAAAACTGTAGATCAGCAATGTAGAAGACACAGAAATAAATCAAGATTTATCTTCTTCGATCTTGATTTATTTCTGTGGTAGTAGAGCATACTAACGCGTATATTAGAGCGAGATAGATAGACGCGACTATTTCACGTACACGCAGGCGGCCTAGGTCGCCTGTCAGTCACGTAGAAAAGACAGCAACTGTCAGACTGCAATACTATTTTTGACGCACACGTGTGCATTACTCACACATTGGTGCATTTTTACTTTCTCGTATACGTAGTACGTAGTATAAAGGAATTCTTGTAATCGTTAAAAAATTCGACCTCGAGATTTTGACGGATTTACACGTTTTGGACCTCCCAGAGTCCAAAAATATTTTTTTTGGAATTATGTCTGTGTGTCTGTGCGTTAGCACGATAACTCGAGTATGCTTTAACTTATTGCAACCAAATTTAACATACGTATCAAAATCAAAATATAAGGTTTCTATCAAATTTTGAGCCGTCGATCACGAAAGTTAAGCAACCAAGTGCGTGGTCGGTACTCGGATGGGTGACCAAAATTTTACATGCATGTATGCCATCAAGATATAAGGTTTCTATCAACCTTTGAGTCGTTTCAGGTATACGAGACAGTCAAGGGGAGACCACTCCCGATTTTTTTGGTCTCGCCCTAGTCGATTCATTGCCAATCTATAAGCGTCAGTAATTATAAATCTATGGTTGTATGTACGTTGTATTATAATAAAGTAGGCTTGTTTGCCAGCATCACGTTATATATTTAAAAAAAACTATAAGTATTTATGAAGAAACTCTGCTCTCCAAAAATTATAATTGTTATCCTCTCCTTATGGATATTATTTTTAATAAAAAGTTATAACAAATGCCTCCATACCACCGGTGGTAAGTAGAAGTGAAGTTCAAGTGCGAACATGGTAGTGGTATGTACAAAAATTGTGTAGGTAACTTACAACTGTGAGATCACGGTATGACATTACTGTGGTGAGATATTGTAAGTACCTACCATGTGTAACGTTTCGTCACTCACAACACACATCCGTTATTAATGTGCTAATGCCGTAGTCAAGCCGTTTTTTGCTTCCAAAGAAGATTACGATCGACTTGGCCACACTTAATGGCACTATCTAGGTCAATCAACTTTTCTGAAAAGGTCATTGCCCTTGAATTACATTTTCGGGTTTCTTGGGTTTCGTACCTGGCAGAAATGAAAAATAATTGGGGCCGTAAATTAGAAAAAAAATTCATCGGAATTTTTATTTAATTTTGATTATTTATAGTTATTTTAGTGATGTGACATCTAATATCGATATTTTTTAGGGTTTAGTTCTTCTACATTATGTAAGTATGTTCCTTCTAAAATTAACTATGTAAGTAGGTACCTAGGTATTATAAATTACACCCAATCAAGAATATTCAACCTGTATGCATGTATGAAAAACACAAATAAATTTCATTCACTTTATTTAGATACGAACTTAATTTATTAAATACTTAAATAATAATAATATTATAAGTGTCAATTTAGGTGTGTTTTCTGTGTTACGCTTTCTCTCCTAAAATAATTACATAACCCCTACTTTTTATTTAGATAAAAAACATAACCGACATAGAAAAAAAAATCAAATTACTTAAGTTATGAATGTAGGTACTGGTGTACCCACACCATTTCATATAAGTAATTTGATAATGTTACTATTTTTCATAATGTCACTATTTGAAGGCACTGCATGACCCATACTGCCAGATGTGGCTTTATGTCTAACGAAATGTTACCTGAAGCTCTGCTCAACCCCTCTTGGGGTTATGAGCGTGGTTATATGTTTGTTGGTAGGAGCTTAATTAATATTAAGGTAAGGAGGTATGGTACAGCGATAGCGAATAAGACCAATTTTATTGGTCTGACGATGGGATTCGGCTTGTCAGGTCTGGGCTGAATTTCGTTTTATAGTTAATTTCCCAGTGAGTTTCTAATATTTGTGTCGTCTTACATAATTTAGGGTGATAGTAATCCCAATCCTCAGCTATGATCTCACAACTTCGGTTTCTATCATAAAATTTCAAAAAATAAAAAAATAAGTGTTTTTTTCGAACTCTGACGTTGTTGGCAGAATCACCGTCAAAAAGCGGTGGAGCCATACATTAAGAAAAGAAGAAGAAGAAGAACGATAGCAATTTGCTTTTGAAGTTTCTCCCGAGTTCTTGTTGTAGATATAACACGTGTTGAGATAGGTGCTCCTTTTTTAACCCCCGACGCAAAAAGAGGGGTGTTATAAGTTTGACCTGTCATGTGTATCTGTCCGTGGCATCGTAGCTCCTTAACGAATGGACCAATTTTGATGCGATTTTTTTGTTTGAAAGTTGACGTGATTAAGTGTTCTTAGCTATAAATTTATTTCGGGGTTACATAAAATTTTTAATTTTGTAGTTTTTAACTCAGTCTGCCGTACAATTTATTGTTACCTACTCTATATGTAAGATTTTTTCTCGATATTGGCTTAATGATGAAGCGAAATCATAATAAAAATTAAAGAAGATTTGGTTTTGGTTTCTACGTTCGTATATAACGCGATAAGGCGTCATGCAAGATAAATCTTTTTTTACCCGACTACGGGGAAATCAAAAAGAACGGTCATGTTTTTAGCAGTTTGTATTATAATTATGTATGTTCCTCCGTAGCGCCTAAACGTGCCTAATTAATTCGATTTTGATGAAAGAGGTGTCAATCGATTCATTACTATGGTCCGGATTACATAGGCTACATTTAAACCGACTTTAACAATAGGAGTCAATTTTACCTTGCAAATCCCGACTTAAAAGGATTTCATTCCTTAATTTATTCAGTAGTTGGGTTACAGTTTTTTAAACTTTTCGCTAGTTATGAACATTTTGGCGACATTTCAGGTTTTTTGGGATAGACGGGGGTTAGAGTGGGTCATGTGAAGTATACTTATATACAAATATACTCTGTGGTCATGGGTGGGTAGGTATTTATTTATTATTTTATTTATTTATAATAATTAAACTGGCTGAACCCAATTACATAATTATACATGGAAGAATTATTTTACAACAATTATTAATGTATATTATGACGGTAGCGTCAGATTGAAGCGGGTGATGTTTGCATTTGATTTATTTTTAATTTACTTATTCGACATGATTTTTTATTTATTTATTTAGATTAATTAAAACTTCTTAACTTAAATAAATTAAAACAATTTGAACTTAAACGATTAAGTATTTATTTATTTGTAAAAGTTTTTAAATAAGTACCTCATTGAACTTTCGGTGTATTCTTCTCGGTTATATAAAATAGAAGATGTCATACAATATTATTATTAAATTAGCGGCACCACCTTATTACCTACCCAAATAAGGTAGAAATGAAAATATTCATTTAAATTTAATGAATATTTTCACTTTATTTGCTATATTTTTCTCACAATGCGTAAATATCTACTTATTGTAGCAATGTCAAGAAATGTACCTAATTAAACTATGCATCATTACGATGTTAATAATTTTTTGCCTCACCCGCACGTGGTAATTTCCAATCACATCAGATAATATTTTAATGTAAGTAATTAAGTTTTAACTGACGGATTCATTCAATATTTGTCTAAATATATTCTTGCATTAAGAAGTATTACCTATGTAAAAAGGACATTAAAAATAATCAGTAAAAAAAATCTACTTACAATGTTTATCTAAGTACCTACCTATTTTTAATAATATTTAAATCAATTATATCAATAAAATACACTTACCTCATAGGACAAGCCATCTTTCCCGGCAAAAAGTTTCAGAGACAAGATAGATTCGAAATTCAAATAGGTCCGATACGATGAGCGCGCACTTTCGCCGCGCGGCGTCACACGATACTGGCTGGTTGGTTCGATGCCGGCGAGAGACATTAGTGGCGTTGGTTTCGTCATCCCCTTGATAAGTGTAATTTAAAACTTGCTGATATTGATTGAATGGCACTTTTGAACCGGTAAATCGGCGATAGTAATCCGGAAGGGAAACAGCGATTAGGAAGACGTTGTCGCATTGAATTACCCACGTTGTTATATTTTTGTCTGCATATTAGTTCCTTTATGAGTAGTATGGTAATTGCGATGAAGTAAGGTCTCCGCTAGCAACATAAATACACTCACCGTTACGGAAACTTAGCTAAGCTAAGTTTTCGATATGGTTCATGTTTAATATTTTTAGTCACTTAAATCAACGTAAACGGGTTCAATATTGACTGTGTTAGCTAATGTTTTAAGATGGTTTTTAATGTCGCTAATGAAGCTTTTGTTAAGAAAAAAATGTTAATTCAAAATCTCTCATTATTACACGAAAAGTAAGTCTCTTATCAAGCACAACATAATTAAATGTCTTTCAAATTTCTTTGACCTATATGCATTTTAATATCGGGTGTATCCCTCGTGCCCTGATGACAGCCTGCATGCTGGATGGTATTACGTACATCCACTTGCGAAAGGCTGTTCCAAGCATCCAATACTGCACTTCGGAGCTCGTTGAGTGTTTGCGGCGGGTTGGGAGAAGTCTTTCTTCTCCTTTTTAGCATGAGTCAGATCTGCTCGATGGGATTTAAATCTGTGCTTCGAGCAGGCCACTGAAAATTTTGGATTCCAGCGTCACGAAAGTATCCGCCCACGCATCACGCTACGTGTGGACCAGCATTGTCGTGCATCAAAAGAAACTGGTTTTACCCACCCTATAAACCCCATATAGGGCACAACATAATGCTCCTATGGGATCTCTCCGATGTTAATCGTTTGTCAACGGCAACTGATTCAGTACGAGCACCGGAACTTATCTTCCCCAAATCACTATCGAGCCTGCATGAAGGCTAACTCTTTCTGTTGTAGTGATGGGCAGGAACCGCTCTCCCCTTCCTTTCCACACACACTCTCGACCATCTGGTGCACGTCAAGCCATTCTAAACACGTCAGTGAACAAAACTCTAGACCATTGCTTGTGAGTCCAATTGACGTGTTCACGTGAGAATCGAAATCTAGCTACTCGGTGCTGTCTGAGCAACTCTGGACCGCAGGTTGACTTGCGTCCCTTTAAATTTACCGTCTCCATTATTCTTCTTATTGTAGGCTCGCTAACATTCACACCCCTCATGTTTTGGAGCCGCTGGCGGATTTCAACTGCAGTGAGGTAGCGGTTTGTTAAAATTTCTACCGATCATTTAAGCTAATATACCTACACCTAATATTCCACTGTCTGGCCGGCAGGTGAAGCTTTCTGTCTCCTAGCATCGTTTCAAGGCATTAATGAGCGCAGAATATTGAGTGCAATAGGGACGTCACATTTTGTGACTCCCTTATTGATTAAAGTTACGGCTTGTGCAAATTGCACTGGTGCTAAAGCCATCTTTTTGGTTTTAATGAAGGTTAAGTGCTAATTTGAATCCACAAATTCACAAAAGTTCAGTACCGAAGACCTACAGTTTTACAGTATCTGACTTAAAAACTTGAACTTGTTTGCTCAAATGACCTGATGCGACTGAAACTTAAATAAAAACTGACCCCATAACACTAGGAATCAAACATTATGAATTATCTTCTTGAAATAAAGCTAAACATTTTTTTCATCTACTAAGCATAATTCGTTACACACTTAAATTTTTTGTCGCCGCGATTTAAGGGCTTGGCCGAGTTTCCGTGCCCGCGAGTGTATTGTATAACGCGAAAGTGAGTTTGTTTTTTCGTTTGTTACGCTTTCACGCCTAAACCACTCAACCAATTTCGATGAAATTGGGTATGAAGATCGTTTGAGATCCTGGGCTTAGAATAAGATAAGATTATTATAGAATTCAAAATGTATGGAATGGAGGAAAATGGTCAATTAGGGTAGACTGACGTGTGACTGTGAGCTGTAATTCGTGAAAGCGATCTCTACAGTGAACGCCTGGATCTCTATAGGTACGTACGTACGGTACGTATGATGATGTCAAAGATAACGTCAATGATAAATAAACAAATCGTATCGCGTCGTGTAAACGTGTGTTTTTGTTGCCTCAGCTTTCAAAAATGACGGTATAATCAGGTATACTACACCATATTCGTCTTGTTCTAAATGCGTATTTGGTATTCAAATCGTTAATTATGTTACGTTTGGGGGTCAAGGTTGTAAAATGTTTTTTTAATAACCCGGCGTTAAAGCGTTACGTTTATTGGGCTCGGTTATTATGAATTTATTAATTATTAAATGAAAATATGCTTTTTGCTTACGACAACTCAAATATTTATTTTTCTCTATCAAAATTGATAAGTCAAATTTATAAAGACAGTAATTTTAAAATATCAAAAAAGGTACCAAAAAGTTTGTATAGCTATGCTATCTACTACATTACCCCCTTTCCAGTAACTGCGTTACGATACTATTATAAACTACAGTTAACAAGAATTACAAACAATAACATAAATAAAAACATTAAATTTTCAAACATAATCACTGTTAAAAAAAATATATAAAATAAAAATCACTTAAAATATTTTTCGGGTATCTTAACTCTCCTTCCTATTCTAGTTCTAATTTCTTTAGGGGTTTGCCGTATTACATTATGGAATAATTTTATTTTTGCGTTTACAAACGCGTAATTATAATACTAGAAAAATGCACTGAAAAAAATCGACTTGCCTCAGGCGGGACTCGAACCCGCACCTTCCACAATCCGGGTGGACGCGTTGACCAATTTCGCCACCGAGGCACTGCTTTTCGCTGTCGAAATTTGTCAGTGCTTGGTGCTTATGTTTTTATGGTAAACATCGTTTCATCAAATCTTTGAAATTTGCACTTCCAAGACCCGAACGAAATATTTTTGCAAATATTTGACGCCCAGCTAAGATGAAACTACCTTACATTATGGAATAATTTTATTTTTGCGTTTACAAACGCGTAAATATAATACTAGAAAAGAGGCAAGTCGATTTTTTTCAGTGCATTTTTCTAGTATTATATTTACGCGTTTGTAAACGCAAAAATAAAATTATTCTATAAACACAGTTGTCATACTTGGAAGCCAAAAATCCAATATCTACAAGGTAGGGTATTTTTTCATTCCAGCAGCGGGCTGCTTGCTTAAGCCCATAAATGGCTTTCTTAAGCTTACAAACCTTCCTCTCTTGTCCCTTCTTGACAAATTTATCTGGCTGTTCCATATAAATTTCCTCATTTCATTCGCCATTCAAAAAGGCTGTAGTAACATCAACATGATGTACCTCCAGATCCATTTCAGCAGCCAAGCCTAATAAAAGGCGAATCGATGACAACCGTACTACGGGCGCAAATGTCTCGAAATAGTCTAAACCATAAACTTGTGAATAGCCTTTGGCAACAAGACGTGCTTTATGCCTTTCAATAGAACCGTCTGCTCCACGTTTCAAATTAAATACCCATTTGCATTTGACAATATTACTATCTGGTGGTCTGTCATCTAACTCCCAAGTGGCATTTTGAATAAGCGAGTCATATTCCTCCTTCATCGCTTTATGTCAAAGATCTTTATCCGATCGTTCCAGCGCATCTTCGACTGAGAGAGGATTTGTGACGCTAGGCGTAAGAAAGTTATATATCATATCTGTATCGCGCTTTGGCTTTCTCACTCTCTGCGATCTCCTTACCCCCACTTCTTCAACAGGGTTTGAAGACACTTCCTGTTCACTCTCTACGGCAGCCACAGGGGATTCCTCAATTCGAACTTCAGACACATTCCGAAAGTCTTCCGAATCATGAAACTCGTCCTCCTCGCGTTCTGACAACATATCTGGAATCTCATTACTTAATATCTCTCCTTCGGTGTTGGAATTTGACGAGCTCTGACGACTTTCAACTTGACATTCAAGCTGCAAAGGAACTTCTTCGAACTTAACACTCCTTTCTGTAGAAGTCCTATCATCATTGTCAAATTGACCTTCCATAAATACAACATCCCGAGCAACAATTACTCGCTTTGGATTGTTAATATTATCAGCCAATCTATACCCTTTTTGTGTCTCACCATACCCTACCATAGTCATAGTTGTTGACCTAGGGTAGACCCTAGGTCAACAACTAACTACAAGAAGAAGTTAGAACTTCTTCTTGTAGTTTTTAACTAAAACCTCAGCTTTACTCCCAAATATTTTAAGGTGAGAAACATCTACCTTCTTACCAGACCAAGCCTCCTCTGGTACTTTACCTGTAAGAGCCATAGTAGGGCATCTATTTTTTAAATATACAGCTGTCAAACATGCTTCTCCCCACCATCTCTTATCAAGACCTGAATCGTGCAGCATGCATCTGGCCTTTTCTGTTATAGTTCTGATAGTTCGCTCCGCAACTCCATTTTGTTGAGGAGTATAAGCACAACTTGTTTGGTGAAGGATACCTTTCTTCTTAAATTCATTTTCTAATCTCCTGTTGACAAATTCCGTCCCGTTGTCGCTTCGAATAATTTTATTTTCTTACTAAGCTGATTTTCAACAAATTCTCTAAAAATCATAAACTTATCAAAAACTTCTTCTTTTGACTTCAATAAATAAGAAAATACCTTGCGACTGAAATCATCCACGAGAACCAACGCATATTTTGCGCCTCCCCATGATGGAACCTCCATCGGGCCTGCTAAATCCATATGAACTAAACCTAACAATTCAGTAGCTCTGTTCACTTTGTTTCTAGGAAACTTTTGTACACACTGCTTACCTTTACAACAAGCTGCACAAGGCGTCAGCTCATAGCTATTACCTGTATTAGTAAAACCTGATACCAAAGGTTTCAACTTAATCATTTGCGCACAAGACAAGTGACCTAGCCTTCTATGCCATAAATTAGAAGCATTAGCTACGTGATCAATGTTATCCGCAACAGGCATTGCCTTATGATCCGCCGTATCAACAACATACAAACCATTTCTCAAAGTTCCTATAAATAAAGGTTTAGCATTAATATTTACAGATTTATGGTCATAAACTTTACAATATTTACTATCAAAAACAACTATCTTATTATGTTCAGTTATCTTTCTAACAGATAACAGGTTTGTAATCATATCCGGTAAATGCATAACATCTTCAACTGTCACATTGACGATGTCACCATTATTACGTGCCCTTATATTGGCATTGCCTCGTAATTTCGAAACTAGCTTACAGTTGTTAGCCGTTGTAACACCATCTACATTATTACTTACATTACTCAACATATCCTTTCTATATGTCATGTGAGCACTTGCACCGGAATCGATTACCCATCCTTCATAGCTACTAACTTGTAAACAAGTAACAACTACATTCGAATCAGTTGCCACGCTAGCTACATTACCCATTTGTGTTTTATTTTTAGAGGACTTAAATAACTTACATTGCCATTTAAAATGACCTTTCTTTTTACAAAAGTGACAAACAATATCCTTTTTGTATTTACCACTACCACTTGAACTGACATTCATTACTGTATCAACGCCACTTGCTTCACGTCCTTGCTTACGCTGATCCTCTTTCAGTAAAGCAGCCATGACAGTATTCGTCGATATACCTGAATTACCTGAATGCTGGAGGGCCATCACCAACGGATTGTACTCGTCCGGCAGTCCAGCCAGCATTATGATACCAATGAATTCATCGTCGAGACCTGCTTTGATAGCAATCAACGCCTGTTGTGTCCCTTGAATCTCGCTACAATAAGCCTCCATAGTAGGAAAGTCGTTCAATTTTATCCGGAACAACTTCCTTAAAAGACCAAGTCTACGGGTTAAGCCACTATCAGCATATGCATTTTGTAAGCATTCCCATGTCTCTTTTGCGGTTACAGCGTTCATAATTAAAGGATAAACGCTCTCGGAACACATTAAGCAGATTTTGGAACGTGTTTTAGCGTCACGTTTCTTGTCGTCCTCAGAGACTGTCTCCATCGTAATACAGTCTACAAGATCGCACTCCGTCAGATACATTTGCATAGCAAACGACCAAGTGCCATAGTTTGCTTGGCCGATCAACTTACTGAACGTTGGCGACTGCATCTTGGTAACAAACACAACACAACTATCCTATATTATTTAATATTTACATTTATCGCAGTACCATGAAAAATCTGGAGCCTGGGCCCATAACCTGATAAAATATTAAGATTTAGGAATAAAAGTTGTTCATCCTTAGACAGTTGGTTTTTATTGACAGACAAGACATAAGGCACAGTTCTTAGATTAAAACTAAAACATAGTAGAATACCATAATGGCCAGTATTACTAACATCGTGGCCCTGAAAAGGGCCGTCCGGAACTAGCCGTGGTGGGAAAACAAAAACAACTTGACCATGACATGTGACTTCGAATCCCAAGACGACACACTTGACATCAAAAGCCATACACCCGCCGAGAAAGTTTCCCCACCACGTTACCAGGGTCCGCCACGAGGAGGCTTCCGGACGTGGACCCCTCAAAACGGACCCCTAAGGGGTCCGTGGACCCCCTTTAAGAAACCCTGTATTATAGCATAATGGATTCTACCAACTTCAGAGTTCGAAAAAAACACACAAACATAGATTAATATTTATATTTACTTATAAGTACTTACCTGTACTTACACACAAATTAAAAAATAATACAAAATTACATGACAGCATGTCTGTCTGACAATCTATTTTTAAAATGTTTTTATTAAATTATTAATGATTTTTTTCATAAGATAATGTTACAGTTTACCTACGTTGATATATAATAAGTACTTTGTAATATTGCTTGAGGAATTTTGGTACTTACTGTATTAATTGTGATTGGAATTGGTTGAAATCATGTATGCAACGTCAAAATTACTGAGGTTAGTATTTTAATCTAAGATTTTATGTGAAGAATGGCTAGGTCAAGGATAGTGGATATTTATTATTTTATCAATTTCATATTATCGTACGATATTCTTAATTTACTTACCAATATAATTTAGTATCTCTGAAATTAAAACGAACGACATTACCCATGTCTGCCTTTTAAAGTTAGGAACTCTAAGGAGTCTTTGGTGGGAAACCAAATTCAAAATTGTGTACGAATGGATTTTGTGCATTGGAATGTAGTAATATTTTGATGCACAAGCATCTGTGTTGAAGAGAATAAATTTATAAGGAATCATTGAAATATAGGTTTTGTTGTGTACATACAACGTTGTGGATTTATAGCGAGAGTTCCCCCTAATCAGTCGCTTGGCCGCTACGCTATCATTTTAAGCGAAAACTAAGATAAAAAATAATAGTTAAAAAAAAACTAAAAAACACTTTTATGATTTAAATTGGACTAAAAATTGAAAAACAACTTTTAGTAAGTATAGAAACTAAATGATGAACGAAAAGTATAATTAGGTACTATTTAGAGAAAAGCGTGGGGTTCTTGAAAATATCCGATCGGTACCTACAATTAAATTGAGCACCCCACGCTTTTCTCTAAATATGTAGTAATTATTCTTTTCGTTCATCATTTAGTTTCTATACCTACTAAAAAGTTATTTTTCAGTTTTTAGTCTGAAATAACATAAAAGAACAGTTTTTTTACCCTATTATTTTATTTTTCACTTTTTAGTGCGAATTATAACCGCCGATGAAAGTAGGTATTATTTATACCCTTCACCTTCACTGTCAACATTAACATAACAATGACAACGCCATCTAGTGACGTATAGCTGAACTAACATCCCAAACGTTTAATTTATTAGTCCCGCGCGATTCTAATCAGGTTAATGGCATATTCTTATCGAATTATTGTAATGTCATCGGTCTTTGATAAGTCTATAAAGTTTAAATGAAATCTGACCGTTTAAAGTGGGTCAAAATCGAGGCCAAACGAGTCAGTTACATACATACAAACAAACAAACATACAGGTGAAACTAATATAAGCATGTAAAAAAAAATGAAGGCATGGCTGTATGTCTTGGATTGCTTTGCTGTGGCGTATTAACGTCGCGTTAAAACCTGACGTTGCGTCATGTTTTAACGCGACGTATTCGTGCGAACGGGGCGTAGACAGAGAGAGAAGTGTCTTCACACACTTCTCTGTTTACGGAACGGGGGATAAGGATAATTAAAAAAGTTATTGTCCATGAATGGATGGTTGAATGGAGTGTTTGGCGGGAAACCATGGCGTCTGGATGTCGATCTTTATTTCGATACCTAATTCAAAATTGCTTCGGAGTGGATTTTGTGCAGTGAAAGTAGTGTCGTTTCGTTGCATAAGCATCCAGTGTTGACGAACAGTTATAAGGAATCATTAAAATAAAGGTTTTGTGCATATGACGTTGAGAATTGTATAGTGGTTGGAAAGCCCACTATACAATTCTCATCATATCATACAGTCACCATCATGAGGTCTGTACCATGCATTTCTTGCCAAGCACTCCCTAGATTCATTAAAATGTGTGGCACCCACATTTTATTGCAAAAATCAAGAAAGAAGATATGATACTAAAGACTTAGCCGTATGGGCTAGATCTCTTTGTCGTCCCGTAACAGGGAAAATTTAAGAAAAAAAAGATGGTCGAATGAGCCTTCGTACTCATTAACGAAAAACATTTTTGCTAAGCCTGCAAATCATCGAAAAGCTATTTAACTGATGGGGGTTACTTAAAACGTAGTGATTATATACTCTTTGGGGTTACCTACTTGATCGATGGACCGTTTCATCAAATAGTTAAATGAAAAAACTTCGATGTCAATGATAGTACTTCTAGTGCCCATGTTCTTAGGATAAATAAAACTAGGTATTTTAGTAATATTGTTAGTAATTTTCTCAGACCAAATAAAAAGTGGTCTAAGGTGATTTTCACCAAAAGTTTCTTATGTAGTTCAACATAGAATTACTGATTGACTTCTTTTCACATAAATTTAAATCTAATAAAAAACACAAAGGTTGATCTAATTTATTCTTATTTTAACTTTATACATTTACTGCCTTATTCATAAACACTATAAAAATATTTTAGTTATTACCTTATTAAAAAGTGTTTTGTCTCATTCATCTCGTGCCAGAGTGACAGAGACAAACAATTTATAAACTTCTAATAAATTCACTTGTTTTTATGAATAAGGGGGTTATTGTTTAGAGATGAGTTTTGTAAATTAGACCTTCGCACATGAGGCACTCGCAGAAATGTATGTACTATCAGTATTAAGGGAGTTTGTTTGTATGTATATATGTACGTGTACATACATTGTGGCTATTCGATGAAATTACTCATCGAATAAATATGTACTTAGCTCTTCGTTGATTTGGGTTTCGCAAAAATATCTTTCGTTAATGAGTACGAAACCCAGTTAACAGTCAAAGTCAAATCTGACTGACGTATCTTTGACATTTACCTACGCATTTTATCTCGCAAAAATAAATCATTCGGAAAACAGAGTGATAAAATTTGCTTCAAGTCATTGTAATTGTGAAGGATATCGCATTTATAATAGCATTTGATAAACCGGTGAGTAATGTAAAAGACGACTATATAATCTGATTAACAATAATATTCATAGTGCAAGTCTTTTGAAATAATATTTATTTGTATATACCTTTCAAAATATTTTACTATTTATCCATATTTCTTTAGGGACAATCTACCTAAGTATTTATTTACTACATTCTTAAGTTATAAGCAAGAACTCTTTACGTAATCTTAAACAAAAATAAGTTACTTTTCTTGCATTCTGCAACTAACATATTGTCATATTAGGCATATTTATTCTGTAATGAAATGAGTTAGTATCATAATTATTTGTTTGACTAAGTTATCTTAATTATAGTTGCTGTTTAAATGTTCCTTATTATCCTCTGTGGAATCACATTTCAAATATTAAAAGTTATTTTACTTTAAAGCAACTGGTTCTATTGTATAAACTATTTACATATTGTAAGTTTTTGAACGAATTGGTAGGTACAGTTTATTTTTTGTTACCTTTTTGTTTCCTTGTGTTTTTGTGGGACTAATATTCCAGTTCCCAGGGCTCTCATCCGTTACTTATTTTTGAAATAACGAAACTTGGCAATGGATACTCTTATTTGTGTTTAAGATTGTAATGCATACTCGCCTCATAAATGTGTTTAAGAGTGTATGCATACTAAAAATTTAATATTTTATACTGCCAGACCTTTTCTGTGGGAGGTAACTAACCCCAGAGGCTTTATATCTCACAAAAAATTGGCAATGTTGCAGCATTCCATATGCAATGCAGCAAGATAGCAACATTGCTGTAACATTTACAGGTTTATTAGGTGTTCACTACAGAGTTTTGCAAGCAACTGGCAAAGTTAAAAAATGAACTGGCTTTATTTTTACTTTTTATTTATTTTTGATAATATTCCGTATAACAATTATACATATAAAAAATTGTGAGTGGTCTCCCTTTGACTTTCTCGTTTACTGCAAACGACTCAAAAGTTGATAGAAACCTTATATTTTGATGTCATACATGCATGTTAAATTTTCTGTCACCAATCCGAGTACCAACCGCGCACTTGGTTGCTTAACTTTCGCAATTGACGACTTAAAAATTGAAAGAAACATAATATTTTGATGTCATACATGCATGTTTTTGGTTGCAATAAGTCAAAGCATTCTCGAGTGATCGTTTTAACACACATACACAGACATAACACCAAAAATGGTATTTTTGGACTCACGGAGGTCCAAAACGTGTAAATCAGTCAAAATCTCGAGCTCGAGTTTTTTAATGATTACAAGACTTCCTCTATACTACGTATACGAGAAAGTAAAAATAGTAGGTACTTCAAGTTTAACAAGAGTAAATTATATCCCTCACTACAATCCCAACCTGTTAACTGTAAATCTGGCTGCCTTGCCAAGCTAGTGAGTATACATACACTCTTAAACATATTTAGAGTATCCATTCGTAAATTTCATTACTTCAAAAATAATTAACATCTGGGGCCCCTTGGATCTTATTCTATAAATGTGCAGTGGAGCATATGGAATTGCCTTAATAAAACTTACTTTTATTGACTTGACAAAAACAGCAATTATACATATTATGCCATTTTCTTTAACAGTGTACCTTGGATGAGAGGAGTCTATTTTCTTGACAGTGCTTTGAGACTTGTTTGACATGAATTCTTGCACTACCTATACTATGAGTTATAGGGTCAGATGTTTTTTACAAAACTAATTATGTTATACACAAATGGATATAATGTATGTATGCAAGTGCAGTGCAGAATATTGTGAAGCATACAATTATCTGGATGAATTAGGTGGTGAATTAGAAGATACAACTTTTATATGGATAAATAATAAAGTAATAAAATTGTTTATTCATTATTAAAGTGCAAGATTTCTTCAAATGTAAATAATATTATTTTTTAAAGTAGTGTATCTGCACATAACTTGGTATTAAAACACTCATGGATACTGTTAAAGAAACGCCAAGGCTCGTTTTTTTTAATCTCCCACTTGTGTTTTAATAACCCCTATTATTTGACAGTTCATAAACTACTATTTGGGTTTTTCTGGTAAAAAACTATTTGTTATCTCAGTGATTTTTTGCAAATTATATGGCAGAATAAAATTTTCTGTATGGGTTAGATAACTTTGCCTTCCCATTTTGCCATGAGTTTGTTGCCACGGTTTTCGCCAATGTTAAGTGAAAACAGACGATTGTACCATAGATTGAGTTAAAAATGGAATCTCTCAACACATGTTTTTACAACAAGTACTCTCCCGAGTTCTTGTCGTCCCATAAGTATGTTATTTTTTAAGAAAAATAAATGTAGTATAATGAGTCTGACTGATGTGATAATGGCCATTATGTTACAGTTTGCTTTTAATTTTCATTTTGATTAGCTGTATTAATAAGTATGTTATTTTATGTTCATCTTTGGGATCATAATTCGAATATTATGACACAAGTGTAAATTAAACTATTTGTATATGAATGTAATGTGTTCTAAAAATATATTTGTATTTTTTTTTATTTAGAATAATGGGTCAGACGCTATCTGAGCCGGTGACAGAGAAGCAGTCTACAACATGCCAGGACCACAGATACCTGGTGGGCTCATCATGCATGCAGGGCTGGAGGGTGTCCATGGATGACTCGCACACACACATCCTCTCTCTGCCAGATGATCCTGGAACTGCATTCTTTGCTGTCTATGATGGTCATGGGGGTAAATATTTCTCCAGAATCAAGTACTTATCAATATTTTGAAAAAAGGAATATAAGTATTAAAATTTTTAATACTTACCTACTAAAAGAATTTATTGATAAAAAAATAGGTTCAGGATCTAAGTTCAATTTGTTGTTTGTTATCAAACCTTCTTGATGACAAAACAACAATTTGAACTCGAAAATCTAGTATCTAATTTAACTTATTTTTCTCTCCAAGCATTTAGTTTATTTATCTCTAATTGATATAAAGTTCAAATATCAAAACTTTGTTGGGTCATCTGTAATAATTGGTCTGATTTAATATTATGGTATTACCACATGTATGTTATTTTTTTAATTGCAGGTGCAAATATAGCAGAGTACGCAGGCAAACACCTACACAAGTTCATAACAGCAAGACCAGAGTATCATCTCGGAAACATTGAAGAGGCACTAAAGCAGGTATTCACCTGATACTAATCTACTTAACGTTAGACATTGTGGTGACGCCATTCTGGTAGGGCAAAAACTGCTTACATCAAGCAGAGCAAGTTCCCTATTACTAATATGAAACTTCCACCTTGTCCTTTGCACAACAATACAGCACACTCAATTACTCGCAACACACCCGCAAACGGGAGCGAAGACCCGGTTCGTACACGTTGCGCATTACTACAGACATGTGCTGGGGCGCTTCTCATCTACCCCTTCACGACACGGTCTGAGTCCTTAGAAGCAACCTCACGGCTCGCCTACGTCATATCCGCTATCGGTTGAACTATGCTCAGCCGAACTCTACCGATCGAATTAAACGTATGTAAAAGTATGCGAGCACGTACACTCTTAACGCAACTACAATAGCTACTCTTGAGATGCTCTCTAACTTGAAAACTGCGGTGACATTCTGATGTCAATCTGGAACCAACAGACTTAGGTTATGTATACATAGAGAAGCTTATCTTTGTCTAATCACTACATAGTATAAAACAAAGTCGCTATCCGCCGTCTGTCTGTCCCTATGTATGCATAGATCTTTAAAACTACGCAACGGATTTTGATGCGGTTTTTTTTAATAGATAGAGTGATTCTTAAGGAAGGTTTATATGTATAATACATGCATATTTACATAAGCATTGCATTGCACCCGTGCGAAGCCGGGGCGGGTCGCTAGTGTTATAATAAAGAAAGGCTACTTATAGAGTTTCTCTCGAGTTCTTGTTGTAAAAACACGTGTTGAGAGACTCCATGCTGAACCCAAATCAACCGTTAAATTTTTGTTACTTTAGTTACATTTTCACTGGACATTGGCAAAATGCATACGTATAATGCGACTCGAGCCATTAATTAAGAATAAAATAGACTTGGACATGTTATAATAATCACTAATGATGGTCGCGTTAATGTAGGTTAAATTATACCCTATATGTTATTCCAATGTATGAGCTATATTGTTGTAAACTTTCATTAAAATCCGTTAAGTAGTTTTTTCTTGAAAGAGTAACAAACACACCCATCCACACAAACTATAACGTTTATAATATTAGTAGGATATGTATATAGAATTTCATATTTCCTTTCAGGGTTTCCTTGATTTAGATCAGGCTATGCTTGAAGAAGTAATGCTGCAAGAGAAAGTAGCTGGCAGCACTGCCGTTGTTGTGCTCATCAAAGAAAACACCTTGTACTGCGCTAATGTGGGCGACTCGAGGGCTATAGCCAGTGTCAGAGGCGCCGTAAGTATTAAACACAGTACAATATAGCTTTTTTGAATGCTGCCCGTTAATCATCTTACTAGCGGTCGCCCGCGGCTTCGCTCGCGTTCATGTCGGTTATCGCGCCAAAAAGTATCCTAGGTTATTCCCAGGGTCTCGATCTATCATCACAGCAAATTTAATTAAAATTTCTTTAGTGGTTTAGGCGTGAAAGCGTAAATAAACAAACAAACTCAATTTCGCATTTATAATATTCGATAGGATGGTAACCCAGACACACGACATAGCATGGCAGCTTTACTTGATTGTTCTTCTATAAGGTGGAAGTCGTTTCCTCATGTCGATCCAAATTGCTAATTGTGCCTATTTCTTCTGAATTTGTATTGAACTGAGCCCTATACTTTACCACTAGTTGCCTTGAGCATTGTGGTTGGCGGTTACTCAAATTGACCTTGAAGTGACCTTGTGCGATAAGTCGAAGCATTCTTGTGCTAGCTCGTTTTGATTCATTTGCGTAGGATTTTTAATAGTTTTTCATAATTAATCTTCAAATTTTTATATCATGCCTGCATGCCAGTATTTTATATTCACTTTTTACATCTTATTTGGAAAAAAAATATGTATAAAGAAAACAGTTTTCTTGAAATAGCAAGAAGGTTTTTGTGACACAGCATAGATAAAAAACAACTTAAAACGAAAGTTACTGTGCAAGTAAAATCCATGTAAACTAGTATTCAATCTAAATTCATTCAAAAGAGGAATTCGTAAAGATGGAAGTACCATCCAGGTTGCAAGGTGAGGGCGGGGCGGCTAGTGATTATCTCGCACTCTCTGGTGAAAGAATTTAGTTTCCTTTTCTATGAAAAACTAGCTTTTGCCCGCGACTTCGTCCGCGTGGAATAGTTACTTCGGGCAGCATTTATTTTTTACGGTATTTCTTTCTTATCAAGTGCCATGGTTTTTTTTTTTTACCACGCCCACACCAATCATCTAGCTCGAAGTAAGTATTATTAAGAACTTGTGTTACGGATACTAGATAACGGTCATTTTTTTTTAATATACATAATAATTTTAGATATTTTTATAAATAAATTTAAATAAATATATAAACAACCATGACTCGCAAACAAACATTCGTGTTCGTCACACAAACATTTGCCGCTACCAGGATTCGAACCCGGACCGCTTGACGTGAAGCCAGCTATACTGACCACTCCACCACGACGGCGTCGATTTTATCTTTGATAATGACGAAAAAATGCCTATGTTGATTTTCAGACTTTGTCACACCATTTCCCCCTTTTAGGGGTTGAATTCTGAAAAAGCCTGAATACATAGATATAGGAAACTGTAGATGGGCAATGTGAAAGAGGAAGAGCACACTAACACGTATGTTAGAACGAGATAAATAGACGAGACCATTTCACGAGACGTACACGCAGGCGGCCTAGGTTGGTCTGTCACACCCGTATTCACAAACATTACTATGAGGTTTCTCGACTCTTGGATAAGTAAACGCATTGCATTGAATAGAGCTCTGCGATTGGTTCGATTCTGTTGCCTAGTTCACATCGTTGAAAACTTTTGACATGCGTGCAACTTAAACATTTTCGTCAACTTAACATTTTAACGAAACTGCGAACATGTTTAAGGCTTATACATGTTCGCACTTTTAGAAAAATTTCCAAGATTGCGGTTATATCCAATAATTTTTGACAGTTCAACGCGATAAATGGCTATATCATATCATATCGTATCGTGTTTTGGCGGTCATGCTAGGCAGGCTGGCAGCTAGCGTTTCCGCGCGAAAATTCATAATCGATAATAAAACTAATTATTTAAGGCATTTTTGGTTTTATAAAATTGAAATAAAAATTCTACTGGTTAATTACACTCTCAGGATTGATTTAAAACAGTTTTCATAAAATGGTGTAATATCGTATTGTGGTTCATAATATTCGTTATACGTGAAAAATGCACTGAAAAAAAAAATCGACTTGCCTCAGGCGGGACTCGAACCCGCACCTTCCACAATCCGGGTGGACGCGTTGACCAATTTCGCCACCGAGGCACTGCTTTTCGCTGTCGAAATTTGTCAGTGCTTGGTGCTTATGTTTTTATGGTAAACATCGTTTCATCAAATCTTTGAAATTTGCACTTCCAAGACCCGAACGAAATATTTTTGCAAATATTTGACGCCCAGCTAAGATGAAACTACCTTACATTATGGAATAATTTTATTTTTGCGTTTACAAACGCGTAAATATAATACTAGAAAAACCTGAGGCAAGTCGATTTTTTTCTGTGCATTTTTCTAGTATTATATTTACGCGTTTGTAAACGCAAAAATAAAATTATTCCATTCGTTATACGTGTTTACATATTCGTAGTGAGAAATAAAGAACATTGTGTTCCAGGTGGAAATGCTCTCCTACGATCACAAGCCCAACAACGAGGAGGAATTGCGCAGGATCAGAGCAGGAGGCGGATGGGTTCAGCTCAACAGAGTAAACGGGAATCTGGCGTTGTCCAGGGCTTTTGGCGACTATGTGTTTAAGAGGAACTACAGACTCTCGCCCCAGGAACAGATTGTCACAGGTATCATTGTAATAATAATAATAATATTCTCTTATTTAGCTGTGTTATTTTGGGACTTGGGAAAGGGGAAGACAATTAACACTATTTATTTGGCAACAAACTTTGATAAGATGGTTTTAGCTAGCCGCCTCTGTGGTTTAGTTGGTTCCAAAACCAGGGGGTACCAATACAAAATGTTTCATTGTCGCATTTGTCTAACCCAAAACGTAAAGATTGTAAGCTTAGCGATTAATAAATAAAAATACATAAATTCCGCCATAGCTGTTTACATTATACAGGATGTAAAAGACATGAACAGTCAAACGAGAACCATGTATTCTGCTCACCATCATAACATTTTTTTTCCTTTAGACCATACCTGGGAAATTAATAGTTACGATTTTATTGAAGGTCAAAGTCATAATTTTTTTTTAATTTTTTTATGAAAAGGTGTTCTAAACATTATTTCTTAATTATTTTCCAAAGAAACATTATCATTTTTTTTAGTATTTCATAAAAAAAATGGCTTCAAAACGTTAGCGTTCAATGTAGCTCACTCGATGCGCACGGACACTCTCGAACGGGGCCGCCGTCGTGCAAAATTATCGCGGTTTTTCGAGTTGCGTGCGAGTTGAGCGCTTTACATTGCGCGGTACAATTTGCAATTTTTTTTAACACCAAAAAATAAAAATCATTTCCCAGCAATATTTTTTTTGAAATATGTCTTATTCTGATGTATAGAATACATGGTTTTCGTTTGACTGTTCATGTCTTTTACACCCAGTAGTTTTGTGATCATATTGGCATAAAGCATAAAATTTCTATAGATGTATATTTGTTACTCTTTCACGCAAAAACTACTGAATGGATTTTAATGAAACTTCAAAATAATATAGCTCATACACAATAACAACATAATAGACTATAATTTATACTAATCCTACGCAGACGAAGTTGCGGACAGAAGCTAGTTTATCCGTATAAAATTTTTGAGTTATTTATTTCTGGTACCTTTCAATAATAAATCACTCTTTCAGCGTATCCTGACGTTCAAGTTCGGCAAATAAATGATGACTGGGAGTTTATTGTCATAGCGTGTGATGGTATCTGGGAAGTTCTGTCCAATGAGGTATGTTCCTTAACGTTATATTGTATAACTTATTTAAGGGGAAAAGGCGTTGTACACCGCGTCAAAATTATCTTTTTTCCCGTCCAGTCTACAGGGTGACAGGTAAAGTCGACGTATTCCTTGAAAAGGGTTATAGTATAGGTCATAAGCAACAAAACAGCCCAATTAACTAGGGGTCAAAAACAGTTGGTTATTGAGCTTCGACGGTTTTAAAATTCTGAATTTTTTTCCGACTTGTTACCAAAAAATTGTTTTTAAAGAAAACTGCACCATTTACAATGACAAATTGATTAATTGCGGAAAGCTGAAAAATGGGCCGTTTAAATTAAATTAAAATTGTTGTCAAACACTTACATAATTTAGGAAATAAGAGGTCTTTCTTGACAATTAAGTCGATTAATTTTATATCTTTCTGAAAATCGACGTCAATTATTGAAAAAAAAGTGTATCACAGTTGGCGTAAAAACTACCAAAATAACTTGCTAGTTTCATAAGCTTTTAAAAAACGTAAAAATATTATTTACTTTTATTAGTAGTTTTTACAGAAATTAGTAAAAAGTTGCGCTGTAGGTCAAAATTGATAATTTTATCTTTGAATAAAAATTGTCTGGAAAAGGCTAATGTACGAAGTAGAAATAAAGGAAATTGCATTTTAATACACAAAAGACTGAAAAATACTAAATTATAAATTATTACTACAAGTTTTGTTCAAAATTGTCTGATAATTTCCATGCAACTTAACGTGCGTAAGAGCGTCGTCTCCCACCCGGGAGGCACTGGTTCGATCCCCGCCACGTACCAATGTGTTTTCAAATTTTGAATTCATATGTACGTTTAATCGACGCTTTTACGATGAAGGAAAACATTGTGAGGAAACCTGCACACACCTATGAAGAAATTCTTAGTTTGTGTGTGAAGTCGACCAACCCGCACTTGGCCAGCGTGGTTGACTAAGGCCTAATCACCGCTAATGTGGGGTAGGCTCGAGCCCCTCGGTGGGGACATTATATGAGCTGTTGATGATGATGAATGCTTTAATTTGCCATAAAAGATTTTTTGGTCTACGTACGATCTAAAATACGTCGCATTACAAAACTGAATATTACATATACAGTATTAATGAGACTGTCTTGGGGTTCGTCAGTACCCTATGTAGAGTTCTAGGGTTAAATCCGAGTAAAGGGCAGTCTAGACTCACTCTCTTGTCGTCTCTCTTGTCATCTCTCTTGTCTTAGCTCTAGGCTTTTGTTCGGACTGCCGAGAGGTTTTAAGGTATATACTACATGTGAGGGAATGTAGTTGAAAACCAATAATTTCAATTGCATGTAATTTTAATGAAAGTCAGTAATTAAATTATTTTGTTCTTTTTTTGGTAAATTTAATTGGTAATTCTAATTACATTAATTTTTAATTTAAGTTACTTAATTAATAAAGTGGTGTTGCATGCAACGCAATTATTCAACCGTCTATGGACATTAGAAATTCGTATGCAATTTTCGGTAACCTATGATATTTAAAGTCAATTTCTGAACTAGAGTTTTGTATGATTTTGTGGGGTGTGAGATGTTATCTGCGAGCGCACGCGCACACGCACGCATGTGGGACTAAAATATGATAGATTACTAAATTGTTTTTTTTTTAAATATTATCTTAACTTTCAAAGAAATTAAATACGTAATTGAGTAATTGCAATTACCAATTACAAATTGTAATTGTTAATTGAATTACTTTTCAATTTGTAGTTAATTACATTCTGCCCAACACTGCTCCCGTCGAAAGAGTTCCAGACCAAACTCATCAGTTTGTCCCAACAATCTTACAGGAAGTGATATCGTTCTGCCGGGTCCGCCTGATGAGCGGTTGGGAGCCAGCGGCGGTCTGTGAAGCGCTAATGCAGCGCTGTTTAGCGCCAAATTGCGCTACAGGCGGTCTGGGCTGTGATAATATGACGGTGTTGCTTATCTGCCTCACGCCTTTCCCTCGGCCAGTTCCACCGGTATGTAACTCGGCACAATCATTTGTATTCAAGATGTAAAAGTAACTACGTATAGTCCGTGCCTATCCATTTGCAAGAAAAGGTGAACAAAACACTGATTATAATAATAATAAATCTTTATTCTAAAAACAAGTCACAAAAATAAACTATCCCTGACTCCTAAACTAGTTACTTATAATTTAAACTGTATTTCAAACTGTTTTTACTTCCCAATACGGTTCACAATATTATAATTATTAAGTACAGCAAGAGGATTTTAAATATGATTATCGATTTTCACCTAAATTCACTTCCAAAATAACACTGATACACATTTATCAATATCTTGAGTGTTTCTGCTCGATGTCCTATTATTTTATCAGTTATTTGTACTCATTTTAAAATTACTTAATGAAAAATATACGACGAATAGTATCCTGTACACCTGTATCTATGGGTATTCGTGTAGTGATGTAGTGGTAAAAAGTTCATTTCGATTAAATTTGTTATTAGAAAACGCAACCACCTTGACGTAACCTCGTTTTCCAATAACAATTTAACATAATACGAGGAATTAAAAAAATGTTGTTCTCATTCAGTTAAAATGACATAGAATTTTTGTTTTTTCGGTTTCACTCAGTCATCAGTTGAACAATTCAATTGAATTGAAACTGACTTACGATTCGTCATCACTATGGTTTGGTCTTTTACGTGACTTGTTTGTTTACATTTTTTCGTAAATGGATTTGAACGGACTACGTCCAGTTTAGGCCATACCCACATGGGTGCAATCTCATTTTCAAACACTTAGGGTTAACACACTGATCGACGGCGATCGACGGTTTGTCGATACAAAACAGCACGATAGTATAGGATGCCGTATCAAACGTCAAACGCGCTTAGCAGAATTTATACATTTGGCAGTAGAATTTTTGTGTCCCGACATTAATCATAAGATAGCGAATCACTCACGGGTTGTGGGTAAAGCTCCCAAACATCTTCGGTCATCATCACATCAGGTGATATGAGGCCAGGAGCTTCCCGGTCAAGTTAAAACAATATAAGCAGGCCTAGACCATTTAACACGGGACGTGGCAAGCGAACGCGTTCCCCTCTGCCAAAGTACATGAACAAACGTTCATGTCAGTTTATAAAAACTAGTTCGCCGCGACGACCGACCGCCATTTTGAATTCGTATCTGTCGCTGAACGGACCTCGTAAAAATTATTGGTTGCGGAGTGTTTTCTTGTAAACGAGGACCAGAAACATTAAATTTATCCTAAAACGGAGTTGCTTATCACACGGAAGTAATTTTCTATTCAAATAAACTACTGTTTCAAATAACAATACAATTTTTCATCTACAAATTTTGCGACAGAAACAACGATATAACAACGTTAGGCGATATGGTGGTACGCGGGTTAGCCGAGCTCGCGAGTGTGCGCTCATAATAGCGATTAAAATTTTTGCAACAGTGTGCACGAGTGAGTAAATGTGTGCTATGCGTGTTTGTCTCACCCCTCGCGAAAAACGGCAGAATGTTTTCAGTACTAAATCTGCGCTATGCCACGTCCCGTGTTAAATTTGTCTAAGTTAGCAGGATATGATATTCGATGTTAGCATAAACCTCTTTACAATTTTGGGTTTGTTTCGTAACAGCATGTTGTGCATGTGCTTGGTATTTTGGTATTTTTATAGATACAATACTATAAAGGTTAGCACAGATGAGGGATTCTTATCTTTTTTTAAGAGCGACAGAAATAATCTTCTTTAAGGGCCCCAGTTGAGGCTAATTCTAAACCAAAATTAACAAAAAAATTACAATCCTTTTTTTGTGTGTTTTAAATTAAAAATTGGCAATTACAAGTCTGTTTAAATGTTGAGATGAAATCCAATGACAAATTTCCTGTATTATAAATAACGCACTGATAACTATGCCAGTCGCTTCTTATATTTATTACGTACTTACGTCAGAAAGGACGGCGATACGTATCGATGTCTTAACGTAACTTAGTATGACTTGGTTTGTTTATATTTGTATATCGGTTCCTGGTTATAAAATCGTCAAACTTCAAGAAACAACATGCATCAATTTTTTTTTAATTGCACGCAATATCGGAACCTTGCCAATATCTCTTTAAAATACCTTGTGTTTTATTATTGTCGTGATGACTGTCTCTCGTCTGTGCTTGCTTTTTATTCGAAATGCTACCTTAAAGCGCAATATTTAAATCCGGTTTTTATTTACATCCTAAAGCGTAATATTCTATTGCAGTCGCCTTTCAAATGCCTGGACACGTCTCGCCCGAACAAGTATTGGACACTAGCGACATCTAGGCGTTACTAATTACGTCGCTCAGATAATTCTCACCTGTGATCTTATATCCCAAAGTGTTCAGAAAACTATATGGCCGTTTGTTTCAATCTCAATTATTTATCTCTTTAGAATACTGACACTCAAAGTATATCGATATTTAGGTATTTAAATTTAAAAAATCTAAAGTATCCGTTAGTTTGCCAGTCGTTATAGCGAAAAATAAAAGGGGATTTTCCGGTTTCGTCAAAGAATAAGTAGTAAATAGTTACATGTACAGACGATGGCAGATCAGGCTATCACAAACTGTCAAATTTATTTCATTGACTTTGAACTGTATAATTATGGAATAAGGTTGAAAATTTATCGGAAGAATTTTGCCAGTTTTGGGTATTCTGTATGTACTGCTGTCGTCTGTACATTCATCACTTAAAATAGTACATATTTGAATATTATTATTTATATAATATAAATTACTTATCCCAGCTTCGTTAAGGTCCCAGGTGTCGACAACAACTTTGACGTTATTAAATCAAACCCACAATCAAATGGACTATCTATAAAATCATAAAATTTTTGAAGTTGATGAGTTTGCATCTCTAATATTAAAATCGTAAACCATTGGGTTTACAAGAACTAAATGTTTATTTTCGACCTTATTTCAAAGATATTGAGTTCGAAATCTTGTAGCTACTTGCAATATTTGGTGGCAGGTAGTATGTCTTTACCATAAAAAAGTTTTAAATTAGTCAAAATGTCTGATTATTGTTATTCGTGTTGTGTCAGTATAAGGTAGGTTGGTACTGTATTGTGAAATTAACTTAAAGTACCATTTGAAATAATCTATCAATTATGTTTTTAGACAATAATATTACAACTTATAAATAGATTATGTTTTGGGTATCATAGTTAGCTTTAAGAGGAAATTAATATTAGGAGCCAATACGATCCGATCTCTCGTTTTACATAACTGACTTGTGTTTTTTTCTACGTTTTATAAACCAAACATTATTATTTAAAAGAAATAGTCATATTAAACAACGAATTTTATTTTTTATCGGAATGCTACAAACGGCCATGTTGTTTTGATGTCTGTGATGAAATAAATGTCTAAAAATCGAATCAGTAATTAATTACTAAAAATACTTTATTTATGTATGTTAATGTTGATTACAGGAAGACTGAATTGTGCCATGTTTCTGTGTTTCTTCTTTTATTGCAGTGTCAGTTTTTTTTAACAGCACATTTAATAAAAAAATCTAATACGGTTATGAGCATAGATGATAAAAACTGTAGTACGGCAATGTGTAAGAAAAGAGAGCATACTAACGCGTATATTAGAGTGAGATAGATAGAGGAGACCATTTCACGTACACGCTGGCGGCCTAGGTCGGCCTGTCAGTCAGTTTAAAAGCCAAAAAAAGTCAGGCTGTGCATAGTGCAATTCGTTTTTGGTCTCGCCCGGTTCATTTCAATGCCAATCTATTAACGTTAGTAATTAAACATCTATGGTTAATGGTTGCCAACTTTTTAAAGATGTTCCGAATTAGTATGGAGGCTTGTACTAAGCTTTCGTTTAATATATAATTTATCGTGGGGGGTTTTCTCTTCAAATAAATTGATACTGAAATAAAGGAAGGTTTGTTTACTAAAATGCGATTGTGTTTGTCGAACCATGTGCATGATGGCTTTAACTTTAAAGTTTTTATTTTCTTTTTAAACTCACTCTTCTTGTGATAATAGAGTAAACTACGTATGTAGCAATTGTGCTAATATACCTCGACGGTTCTGGATAAATGCTACATAAATGCTAATAATAATAATGATAATGCTGTTGTGCTATGTACATTCGATCGCACTCTGTTATCGTTCAAAATAATATCAGTATTTCGGTAAATTTTAATTTTTCTTCTAGCTTACGTGGGCGGGTGTACACAGTTTCTTTTATGATTTCGTGTTTCGTTTATTGCTTTTGAAATGCTTTATTAAAGTTTTCGTGTTAATGTTATGCCAAAATAGGGCTTGTTGTTGAATGGATTTTACAGATTTTAATCACTTTTAAAATTATATTTTTAATAAGTTTTTGCTGTCACGAGCGCACTTTAGGGCTCTCGCACATTAGACGACCACGACTCAGTAACTAAAAGTAAACTATTTTAAACTATATGCACGTAGTAAGTATGACACGTAGTCGTAAGTGAGACGATTTAACATTTTTTGTCCCTAAAATTTGTTAAATAAAATATGTTAGAAAAAGAAAATTTTAAGTTACGTGCAATAAATTAAGTGGACGGTTAATGGTCCGGTCGGCTAATGCGCTAGAGCCCTTATTAATTTTTAAATTTTATGTAAGTTAATCTTATGTGCATGTCTATGTTTTATGTGTTTATGCATGAAGTTACCTTTTTGTATGTTCTTGTAAGTGTTCACTGTTGTAAGATGTTTTGTTCAAATGAAATTTATCTGTGACAGATTTATTGCATGTTAAAGTTAACCCATCTACTATGTAAGATGCAATTGCCCTTGGCAAATAATTTGACATTATAAAATTACGCCACCTCATCTTCAGTGGCTGCGTAAAAGCTTACTGTTTTATTAAATACAGACAACATCGCGTTAGCTTACTGCCAACTGTAAAAAATTACCAATCGATTATGCACTTTATATCAAACTAGACCTCTGCTCGCGATTTCGTCCGTGTGGAGATTTTTCTGTCACTCAGAATTAACGCACTAATGGTGAAAGAAATTTAAAAATAGGTCCGATAGTTTTGACTTTTTTTGTTACAAACATACAAATCTTTATGGAATTTTTTTTTATTACAAACGCGTATTGAGGAGGATGCTGGGTTCGATTCCCGCTTGGGGCAGGTCGATTTTTTCAAGTTTTGAAAATACAAATCATTCTTCCTTATGGTATATTATAGTATAGTTGAGGTTTAACAGTTTTGTTTTGCCGACGTGCTGTTGGTTGTACAAAACATGAATAAATATTATCATAGCAAAAGATCATCGCATGACTTAAATGTGCAATGTCATATGGTTTCATTCAAGTCATGTAATTGGTGGTTTAACATTTTTTTTCGAAATTTGATGGATGTGTTGCAAAATATACAATATGACGTCGCACAAATTAACTTTGTCAATGACGAAATATATTGCAATTATATGCAGCAAATTATTTTGTGAGAATTTTATGTTTTTGTCTTACAGAAAACTCAGACTTAATTTAGATTACGGAGCAATAATATATACAGAATCTTTGGTACAGTCAGTCATCATTTATAGTGCAATATTTATTGGCAAAATTTGACAGTTTGGGCTTGGTGACCTGAAGTCCTGTTGTCTGTACATGGTATAACAAGCGGGCTCCTACCCTTCTAAAATAGCTATGCAAATACTATCGTGTTTTTAAAAATTGATTTTTTTTTCATACAAATAGTGCGGTCACAAAATGCATGGGAAAGTTCAGTGCTGTTTATATGATTTTGTTTGCATGGGTAGGTGCTAACTTGTGTCAAACATCCCTATATGAGTAAAAAAATTGCGCGTCTTCAGAGTTCTCGTGTATTTTCGTAGCTCCAGTTTTCTCCTGTAAGAAAATAAAGTACTTACTCGATGTAAATTGAGCCTGAATTAATAGACTACTCATTGTGTTATTGGGTTATTATGTTATACCAGAGCAGCAATGTCAATGTCCTTGCGTAGTCAGAATAACAAAATGGCGGCACATGCCAGCTGTTTCTTAAAACAATGTGTTTTTTTGTCTGACGCGTTGTCATGGTGTCTGTCAGCTATTGAAAAATAGTTTCTGAGAGTATTTTGTGCAGTGAGAATTGTGATATTTTGATTTTGATGCACCGCCATCCAGTCCATGGGTCGAAAAGGGTAGATCAAGAGCGCACTCTAGTGTAACATAATAATTATCTCTATGTACAGTCACGTACTAAAATATGCATTCTTATAAAAATACCAATACCTATGTATATTACAAAGCGTAATATGTAATATACTACCATTTATAAAGCGTAATAATATTTTATCAATTTATATTTGAAAATATAGACAATTTTAATATATTTATAGCAAGGAATATTATAATATGTACCTACGTGACTGTATACAGGGTGTAAAAGACATGAACAGTCAAACGAGAACCATGTATTCTGCTCACCATCATAACATTTTTTTCCCGTAAGACTATACCTGGGAAATTGATAGTTACGATTTTATTGAAGGTCAAAGTCATAATTTTTTTTCATTTTTTTATGAAAACGTATTCTATACGTTATTTCTTAATTATTGTCCAAAGAAACATTATCATTTTTTTAGTATTTCATAACAAAAAATGGCTTCAAAACGTTAGCGTTCAATGTAGCTCACTCGATGCGCACGGACACTAACGAACGGGGCTGCCGTCTGGCAAAATTATCGCGGTTTTGCGATTTGCGTGCGAGTTGAGCCCTTTACATTTCGCGGTACAATTTGCAATTTTTTTTGACACCAAAAAATAAAAATCATTTCCCAGCAATATTTTTTTTAAATGTGTCTTATTTTGATGTATAGAATACATGGTTCTCGATTGACTGTTCATGTCTTTTACACCCAGTATTTTTAAACATTAAATTTCTCGCCTTTTTATTATTAAGAGAGTGATAGCACTATTTTTATAATTTTAACGTGTATTCTTTTAATGTTTGACTAAATTATAACACTGACATTGGATGGTTTGTTGTTTATGCTAACACGCTTTTGTTTTGTGAAGTGGCTTTCAATAAAATGTTTGGAATTATGACGCTTGTCTTATTTTAACGTTGAGGATTCATTCGTTCAATATTTTTACTAACAACGGAGTGATTTAGGCCCTAAGCGCAATTTACCTTTGCCTTTATAAAGGATGAAAAAAAATTTATATTGAGAGTACCTAACCACCTATTTTACAGACAGTTTTTTTGTATCTTGTGATAGTAAAAAAGTACGCGGTCTTATAAAAGTATTGACAGCAGCGATGCAAAGCTGCAATTTGGTCAATCTGTGATTGTTCACACAGACTATGAGGTCACGTCTGCGCAAACTCTCCTTTCGCTGTTAATAAAAAAATATAGTTTTTAGATCGTTTTTTTTTCGATTGTAGTATGATATGAGCTTGATATAAGTTGTTTATTAAAAATAAATATAAGTATTATATTGTTAGCGGCTCGTGCATGATATTATTATGCGGCGGTGTTGGTTGATGAAAAATCAACTGAATCAAGTGGGTAACTATAATTTTAATGCAAGAAGTATTTTTCAACCTGACACGTTCCTATGTTATGATACGTATGGTCTAGTGGGCAGAGGCTTTTAACTGTTTTTTTTAAACCTAACAATTTAATTAAATAAAAATGCAATTTTACTGATCATTTTCCAGGATGAAATACAACCAGTTGAGGACAAATTGGACTCCAAATTCATGACAAATATGGAAGATCTGCTTTACGTAGAAGACGAAGAAGAAGATCTTAAATGAAGAAATCACAGACATTGTAGTGTTATGTAAATGTGTGTACATAGTGTATTTTCGTGGACAAGAATTAGATTTCAATGATTTAGTTGAGTTCCAAGACTTTGCAATGAAATCGCACCGGAATAGGGTATTTTACAAGAAACAATTTAAATATTTAATCTTAGGGCCAATTCTTTTGAAGGGAGTAAATACGGTATCTCTTCTTCTCAATAAGGCTTTGAAATGATATAATTACGTACAGGCAGCGGCAGATTAGGCTACCACAAACAGTTAAATTTCTTCATCACACTTTGAATCCAATGATAGTGGAATAAGGTTGAAATTTGAGAGTTTTGGGTAGCCCGATCTGCTGTCATCTGTACATTTACCAACTTTAAACGCTCTCGACTCGAAGGCTCTTATTCTGGGCTAGGCGTTTGCTTCAAAGGAATATTTTCAAATACTAACTTGATTTGTATTTACCTATTTATGTATAGGAATTATGAGACACTACCGGTCTAACTACAAAAGTTTGTTGTTTAAATTTAGACATTGTTTAAAACTAAGGCTGTCTCGTTTTGGTTTATGACAGCAAATAAAGATGTCATCATTTTTAAACAAGGTCTCAATTTAAACAACGTTTAAAAACTTTTGTAGTAGCACCGTAGGTATCTTTCAGATGCTGATAATGATAAATATGTTAGTAATTCTGACGATTTAGGAGTCATAAACCAAATAATAGAATATTTATAAAAATACTTACGATTAATTTTGTTAAGGCCAAAATAGTTCTATAAATGAGAAAATGAGTTTATTTGTTTGTTACGCTTTCACGCCTAAAAAGCTTAATCGATTTTGGCGAATTTTGGCATGGTGACCGTTGTAGGCTTTTTCTCGCGAAAGTAAAACTTCTAACGCGAGTGAAATCGTGGGCAAAAGTTACATTTCACTGTCTTCCGACCACAATTCCAAGCAATGTGTTTCAAATGCTCATACTTTCTTTTCTATTCTACAACACGTAATTTAAATAACCAAATCCTGAATACAGGAGGGTTGCAAAAAAATAAAATACATGAAAAAAAAATTTTTTTTTTCAAAAAATTTTTTTTAAAATTATTATTGAGATGAACTCCGAAGCCGATCCCAACCCACCTGTATTCAGGATGTCGGTTATTTATATTACATTTTGTATATCTATTGATAAATTAGCTCATATTCACCCGTCCATTGAGTCATTAAGAATTATTGTTTCTGTAAATATATTTTATTATTTAGTGTTTGCTATTGAATAGCTTGCACAATGCTTTTGTCACAGTAGACAACAGCGCAAACCGTAAGGAATATTTCTTTATAAAACTAATAATGCTTGATTACCAAAAAATATCATGTGATTTAAAGTGTGTAATTGCTCACTGGTTTTATGTATTGTACGTACCTAATATTAAGATATTTTTTATTCTATTTAACGAAAATTAGACTTCGTAGATGTGTCTTATACTTTTAAAGTAATTGATTAAATACAAAAGGAATTGGAATTAAAATATTCTAAAGTGTAATATGTTATTTAAATACACAAATTAAGTGTAACTGTATGTCTGTGTTTAGTTTCGTCATATTTATTAGGCATTTTAAAACATGAGTATACATTGCAATATTTTAACAGCTTTATTTAAAAGATGAATATTTTATTTTAGTGTGAGTCAGCAACAAGATATTTGGTCAAACTATGGGGAAAAATATATGGGTCAAGACGGGGAAGCGGGCATGACTTACTAGTATTTTCGTAACGGCAATATTAGCTAGGGTCGGTGGCAATATCAATATAGATAGGTACGTGAACTTAGCAAGTTTTTGTAAGGGAAATAATAAACCGAGTAACTAAAAATTCCAGAATGAACGACTAAAAATACTAAATGTTCGACTAATCATTTGTTAGTCGCTCATTAATGATTTTTTTGTCGCCCACTTAGTAAGTACCTATTTGAATAGGTTTTGGTAAGGTTTATTTGCTGACCAGTTAAATACGATCCTTTTTGTAAATTCCACAGGAAACAGAAAGAGGTTAGAAAGATGATCATGCACCGTTTGTTTGTACCATATGTTACGACTGCTCATAGTTGTGGTCCGTTTGCCCCGTCTATACGGCATCTCTCTCCTCTTTCATGTTCTGTGACATACCGTCGTCGATCAGTTAAGTTATAATTACACATTTGATTATTAAAATAAACATTAAAAATAAATGTGAAAATCATAAAAATGAAATTCAAAGTTTGCTGAAGAAATTTGACAGAGCTCTAACGTGCTCTGACGTGCATTTATAAAAAAATATATAATATGGAATAATTGTTTTTTTTTAAATGCTAACCCTACATGATAAATATGATTTTTTAATTCAATTTCGTGTTTAAATTCATAATATTTTCGTTGTTATAGAGCTTTTTTTGTGATTGATGAAAGTTTTTGTATTTGTCAATATACAATTTTTACGTATTTTAAGATTTATTTTAATAAAATGTTTTATGAATTTAGGTAAATTACTAAATTATTGTTATTTGAAGTGTTTATTTAGTCAATAAAGTAAAATTTATTGTTGAAATTAATAGGTTTTGCAAGTTGCTCCTATTTGTTGATTATGTTAATAATTATTATTTAAATAAAAGTGCGACTAAGAGATTACTGGTTAGGACCAATTTTAGTGCAAATATTACGTAAAGACATGAAATATCTTTTTGTAGTAGAATTTATGCATTTTAAACCATAATAATGTATATTGGGGATTTAGTCAAGTTTTAGCATCATTAGTTTTACATTATTGACCTGGTTGCATTTGAGTGTGAATATTATTAACTAGTTCCTTAGTAATACAATTTAATAAAAAAAAAAATTTGTTTCCTATGCCTGGTACAGTCAGCGTAAAAATACATACATAGATAATTATATATAATGACGCTCATAATTCCAAAAGGAGTCGAACAGAGCTTTAGGTAACATTCGGTTACACACAAAGCCACATCTGGCAGTATGGGCTATACAGTACCGCAAAATAGTCACAGCCTGTCTCCTAAAAATGATTGATGATGTAATCTGGAATGACTTTAAAATTAAATTGTTACTTCTTGTGTGATCAGAATCAGTCTTTATTTGCATAGATACACGGCGTACAAAGGTAGTGATAAATCGTTGAGCAAGCGTGTTTTGCCAAAACTTTGACATGCAAAAATGTATAACAATTTAAATAGCTCAATATTAAATTATTTGAACTCACAATTTGCAAATAGTATTGAATGCTGAAGCATTTCGACCAATGAAATTTATGGTGAAATAATATATTAAATATCTATCCCAAAAAAATATGATATTATGTGAGGCAGTAGTGCGCGATGGACAATTTTAGTAAGTTTATTTAAATAAGTACCTACTTATATAAAAGTTTCTTGAACTTGAAAGGTCACGAGTTATTCAATATAAAAGTGTATAATAAAGAAAATTCTTTTAATGCCCACCTCATGTTCTGTTGTATTTACCCTACCATTATCTGCCAGAGTTATGTAATAGAAGGAATCTAAAGTCGTATTTTTAATTAGACGAAGTCAAGTGACGTTTACTGGGTTGTCAGGTTTTGATAAAACAAAAATAGTGTTGTGACAAAGTGAATGAATGAAAAAATCGCAACTCGGTATAAAATTGTTCTCATAATGACTAATATTTATAACTATTAACGATTTTAATTATAATTCTATATTTTATCCTTTGCTATGCCTTAACAGGGTACATGTGTAGGTAATGTTTTGTAAAACATAGCATTAAGTAAGACATATGTATGCAATTATGCATTATGCAAATAAAGAAATAATAACATGTATGTACAATTATAAATAAAACAACTTTTACGGATTTAACTCGCGTGTAATTAGATTTTACATTTTGTTATTATTGCCCGACGTTTCGTAACACTTTTCAGCGTTCGTGGTCACGGGATGACGGTCAACCCGTGACCACCAACGCTGAAGTGTTACGAAACGTCGGGCAATAATTTGATTTATAATATGTAGTGCTCGCGCAAATCTAAGAGAACATTATGTATGTACAAAGTAGCCTAGTGAGTGGTTAGAACGCCGCGCTGCCGATATCGGGTACCGGGTTCGAATCCTAGTCGTGCCATGTAAGTAGGTACGAAAGAGTTTTCGTACTTTTCGACGACTGCGTATAGTAGGTACCTACATTTACCATTACAGAGTGCTCTAATGCTACATTTACGCGCTTGCTGAGGCTTCGCAAGCCTCCACAAGTGCCAGGGGTGTTTGGCTGTGGTTGGTTCGGTTTGCGCTGATCTGGACTAGTGTCGGTTTCTTAACACAGATCAAAGGAAGCGTGCGGTAAGCGCTTGCGACGTGTTTACACGCTGGTGAATTTATAGCCAAAAAAACTTAACAAAAAAACAAGTAAACACCGTATGCGCAGAGAAAATATTCGAGCAGTCAGACCAGAGGTTAGAAGATGCATGACACAGACAAAATGGCGACCGACGCGTCCGAATTTGTCTTATTTTTAAGAAGGTAGTAAAAAAAGTGATTATAATTAAATACCAGCAGATATCGACCTACTTTTATACAGTAAAATAGAAATAGTTTATTTTCTTCGTATAGTAAGATAAGATTAACAATGTACTCATTCATATCATCATTCATTCCTGAGAGTGAACGAAAACTGAACCCATCACTATTACACAGAAGATGGCAACATTATTTCACAAAGTGACATTAGCTGCTGTCAGTTTACTTCGTCTAATTAAAAATTCGACTTTAGTTTCATTATATTGTATTTAATTAGACACTCTTTTAGGCTTGTTTGTAAATGGCGTGTCTTTGAAGGTGGCTGACGTTGTATGATAAACAATACCATGATTTTTGATAATACAGAACTCAATTTATAAGAGTTTATTCAGCTTCACTCTTCTTAGGTTTTCATTGATAATCTAAAAGTCATCCCAAAGTGAAGGTAATAGACTCGCATTCTTTCGATACTCACTCTTAAAGTATGAAATGATTGGAATTTTTACTAATAAATTTTTATGCTGACTGTATCATGTCAATTGTTATAATTACCTTATATGTATAAAATAGTATAAAGAAATAATGTTGTCGAAAGTTTATAGTTTTCGATAGCATTTTGTGTGTCCAAAATAAGAGCGTTGATTTATCTAGTCTTATAACGAGCAATTTTCTTATAGTTAGGTATTTTAGCTTTAAATACCTAGCTGTTTTTTCAAACAACGAATGTATAACACTACACAATTTTATTGTCACTCCCTCAACTTTGTACATACACGTTACACGAGAAATTTTATCGTTTAGATGAGAAATTTTGTTCAAATTAGTCGCATAATCGGAGGAATCAGTCATGTCTAATAAATTATACTGTCGACTTTTTTCTCTGATTGTACGTATAGATTTAACGGGCAATTGTAATTATAAATACCTAAGGCAAGTCTTGATAGTAATTTTTGTTCATTAACGAGACTACTCTTTATTGTAGATTGACTTTAAAATATGTTCACATGAAGTCTGAATTTGCTTAACAAATTGATGGCATATTTTTGTAATTATGACCACAGAGCATATAATACTACGATTATGACTACGGATTTTACGCCTGAATGAATCTGTCGTGAAATCGAAGCGAAAACTGACTCCCTATGATTATGATCACCATTGGCGTACCTAACTACAACCGATGATCAAGGTAGGAAGTTAGAAATTTACTTTAAAATCGGATCAAATATGAATATTTGAGTGACTAGATACCCTTGGTAAACCTAATGAGGGTATTTGAGACCAGATGGCGCCACTTAAACAAGAGGTTATTGACAAATTTGGAAGATTAAGAGGAGGCGCGCACTGGTGACTTTTTCGTCACTCTTATCAATCCCATGGATTGGATATTATGAAGGTGCGCGCATGTTACGACGTGACTAGTGAGTGACATATGGTACATCTCCATACATTCCACGAGAGTGACAAAATCTGAGGACAAAATTGTCACCGTGACAAAAGTCACTAATGTGCGCCTGGTGAGTACTATTTTAGAAAAACCTCATTCCCTTGATTGCGAAAGGTCGCGGCACTGAGTAGGTAATAAATTAAGTAAATATAATCTAAATTATTTAAACCGGTAGGTAGTCGGATGAGTATTTTATATACGTAACTTGCATTTAATTGGTTTTATTAAAGAGTAGTCTTGTTATGTTCTTATGTTGCATTTTTGCACAGTGTTTTTTTGGCATTTTTAATCAATGTAAGTTTTATTTATTTATGATATATTATTGTGATGTCGCACTTTGGAAACAAAATTGGCACTTTAATCAACTGTGATTAATTCATAGCTTGATCTACTCTTGTCTATGTATTACTTTTATAGGCACTAACTAAATGTCATACCGCCCCTACGAAAGTCCAATAGCCCAATTAGGTAGGTACCTACTCTGTCACTGATTTCTTGCATAATGCTACTTTTGTTTTAAAGGTGCGATGAATGTGGAATTTGAATTTAGATTTACAGTGCAGTTAAATGTTGAATGAAAGAATGGAGTCATCTATATTTTTTATTTAATTTATTACATTTTTCAATGAAAAAGAAAAGAATATTTGCTAAACTGAGTGCATCGTTAAAAACCCTACCAATATTCACATCACTTTACAATAAAATATAATAATTTTAATGTATAAAAGAGTACGTAAGTACATTACATTATGATCAAATAAATTATTACAGCGCAGCGGTACAAAATCATATTTTTCATGAATAAAAAATAAACGGCTAATATCTATTGATGAATCAAGTCCAAACCTAAACGTCTTTGTTGAAGTGTGCATTATTATATGGATGTTTAGCGAGTAACCTACGCTTTTTCACAATTGGTCGTTAACACAAGTTGTGCAACAAAATAACGCCACTTTTACTGCACGTAATTTCTTCTGAAACAATACATATTGAATTAAAACTCTTGACTGACGCCAACATATTCTTTCTAATCTGTGACGCCATGACAGCGCGCCAAAAACTCGCGCCAACGCATTTTTTATTTGACTGAGTTGTTAACATAAGAGTTACCTAGTTGCTTCAAGATTGTGAATAGACGTGGTGTAAAGTTAATATTGTGACATATCTAGGCACTTACTAGTCAAGATTACGTGTACCGCCTTGTAAAGACTTCGTGAGAGACGACACAAAAATCTTAAATTTCTTTATACTGATTTTGCACCTATGCTTTTTACTAAGGGCATAGCGTCCAAACTCGGTTTAGGAAATATGACACTGGTTTGTGGTCTGTTACGTACAGAAACAGAATTTATGTTCATAGTGAGGATGTCGTAATAAAGTTTTACATTTTTATGGGTGCTGTTTATTTTTTTTTAAATATTCCTATACTAGCGACCCGCCCCGTCTTCGCACGGGTGCAATGCTTATGTAAATATGCATGTATTAAGTATACATATAAACCTTCCGAATCACTCTATTTATTAAAAAAAACCGCATCAAAATCCGTTGCGTAGTTTTAAAGATCTAAGCATACATAGGGACAGACAGACGGCGGAAGCGACTTTGTTTTATACTATGTAGTGATGAATCTATCAGTCTAAAGAGTACGTACTGACTACATTTTTTTTAGGTAAGTATAAGGTGTTATCAAATTCCAAACTCACGTGGAAAAAATGTGTGATGAATGAATGATTGCGCTGCTGTCTGCTTGCTATCGGTGGGCCGCGACCACGCGTCCCGGAAATGGCAAAGATGAAGTCGAAAATGCGTGCAGTGGTGTCTTGTGATAATGGCGGCTACTTGCTTCCTTCAATGATAATTATTGCTAACCAAAATTGGCTTGATTTTTGGCGATGCTCCCTTTTTGTAGGAATACCTTATATTTTAGCTGATTGTTCCCGATGAACGTTGCACCGCCCGGTGCAAATGCTTGTCACCCTTGTCTTGTTGCTTGCTTGTGCGTTGAGTGTTCGTGCGCAATGTGCGCGTATACTCTTGCAGTACAACTCGAAGACAGATTATTTACCTAGCTGCTCCATTGGACCAATGTTGGGTTCCTTGAAGAAGTGGACTTTATTTTCTTAATAAAATGTCACTTATAGATAGGTACATAGATACCTACTGATTTATGGAATTTATTAAAAACCCACAAATAAAAAATCACGAGAATTAGATTTTGTATACGCTCAAGATTGGGCGGAAGAGAGCTCAAAGTTGCCGTTATTATAATAACTTTTTACCGAAAATTGTAAATCTACATGTTGCTAGCAACATTGTGCGAGTTTAGACCATAGGTAGGTACATATCTATAATTATCCAAGTGAATAATGCAAGTTGCAACGCGAAAGCTTAAAAGTTCTAAAATGTTGCCGGTGGACTTATTCTACAGATTTGAGATCAGTGTTGGAGGTTATGGAGGGCGGCTGCCACTTAAGGTTCGCAATTCTTAGGGCTTTGTCGGTGACCTTCATTCTCCTGAGCACCCAATCATTACTGATATGATCGTGCAGATTCCTAGTTGAGTCACCTTTCGCCTTTTGAGGTTCAGCTTTACAGGCTTTCGCCTAGAGACACTGCGGTAGATGGCTGAAGATATATCGCTAGCCTTCCCGAAAGCTGAAGAAAAACGCATTTCATTGTTGCACATTCAATAATTTACTGCCAGCTCACGTGTCCTTCAAACTTCATTGGGTCATCTTGGGTCATTCAAAAGAGGCCGTAAGAAGCACCTTGCAGGTCGGCAAGGCGAGGGTGGCTAGCGCGGTGGTTGGTTTATCTCTCGCACCAGCTATCTTCGCATTTGGACTGCACTTCTGCTTACCATCAACCAATGGAGTCATTTGCTTGATCTATTTATATAAAATATACTTAATTCATACTAGCGCAGAGTCGAAGTGCATCGAAGCGAAAAAGTTGCACGACGCGCGTATTCTCTCGAATGCGCGCGAATCGGCGCGTCCTTTTTTTCTCAGAAGAAATATGTTCGTTGCGTTGTGGAGATGAGGGTGAATTTGCTATTTTAAGGTTTAGATCGACGCTACGATGCGCTTCGACTCAGCGCTAGTTTGAATTGAGCCTAATTGGTGTGCCCGTGTAAAAATAATTAACTAAATTAAAAATGTAGGTAGGTATTGTGTTTCTCTAGGGAACTTAGGGTTCTCAAATTTGTTTAGAGTTGTATTTCTTACATTCTTCTCTATCAGTTGTCATCTTACTCACTCCTTTATTATTCCTCTCCTCATGCAATTTCATATTTTTCCCTCTTGATAGTGGTCAGTAACACTGCTGACACATCAAGTGTCCGAGGGTTCAATGCCCCTAGTGTAAGTATTTTCATTTTAAAAACGTTAGGTACTATTGTAGTTGCGTTAGGAGCTCAATTTGTATGGGAAACACGATTTCCGCTAGGGGCGCTATTCACGTTTCCTATACAAAAATTATATGCCTAGATTTCTACATTTGTACTTACGTTGTCTCTACCAGGATTTGAAGCCGGACCGTTCTATGAGTACCTAAAGGGCAGCAATCTACTGCCCACTCCACCACGATTTTTTATTTATCTATCAGTAGATAATCTATTAGGGGTGCGTTCCAAAACGATTTCAATTTACTCGGGGTAGCGTTATTAAGAAGCGCTATCACCATTGGTTAGTTTTGTTAAACTATAGATGATTATTTTACACAAATTAGAGAAAAAAACTTGCTTTCTAACTCTGTCTACTAGCTTGGCTTCACCTGGTTTTGGAACGCACTCTAAATAATACAATTTGTACGTAGTAAACTTTGTCATTATTTGATTCAATCAGACAACCAATAATTAGATTAATCGAATCTGGCAGACGCCGTCTCGCCCGTGGTCAAGGCAGACTTGTCACCACCTTGTCACATAGGGACAGCGTGGACTGAAATGTATCGAATAGCGCACGTGTGAGTAAAATACTTACGCACCCCCTCGTTAATTGGATGTGGGGGTGTGGGTGGTAGGGTGGTATATAATGGCAGGCGGGGGTGAAAGCGCAGGAGTGGCGTTGCGCCAGCCTCGGCGAGCGTTCCCTGTAAGTATATTGCTTTGTTTTATTTATTTATTTTAGTTTTTAATTTTATAAAAGAAATCAATTTAATATTTCTGGACAACTTTTTTTGTAAGCATACCTACGCAGTTGTAGACACCATTATGGTGGAGTGGTCAGTAACGCTGCTTACCTACACTAAGCGGTCCGGGTTCGAATCCCGGTAGGGGCAAATATTTGTGTATTGAACACTGACATTTGTCCACGTGTCAATAGTCGTTTATCTTTGTTTATCTATATGTAGTTCTATCCACAATATAAGTTCTTAATGATATTTAATTTGGGATAGATAATTAATGTGTGCTTGGAATAGGTAGGTACCTATATTATTATGTTTACAAGCAAGTATTTAAACTGTTAATGGTTTTCGTTGTCGCCTTTTGCAACGTCTTCGGCACGGTAATTCCTTCGGGGTCAAGTGGTTCGTTCGGACTTAGATCTCGAGTAGGGAATGTAATCCCGTAGAAAATTCTCAATCCCAGTATTTGCGGGACTGGAATTTTTCGATCCCGTGTGAGTAAAATAAAACTTCGCAAATAATCGTAAATAATACAGCAAAAATACCGTGTGATCCTGGCAGAGTAGAATAGCATCACCCCATATCCTCAAATGTAGAAGGCGACTAATGGATCACCTTATACTCCTTCCATCAATCCGCATTGGGCAAGCATAATGGAATACTGCCTAAACCTCCTTCGAAAACAAGGAGAGGCGTGGGTCGAATTCAAAAGGCTGTTGTGATGAAGATGAAAAAGCAAAAATCTTACGTACCTACCTAAACAAAACAATACCTCGTTTGAGTGTCCCTCTTCCGTGTGCGTGCAAGCAAACAAACAAACCGATCCGTCAGTTGTCGCACAGTAGCTTCTCTTCACTCTCGCTAATCCCGCACGGAATTCCATTCATTTTATGAACGGGATTTATTCATTTTCGACGCTCTTACGCACTGCGTCGGTGGCGTAGTGCGTAAGGGCGTCGTCTCCCAACCGGGAAGCACTGGTTCGACCCCCGCCACGTACCAATGTGTTTTCAAATTTTGAATTCATATGTACGTTTAATCGACGCTTTTACGGTGAAGGAAAACATCGTGAGGAAACCTGCACATACCTATGAAGAAATTCATAGGTTGTGTGTGAAGTTGACCAACCCGCACTTGGCCAGCGTGGTTGACTAAGGCCTAATCGCCCCTAATGTGGGGTAGGCTCGAGCCCCTCGGTGGGGACATTATATGAGCTGTCGATGATGATGATTTATTCATTTTATGAACGGGATTAGTCCTGCACATGGCATGCGGTATCCCGATATTTTTAGTTGGTGGTGGGGCTTATTCAAATTCACCTGACAGTTACCCTACCTGTGGTAGATACCTACTTAGTCTTAATATTAATGATACTTAGTCTTAATAATAATAAAGCATAATTGTGTTTTACAAAAGTGTCAGTTGTTGAGTTACGGGTGATGCTTTATCCCTCGAACTTCACCCTCGAAATTATCATCTTTTATCACCAGGTGAAATAAAAAGCCAAGTAGGTATGCCCTCTCAAAAAAAAAAAAAATGTGTGCGTGTACTAGTGTACACACGTAAGAAGTGAAACTTCTTTATGGCCTTACATAGACATGAATACAAAACAAGATGGCGCGTAACGGAAAAATGTGACGGTAAATTTTTTTCCAACGCCGATAAAGAAGTTTCACTTCAACAAGGCCTTTGTTTCTTTTAAGAATTAGACCTATCTAATTCTTACCGATATCTATATTTACATACTAGACTAGTCTGAGAATAGTATTTATAAGAAGTAGGTAGGCGTAAAGAAGTGACAATTTTCAAACATTTCAAAATTAGAAAAAAATCGTTTTAGCGCCCTGGGTGAACCTACAATTTCGTATAAACTAGTCTATAAACACGAAACTACACGCAAAGCTGTCTCTAGCTTATATGTAGCGCCCGTGTGAAATCATTCCAACCCTCGTGCCCTCTAGTATTAGCTAAGCGCACTGTCAAAACCCAAAACCGCACTCTGCGGCGGCGCCCTCTTGACCTCGGTGTCCGAGTGCACCAACGGCGTAACAGCAAAAGTAAAGCCGCCTCTGACTATGGACACGATATTTGGATCTGCGTTAGCACTTCTTTCGGTGTTCTGTGCTAGTTTTTTAGACAATTTGGTTGCAATAATTAATTCCAAAAACGGTATTTTTGGACTTGGAGGAGTCCAAAACGTGTAAATCCGTCAAAATCTCGAGGTCGATTTTTTGACGATTACAAGACTTCCTCTATACCACGTAAGTATATGAGAAAGCTAAATGACTAACTAAAATGACTAAATAGCTACGGTGATTGGACCTCACCTGTTCACCTCTTACGTCGCAATACTGCTACCTGGTGAGTGCTATTTTAGAAAACCATCATTCGGAAAATATCCGAAAAACTTGTGCTCGGCTCGTCAGTCTACCTATTTAAAAATCCTGTTAATAATGTTAATCGTGTTAACGAAGACTGCTACAAATTGGGTTATGGTTGCGTTATAGTACCTAATTAAACTTTTACTAAAAAGGTTGTCTGGAAGAAATCACTCGTATAGTGATAAGACCGCCCATTGTACCTTATAATTACACATACAAGTACATTATAATGTTATTCTATTGTTTTATGAATATACATTGTGCCTTCGGCACTTTAAATAATGCAGAATCATAATATTGCTTGTGACCACGGAGTACTAAACCCTGAGTGACTGCTGGCTCTATCTTTGACTGTTTTGGTTTGAACACAACAATAACTAATTATTATATCGACAATTATTATACCGACAGACTTTGAAAAGATGGTGTTGACTAGCCAGGGGTCTTGAAGCAACCAAATCGAACACAAAATACTCGCCTGAGATTTGAACCCGCGACCTCTGAATCTAATTCCAGTGGGTGAACCACTAGATCACGAGACGGTTAAATCTACTAAAAAGCCTTTCCAATGCAACGTCGAGTACCAGATTAGATATATAAAATTATTGTTTAGACCGAACAAAGCGAACCTTGTTTTGTTTTTAAATTATCTTGAACCCGCTACTCCACCAAGCTCCTCTTTTTTTTTAAATAGAGACAATATACACATTGTTCCTGGATTGGGATGGCCGATGGAGTGGAGGTGACCGCGCACCGGACGACGCAGTGTGTGTAGGCCGTCAGTCCACTTTGTAAGGGGGACTGACGGCCTGATTAAGGTTGCTGTGCACGCCTGGGTGCCAGCAGTACAGGACCGGTCGCTGTGGCGTTCTTTGGGCTTCCCAATGTTCAGCAGTGGATGTCATGTGGCTGAAATGATGAAGAAATTAGACTTTCCTACAAACTGTCTAGTCCGCTTGGTCATAAAAAATAACCCTGAACCTATTGATCACTCCTCAATATTATGATTTATAGAAAATGAGTCAAATACTGCCGAAATTGCGGCGTTTTGGGATACCTATGCCGAGACATTTTGTAAATACATACATCAGGGTTCCGGGTGAAGCTCCCGGCTCTGCGGGTGAAATTTCGCGCTTATTGAACAGCTGTTGATTGAAGCACAGATTAGTTAACAGTTACTGGAGACTTGTTGAATAGCTCTCACATATACATAATTTATCATGTAAACAGCTATCGTAAGATGAAAAGCCTGATGCGCTTACATCAATTAAATTACCCGGTATAAGGTTATGTCAGGGAACTAGGTGACGGCCGTAAGCGAAGATTAGCAGATGTAGGAGCTGCACTTAACTGGCTTCTGTGTGCTACCTGTAGCATTATATGGCTGTTAATTCTGCGTAGGTATGCTCGTGGTTAGGCTTTGCGAATTTATTACGTTTCGTGGATTAATTAAACACAATCCATTGGGTACATAGGATAAATAGATAATTGGGTCATTGCTTATTGATTTCACGTTCTTAAAAAATGTACCTATCTATTGCTATATAGGTTTCCACACATACAAACTTTGGATCTCTGTTTCATCCTTTTATGGTGAATTTTGGAAAATCCTTTCTTAGCTGATGTCATAATTATCTACGTACCAGCAAAGCACAACAAAAAACAGCGCAACCCGTTCAGTGGAGAGCTGTGTTGATAATATTAAAATTTTCTGCTAAGTAAAATCGAGTCAAAACCTGGGATGGGAATAATAAAATCATATTTAGCGCCATTTTTTCGCCTATTTCCTAGAAATAACGCATCAGGGGACCTGTAACAGTTGCCTTTTACCTATAAGTAGGTACTTTTAAATAGATTTTGTTACAAATAAAGCCACATCTGGTAGTCATCATTTCAGCCGAGAGACGCCCACTGTTGGACATAGGCCTCCCCCAAGGATCTCCAAACCGGTCGGTCCTGCGCTGCCCGCATCCAGCGGCTTCCCGCGACCTTAACTAGATCGTCAGTCCACCTTGTGGGGGGCCTACCAACGCTGCGTTTCCCGGTACGTGGTCGCCACTCGAGGACCTTTCCGCCCCAATGGCCGTCAGTCCTTCTCGCAATGTGCCCTGCCCACTGCCACTTGAGGTTCGCAATTCTTTGGCCTATGTCGGTGACCTTGGTTCTCCTGCGGATCTCATCATTTCTGATATGATCACGCAGAGAAACTCCGAGCATAGCCCTCTCCATTGCCCTTTGGGTGACCTTGAGCCTTCTTATGAGGCCCATTGTAAGCGGCCACGTTTCGGTTCCGTAAGTCATCACTGGCAACACACACGAATTAAAGACTTTCGTCTTGAGACACTGCGGTAGATGGGCCGAGAATATGCCGCGTAGCTTCCCGAACGCTGCCCAGCCGAGTTGGATTCGTCGATTGACCTCTTTCTGGAAGTTGGACTTACCCAGTTGGACTGTTTGTCCCAGGTAAACATAATCGTCGACAACTTCCAGTGTAGAGCTTCCAACCTTTACAGGAGTGGGTGCAACATGGATATTAGACATGATTTTCGTCTTATCCATGTTCATTTTAAGACCCACTTGTTGGGAGACTCTACAGAGATCGTCGAGCATTGCGCCCAGGTCTTCCAAGGTCTCAGCCATAACCACGATATCATCTGCAAAGCGAAGGTGAGTCATGTACTCGCCATTTATGTTGATGCCAAGCCCTCTCCAGTCCAGAAGCTTAAACGCGTCCTCCAACGCAGCTGTGAACAGTTTCGGCGATATAACATCACCCTGTCTCACGCCTCGCTGGAGCTGTATGGGTTTTGAATTCTGGTCCTGAAGGCGAACTGACATAGTGGCGTTTTCGTACAGTGACCGCAACACTTGGATGTATCGGTAGTCTATGTGGCACCTCTGGAGTGACTGGAGCACTGCACAGGTCTCGACAGAATCGAAGGCTTTCTCATAGTCTACGAACGCTAAGCATAATGGCAGGTTATACTCTTCGGTCTTCTGTATAACCTGCCGCAGCGTATGTATGTGATCTATGGTACTGAAGCCTTTTCGGAATCCGGCTTGTTCGGGAGGCTGGAAGTCGTCAAACCTGCGCGCGAGACGATTCGTTATAACTCTTGAAAACAGCTTGTAAACATGACTCAGCAGCGTGATGGGTCTATAGTTCTTCAATTGGGCCCTGTCGCCCTTTTTGAAGAAGAGTCTCACCACGCCGCCATGCCATGCCTCTGGCGTTTTGCCCTCGAGTATAACGGAGTTAAATAGCCTCTGAAGAGCTTTCAGGACCGGTCGTCCACCTGCTTTCAGAAGCTCCGCTGTCACTCCGTCATCACCCGGCGCCTTGTTGTTCTTAAGCTGTTTAAGAGCTACACTAATCTCGTACAGGCTGACGTCCGGGACATCTGGTAGTAAGAAAGAAGAATCTATCAACAAGAGATTTATTCTATGCAATTATTCTTAATAAGTAAATAAAAGTAGAGCTGACTATGTTGTTCTGTAAATCGTTTTTTTTATTGAAAATGTATTGCGTAAATTATTTATTTACAGTTTTTTGTCTTGAAGGAAAGCTGAGGATAAGAAGTTCGTCTGCGGGGGCGGACGCTACTCCTAGCAGCCGAGGGGAAAACCGACAACATGGCAGACAAAAAGGACTTGGAGTGCGTAAGTACATTCATTTCTAATTACAACGGACACAATGCATTAAAAGTAGGTAATAGTAAGTAGTAAGTAGTAGAAAAATAGTAAAAAACATTTAAAATAAATATAGTAAACCATAACCAACGTAAAATATTAGTGTCTGCTCCATAGATGTAGGAAATTGTAGATCGGTAATGTGAATGAGAAAGAGCATACTAACGCGTCTATTAGAACGAGATGGATAGATGAAAGAAAAATAATAAACAAACCAAAATTAAACAAAAAGAAAACAAAAAAATGACCTGTGCATGGCCATAAGGTACTGCATCAGCATTTGCTTCTGTGTTAAATATTGGTGGTTTTGAACAGGGCGACCCCGACCTGGACAATGGGAAGAAACGGATGGAGTTGCCCACTCTTCCGAAAGCTCTCACCTTGGAAGAGAAGAAATATCTCCTCGCGGTGGAGAGAGGAGACATGGGGAATGTTAGAAGGTGAGTCTCCATAGCTCCATTTTTTTATGGATCCAAATTCAATTATTAGTTTTTTTTTGTTGTTGAAACATTTGCAATTCGTGTTCGGAGTCACTGAAAAAGAATATTCTCGTCCTTTTAACTTTTAATGTTTTTAAGATGAGCGAGCGTCATCGCGTCGGACCGCGGGGGATAAAATTGTTAAAACTGATGTAAAATATCAGTTAAATTATTCATTTGCATACTAGTAACAAATTCCTTTCATTTTGTGCTTTATTTCGGTTGTACCTTACACGTTGTTATTTGCGCATGTGTGTACCTACTATCTTTTGATTTAAACTTCCATTTAAATGCCATTAAAAAGGGTTGATTTTGATAGAAAATAAATTAGGTCAGAGGTGTAATGCTATATTGACCTTTGCTAACATAATAATTGTGCATAATTTTCGTTGGCTTACTGCTTTAGTTTCAAAACGTATAGGTACTAAGAGACTACGATTTCATAGATGAATGTAATAAAGATTTACTTTATTTTATTCAAACTTGTTCCCATTATTTTGAACATATTGAGAGAAAAGTACCATCAATATACTGGGTGTAAAAGACATGAACAGTCAAACGAGAACCATGTATTCTATACATCAAAATAAGACATATTTCAAAAAAATTTTTGCTGGGAAATGATTTTTATTTTTTGGTGTTAAAAATAATTGCAAATTGTACCGCGCAATGTAAAGGGCTCAACTCGCACGCAACTCGCAAAACCGCGATAATTTTGACAGACGGCGGCCCCGTTCGTTAGTGTCCGTGCGCATCGAGTGAGCTACATTGAACGCTAACGTTTTGAAGCCATTTTTTTATTATGAAATACTAAAAAAAATGATAATGTTTCTTTGGACAATAATTAAGAAATAACGTTTTCATAAAAAAATGAAAAAAAAATTTATGACTTTGACCTTCAATAAAATCGTAACTATCAATTTCCCAGGTATAGTCTAAAGGAAGAAAAATGTTATGATGGTGAGCAGAATACATGGTTCTCGTTTGACTGTTCATGTCTTTTACACCCTGTATTATTTTGGATCTAAAATCACAAATATTGTGTCTATCAATCAGACAGAACATTGTCATTAATTGTTCCCATCAAAATTTAAGTCGCAAATAAACTTGAAACGTTGGTCAACATCACGGGAGGTCGAAAATTGATTAATTTCTGGATAATCCAATTAAAATGCGTAATATAATTAGATTTGACGGTCTGTTAACAGACAGCCGGGCTTTATGTTAATACCCTTTAGCAACGCCAAATGTCACATCAAGGTTTATAACTACTCTTAATACGACAGATAAATATACGTTATTGAAAATGGTGTATAAATCTTGCTTAATTTCCGTGACAAATATTTGTGGAACAACTTATAAGAGAGAGAAAATTTATAAAAAAAAAATAAAAAATACAACCGATTTAAATATTGTATAAAATTATTATTTCTTACTTTTTAGTGTAAGTTTGTACACACATTCTTAAAGTCTGTTTTAGTATATTTTTATCTGAAAACTAATTTTATTCTAAATTTTTTAGTGGAAAGTAAGAAAGTATATTTTGTTTTAATATTGAATAGACCTACTAAGCTACAAAGGGAACCACAAACCATAACGCAATTGTTCCTTGTAAATGATTCTTTCAAAATGTGCTGAATCTATTGCGATAAAGTTTATATTTTCGATTGACCGGCTATTTAGGTAATGAAGAAAATGTATTTCTTACCTTAAAATATTTAACAATAAACAATGGATCCTACAGTATTTTTATATGACGAACGCAGAGGAGCATTGGCTGTCTGTGTAAAATATGCATACATACATTAGTCACGCCTTTTTCCCATAGTGGTAGGCAGAGAACACTTTGTTTCCAATTGCTACGATCCTTACATGATCTGAGATCCTTACATATTTCATTCGCTTCATCTACTTTATATTGTCTTCATACATGCTCGGCAGTTTGAATACTTGTCACCTGGCCGTTTTTCAAGACGTGAGCATTCCCGCACGCACACAGAAAATGTGCATGTAGCTATATCTACACACAGTCACAACCGCGTTCGTGAGATAAAACTACTGTAGGCACTTGAAACAGATATTATTTCAATATGCTGCAAAATCGTAACTCTTGTATTTTTTCAACACCCAAAAATTTAAAATGAACTAAGATTATTTAGTTATTATTATTACACTGAAATGTTAATTTCATATTAGCCAAAACGTTAATTAACGATAACAGATCACCCGGCCCTTTAAACGAAGGCTATGTTTTGATTCTATTATTCTCTTTATGCTCGTGTTTAGAGAGGGATGGAATAACAATTTGAAAATTGTACATATTTGAAACTATAGGGAAATCAGTGGCCTAACTATGCTGTGTGGAGCCCGTGGCAAATTCCTCCTCGCCTCCGTTCGCGGATTAAGTTTAGTTTTGAAAATTTTCTTTCTAGATATTTAAGAAGATCAGTGACATGACCGGGCCCCGTTGCTCGCGGGGCGTGTGGCATTTTGCCAGCCATGCGACACTGAGGGAAACACTTCGTCCGAAATTCTAAAACCGTTAAGTCTCTTCCAAATTGACTTTGTCTTTACCTTCAAATATTATGTTTATTCGTAATAACAATGCCAATGGTTTTGTTTCCTAGGCGTTTGGTTTGTGACTATTTTTTTTAAATTAGGAGATGGCAAACAAGCTTGCGGCCCACCACTGGTGTTATGTGGTTACCGTCGCATATAGACACTTGCAATATTAAAGGTAAATCACATAACACTGCAAGTGCGTTACCATCCTGGAGAATAAGATGATATGCCTTCCATGCTCAGTAATTACACTGGCCACCTTTCTCTTTAATCTGAAACTATAAAAAAATATGTACCCTATAACTCTTGACAACATAACTAGAGGTCTTTTTTTAAAAATTTGTCGTTAATTTGTAATGTTAGGGACCTTGTATGTATAGCTATTAATTATCGTAAATACGATACATGGAATTAGATCAAATAAAGATATTAGAAAAATGCACTGAAAAAAATCGACTTGCCTCAGGCGGGACACGAACCCGCACCTTCCACAATCCGGGTGGACGCGTTAACCAATTTCGCCACCGAGGCACTGCTTTTCGGTGCTTTTTTTTCAGTGCATTTTTCTAGTATTATATTTACGCGTTTGTAAACGCAAAAATAAAATTATTCCATAAATAAAGATATTCTCAAAATCAATATCACTCAATATCTTGAGTCAATAAATTAATTCAAGTCACTATAACTTCGTCATCTAAAGTTGAAATTTTATTTATAGGATACTACAAAAAGCTCATCGTCAAAAGCACATTGAAATCAACTGTGTGGACTCCTTAGGCCGCGGGGCATTGACCTTAGCTATTGATGGAGAGAACATGGAAATGGTGGAATTGTTGGTCATCATGGGTGTGGAAACTAAAGACGCTCTGCTTCAAGCCATCAACGCAGAATTCGTTGAGGCAGTGGAACTGCTGCTGGAACATGAAGAGCTAATCCATAAGGATAACGAACCTTACGTAAGTTGTTGTAATTATATCTTATAAAGATAGCTTTCTAAAAATTTAGAATTATTCTAAAAATCTTAGTGGTTAGGAAAAGAGAACAGTTCGTAAGCGTCGTAAAAGCTTACTAAGGAAGTTTCTAAACTTCATGCGACGATCGCAACAAGGATTCACTCGTACGAAATCGAGAGAACCACCCACAACGGTATTCCTAAGGTAACCTATTTAATTGCACTAAACCATAATACACCAATGAGTAACAATAACTCCACTCCGCTTGGTCATAAAAAAGTACAGGAACCTACCAATAATAAGAGATCTCATCATTGATAGAATCTACTAAGGATTTATCAACGAACGGTTTTATTTGTTTAAAAATTCTCACAGACTACGATCTGCCGCGCCGTTTTGTAATACGGCGTGTTATTTATCCGCCTGCGACATATACACAAATAGTTATGGCTGTGTTCGTGCGATAAGAACACTATGCGCAATTTAAATTAATAAATGTATGTGCTTTCATAGTACAGATCTTAGATTACAATTTCTAAAAAAAATCTACTTTCTTTGCTCATACAGAGTTGGCAGAAAGTAGACCCCAACACAGCCATGTTCACTCCAGACATTACACCACTGATGCTGGCAGCTCACAAGAACAACTACGAGATTATAAAGATATTGCTGGACCGTGGTGCTACATTGCCCAATCCTCATGACGTAAGGTAAGAAAAACTGTACGTAGCTAAATATTAAGCTTTCATTAATCTTTGGTGACAGAATATACAATAATTTCACGAGGGTCATTTATGACCGTCAAGGGTACAATAAAGTCTGTGAATAGAAATGCAAATGTAGGCTAATGATAATGGAATAACAGATATTCTTTCGATTATTCTAGACTCCCAAAAATTAAGAAGTCTTGGACAATTTATTAGTGGCGGTAATACTAATTTTAATATTTTATTACTATTTTAGATGCGGTTGTGAAGATTGCATCCGTCAATCTACTGAGGATTCCCTGAGGCATTCTCTGGCTCGTCTCAATGAGTATAGAGCTCTGGCATCTCCTTCTCTAATCGCTCTGTCTTCCACCGATCCCATTCTGACTGCCTTCCAATTGTCCTGGGAGTTGCGGAACTTAGCTTTTGCTGAACAGGTTATTTATATAATTAGTTTTGGATTTTTTATTCAAATTTAAATCATTAGATACCATTTACATTACGCTCTCACCACAATTCCCTATGAACGAAAGTCAAAATAGTTTCATAATATCATTATTAGTTTTATCCACGACGAAGAGTTATAGTGTAGATCAACCAATGGAGATTATTCGTACCTCCTATGTTTTGGGAGCAGATATATTTTTAGAAATATTATTATTAATGTGTTCGTAACACAAGTTATAATGCGAATAGTCCCCATAAATTAAGGTAACGTGTTTGCGCCAGAAATGAGTTAAAGAAGAACCTTGCAGGTTGTCAACCGTGACCAGCAGGTCACGGATTTCTTCCTTGCAATACCTACTTTCTCATTTGGAGTCCACTCTTGTTTACCTTCAGGCGAGATGGAGTCAGTTTTTTTCAAGGATTCCGATATTGTCTGATAATTTTAGGGGAGTGTTTTCGAACTGAGAGGATACGATAAAAGGCATTTTTTTGGACGGTAAACGCACAAACTTGTGTCTTCGTTGGGTTGAATTGAACTAAATTAAGTCGACCCCAATCGGAGAAATTTTTGCTTAAGGAGGTCTTAATTTCGACAAGTTTGTTTTGGCACTCGATGACGTTTTCCAGAGAAAAATTGGACCGACCGGTATATAAGGCATCACTCGAACTATCGTCTGCATAGCAATGAATGTGGCTTACTTGCAACATATCATTGATATGCAGAAGAAATAGCGTGGGAGATAGCACACAGCCTTGTGGGAACCAGAATTCACGGATTTTGAATCAGAGCTTGCACCGTCGACTACGACTTTAATGCTTCTATCCGTAAGAAATGGTGATCTAGTTGCATAGTTTCTCGGGAAGGCCATAGAAAGGAAGCTTTCTAAGCAGCGCTTTGTGCCATACTCGATCAAAGGCCTTCGCTATATCCAAACTAACCGCTAAAGCCTCACCTTCTGCTTCTGCCCAACGATAGGTCAGGTGGACCAAAAGGTCACCAGTCGAGCGACTTGGTTATTTTTATAAAAATAATAATCAGCGGTCTTAGTCCGTTGACTTTTTCTTTACCAATAGATTTGAGGAAATATAACTGTATTATCTACCTCACTATTAATTTTTCCATTTTTCACAGGAATGTAAAGCCGAATACTTGGAACTTCGACGTCAAGCGCAGAAATTCGCCGTCGATTTATTAGATCAGTCGCGAAGTAGTCAAGAGCTGGCCATCATTTTGAACCACGATCCTGATGAGCCAGGTTTCGTCGAGGGTGAACATATGAAACTGGCCCGGTTGGAACTTGCCATAAACTTTAAACAGAAGAAGGTTAGTTCAATTAGTGTATATGTTTATGTTATTCTCAAATATAGAAAGAGAGTAGGTACCTAGATAGAATAGGAATATAGAATAGGAATAAGAGCGTTTACACACTGCGACTGTACCAATACGATGTAAACTCGAGTCCACTAGTAGGCTAATGATGATGTAATACTTTTATTTGTAGATGTCCATTAACCTTTATTTTAAGGAAATCTACAAATATTATTAGCTAAAAGTAAAGACACGAAGAGGATATAGTTCAGATCAACTTAATCAAGTAATTGAGCTAAATATTCCAAAAACTTTTGAGCTCCGAAACATAAAAGCAACACTGTACTTAATTAGATACAATGAAATACTTAATCGAAGTACCTATACTTTGTTGTTAGTTCGTGGCTCACCCCAACATCCAGCAACTATTAGCAGCCCTTTGGTATGAAGGAGTCCCAGGGTTCCGTCGGAAGACCGCGATGGAGAAAATCATGATCACTTGCCGTGTAGCCTTGTTGTTTCCGATCTACTGTACTCTCTACATGATAGCACCGAATTGCGCAAGTGGAAAGCTGATGCGGAAGCCGTTCATGAAGTTCTTGATCCACGCGTCTAGTTATTTGTTCTTTCTTCGTAAGTGTGTTTTCACTTAAGACTTCATACATTTATTGTAATACAATTGCATAATGGTTGATCACTCCAGTCCAACAAATAGAAAAATTAAATAATAACACGTTCATATTAAAATATATTAACTATCAATGTCCACATATCCTTCGGATGTAGATCATCCGAAGGATGTGCGGTCCATATCAGAATTAAAAGAAAAATAAATTATCAGAATTCATAAAGGAAAAATCTGATTATTTTTAAGAGAGTATATTTTTAATAGGTACTTATGACGATGAATTTAGAAGCAAAAGTGGTCAAATAATTTAATTTCCTAGGATTTTAAATATATTTTTTTTTCAATTTTAATATATTTTCGAGTATTCTATTCCATTAGAAGTTAGTCAATTTAATATTATGCTGACAATACTTAGTTTAGTTCAAGTCTGATTTTAATTAAATGTTAAATTGATTGACTTCATTCTTTCTAATATTTCCAACAGTTATACTAATTTTGGTGTCACAACGAGCGGAAGTGCAAGTGATACAGCTGTTTGGTCCAGAATGGATGGTAAAGGAATTAGAAAAGGAACTATTGAAACAAAGAGGGAACGGTCCAACTTATCTCGAGCTTGTTGTCGTCGTTTACGTTTTAGGTAAGTTTAAGAGTACTCATTAAGAACTAATTTTTGAATAATTGTAATTGTCCTATTTATAAGTCTTCATCATTTTCGATCTTTGGTAAGGTTTATGGTTTTTCAAAAAGTAATTATCAAAGCTCATATAGGTAAATAATGATTTTTTGGATTTTTGTATACCCAGTGACTATCAGAGGGACATAATTATACTTTATCGATGAGGACAATAATGTGGCTGATAGAGATAGTTTTAAAGTAATCATTGTATATTGACTTTGTGAAACTACTTGAAGAATTGTTTAAAAATTAAAACACCTATAAATGGTTTCGCCTATGCTTTTAACCAAATCCCGTCAAAGTAATGTTTCTGATTGACCATTTGTTTATTTGAGCCTATATAGAATTTAAAAAAAGACCAGTGAGTGCACGTGCCGTGGCTGGTTATAAAATGTAAAAGAAATTACAACGCTTTGAGTCCCCATTGGTGGAAAATATGAGCTTGTTGTCAAACGACGCATCTATCACACTCATTCATCTATTGAATGATTAAATCCTCTGCCTGTTGGTCCAATATTGCACGCGTTAAATCTCTGCGATTGACCACGTATCAAAAGCGTTTATTCGATTTTACACCACCTAGTTTTAGTTTTTATATTTAATACCTATGTTAAAAATTCAGGATGAGATTAACCTGGATTTACCGAAGCTTTGATTGAAATTCGCAAATGGTTCCTAGAATATTTTAAATGTTTCTGTTACGATATGAATAAAACATTGGAGTTGTTCCATTTTTGATGCAAAGTTTATGTTACACGTGCTTTAATGTTTTTTTACGTGGGATTTTAATTCTTAAAGGATTAATTTAAATATACACGTTCGTAAATATATTAAAATGTGGGAAAGTAAATCTAATTTATTGAGTAATGTTATTTTAATCTTACGAAGGTTGTTAGAAAGTGTCTAATCATTAAAAGTTATTTGTTGCATATAGATATTAAGTACATAAATGAGATGTTTAAAACAAGCATTGGGTACATAATATCTAGAAAACTATGTAAGACTTGAGAAGAATAGACGATGTCCCTATTTTTCATTGAGTAGGTATTGTTTTTTAGTATAGAAACTGAATGATGAACTAACAGTATAATTATTATTTAGAGAAAAGTAAGGGGTGATCAATAACATTAGTTCTTAAAAGTATTCGATCGGTACAATTAAACTGAGCACCCCAATAATAATTATGCTTTTCGTTCATCATTTAGTTTTTATACTAAAAAGCCATTTTTCACTTTTTAGTCCGATTCAATATAAAAGCGTTTTTCCAAGTTTTTTTTAAACAATTATATTTATTTTATTTTATCGGTAAGTTAGTGATATTAAGAATTTCTAATAGATATTGTAAATGAACTCTTTATAAGGTACCATTTTATCCCCTTTCCACTTTACGTGTATTTTTGTGACACCATGTACATAATAGAGAAACGCTGGTATTCCACATTAGGACAGTATTCCGTAATAATATATTACTTTCATTTTCTAATAGAATTACGCAATAAGCAATTACTATTTAGATTTGTTCATAATTTTCATTAGGTTTCATCTGGGAAGAGACTCAAGAGATCTACATAGAAGGCATGCGATCCTATCTCCGGAACATGTGGAATTTCATCGACTTCACCAGAAACTTCCTCTACGTTGCTGTGGCCTTTCTGAGATTTGCTGCATATTGGCAACAGATCACTGAGATCAGTAGAGACCCGCAGACGAAGTTTATACCGAGGGAGCAATGGGACGCGTTTGACCCACAGCTGATTGCCGAAGGGTTGTTTGCTGCTGCGAATATATTTAGGTAAGATTGTATTTAAAGTTTGTTGGAATGTAAAAAACAAACGAAAGTACGGCGCGTTTGGTACGTAAATAGTCACGGTAATCTTTAGTCAATCCCGTCCCCCACGCCGTGGATCTTTGGCAGAATATTATATAAGCGATCAGAAAAAAATAATAAACTCTTATTCGATGATTTTGACCTAACTAAGTAATTATTTAAACTAATTTCGTAAATTTCGGAAACTTCGATATGCTTAGTTGTTGACTAATGTAAAACCATTTTCTGATTTATCTCATTTTCTACAGTGCCTTGAAACTGGTTCACCTGTTCTCCATAAACCCTCACCTTGGGCCGCTGCAGATCTCCCTCGGACGGATGGTTATCGACATCGTCAAGTTCTTTTTCATCTATAGCTTGGTTTTGTTCGCTTTCGCTTGCGGTAAGTCCATCATCAATTAATTTATTATCACTTGAGATTTCTCGACAAAGATTTACAACTTACTTTTAGGTTTCCTATTGCAATTTCCACACATGATATTTCTAATCGAATATTTGATTACAAACTTAAGTTTTTCTACTTGATGCTATGCTTGAACTCAACGCAAATATCAGGTCTGAACCAACTTCTCTGGTATTTCGCCGATCTTGAAAAGAAGAAGTGTTACGTCTTACCTGGTGGTCTACCTGACTGGGATAACGCTGGCGATTCATGCATGAAGTGGAGGAGTTTCGGGAAGTGAGTCGGCTGGAATAGTAGAAGTTGCTAGTCGTAATTGGCTCGGCTTACTTTTAACACTTTTGTACCTTGTCATAGATAATAATCATTCCTACAGTTCCTACATCATTATGTTACAGTAATAGTTGCGGTAACTTTACCATTGTATTACTGTACGTACATACACAAGCACTGTCGTCGCTATGACATGGTACTAAACTAGTGCTTCTAAGGCCGATCGTTTGTCCAGGCTCCGGCGAGTAGCTTTAAAGGTAAACAAGTAACTAAATAATTGTATATTTCTAATTACGCTAGAGTTCTTTATACATAGATAATATTATAATGTGTATGTAGGTATTTTTTCGAAATTTAGGAACCTATTGATAGGGTACCTATCAAAATACAGATTTTTTTGTCATCGAATTTCATTTCACCGAAAACTATTCCACGATTTTCAATATCTATTTTTCTTGATTGATCGACTAGCTGATGATCACCGTTTCATATTATCGAATAAACTTTCATAAAAAAAATGTTTCAAAGTTGTGTTGCTTACCAGAATAACGGTCTATCGAACTAACATTTCATATAAACTATTAAGTTATCGATAACACTATTTATAAAAACATGTTTCAATATTTAACGTTACACATTGTAATGTTTCGTTTAACAACATTCCATCGCAGTAACGTTTCATCGAACGATACATTTGCCTGTTGACGTTTGACGATAAAAACTGTTGAGGTTAGTTCTTAATTTAAAAATTAATTCTTAATTTGCAAGTAGGTACACACCACGCAAGCAAGCATACAGCATGCAAGCAAGCATGCAGCAAGCAAGCAAGCATGCAGCATGCAAGCAAGCATGCAGAATGCAAACAAGCATGCAACATGCAAGCAAACATGCAGCAAGCAATATAATGCTCCGCTCGCTTCGCTCGCTCCGCTATGCTTGGTCACAAGTCTAACCTAACCTAACCTAAGTTTATTTTCGTATTAATGGTTTTTCTTTATAGCGGGGGGCCTCAGGCCCCACGACCCCCCCGAGCAGGGGGGCCAGCCCCCCTGCACCCCCCGGCAAGCATCTTGCATGCATACAATATGCAATGCAAGCATGCATACATCATGCAATGCAAACATGCATACAGCATGCAATGCAAGCATGCATGTAGCATACCAGAATACAACAAGCAATCTCCGTTAGCTTCGGTTACACCGCTGCTGACTGCCTGTTGTTCTAAATCTAACCTAACTTGATCCATAGGTTTTCTTTACAGGGAAACAAAAATGATTACGAGTAATTACATAAAAAAGTATTTTCGATCTACACTCACTTTAGTGTAGTAAAAATTGATGTTTCAACTATTCTGCAAACTGAAACTTACGTGGAAACAAAATTATGGGTAACAAAACATCGATTTAACATTATTTTTCTATAAAATATTTCGATAAAATAAATAAAATAGAAAAAGAATTTACGATGGAATGAGCTTGTAGATAACAACTATTCGAGGAAATGAAATTGAGATGTAACCTGATTCTAGGAGTTGTTAAGTATTGTATAAAAAGATCTGCGAATAGTTTTATGGGGAATGAAAATCGATGAAGTTAATTGCGATAAAGTGATGGGTTCCCCTATTGATAATGTAGGAACCGGGATCCTCCCTTTACAGTTTTCATAGTATTGATTTGAAAAGAGTCATAATTCATATTGTCAAGTCTTTAACAATTAATCATAATAATAATAAAGACGAGGAATGTGAGTGCTAACTTTCCTTTAACAACACGAAGTAATGAGTACGTCTCAGGTGCTGAAGGATGCAGCGGCACGCTACGGAATGTTTCGTCCTTTTCGTGTAAAGTAAAAGAATATCATTGCTAATTTCATTATAAGGTCAAAAATTATTTGTCCACGAAAAAAATCCCTTGCCATGCCATGCCGTGGCGTGCCGCGCCGCCTGTGGGCGCAGGTCAATACCAACTATAACGATATTATATTTTAACGCCTTGTATAAACTCTTCTTGCACAAAAATCCTTCCACTTACCTTCCACGCCTTAGATTTAAGCAAAAGGGCAAAAGCCAAAGGGCAAAAAGGGCAAAAGCCAAAGGGCAATAAGGGTAAAAGCCAAAGGGCAAAAAGGGCAAAAGCCCCTATTTTGCTTTAATCTAAGCTTCCACGTAGAGGCTTTTACAGTGCGCACTGAGGTTCGCACATTTTTCTATTAGTCAAACATTCATTGATTTCCGTAGCGTTTCCATGGCAACTAATAATCTGTATAGTCGATGTCACCCCCACTTGACACACAATAGTGTCACGTCAAACGTTCTTATCATTTCTAAATTTAGTTTATTTTTGTTTTACATTTATTCCTCTAAAAATGGGTGAGGCACAGTTTGGAGTTCGGAATGTTATCGGTGCACCCATCGCAACCACGAGATTGTCAGAACAAGCTATAGTGTGTATACCACCAAGATCGGCAAAGTTCACACTAGCAGAATGGAAGCTGAGCAACGATCAGAAATGCAGAAACACGGAAGATCAACAACAACTAGCTGATAGGGTCCTCGGAGAAAGCGAAAGGCTCCGTACCGAAACTGAAGAGAGATCGCATATTATGAAATCAACCACCGACAGACGACTCGAAGAAAGAATAGGCGATGTTGAGTTTAATAAAAAGGAGTTACAAATTCAACGTCGCGAAATTTGTATAGAGTTGGAAGCCCTCGGAGTATACAAAACACGTCTTCAAGATTGTCTTAGTTCTTTGCAATCAAATGCTTTGAATATATGTCGTAAATGTTTAATGCTTAGAGACGGTCGTCTGGGAATTGATTTAGTCGTTGATGACGTAGAACATGCCTTGCAGCAGGAAATCACTACAATACTTGGTGGACAAAGCTTGCTAAAACGGGTCTTGGAACAACTAAATGAACAAATGAGGCGTTTACGTGCTACTCGATATCTTCTCGATAGGGATTTGCAGTATAAACAGGCGGCAATAGACGTTGACAGAGAAAATTTGTCTCTGAAACCGACCGATCTATGCCTATCCATTTATGAAGGCTACGCTAATCTTGATCCCGCAAACATATCTGCTGAAGAATACAATTCTTATTCGGCAAAGAATATTGAATTAGCTGCGAAAGAGGTCACCGGCGCTAGACCAATAAGAATGTTCGTAGACACATTACTGAAACAAGTGATAGATGACCTCTGGGTGGCTTACAAAAAATGCAATCATGAGTTTAGTGAAAGAATAAAAGAGACGAAACTAGCTAAAGGAAAACTAGAAGATATGCATCGTGAAACAACGCAGAAGATATCTGAAATGCAAAATAATATTCTACAGTTACAGAAAGCGTTATCGGACAAAGAGGGACATATAGCATTGGCTCATACAAGACTGGGGCGAAGAGCTAACAGAACTGGCGCAGAATTAGTGAAGGATCCACCTGGACAGGCTTTGTATTATGAGTGTGAAATGCTCAGACATAGCACCGAGCAACTCCAACAGATGCTCCACGAAGCTACATCATCACTTCGCTATCTACTACAAACCCAAATACAATTAGAAGAAGATATTAATATTAAAATGAACACTTTGAAGATTGATGAAGTGGACTGCATGACTTTGAGAGAAACAATGGACTACCATGCATATTGAAAGGTTAAGAGATACAAGATCCCAGCTCATTTTTTAATTCAGAAGCTCGTATTTGGTTAGCTAGATTATACATTGCTTGAATCTGTAAAATTTTAACGCCTTTTGACGTGATACTTTTTGGATTTGCAATTTTTGCTCACACCATAGCTTGATTGTGAATAAATGTTATGAAAATGTTGTTTTGTTTTCTATTTGCCACAAATTTGATAAAGCTCAAAATTATTGATGAAAATTCTTTAACTTAGGCTGTATTACGTAGTTTGAAAGGGCAGACTCATCTAAAAGAGTGTACATGGTAACTTTATATTAGTTTTGGAACCAAAGTCTAGTGTTCATTGATCAAGAACACATTGCAAGGGCGCCTTCAAATTAGAGGAGTGACGAAGCGCTTCAGTGCCGCTACCACAGACTAATTTATTTACTTTGTGGGGCTACCAAGAAGCGCGGTAGTGATTCAACTGTGGCGTAGTAGGCGTCTGTAATGCTTCAGTAAATTTTACTGATGTTTCAAGTCTCAGTTACCCGATGTATGGTTCAAATTTAAGTAACTTTCAGCTAGGTTGCACACACACACACACGTACACACACAGTCAGAGCGTACACGCTCGAGCTCTGTCTCCCTCAAAGATGATTTTTGTTTAATTCGATATCGATGAGTAGTCGAAGTCAATACACGAGTGAATGCCGCCTCGGACTGTCTCCGGTCATTATAGATTTATAATTACTAACGTTTATAGATTGGCAATGGATCAACTAGGGCGAGACCAAAAAATGCACCAATGTATGGGTAATGCGCATGTGTGCGTGAAAAACTGTGCTGCAGTCTGACACCTACGTGACTGACAGGCTTACTTAGGCCGCCTGCGTGTACGTGAAATGGTCTAGTCTATCTATCTCACTCTATCTCATCGTGTATATGTAGAATGATAAAGATATTGTTACACAATAGGATACTGAAAAAGGAAGTTCGTTGCGACATATCGTATAACCCGCCGTATTACAAAATGTCGCGCTGGACTAAAAGTACACAGACAGCCAATCTATATGGATCGCAGGTAGATCGCCTTACGACGCCCCGTGATATGACACATAGTTTCGGAAACCCTGCCGTAGTGGATTCCATCAATATTAGTCTGTATAAACGATTGGGGATCGCTAATTATTAGGTTCAGGTTATTTTTTTATGACCAAGTGGAGAGCAATTACTGTCACACACATACTACAATCCAGCGCGCCGTTTTGTAATATGGTGTGTTATACAATACGGTTGCGGCATATGTAATCCTTCAAGTCATAGTTTGGAAATACTCAAAGAATAAGGTGTTTATTCCTACTTCTCTAAGGTATAAAAAAATTAAACAACAACTTCTGTTTTAGCGGTACAATATTTATTATGCAGAGATTCACAAGCACTACCTGCTGTGAAGATAATAATTGCTAATATTTGTTATAATATGCTATCAATGAATACAACAAAAGATTAATAGAATATAACCTAAAACACAAACCTGGACAAGTATACACTTCTTCATGTTAATGTTTTAGGTTTGTAATCTTAGGACTTAGAACATAAAATAGCAAAATAATGATAGGCAGCGTTCTATTGGAATCTGTCTGATCAATATTGGGACAATCAATTGGTGCAAGATCCACCGGTCATCGGTTCATCGTCGTGGGAGATTAATGTTTCCAATTTCTTTTTAACAGCGTATTTGAAGCCTCTCAGTCGCTCTTCTGGGCGTCTTTTGGTATGGTGGGCTTGGAGAATTTCGAGCTGGCTGGCATCAAGAGCTACACTCGGTTCTGGGGCTTGCTAATGTTTGGATCTTACTCGGTTATCAACGTTATCGTCTTATTGAACCTCCTCATCGCTATGATGTCTAACTCCTACGCCATGATTGACGTGAGTTCAAATTTATATTTACTTTATTTTATTATTTTCCCTATTATTCATATTTTTCCATGAATTTGCGTTAATTTTTATTTTTACTATTTTTAAAAATTATATTTAGAATTGGAAGTTGTTAGTTGTATAATACTTATTTCTCCTATTGTAAAAACGTTTATCCCATTAATAGTTTCTCTATAAGTAAAGATAATAAGTATCTGTTTTGCTTATATTCCTATCGTGTGATAGTGTAACATGGAACCTTCGTAATTATTAGTAATTATGCACGGTTTTTTATATTTATATTTAAAGTTTATGTTATGTTGCATACATAGAGACGACAGATGACCAAGCTACCCAAAATTATTTCTTTAGTAAATATTTTACTGTATTCCATAATGATAGTTCTAAATACTCTACGTTAACTTCCAAGTCTATGGAAGTTTGACAGTTTCTGTGAGCTTGATATGCTGTCGTCCTCCACAAGTCCTCCACGAAGATAGAGGTAAAATATAAGCTTCTTGGTCTGAGCTGTCGTCTGTACACGCTTGTCATTATTAAGAAAATAATTTAAGAGCATGGAATCATCGAACACTAAATTAATAAACTTGTGACAGAAAAATATAAAACTGCCTTGCTGAAAGAACACTACAGATGTTTGGAATTTTGTTTTATGTATTTTACGTTCACTCGGCAGTAGCTATTATTTTTTTTTTGCGCAGATTGACGGAATAACGAAACAACAGAAACGAACTTCTGGTTTTTAAATAGAATTCGCGAAAAGGTGAAATTCATACAGAAAATGACGGTTTGTGAGTTCGTAACCCAAATTTGATAAACAAATATAGTATTCAGAATTCAGAGCTACAGAAGTTTTATTGGTTTTATTACTTAAACTGAATGGCGAAAGATCGAGTGATATATAGATTACTATAAGTTACCCAGCATTCCGGGTATAACCATGGCTATATCATTAATTATGATATAAAATGTTATAGGAATTATTTTAACAGCCATTATAATTTGACCCACTGCTGGTGCACAAGGCCTCTCCTTGTCATCGAAGGATTTTTATCAGTGCATTTTTTCTAGTATTAATATTTATGCGTTTGTAAACGCAAAAATATTTTTTTTCCATAATGTAAGGTAGTTTCATCTTAACTGGGCGTCAAATATTTGCAAAAATATTTCGTTCGGGTCTTAGAAGTGCAAATTTGAAAGATTTGATGAAACAATGTTTACCATAAAAACATAAGCACCAAGCACTGACAAATTTCGACGGCGAAAAGCAGTGTCTCGGTGGCGTAATTGGTCAACGCAGCCGCCCGGATAGCGGAAGATGCGGGTTCGAGTCCCGCCTGAGGCAAGTCGATTTTTTTCAGTGCATTTTTTCTAGTTTTTTCGAGGTTTAAGCAGTAGTCCACCACGTTAGCCCAATGCTGATTGGTGCACGGTGGTATAAAGTGATCCTCCTTTGATGATATTTGTCACCTTTTACGACACCCATTGGATAGGATGTTATTATATATATCTACTCTGCATCACACGGCATGTTATTACACACATAGGAATGTTATTATATTAATAAATAATTTTTGAAACAAATGAACTCTCAGCTATAAGGCCCGGACTACACAAAAGCGGAGATGTAGAATAAGTAGACTGTTTAACCATATCGATAAATCTGCCGACTTATTTCATAATAATTTCCAAACTTGTAAAGCTACTTAAAATATATATTTTTTTATAAATACTTACCAAACTTTTGTAAATACTAAACCTTTTTAACCTGTATTTGTTACGTTTTATTTTTAAATATTATTAATTTAATATTTTACCTTGGGGATGGCCTATGTCCAACAGTAGGCGTCTCTCGGCTGAAATGATGATGATGTTATAAATACAGTTTACCCTTAAAATTCGCATTTGTTGTCCCGGGTTTTGAGTTATAAGGGTTTGCGACTATAAACTTAATTTTTGTTATTTTATATGTTTTTATTTACCTACTTAATTTTTACTACAGGTGATACCGTAAATTCAATTGACGTCGTAAACCAATAAAAAAATCTATATTCATCGTATTCGGTTTCAAATTCTTTATTCATCATACTCGGTTAAGAAGTGAAGACGTCAAACAAACAAAATCACTTTGCTTTTATAATACAAGTATCAGTTAGATTACTTGCAATGTTTCGCTATTGTTATAAAGTGCATTATTCCAACATGGATGGTGTAAAGGAAATTGTCTGTCAAAGCTTGAACATTAGAATTAAATTAAAATTGTTTTCTGCGCAACAGGCAGTAGTTAATGCGTTTGAGATCCGCGAACAAAGTGTTGAACTTTCTGGATTTCGTGCTAGTTTTTGTGACTGGAATTTTATGCAACGCCAGAACTTTCCAAAGTTCAAAGAATTTAGACGGTGTAAAGTCTGGAAGTTAATTTGACGACTTTGGGGACTTACAATTGGAAAGTAGGTGCGCAATTATGTACGATGGGAGCATTTTGAAATGGAATTAGCGTTTAAAGTCTAGAACTACATCTTTGTGCATTTTCATATTGAAAATCAAGTTTGTATTAAAGTTTGTTTTATGTCATTTATTTAACAATTTCCAAAAAGTTGCAACAACTCTATTGTTCTGTATTAATCCAGCCCTTACATGAAATTAAACGTACGTGTATATGGAACATCTTTGAATTTGTTAATTACATAGTAGGTACCGATGGCTGTTCGCACACAATATCTAAGTATTACGCAAGTGACATGTTTTAAGACCGTAACACCCACAGATTTAATAATACAAGGCGATAGGCCAAGCCGGCGTTTAACTTGCGACAAGTGTATGCCCTGTGGGCATACATTTCCGCCACTTCGCCTTCCGATAAAGTCAAGTGAATACGTAACTCAGCGATTTGACCGATCTCCTTTGCGGCTGTCTGTGCTTAACTTTCATCGCTTCGCAGTCCTTAACACGCGCGCAATGAATAGTGTATATTACGGCATGCTCAACTAGAACTATGTTATGTAGTACGGCCGCTGATCGCGACAACACTCTTCAGCCCAGAAAGGGAACGCCTCTTTTTTACTATCTACTCTATGAAACGGAGACTACGAAACAGATAAAAAAAATGTGTGTGTCAGCTCCGACGCACGACTGGAGTTTACTCCGAGACAGGTGAGATGGCGCACCTGCTGTCATCCGTGTTTTGACAATTAGAAAGTTGCGCGACATAGGATGCGCACCAAAACCGTAACGAGGTCATTCGAGGTCATTCATTGGTAGATTTTACTCCTCACATTTTTCTCATACCGGGCCCCTTATATATGCAAATCGATTCTTAAGGAGTAAACTCCAAAAAGGCGATATGGTTCCGAGCTGATAATAGCGTTACGACCTTTAGACTGTAATAGCTATCCTGGTTGTCGGCATTTGTTTGTTAGTTCACTGAAGTTTTAGTTACTTTTGAGTTTGATCCCTCTTGTATGTAGGCGACAGGCTGGCAACCACTCACAATTTTTGGGCTGCATAGCTCATACTGAGAGATGACTTACAAAACGGCGCGGCGGGTTGAAGTGTGTGAGAATTGTGAACCAAATAAAACCGTTTGTTCATAAAGCCTCTGTAGATTCTATCAATATTAGTCTGTTTAAGTAATCAAATGGAGATCCTTATTATTGGTAGGTTCAGGTTATTTTTTTATGACCAAGCAGAGTGGAACTATTGTCACTCATCACTCTCACACACTACAATCCGCCGAGCCGTTTTGTGATACGGCGTGATAAACGATACTCCTGCGACATCTCCATTACTCTCTTTTGGGATTAAGACCGTGATAGGCGATAGTGCATCTTTAGTAGCTAAACGACTACAATAGTATCAATTCACGTATGTTTGCACACTGACACTCATCGTGTACTGAATTCTGTGAATTTGTATTACCGTATTAGTCTGACCTGTTTTAGACCGGTTAGCACTACCATTCTCAATAGCGAAAAGAGAGCAACATTATACAATAAACACACAGACTGGGACTCATTTCGAGAAATGGTAGATGAAACACTAAAACTAAAAATATCGCTGAAAACTGAAACTGATATAGATGATGCTACCCGAGAACTCACAACGATGATTCAAGCGGCATGCTGGAAAAGTACGCCAGAAAACTCTAGCAAAACGCCTAGACAACATACTGCACCTTGGGACATAAGACAAAAAATCCTAAATAAAAGAAGGCTACGCAGGGTTTGGCATAATAGCCGACATCCAGAAGACAAAACTGCTTTCAACAGAGCGATCCGTGATTTGAAAGAAACTATTAAAGCAGCGAATGATGCCACTCTGGAAGCCCACCTAGAATCACTTACAGCTACCAAGGCCACTGACTATTCATTATGGCGTGCCTGCAAAAACTTCAACCATCCACAAAACGCCAAACCACCACTCCGAGTAGGAAATATTTGGGCTAAATCTAAGCCAGAAAAGGCACAGATTTTTGCTAACCACTTAGCTGAAGTGTTCACGTGTAATGAAGCTGACCCCAATGTTGACGATTCTGATGTTGATGATATCTTAAATCGAGATTATCAACTTGAATTGCCACTAAGAACTGTAACACCTCAGGAAATCATTAGATGCATTAAAGATATGGAAAACGGAAAAGCACCTGGTTTTGATTTGATAGACAAGAAAGTGCTCTCAGAACTCCCCCATAAAGGAATAATGTTTATGACTATACTCTTTAACGCCATCATGAGGATTGGCTACTATCCGGCGTTATGGAAGGTATCCCAAATTATAATGATCCATAAACCTGGCAAACCTATACATGAAGTGACCTCCTATAGGCCAATAAGCTTACTGCCTATTACATCCAAACTTTTTGAAAAGGTTTTATTACACAGACTTCTCAAAACACTTGCTGAAAGGTCCATTATCCCAGATCATCAGTTTGGATTCAGGAAACAACATGCAACTATAGAGCAAGTCCATAGAGTATGTAATGTAATAAGTACCACACTGGAACAAAAGCAATATTGCTCCTCTGCATTCCTTGATATACAACAGGCGTTTGACAGGGTCTGGCATAAAGGTCTCCTGTGCAAAATTAAAACACTGCTACCACACAATTTCTACAGCATTTTAAAGTCATATGTGTCAGAAAGAATTTTCCAGGTCAAGGAGGATGGTGCTACATCCGTATTCCATAACATAACAGCTGGAGTGCCACAGGGCTCGGTGCTTGGGCCTGTACTATACACATTATATACATCCGACTTTCCTAAGATCCCAGACGTGACCATTGCAACTTATGCAGATGATACAGCAATTCTAGCATCTAGTGGGTGTCCTGTGCAAGCCTCCAAAATCCTACAAAACGGCCTCAACAGGATAGACAAATGGCTCAAACAATGGAGAATAAGAACTAGTACATCTAAGTCAGTCCAGATAACATTTACCTTAAGAAGGGAAAACTGTCCACCAGTCACTCTAGGTGGTGAACGACTTCCTCACCAAGATTCAGTGAAATACCTAGGAATGCACTTGGATCGAAGGCTGACTTGGAGGAAGCACATACAGACCAAGAGAGATGAGATCAACCTAAAACATAGGGGGCTATTCTGGCTACTTGGTCGAAACTCAAAACTATCAGTGGATAACAAGCTCCTGATCTACAAGACAGTACTTAAACCAATATGGACCTATGGCATCCAATTGTGGGGTTCAGCTTCTGACTCAAACATAATGATGATACAGAGAGTTCAAAACTGTATTTTAAAGCACTCCGCAAATTCACCCTGGTTTATAAAAATTGATGAGCTCCATAAGTACCTAAATATAAACACAGTCAAGGATGAGATTAGACGCCACAGCTCCAAATATAAATCAAGGCTAAAAAACCATCCTAACCATCTAGCAGTGCAACTCACAATCCCTGAGAGCATGGGACGATTAAAGAGGCGCAAAATTATGGAACTTGATAGTCAATTGTAGCTGACTGTAGTAACTTTAGGAGTGGAGTCCTAATGAGGACTCGAACTCTACACGCCAAATTCTCACCACAAATCTGCTCATAGTCAATGACTGATTGCATGATAAACGCACAAAAAAAAAAAAAAAAAAAAAAAGTCTGACCTGTTGAAGTAATCGGGTATCAACGAAATCCTTGATACGCTACACAAATGTGTAGAGCGTGCATTCATCAAAGTACCAATATTATTTTTTCTTAGTATTATTGTTAGATACACATCTATGTTGTAATACTGGATTTCAACTGGTTGTATTTTCCTTTCCTAAATGGGTATATATGAAGTGAAACAACAATTTGATGGTTTGGCAGTACAATGTTTATTTAGGGTGGACAATATTCTGTTTGTTGCACTAGAAAAGTTATTTACTTACAATTTACATATTCCAAATAATATACCTTTGTGAGAATTCTCTTCCTTGAAAATACCTAGTTTACACAAGTTAGATTTTACACAATTTAGACCTTCTAACTTATATATCTAATAGTAAAATACAACCATAAAAATAATGAAAGATAGGGTCCTGGAGTCTGCTGTGATCGTTAACGAGTGGAATTTGGGTATTACTATGTATAAATTATTAGTAAACGCGTTATGAGACAACCTTCTGCAGAGTATTTGTAGAACTCTTCGACAGTCAGCCGCTACCGTTTGGTTAGTGTAGTGTACCTGGATCAGTGCGTTGTGTCTTGGCTCTGATAGATCAGCCACTAGTTAGCTCTCTCTATATATTGTAGTTCACCGGTCACCTTTCCAAATTGATCTCACAACTCCAAACTCTGGTTCTGCGCAGGTTTCACTACCCGGCGACTATATTTGTAATGGAAATTTGGGTCTCTAAACCCGTACCGACGACCCTGAAGATGTGTCATAATAAAACAACATCAATAAATGTTACACTACTCATTATAAAACCCCAAGAGGGAGTTGGAACCACAACTTGTCCAAAAACTAATATAAAACAACGGCAAATCTTTGAGCAATTACGAAACCCGACCAACAGTACTTAGAATATAATCTCTCGAGATGTGAATTATTCATAATTTAAACAAATAGATCATTCATTGCCTAAAATTTCGAACCTGACAAAATATAATTACCTTAGTAGGTAGTCAGGCAATTTTTACAAGATGAGGCGGTTTTTTACAACCGAATTTACTAATTTACTGTAACACAAAATCAAGGCAATCACAGAATTTACTTTTAACTTTCAGAATAATTGAAAAACGATAAGAGTTTTATAGTTACCTTTCGGGTGAATTATTAACTCCTTAACGGTTATTTATCCGTTCCAGGATATTATGTAAATACGGAATTATCTTCCTTCCAAATTAGAAAATAGTTCTCCTTCGTTAATATAATCCTCGCATATGTTATTATCACGAAGGTTTATAATATCTCTCCAAAATAAATTCAGCCTTGAATTTGAAATTCGAAATGCGAATGAATAATCTGACAAGCAAAAACAAACGTCCCTGATTGGTCGGCCTACCTATGGTTTTTTTAACATCTGAGGCAAAGGAAAGTGAGTCCATACATCCGAATGAACGAAAAATTCTTGTCAATACGAATTTTTGCGAATAACTACTTTGAATGAATTTTGAACAACTAATATGATCCCCGTAAGCCTAACGTCACCTAAATAATGACGAGACTATAGAAAACGCTCTAACGCGCCCCAATTCAAAAACAAAGTGTAAAAAGTCCATACAGACCATAATCTCTAATATCGAACTGAAACATGATACAACTTACCAAGACAAGAAACTTTCGTCTGAACTATTTCTTTTTTTTTTTTTTTTTTTTATAAGTCGCTGGGTATAGAATTTATCACTTTGCCTAAATGTCAAACTTAATGCGAAACGGAACTTAATGTCACTTGTCAGATGACGATGTTGACTTTGAAAAATTGATAAATAAACAATGCTACAATGTGACCCCATGCACACATAGACATTGTTCGCAGCGATAAGTCCACTAGCTGGGAAGACCCGGGGTGTACGATCGATCCGCGAGCTCGGATTTAGACAGTTTTTCATTAAATTATTAAAAATATCTGAGTGCATTTTACAATTTTATAATATCATTATTATGTCTACCATTATAATTATGTATTTTAATATAATAAGTACATTAAATAAGTTTAATTTCAAATACATTGCAAAAATCGACATTAAAATTTACCAATTTAAAATATTTTTGGTATCCCTTTTTAATATGTTAACTCAATTTTTTTACTTATTTGGGCTCTATAGTGGTTTAAATCTAAGTGGTTTAAATTTTCTATTGGAATTTTTTTTTTCGCAAAGTATGTTTGCCATTATAATGCTGGTATTTCATCTGAAAGATAGCTCCAAACTGCATTTTCGTAAAACTGCGCTATAGGATTCACCTTGCTTCAAAAAAACTATACGTGTAAATTAAAATATCTCTTTATAGTGGTTTTAATCAAGAATTAATCTTCCAATAATATATAATTTCTTTGTAATGTCTGTTCACATTGCTTCAAAATTAGGTGTGAAAAATCCACAAAATGTCACAATTTTGACGTAAATCGAGCCCTGGGCCCCGATCGCGGTAAATCATTTCAAGTCGAACGCAGATGAAACACAAACGCTGTCAAAGTTACGTTTCTGTTAAGCCCTGTCCGCACAGCGATAAAATATTCGCGCGGAAATAATATCGCGTTCAATTTGAACGCGATATTATTTATCGCTGTGCGGACAGGGCTTAACAGAAACGTAGCTTTGACAGCGTTTGTGTTTCATCTGCGTTCGACTTAAAATGATTTACCGCGATCGGGGCCCTGAAGTATGAAGAGGTCAACTTTTCAAATTTTATGTTGTAATTGGTTGTAGGAACATTCGGATGTTGAATGGAAGTTTGCACGAACTAGGCTCTGGATGAGCTACTTTGAGGAGAGCGCGACCTTGCCGCCCCCTTTCAACATCATGCCGACGCCCAAGCTCTTGCTAAAGATGTTAGGTCTGAGGAAAAAGGATAAGTTGAGGAAAATCAAAATGAAGGTAAGCTTTTTTATATACTAGCATTCGCCTCGAATTTCTATTCGTGGACTTCCTTGTTCTATGTTCCTTCCACGTTTGCACTAGCGTAAGTTCCTATGTCCGTGGGGTTTATGGCGCTGAATGCTGAAATACAGGAGGGTTTTACCTAGTTTCGCAGCAGAGGCTAAAAAATATTTAATTTGTATCTACCTAGTTCTTAGACGGTGCACTTTATATTCTGTATTTTTTGGTCAGTAAACTTATTATTGACGGAGTGGAGTGGTCAGTATAGCTGCCTACACATCAAGCGGTGCGGGTTCGAATCCTGGTAGAGGCAAATATTTGTGTGACGAACACGAATATTTGTTTGCGAGTCATAGTTTATATATTTATTTAATATCTAAAAAAAATATTATTTATATAAAAAAATGTCCGTTATCTAGTATCCGTAACACAAGTTCTTAATGATACTTACTTCGGGCTAGATAACTGGTGTGAGCGTAAAAAAAATAATATTATTATGTAGAAAGTCGTTATCGATACTAATTTATTAACTCGGTGGCAACTTTTTAACTTCCGTTACCTTCGCAATCGTGAGCGGAAGGGTTCGCACGAATATGTGGGAGACAATGCGAAGGCTAGAGGTTCGCACGCTTTGATGTGTGTTAAAACCGATACAGTTTGGAAAACCGTGACTGCGAATGTAGCAAAGACTTTTCATTATCATTAGCAAATGGCATCGTCCTATACTTGTTCGGGTTCATATGTTCACATAGTCGTGCGAATGTGAGTGACCGCCATTAGTCAGCATCTGTTATGCTTTCTGGACCAGAGCGAGTCGTTATCTGATTATAATCTGATAATGAACTACTTATTATAATACCTAACCCTTGCATTATAAAATTGCTTTTTCTATAGCAAGTCGCTTAATGAAAGGCTTAAAGAATTTCGGCCGTTTTTGTTGCTTTTAATTAGGTGACAGAATTAATAGTACTTACTCATTCCTGCTCTGAATAAATTTTACTGGCACCTTTATAAATAACGCTAATTAATATTTTTCTAAACAAACACTGGAAATTCAATGGATAATGAATTTTACTGGGATAAAATTTCAATTCTAAATGTCTCTGAGCTACGGGAGTTCATAAGGGCAGCTAATTAAGTGCATGTCAAAATTGTAGTATGCCGTAGTATGCTCTTTGTTTTAAAAATTATTCCCACTTTTTTGATGAGCTGTCATTCTTTTTGTGTGTAGTCACAAAATAAAGATATATCAAAAGGCAAGCTTGAATCGTTACGTGCTCGATCTGCCTTGCTACCTATCTGGCTATGCCATCTGGATCATTACACAATAATAGTCGAGCTATCTCTATCTGACACGAAATTTAAACGGGTGCGTTAGTTAAGGCACCCGTTTAAAGTTTTTTTTTTAAATAATCCCTTTTCTAAGCTTTCGCTGCGTGCGCTGCTTAAACGGTTAAAGTTACGGAAAAATAATGTATGACGGATTTGTTCTCCTTTAAAAGTTCTATAAAGAAAAATCCGCGACAGCATATGACTATCTTTTAAGGTTGGCTCACTACCTTTTTTTTTGGTAAACAAATTGGTTCTAAAATAATAATATTCCTTATCAAAAAAATACATTATTCATCAGAAGTATTTAATTTTAAACAACAGTGTTCTTGATATCATTAGATTTCAATAAATATACTCGGAGATATTATTGTTTTAAATAAACGGGAAATAATAAATATTCATTTTCGGAGCTTTCGTTGCGTGCGCTGCGTAAACGGTTAAAGTTACGCAAAAATAATGTATGACGGAATTATTCTCCAGGATCTAAGTTATTAATAGTTGGTGTCTTAGATATAAATGAGTCTTAATCCTAACAAACTTTTTGTTTGCCTGAAGATACCTAATTAAAGTTAACTACAGGAACAAAAAGAAAAAGAAAACGATGTTTGCTACTTGGCTGTGATGAGAGCATTGGTATGGCGGTACGTGTCTACTATGCATAGAAAGATGGATGACGAGCCGGTGACCGAAGACGACATTAACGAACTGAAGGGCGACGTGTCAGCACTACGATACGAACTGCTTGAGGTGTTTGAGAAGAATGGAATGGACGTGTCCTTTACAGATAGGAAGGAGAAGGGTAAGTAGCTAGTAATGACACACTTTAATAATAATAAACTTTCCGGTTACAATGACCTATAGATTATCAAATAAAATATATGAATTTGTTTATCTTGCGCTTTTCTGGTAGTGACTACAGGCAATCTGCCGTGGAAACGCCGGTACTCTACCCCCTTCGGCCAGAAGTCCTCCTTCATAAAGGTGGCCAGCTTTTCTGTAGGGACCAACAAAGGACTTAAATTGACGACGTGTCTAAATTCCAATGTCTTCACCCTCAGAAGGAAGTTGGTATTCTTCTCTACATCTTTTATATTAAATTCTTTACCGCTACCTCCACTTTACAGAATAGGTACCTCTTTTTCCAGTATGTCATATTCTTCGTTATCTTCATATTATTTAAATGCGAGTAATTAAAACAATACATTAATATTCTTCTTTCTATATTCTTCCTGAATGTGCATAGTGCATGGCCATGTGATGCCGACAGAGTAGAATAGCATCATCCCATATCCTCCACTGGGTGCCGTAGAAGGCGACTAATATAATTAGCAAAGCAGTATCGATCACTTTATACTCCGTCCACCAATGCGCATTGGGCAAGCGTGGTGGACTACTGCTTAAACCTCCTTCAATGACAAGGAGAGGCCCTATGTCCCAGCAGTGAGTCGAATTATAAAGGCTGTTATGATGTGAATGACAATGTTTTTCGCCGACCGCCTTTCTTTATACTACGAGATGGCAAACAAGCTTGCGGCCCACCTGGTATTAAGTGGTTACCCTTGAGTAATAGACAGTAATTACACTGGCTACCTTTCCCTTCAATCTGAAACACAGCGAACTACTTCACGGCAGAAATAAGAAAGGCGGTGGTGGTTTTTGTTGAGACTATCGAGAGGGAGATGCTTGGTCGCCCAGTAATCCCCTTTTCTTTTGTTGACGGGGAGGCCAAATGCGTTTCCGCATCGTCCCTGCGGGGTGGTGCAAACCGCAGGGGATATGTGGGACTCGAGGTAAAGGCGTTCCCTCCCTCCATACCCACTAAATATCCTCCCCGGCCTGGCCTCCAGTGCGCTATTGCGGGACGGCTTGGGATCTGCGCACGTGAGCGCAACTACACCGAGACCGTCCCAACGCTGCCCGTCTAGGCACTCCTTGTGTACCAATTGGTGGCCAGCAGCACACAGGCCAGCGGCCCACAAGGGGCTGGCGTTAGTCGGTAGCCACCGACTAACGCCAGCCCCTTGTGGGCCGCTGGCCGACACCTGCTCGACCTGGTGCGTCCTCCTGACGAGGACACCGGGCGCAGCCATCAGACCGCACCCGGGGGACTTCGGGCGCGGACTTGGCCCTAAAAAGGGTCGTCCGGAACTAGCCGTGGTGGAAAAACAAAAACAATTCGACGATGGCGTCTGACTTCGAATACCAATGGGACACACATGACATCAAAAGCCACAAACCCGACACGGTCTACCACTTAGTATCGCCTGTCTGACTCCAACCCTCCTTGGGATTACTGTTGAGTGTGGCTTATTAGCTACTCTGTCTGATAGGTCTGCATGGTTTCAGTATCTCCCTTAGTCATTTATGACACCCTCAGGATTAGAAAGGGTAGCCCTATTTGTAACCCGGAACTACAGTACAGTGGCTTTTTGCAGTGTTTCTGTTGATAAGTAAGGTTTCTAATGGTTAATCATTGTATAGGATCAGGGCTGAGGCGTGCTCCATACATCAGCAGCAATGTCCAAATCTAACCATCCCAAGGGGAGTAGAAAATTGTGCTCAATGTAGGTTTTCTTTAAAGTCGCGTCTGTGGTTGAGGTTAGGGGGTAACGCTCCCTTCTATCTCCTTATCATCACACCATCGTGCGAGAAAACTGTCAAGAGCTTTCCATTCAAATATAAAAACAATATTCTGTAAAAAAATTTGAATCGTATGCAGTTATATTCCTCACATTACGTAATCGATATCTATATATTATCAGAAATCTTGTAAGTTGTCAATGATTTCCATCACTGTTGCTAGTTTTTGAAAACGTTTTAACAATATTTATTTTGTTAATATTCACTGAATATTATGAAAACGAAATGTTCAATGAGCTTGCAATTTTACTCGTCCATTATTCTCACATTATTTTGGTCATGAAAAGTAGTTGTAGCGTGTATGATTCTTTTATTTGTTGACTTGGAAATGAACGGGTTAAATTCTGTATTTGCTTGTTTTATTTTTGGTGCTTTGAAAACCTTCCTTATTACGCAGAAACACACTGTTTTTTTTTTGTATACAACGTGTAACAGTAACAATACAAACCCTGAAAGTAGTTTTTTATCTACGAATACGCAAAAATTAGGTCGTTGTGTGCGGTCTGTGTAGATTTTTGTGTGTGTGGGGAAGAGTTACTGCGTACACGGCCCATGCCATGCTGCCAGATGTGGCTTTATGTGTAACCAAAATGTTACTTAAAGTACCAGGCGATGCAATACTTAAAAACCCACCTCCTCCAAGAGGCAAAAGGCGGACTGGCAAAGAACGCTTGGGTTAACACACTCAAAAGCACTAATCGAACCATACTCTCGTAAGCGCACTGACGAGCTACTGAAGCTTAACAGGGGCAACCTGAGCGTGTTGATTAGGGCTTTGAATGACCACTGCAAGCTGAACAGACATCTCTACAATATGAGACTAAAAGATACTGATGCTTGCAGATTCTGTGAACAGGATCGTGAAACACCAATGCACCTCCTGTGCTCTTGTGAATATCTCTTTCACAAAAGAAGCCGACATTTGGGAAGACACATTCTCGACCCAGACGATTTAAAAACAAACATCTTATCATATTTAGATAGTGCCCAGCTAAACGAGTACATGTAAGGCCTCAATAGGACTTACTTGGAGGCTAGTCACAATAGATCTTTATAGGTCGCAGTGACGCCAAAAGCCCCGAATTATCTAAATAATAATAATAGATAAAGCTCTGCTCAACCCCTTTTGGCATTATGATCGTGATTATATAATATGTGGGTGTGTGTGTGTGTTTAAGTTATGATATTAAAATATAAATTTCCTCAGCTGTCCTCGGCAAACGCATGAAGGTGTGGGAGCGCCGTCTGATGAAGGACTTCCACGTGGCGCCCGTTGCGGGCGTCGATGAGGAGAAAGAAGAAGAAGGTGGACTTGCCAAGTTCAGGAGAATCGCCAAGCTGGCCGTTGCGAACACCACCAACTCTAAATGGGACCAGACACTCGCCCAGACTGGCATTTCGTATGTACTGTTTGTAGAAGATTTTAGCGTAATGCGTTAATTGAACTGTTTCATAATCCAGATTATTTCAGAAACAGTTGTTTCTGCTTACTACCTAGAGTTTCCAAACAGGAATGATTGAAACTTTTGTACTTTGTTCCGATCGAGGAAGTTAAAAGAGGATAGACCCTTAAAATCTTTACCTTTTCTAGAATTAACAGAGCTTAACGGCTGTTTCGGAATCGCAACTTGAAACGGATCGTGTAAGATATAAATTTTTAATATATTTAATGGAATCAATAAACTTTTACAGTCGAGTGTTATTGTAAAGTTGCGCCGTCCCAACGATGGTTTGATGTAAAGTAAAATTAAAGTAAAATTCCTTGGTGCATAGGTACATTAGGACAGTAAATGAATGAATTTATTTATTTTAGACCAATAGTCCATAGAATTTATTAGTGTAGTTGTTAGTAACAGTTTTCACTTAAATTTAAAAATTAGTATTGTTAGCTATTACTACTACAGATCCTGTTTTAACTACTCTATATTGTGCCAGTAAGTCTACGAGTACACAAAAATACATTCAATTCAAAAGAAAATATTTTAATATATTAAATTTCAAAAGTAAAGTTACAGTAAACATCAAAACAGACTTTATAACTCGACTCACAACTGGGACACAAAGGCCTCTCCTTGTCATCGAAGGAGGTCTAGGCAGTAGTCCACGCTTGCCCAATGTGGTTTGGTGGACGGAGTGTAAGGTGATAAAACTCCTTTTCTGATCCATTAGTCGTCTTCTACGACTCCCATTGGAGGATATGGGTTGATGCTATTCATCACATGGCGAGTAAGTTGCATTAGTGCTTAATATTAATGTTAATTTTGTTTAGAAGCCAAATTGGTCGCTGTCGAACTCGCGAGTCCTTCAAGAACCAACAAAACCTACAACGCGCTATGGAGGAGGCGAGGAAGCTAGTGTTGAGATCACCATTGCCAGGTAGTTATTAGTTCAAAGGGTGACAAGTGGTTACATGCAATTTCCGAACGATCATCACGGGTTAACTATAAGAGCGTACCTACTTTTTTAAATATACTTACTGGTGAAATTAGATTACTTACACGACAAGTCAATATGAGAACATTTCCTTTAGTGTATTAAAAAAAAAATCTTAAAAGTAGTTCTTGCCAAAACAAAAAAGTGACATACCTCGGAAACTTCTGAAGCTATTTTCATATAATTACATTATTTAAATATTTCTATATGTTATATGTGTGAATCTGTTACTGGCTTACAATAATCCACGTTGTTTAATATTTAAGAATGTTATAGCTGTTGATTCAGCGAATGAATAAAAAAAAATATGAGAAAAAATAGCATCTTGTTAAGTTCTGTGTGTGCTATGTTCATAGATTACCTTCTTATGCTTCACTCATTAAGGGAAAGGTCGCCAGCCCTTGCCTCCGTAAATTGCTTAATAATAATTAAATAATCATACTTTCATTATGAATGGATGGATGAATTCATACTCAGTCTCGCCACGGCTGAACCGGATGAAATTTAAAAACTACTTAAATACAATTTAACCCCTTCAAATGAAACTACAAACTATAACTATAACTACAAACATTTATATTCCTGGTATACCTAATATGTCATTCACCCACATGCTTAGGCTCAGACCAATGATTTAGGTCCAAATTTGGTCATTGTTATTTAATCCCAAATGAGTCTAACTCTGATTCAATCATCATAATGTAAAAACCTTTTTTATTTTTATGACTTTAGGACTTAGGACCAAAGTAATGAAGAACAAAAAACTTCAGTGTTGAAGAAAATTGTTAAGCAACCCACTAAAATATAGGCACAACGTAAATTCTATAGACTGTGCAATAGGTGTGTACATGCATTTAGAAACACTGTTAAGAAAGTTCTGTGATCTGCATTCAGCGTGTTTTATTTTGTAAGTTGAAACACACTAAATGCAGATCCCACAATGTGTTCTTGCTTCAAATTAAAAATTTTACACGTTTCCTCTAAACAGGGTCACGTGGCGCATCCCCAATAGACATGCCCTTAACACCTGGACACACGTTGCTCGAATTGATAAAAGATATATCAACTGAAGTGGGAGAACCGGTTGACCTTAGATCTCCAACGCCGAAGTCTCCAATGAAGCTACCAGGTGAGTTCTAGAGAATGTGCGTTTTTCTAAGTTTGCCAAGGAGGCTCATGGTCTACATCTGCCTGATGGTAAGTGCAGATAAGGATAAATGTGAAAGGGAGCGTCACATGAAACCCTCTAACATTGACAGACTGGCTTTATTATTATTAGAAGTTGGAACACAATGTTGTTAAAAGGATAATAAGTATATTTAATTTAAAAACTTCTAAGTCAGACAAATTTTAGACATTAGGGCCTCATATAGATACGGTAGCGATTCATCGATTTCTCCAATCTGACGAAAATCATACCGATCGTAAAGAGACATACCTACACTGTTGATTCATCGTTCTGAGGCCTTAGTACGAGTTTGTTAGTTTTCGAGCTCGATCAAACGTATCGTCTCTTTTCATACATTGCCCACTAGCGCCTCTAGCGTAAACTATCAGAAACAGTGGCCAATGTATGAAGAAAGACGATACGTTTGATCGAGCTCGAAAACTATCAAAACTCATACTAAGGCCTCCGATATTCATGATTGCATGGGATATTGTTGTAGTGCAATTTCGGACCGTCTTCGTTTAAGTAAATCGTTAACGATCTTGAGATACACTAGCGATTCGTCGATCGGTCTGAAACGACGGATCTTCTCAATATTTATTGAATGACTTTTGCGTAAAAGTGACAACTTCTCAAAAAACCCGCTTTCAAAGTAAAGGAAACAATGAAAAATTGTTAAATTTTTCGCGGCCGATTGAGATGTCTCAAAATTGATCTAACAACGTAAAATTATTAAAAGTTATCCATCATTTTTGACAATTCATCTATACGATAAACTGTAAAAAACAGTCGGTTAAATAACAATCGCCTGTTAAATGTTGGCGAACTCCAGCTTAGAAGCACATAAAATTATGGTGGCGCTAGTTAGCTCGTGTCAGCCTCTTGGTGTTGTTATGGCAAAAGACTTTGATAAGATGGTAGCTGGCCAGGCGGAATTAAACGAAGCCCTATCGCCAGCAAAACTGGGCACAGAGAGATTCACTGAGGATGGATCCAGCCTCTGGATCCAATTCCGGTGTTCGAACCACTAGACCACTGAGGCGGATTTCGGGCATAAATTCTATAAAATTCTAAACCAAATATACAGATTAGTTTTTTTTTCATAGTTTGTGTTATTTGATATAGTTTTAAATTATTGAAAATTGTAGCAAATGAAATTGAAAAAGACAAAACTAGAAAGAAATCTTTTCTTGATCAAGTACTGAGAGTACTGAGATGGAGATCAAATCCGCGATATTTGGCGATTCGGGTGACTGATCTTCCACATGAGCTAAACACGACTGAAAATTCATCGTTTCCATTACGTCAGAAGGTGATCTCAATGTCGAAAAAATTATATATCAATATCCGATGAGATCTTTTTTAAAAATACCGTCCACTGAAAATGCATAAATGCAGCCGTTCAGATCGTGGATTTGATCCCTGTCTTAGTAATTGCCATGGTTTAAATTTAATTTGGTACTTTATCAATAATTTTAGTATTTGGTTTTCATAGAAGGACAAACAGCTGGTCTCGGTGGCTTCGGTGGCTTGCTATCTGCGACGAGTGCGCAGAGTCGCACTGCTTCGCCTAAGCCTCGCACTCCTAGCCCGGCACCATCTAAGGTAAGTAAAATATATACCAAAACTTTGAATGGTGTGGTTTTAGTAGTAGGTGCAAACGGAAACGGGGGAAAAACTATTGTCTTTTTGCTTAGGCTGCTCTATCAAAGGCAGCATCTCCCGTGCCAACGCCACGAGGTCCAAGTCCTGCACCAAGTCCAGCGCCAAGTCCTGTGCCAAGAACTATGAGTCCAGTGCCTGATGAACCAGCTCAACCAGGTAAGGGAAATCGGGATAGAACTTCAGATTAATTGCTCTCATATATTTTTTTCCTACCCTGCTCCCAATATTTGGAGTAAGAGCAGTTTGTATCGGTTATGGTATAGGTTTTGGTATTTGATTTTTTGCCTGACACCAATCCTCCTTGGGAACGACTGCTATCTTTCGACAGCAGATGTGACCACCAGCTTAACGTGTCTTCCGAACAACGAAGGAAAATCGAGTTGTAAATTTTTGGTCACCCATCCGAGTACCGACCTATAGCTTAGCGTTCATGATCGTTACGAAGAACGCACGACCGCAGCGCCATCGACCTCCTTGCTCTCTTAAATATAGCAATAAAAGCAGTTGTGTGGTAGCAGCTGTAAATAATACTAATACCTTAATACCTTGATTTTGTAAAAGGGGATTAAGAGAACGTCACCTACCTGACGAAACTCTGTCTTCTTACCTCGTAAATTGCTGTTTAATACTAAAATACCTATCGAATCATAATTACCTACGTCATTATCATAAGTTTTTTTTATCAGTAAGAAGAAAGAGATAAAAGTCAAACTAAACATACATAGACAACACGAATCACAGAAAATAATCTAGTTATTTAGTTTACGGAAAACGGTTGATGCCTTTGCGTTTATATTCCGTTGAGACCGATTTGGAAAAGTTACAAATAACGTGGTAGGTATTTGATAAGTTTTTTCATAAGATACAGCTGAAGATTGATAACTTCTAATAAGAATTTCCAATCAAACGCCTTTGATTATCATGCTTTTTTTTGGAATAACCAAAATGAATAATTCTTCCACATCTCCTATTCCTGTCAACCAGATTCATATTTAATCACGTATATCGTTCCATCGATGTCTTTATAACATGCTTTGTGTCTAGAAACAAAATTAAGAACAACATTAATTTTATAATATACTTACAACTAATTTTCAATTATCACTTAAGTAACAGATGGTATTTTTACTACCGTTTATTCTTTTAGAACCAAGCCCACTAAAAGCAAAGCGAGTACCTGGAGAATCGTCTCCACCTAAAGTCATCAAGAGGAAACCGCCTGCACCTCCTTCTGAAGAACAGGTATAATTATTTCAAATGTTGATTTAGTAGAACACGTTATAACATAAGAGACTCACTATAAATTGAGCCACGATCTAATAGACCTTATTAGTAGTTTGTCACCAGCTAATGTTTTATATTTGTAACTTAGCCATCAGAATCAGCAACACCAGCATCAGTTTCAACGCCAACAGCAGAAGAAACAAAAGTCCCAGATGACATAGCAGTAGCAAGGCCAGTAGCACCTGAAATAAAACCTACTGAAGGAGCCATACCTCCACCTCCACCGCCAGTTAAAACGAAGGTATTCGTTATTCTTTAGACATTGCTTTTAAAAACTACAACAAATTAGTTTGAAAAATGTGAGAAATCCCTGTGAGTCTTCTAGTCTTTTGATGTAACACAATATTAATATTCTCCATTGACAGTTATAAAGTAATATTACGTAGTCATATATTTTTCGTAGACATGTTATATCTCTCATTTTTGTAAAGCATTGATTCAATCGACATTATCAATTTCTTGTAAGTTTGTATAAGTATTTATATTATTAATATTATATATATTCTTTTTTAATAGGAGTATCAGAGTATAGTAATTTAAGATACGCACTCTGTAATATAAGTTCCAATAATAACTAGTCTACCATCGTTAATATTTTCAAAGGCGCCCGCCGCTCCATCTATGGAGGTCACACCAAGCACTCCACCGGTACGATCAGTGCCTTCACCTCCACCACCCAAGCCACCTACTCCACCAAGAGCAGCTTCACCAGTACCTAAACCTCCATCGCCACTGCCTTCTACTTCAGATATAGCTGTGAGTATAATTTAAATAAATCTACTGGTAAAATCTGTATTTCATTTATGGATAAATGATAGGTCACCTTCCGATTTTTGTCAATTTTGATTTTGAATTTAATAACAGGAGTCGATTTTGCCTTCTAAACTAAGATTTTTTTTTTTTTTTTTTTTTTTTTTTTATAAAAAGTCAAGCACATGACTCCATTCCACCTGATGTTAAGCAGAAATGGAGTCCACATGCGAAGATAGCTGGTGCGAAAGATAAACCGCCGCGCTAGCCACCTTCGCCTTGCCGACCTGCAAGGTGCTTCTTCACGTCTCGTTTGAATGACCCAGGATTGTAGGAAGGAGGGAACACATGTGCTGGCAGTGAATTCCATTTCTTGATTGTGCGACAAAGAAACGAGTTGCCAAATTTCTTAGTACGCGTTGGAATGGTAGCCACAGTTTGTCGGTGACAACGTAGGCCAGCACGCGTAGTCCTTAGAAGGAAAGGAGATGGTGGGATTAGGGAAAAAATCTCCTCAGAGCACTCGCCGTGGTACAGACGGTAGAAGGCGCTCAATGACGCAACATTGCGACGCAATTGGAGAGGCTCAAGGTGTTTGGTCACCTCTTCGTCGCCGATGATGCGGGCCGCGCGACGCTGCAACCTATCCAAAGCATCGAGTAAGTACTTTGCAGAGCCATCCCACAGGTGCGAGCAATACTCCACGCAGGACCGTACTTGCGTCTTGTAAAGCAAGCACAGTTGATTTGGCGTGAAAAAACGCCGCACCTTGTTCAGGACTCCAAGTTTTCGTGAAGCTGTTTTTATCACGCTTTCGATGTAGTCCTTCGGATTCAAGTCACAGCGAACCTCCATACCGAGCAAGGTGATACTACTCTGTAGCGTTAGTGTTGTGCCCTGGAGAGAGGGAAGGGAAAGGAATGGCGACGTTTTAGCCGTAAACGCGCACACCTGAGTTTTCTTGGCATTGAACTCAACCAGATTTGCTGAACCCCATTTTGAAACAAAGTCGAGCTCTCGGTTGAGCTCAATGACAAGATTCTCACGACTCCACGGTTTCTGCTCGCCCAGCCCTTGCGTGTCCGAAATAGCCCGCATGCACTGTACTGTCGTCTGCATAGCAATGGATGTTCCCGAGAGGAATCATATCATTGATATGCAGAAGAAACAGTGTAGGGGATAAAACGGATCCTTGGGGAACACCGGCATTCACTGACATGAACCGCGAACTGCATCCATCGGAAAGGACACGAATTCTTCGCTCATGCAGGAAGCCGGCTACCCAGGTACAGAGCTGAGCAGGCAGACCATACGTCGGAAGCTTGGAGAGAAGACTTTTGTGCCAGACCCTGTCAAAAGCTTTGGCGATGTCAAGGCTGACAGCCAGTGACTCGCCACGGTTGTCTATAGCTTCACCCCAGACATGCGTCAAGTACGCTAGAAGGTCACCCGTCGATCGTTTCGGCCTAAAGCCGTACTGTCGATCGTGGATCAGTGAGTGATCTTCTAGGTAACGGATCAGGTGGTTGTTAAGGATCCTTTCCATAACTTTGCATAGTACTGAGGTGATTGCTATTGGCCGGTAGTTGGCCGGATCTGAGCGGTCCCCTTTTTTGGGTACATGCTGCACATTAGCCTCTCTCCAAGTCCCCGGCACATGTCCAGTAGAGTATGAGAGCTGGTACAGGCGCGTAAGTACGGGAGACAACTCCGCTGCACATTTTTTAAGAACAACCCCAGGGATGCCATCAGGGCCACTTGCTTTCCGGACGTCGAGTGATTGCAGTTGCGCACGAACTTCACTCTGCCTAATTTTAACCTCAGGCATCGTGGAGCCACAGTGAGGTAGTGAAGGTGGCAGTGCATTGCGATCAACGACTTGGGAATTAGCCGCAAAGAGTCTTGCCAGAAGATCGGCTTTCTCCTGCGGCTTGTGAGCTAGAGACCCATCAGGACATCTCAGGGGTGGCAGCGAGGGCTGACAGAAATTACTCTGTACGGCTTTGGCCAGACGCCAGTAGCTACGGGAGCCCGTAGGATGCGTCACCAATTCTTGGCCAATACGTGCGACGCGCTGGGCATCCGCTCTTATGTAAGCCTTCTTACAGGACTTGGAAGCCTTGTTGTACGCTGCTTTCAGTGACTCGACATCAGGAGCTTTAAGAGCCCGACCCCTGATCCAAGCGCGATACGCTGCCTGTTTCTGTGAAACAGCATCAGCACAATCGCGGTTGAACCAGAGGTTACGCCTGCCCTTACTGATGAGATCGGAATGTGGAATGTAGTATTCCATACCCAATACAATCTCCTCAGTAATGGCAGCGGCGCAAGCTGAAGTGTCGTTGTCACTGAAGCAGCGTTGCTTCCAAGGGATAGACGCAAAGTAGTCGCGCATACCATCCCAATCTGCAGACCCATAATGCCAGAGCCGGCGTTTAGCAACCGCCGGTTGCGGAAGCTTGGCCTGCGGCACTTTGGAGGATATCAGGCAGTGGTCAGATGAGCCTAGAGGGACTCGGACCTCTACCTGATATCCCTCAGGATGGGTCGTGAGCAGAAGGTCCAGTAAAGAGGGCGCTTGACTTGCAATGTCTGGGATCCTGGTGGGCTGATCAACCAGTTGTGTCAAGTCGTGCGTGAGAGCGAATGCATGAGCAGAGATCCCTGCATGGTCAGTTTTAGAGGAACTTAACCACAAACTGTGGTGAGCATTGAAGTCCCCCAAAAACACCAGTTCTGCACTGGGAAATTGCTCCTGCGCGTCATCTGCCACCCGACTCAGATGTTCAAAAAGTCGAGTTGTCTCAGCGTCTCCGGTGTGGGATCTGTAAAGACACACGTAGACTCTGGCCGAGGGGCCAGAGTCGACGTGTACCCCCAGCATGGAAAAGGACGGGTCTTCCAGGCAGCTTAAACGGCGACAGCAAATATCCGCCCGAACATACAAGCATACTCCGGCTTTCGCTTTGAAGGACTCTTCAAGCGTGTAGCCGGGATAGTTAAGGTAGCTTGTGTCAGCAGGCGGAAGTATTTGCGTCTCCGTGAGAAACAACAATGCAGGTCGTGCTGTCTCTAGATGTTGGTGAACAGCATTGAGGTTGCTGTGTAGTCCGCGGATGTTGCTGAACTCAACCTCAAACGGTGTAGAGGGGGTGGGGTTGTGCACCGCTGTAGGACCTGATTGTTTCTGTTTGGCTGCCATGTATTTAGGAGTGGGAAAGAGACGTGAATTGAGTGAGCATTACCGCGACAGTCCCGGACAAAGCGGGGAGGCTGGTCTTACCGTGGAACTGCCCAAAGAGGATATTCGTCGATCCGCCGGACGGAAGGGCCCCCGTACCCCCCCGGGTGTGGCCGCCGGGACCCCACATCCCGGTCACCAACCGGCACGACGGTCCACCCCGAGATTATGCGTGGCATGATAGGGCAGCCTCGCGAGCTGGTTAGGCACGCTCGGGCCCCTGCACTATGCCACGGGCGGCCAGCGGGATAACCGTTTCTACGGGTCTCCCTGGCCGGCGGATCGACGCATTCCTCCCGGCATCAGCTCGACCAATGTCGCCCTTGGACCGATCTATGTCGCGGTAACGCCCACTCAAGCTCTGGTAATACGCTGGCTGATCCCGAAACGCGCTCAATGAGCACTTTACGGGTTTTACACCACGCGCACGGTGGTGACTAACCAGGCGGGCGTTAGGCCCTACCACCAGTTGAGCGGATGGTCGCTTGGAACTCCCTTAGTCGCCTCCTACGACACCCAGGGGAAAGAGAGGGGGCAGTGACAACGGTATTCTTATAGACCGTCACTGCACGGTAGGCTGCACGGGATTTTGCAGATTTCATTCCTTTTTTTCCGTAGTCGGGTCACAGTTTTTTTAAACTTTTTGCTTGTGTGTATTTACCTCTTTAATTTAAGGTTTAGCTTGAATTTTTTAAATTGTTTGTAAATAATACTTACCTACCTCAAAATTGTGAAGCAGTGTTTAAAGTTATATTTTAGAAAATTCTCAGCTATCACTTGCAATATTCAGGAATCAACTTAAGAATAAATGATTTTGGTCCAACAGGCTTCTTTACCTACATCGCCACCATCGCCACCAAAGCGCTTATCTTCAACTTCAAGCACCGAGCAGTTAATACCTCCAGCATCACCTGAACCACTTATTCCCGTGAAGAAGTTGGACGACATCAAAACTATCAAGAGGCAGCCTAAGACAGGCTGGCTTTAAAGAACTCCCCTTACTATGTGAAGTAATCCAGCTTCCCTTTACCATCTGACTGTTACTGCCATTTCCAGTATTTTACTGTTGACTTTTAAAATGTTGGAATTTTAATTAACAGTTACTATTTCAATTACTATTGTTGATTCCGAGTTGACAGTAACAAATTCTCGTCTTAGTGTTACATGAGATAAATAAAAATTATAATAAATTATCTCAATTAAACAGTCTCAAAATATTTTATCTCGAAATAACTTGGACCTTAGACTTGAGTTTAGTGGTCTAAACGGTCAAAAGGATAAGAAAAGCTTTCATATCACTTTCTACAATAACTTTAGGACGTAGCATATGTCGAGTGATTAGTAATTGCAATAGTTATTGTTAATCAAAATTATACATTAATAAATATTGTTTTATGTTATTTAAAGTCACCAATAAAGTAAGATTATGTGCTTTTTCCAAAATAAAAATAATCAATAGTGTAACCACAGAGAATTCTGTTGCTTTGTGGCGTAACTCTTAAACAACAACTTAGATTTCCATACTCACAATGAGATTTTCATCTATGCTTTTGAATTAAATCATAATCACTGAATTGAGTTAATGTTTGTCCACTGCACTGCCTATATTAATGTATACTTTTCTTTATAGTCCTAAGCTTTTTTGTTTATTTATTTTATGTGGTGGCAATTGTTGGTACAGTCCATCGTGTTTTAAAATTTGAAAAGTACATTAGAGCTTTGTAATAAAAATCAATTTTGAAAGTTTGGGTAAAACTAAGACTGTGGCCATGTAAAATAGATACTTCTAATAGATCATTTATATCGTTTTTGAATTATGTAAAAATGGTACATGTAATATTTAGAAGTATTTGATTGAAAATATACGATCAGTGAAAATCGGAAAACGAAATGTAATTTAGGATCACACAATTAGGACTTAGGATCACACAATTTTTGTAAAGATTCGATTGTATCGTTATAATACTTAATAGGTATTTTCAAACGCGTTAATGACCCTAATGATAATATTTATAGTATGAAATTTAATCACCACAATAATTAAAGATAGGTTAGTTTCAATTATAGCTAGGAGACGAATACATTGGCTTAAAATAAGCACCAATTACCAAAGAGATATATTTGTAAAATTAAAAATACACAAGGAAAGTAGGTAAGTAGAAATAAACGTAGGTATCGATATAGAAGCGAAGAATTGACAAATGCGAATCGAGCGCGTAGTTTCAGAGCGTCAAATTCATGACTAATATGAATGTCTGATAGACCACTTTAGTCGCCCAGTGATATTCGATTCTGCATCGATTGGGTGTGTAGTATTACTATTTTTGTATCTAAAGTTATGTTACTATCCAAGGATTTGATATTTTGAAAAGAATTTATTACTAAGCAAATCCAATAAATCAAAACAGTCCATTATACATTCTTTCTGATAAAAATCATTCAATCTCTCAAATCAAATCAAATTTGTGGATACGTTAACAAAGACAGTGAAATCTATATTCGAAAATTTAACTTTATGATATAAACGCTGCAAACACTATAAACGGTGAAAATCTGTTACATTTAAGTCTTGTTTTTTGGTTCGTTCTTTATCTACTACACCTTATTTACTTGCCAAGCTTTGTAGGTACGCAATTAGTCTACATTTATTCGGGATAAATATTGTTTGCATGTCTAGTTTTTCCTATCTCTTTACAATTTTTTTTAGTACATACAATGTGTAGTGTATACAGGGTGTTTGGTACATGGGGTATGAAGCCGGCACCTGCCCATGCTAACAGTCATATAACAGTCATAGTCATATAAATACTATGGTGATATTAAAAATTCAAAATTGTAAAAATAATTTTTGATTTTTTTATAGATTTTGTTTTTGTGACCGAACTATTTGTATGGAGAAATCAAATTTTTTTTTACAATTTAAAAATTTTGATATCACCATAGTATTTATATGAGTATGTTAGCATGGGTAGGGCTTTTGACGATTTAAAAGTACTTAGCAAAGTCCATTTAAATAAAGAGCTTTTTCATTTTCATTTTCATTTTTCATGGGTAGGTGCCGGCTTCATACCCCATGTACCAAACACTCTGTATATCCTTAACTGAAAGCACCCGTTTAGAAGTTTATTTAGGTATTATTAATTAGCTCTAGCGCCTAGTAAAACTTTCAAACAGAATATTCTGAAGAAAAACAATTATTGTTGTAGTTTCAGTAAAATTGATGTGTTGAATAAATATAGCCATAAGTCATTGAAACCGGCCCATAAGTTTATAGTGTGGAAATTAGGGTTATTTTATATGACCTTTCGGTGGAGGAACCATATCAATAGATCTAATAAAAATGGAGTTTGGAATTGAATATATAATAAAAAGAAAAGTTAGACTTTGGGTGTCAGTGAAGCCATGAATGCTGACTGATTTGGACCCTTATAAATAAGTTAAAGGAAAACTTCATCGACCCTTATCGTGAAAAAAATTTAGTACTTTCGTAAAATTACGCAAAAGCCTTCTGATATTATTCCTGTTAACTATTTAAGTAACCATTCTTGCGTCTATATGACCTATTGGCTATGATTTATTTACACAAATAAATCATTTCATATTGGAGACAATTACTTTTGCAAGGTTATCTAATCTTCTGAAATATTTATAAATGTATCAACTCAACTTATAGAATATGTTATATATTTCAATGCCAAATTGTCTGAGTAAAATCACAAAATACTTACATAATGTATTTACTTGAAATGCGAATTTCATTTTCAGTAAGTGAAAAGAATAAATGAGATTTCTTGTATTTATTAAAATAATGAAGAACAATGTAATTAATCATAAACATATGCTGAAATGATGTAAAAGTGTATACCGGCAATATTTTGTAAATTGTAATACAAGAATAATAAAGCAATATCGTAAATATTGGGTTTTTGATTTTATGAAGTAGTAGGTATAAGTGATTGTTTACCGATCGATACATACCGGCAAAATTAGGGGAACATAAAAAAATAATGTGGAAATTTGTAATAAATTTATTTCTTATTGCTTTATTGTTACTCTATTATCTGTTACGCTACTTTAATGTTTATTTTAGTATCTTTTTAGCACAACAAATTTAGGACTCTAACAAAAAAAAATTCATGAATTACAAAAATCAACCATTTTTTATGTTCCCCTAATTTTGCCGGTGTGTTTGCATTTATCGATCGAAAATATATCTGTGTACCAAACTTATATCTATCTAAACCATGCATGCATGAAACTATCCTCAACAAAGATTTTTTGAAAGAAAGAAAAGAATTTTTTATTTTTATTTTAACACAGACATGAGGCACTAGAACTAGAACTTTTTTATTTTATATTACAAGATGGCAAACAAGCTTGCGGCCCACCTGGTGTTAAGTGGTTACCGTCGCGTATAGACACTTGCAATATTAAGAGTAAATCACTTAACATTGCAAGTGAGTTGTTATCCTGGGGACTAAGATGATATGCCCCCCATGCCCAGTAATTACACTAGCTACCTTTCCCTTCAATCCGAAACACAGCGAACTGCTTCACGGCAGAAATAAGAAAGGCGGTGCTACCTACCCAGACGACCCTACATATGGGTCTACCACCAAGTTGAAGTTTTAAGAAATTTACGATCATCACAACAGCCTTTTATCATCATCGAAGGAGGTTTACGCAGTCCATCACGCTTGCCCAATGCGGATTGGTGGACGGAATATAAGGTGATCAACACTCCTTTGCTGATCCATTACTTGCCATCTACGACACCCATCGGAGGATATGGAGTGATGCTATTCTACTCTGCCGATATCACACGGCCAAACTTACGATCGTGTCGACATAATTTGCAGATATTGTCGTAGAATAGATATGTCGTTCCATGCCACCGATGTCGAATACTTACATGGAATTTTAATGTTGTTTGTCGAATGTTCCGCGTTCGTAGGTAGGTACTGGTGATCCTACCAATGGGCAGACCACTAAAGATGTGCGAACGGAATTTTCTCCAAACACTTTAAGCTATAGTTCATTACCTAACTAGGGCGGCATTACTTAACTCATTACTTAACTCTATTTCCTCCATTACTTAACTTCATTTATATTACTTAACTCCGCCCAATACTCAGGTCTAACAAATGCTACTTTCCGAGTATGATAAATGAAATAGTACATTTATTAACTAGGGCGGTAAAACAAAAAATGTCTCAGATCGCCGGTATTGATCGGCTTTAACGTAAAAGTTAATGTCACCCGCCTGACCAGGGATTTTCCGTACGCATGACGTGCAGAAAATGCTACTTTCTGGTCAGGTGTGACATAAAATTTAAACGCATCTAGATTCCCGGTTGGCATTCAGATGTGGATTAATATTAATAAATGGCTTAGAAAGTACAGAGCCTGACTGATACAAATATTATTCTGACTCCAAATAATTCCCACAGAGCAATAAACTTAGAACAGAAGACACATACCTAATTAAAACTTAGAAACTGTTTCTGTTCTCTTTAATTCTCACTGTATTTTTCCACAGTTCATATTGTATTCAGTAGAACATTTTTGAAGTAAAACTTCTTTACGCACGCTTGACTTGGGGAGTAATGGTGAATGCGTTAGAAAAAGAGAGGGGGAGCGCGGCAAACGGAAGTTACTTTTTTAATTTAGAAATTTATCCCGCTGACCAAGTCAGTCGAAATGTTTTTTTTTTTATATTACTAGCTGCCCGGCCACGCGTTGCTGTGGTAATTTCATACTACTGACCGGTAACATTGTATCTGCAGTAAAAAAAATGACTACTTATCAAGATAAAAACTATCCCATCTCTCAAGTTGGATCAAACTGCACACGGTGTACAAATTTGATTGAAATCGGTTAAGTGGTTTATGAGTCCATTGAGGACAAACATTGTGACACGAGATTTATATATATTAAGATTATTACAGAAGTTTTACTTCATATATTAATATAAGTACTTACGTATTTACCTCTAGTCGTGTGTTCTAAAGCACACTTGTATTTTTCGCTTTGATAGGGACTTTACCATCATCTTACCAGATGGTAAATCCCGCGGCCTGCAGCACCATACTTTTGCCGAATGTGCTTGCATTCACAACTTAGTCGTGTTGGTGTGTTTGATTTAACTCGTCAACAAATATTTGCCGCTATTAGGATTTAAAGCTTGGTGTTTAGGCAGCTATACTGACCTTTCCACCACGACAGCGTAATAAACTATAAAGGTCTTAGCACATTGATCAACTAGGAAAGGGAACGCCTCTTTTCTTTACTATGAACGCTACGGAATGTCAGGTACGAAACGGTTACGGTTAGCGCATCGCCTCTTTTTCATAGTATAAAGAGTAAAGTTAAAACGGATAGTTTTTTTGGCCGGACACCGGATATCCGGCGAGCTGCGAGGCCCGATGGCCGGATATTTGATCCATTGTCTCGTTGCATGTCGTGACAAGTTTAGCGCCGACAAGGTGCGGCGAACGCAATCAGATCCGTTCCGGCGGTTTCGCTAAGTTTTGACGTGACAACGTCTTATAATTCGATAGAGCCGGCTGCACGCACGAAAAAACATGACGTCATGCGGCGTTACCTCGCTCTGAATCTAATTCTCTAATTTGAATTTGGAATTATGTTCTTTAAAATTTAAACTATCAATGATACCAAAACCAGCCAGATACAAATAGTATAGCCAAAGAGATTTTATTACAAGTTTATTCATACTATAATGCGAAATCTATTAAACAAATGAAATTAAATTTTTCTTTTGAAAAATGCTACCATTCCATCAGTATTTTCTTAAGACGTTGTCACGTTCAACTGTCGTCAGTAAACCGACTTTACAGACAACCAATTTTTTTTACTAAAAGTTTTTCGTTTAGATATTTACTTATTCATGTATTTATTATTAGAGTGAATATCTCAGATTTCTTTTTATTTTTTTTGGAAGGCCTTTTAGGGCTTTTTTGTAACTTTTTCGACTTTAAATAAAAGCCGTCATAACAATAAGCTTTGTATTGATATATTTTACCTCACAAAGATTAATGTGTTGCATTTTATGGTAGGAAATTGTCGTAGTTTTTGAACATCCGGTATCCGTCTGGATATTGAGTTACTATCCGGTATCAGGCCTGATAGTAAATTTAGGCCGAATATCTCGGATACCGGATAGTTACCGGATATCCGTTTCATCTCTAATAAAGAGGCGATACGGTTCCGAGCTGATAAGTGTGCTTCGACCTTAAGACGTAAAAGGAATAGGGGCAAAAAACAACCACGAGACTGCCAACAATAAGTTATCTTCATTCGATTTTTCACAGTAATAATTACACTAATATTGATGAACCGTTATGGATTTTTCAGCGATACTTTCATTAACCTAATTACATACTAACGGCACGTAATTCTGTTAACCATTTGGCACTGGATCAGCCGTGGATTATCATTTTTCGTGATATCATGAAGAATAATAAAATAAACTACAAATGCAAACAAAATATGTTTTATTTATTTCCTACCTTACACACTAGATTAACGAACTTTGTATAAATAGATTTTGGAATTACATTTATGAGATAACAAAATGAGTGAGTTTGCTTTATAAAAACAAATTATTTACTACTTCAAAGAAATAGAAATGTTGACCTATTAACAGAATACTTACATATTAACAGAAATCGGTACATTTTTTTGTGATTATGCTCTTCATATTAAAAACTTTAAATGTAAAATTAATAGCAATTCTTAATATAAAAGATTGTGATCTTGATCATTAATTCAACATTTAATATTTCTGACTGATCTGACTGATCATAATAATTTGTTTTATATTAATTTAGTTCGACAAGAAGGTATTAAAACATCACCTAATCCATCCCCCGACAAATACAACTAAACTTCAGGATGACGCATAAAATTCAATACGGTTATTATGCAATAGACATCTATATATCAAGTGTCCCCGTCTGTCTCGATTCATGTTGACGAGACAAATATCGATTTTCCAAATTGTCGACATAGTCCCGCTATGTGTGTCCCGCGATTTTACTATTGTATACCTACTGGAATAACGATACAGTTGTTACATAAAGTCATTTTTACTATAGGTTCTTAAGGAGAAGATAAAATAACATGGAATTGTATTCGATTTTCGAACGATTATCACGCGTTAACTCTCATCAACAGTTCATATAATGTCCCCATCGAGTGGGTCGAGCCTACCCCGAATTAGGAGCGATTAGGCCTTAGCCAACCACGCTGGCCAAGTGCAGGTTGGTCGACTTCACACACAACCTAAGAATTTCTTCACAGATGTGTGCAGGTTTCCTCACGATGTTTTTATTCATCGTAAAAGCGTCATTTATAAAAGTAGTTACACATAAAATCAAAACTTTGGTGCCTCCCGGGTGGGAGACAACGCCCTTACGCACTACGCCACCGACGCTTCCTCAGGATGCTTCTTCACGACGCTTCTTTCCTTCCTTATCAAGCGTTAACAATAAGAGTGTAAATTTTCAAGAAATATACATGTGAAACTAGCCTATTTACACAAAAAATCAGTAGGTATAATATTTCAAAATTTGTACATTTTAGTGTAATAAAAAAAATCTTCACCAAAAAAAAGACCTTACCAAAATAGAAAAAAAATAACAAAGCTCTGAAACTGTTGGAGCTATTGTCATGAAATTTTATTAAACTTGTAGATTTCATTAGTTAAATATTCATATGAGAAAACGAGCCATCTTGTGAAAATTCAATAGTTTTCTCGTTTTGCATGCACGGCGCAGGATGGAGGTCATTATGAGCAAGGACTCCACTTATCGTCGCATAACAAAGGTCTTCAAAATATAAAAAAAAGAGTTATCGTAAGTCCTACTTATAAATACTTACATTACTTCTAGACTAGATTATAAGTAATAATAAATAAAACTAATGGCCGACAGGTAATGTAGGTAGTTACTTTGTGTACAATTCAGTAAGTAAACAAATTTTCGTCAGTTGTCAGTAATGTATATTTGAAAGGAATTCCTCTACTTATAACTAATTAAATGCTAATTATTGCTCTAAAAGGCATTTATTATCTCACTAATACGTCAAATATTTTGGTCAATTTTATAGATGTCATGTTCGTGAATATGGTTATGACATGTAATGCATTATAACATGCGCTCTAAACAGAAAACTTTTTGCCATAGTTGCAGTATAGTAGATTAAACGCTCCATTTTTTTCTTGTTTCAAAAGGAAACTCCTGACACGAAAACCTCTTTAGGAATTACTGTTATCTTTCAACAGTAGCCGGGACAACCAGATTATCGTGCCTTGCACGGCGGAAAATCAAGTTGAACAATATTCGAGTACCGACCGCGCACTTGGTCATCAAATATCAAAGCCAACATCAGAGTCAGTGGATAGATATTTGGAATTTATACGTTACGCTTAATATATTGTTATAGGTATAGAAAGATCACCAATTTTAAATCACCATATTCAACTACCGCAGTTTTAAATTTTATTTTATGTAATCGCTTCTACACGCCGCACTGCTTACAAAATACCCTGTTGGGTCAATAAAATCATCAACCTATGCCATAGGAACAAACTATTTCACCTATTAATTTAAATCCAGCCGGAAACTATTTTCCCCGTAACCTTTGATTTACCTTTGTCGCTAACAGCAAAAGATGGCGTGGGTGAAGGCGATGGTGAAACTCTCTGACCAGCCAGAGAAGATTTTGGCCTATCTAACTTAGAAGTAGACGAACCCGGTCTAGGTGAAGAAGTCTCTGGTCTAGCACCCCTGGACTCGGGCCTGGAAATTCTAGATTCGCTTCTAGATGCTACTTCTGGTGCTAGAGGAATAGGTGGCGGTGGACTTTCTGGAGGGGGAGGTGTCATTATGACAGGAGGGGGTGGAATACCTACAGGTGGGGGTGTCATCATTTCTTTATATTGAGACTCTAAAGACGAGGCCGATAATATTATCTCGGAACGTACACTGGGTGTTGGAGTAATAGGTTTTTGTAGTTTAGTGTTTTCGTCCTTAGTTATGCAGAGTGCTTTGGTCGGTGACTCTGGTTCGTCTATTTGTATGATGTGTTCTTTTGTGTCGAACTGTGCTGGTGGTGGAAGCCGCCTATCACTGACAGGATCAAAATCTGGAGTGCTTGGTTCAGATGGTTCTTGAGAAGAGGATTTTAATTGCCTTGTTTGTTCTGACCATCCTTCAGATCCTTTAACAGAAGTTTTATTATTAACACATTTAACATTAACGTACAATAAAACACTATTTGTATAATGAGGAACTGTACCTTTATCTTCAACGTCGGCTTCTACGGTTATTTCGTGTTCTTTGAGTCCTTCATCGTCTGATGTCTCTGGAATAGGAGTTCTACTGCGGAAGGATTTTTCTGTGGAATAATCATACTTTTATTTAATCTCGCTACAAAATTATTGAAATCTTACTATATAGTGAAGTCTCTTAAATGTGTATTTTTACACAATATAGAGCTCACCATTTCTAAAAGATCTTTTTATATAGATTTTAGGTAAAAAATATATGCATTCGTGCCTAATACAGGCTGTAAAAGACACGAGCAGTCAAACGAGAACCATGTATTCTGCTCACCATCATAACATTTTTCTTCCTTTAGACTATACCTGGGAAATTGATAGTTACGATTTTATTGAAGGTCAAAGTCAGTTTTTTTTTTTTTACGAAACCGTATTCTATACGTTATTTCTTAATTATCCTCCAAAGAAACATTATCATTTTTTTTAGTATTTCATAACAAAAAATGGCTTCAAAACGTTAGCGTTCAATGTAGCTCACTCGATGCGCACGGACACTAACGAACGGGGCCGCCGTCTGGCAAAATTATCGCGGTTTTGCGAGTTGCGTGCGAGTTGAGCCCTTTACATTGCGCGGTACATTTTGCAATTTTTTTTAACACCAAAAAATAAACATCATTTCCCAGCAATATTTTTTTTGAAATATGTCTTATTTTGATGTATAGAATACATGGTTCTCGTTTGACTGTTCATGTCTTTTACACCCAGTATATTATCAAAAAAAAAAACACGACGTAATTTTTTACATCCAAAAACTACGGTATTATTTTATTTAAATAGAATCTAAAGTAACGAGGGATACCCACAGAATAACCCAAAAATAGCTAGTAACCCCGCCTTTCAACTCTTTCAAGTTGTTTATTTATCCATTACCTAAGTCAAATCTGTTCACTATGTAGGAACGAAGGCTTAGTAGTAAAATGGGAATGTTTTTTGTTGGATGATTTCTGAATACTCCAATTTAGAAGTAGGACTTTCATAAAAATTTCGTTATTATTCCTTTCACTCACATTTTATAAATAAAATAATCGTTGCTTTAAGCAGAAAGAAGGAAAAAGTCAAAATTCTTTCGAATTCATCCCCGTTTAAGGTTGTTACACTTTGAACTTTGATTTGAGATTAAATCTATAGCTATATTAGGAATGTTGACGCCATCCACAAATAATTACAAGGTAATAGATGTGTAAAAACGGAGGCCATTTTATGCCAGAAAATATCCTTCGTTCCAAATTATCTCTAGAATTTGATTTTTAAGCTTGTCAAAATGATTTCATATTCAGTCACTTGAATAGTTATTATGAACTTTTAGTCCAGTCAACAAGTTCAAAAACGTGAAAAATAGAGATAAAGCTCCTAAAAATATGAGCAATAGCTCATTGGATTCGGAACGACCTCTAGAAAAATGAGTTTTGAGGATTTTACTGCACGTAAAAAATTGCAATTGTTATTAACAAAATAAGAAGAAAAAAAAGAGGTATTTACGTTTTTGTTAATAACTCATAAACTATTAATATTTAAGATATTTGGAAAAAAGGTCCTTAAAGAGGAGGAAATTTCCGAAAAAAAAGTCCCAGCTCCCGGAACTCTACCTCTATTATTTATAATTTTAATTTAACGCTGTAAATAGGGCACCGCGCAGCCATTACGGCATGGGCGCACTGCCGTTAAAGACAGTTTCTTACATAAAATTATTTTTTTATAGTAACAAATATGAATTTAAAAATTTAAATAAATTATGGTGTCATCCAGATACTTGAAAGAATATATTCCCGTTGGAAAAAAATTTTTAAATTAATTTTTCAAAAAGTTATGCAATTGTTAATTAACGAATTTTTTTCCTATCTCCGTTTTCATAAATGACGACATAAAAATTTAAATAATAAACCTATAAATTTTTGGCTCTGTGGAGCTCTTCTTATATATATACTTAACAAGATCCCGCGATAAAAGTTTATTAAAGTTAATTATTTTGTTTATTACAATTTTTTAAAGTTAACAAAAAATGAAAAGTCTAAGAAATGTTATTAAAAATTTTTTTTAAAAAAAATGTTATATTATTGCTGCTTTCTTATCCAACAATGGCATTAAGTAACATCGGAAAAAATTTTTTTACATCATTTGTTAAGAAATTGTTTATAAACAAATAGACAAGTTTAATATTTAAAGAATTTTTTTTTTTACCATTATGTTGTCTTGGCAAAATAATGATTTTTAAAAAAAAAAATTTTTCTTAAATAAATTTTTTTATTGTTTATAATCGTTTTTTTTTATATTTCGATTGTTTAAATAATTAGTTAAGGAATGATTTTCTCCTTAAAAATCATAATTGGCATTTCTTCATAGGTAAATAGAAAAAAAAATTTTTTTTATCAATAATTTCATTGTTTGTTAACTTAACAATTTGTTATAAACAAATTCTAACTACCGTTATATTTTTTTTCTAGAGCTAAAAAAAATAACAAAAACAGCCATATATATCAAAATACTAAAAAATTTTTTTTTCTAATTTTTATAACGCTTTTATATTAAAATTTTTTTTAGTATTTTGATATATATGGCTGTTTTTGTTATTTTTTTTAGCTCTAGAAAAAAATATAACGGTAGTTAGAATTTGTTTATAACAAATTGTTAAGTTAACAAACAATGAAATTATTGATAAAAAAATTTTTTTTTTCTATTTACCTATGAAGAAATGCCAATTATGATTTTTAAGGAGAAAATCATTCCTTAACTAATTATTTAAACAATCGAAATATAAAAAAAACGATTATAAACAATAAAAAAATTTATTTAAGAAAATTTTTTTTTTTTTAAAAATCATTATTTTGCCAAGACAACATAATGGTAAAAAAAAAAATTCTTTAAATATTAAACTTGTCTATTTGTTTATAAACAATTTCTTAACAAATGATGTAAAAAAATTTTTTCCGATGTTACTTAATGCCATTGTTGGATAAGAAAGCAGCAATAATATAACATTTTTTTAAAAAAAAATTTTTAATAACATTTCTTAGACTTTTCATTTTTTGTTAACTTTAAAAAATTGTAATAAACAAAATAATTAACTTTAATAAACTTTTATCGCGGGATCTTGTTAAGTATATATATAAGAAGAGCTCCACAGAGCCAAAAATTTATAGGTTTATTATTTAAATTTTTATGTCGTCATTTATGAAAACGGAGATAGGAAAAAAATTCGTTAATTAACAATTGCATAACTATTTGAAAAATTAATTTAAAAAAAAATTCCAACGGGAATATATTCTTTCAAGTATCTGGATGACACCATAATTTATTTAAATTTTTAAATTCATATTTGTTACTATAAAAAAATAATTTTATGTAAGAAACTGTCTTTAACGGCAGTGCGCCCATGCCGTAATGGCTGCGCGGAGCCCTATTTTCAGCGTTAAATTAAAATTATAAATAATAGAGGTAGAGTTCCGGGAGCTGGGACTTTTTTTTCGGAAATTTCCTCCTCTTTAAGGACCTTTTTTCCAAATATCTTAAATATTAATAGTTTATGAGTTATTAACAAAAACGTAAATACCTCTTTTTTTTCATCTTATTTTGTTAATAACAATTGCAATTTTTTACGTGCAGTAAAATCCTCAAAACTCATTTTTCTAGGGGTCGTTCCGAATCCAATGAGCTATTGCTCATATTTTTAGGAGCTTTATCTCTATTTTTCACGTTTTTGAACTTGTTGACTGGACTATTTTGACTATATGTAGATACGAGTGTTATTGACACACAAAAGCTATGGAAGAATTATGTTGTGACGTCTAGTAAAAAGTATTTCACCTAACTAGGGAGACAACCTCCCTTTATTGAAGAATAGTTACCTACATATACAAATATTATGCATTTTTTTTACCTGTAGTTTCCTTAAAACTAAATATATAAGTACTAAAATACTTTTTTCAAGTTGCGAAGCTACTTACTGCTTCTTGTCTTCGAGTCCTGTCTTTTCGGTGTTTCAAAGACCTCATCTTCAAGGCTGAACTCTTCAACAGATGCTGTCTTCTGCTTCTCTCGCTCCGTGAAGTCGGACTTGATTTTGCTGCGCATGAACTTGGCGTATGCCACTCGAGTCGTTGGAGTTACATCAGACAGTTTCGGATTGAATTCTAGAAAAAGTAAGATGGTATTATATGTATTAATATGAAAGAGAGGTACATAGATTCTTCTTCCTTCTACCTTGGCTGAGAAAATACTGTAAAAAATGGTCAATCGAGTCAATAAGTATTGTGCAAAGCTTTCAGTGACAGTGGTTAACATAAAATCACATCTGGCCGTGTGGGCCTTAAAGTACTCCAAAGTACTGACAGGTGCCAGCCTGTCGCCTGTCCTTATGGATATAATGGGTTTAAACAGTTTCAGCGTGGTTTTATATGATTTACGTATGAACGATTTAATATAACGTAGACAAGGTAATATTGTTAAAAAATATTAATTTGTTTAGAGAAGTGGAGCTAAAACACTGTTAATTAACATAATTTCAACTAAGATTTTGATGCTGATTGGTTTGTTACCTAACACACGTGATACAACCAATGGGATACTTTGAAAATAGTTGTCATAGTAGGTCAATTATTCTAATTAAATCATGTCATATGGTTGCTCGAATTAATTGTTAATTTTAACAACTTTCTACCAAAAGTTTTAATTATACCTATGCCTGAACTTGAGTTTGTTAGTTCTCAGAGGAATATAGCAAACAGCATTTGATAATTAATAATCAAGTTTGACATTCTCTCGATTCTCAACGAAGACCTAAAAACGTTCTTCTCGATCAGGATGAGCCCATTACTAGCGCTAATGCGCAACTTCCAAGACTTTCTTCGCACAACACTACAGTACACTCACGCATTTGCAACATACCATACTGCATCCGAAGACGGACGCAAAGACCCGATTCACACACGTCTCGGCACATAAATGTAGCCAGGCGCTTCTCGCCTATCCCTCAACGAAACAGGACGTCTGACCCATTAGAGGCATTCTTAGGTGAACCGCTCCCTTCAAGGTCGAACGCCCTAGATCAATCGGCAGAGAGACTTTTCCGCGGGAGATGCTTACTGACAAGCCACTAAGATCCTTGCCTTCTTAAAAATCCCGATGACTATAAAGAATTAGGCCAACAGTCAATCAAAAATTACTACTTACCAAGCAATTTCTGAGGATCAATAGTCCTAGCTTGCACGTTCTGCAGTATATGTGCCCTCAGAGATTGTCTGCTACGTCTCATGTCAGCTTCCGAAGACTTGCCGATGGGGTCCCGCTTCACGGTGTTGGTGCGAACCAGGGCATTCCAGTCGCGTTTCTTACTGTGCAAACAACTGATATTTTAATTTTTTCACAGTTTATCAGTGGGATATACCTAATTGGGTTTTATAGCTTTTGCATTATCTCTAATTGCATAGTGGAAATCATTATTGGGTGGGTTTAAATTGAGAAGTATGTAGTAAACTAAACAGGCAACTTGAAGAAGCTACAAGTCCTTCATTATTTCTCCCTAAGTATGTTTATTGTTATCAAAAATATTTTATTTATAGTCTTTAAAATTTATTCGTCATTTAAATACATAAGGAGTTAAGCAGATTTTTACTATGGGCCATTGCCTCAGCACAGTAACAGGGGGTCAGCATGTCACCTACCTAAAAGGGACCGTATAACTCGATCCCGAATTACATTTTGCCGAAAAATCCATAGTCGACTTTACAAATAAACGTAATAAAAACTCGCTACCGCATGGTCATAAAAAAAATAACCACAACCTACCAATAGTTATCACCATTCGCCTTTTTTCTCACCAGATCAACTGTGCTTGCTATACAAGACGCAAGTACGGTCCTGCGTGGAGTATTGCTCGCACCTGTGGGATGGCTCCGTCAAGTCCTTACTCGATGCTTTGGGCGTCACGTGACCCGCATTATCGGCGACGAAGAGGTTACTAAACATCTTGAACCTCTCCAATTGCGTGGCGATGTTGCGTCACCCATTCTACCGGCTGTACCACGGAGAAGGCTTTGAGGAGCTTTTTTCCCTAATCCCACCATCTTCCTTCCTTTTAAGGTCCACGCGTGCTGGTATAAGTTGTCACCGACAAACTGTGGCTACCATTTCAACGCAAACTATGAAATTAGGCACCTGGTTGCTTTCTCGAAAAATCAAGAAAATGAATTCATTGCCAGCACCCTTGTTCCCTCCTTCCTATAATACCGGGTCATTCAAAAGAGGCGTGAAGAAGCACTTTGCAGGTGAGTAAGGCGAGAGTGGCTAGCGCGGCGTTTTATCTCTCGCACTAGCTATCTTTGCATTTGAACACCACTTCTGCTTACCGTAGGTGGAATGGAGTCATTTGCTAGATCTTTTTATAAAAAAGGAAACTGACTACAGGTTTTTTCGAACCGTAATTATGGATAAAGTTAGACGCTGAAAAGGGTACCTCCTAAAGTAATTAAACGTTCAGTAAACCAACTAACTTTACAGTTGCTTACACTCCAAATCATCTCGGAAGTCCGGGTGAAATCATAAAATAAGGATTTGTGTATTGGAAAGAACAAAACTGGTAAAACAAATTAGCAATTACATTTAATAAGTATAAAAATGGATATCTATGACTTAAAAATGAGAAAATGGCATATACTTGTAGAGATCATCTAATCTAAAACTGAACTTTAAACCTGACACTGACGGTACTTTTATGAGTTCGCACGCTTCGCTCACTCCTCAGACCAATGATTATTGGTCTGAGGATCGTGATCGAAGCGTGATGCAACGTTCGTTTCTAGCCGGCGACTGAATCAACTGAATGACCAAAGACTATAGCTAATTTGAGTGTGTTGTATCTGTACACTGATTGTGCATGTAAGAGTAATACAATAGAGGGGCGTTCAGTTTTAGATTAGACGATCTCTACAGGAACTAGATTTGATAAGTTTAGGTCCATCAATTAAAAAGGGAATACAATTTAAACCTTGAAAAAAAAGGACAATTCTCACCTATCAGTGCTTCCTCTCCTGACGATGGCCTTAGCGATCTGGCTGAAGACATCTTTGGGTTTGCTCTCTTTAGAGATGACATCCTTTATAATGCCCTCCACGATACCAATTTGGAAGTCCTTAAGAATCCGTCTCTCCATGACTTTTCCTTTCTTTCCAGCGACTGAAAATTTTAAATCCTTGATTCTGATTAAAGGTACTAAACTACTGCAAGCTTATTTTATATTAAAATGGAAAATATTTTAGCAAATATTTTCGTGACTATTTAAACAAATATCTGCAATTATGGTTTTTCCAACTCTTTCGCCAGTGGCACCTTGGAATTGCCTTTTATAAGTAATAAACAGAGAGCTTGGTTGAACTAGGAACGGGAACCACGGGGGACGTCAAAGAATAGCATTTGACACAATAGATGCACTACCGCTACGCCGTTGTAAACATTTTAGATTTGCAATAAAGGATATAAGTCGATATAATCATACAGTATTTTATTAAGAGCCCTAGACGATCCCGGAGGTCGTCACAGTACTATTTTATACTTAATGCTCACCAGTTGCATCCTGTAGCTTAACCCTCGGTGTCTTCATTCCATTGTTATGAAGAATATCTATAAGTTCATATCTTAGTGTGGAGATATCCTGTCTGATTTCCATGACGTCATCCTCAGTAACGCCCACCTCATCACGAGCTCGTTGTTCTGCAGTCACGTATCTTCTGACTAGTATTCTCATTACTGCTTCGTGTTGTTGACGGGCCTTTTCTCTTGATTTGTGCTAGTATTTAAACAAAATTACACAAATTTAGAATGACCTGAACCTGATAAAAAATTATCAAAATAGTAGTAGGTGCAGGAGAAGATAGAAAAAGAGTACGTAATGAAGTATAACCAGACAATAAGTTAAGTAAGAAAATATTTAAATAGATAGATCGCCATAGTTGATGTGTCGGAAATGTCTGCACGGTGAAATAAAATGAATTCTCTAACTTGTGCCACAGTGAAAGCAAGGGAAAGGTGCTGCTTAATTTAAATTATGATACAATTGAAAGAGATAATAACATAATATAAGTCAACATGCTTAGTCAACGTGACGACTTTTACTAGGTGGTAGACCCATATGTAGGGTCGTCTGGGTAGGTACCACCGCCTTTCTTATTTCTGCCGTGAAGCAGTTCGCTGTGTTTCGGATTGAAGGGAAAGGTAGCCAGTGTAATTGCTGGGCATGGAGGGCATATCATCTTAGTCCCCAGGATGGCAAACGCGCTTGCGGTGTTAAGTGATTTACACTTAATATTGCAAGTGTCTATAGGCGGCGGTGACTACTTAACTTTACGGCCGGCGTGGGCCGCAAGCTTGTTTGCCATCTCGTAACATAAAAAAATAAAATAAACGACTGTGTTTGTAAATATACTTTTAAGCATCAGGTATGTCTAACGAGTATCTTTGAGACAAGAAAAGGTCTGTAAACTTACTATAATGGATCCCCGATCTCTATTGGTAAAGCAGTGCTTAATCCAACAGACGATGTGCTTGGGCGTAGGTATGATATTGAAAGGTGGTGGTACAGTATCGCCGTCTTCGAAGTAAGACATCCAAAGGTTGCTACGAGCGAATTTCCATTCCATATCAGACCGTTCCTAGGTTAAAAAGGTATAATCAGGTTTAAATTCAATGCATGTAATCTGATGTTGCAAGTGCAGTCTTAAGATCAATTTATAATAAATGAAAATAATTATTTCATTTTGGATTCAACGGCGGCTTTATTGATTCTATTATTTACCGAGATGATCTGGTAAGAGCTGGACATCATGGCGATCAGCATATTCAGCAGCACAATGATGTTTATTACGGAGTACGATCCGAAGGTGAGAAGCGCCCAAAATCGTGTGAAGCTCTTGATGCCAGTCAGCTCAAAGGTGGTCAGGTCTACCAGTCCAAATGAAGCCCAGAACAAGGACTGAGATGTCTCGAACAAACTATTCAGAAAAATTAAAGTTTATAATATGATGAATTTGATTTTCTAATGCAGATTTCTTAAATTCAGTTCCGCGTTATCACAATGTGTAAAACGAAAAAACTATCTTACTTGGCATATCGTCTCCATATCGTACAAGCTCGCTCCTGTGTGTCAAAGTCTGCTACGCCATTGGGATGGTGGTAACATTTATTTTTCTCCAACTCAGCGTAGTACCACATAAGTTGATTTAATCCTGAAAAATGGGTGAAGCTTAATTTCTGTGACCATCCAACCAAAATCCATTATTCTTCAAGATGATAATGTTATATTTTATTACGCACTGGAAGAGGATTAGTGAGGAAAAAAAGTTATATACAAAGTTAAAAGTATTCTAGATATGGAATCAGTCAGAGGATCACGCTAATTTTATCCAAAATGATTGTGACATGGGAAGTCTTGACGAGTTTTTTTTCATTTATTTAACGTTTGAACAAATCATTATTTAATTTTATTAGCATATAACATAAAAAAGACCACTAAGGTTTAAAAGGTGAGAGAGTTGTTGGATGGAGTTTTGAAGTTTGCATTAAAATTTGTCTGCACACTTTTTGATGCATCTTGGGAGTGTTTGGGTTTAAATAAATATAATTGGAAATTACAAGTAAAGATGTTTTTGTTTTATCGCTTATCTTGACGTTCTTATGTGTAACACTTTATAGATACACCAAACTCTTTCATTTATTTTTTCACATTGATTATGATTTGAATATGAAACTATAAAATGATTGTTATTGTAATGTTACCTTTTAGACTTATTTACAGACTGTTGGTTTCCAGATAAGAAAACATAAATAGCATTTATAGATTAAGTAAATTCTTACCACATCCAAAAGCGAAGAGTACCAGCATATAAACGAAGAAGAATTTGATGATGTCAAGAATCATGCGTCCTAAGGAAACTTGCAGTGGTCCGAGGTATGGGTTTATGGAGAAGATATGCACTAGCTTAAGGAATGAAAATATCATCCCGGCTGCAAAGGCACCTGGTGAGGTGAAGAAGGAGACGTTAGACACAACGAAAATAAAAGAAATAAATATTGTAAAAAAAATTGAATGTTAAATATAATACAAATATAGATCATTCAATAATGGTCAATAAAAGATTTGTAGAACTTAGAAGGTTAATCCATTTTTATCTCACTAATGCGGGTGAGCCATTATTGTTGAAAGATGCACACGCACATTATATTTTATTATAATCTATATTTTATTCTTAATTGACGGCTTCACGATTACGCATTTAGCCAATGTAAAGTGAGAGTATATTAAGTTTAACAATAGATTGTACGGTAGATTGAGTTAAAATATGGAGTCACACACGTGTTTAGAACAAGAAACTCCCACATGCACATTGCCTTTGTGTGCGTCAGTGATATTTGTCAGCTGACATAAATTTATGGCGATTTTTTAAGCACTGATGTTGTGAATTACTGAATTACCGTGCAGCATCCAAATTTCAAAAGAAAAATAAATATATGTATACACTACTGGGTTTTAAAGAATTTATTCGATTGACTGTTACTTAAATATAATATTTATTTTCATAATAAAATAAAGTTTTAAATTATATTTGTGGTTCTTACCTTCTGAAAGCAACATAGGGTCATAAGAATCCCAACGCTCCCGAGGATACCACGGATCCAAGCCATTTCGATAGTCACGCTAGAGAAAATAAGGGAACTGAGATATTAATTATGTTTGACATTGACAAAAATGTTTAGAATAATCTGGAACAATGCTATGAAACTTTACCATATTGGTTGATGTTTCAAGGTTATTGCTTAGTTTCACATTCGTCACTTACCATAAGGTGATATAATAACGCCGAGACTTATCGAGGAGTTATCCCGTAATTAATAAAACAAAACCTTATCGTAGAATTTTATTGTTCCTAGAGACCGTTTTCCAATTTAAGAATTTCAGTAATTCTTTTATAGTATTTTTATATTGCGAATCAACACATAATTGTATAGAAATCTCACAAAAGAAGGTTTGAATGCTTCGAAATTAAAAACATTCTATTTTTTACGCTATTTTCTATTGCCTTTCTATTTTAAAAGAAGTTATAAATAGAGAAAATGTGATATATTAAAATCCGGAACCTGTTTGAAACAGGAAACTCCTTTATTTCGGGAAAATTTAATTTCATCTGAAAATCAGTTTATTTTTAAGAATCTTGAAAGTTTTTGTAAAATGAATATATTCTATTGCTTCACGAACCCTGATATTTGTCTTTGAACTATTAAGTGCTTTAACACTACTAACTGGTACACTCATGCAAGGAACCGTCTACCGCAGCTTTAATTTATTCGGTCCATCGCATTGGTGACCTTCGGTGAGGTCTAGTGCCCTCTACTCCGCCTGTTACGACGAAGTAGGAGTAATTAGAAATACGAGTATCAACATACCTGTACAATATACCAGGAAGACACTCTGAGACTGATCCAAGCAATATAGAACATGTTCGTGATGAAGTCTACTATGTTCCAGAGGTCGCTGGTGTACTCCGCGATGCCCCCGGTCCAAAGTGCTCTGATTTCTGCCCATATGAGACCTGAATCAAGAAAACTTTGGTCATCATAGGGATTAAAGGTACAAAATAAAAATAAAGGTTGTAGAATTAGCTCGAACTTCCGGATTGCCGAAATTCCAAAGCATCGATGTACCATAATTTCAACTAGCCATTACAGCGAGCCATTCGAGCGTCCGTTTCGCCGAAAAGCCTTTGCAACGATAGTACTATCCTTCGAATGTCTAATGTTAGACGAAGCTACCAGTCTCATGATCGGAAGAGTTAAAGCGCGTATTGGTGGACTTTCGCTGACAAAAAGAGGAAAAAAGCAAATAATTGCATCTTAAGAATTTATTCAAATAAGGAGGGTCATATGTAAAAATCCCGCAGGCTTTTAAAACCCATTTTGCATTGCTACTTTTACTCCTTTTTAACTTTCAGGCACATCTAACCAATAAACATTCCAAGAATAAGACTATCGTTGCAACGACTTTTCGATGAAACCGACGCTAATGGCTAGTCGAAATTGTGGTGGACATTGTGGAACCTACATCGATGTTTTGGTATTTCGGCTATACGGACGGACGGTCAAGCTAATGATTTCAGTGAATCAGCCATCGGCCACATGACATTTGAAATCGAGCAATAAACCGCTTTAAGACACATGACAAAGGGGAGCTCATCTCTAAAAGAGTTGCCTTCTTAACAACCCTAGCTTTAGTGAAAGCATGCAACCAAAAGACCACTTAAAAGCATTTTATTCACTGTTATCTATTTTATCTTTCATCCACTGTCTTTAACATCACAGATCGTCTTTAAATCGTACAGAAAATAACTGCATATTTTATGACAGGTAGTCCAGATCGTCTGCTTCAAGGTAAACTTTTTGGGGAACGCTAAATTTACCTAGCTTGTGGAGGTTTGTAGCAAGAATTATAGTATTACCCCTAAAAATGTTTTATTTATAAGTGGATTTACTCACTGCCTGTGTTTTGGGAAAATTACAGACAATTACAATTTTTGCTTTACTCCGAACCTTTCCCGGAATAAGCCCTATTTGATATCATGGTAACTCGTAAGATAGGTTTATCTTATTTTATGATGGGGGTCGTGAGTTTCCTGGCGGCGTGCTTCATCCCAACGGGATCTCTTATGTCTCCCCTTTTCGCTTTACTCTTGTCGCTCCTTGAATATGTAGTCCATCAGCCTTACTATGTATGGGCTTGAAGAGCCTGTAGTACTTTGGCCTTGGACATGCAATTCCCAGGATACTCTTAAAAATGACTAAATCGTTGGTTTTCATATGTGGTTTACCAACTAAATCTCTTTATTAATAAAAGACTTCGGTTTGTCTAGAACTTCAGTCAGTTCTGTATTAGAACGCGTATCTAAAGCGCTCACGGAGTCGTACGAAATTTTGGTGTGGTTGGTAGTGTGAAAGCGAGTGCCAATGCATCATAAGAATTCCTTCTGAAACCTACAACTCGGTGACTTGGGTTACAAGTTCCAGGCGCTGCTCCTCATTCCCCTCTCTGCAACGCGATGGACCCGGCACCCGCACGGGGAATTCATGGAATGCGAAGACTGAGGCAAAAAGGTAGATGGTGAGATATGTAGGAAAGTGAGCAATCACATGATGTTCTAGAGATGCATGATTTTCATATTTTGCGGAGTCAATAATGGTTTCTCTACCATTTTAACCACTGATCTTTTAAAAGTACTGGCAAACCAAATAGGTACTCCTCAGATTTAAGTCTCTTTTTTTCTTAAAGTGTAATCATACCAACAGGACGAATCTGGACCCTTTTAAGGGCGAAATAAAATCTACGAAAGTATTATACTTCCACAGCATTTTTTTACACTACTAGTACTGAATTTATTTCACTTAGCTTTTATATACTGCCTTTGTAACAAACAATGCAGTAAGGAAGGTTTTCATGAGATGATTTAATTAGAGATTCTCAAACAACATATCCTCATTTTTTGACGTCGATTCAAAATCAAAACAAACTATGCAAGGGTTTGATATTCGTAAGGAATCTTACGCTGTAATATGTAGTTTGATAAGCCAGTACTTATACTGGAGCTACCAAAATTGTTTGACACGAGACCTTCACTATTACTGTAGTTTTTGTTAGGACGGCAGTATTTAGTACAGTACACAGAAACTGCACATAAAAAGTAAAGTAAAAAGTTGTAAAGTTCCCAGATAATGGCGGTTAGGTTTTTATAAAATAACATAATGCATGTGATAAATATAAATGAAATGAATATTATGTTCACGATATAAAAAAACATAAAAGGTTCACAAACACATTACACTATAAAGCATTTTGCTAAAAGAAGCAATAAATTTAGACAAATCATTCAGAGTTGAAAACGGTTCGCAGATTCAGAGTACTCAGAGAAAGGGTGGTCGCCCCTGACGACAAAAATCATTTGTTTCCGTACGTTTACGGTATACCATCCATTTCTTAGATTGTAGGACAATATATAATCCGTGAATAATAGGTATTCATTGGTAAGAATCTCTTGTAGGTGCTATTTTTGTATCGATGAAGGATGTAAATAGTAATCAGTCAACACTGGTTGTAGTATTAAATTAAATCCTACATTAAAATAATAACAAAACACATAACACGAATGAAAACTCAAACTGACATTTCAATTCATAAAATACGATATGCAGAGAGTCGGCTTTTTAAAAGCATTTAAAGTAATGAATAATGTTGGAGTTTTCGCTGCTACTGTATTTGAACAATACTGGTAACCATCCTCCCGTCAATTGAGCATCCTACATTTGCGTCCATGTGGAAATTTAATGTTATAAAATAATAGAAATCATCGTTTATTACAGCGTATACTAATTTGAACAAATAATATAATACTATACTAGATAATATAAACATTTTTCGATCTTCGCTATTATGCAAGATAAAGAGTACAATCTTAAGTACATATAACTTAACTTGCTATGTCGACAACAATTTATTGATATGGGGATAAGTTACTATAGGCTGACATATCTGTACTTAGACAAAAGTCTGTAAACAAAGAAAGAAGATGTAGAAAACAGAAAAATAAAAACGTACCTACTTATGATTTTGATCATAAACGCCAGCAGTATACTTACTTAAGACGTATCTTGTATGATACTGAAGATATTATTTTTTTTTTCTTCAAATATACGCTTTGTGTTAACAACAAAAAAGAAACTTAGTGTTGAAATAAAAACACGACTGCATAAAATGAGAATCACAAATCATAACGCATATAATAATGTACAAATTGTCATGTTTCTATTAGGTTTTTTAGGGTAAATCAAATGTGGTTGAGAGGTTTTTGTAACAAAAATAGAGGAATTATACAAAAAGACGAAGAACCATGCCAACAAGCCCAAATTACTTGCTATGTAGACGATGACGGTGAACTCTATGAGCCCAGGAAGCGATCCTCGTTCGTGCTCCTTCCAATACTCCACTAGTTCTTGAAGCCACCGAATGCCAGACCACTCTAGCACCAGGTATTCTGCTCTTTGTGACGCGAGGGACAACAGCACTGGAAAGAGAGATGGAAATAAATAAATTGTAACAGGGCATTGAAGTTTCTCCGCCACGTACCAATGTGTTTTAAAATTTTTAATTCATATGTACGTATAATCGACGCTTTTACGGTGAAGGAAAACATCGTGAGGAAACCTGCACACACCTATGAATAAATTTTTAGGTTGTGTGTGAAGTCGCACTTGGCCAGCGTGCTTGATTAAGGCCTAATCGCCCCTAATGTGGGGTAGGCTCGAGCCCTTCGGTGGGGAGATTATATGAGCAGTTGATGATGATGATGATTGAAGTTTCTAACGTTTTTTGCATCCAGACTAAATTAATAAAGCGTCAAATCCTTAAATACTTACTATAAATCATTCGATGGCAAATTTTGTTTATTGATTTAAAATCTTTTGCTACTCTAGCTTAATGGCAACTCCATGATCTAGTGGTTTGCCCACCGAAATCAGATCCGAGGAATCAATCCCCAGGGGAATACTTGTACTCGGTCTACGCTTACTTTGTTAGTACTAAGAGCTTCCCTGTCAAGTATAAAAAAAATAATCCTGAGCCAAGAGAAGAATAAATTAAAATCAAACATTAAGGTTGATTAAATTGGCAGTATCCATTATTAAGTATAAAGTCTGCTACAAGGTACAAACTTTGGACCATTGCACTACGTCACACAATTTGTATAGATTTGTAACCAAAAGGAAATTGAAGCTGTAGTTTACAATGTTTGGAATCCAGTATTTTTTGGGTTTCTATTTAAACCATTTATCTAAATTGCTGAAAATACCTGTTCTACCTCGACTTTTAATTAGCAGTGTTAGATGTGTTGGAAGAAAACAACTTACTCAGAAACAGCATGTATGAGGAACTGTGACAGATGAATTTTACGAATGGTTTCTTCATAAACCTTCCGTACTCAGAGTTGGGTGCCAGCATGTAGATGGTGCAGTATACTGGGAACATCACACCTAATTTTGCTACCTGCGGTACAAAAGTTTTAGTTTTAGTTACATACAATTAAATTAACAATAATTTTACATATCTGCTAATCTAATATATAAAATTATTCTCGTGTCACATAAATTTAGTTACCATACTCCTCCGAAACGGTTTAACCAATTTTTGTGAAATTTTATATGTATATTCAATAGGTCTGAGAATCAGCCACTATCTATTTTTCATACCGCAAAGTGATAAGGGTTGTCCACACCTAACAAATTTTTTTTATTATTTGGACAAAAAAAAATTATTTGTATTTTATGTGGTATTTATAAATACCGCTAACCCTAAACTTTCACCCTTCTATCACCAACTCCTATTTTTTAATAGTCATTTTAGTAATTTAATAATTTTTTACCCCGCTCGATAACTGATCAATTATCTTTGGTCAGTTATTCTCGCCAGGCGTGTACCGGTGTCACTTCTGACCACAGAGGTTTGATGACTATGTGTGCGCGCGCGTAGGCGGTGTGCCCTGATCTATGTTCTGTGCTTCTGACCCAGTCAATAGCACGGAGATGAGAACGAAGCCGGCCTCCTTTCTCTCACTCTCTGTACAGATTTCGTCCATGTCTTTTTCACTGTGTGGGTTTTGAGCTCTTTGATTTGCAGAGAGAGGAGCAAGACGGCCTTCCCTCTCTGCCCACATTTGATACGTTTCCGTAAAAAGTAAAACAAAAATATTTTTAAAAATCATACTTGTATACATTGGCCCACTATGTTCTTTCTTTTGAATCCTGGCAATCCTTCGTACCAAATAGCGCCTAACAATTGTTGCACGTTCGGGTGAGCGACGAACTGTAACAAAACAAATAGAAATAATATGTGTAGTGTATAGCCATCGATTGGTGCATGGATGTATAAATCTTAATATATATAAATTACGTGTCACGTTGTTTGTCCGAGATGGACTCCTAAACTATACCGATTTTAATCAAATTTGTACACCGTGTGCAGTTTGATCCAACTTGAAAGATAAGACAGTTTTTATCTTGATACGTAGTCCTCATTGTTTTTAAACTGCAAATTCAATGTTATAGGACAGTAGTATGAAATTAACACAGCACCGCGTGGCCGGGACAGGTAGACTGTTATAAATAAAAAAAAATATATGCAGCAGTAGAGCAGACTAGACTTTAAGAACATAATTAAGAAAGGGTGAGTGTTAATCTTTCTTGTGTCACGGTGATAATGGTCGTGGGTCAGCCGTCATCTCAGCGTTAACTCCTTTCTTTCCTTTGGTCTTACTCTCCGTCTATACCTGTCCACGTTCATGTATATCACATGATTATCTTCTCTTCTCATTAGATACCCATACCATGCTATTTTACCTCTCAATTTTTCTACCACTGGTTGCCTCTAATATACTTATTCTTCACCTTGTCTATCATGTTGAATGCCGGTATCCCCGCGCAGAGTTGGCGGGAAATTTGTAGCAGTGCCGCCGACTCCGCGCGGAGGTGACTAGCCGTTACATTTCTAAGCCTCAGTGTCAGTACGCCGCCGGCATTGTAGGTAGGAGGTCGGTTTGGCGGTCGGCGTGAGTCTATAGTCTAGCGTACATCGTAATACCATTTTGGTTTTTGATTTACTTTTTTTGTGAGAACCATGGACGCTGAAACTCCGCTTTCAGTAACCGGCATTGGAGATATATATTTTTTTGTATGAAGCTAAATTCTGGCAATCAACCTGCTATTCTTGTTACTCCATACATCCATCTTAGCATACGCATCTCAGTCACGTGCCACCAAAGATTTATTATTACTGACGTTTGTAGATTGGCAGTGAATCGACAAGGGTGAGACCAAAAAAACACCGATGTGTGAGTAATGCGCATGTGTGCATGAGAAATTGTACGTGAATTTGTCTCGTCTATCTATCTCGTTCTAATATAATTGCCGATCTACAGTTACCTACATCTCTGCGTGCAACCGATTCGCATCCGTCCGAATAGGTAGTACAAATAATATATATATATATATATATATATATATACAAATATACTAAAAAGAGAAAAGTTTATAGTAGAGGGAAGTTTGCGGGGTCCTGGGTCAGCGAGTACTTAATAAAAACGAAAATCGAAGCAAAAATACATCCGGAAATATGATGTATTAGTGCAATCGTCGATAGGTTCATGTATGTAGATACATTCACGTAACATTACCTAAAGCATGCCAGAGCACATGCAGGCTATTATCAGGGCAGGAGGAGGAACCACCCGATATTAAAATGCATTAAAGACAAAGAAATTTAAGAGAATTTCATATATGCTGTATTCAAATACAGCATATATCAAATTCGCTTGTTGTCACCATGTTTTCAACGACATAGTGTGTTAATTTTAGTGTAAATGAGTGATTTAAAATTAACATTATTTTATAACGCAATATGCGTAAGTTTATATTAACTTGTGCGACTAAAAATTAATAAACACGAGCCATATCAAAAATTTTCTCGGTCAAGGTTCCGTACCGGTGAGTGTATTTACGATGTGAAAATCCGTACGTGTATGGAGTTACAATAAATAAAATAATATATATCAGTTTACATCAGCAAGACAGTTTATTTCTGTGTCCCGTTGAAAAATGCAGGTACGAGTATATATTTTTAAGTTCAACAATATTAATGCAATGCCTTTAAGCTTTACATACACTGTGTTATCCCCTTTCTTATGGTTCGCACACCGGTATGGTGATCATGATGATGAAGTAGATTAACATTTAGCACCACGACATAGCAACGCAACGATTATGGCTGACGATATTCGCTGCGTTTTAATAATAATAAATCGTTTATTTCAGACAACGTCCATAATTATACACAGTGAAAGGCCCTACCGACACGGACGCCCTAGGGACGCTAGGCGGTCGAGAGACTCCCCACGGGGGAGATGCTCAGTCGCCCAGTAATCCCCTAGGAACGTTCGACCTACAGGCTTGAGGACCCCCCAAGGTCTTCGCCTTCTTAAAAACCCGGTGACGCAGAAAATGTCATCAGAGAAAATCTGCAATAGATTTCAAAAAAAAAAAACAGTGAAAGAGAAAAAAAAAGAGGTTTAAGAAGGTAAGTTGAACGTTAGGGGATTATTGGGCGACCGAGCATGTCCTTCTCTGGAATCTCTCGACCACCTAAGTCCCTAGGGCGTCCCAATCAGAAGGAGATAGCAACGCCAGCGCTTGTGCAGTAACCGAACATGATGGATTACCTCTCGGTCTTTTTCCGGCTGCATTTGAGTGTGTGGAAGTTTTACATATCTTGATGCCCTTGCCCCTTTCCACCACCGGGAGACCAGGGGCGAGAGCTTTCACCGTTATGTTGATGATCCCATCCACAAGAAGCGATTTGCTTCCGCTTTCATTATGCGAACAGCTAAGGAGTGGAACTGTGCCGATGTCATGATCATGATCACTTACCCTAAGTGACATAAAGGCCAAAAGCTTCTTTTTTAAAAAAAGAAGTCAAGTAAGTAGTAGTTCTCTTTTTAAAGTTGCTGTTGAAAGATAGCAGGTGTAAACTACAATCCTGGGTCATTGCAAAGAGGCGTGAAAGACCTTGCAGGCCGGCAAGGCGAGGGTGGCTAGCGGTGGTCATTTCTCGCACAAGTTTTCTTCGCATTTGGACTCCAATTCTCCTTACCATCAGTTAGAATGGAGGCACCGACTTGACCTTTTTACTTAAAAAAAAACTTGTGAAGTCAAAGGTGTAATTCGATGCACTCTCAATCAATACCTATTATTGAAATTATGATTTCTGTTCTTTTTTATTCTTGACGACACCAAGGACTGTTGGTCTCAGGACGTAAACTCAAGAACAAAACGGATTCCGACAAGAAAACACTGCAGGGCTGAGACAAGTGGCAATCGTTTCGTAATGATAACATATCGAAATTCGTCATCATAGCCTAAATGTCTTCTTCTTTCAAAATAATGCCCATTTTGCCAATGTCGAGTGAAAATGTACTTAGTAACAAACAATTGTACGGTAGATTGAGTTAAAAATGGAGTATCTCAACACGTGTTTTTACAACAAGAACTCGGGAGAAAACTAGGTTAAATTGTTAGGTCATCTACAGTGTCTTAGCTTGCCTAAGCAAAATATGTGGAATATTAAACTAAGAAGTGGATAGGGTGAAAAAAGAGACAAACGAGTAATTTATCTACGCTCGGCTTAAAAAAACTATAGGTAGGTAGGTAGTAGTTTGCTGGGGTCCACGTCCGGAAGCCTCCTCGTGGCGGACCCTGGTAACGTGGTGGGGAAACTGATGTGATGTCAAGTGTCCCTTGGCATTCGAAGTCACACGCCATCGTCGAGTTGTTTTTGTTTTCCCACCACGGCTAGTTCCGGACGGCCCTTTTCAGGGCCACGACCGCGCCCGAAGTCCCACGGATGCGGTCCGATGGCTTCTCCCGGTGTCCTCGTCACAAGGACGCGCCAGGTCGAGCAGCCGTCGGTGAGGAGGCGGCCTATAAAGCCGGTGTCGGCCAGCGGCCCACAGGGGCTGATGTCAGTCGGTAGCCCCTGTGGGCTGCTGGCCACCAATTGGTGCACAAGGAGTGCCTAGACGAGCAGCGTTGTGACGGTCTCGGTGTAGTTGCGCTCACGTGCGTAGATCCCGAGCCGTCCCGCAATAGCGTACTGGGTAGTAGTTTCCTTGACTAGGCTATCTACTTAGTTATGTAACAACATTATATAGCTTAACGTTCAATCTAATCGTTAACTCTTAGTAAGTTGGTAGGGCTACCAACTTATTTAGAGATAACGATTGGTCACGTGATTTAACAAAGGCTTAAAGTCAATCACATACATTTTGTTCTTAACGAATTTCGTTATCGTTTTAATTTGTTACTTTGTCTACGGACTCTCTTAGCTTTATTGCTTCGAAGACGCATGAAACGATACCGAAAACTTTAATTTTTGTTAGTTCACCAACAACTATTACTTATACACTAGTACAATTTTGGTTACTAAACTAAAACTAAATGCACAGTCATTTACAGGTTAACACCACAGGCTTACAAAAGAGTGTCGAGACATTGACATAAAAAGGTTTACATAAATAATGTTATTATTATATATATGTAATGAAAAACACAAATTAGGTAATTCTAGCATGGCTTTTCAATGTTTAAGTCATAGTAGCTGAGCATAGTAGTATCTGTTCGCGTCGTAATGCAAACACAGATTGCATATTTACCAATCACCAAGCGCTCCGCCAGGAGCTGACCAATCGGATGCGCGCGCCGTGATGCTTTATGCAAAGAACCAATACGAAGCGCCCCGGGTTATTTCCCGCGACCTCGAGCCAATAGGAAAATGACACTGCTAAACAATTGAATGAGCGGGCTCGCAAATTTTCTACACAAATAATAATCAAATCCTAATTAATATTTGTTTGTTTTGGCCTTTTATGTAAATTTATAATTAAACCTAGTTTTTCAAGTTTAATTAACAAAAGAAGTTTGTTCTATCGTGAACAGTATCTCAAAAATGATTTTGCAAAAATTTGCTAAGGACAAATGGTTAAGGTCGATGAGATCAGTAACCTTATTCATCAGCTTTATCATTCTTCATAAAGGAGAATAGGATCCCATTATAGTAATATGGGGCCAATACGAATTATTTTCGGCGTCAACAACGCAAATCGCGTCGAACTCGCTGTGCGCCCGCGGCGTAGCCTCGCTTGCTTTGAACTCGCTCTCAAATCGTCAGTGTGATAAGGCCCTCAGTATTTTCAGAATGTTATAATTTTAGTAAACACAGGTAAACGTCGACTCGTAGTAACAAGATAACATAATTTACTATTAACTAAAACAACTTTTCCCAAGTTCTGAGGTAATTGCAGCCTAATTACAAGGTATTCTTTGTAGGATATAAGTTTAAAGGTTTAGGATAACAGGTTTTTAAGGAGTTATGAAGAATCATATTTTTGTTCAGAAATTACGATATTTTCGTAAATAACAGTACCCACATTTTTACGTTATCTTTATTAAATCTTATAAATGTAAATCTGTAATAATGGGTGTTTAAAAAAGACTTACATGAATGTTTTATAAGTAAGTATAATCGGCTACTTCCCATTTGGTAAACTTCCACTTGGTAAACCTCAAACTATACCTACAATAAAGTTGCGTTTGATAAACATTTCGTTACTTCATACATTTATTCCCATTTTGAAAACTACGTTATTATTGTTATTTTTGCACAATACAGTCAGTGTCAAATTAATATTGAAATTTCAACACATTTACACACAAATTAATTATAAGTAACACATTTTTTTAGCTTTTATAATAATGGTGAAATTGAATTAAAACGAAGAGAAAAGTCCATCCAAAATGATATACGAATTAACAATCTACTCGGCGATTACAAAAGTGGAAAAATCTCATTAGAAAATTGTTTGAACAAATTATCAAGAATTGCTTGTTTCACTTTATAATTTTTTTAATTGATTTTTAACTTTGTAGTGTAGTCTATTTTGTAAGTTAATATACCAAATCTGTGATTATTGTTTATTTTTTATATTTTAATGTTGATTTTACATGTAGATGTTTTGTGTTATAAAAAATTTAAAGAACCAATAAAACTTGTCATTGAAATAGTCAAACCGAACTGTGATTATTCTTATTTTTTTTAAGTTGATTTTGCTTTATTTTATTGTAAAATTTTAATAATGTAGATTTCTTATACTTATTGTAAAAGAACTAAAAGTTTACGTAAACTTATTTGTACGCGCCACTATTTATTTCTGATTTTAAGTATCAATATTATGCATTATACATACACATAATCCGACTATTGTACCTGTGATCAAAAATATTAAGTTTCGTGTTTTCTTTTTTTACTTGACTGTACCCATTTCAACTGAAAGTTTACCAAACAGGATATAACACATATGATTACTGAAATGTTTTCGAAATGGGATTAAGTGTATGAAGTAAAGAAAAGTTTACCAAACGCAACTTTTTAGTAGGTATAGTTTGAGGTTTACCAAGAGGGAAGTTTACCAGATGGGAAGTAGCCGTATAATCGCCTGCAATAATTTCTGTTCATTACAGTTCAGGCGACGACACGGAGTAGGTATAGGCTTTGCGCGGCGATGTAGATGTGTCGGTACTAACGACATCTTTAAGGTTCGAAACTATTTATTTCAAAATGTCCAAATGGCAAAATGACCTTCCAACAGTTCTTTCCTTTTTTTAAAAATATTTATATTTATTCCTAAAAAAAAGTAGCGAGCAATATAAAGACGCAAAAGTACGAGCTAATTGTTCAGCAAACATGGCTAAAGAATAATATTATACTATCAAAAAATATATTATTATTATAAAAAATGTGATCCGCTGGAAACTCCATCCGAAACAATGGTGTAGTTTGGAAGCGGCACCGAAATACAATACGTTGTAACCAATTAAATAATCTTGCTGGCAGGTACTCTACAACTTCACAATGTGTTCCAATCAAAACTTTTCAGCAAATGTTTCAGAAATTGAAAGGAAACTATTGATTGTATTGTGCGAAGTTAACAAGATACTTGTCACAAAATAAAGAGAAAGCAATAGGTGGGCTTCAGTCAATACGCGTACTATGACAGAGACACACGTAACTTCCTTCGTGGTCTAGCTACTTGGCTACTTTATGACCAATAATACTGACGCTATGGGGAGCCTCGTTGTCCAGGATAGAGTTAATGGCTCAAGGTCCAGGAGGCGCTGCCCCTTGCGATGGACTAGCCAAATAAAAGACTTCACAGAGTCACCCACAGATATATCAATCTAAGGAGATCGGTCAAATCGCCGAGTTCATATGAAGACCGAGTGTTGCGATCAGCCTCCGTAATACATAACATGGTTCTAGTTGGGCATGCCGTAATATACACTATTCATTGCGCGTGTCATAAAGACTGCGAAGCAATGAAAGTTAAGCACAGCCGCAAAGGAGATCGGTCAAATCGCTGAGTTCATAGGAAGTCCGAGCCGTGTCCGAGTGACGCGATCAGAGGCCGTACTACATAAAATGGTTCTAGTTGAGCATGTCGTAATATACACTATTGATTGCGCTCTTATTAAGGACTGCGAAGCAATGAAAGTTAAGCACAACTGCAATATAATACAATTTGTAAGATAGTAACGCATAATTTAAAGCGATTGTGTTTTTATGAATAAAAGTCTAACTATTTGTTTTTTAAATATAAATCTAAGTTTTTCTGTTCTTACGTGTGAAAAGTTATTCCATGACTTGATAAATAACTGATTCACTGCAATGATTGCATGTTACAGTGGAACATTACGGCATTTTGAAAGAAAAACGGAAATTTCTTTCTGACATACGTACGTATTCACTCGACATTATCGGACGGCGAACTGGCGGCAATGTATGCGCACTGGCCATAAACTTGTCACAAGTTAAACGCCGGCTCGGCCTATCTCCTTGTATTATTAAATCTGTGGAGTCACCCCTAAATATGTGGTCCAAAGTGCGTCGGATAGAGAGAGTTGATGGGTGACAGCGAAGAAGGCCGTGCTGCGACCCCCATTACCACGACTACTGCCAAGAGTAAACAATTAGCTATTTTAAAAAATAAATGATTTATTATAAAAAAAAACATACAATTAATTAGGTCGCAAATGACAAACACGTTATTCTGCTAGCTGAACTACTTTTATTTTCAAAAGAAGACGTACAGATGTAAACAAAATAAAGACACGTTTTGTACTTAATTAAACCCTGTAGTTGCTGCGACTACTCCAATTGTCCTCGTGTATCCACGCCTTAAAGCCTTTCAAACAATATACGGTTCTTTTTCCTAACCTAAACGAGAAAGAATGGCTCATATCTTTCTATATGTGTTGAGCACTGCAAATGGAGGATTCTAAGATATAACCAATGCTGCCAATGTGAGAACGTAGAGGTCACGTTATTGCAGGGTTGATATTGTGCTTTATTAACTGTTTATTTACAGTGTAACGACTTCTCACATGAATTATTTAGGTATTTATTTTTATTTATTGGTTTACCGACAATTTATGTACTAATGCATACAAAAAAAGTTTTAAAACAGCATGCTGCTAGAACAATATAATGATTAACAAGTAATTAGAAGAATCAAAACAAAGAAAAACTTGCAAAGAATATAATATAATATATTTCTACGCTCACACCAATTATCTAGCCCAAAGTAAGTACTTATCATTAAGAACTTGTGTTATGGATACTAGATAACGGAAAAATATACATAATAATCTAGATATTTTATAAATAAACTTTAATAACAACCATGACTCATGAACAAATATTCGTGTTCATCACACTAACTTTTGCCACTACCAGGATTCGAACCCGGACCGCCCGATGTGTAGGCAGCGTTACTGACCAGTCCACCACGACGACGTCCAAAGAATATAAAAACATTTAAAACGCTTCCAGAATATTCCTGCAAAATGTTCGTAGTGAGACATGGTTGACATATATCGGTTTCATCACTAATCTGATTACACAGTTTAGACATTCTGCAAAGAGGCGATTGCGATCCCAACACTGAGCGGCGTAACGGAGGACAGAGGAGTGTAATAGGTTTTCGTAGTGAGTAAGTATTGAATAATTTAGTTTTGCACGTGTTACCATTTCATTTCTAGATTCTACTAAGTAGCTGTCCCGGCCACGCGTTGCTGTGGTAATTTCATATTACTAACCTATAACATTGTATCTGCAATAAAAAAAAATATAACTACTTATCAAGATAAAAACTATCCTATCTCTCAAGTTGGATCAAACTGCACACGGTGTACAAATTTGATTAAAATCGGTTAAGTAGTTTAGGAGTCCATCGCGGACAAACAACGTGACATGTAATTTATATATATTAAAATACAAATAAAAATACAAAAACTTTCTTCTTTATAATAATACTAGCTATCCCGGCCACGCGTTGCTGTGGTAATTTCATACTACGACCTATAACATTGTACCTGCAGTAAAAAAATATATCTACTTGAAATATTGTTTTTGTTTTGTGTTTGGCAAGTTTAGTTATGATTGAAATTGATACCAAATTAAATAGAAAACGAAAAACATGGAAAAAACTCCTGTCATGGATAAGTGCTGAGACTATGACCTACTTGTCAAGATATAACTATCCTATCTCTCAAGTTGGATCAAACTGCACACGGTATACAAATTTGATTAAAATCGGTTAAGTAGTTTAGGAGTCCATCGCGGACAAACAACGTGACATGTAATTTCTATTTATATTAAGATAATACACTTACCATTTTTTGTTTATATTTGATCGCGAGCTTGAGTCGTCCCAGGGTCTGTCTCTCCCCGGGCTCCCAGCTGTCCGTGTCCCAAGGGTTGTAATTGAGCATTATTTCCAACTCTTTGGAGGTGCGCGTGTGGTCCAATAGTGAAGTGGCGAATTCTTGGCATTGGTGTCTTAAGGCCTACAAAATAACGTCCAATTTTAGATAAACCATATTTATGTGCTTATAATTGTAAAAACATATTGACTGAACAACATTTTCACACCTACGTAATTTAACGTAAGAACGGTTTCAGATCGATTACACCAAATTGTAATTTTTCAATAACTTTTCTATTTTTTATTCGATAATTGAAATCACAGATTTAATAATACAAGGAGATAGGCCAAGCCGGAGTTTAACTTGTGACAAGTGTATGCCCTGTGGGTATACATTTCCGCCACTTCGCCTTCCGATAAAGTCAAGTGAATACGTAACTCAGCGATTTGACCGATCTCCTTTGCGGCTGTGCTTAACTTTCATCGCTTTGTAGTCTTTAAGACGCGCGCAATGAATAGTGTATATTACGGCATGCTCAACTAGAACCATGTTATGTAGTACGGCAGCTGATCGTGACTCTCGGTCTTCCTATGAACTCGGCGATTCGACCGATCTCCTTAGATTGATATATCTGTGGTTGAAACATTGTAAATATAGCTAATAATTTATTTTGGTATGTTATACAAATAATTATTTTAACTCTTCTCTTCTCTTTGTCTTTTCTTTCTATCTAAAGTTTTGATAGCATTATAATACAACTCTTCAATATAAATACGTATACTTACCACAGAAGAAAAGTTTGTCTATATAAGTTTTTTGACATAGCAACTCATATTAATTGTAGTTACAAATTATCTACACTGAATTGTTTATTAGCAAACTAAACTGGATTTATTGATATTTTTGTCTTGCCTCTTTTCATGTTTATAGTACGATCTTCCAATATACAGTGTGATTGGAAAGACATTGGCATCCTTCCTACTAATATTATTGATGAAAATAACAGTCGTTTTCAGACAGGCTAGATATTTACGGAGCGGGTCGTATAAAAAGTCCAAAACCTGTAGAAGTATGTCGTCGATGGGAAGACATATTGCACCGACACACAATAAAATTGTGAGCAGGTTAAAAGAGTTAACTTGGGTAGGTGCCCGCTTATAGGTTACAAAACATTCGTACAAAACATTCGTCAGCATCAGAAGTACATGAATTATTACCATGTCACAACGCTAGAAATTGTGCATTAAGACCTTGTCCAGAAGAGCGAATTCGCCGCGAATCTTTACGCGCGATCACATACTGATGCTCAACGCGCGAATTTGAAACTCGCGCGATGCTTGTGGACGCAATGTATTGAGCCCCAGTACCTCGCCAACGCGCGTTGCGTGTTACAATTTGCCGCGAATCTTTACGCGCGAACACATAGAAACTCGCGCGAAGGTTGTGGACGCAATGCATTGAGCCTAAGTACCTCGCTAATGCGCGTTGTGTGTTCGCGCGTAGAGATTTGCGGCGAATTCGCTCTTCTGGACAAGGTCTTAGTGCCCACATTACATAATTATGTATGATACTAGTGTTAATCTACTTCTGTTGCTGGCCATACCTACACGAAAAACGTTTATTTTTATTCCATTAAAATCTCTTGTAACTTACTTTGTACTCGACTCTAAATTCAGTTTCCATCCTGCTGAGCCGTCCCAGCTCCCAAGACAGCTGGAAAGCTGTGAGGAGAGGGTCGGCCGAAGACAGTGCGATGAGAGAAGGCGACGTAAGGGCTCGGTACGCGTTGATGCGCGCTTGAGAGTGACGTAAGGAGTCCTCTTGAGAGGACTTCACACACTCGTCGCAACCACACCTGGATATAAGAATTTTGTTGGTTGTTGATGCGTACGCTGGCTTGATTGCTTATAGACGAAATAGTGAATCCATTTCTACTTATGTGTAATGGGTCTAACTTCTTTCTGTGTTTTGTGGGTCTAACGGTGACCAATTAACACTGAGCTATACTGCGCGGTGCTGTGCCCAGTTGATTACAGAGCGCAGCAGCAGGGTTTGTATTTTGTACTTAGTTCATTATAATATATGAGGAACGATTCGAATAAATAGGGCATGTCGATTGGTAACCCTTACATTAATAATGAACTACACGTTCATTATTAATGTAAGGGTTTATGAAGCGAAGCGTCGGTGGCGTAGTGCGTAAGAGCGTCGTCTCCCACCCGGGAGGCAATGGTTTGATCCCCGCCACGTACCAATGTGTTTTCAAATTTTGAATTCATATGTACGTTTAATCGACGCTTCTACGGTGAAGGAAAACATCGTGAGGAAACCTGCACACACCTATGAAGAAATTCTTAGGTTGTGTGTGAAGCCGCACTTGGCCAGCGTGGTTGACTAAGGCGTAATCGCCCCTAATGTGGGGTACGTTCGAGCCCCTCGGTGGGGACATTATATGAGCTGTTGATGATGATGACACGTTCAAAATCAAAACAATATCAGATCAAATTTATTAAATATAAGCGTAAATAGATTCTTCAAGACTGTGTAAATATACATACATAATTGTCTCTGTGTGCTCGATTAATATTCCTGAAAATATTTTTCTTTTTGTATGATTTTGGCGGTTCTGTTTTTGATGACCTATTTCTGTTACTGTACAGCATACAGGCGCATAGAAAACAGTGCCCTTAACTTTATGAAATGAAAGAAAATTCTTCTTTAAATATCATATGACAAAAATAAGTTACACGATATTCAGTTTAAACTTCTGTTCGTCGTGATCTAACGTGTTATAGAAGGTAACTTATGACAAGATTTCTGTAAGAACTTGTACCTACTTGACGTCGTGAGGCACCGGCAACGTCGCTCCTCTGTCCAGCAGGATTTTTAGGATCTCGTAGTGGTTCCTATGTGCTGCCAGAATTAGTGGTGTGATGTCTGGAGTGAAGGTGGCCGCTGATGTGTCTACTGATTCCCAACTCTGTGACGAAGAGATTAGGGTTGTAAATAGATAAGAAGGGCAAGATCAGTTCTTTACTCCGGCAATTTAGTGCCATTTGGAGGTCGTTCGGATAAATATTCTACTAAATAGACTTCAGACTGGGACAGTCATTTATGCAAATAAATTTTGGAACAGTCAATACAATTGCTGATTTGATTAGGACCTCTTTGGAACTGGCCCAAACTGGAAACCAAGGGCATATTTTTTTTAAGATATTACGAGATGGCAAACAATCTTGCGGCCTTCCTGGTGTGAAGTGGTTACCGTCGCCATTAAGGGTAAATCACTGAACGCTGCGAGTGCGTTGCCATCTGCTGACTAAGATGATATGCTTTCCATGCCCAGTAATTACACTAGCTACCTTTCCATTTAATCCGAAAGACAGCGAACTGCTTAACGGCAGAATAAGAAAGGCGGTGGTACCTACCCAGACGACCCTACATATGGGTGTACTTCCTAGAAAAAAATGTTTGCGTATCAACACAAAAGAGTTGACATAGTGCTTATGCGCAACGGACTAAAATTAATGTGCACTGAAGACAATGTTTTTCGAAACTCTTAGAGCGCTATTGGAATATTGGGTATATTCCCGTGCCGCTTCGGTAGAATATCTGACAAAATGTATTAAGCACCATGGTTTTTACGTGTTACTATAGCGACTAAGATGGATGAGCTGTGAATGCAGCGAAGGATATATGGAGTAACAAATCCGCCTGGCTTCACCTGGAATCAACCTTCATCTTATCAAAGTCTATCGCCATAGCAATAGCGTTAAAAGCACTTTTGTGTTCTGACAGTTCTGATAAAGTATCTAGTCCCTTATTTATTTATACTGTATTGTACACCAACAAATAATAAAATTACATAAACAAAAATTTACTACAATTGGTACAATGGGCGGCCTTATCGCTGTGTCTGTGTGTTTGTCCCTTAGTGTTAGAGGGTTCCGCGTGAAGCTTGCATACATCTTCAGCATAAGACTGAATCACTTACCATCAGGTGAGATGTACGTTCAATATCTTCCCTTCAAAAAGATAAAAAAATACTGATAATGTTTTTATATTTGAAAGTGGAACATCAAGATACGGTAGCCCTTTTTCAACTTTCATAACAGCAACGTGAGCCAAGAAATTTGGGGAGTCATTTCTAAGTCGCACAATCAAGAAATGGAATTCATAGCCAGAACACGTGTTCCCTCCTTCCTACAATCCTGGGTCATTTAAAAAAGTCATGACAAGCACCTTGCAGGTCGGCAGAGCGAGAGTGGCTAGTGCGGCTCGTATTATCTCTCGTACTAGCCATCTTTGTACTTGGATGCCAATTCTGCGTAGCATCTGGTGGGATGGGGATTAAACCTTAAAAAGAAGTAAATCATACTCACGTAACATTCCCCTGGAACGTGATGGTCTTCCTCCCATTGCAGCAGTATTTCAACAGCCTCCACGTACTCTTCCTTGATAGCGTGAAGGAGTGCATCCTGTGAAGATATCAGACTGGTTACTCTGGAGTTTCCTAATATTAAAAGATGAAAAATAAACATGTAAGTATACTCTATGGTTCACAATCCCAAAAACAATACACCACACACTAAATCATCTCTGTAGTCTGGATTGTATCATAAAGAAACACTCCGTATATAGCTCTCTCCATCGCTCCCTGAGCTTTTCTGAACTGGTTCATGATTCATGTACTTAGAATAAATCTTAAAATCTTGTAACCGTCTCATTTTCCTTTGTCATTACTGGCAGTTGAATCTAATTATACAGCTTTAAATTTATATAAAGCCTTAGAAAAGCGTCCGAAGTCCGGATAACACTACTAAGCTATTTATTAAATCAGTAGACTTAACTCCAAACTGTCACTCATTATAGTTTCATGAGTAAAAGGAGGGAGTGACGGAAATTCTGCTAATTTAATTACATCAGCAACATTTAACTCGCGTGTTTTACTGTGGCATTTAAATCTGTGTCTATGTGGGCGGTGGATGTAAATAGGTACAAGCTCATTCTCAAACATTAAATATTTGTTAAGGCACTGATTGATGGGCGAGTAAAATCACACTTTTAAGGCTCGGCGGTTAAGCTCGGTGTATCATTGAATTAATTACCACAGTTTTTTTTCATGTTTTCGCGTGATGTATCCCTGTAGCGGATAACACAAAGCTTAAGACTCCGAACCAGACATATTACTTTAATTCTCATTCAGGCACGAATGTTTTGCTCGCTAGTCTATCAGCACAAATGAGGCGCGAATACAAATAAACTAACCGCGGAGGCTCGTACATCGATCATCCGCTTTATACAAACTACAGGTTTGTACTTTCTACTCAGTTTTTGTTTTTTAGTACGTAATTAATTAGTGCAAGTGTTATGTACGCCGTTATTTTGGTGCATATCAGAAATTGTTTTTCTAGATTATTTTTATGTAACATTGTTTAATATGTACCATGTGGCCTGTACTTATATTAATAAATAAATACAGGTCAAAAATATCACGAGTTGAAGAGGTGAAAGAACATAATAAAAATTAGAAAAGGAAATAAACATTGGACAAAAAGTAGTAAGTCTGATACAGTCCCGACTTGGCAATGACTTCTTTCAGCTTCTTTCTGTTTTTTAAAAAAAACAAGATTGTTACGTGATCAATGATTTTCATCGCCACAAGAGGGCGTTGAAGAGTATGAAAGCTCTGTTTCTGAGGTCACCACGGAGTGGCATAAATGTTTTGAAAATTGGTTTATTTCTATGAAAGTGTGTTGAAGCGATGGGAGAATAAATAAATAATAATTTTTGACCACTCATAGTGTTGTTTTCTTATTCATTGCGGAAAGTTTTATTGTGATCCTCGTATGAAAGTTATGGATTGTTATGTCTTCGGTAGGATTTGAGCTGTAAATTATTCATCATAGAGTCTCACGAACGTGGGTAGGAGCCATGACTTTTAATACATGCATACTGTCCTTGTGTGAGCCAGCGCGGAAGCGCTCAGGTGCGTTTGTGAGATAAAAATTACGGCAAACACCGTCTTCATACAAAATAAAACAAATGGAGAAAACTTTTTCCTACCCCTAACTCTTATCGTACGACGTACTATCCACCTAATGGCCATAGTGATCTCCTAGTTCACCTACGGCAGAGACATAAAACTCGGACCAAATAAAAAAATAAGGGCAGAGCGCTGCGAAGGAAAAACAGGTGAGGTCGTTAAAATTAAACTATGCCTCGCTACAAAGTTACACCACATTGCAATAAATACATCCAGTGGTTCGACGCTTTTGAAGTTGATGAAAATGCCGATTTTGTCAAAAAAATTCAAATTTATACGCGTCGCCCTCGTTTAATGTAACGCGGCACCTTGATCAGAATGTCCCGAGTGAGTATATGAAGCTCGGGCTTGGCCCACGTCCCGTAGACGGGCTCGTCGAACGCCTGTATGAACTTCTATACTTCTATAGACTGCGGTTACACGCACATACATGCAACGAAACTACGCCTTATGCTTAAACCGGCTCACGCACTACTTATTTAAAACAGACCTCAGTGCGTTCACCACAGCGTTCCGTCTTCACTTTTTTGAGGGCCAAAATGGCGATTTCTAAAACTGACTCAAAGCTAACCTGTGCGAGGTTGACCATATCTACGAAAAAAGAAGATTGCGATAAAAATTTGGTCACCCATCATAGTAACAAACAAGCGCTCAGTTGCTTTTGCAATTGTTACGTAGAACGACCGATGAGGTTGATGACACCGCGGTTGTGCCTTCATCGTGACGATTACGAAAGTTAAGCTACCAAGTGCACGGTCGGTACGCGGATGGGTGACCGATTTTTAGAAGGATAGCAGTATTGTCCATATCAAGACATACAATACCGACTAAATTGGGAGCAAGGGAAGAGAAAGGAAGACGTAAAACGACCGCGGCTTTAATTCCCTCACTCTTAAACACTTTCTAGACAAATTTTAAACTTGATTTATCTTTTGCGTATCCAATAGTTATGAGATCTGTGACGTATGATTGATAAATGACGCAATATGAGTGTGTTTCTATGGCTGGAGCTATCAAAGCGTTAGTCTAAACATTTCAACCTACCTCTAATTTTTATGTGCGTGAATAAAAAAATCTTTTGAAGAAGGATATAAAGTTTGATATGTAGTTCATCAGATGACTGAATTAAGTACCGATTTTACAGCTATTACGTCTGTTGCTTTGATTTATAACGCATTTTGAATTCTTATAAAATTACAATAGTTTCATTTATAACTGGTTATAACTTTACAACCTTTCTCTCAGAACCATTTGTTGAGCAGTCTAATTTTAATTTGATACTTGAATCGGCTGGTACACATTTGTCTTCAAGAAGTCGTTCTAATTTATGTTTAGAACGACTTGCTGTTTGAACGTGCTGTTTTAAGGAGGCAAGGATCTTGACGAATCTTGTAGCCTTTGAGGCAGAAGACTATATCTAGAAATCTTCCAGCTAAGTGGGATCCAGTCCTAACGAAACCATACCGCACCGAAACTGAGCCAATCAAGAAGTGATTGTCGGCAAATAATATGTAACAACTAGCCCGCCCGCGACTTCATCCGAGTGGACATTTTACCCCCTTAGGGGTGAAATTTCCAAAAATCCTTTCTTAGTGGATGCCTACACTGTATAAGGTATTTATGTGCAAAATTTCAAGTCTCTAGATTCGGCGGTTTGTGCTGTGCGTTGATATCTCAGTCAGTTAGTCAGGACTTTGAATTTTATATATATATAGATTCTGCAACGAAAAGAAAACGCACCGAACCGGTCAGGAAGTTTTTTGAACCCAAGAACCAGAAAAAGCAAAGATTGAACTGAGAAATAGATGAAGTGCAAAGCTGTACACAAATAAAAAAGTTCCAAGCCAATATTTTACGTATTATTTGCTACTTCAAAATTATCCATCACAGGTATGTATGGTTGTTTCGCGCGTAGTGGAATCACCCCTATTGCCCCAGGTTAAGGTCTTGCAAAAGTCACAAGTCCCTTGATGCGCTGACGAGTGAGCGATGCACAAATTAGGTACTGTAAAAGCAGGTGCCGTAGATAACGCAGTTATTCTCGTGCTCCAGGCCTAATTAGATTTTGGTGCGATATTCCCGATACTCTCTTGATATACTGATCATTAGACAAAGCTGGGTTACACTTAGTACCTAATTATTGTAGTTAGTTAGTGCACAAAAATCAAAAAGTTTAGCCTTGTCCTCTTTATGTTAAACTGAGCTAGCACATGAATGACGCAACGACAGTCTTTTATGTGGTTTTGTTTTGAAAGCACTTTTTTATTTTAATTGATTCTAAAAATTATTCACACCACTTCGCGGCAATAGAAAATCTTTATTATACATATATCAGATATCTTTCGTCACATTTATAATCATTATCGATAATATTTCCAATCTTTATTCATCCGTTTAGAGGACATAATCTGCTAAGTCACGACAATACATTGCTTTGTGAGCCATGACTTGATTTTAAAAAAGTCTAGCAAATGACTCCATTCCTCTGATGGTAAGCAGAAGTGGTCTCCAAATGCGAATATAGCTAGTGCCAGAGGTAAACCGCCGCGCTAGGAATCCTCGAGTTGCCGACCTGCAAGGCGCTTCTACAAGTCTTCGAAACCATTTTAAAACTCGCAAAAATCTGTCTTAAAAATAAGTGTCGCAAAAATATTCATAAAAACAGTCTTGTTTTACTATAAAAATACAGTATGAAAAACAAAAGATAAAACAGAACAAGATGACAAAGCGATTCACGCGTATTAAAAAGTCCCTTTGGAAGTAATGCTGGTATCATGTGAAGGGTACTGTATCCAAAATATGGTTGAACGAAACGAAGACTGATTGTCTAGCGGCAGCCATATAAAATGACGGAAAATATATTCTGACATTCACACTGTACTGAGGCTTTAATACATGCGGTGTAGAGTCGGTTTTTGAAGCGAGTTTAAGGCTATCGTTCTTTGAGACAGTATTATGATTTGATACGAAATTATATGTGACACTTACGGCGGAAAATTCAAAGTTTCTTAGTTATACGACCGCTTAAAGTTCATGCTGAGTGTCATAATAGTGGATGACAGAGTGATATGAATTTTATTTTCATACAATATATTTTGTGGGCAAATGGGTTTCATGAAGGAATTCATATCAAACAATTTTTATTATGTTGTGTGTAATCAAAACTCTAACTCGAGTTAGATAAAGTAACTGATCTGATTTGTTCTTTTTTTGTTTTTATTATTATTTTTATGAATGTTTATCAAAATCATAAAATTTTATTTAACGCAATGACCAGATATTTTATAAATTTTTCTTTAAAGCGGAATCTATTATGATTTATCTTTTTTTTTATTTGAATAACTAGCTGTACCAGTAACGTAAAAGGCAATCATTTATATATGATTTTTTTAATAGTAATCCTCGCGGGCATCAATGGTTTCGAAACGCAAAGGATAAACATACGAATATTTATTTTTATAAATTGATTTGTAGTGAGTGACTCTGTTCAAAGTTATTTCGTTACATACATAAATACAATTGAGCAGAGCCTTTATAAGTAACATTTTGTTACACATAAAGCTGCACAAAAAGCGTCGGTGGCGTAGTGCGTAAGAACGTCATCTCCCACCCGGGAGACACTGGTTCGATCCCCGCCACGTACCAATGTGTTTTCAAATTTTGAATTCATATATACGCTTAATTGACACTTTTACGGTGAAGGAAAACATCGTGAGGAAACCTGCACACACCTATGAAGAAATTCTTAGGTTGTGTGTGAAGTCGACCAACCCGCACTTGGCCAGCTTAATGATCAGCTCATAATGTCGAGGGGCTCGAGCCTACCCCACGGCTCGAGCCCCTCGGTGGGGACATTATATGAGCTGATGATGAAAGCTGCATTTCAAGCTAAACACTTTTGGATTTTTTTATTTATATTTATTAGGAACACAAACAGTGTATTGTACAAATCCATATCACCTATTGTATTGTATATACATTTTTTGTTTATTTATTTATCTTAAAAAGTTTACATTTATGTTTTGTTTTTGTGTCCACAGCATTTACATAAAATTGTTAGCATGATAGGATATATGTATTTAGCATTATATATCGATCTATGTGACGGTAATAAATATCTATAAAAGTATTTTTCAATCGAAGTTTAAAACGAAATTTTCAGCGTTAATTCACACCTTACAGTATACCATCAGAAAAATGACTTACTTAGCAATCATTCCCTATTTATTCGTTCGTTACAAATGCGAGGTAGACGTTTATGAAAATATCTGAAATGTGATCACGCAGGCTGCGGCGGAGTGATTTCCCCCGGGATACGTACCTGTGACTAAAGAATGTCATGTTTTGTAAGACAAAAGGGATTTTCACTTTATCAGCCTAGATGATGTTGGCATTGTTGTACAGACTCAAACTTGGTAACGCGAAGATATATTATAACGCGTTGTTGTTAATAAATTTCATTTAGAGGTTGCTGAGACAAATAAAAATGTGAAAACGGAACGCTGCGTTGGACGAACTGAGGCTGATTTCAGATCTATGTAGTGCGTGAGCAGGTTTTTATAGTGCAAGGCGTAGTTTCATTACATGTGTGTGTGTGTTTAACTGTACATATACGGGTGACGGGCGAGGCGTGGTTTTATTCAACTTTAGCTGCTCAATTCTGCTATATAAGGGTATATTAAAATGTAAGTTCTATATCATCCTCCCACAGAAATAAAAATAATCCTCTTGGTTATTATTTCTGTGCATCCTCCCTTTTGTTAGTCTGGGTGCAAATTTACATTTACTTTCATTCAGACAACGACGAAGGGTAGCATGAAATTTAATAACGATAATTACGCGTTAAAAAGTGTGAGAACATTTTAAAATTTGTATATTTTAGTGTGTTAAGAAAATCTTGAAAATAGGTCTGAAAAAATAAAAAAGTAAAATCATTCGACTACTGTAAACAACCGGAAATTATTGTAAATAATTTGATTATTTAAATATTCATATGAGAAAAGTTTTTTTATACATATTACTAGATGAAGACGTCTTTATACACTTGTAATATTAAGGCTAAATCACTTAACACTGCAAGTGCGTTGCCATCCCGGGAACTAAGATGATATGCCTTCCATGCCCAGTAATTACACTGGCTACCTTTCCCTTCAATCCGAAAAACACAGCGAACTGATTCACGGCAGAAATAAGAAAGGCGGTGATACCTACCAGACGACCCTAGTTATGGGTCTACCACCTAGTAAAAGTTGTCTTGTTAAGAAAAATCATTAGTTTAATAGTAGTTTTTTGTGTGTGTGTTTTTAAGTGTTGTACGCTCGCGCGGGACGCTCTATTTAGTATGGCCAAGGTCGTCAGCCCAGTTCACCTCTTTAATTGATAAATTTGTTTGTATTCAAGCGTTAATAAATAAACATAGGTGCTCATTCATTTGAAAGCTAACCATCTGGAAAATAATGTGTTAACTGCTTTTCTGTTTTCAATTAACACGAAAATGGTGACGATTAAGTGGGTAGAACCAAAAACAACTCATACAAACCTTAACTTGAATCCCAGAGTCCAAGAGTAGCCTGATGAGCTCCATGTTCTCATTTTCGATGGCGGCAATTAGTGCAGACCTATTCAAAGGGTCTACGCAATTGATGTCAAGAATTTCTGGGGTCGATGTGTATTGTTCTATTAACCTGAAAAGAAACATAAATACAACTTAACATATAATACGTTTTAACAGACTTTAAACAAAAGGAGCAGGTTCTTAACAAAAAAAATGTGTGTTAAAACCACAGAAATAATAGTAAAGAGGTTAGAAATGCTTTGGTTCGCATTTACTACCGGAACCAGTGTCGCCGCTTTATCCCCTCTACTTACTATTAATGCACGCACACTAAAGAACGAAACCGTACCACGCAATCACGCCCACGATTACTAGTAAATTTGCTTACAAACAATTATGAACCTTACGTTTAAGGACAGCGTTGAGTAACAGTCATCGTAAGTCCAAACTCTCACTTACAATACGTCGACTCTACATTGGTCGCGTCGGCATTATGGCTGTGCTGTGCAAGTAAGGCAACTTATCATGTCCGTCCGTATCGTGTCCGTACCATGAACGAGAAGGGATATAAAAAATCACAATACATTGCTGCATATACTATTTAAAGGCATAAGCAGCAAGGGAAATGATGTTTTATGCTAATAACGTATAAACCCATATTTCATAATGAAAGATTTTCTCAAGGTATATTTTGATAAAAACAGGATTAATATTATTACATTAAAATAATGCATTCCAATGAAATGTGATCCCCTTATTAGTGTAATTACACAATTTGGATGAGTTTCCGCAATTACCAATGCTACAAAACGGTTCACCCTTGTTGGTATAACAACGTTTAGTCGAAAATCACTCTTTCGAATAACGTTTAAGATAATAATCACTTTGTATAATATCGATTAACATAATTTTAATTTCATCAAATGTTTATTTGCGATAACAACATTTGCGCTATTGATCAAAAAGTATAATGTTCAATTGATGTATAGTTCAGGTGGTATAATTTTCATTTCATCGAATGTTCAATTGAACGATAGGTTAGCGAGGAGCGAAGCGACGAGCGAGTTAGGTTGACATGGACACAGCGAAGAAGCGACTTTAGGGCGTTTTCACTGAATTATTACTGAACTAAATATTCGATACGATTTTTCGACTAAATCATTATTAGTTTAGTTAAACATTGGGTTAAATAAAATTAGTGCATTTGAAAATTCGGTGAAATGACATTATGACAAAATTCTACCAATTAAATATTCGGTAAAAATGAATAATTATGCGAAATGACTTTATTGTAACTAAAATTAGCCGAAACGATTTTCGACTAAACGTTGTTATACCAAACAAGGGTGAACCCCACAAAACACCATTTTAAGGCATTCTATCACACCGACGGTTTGAGCAGCACTGTGCCACAAGTCGCGTGCTTGTGTACTACGAGACACAAGTGCGGCACCAAGGTCACGCGATTAAGATACTTTTATCCTCTTTATTATTATTTCTGTGAAACTGACGTATTACTGGGATTGTTTTTGAGATATCATAACATTACCAACGTTGGTAACGTAATTTGTGGATGCTTTTCTGCTCATGCCTACAAATGTCTGCTAGACAAGTGCCTAGACGTGGCATTTTAGACCTTACACATTGGGAAAAAGTCACATTTGGATTTTATAAACATGTTTAGACCGCAGCCGCATAATAGTACGCTTATAGAAAGAGTCCTATCATTGCAAATATTATTATACGAAGTACCTTTAATACCAAAATCACATAGCGAAATAGGACTCAATTCAATAACGATTTCCCCGCACCTATTGAATTGCTAGGGAGACGAGAGGCATTCAGAACTCACAATTGCATATCAATGATTTGAAGAATATGAAAGGAATCCAAAGAACTTGATAAACTATGAGTATTTTTGGGACTGAGTTAGAATAGCGGTCTACACGATTTTTTATTAGTTTTCGGACCAAAGCCTATATAATCTATAAGTTAATATCTCGTCACTTACGAGATTTAGGCATTACATGAAATTAGATGCGAAAGTTTTTATTGGATTAAGTTAAGTTGCACACTCCACGCACAGTTTGACTAGCCCTTCCTCACAGCTGACTTTTGTTTAATTCGATGTTGATGATAAAGCGAAGTTAATACAGAGTGTGAATCGCCTCCGGCTTTCTCCGGTCATTGACTTTGATAACAGCGCCACCTACTAAGTATTCTTATATTTTATAGTCTCTATAAGTATCTTTTATTTAGAAAAAGGTTATTCTCATTACTAATTCTCATTATTATTTACTAGGTGGTAGACCCATATGTAGGGTCGTCTTGGTAGGTACCACCGCCTTTCTTATTTCTGCCGTGAAGCAGATGCCGTGTTCGCTGTGTTTCGGATTGAAGGGAAAGGTAGCCAGTGTAATTACTGGGCATGGAGGGCATATCATCTTAGTCCCCAGGATGGCAAACGCACTTGCGGTGTTAAGTTACACTTAATATTGCAAGTGTCTATAGGCGGCGTTGACTATTTAACATCAGGTGGGCCGCAAGCTTGTTATCCATCTCGTAACATAAAAAAAAAATTATTAGGTACTTGTTAATCGGGGTTCCACTAACGCTTAAAATATTTGACTTTCGGTTTGGATCCGAAGTCTGTATATACAGAGTGTAAAAGACATGAACAGTCAAACGAGAAACACGTATTCTGCTCACCATCATAACATTTTTCTTCCTTTAGACTATACCTGGGAAATTGATAGTTACGATTTTATTGAAGGTCAAAGTCATATTTTTTTTTTCATTTTTTTATGAAAACGTATTCTATACGTTATTTCTTAATTATTGTCCAAAGAAACATTATCATTTTTTTTAGTATTTCATAACAAAAAAATGGCTTCAAAACGTTAGCGTTCAATGTAGCTCACTCGATGCGCACGGACACTAACGAACGGAGCCTCCGTCTGGCAAAATTATCGCGGTTTTGCGAGTTGCGTGCGAGTTGAGCCCTTTACATTGCGCGGTACAATTTGCAATTTTTTTAACACCAAAAAATAAAAATCATTTCCCAGCAATATTTTCTTTGAAATATGTCTTATTTTGATGTATAGAATACATGGTTCTCGTTTGACTGTTCATGTCTTTTACACCCAGTATGTATATAGAGCCGAAATTTTATGTATTTTCATGAAAAGTTTTATGTAGTAGAACAACCGTATTCACAAACATTACTATGAGATCTCTCGACTCTTGGATAGGAAACGAACCAATCACAGAGCTCTATTCAAGGCCATTGCGTAAGCATTTTTCGGGATAGACTAGCCGCCAGACTTTGGAGCACCTGAACTAGGATAGTACGTCCACCTTCCTGGAGGCGTTTTGGTGTAATGGCGCACAATGATGCGCCGATCCCAAAACGCCCCCATAAGGGCTTAGGAGGGTACCAGTGGGTTTTAGCGGAGTAGGACCGGCACTGTTCCGCGCCGGCGAGTCCCGTACACGCCGTACGTCTAGCCAGTGTGCGGTGTGGTCCGTAAATGGATTTGCCATTGTCATCAAAAAACCTCCACCTTACAGAAGACCACAGTCAATAACAAGGGCAGGGGTCTAGGGTTGGAAGCATGTGAGTGTCACTTCAGAGTTGCCAGCGTGTATAGGTGACTGCTTAATTAACAGGCAGTCGTATGCGTGTGTGAACCAAATAACATTTTAAAAACGTGTTATTTACTTATAACTTTTCACGTGAATCTAGTATTCCTTATTTGAGAATTTGTAATAATTTAGACCTAGATCAAACATGGCGAATGGCGATGTTTGATCTCCTCTTGGAACTTGGAAACATGAAGATGTTTAATCTCTCTCTTTCCTTGTTGTCGGTATTGTTGCGTGCTCGCTCCAATTAGCGCTAAGCAGCAGTTACGTTACTCATGAGTTTGCCTAATCATTTGTCACTTTCTTTTCGCGAAATAACAATACGGAGATGTAGGACTACTTCGCCACTTTAAAGTACAATTATGTTCGTGTAAGGTGGAGACCTAGGCCCAAACTTAGCAACGGATAAACATACATATATATTTTTTTGTAAATACGCACATATAAAACATAAACTTACTAATTACTAGGTGGTAGACCCATATGTAGGGTCGTCTAGGTAGGTACCACCGCCTTTATTATTTCTGCCGTGAAGCAGTTCGCTGTGTTTCGGATTGAAGGGAAAGGTAGCCAGTGTAATTACTGGGCATGGAGGGCATATCATCTTAGTCCCCAGGATGGCAAACGCACTTGCGGTGTTGAGTGAGTTAAGTTTACACTTAATATTGCAAGTGTCTATAGGCGGCGGTGACCACTTACCATCAGGTGGGCCGCAAGCTGGTTTGCCATCTCGTAACATAAAAATAATAAAAAAAAAACATACATAATACACAATTAAATATATTGCAATTGAAATTGAAAACTTTTGAAACAACATTTTTCTTCGGAATGATATTAGAGTTAGACGCCAAATTGCAATCGGGGCTACATATTATTACGGTAAACTTAGTTTTGCAGAATATTCAATTAAAAGCTATCGGAGAGCTAACTGATATAGGTAACATGAATTGTTTATTTTAGTTAATGAGGTCAGGTATGTTATATACATATTAATTTTAGATATTTTTATAAATAAACTTAAATAAATATAATAGGTTGGGGGAAAAGTTTCTTCGCATTTTTTAAGAAAATTCAAAACATTTTTTAATATAGTTTATTTACATTTAACTAAAGTATGTAGGTACCATTTTGTTCGATAACTTTTTGCCATCTTGTAGGTAGGGACATGATCCCATTGCTATAGAAATTTTGGGACTTCTGGTCAAAATACCGCGACAAGTGGTTTTGGCAGTCCTCTCGTGATGTTAACCTGACACTGCCTAAAGAATTCTGAAGAGACCGAAACAGGTGGAAATCTGAAGGTGCAAGGTCAGGACTATACCGCGGATACATTAACACCTCCCAGCCAAACTCTCTTAATTTTTGCTGAGTGGCTAAAGATGTGTGAGGTCTAGCGTTATCATGATGAAAAACCACACCCCTTCTGTTGATTAATTCCGGCCGCTTTCTCTCAACTTCTTGCTTTAATCTCATCAGTTGTTCGCAGTAGAGTTCAGAATCGATGGTCCTGCCTGGTGGTAACAGCTCATAATGAATAATGCCCTTCCAATCCCACCACACACACAGCATCACCTTGTTGCGAGTTAACCCGGGTTTCGCCACAGTCTGTGAAGCCTGACCGGCCTTTGACCACGACCTTTTTCGCACGTTCTTGTCGTACGTGATCCACTTTTCATCACCAGTTATCAGCTTCTTCAAAAATGGTTCGGTTTCATTACGTCGTAATAAAGAATCACAAATGAGTACACGGTTCATTAGGTTTCTTTCAGTGAGCTCGTGAGGTACCCAAATGTCGAGCTTTTTTGTGTACCCAGTTTTTTTCAAATGCGCCAAAACTGTTTTGTGGTCAATTCCCAGTTCTTCGTCGTAACTACTGACATGCCGATCTTGCTCCACTTTTTCAAAAATGGCATCCATTTTATCTGTAATAGGGCGACCAGAGCGACGTGCGTCTTTGACATCAAAATTTCCGAATTGAAAACGCTTAAACCAAATTTGTGCTACTCTCACAGACACTGCACTAGGTCCATAAACATCGCAAATTTTTTTCGCGGCTTGCGTTGCATTTTTACCTTTTTTGTAGTAAAATTTTAAAATGTATCGAATTTCTTCATTAGATTCACTCATCTTGGCGGTACGAAAAACAAATGAAAATCACACATTTTCCTAATTTGAATTTGCAATTATGTTCTTTAAAATTTAAACTTTCAATGATACCAAAACCAGCCAGATACAAATAGTATAGCCAAAGAGATTTTATTACAAGTTTATACATACTATAATGCGAAAAGACTTTTTCCCCAACCTAATATATACAACCATGACTCGCAAACAAACATTCGTGTTCGTCACACAAACATTTGCCGCTACCAGGATTCGAACCCGGACCGCTTGATGTGTAGCCAGCTGTACTGACCACTCCACCACGACGGAATAATTGCATAATATACATTTATTTTCAGATTAGTCTATAAAATCAATGTCATACGACTGTAGTAAAAGTCAACGTAACATCGGGTCGCGTGCAGGCGAGATAAATACCCCAAAGCGGGTAAAGTCTAATAAATAGGATTAGGCACCTATAGTGATTCTTTTTATCGACGGTACAAACGTGTCGCAATTTTTGTTTTGTGCTCGTAATTTTGTGTAGACAGGTCATGTTATTGGTTAGTTTCACAGTTTATCAAGCCATGTTCCATGCGATGCTGGCAGAATAGAATAGCATCACCCATATCCTCCAATGGGTGTCGTAGGGTGACTAATGTATCAGCAAAGGGGTATTGATCACCTTATACTCCGTGCACCAATCCGCATTGGGTAAGCGTGGTCGACTACTACCTAAACCTCCTTCGATAACAAGGAGAGGCCTTGTGTCCCAACAGTGGGTCGAATTATAAAGGCTGTTATGATGACAGTTTCTCAAACACAATGCTACTTTAAACCAGATCAACGTTATCGTTTTCTTTAATACGAGGTCTAATGCATAATTAGAGGGTAGACGAACATTTTTGGCTTAGTGTTTATCAAAATGTTTCTTTTACATTTTATGTTATTATTATGTAAGGTCACGAAAGAAATTACAATATGTTTGGAGTGTTTGACTCGAAACTATGGCATCTGGATGTAGATTTAAAACTATTGTTTAGGAGTAGATTTTGTGCATGTGAAAGTGATGTTGTTATTTTGATGCACAAGCATTCGTGTTGACGAGTAGTTAAGGAAAGTCATTGAAATAAAAGTTTTGTGGTGTGTATGACGTTGAAAATTTAATAAAGGGATATCAACCTCATCAGTCGCCATCATGAGGTCTGTTGCCATGAGTTTCTTGACAAGCACTCCTCCAAGCACTCGCATAGATGCATTAAAATGTGTGAGACCTATGTTTTAATGCAAATATCAAAAAAGAAAAATAAAAATTACTTAAGACAAAGCTTGATGATGAAAAATGCATGTTGAAATAAACTTTCGAATGGGAACCCATCACTTTATCGCAATTAACTTCATCGATTTTCATTCCCCATAAAACTATTCGCAGATCTTTTTATACAATACTTAACAACTCCTAGAATCAGGTTACATCGCAATTTCATTTCCTCGAATAGTTGTTATCTACAAGCTCATTCCATCGTAAATTCTTTTCCTATTTTATTTATTTTATCGAAATAATGTTAAATCGATGTTTTGTTACCCATAATTTTGTTTCCTTGTAAGTTTCAGTTTGCAGAATAGTTGAAACATCAAGTTTTACTACACTAAAAATAGTGTACATCGAAAATACTTTTTTTTATGTAATTACTCGTAATCATTTTTGTTTCCCTGTAAAGAAAACCTATGGATTAAGTTAGGTTAGATTTAGAACAACAGACTGCCTGTTGTAACCGAAGCTAACGGAGATTGCTTCTTGTATTCTGTCATGCTACATGCATGCTTGCATTGCATGCTGTATGCATGTTTGCATTGCATGATGTATGCATGCTTGCATTGCATGTTGTATGCATGCCTGCAAGATGCTTGCCGGGGGGTGCAGGGGGGCTGGCCCCCCTGCTCGGGGGGGTCGCTATAAAGAAAAACCATTAATACGAAAATAAACCTAGGTTAGGTTAGGTTAGACTTGTGACCAATCATAGCGGAGCGAGCGAAGCGAGCGGAGCATTATATTGCTTGCTGCATGTTTGCTTGCATGTTGCAAGCTTGTTTGCATGCTGCATGCTTGTTTGCATGGTGTGTACCTACTTGCAAATTAAGAATTAGTTTTTAAATTAAGAACTAACCTCAACAGTTTTTATCGTCAAAAGTCAACAGGCAAATGTATCGTTCGATGAAACGTTACTGCGATGGATTGTTGTTAAACGAAACATTACAATGTGTAACGTTAAATATTGAACCATGTTTTTATAAATAGTGTTATCGATAACTTGATATATGAAATGTTAGTTCGATAAACCGTTATTCTGGTAAGCAACACAACTTTAAAACATTTTTTTTATGAAAGTTTATTCGATAATATGAAACGGTGATTATTAGATAGTCGATCAATCAAGAAAAATAGATATTGAAAATCGTGGAATAGTTTTCGGTGAAATGAAATTCGATGACAAAAAAATCTGTATTTTGATAGGTACCCCTTTCGAATACTTCCGAAATTATGGTTTATTTTTTGGAGTGAAACTTGTTCAGAATATATGTGATTCGAAAATTAGGTGAAATGAAAAAGCGACACCAAAAAGTTTCTGACGATGAAACGAAAAAGCGAACCAAATTTTTTTTGGCGCATAGAAGTTTTTAATAGAATATCAATATCGGTATCATTTTCGTGGTTTTAGGGGTTCCTGAGTCCGAATAGAATCGAAATAATAGAACAGAAATAATTTTGAAATGAAACTTCTTTAGCACCGTTGTGATTTGAAAATTCCATAAATCGAAAAAGCTAAACCAAAACGTTTTTGACGCATACAGTTTAAAAATATTACCACCAATATAAGACCAATATAAACATTATAAGTACCACGGTATACATTTATCGTTACATAAAGAACTATGCTTTAACAGTCATGAAAAAAAAAACTATTTACCTTTTCACCGTGACATAGTCGCCTCTATCCGCGTGGAGGAGGTAGGTTTTCTCCTCTCTGGTAAGAGCCCTCTCGCAGAAGTTCCGAAGATCATTCTGGCTGTTCCGGAGGGCCTCCTGGGAGCTGCCCAGCAACTCCTCTCTTGAGCCACGGTTCATCTTAGTCTGCAGCAAAAGATTATTATTTAATAAAATAAAATACTACGGCGTTAAAGAGAAAATATGAAATGAAAAAATGTAACAAAGTTGGACGGAATGCTAACAAAGCTATAGGATGGTAGAATAGGCAGAGTAGAATAGCATCACCCTATTTCTAACTAACTAATCGATCAGCAAAGAGGTATTGATCACCTTATACTCCTTTCATCAGCATTAGGCAAGCGTGGTGGACTACTGCCTAAACCTCCTTCGATGACAAGGAGAGGCCTTGTGTCCCAGCAGTGGGTCGAATTATAAAGGCTGTTATGATGATGATAGCAACTTTTAGAAAGTACCCCTTTCTAAAGTCAATAACCAAGTCACTGCTGGGCACCTTCACTGTAGCACAGGTTGCGCTTAAGAGGAATCACTCGGGGCCACCGATGGATTTTCCAGGAGTTTTCCCTGCTATCTTCAATCTTGGGTGCTTCTGTCATTCATAAAGAAGCACTTTGTAGGTCGGCAAGGCGATGGTATAACCATGCATATGTCATATCTCGCACTAGCTATGTATCTTTTGTTTAATTACTTTCTCGTATACGTAATATAAAGGAAGTCTTGTAATCGTCAAAAAATTCGACCTCGAGATTTTGACGGATTTACACGTTTTGGACCTCCCTGAGTCCAAGAATACCGTTTTCGGAATTATGTCTGTGTGTCTGTGCGTCAGCACGATAACTCGTGTATGCTTTAAGTTATTGCAACCAAATTTAACATGCGTGTATGACATCAAAATATAAGGTTTCTATTAACGTTCGAGTCGTCGATCACGAAAGTTAAGCAACCAAGTGCGCGGTCAGTACTCGGATGGGTGACCAAAATTTAACATGGATGTATGACATCAAAATATAAGGTTTCTGTCAACTTTTTAGTCGTTTCAGGTATACGAGAAAGTCAAGGGGCGACCACTACCGATTTTTTTTGTCTTCAATGGTTGACAGACAAGCATACGGCATGCCTGGTGGTAAGCAATCACTGTAGCCTATAGACGCTTTCAACACTGACGTGACACTTGCGCGCTGCCAACCTTAATCCGCTTCCCTTAAACTTTTCTCCGTGGAGCTCTGGCGTCGTTACTTACCAACAGAAACACAACACAACAAAGATGTAGTGTTATTTAACTGTGATCAGAAGTAGGGTTTGGTATTTTCCAAAAAAATACCGAGCAGTAAGCAAAAAATAAAATAAAAAAGCTCCTCACGATTTGCCGATCCTTTCACTCGCACACAAATAACCGACAAAATAGGATGCGATGGGCAAGACGAGGAGCATGACGAGGCCAGTTGCCATACTACGTCTCTACCTCCTTTCCTCGCTACTTCCCACGCCACTCGTCGAGTGTGTGGCTGGCCCATAAGTAGTAGGGATACTACGCAACATCGATTGCCGATTGCCTAAAATTTGACAGTCGATTCGATTATCAGGGAGAAAAATTATTCAGAAAAAATTACCGAATCTTCGGTATTTTTGTCATACCGAACACGGTGCTAAAATACCGAACGGTTCGGTAGAATACCGAAAACCTGGCAACCCTGGTCAGAAGACCAAAGTGGAGACCTTTGAGATGTAAGGTGGTTCCCCAATCCGAGCGGCTCCCGTGGCTAGTCCACTGTGCTCCACCTGATGACGCAAGGAATTGACCCACGAAAGCTTTCACATTTCTTAACTTACAATACTTTTGTGTGTACGCAGCCCTACTGACCCCTACAAGAAGGTCGACAAATACATAAATTACTATCTCAAATAGAATGTCCGAATTCCCCTTGAAACGACGCGATAGAGAGAACTGTCTAAATAGGTCATTATTTATTTACTAAACATCAATTAGGTGAGGTTTCTTACATCATTTTTGAAGGCGGTCATGAGCGAACATGTAAACAGATTCAACATAATCTTTCTGACTAGTATTGTTCAGGAAATCGTATTTTTTTGGATGGAAAACCTCCAGAAATATCAAAAGAAGAAGGATCTTGACATACTTAATGGTAAAGTAGGCAGATTCAAATTGAAAATTCTGCACTTCTTTGACAATAAATTGTCAGTTTAAGTCATTAGAACTGTGATTCTGTTAAATTCAAACTATAGTTAGTTAAGGTTAGTTATGTTGTAGCTGTATGTTAGAATATAATGAAGTTAAAAGGCCGAGAGAAAAAAAAATATTTTTATTTTTTTACTTTAAATGTATTTTATTTTTATTTCATTCTTCTTAAATTACTCGCGGACCCTAATTCCGATAGATAGCTAGGTGAATATTATTCAAGAAAGAGCTGATGACCTTGAAACGCCTGAATAGACTTTTCAATTGTAGCTAAGAATCATTTTAATCACGTCTGCTTTCGAACAAAAAAAAAACCGCATTTAAATCGGTCCATTCGTTTAGGAGCTACGATGCCACAGGCAGACACACAGACCTACAGACACACAGACGCGTCAAACTTATAACACCCGTCTTTTTGCGTCGGTGGTTAAAAATAAACATGCAAGCGGAAACAAGTGATTCTGCCTACCCTCGCCTACCCCTAGATGGGAAAAAGGCGTGACTGAACTCAATGGCTTTCTTACTAAAAAAACTTATTATGATATTAACTTATTTTTATTAGATGAATGACATGTAGGAATAGAATTTATGTAATATTTATTTTGCAATTAATTGTATTTTTATCATTCTTTTCTTAATTTAAATTGGCGTTATTAATATGTGATCTTAATGATATTTGAAATTTTTACGAGAGATTTTGTTTTTGAGACGGACTGTAATATTATGGAATAATTTTATTTTTGCGTTTACAAACGCGTAAATATTAATACTAGAAAAATGCACTGAAAAAAATCGACTTGCCTCAGGCGGGACTCGAACCCGCATCTTCCACAATTCGGGCGGATGTCTCGGTGGCGTAATGGCCAACGCGTCTGCATTTTAACTGAGCGTCAAATATTTGCAAAAATATTTCGTTCGGGTCTTAGAAGTGCAAATTTCAAAGATTTGATGAAACAATGTTTACCATAAAAACATAAGCACCAAGCACTGACAAATTACGACAGCGAAAAGCAGTGTCTCGGTGGCGTAATGGTCAACGCGTCCGCCCGGATTGTGGAAGATGCGGGTTCGAGTCCTGCCTGAGGCAAGTCGATTTTTTTCAGTGCATTTTTCTAGGACTGTAATATGTTCATATACCTCAAGTCAAGTCGAATCATGGTTGTACGTACATAACTATTAATAACCACCCTGTAATACCGATATAATACTGATGTTTATGAACCAATAAATGAATTGAATTGAAATGTATGTATGTATATTTCCTACTTTTCGAATTATAATAATTAAGTTGATTATTTCCATACATACTGGTTGTTTATTATTTTTATTGATAGTTCAATATATCTTTTACACATATCAAGAGGTATTGAATATATAACCTTAGGTATTTCGCTTTTCGTGTTGATAAACCTCAAGGTGACGGTACTGGGGTACTCACCCCTTTATTTACATTTGGACTCCACTATCTCTACTTTTCATTTGCTAGACTTTCTTATAAAAAAACTAAAATTTTATCTATGTCGTAAATGAGCTTAAAATAGTCCCGTTCTTGTCACGCCTCACCAATTAATAGATTGAAATGGCATTAAGTCCTGCTCTAATTTATGGTCGCTCTTCAATGATTACCTTTATTACCTCTAAATACAGTCGTTACGAGGGCGTTTAGAATTCTACGAAATAATAATACCTACCATGTTTCAAAATAAAATAGTTGCTCACTGCAATTCTTTTATTTTATGCATAATGCATGCATAATTGCATATGCATAATGCATAAAATAAAACAATTGCAGTTAGCAACTATTATACGAAATAATAATACCTACCATGTTTCAAAATAAAACAGTAGAATTGGAGGTTATGGAAAGTTCGCAAAACAAGCTATAATATCGACGTCCTAATTTTCTTTGAAAACATCTAGTGACCATCTAGGGACAGCAGAAATAGTAAAACAATACCTAGTAAAATATGTAAACGAATTTTTTACTTCATTTATTTTTTAAATATATTTAACTTTTTCTGATTACTTTTATAATTTAACAATGTCTCAAAATCTCGAATATTCATTTCTTAAGATGAAGCTTTTCTTAAATATATTTTTTTAAATTAAATTTTAACACTGTCCTGTTACGAAGGCCTAGTGAACGCATATAAAAAAACTGGGCCTCAAAAAAGCAGGTCAGTTATTGATAACTTTTGAAATATTTGAGCAATCCCTTAAATATAGGAAGACAGTAAAAAAAAAATCTTCATTTAATAAATTAAGCTAGTTCCTATATTTAGGAAGTTAATGGGGTTTTTTATATCGATCCGCTTTGCAGCCCAGTCCAGTTTGCAGTGTAGTTGTAAATAACCAACGATATTATAGAAAGAAGCAAATATGTCATAGGCGCGCGCGTTGTGATCCTCGAAAACTTCCGAATTGGGACCTCATTCTTGCTATTAGTCTGTGTCAATCCATCAAGAAAACATTTGAAAGTATTGCGCGGCACACATTTCAACGCGAATTACTATGCACATCTCATATCTATAGTTTACAATATCACTGTAAATAACTAAAACTTACTCCTTATAATTCGATGCAATACGTCAAAAATAACTGCACAAACTTTAACTTATTATTTAATGTGTAAAAACAAAACGGTCGAAAGTCAGCTGCTTTCGCCAGATATTAGTTGACACTGAGGGTTGAAACCCTGTGGCCGAATTTCGCGTTCGATCGGGCGAGCAAATGATAAACAAATACTTGAAATGTGTTCGGTGACGTTGGCTAATGACGTCTATTCCTGGCTTACACTAACTCGTATTTTATGTGTCAGGAAGCTATAGGAAATGTAAAGATTTGCGGTCTGTATACAGATGTAAGCGGTGGCAAAGACTTAAATCGATAGATATGGTCAGTATTAAACAATGAATTTAAAAAGATTCGCGAAAATAAAAGTTTGCAAGATTTACTACGCAAGATTACGTAGTATAGTACAATTAGGTACAGATTATACTGACCAAAATTATTTTTAATTACCAATTAAAAAGTTCTGAAATTGAAGAATAATAAGAAGAATATGAATTCATACCAGTCTTTCATTAAGAGCCCTACGACAATCCCTCCGGTCGTCACAGTACTCCATTGGGGATTGAACCGTTTAGAACTTTATTCACCGTAGGTTTTAAGAAGACCTTGGTATATCATCTAGTCTGTAAGACAAACATCTCGTGAAGATTTCCTAGCCAAAAGGTTTGTCACTGTCTTCTAGACCTTTGGCCACAAACCTTGCCAGGGTTCGAGTCCAAAGGGAGAGTAAGACCTGAAGGTGCCTCTAAGGACTCGGACTTCGGCTCTGCTATGTTAACTATTGTCACATTAGGTTCTTGTCAGAAGCCAGTGAGTTCTATTGCTCAAGATGGATTTATTTTATTCCCATCCGTTTTTTTAGCTTTTAAGGTTTTTTGCTCCTGCGAGCCTTGACAAACTTTTACTAGTTTAACTACAGTGTCTAGCATAGCACATTACTCTTTAGTTATCTGTGGATAACGTTGCTGTTTGTATATAATTAGTTATAAGAAACTTTGTAAATCTAATGTTCTCTTAGATTTGCGCGAGAACTACACATTATAAATCAATCAACTTTTACGGATTTAACTCTCGTGTAATTAGAAGGCTATTGAAATAAAGAAACATCCAAATTTCAATAAACAAGATGGTTGGGCCGTACCACCTGCTTGGGATCCAGTAATTAAAATTATTAAAACTCAAGCAAACCACCACACAGCAAGACCTAATGACACCGTGAGCTCCGTTTGTAAAGCGGACCACTCCAAATTAATAATTAAAGTGACGGTAGATTTAACTATTTCATAAAATATGACAACCTACATCTTTAGTCATCCCGTGACCACGAACGCTGAAAATGTTACGAAAGGTCGGGCAATAATGACAACATGTAAAATCTAATTAAACGCGACTTAAATCCGTCAAAGTTGTTTTATTTATAATTTGTAAATCTATACGAAAAACAAATTGTATAACTGTTTGTTATCCCTTACAAAATAAAATTAAAACGCGACCGAAGTGCCGCGGATGATTTTACGTTTCGACTTTATTATAAACCACTAGCGGACCCGACAGACTTCGTCCTGTCATAAAGAAATTATTCGAATTTTTCTCGCCGTAAAAACCATCCTTGAACTTCAACGAACATTTTAAAAAAAGAATTGGCCAAATTGGTCTAGGCGTTGTTGAGTTATGCGCTTACCAACACATTTTGCGATTCATTTTTATATTATAGATTAGCGCGGAAATTACACTGCAGAAATTCGGTTGCGCAACGTTGCATGAATTCATCCCCAATAATCGAACAGAACTTCTGAACTTCCTTGTTGGACCGATGGTACGCTAAAAAGTGAAGTAATTTCGGCAAATATGTTGCTAGTAATTGAAATAGCATTGCAGGCGCAATCACGCCGAACTTTAGTCACGTATCTTCAGCATAGTGTTTAAAGTAAGACCTTTTTTCACAACTTACCACTTCGCTTAAATTGAACTGAACACTTTTCTTTTTTCTACTCAATTCCATTGCATTTCTTGTCACTCCACTAATATTGGTCACTTGAGGTTCACTGACCTTACGTCACTATGCACAATTTAATATTAGTATGGGTTTTAATGTGTAATGAAATATCGCTGCATCTCGAAAGGATTTACAGAGCACTATGCCACAAACCACATGACGCACTACTCTGTGCCACGGTCGTCCTCATAAAATCCAATAAATATTAATTTATATTGTACTTTGTAAATAGTCCATAAAATGAAATGAAATCAATGTTTAAGCTGTTAAGGTATTTTACAATACACTATTTCAATTGTCTATATATCTATAGCCCTATGTATCTAATTTTCATTTAAATAAAGTCGTATTTACGTTTGACGTCTAGAGGTAAAAAGTAAGGTAATTAAATACCAAAATGGAACTGCAGCTTTGACTCCTTGCTAAAGATTTGCAGTTTTATGTGATTCTACATATCGCCGGGTTAGTGCAAAAACCAACTAACTGTCACTGTTATTTTTCGGATTTACGATGAATTTATCTGCCTTTATTCTACATAATTAAAAACATAAATATATGAGAATGCAGATGATCACTACAAAAATTACAAAATCTTCTATCTAGCAGAAGTTTAAGATTCCCAAACTTTAAAATCGCAATAACTCAAAACTACAATTCCATGGGTTAGTTGGTATTTGCATTAAACCGGCGATATATTCAAGTCTCTACTCTTTTATTTCGTGGGAACGATGGTTTACTCTGAAATCTCCTGGAGACGACTTAATCAAAATGCCACAAGCTCTTCAATATACGTAAATTTAAGTCTTCAAAATATTAAATGTCTGTCTTTACTGATGTCTTTTTTGGTAAAATAATTAATTCTATAGTTGCAAAAATATTAAAAAGCTTAATTGAATAGAGGTAAGTATATAATAATAGTTATTAAACTTTCACGATTCTAAAAATCAATATTTTGCTTAATTATTATTCCCAGCCGAAACGTCACTTTTCGTCTTCATTTCAGAGTTTTCATCAAAGATCCTACTAATAATATAAGCGCGAAAGGTTGTATGGATATATAGATGTATGGATGTTTGTTTGTTACTCTTTCACGCAAATGTTACTGAATGGATTTTAATGAAATTTTACAACTAAATAGCTCATACATCAGAATAACATATAGGCTATAATTTATACTGACACTGCGCTGACGAAGTCGCGGGCAGAAGTTAGTATTTTATAAAACATGAGTTTCACAAATAAATTGAATATTTAATTAAACCGGTTCTTGGTGACTGGCTTTGTAAATTATGTTTGTATTTTGCATTACTAAATATAATGTTAATGTATAGGCACTTTTTGATACTACACTTGTTGGACATCTCTCGTTGTAACCTAACTTTTTGTACTGTTTATTTAAACCTATTGGTCTCGAAGTTTTGTTTTCATAGGCACACCAAGAATTTTATACAGTCCACTCTGCGTTATCACTACATTTCAATTGTTTTTATTTTATTTTCACTACACAAAAGGGAATGCGTCTACGACCCACCACTAAGCAATCAAGACCGAATACTGTTGTACAACTCGCGTACAAGACGAATGAACTTACGAATTCTATTTTTAAAGAAATATTTCGTTCTGAGTATTAAATCAATGTAATAGCGTTTCGATGATCGTATGAGTAACTTCCGTGTAAATTCGGTTTTAGCACTCTTTTTCGTGGTACAGATCTTAATTTGATATGAAAGAAAATTATTACCACCACTAAAGGTCATTTTGAATTTTTTTTTTCTAGTCATTAGACTTTGATATTAATTCAGAATTATCAGTCAAAAACTTACGCTTTGTAAGTAAATTAAGCCGGTAGATAAATAGAATTACGTCTAGACATCGCCTAATTAAGCGCGTTGTTCTAAAGAGCTCTTTTTTCTAATCCTATCTTCTCCATTTTTTCTTAAGACCACTAGCTCTGGCCTGCATTGTGACTACAGAATTTTGCAACTCATCCCTATATCACACAAGCAAGAAATAAAATTTAATGCCAGGAGAAAATATACCTACTCTTACAATAACCTTCAAAAGAGGCATGAAAATGCAGGTCGGCAGGTTCGGCGGTTAGGGCGCCTTTCCACCACAGATGTGCTTTGCAGCAATGCTACGAGAATGTAAAAGCTAAGCTATGAAACTATGTGACCGTTTCCACTGACGTTGAGCTATGTAGAGGAGCGAGTAAGATATGATAAGATGCGCCGCCGCAAGTTAGCTGTGCGTAGAAGATGCGCAGCTCGAGCTATGCGATGCGACGTATCGGCAATAGGGAAGGCGTTACACAAAGCTACACCACTGGCAACCATCCATAGTACAGTCAACAGCACGTCGGGCTATACAAAACTGTCAAATTTCTCCAAACGATTTTAAACCTAAGGCTATTGAATATAAAGTGCATAATCGATTGGGAAAATTTGACAGCTCGTGGTATCCCAAAGTGCTGTTGTCTGTACGTATCCATTGCAGGCATCCACAGCACGCATACTTCCATTTACAAAACGTAGCTTAGTTGGATCAGTTTCCACCAGTGCTATGCTATGTGGATCAATGAATATGGTTGGTGGATATTAAACGCTTCCATAGCAACGTTGCATAGCACATCTCTGGTGGAAAAGCAGCCTACTCTCCTGGTATAAATAGCTTTCCATTTGAACTCTACTTTTGCTTACCATCAGATTAGATAGAGTCATTTCCTAGACCCTAGACTCTTTTTTTTTTATAAAAAAATGTTGTTTACTAAACAGGTCATATCTAACAATGTTATTCACCTCTAGAAGTTTAGATCGAAGAAAATTTGTCTTCCAAGGTAGCATCACACGAACTAACCGCTTATTCAGTTTACAATGTCAGCAGAACATGTTTAATAGTCTAAACAACTATCTGTAGATCAAAGATGGCAAATTTAGAATTCGATGTTGGAAATCCGACTGGCAGGCGCACATGGATGTAACGATAATGGAAGTTACTGAGTGAAATACAACTTGATTTATTATTGTAATAGGGTTTAATCTTGGCTATTTTATTTTTTAAATTAACATGCTCAGCTTTTACTATGTAAAAATACTGAAATAATCAGTGATGGTGGTAATGTTACTACATTTTCATGCGGATTTTTTTATGCAACTATATGACAAACAAGCTGACGGCCCACCTGGTGGTAAGTGGATACCGTCGCCTATAAACACCTGCAATAACAAGGAAAATATCATAGAACAGATAAAAGAGATTAGAAGTCGTATCAAGCGATATTAATACCAGAGCCAGTGTCGCCACACGCGACATAATATTTTTTCAATTTAACAGTATATTTGCACTTACCTGTGAAAAGAAATGTCTCCATTAGTATGATTATGAGTCTTGGTTTGCTTCCTGCCAGTTAAAATAGCACAAGACGGTGTTTTAGATTTATTTTTTAAATATTTTTTCTCTTCGAATAGGATCGAATATGAGTGTTGACTCATAACCAGCACAGCGCGCGCCCCGCCTACTTACGCCTTCTAACCTCTTTTATTTGGAAAAAATCACTTGGTATTGCAGGTGCGTTGTCATACTGACGCCTAAGATGAAATGACTTCCATGCCCAGTAATTACGTACCCAAATGAAACTCAACTGATGTTGTGATGGGTAGACTTTTCCGCATGAGACTCGCCGATGTGAGCTCATGCTACTGCGGGGGTAGCGACGTAGAGGACGTACACCACGCACTGTGGGAATGCGAACTTTACGGAAGCGCGTAGGAATCTTCTGGACAAGGTGAAGACGCTTGAGGTGGGCCCGGTCTATTACCCGGACCTCGTAGGGACAGAGGCCAACTTCAGACAGCTACGGGACTTCGCGTGACGATGGCACATGATTAGGAGAGGGCTAGAGAGAGGTGAAGAGCAAAGACGCCGCAGAAGAGGCAGAAGACTGGGCAGTGGGAGCTAGCGGTACCACTTCGGGTGGGCTCGGACGACCTGGAAGGCACCGAAGGCGTACGAGTGATGTCCGCCCCAGAAAGGGAAGAAGAACCATAGGAACAAGGACGAAAGATAAAGAATAACTTGTAGGAGAGATTAAGGTGCTCTGTGAAACCAGAGCCCCGGTAACTAGCAGCGCACTCTCCCGTGATTCAGCCTGTATAACCGTAAGGTTGCGTCAGGCCATGGGAAGGTGGGTTTGATGTGGTGGTGGACTGAGTTTTTGTAGTACCGCGTTCTGCTAGGCGGCGTTTTCAACATTTCAAGAGTTTCTGTGCACTCTTTCCAAGCTATAAGCAAAACTTTACGGCTGCGTGGTGTTCAAGAGAACCATCCATTACAAAAACAACGAGCACACAAAACAACTGTCATAAAAAATACAAAAAATCCTTAAAACCCACATAACTCAATAATAAAACAATATGAAAGTCCACGAACTAACAAGCTGTTTTCATTTGGTATAGTCCGATAGCACCAAATGAAAATTAGCATCCTAAAGCTAAAGTAACCAAAAATAACCAAACAGAACCTTCTTTAGCGACGACGTTTGCTTTACTGACTCGGATATGGTGGCTCCACAGAAATAATAATACTATTCTTATTTCTGTGGGTGGCTATATACCTAGCGGCAGAATGTGGTACAGTCAACAGCAGAAGTTGATCATCAAAAATTAAATAAAATTCGTTAAAAGTTAAATGCATAATAAATAGGGAAATGTAAAACTCCTAAAAGTTTATTCATCTTGTGGGTGTCATTTGGGTAATACATCATTTAAATTTCTATTATCTATCTATAGCTTTCAGTTAGTGAATTTAGTTTTGATTTTGACCATTTACTTTTGCTGTTGACTGTACTACAAAAACTCGGCGCACCGCTACATCAGTTCGGTTTCTTTTGGGTACCCCCTCGATATCTCCTGTGCGTTCATCGCGCAGGCTAGTGAAAGTTAGTTTGTTTTTTTTTAATCCAAAGTCTAAATCAAAACATTAAAATCTACGTCACTGAGTTCCGATTGATGTGTTGATCATAAACGCAAAAATATTAATCGCGAAATAAAATTGGTAACCAGAGCAGGATTAAGCTGCTCATAGATTTGGTTATACTAAATATATATACTTATAATCACGTAATATTTGTTTATACATATAGCCACATCTGGCAGTATAGACCATGCAGTACCCCAAAAATAGTTACGTTCTGTCGCCTACACAACATGGATATTTAAAACCAAAGTGCAACTAAACCTTCAGTGAACCAACCAACAAAAGCCAACAACCAGGACAGACGTTACACTCTAAAGGTCGTAGCACACTTGTCAGCTCGGAACAATATCGCCTCCTTTTAACACTGCAAGTGTTTTGCCCTCCTGGGGACTAAGATGACATGCCTTCCATGCCTAGTAATTACACTGGCTACCTTTCCCTTCAATCCGAAAAACAGCGAACTGCTTCACGGCAGAAATAGGAAAGGCGGTGGTACCTACCCAGGCGACCGTACATATGGGTCTACCACCTAGTAAATAAAAATTGATGCATATACCCTATTCCTACCTCATGGAGCTCTGGGAGAAGCACAACTTTACTGAGAGAAGCCCAAAGTTACAAAAATGTAGAATTCTTTTACTGCGGTCTTCTTTAAGGTGTACAGTCAACGTCAAAAGTAGATGATCAAAATCAGAGATTCAATACTAATGATTGTAGTATTCGTCCATATAGGGTGACGGCTAAGTGTTTTTAAAGTACGTGATTGTTAAGTGTACCAAATATTAGCTGATGGTACTGCCGCCCAATATACATGATCATTCATAAACCCAAAAACTCTAAAGGTATTTAGCGTCAGAAATAAGAAGTGAGAAATCGTTTCTAAATGAGATGTTTGTCAAATGTACCAAAATTTCTAATAATACTGGTGGCATAATTATGAAAAAAAGTTCCGACTAACTTTTAGGTATGTAAATCAAATATACCCTATTTTGACGCAAACTACATTACTAATGAATCTTTGATTTTGATCATTTACTTTTGACGTTGACTGTACGTACTGCCTCAGTTCGGGTGCTCCAATTTGAGCGGCAAATCTGCTAAGTTTCTATTTTACTGATTTAATGACTGCCCTACGTTTCAAAATGTTCATAAAACTTTTGTTTTATGTGTGGTCAACTCTAAATGGGGGTTTAAGATTTTAGTACTGTCGTATTACGGCATTAAAAGTTTTTATGAAAGTCGTGAAGTGTCAATGTCAACATGTTATTACGAAAAGATACTAAAATGACAAGCAACTATTGGGAGTTACGTAAAGGTCACATTATTTTAAAATGCATATTTTATTATCAATGGTATTAAAAATCCCAAATTATTAGAATTCTCTTAGATCACTAAATATCTACATAGTAATAATTCAATAAAACCAATTCAATGAGCCAAACACGATATCTCTCCTGTAAATTCGTGATTATAGGTACTACACATTCCTATACATTTCAAGTTATACTACCGCATTGCAATACCTTCACAGTTACATCGTGCAAATTGTTTTAGTATAGAATTGAATTGAAAAACGCTTAGGCATTTAGAACTTACTCAAATCCCATCTGGTTGATCTCTAAATGGCTTAACAGATATTATTAAATCATTGTTAAAACACTCTCAATTAAGTTACCGTTAATTATCCGTTAGCGAGTTGCGATTCCACAGACAAGATACACAGATCATACTTAAAACAGCCCCTTTTCTGCGTTGCTAAAAATCTAAAAATATTAAGAAATCATGAGTTGATCGTCACCACAGACGAGAGATGCCCACTGTTGGACATAGGCCTTCCCAAAGGATTTCCAACCAGGTTGGTTCGCGCTGCCCATCTCCAGCTCCCAGAGAAACTTTACCAGATCGTCGGTTCATCACATCACACACATCATCACAACAGCCCACATTAGGGGCGATTAGGCCTTAGTTAACCACGCTGGCCAAGTGCGGGTTGGTCGACTTCACACACAACCTAAGAATTTCTTCATAGGTGTGTGCAGGTTTCCTCACGATGTTTTCCTTCACCGTAAAAGCGTCGATTAAACGTACATATGAATTCAAAATTTGAAAACACATTGGTACGTGGCGGGGATCGAACCAGTGCTTCCCGGGCGGGAGACGACGCTCTTACGCACTACGCCACCGACGTTTCCCTTGTCGGTCATCGGTTCACCTTGGGATAATCAATGCTGCGTCTCTCGCTACACGGCCGCCATTCAAGGACTTTTCCGACCCAACGGCGGCCACCCTTCCCCGCAATGGGCCCTGACCACTGGTATTTAAGGTTTGTTATGTATCGAATTTCTGAATAAATGACCTAAAACACTAGTGTATTAATCAAATAGACAGTAGTACAAAGTACTAGAGAAGTGATTCAGACGAAAAGGCCCATTTTCAATTCATTTGTTAATTCCGTAGGAGTTCGGCCCACGCTGTCTTTAGTTGGCTGAGAGCTTTTCGCCTCATCAGCCAACATAATAGCTCACCCTACACGTCATCAATAATATTAAATCTCTACTTGAAATTAATCTAACTATAGTCGTCAAAAACCGGCAACCGTGAACGAATCCTAGTTGTAAATTATTTAAGGGAGTTCTCCTGACTTCTTGTTGTAAAAACACGTGTTGAGAGACTCCATTTTTAACCTCAATCTACCGTACAATTGTCTGTTACTTTAAAAGTACATTTTCCCTCGACATTGGCGAAATGCGATAAATAACGCGAACGCCATTAATTAAAAAAGAAGAAAGAAATTGTTTAAGAGATATACTGTATAATTAAGTATTTAGTTATCTATAACACAAGTTCAAAGTATTGACTACAGATAATACGCTCAAAAGCACGCAAGAATATAACACACTAATATCTAAGATTTTATTTCCGGGATCCGAAATAATTAAACGAACCCCGTATATTGGGCCTTAACTTAGTAAATTACAATACAACGTAATCCCTGAATATTTATCTCATCTTATTACGGGGCCGTGACACGCATCATGGTGCTCGTTGACCTATCGGGATCTCCCCTTTTCTTATTACTCCTGCCGCTGTTTGAATATGTGCACCATCGGCCTAATTATATCCACGGCTTGAAGAACCTGTACAGTTCTGGCCTTGGATAAGTCAAGATTCTCATTCTAGTCCTGATTATAGAACCGCAGTCACACAGCAAGTGTTCCATTTATTCGCCACAGCTACTGCCCTGGAGCTCGATGATATTGAAGATGTACATTTTATTGAGCATGTGGTTTGATTCTCTGCGTGATCCCATCGGAAATGATGAGATCCGCAGGAGAACCAAGGTCACCGATATAGCCCAAAGAATTGCGAACCTTAAGTGGCAGTGGGCAGGGCACATTACGAGGAGGACTGACGATCTAGTAAAGGTCGCGGGAAGCCGCTGGATGCGGGCAGCGCAGAACCGACCGATTGGAGATTCTTGGGGGAGGCCTATGTCCAACAGTGGGCGTTTTTCGGCTGAAATGATGAGCATGTGGTGTGTGGCATAATCGTTAGCCCATCAAAAAAGACTATATGAATCCGTGCCCGTCACAGGTGAGTCAGGTCTGGTCAGTTCTGTTGTCTACTGTCTCCATGTATGAATTTACATCTGTAGAACTATCTCCTATTGTATATACGCCGCTCCCGAAACGCCCTCACAAGGACTTAGGAAGGACCTTTGCTTTTTACTGGGTAGGACCGGGGTTGTTCCGCACCGGTGACTCCCACACACCAGCCAGTCAGCAAGCAGCGTAGCCAGCTTTCGGTACGGTTGATTATTAATTTGTAAATAGTTATACAAAGTTAAAGAGTGACTGCGAGGTTGTGCACACTTTAGCTCGTTAGATTAGGGCAAGTCAAATAATATTTTAAATATGACAGTGAAAATGAACAGAAATTGTTGATAGACGTGTCGTATCTAGTAGTTTTGTTCGTATCCAATAGGCTTTATTAGCCTACAACTCTTTTAGTGAAAAGTTTACGTCAAACTCTTAAAAAGAACTATCGCTTTGTCTTGTACGCGCAAATCTATTTGCATTTGTTTATGAACATAACCCCGATGATAGCTCTTAGGCGGTTTTTCTTTTATAATCTCTATAATTTTGCATAACTTTATAAAATTGAATAAAGTGCTTTAGTTTTAAACGGGTATAATATTAATAACATCAGATTTATCGAAGGTGCTAAATAACGGAAGACTAGTTTTCAAAATGCCTATGAATAATTATAAATTAATGTTGGAATAGATTGCTAAACTAATTGTGTATAGCCTCTAGTCTATAGTGATCGTTAATGGCCAATCTTAGATTAAGACAGGGGTTCCCAAACTTAAGTACTGCGAAATAAGCGCATGCTTTTCTGAGCATAGTTGCTTAAAACGGGGCTCAACTTTTGAAATCGCCTCTCTCATATCTTTCTTTACATTTATAGAATAATTTTTGCGTTAACAAACGCGTAAATAGTTTTGAAACTAGAAAAAATACACTGAAAAAATTCGACCTGCCCCAACCGGCAATCGAACCCAGCATCTTACGCAATTCAGGCAGCTTCGTTAACCACTATGCCATAGGGCACTACTTTCGCTGCCGAAATTTGCCAGTGCTTGGTGTTGTTAAATAAATGTTTACCTTACATAAATGTTTACCATATAAACATAAGCACCAAGCACTGACAAATTTCGACAGCGCCCGGATTGCGGAAGATGTTGGGTACGATTCCTGCCTAGTCGAATTTTTTCAGCGTATCTTTTCTAGTTTCTCTACATTTATTTTTCGTCGACTCGCTCACATCATACAGACAACCAATCTATGTGGATTGCCTCACGACGCCCCTGGGATGATGTCGCGACGCACAGTTTGGGAAACCCTAGATTAATGAATTAATATTTCTTGCTTTTCTAGCGAGTGAGATGTGGACTGATGTGGTTCTGGATTTTGAATGTGTGATGGTAGAAACACAGGATTAACAGGTTTACAAAAGATTTAGGTGGTGGTTACAAAAGGCTGTTAAGAATTATTGAGAAGTTCACGTATCTGTCACTAATTCTAACACTTTGTACTCTATTATCACATAAAACTAACGAGTAGCACTAATCGTCACAGGCCTAAAAAGGAGCTTAAAGAGGACCACGAGTGAGAACGCTTTGTATGAACAAATCAACTTTTTACTTTCTCGTATACGTAGTTTATAGGAAGTCTTGTAATTGTAAAAAATTTCGACGTCGAGATTTTGACTGATTTACACGTTTTGGACCTCCCCGAGTCCAAAAATACCGTTTTTGGAATTATGTCTGTGTGTGTGTGTCTGTGCGTTAGCACGATAACTCGAGCATGCTTTAACTTATTGCAACCAAATTAAACATGCGTGTATGACATCAAAATATAAGGTTTCTATACATTTTTCAGCCGTCGATCACGAAAGTTAAGCAACCAAGTGCGCGGTCAGTACTCGGGTGGGTGACCAAAATTTAACATGCATGTATGACAACAAAATGTAAGGTTTCTATCAACCTTTGAGTCGTTTCAGGTATACGAGAAAATCCTAGGGGAAGTTTTTTTCCGATTTTTTAAGTTACACCGCATAAAATAGCCTTTCATCTCCCTTTAATAAAGTTAATACTTATTTTACTTTCAACGGATAGACGGAAAAATGTTCTTATGTGTGACGTACCTGTAGACAAAGTTCGTTGTCCGGGTTTATCGATTGGGTACACAATATCCTGGTCCCATGGGCGAGCTAATTCAATCAACATAATTTATAAAAACAACAGAGACAACACAATGAAGGCAACACAGAAACGGAAATCAGTCGGAATGTGCACATTTCTGTGTGTGATTTTATTACCCCACTAGCTGTGACCGCGACCTCGTTCGCGTAGAATTTACCAAAAGAAAAAAAAGTAGTTTAAGTTACTCCTTATTACATCAGCTACCTGCCAAAAAAAGTCCTGTCCAGCCGTTTCAGAGATTAGCCGGAACAAACAGACAGACAAAAATTTTAAAAAATGTTATTTTGGTGTATGTACCTTATATATATTCATATGCATGTAGTAAAAAACGGTTATTTCAATATTAGAAACAGACACACCAATTTTATTTATATGTATGTATAGATTATAGACGTATAGATTATTTCAATCAATTTTCAAAATTTAGGTGCTTAACTACAGAACAGTTAATTCAAATATTCGCCTGATTCTAGTTATTAAAATAATTTCAATTCTTTATTTGCATACTAAGGCACGTATTATAGAATGAGTCTCAAGAATCAACACAGACTTGAGCGTCGTACGTCTCTATCACTTTGTGCTTGAGAGAAACTGACAAACGATTCTTAAGACATGATTGATTTCTGAGTGTTATTCTGTAATACGGGCCTAAGTTGGTGTTTGTATACATAAATAAGTACTTCAAACTACTAATTACTGGGCATGGAAGGCATATCATCTTAGTCCCCAGGATAGCAACGCACTTGCAGTGTTAAGTGATTTAGGTACCCTAGATATTGCAAGTGTCTATAGGCGACGGTAACCACTTAACACCAGGTGGACCGCCAGCTTGTTTGCCATCCCGTAATGTAAAAAAAAAACTTACTGACCATTAGGTATAGCAAATTTGAAAACACTTTTTTCATATAAAAAGGTCAAACATAAAAAATTTAATAAATGATGGTAAAAAAATTGCGCTTAAAAAACCCGTAATTTTTTTTTAAAATAGAAAAAATACACTGAAATCAATCGCCCTGCCCCATGGGGGGAATCGAACCCAGCATCTTCCGCAATCCGGGCGGCTGTGTTAACCACTACGCCACCTGGGCACTGCTTTCGCTGTCGAAATTTGTCAGTGCTTATGTTTATATGATAAACATTGCTTCATCAAGCACTTCTAAGATCCTTTGAGATATTTGCAAAAATATTTCGTTCGGATCTTAGAAGTACAAATTTCAGAGATTTGATGAAACAATGTTTTCCATAAAAACATAACCACCAAGCACTGATAAATTTCGACAGCGGAAGCCGTGCCCCGGTGGCGTAGTGGTTAACGCAGCCACCAGGGCTGCTGTGGTAATTTCATACTACTGTCGTAGGTATAAAATTGAATTTGCAGTAAAGAAATGAAGACTACTTATCGAGAAAAACACTATCCTAAATCTCAAGTCGGAACAAACACATATTTAAAAAAAGTTGATATCGGATTGTTAGTTTCAGAGTTCATCCCGGACAAACATCGTGACACGGGAATTATATAATAATAAACTTGCTGTCCCGGCCACGCTTTGCTGTGGTAATTTCATACTACTGTCCTATAACATTGAATTTGCAGTAAAAACAATGAGGACTACTTATTAAGATAAAAACTATCCTATCGCTCAAGTTGGAACAAAACACACATTTAAAAAAAATATCGTATTATTAGTTCCGGAGTTCATCCCGGACAAGCATCGTGACACGTATATTATTTAAAGTAGATAGATGGTTGCATATAAATAAATTGGAACCTGTGCAGAAAGATGAGGAAGATTTGTATTTCCTTAATATTTCTAAGAGATCATTAGATAACCATTCGTGAAACGTAATCTCCAGGGTAAATCTATATGGAATTAGAAACGTAAATAGTACATTATACAATTATAGAGCTACTAATTTTGTTGGATTACAGTCAGCGAAATTGAATTGGTTCAATTAATCACGTGAATAATTATCCTTAATTACATTAATTTAGCTTTTCAGTACACAGCTTAGGTAAGGAAAATCTTTTCTGCGAACTGTCGTAAATGGCGCGTAACTGATCACTTGTGTGACCAACAACATAAAGACCACAACTGACAGAAGTTAAGCGTAATCTCTGTAATCTAGTGGCCCGGACTCATATCTAAGGTACGGTGTTCGATATCCGGGGGGATCTTTGTGCTCGGTTTTGATGGCGATAGGGCTTAAGACTGTCAGTTTAGCTACCACTGTGTTTTCAAAGTCATCATCATCATCATTTCAGCCGAGTGACGCCCACTGTTGGACATAGGCCGCCCTCAAGGATCTCCAAATCGGTCGGTCCTGCGCTCCCCGCATCCAGCGGCTTTCCGCGGACCTTTACCAGCGTTTCCCGGAATGTAGTCGCTACTCGAGGACCTTTCCGCCCCAACGGCTGTTAGTCCTCCTCGCAATGTGCCCTGCCCACTGTCACCTAAGGTTCGCAATTCTTTGCGCTTGGTTGCTTGCTCGTGACCTTGGTTCTCCTGCCCCTTGGTTTTCAAAGTATGTCGCCGTACCATAGTGTTAACATTCTTGTGTTCCGACGGTATAAGGGCTATAAGATATCTACCTACCTACAGATTTGTATAAATAAAGCTATTAAATTAATATTTTCGGCCAACTATCTAAATACCGACCGTATACTTGATTGTTTCTCATTCGTGATGGGAAGAAGGCACGACCGTGGCGCAATCGACGTCTTCAATCACATCATCATAACAGCCTTTATAATTCGACCCACTGCTGGGACACAATTAAGGCCTCTCCTTGTCATCTAAGGATCAATACCCCTTAGTAGCCATTAGTAGCCTTTTACGACACCCATTGGAGGATATGGGGCGATGCTTCTACTCTGCGGAATCACACGGCAATGCATTCAATCACATCTATTGAAGGAAATGTAGTTGATATCTTATTTTTCTTGGTCTGTCCAATAGCTTTAGTAAATCATGAACTATGAACCACTAACGATAATTGTTAAACTAGTTGGTAATATAACTATGTCAAAACTCCATAAAACGTAATAAATCAGAAGTGTTGCCCAATATTAATTCGGTCCATTTAAAGAGATTTATGATCAAAACATTTGAAAATAATGGAAGAGTTTTTAAAAGCATATTAATTCTTAATCTAGTCCCCAGGACTACTGAGACGATTTATGGACGGTTCCAATAATAATATTATTATCTGTGGTAAAAGTAAGTTTATTGAAGTTTGGTTCACCATAACAGCCTTTTTGACTCGACCCAATGCTGGGACACAAGGCCTCTCCTTGTCATCAAAGGCAGGTAATCCACGACGCTTGCCCAATGCGGATTGGTGGACGGAGTATAAGGTGCAAGGTGTTGTTGGCAACATTCAGATTTTAAATTTTTGGTAAAAATGATTGTAATAATGGCAACTCTGGTCTCTCTTCCGCACATTTTGAGCGTGTGCAACATCGTTATTCCAATTTGTGAGTTTAATAAATCCCATATATCAGTACAAGTGACATTTTATTTAGAAGAAACAGTCCACTTCATCGAGGATCTCAACACCATGCCCCTTTGCTGATCCATTAGTCGCCTCCTACGACACCCATTGGAGGATAATATACTGCCAGAGGTGGCTTTATATTGAACCGAATGTTATTTTAAGCTCTGATCAACAATTTTGGGATAATGAACTTGATAGTGTGTTTGTATGTATAAGTAAATACCCATATTACTGGTATAGTATTATATTATCTGTGCCCATATTTAGAAAACTGCATAGCACTTTGGTTATTAAAACAAATACTTATAAATACTTTTTTAATCCAACAGGTCAATATTAAGAGAGACATGGTCTCAAATATTGACTGCTAGAGAATGCCTTATGGCATTAAGTACGCCATTTGTACCTTGTTTTTTGTGTGCAATAAAGTTTAAATAAGTAAATAAATATTGTTAAGGTACACTATGCTCCGTTCATCGGACTAAGAAATGTTCGAAGCTTCGAAGAGTTTACTTAGCCAGCAAAATGACTGTGTATAGCTTTTTTTTATAAAAAGGTCGAACAAATGCCTCTATTTAACCTGATGGTAAGCACAAGTGGAGTCCAAATGTCCCGACAAATCGTAGCTTGACGGTATAGCTCCTCTGTGCCGTCAAGTCTTTGTTGGGATTTCGAAAGCTTGCCAAAATGTCATCTACGCAGACGAAAATGCCATTTTATAGAGTTCGATCAAAACTAGTTAACATTACTTAACTATTAGGTTTAAACTTAAATAAAAGTTAGTTTTTATTCAAAGAAAATTATTTCGGGTCAAAACGCGCACTGCATAAACGTCGCCTCGATCGAAAAATATTTAAGTACCTTATTTTGTCCACGTTTCAGTCGCCTTGTTGCGGCTACAAGAGGATTTGAAAATGAAATTTACGATCATGTTAAAAATCAACGTTAAAATATATTCATCGTCAAAACAAAATACAATATTCGTCCTTCTATTGGGATTTTGTACATGCCTACATCATCACAGTAATGCCAGCATTTTCGATGTAGCCCCAACCGTATCAAGTTACGTGTAAACACTCGTACTTATGAAACCAGGTTAATCTGAGAGTAATAGAGGGGAAATGGTGGCCGAATAATTCTATGAAATGCTTCAAAAATGCTAAAAGAAATGTCTTTAGAGACTAATAATGAATTATTATCTATATTATAAAGTTAATAATGTCTGAATTTTTAAAAAATGTGTTAAATATGCTTTTATTTTTTGACATGATGTGTCATCATTATCATATCAGCCGAGAGATGTCCACTATTGGACATAGGTCTCCCCATGGATCTCCAACCCGAATGGTCCTGCGCTGCCCGCATCCCGCGGCTTCTCGTGACCTTTAACAGGTCGTCATTCCACCTTGTGGGGGGCCTGCCAACGCTGCCTTTCGAGGACATTTCTGCACCAACGGTTGTGAGCCCTTCTCGCAATGTGTCTTGCCCACTGCCACTTGAGGTTCGCAATTCTTTGGTATTTGTCGGTGACCTTGGTTCTCCTGCGAAACTCATCATCCCCTCTATTGTGCTTTTAGTGACTTTGAGCCTTCTTATGTGGCTCATTATAAGTGGCTACATTTCGGTTCCGTAGGTCATCACTGCCAACACGTATTAAAGACTTTCGTCTTGAGACACTGCGGTATATGAGCCGAGAATATGCCACGTAGCTTCCCAAACGCTAACTTAAATGAAGTGTAATGATTGAAAATGTACCAAATGAAGAGAAACAATATTATAACAAGAAAAAACTTCTATCGCAATAAAGTACTGAAACGGCAATCGAACCCCTGACCTTTCGCAAGCGCGATCGCGTATAAGATCGAAGAAACCACAACCAAAATCAAAATGTATGCCAAAGGAACCATTTTGGATGTAGTGATGTAGTTATTACGCTTTACATAGCGTGATAAAGTCACAAGTGTTACGCAGAATAATCAGAAGCGAAATTCTTAAATAAAATCGTTTTGATTGTACTGTCCTGTGAACAATAAGCAGATCATTCGCCAGGATTGTGAATGGTAGCGGGTTCAAGTCCCGTCTCAGCAGCTGATTATGACAGGATTCCTATTTAATTTCCCTAAAATATTTTTAACTTTACTTCACAACTAAATAGTTCAGTCTGTTTTAGAAATTTTTAATACAACATTTCACTTCGTGCCAAATAAAAAATACAGTAGAATTGAGAATCTCCTCCTTTTTTGAAGTCGGTTAAAATATAACCAATTTAACATAGTTTTTTTTTATAATTGCAGACATTATTTACTGTAATTATCACAGAGCAGCTAAAAAATTCGGTAACATTTCTGTTGGCGTTGAAGTTTCGAAATTATGCAAGTAAGCTTTGATTTTTTTTGTAAATAAACAAATACATACCGTTATTTGTTCACCTAAATGCCATGGTCACTTCAGTCCGCGGTGCTGGCGACGGTTCGCGAGCGTGGTGGGGTAGGTCCTACGGGACACTGAACAATAAAGTAAATGTACACGACGTTAATCGAATTTTCAAAGTGGACAGCTAGTAGCCGATAGGACAGCTGCTTGCCGATATCGATAGTTTCGCGGTAAAGAAAATAATAATATGTTATTAAATAATAAATAATATGTTATTTTGCGCATTTCTTGTAGCACTGCATAGCATACTGCCCGATGCGACTTTTTGTGTGTCCATAGTGATCATTATATGTGTAAACTTTTCTTTAAAACAATAATGGAACTTTTATTTAAAATAAATAAAAGTAAGTATCCTCCTTTCCCTATCCGAAGTTATTAGTGTCTTTTTTTTTTTAAAAAGTCAAGCAAATGACTATATTCCACCTGATGGTAAACAGAAGTACAGTCCAAATGCGACGATAGCTGGTGCGAGAGATAAACTGCCGCGCTAGCCACCCTCGCCTTGCCACCTGCAAGGTGCTTCTTCACGACTCTTTTGAATGACCCAGGATTGTAGGAAGGAGGGAACACGTGTGCTGGCAGTGAATTCCATTTCTTCATTGTACGACAAAGAAACGAGTTGCGAAATTTCTTAGTTCGCGTTGGAATGGTAGCCACAGTTTGTCGGTGACAACGTAGTCCTTAAATGATGACCTTTAAGGTATCCACAAGCACCATAATATTACATTATTAATTCCCGGTCCCCATAATGTGCACAAATGATTTAGATCTACAATTCCGATGCATACAGAGACAAATTTCAGACACAATGTTCGGTCAATTATCATCATGTCAGGGCTAGCTCGTGTGCTGTCTACCTGACGTCTGACCGCTGCGTCTGACGCTGACTTGCCTCCAACTTATATTTAACGTCCATTGTGAGTTATATGCAACAAAAAAACGTTGAATTTTGCAAATTGCAAAATAAAAACCTCAGCTTAGCTCAGAATAACAATTCAAACAGTTTTTGTTAAAATAAGAAATTAAAAAACTATTTTAATTCATTTTTGTTGCATTAGACCCCAACTTGTTGAGGTAGATGGAAATTTTATGTTACTCGAAACAAATAAAGAAATGCACGATGACGAAGAATTTTACTAAAATAAGTAATCATTATTTAGTTATATTTTCAGGAACGAATTACGAGGGGGCGGAGTAGGTAATAAAAACTCGTAGATTGAGTTCGCTAAAACCACTTTCTCGCATTGGGCCGGGATAATAGATTTATTAATAAATAAATTTAAAATAAGTAAATAAATTTTATAAAAAGTCAAAGTACCTACTAATTTGTGTGGTTTGGTTTCATTATAATTAACATGAAAAAAAAAACATTTCTTGATAATGCTTAGGGCGTTATCGGCTACTTTCTCTCTAAAAAAGACCACAATGAAAGTTATATAAAAAAACCGGCCAATTGCGAGTCGCACTCGCGCACGAAGGGTTCTGTAACATTATCTATAAAAACTCAGCAAAATTGGAAAAAATATCACGTTTTGTTGTATGGGAGCCCCTTAAATATTTATTTTATTCTATTTATTCGTATTTGTTGTTATAACGGCAACAGAAATACGTCATCTGTGAAAATTTCATCTAACTATCACGGTTCATGAGTGAGACAGACGGACGGACGGACAGCGGAGTCTTAGTAATATTGACAGACGGACGGACGGACAGCGGAGTCTTAGTAATAGTGCTAGAAGGTCACGTGACATATGCTCTAGTGGTTAGAAAGAGAAATAGGAAATAAGAAGTTTCAAGTTCAAATTTTTTGTCCACACTTTGTGTTAGGTTTGTGGCTTCTAGCCTATGAATTTATTTTTAATGAACTACCTACCTATTAAAATGTATAGGGAAAATTAACCAATATGGAATAATATCCATAAGGAATACCAGCTTATCTTTTTATCTCTATCAACCTTAACGCTGTTACAAAGAGTTGAAAATTGATGTAAAATAAGAACATTATTTATTATCCCTAATTTATAGAATACCAATACATTGTCATATTTGAATTTTTTTTTTCGCCTTTCTTATTTCTGCCGTGAAGCAGTTCGCTGTGTTTCGGATTGAAGGGAAAGATAGCCATTGTTATTACTGGGCATGGCAACGTACTTGCAGTGTTAAGTGATTTACCCTTAATATTGCAAGTGTCCGTAGGCGACTTAACACCACGTGGGTTGCAAGCTTGTTTGCCATCTCGTAGTATAAAAAAAAATATATTACGGATCCTATTCCATTATTGGTTACTTTTCTCTGCAAATTCTATTTTAATTGTCCATTTCTATCAAAGCCATTTGATATTAATATTTAGATGACAATGTGCTCATTATTCAAAGGCGTTTAACAAAGATTCTTTGTTGCTTTAAATCTAATTAAGTTAAGCATTTCTGTACATATTATACACAAATTAATACTAATTGTTGCCCGTAGCTTTCTTCGTATGATATTTAACCGACTTCAACAAAAGGAGAAGGTTTTCAATTCGTGTCAATCTTTTTTATATATGTTCCCAGATTAATCGAACACGTCTGTAGCGATTTGGAAAATTCGTTGTTTTTTGATAGGGTATCAAATTGTACCAAGAAAACGATACATGAATCCGTTTAGTCGTTTTTTTAGAATCCTGAAAATCTGCAATCGCAAGATGGATTTTTACAACTTTTCCAACTTTATGCAGTTTATTAATAGGGGTTAAAGAATGAAATTGCCGATATTTTCCTCATTATTCATTAGTGTATAATTCCTTTAATACAATAGCTATGTCCATTATTCTGTTTTTATTTTAAACTTCATTACAATAACTTATATTTATGTATAAAATTTTATTCTTATTTAAATTTTTTTCACTAGAAATACGTCTTCAAAAACAGCCCATCCTAAGAGGTGCCCGTCTCCGTTATAAAAATATGAATATTTTTTTGAAGACATCAATTCTCAATTTTTTTCTCTATTTATCCTATAGCTTAATGTTGTCTAAATATATCCACAAAATAACACAAAATTTAGATTTGTGGTTCCTTAAAAAATCGCAAATATATTTGTATGGAAAAATGAATTTTCGTTAAATTCTCCATACAAAACGGCAATTTCATACTTAAACCCCTAATATTATTTTGAAAAATAACAGGCAAAAAGGATTTTTCTTAACTTCAATCATTGATAACTTAGAATTGTAAACCTATTTCGATTATAATGACAATTGCAAAAGACTGGGGAGGTAGATTGATAAGTATCGTTTTTATTTTTTATTCAATGTAACAAACAAACTAGCATTTCAATTGTAAACGTAGAGATGCTCAGATGAATTTATATGCCAATTGTTTTGAAATAAGGCTTATTAAAATTTAATTTAAGCGGGTTTTGTGAGGCATACGTCGATTTACTTATAATTCTCGTCTATATATGACGAAAATGCGTGGGTACGTCACAAAATCTATTCATTTATTTTAAATACCTTATTTTCGTCATACGTCCCTTGCAATTAAGGTATAGAATCTAAAGCAAAAAGTATTCAGAGATAATTATCCCTTTTTTATTTCTATTTTGTTGACCCTGCGAGATGGTGCCAACCGCAGGGGATATGTACGACTCGAGGTAACGGCGTTCCCTCCATACCCACTAAATATCTTCCCCGGCCTGACATTCAGTGCGCTATTACGGGACGGCTCGGGACCTGAGCACGTGAGCGCTACTATACCGAGACCGTCCCAACGCTGCCCGTCTAGGCACTCCTTGCACCAATTGGTGGCCAGCAGCCACTCCTCCACCGACGGCTGCTCGACCTGGCGCGTCCTCCTGACGAGGACACCGGGAGCAGCCATCGGACCGCACCCGGGGGACTTCGGGCGCGGTCGTGGCCCTGAAAAGTGCCGTTTGGAACTAGGCGTGGTGGGAAAACAAAAACAACTCGACAATGTCATGTGTCTTCGAATACCAAGGGGATACACTTGACATCAAAAGCCACACACCCGCCGAAAAAGTTTCCCCACCACGTTACCAGGGTCCGCCACGAGGAGGCTTCCGGGCGTGGACCCCGATGTAATTTATCGATAAATAAATTTACACTGTCCCATTACTAGCGCGCAAGCCAAGCTAATGCCATTAATGTAAGCCCGCCGGCCGATATATCGATACGTTAAACTGTACGAATCAACATTAACATAAGGAGTCATTTAATTAGACAAATAGTTTGATGTCTGCCACTAACTACCTGTCTAAAACATTGAATATCACCATTGCAGTGCCTGCCTACCTACGTTGGATAGTTATCAAAATTGGTTTACAACTCAAAGTTATCCATGATTAATGCTTAGACAGGATTTTGCCTGTTATTTTTAAGAATAATGAAATACCACAGTTCCTAACACTGTAAAATTTTCAGGACACTATCTGTGGACTGATCCTTAATACAAAAAAAGAATCATGAAAATTTGTTACCTAATTAATTAAGATATCAACGCATAAAGTTGGAAAATTGGATGCAATCCAAATTGCGTATTGTCACGGTTCTAAAAAAATTACTTAACCGATTCATGTGAATTTTTCATCCATTTGAAAAGTCTACTCTTTTGAACAAAAAAATAATTTTCTAAATTGGTCCAAGCGTCTTCGAGTAATCACGGAACATACCTATGAAAAAGGCGAATACGAATTGAGAACCTTCTCTTTTTTGACTGGTCTCCCCTTGACTTTCTCGTATACCGGAAACGACTCAAAAGTTGATAGACACCTTATATTTTAATGTCATACCTGCATGGTAAATTTCTGACACCCATCCGAGTACCGACCGCGCACTTGGTTGCTTAACTTTCGTGATCGACGACTCAAAAGTTGATAGAAACCTTAAATTTTGATGTCATACATGCATGTTAAATTTGGTTGCAATAAGTTAAAGCATACTCGAGTTATCGTGCTAACACAGACATAATTCCAAAAACGGTATTTTTGGACTCAGGGAGGTCCAAAACGTGTAAATCCGTCAAAATCTCGAGGTCGAATTTTTTGACGATTACAAGACTTCCTCTATACTACGTATACGAGAAAGTAAAAATGTTTCTTCTGAAAAGCGCCATTACCGTAGACGGTATCAATTTTGGCAATCGCCATGTTGGAGTAGATTCCAACATGGCGATTGCCAAAATTGATGTCCCGGGATACACATCACTATCAGTTTACCTATAAATGAGAAATAAACATGTTAGATAATTATATTATTTAATAATCGGGGAGCGAAATGTCTTCCTACTTGCATAAGGACGTATAATTTATCGTATTATTGGTGGTATTTTAAAATGCGTGTGTTATTGATACTTTAAAATGGACTCTGAGCTACGGTGCACAGAAAAATCGTTTGTCTTTATGAGGCACCGTATTCAAACTGTTAATTTTTATGTAATATTGTTTATAATAAATAAATAGATCAAAAGGTGGGCCTATGTAATATTCCTAGTACAACTTATACCTACATTAAGTTTAAATTAAGTTACCCTCAATTTGCGGCACCTCCTAGGTACTTCTAAGTACTTTTTGTCATTTACCATCAATGTAAACATGTACACTTAGTATGCAATAAAGTTTTGAATTCGAATTTGAACATCACAGTGCAGAAACAATATAAAATCAATCTTTGGTGCCCAGAAAATACACATTATATAACAGCGGAAGTTTTAATGGTTTGTTCAACAGTAATCCAATCGAGTTATGCACCATGTCCTAGACCTACGGAGCACATGTCCGGCAACATTGTTGAGTCAGTGTTTGTCAAACTATTTGGGGGTCTATAGACTGCAGGCTTACACTTTTGCGTTGTATGTTTTTGTTGAATGCAGTATTATGGAAAGTACAGACAGAAAGAGATCTAAAAATCTTATTTTTATTTATAGACAATAAAAATAAAATAAAATTGTTTTTTATTAACATAAATTACCTTACATTTCATTTGGCGAAATATCCTTTTTAAGTAATTATGAAATACTTTGAGCTTCACTCATAACTTTTTGAAAAGCTATGAGAAGTATATAAACAAAAATTTTAAAAGCCATAAACATTTTCTGCTTACGAAACAAGTTTTAATGTGTTCCCATTTTCGGAAATACCTCATTCGAACATTAGGGTTACAAAAAACAAACTTATACTTTGACAATTCACTTCGAGATAAATTAAAAATCAAATAAAAAAATAATGCTTCATAAATAGGTACTACTAAGTCAGAATTTCAATGCATTATAGAAAACAATTCAGAAGGAGAGCGAAAAATCCCAACTGATTTATGCTACATTGTCCAAAGCTTCGTATTATGCATAGGTAATGATAAATAAATATAAAAAAAGAAGGTAAGGCATAACAGATTAGCGAATAGTTCGATTAGTTTCCGTATTAATTTATTGCAATCAAACTTAGTATTTTCACTGGGTCTATGCATTTTTACTTTGTGATCAATAAAAGTAATATTTCTAACATCGAAAACTTTGGGAACATCTGTCCCCCGTAGTTATAATTAGCTTAAAGTGCGCTTCGGACAGAAGCCATTGAGGTAGAGGGTGCGTGTGTTCGCACGCGGATATAATCTGTTTAACCGGCACTCTCAGATGCAACTTAAATATGCTTCAGTTGACACCCGATTTCGAGGCATCTAAACATGTGATACAATGAAACAGGATCGGCACAAAACATCAATAACATTAAAAATATTGGAAAACTAGCGCTCTGCCCGCGACTTCATCCGCGTGGAGTGTTTTTTTTGAACAAATAAAGCTTTATAGCCTTCCTCGATGATTGGACTATCCAACACAAAAGATTTTTTCGATTCGAACCAGTAGTTTCTGAGATTAGTGCTTTCAAACAAACAAACAAACTCTTTAGCCTTATAATATGAAGTATCGAGAAAAGATTTGGCTTATACAACTCTATAGTGTTTTACTTCTTTATATATTTATGATAAAAAAAATTTAGCTTTTATTTTAAAAGGACTGCATTTCCCAACCCGTTTATTATGTTCATTTCTTATTGGTTCTGTTGTTTGCAGATACAAGGACAGGAAATAGGAACTTCTAAGGTGCCTTATTCTTTAGTGACAGTTTTAATAACTTATTTCATTATCATCAGTCCACACTCGTCCATTAGACATAGGTCTTTCCTCACCTCACTAACCATCCTCGACTTGGCAATAGGCTTCTGCATGCCTGTGTTGAAGCCGTGCCACCAATTCATTTTATTTTATCTACTAAAACGCTGGATTTCAATAAAGCGATCAGGTTATTTTCGTTTTATAATTTATTAATAAAATCTGCCCAAAAAAGCACTTATGGCGATAGCCCGGTTTGTGAGTAAACTACAGGAACACGAACTATGTACAATTGTACATGTTTTAGTAAATATTATTGGTGTTTACCTATGGGTCGTCTAATTGTAGAAAACTAAACTCTAATAATAAATCCTCAGCGATATTTTGAAATAGACCCAGAATTTGAATTCGTCAAAAACTTTCTGCATTCTACACTTACATAATATCGAGTATGGTAACAGAATTTATAATTTAATTGTCTATAGTCGATACACGTATTCTCGCTCGAACTGAAGATGTTAGTCATGTAAACCGTGTGGGTCCCACGTAATATTATAAAAATATTATCTTTGAATCTACATTTTGCTCCGATGCCTCAATGATATTGAAGTTTCAATTGGTTGTAGCACTCAACTTAAGGAGACTAGAAAATGGGACAGTTATATTATAATCTATACTAATTTATTAAGCTGAAGAGTTTTTAAACTAGAAAATACACTGAAAAAAATTTTAGCTGAAGAGTTTGTTAGTTTGGTTGCTTGAACGTGCTAATCTTTGGAACTACTGATTCAAATTGTAAAATTCTTTTTGTGTAGGATATTAACTTTTTTGAGAAAGGCAAATAAAGGCATATATGTTATTTATAAAAATCGGGAGTGGTCTCCCCTTGACTTTCTCGTATACCGGAAACGACTCAAAAGTTGATAGAAACCTTATATTTTGATGTCATATATGCATGTTAAATTTTCAGTCACCCATCCGAGTACCAAAATATAAGGTTTCTATCAACAGTTAAGCAACCAAGTGCGCGGGTTGCTTAACTGTTGATAGAAACCTTATATTTTATGTCATAGATGCATGTTAATTTGGTAGCAAATGCATACTCGAGTTATCGTGTTAGCGCACATACACAAACACACATACATAATTCCAAAAACGGTATTTTTGGTCAAAATCTCGAGGTCGAATTTTTTGACGATAACAAGTCTTCAAACTACGTATAAGAGAAAGTTAAAGGAGGGTATTGTGTAGTAGCGGTCATAAAAGGAAAGCAACTGGATGCAGGCAGCGCCGGACCGATGGGGTTGGAGATCCTAAAGAGAAATTGTTCTCGGCTGACATAATGATGATGATGACGAGGCCTCAGCTCAAGAATTTGTAGCACCAATCCCGATATTTCCAGACTTCATTACCCTGCATTATATTTCAAAAATGTTTTATTCGGTATTAGAATAACACCTACAGTCACTAATCAAACGTAACCAAGTGAAGTGTTAAACGATTAACCGGAGGCAACAGAGATATAAATAGGCAACAAATCTACTAGTCATCGGGTCAGCCTAAAATGTGGCAACATCAATCCGACGTTACGTAGGTGTAGGGCTGCAAAATGAGGACTAACATTATATTTAGATGCCTATTTTGTAGAAGTAGGTACTTATTCAGTAAAATAGCCAACAAATAGCTTTCTCAACATAGAAAGATACATATGTCGTAGTCCGCCATTAAAAACATTGTTTATATTCTTAGTAAGTCAGAAACAGAAATTACATTTTTTTATTCTCAATATCAGCGTCGGTGGCGTAGTGCGTAAGAGCATCGTCTCCCGCCCGGGAGGCACTGGTTCGATCGCCACGTACTAATGTGTTTCCAAATTTTGAATTTATATGTACGTTTAATCGACGCTTTTACGGTGAAGGAAAACATCGTGAGGTAACCTGCACACACCTATGAAGAAATTCTTAGGTTGTGTGTGAAGTCGACCAACCCGCACTTGACCAGCGTGGTTGACTAAGGCCTAATCGCCCCTAATGTGGGGTAGGCTCGAGCCCCTCGGTGGGGACATTATATGAGCTGTTTCTGAATGAATGAATGAATTCTCAATATAAAACAATTACAGTAGATCAGTTAAACATTTTGCTTTTTTGAAACATTTTGCGTTTGGAAAAATTAGAAGCAAAATCAATGTTTCAAAAAGCAAAATGTCTAACTTAACTGATCGATGGTAATTGTAAAAAAATATAGGTTAAACAGTCCTGTGGAAGAGCAGTCGCCCGTATAAGGAAAAGTCGCGGGTTCAAGTCCCGTCTCAGCAATTACAATTATCCATGACAGGCTTTTTTTCTATACTTTTCGTTTTTTATTTAATTTGGTATCAATTTTAGTCATAAATTATGTGTGATAGCTCATTGGATCCGGAATGACGCCTAAAAATTTTATTTTATCGAAAGCGGCGTGTATTAGCACATAAAAAATTGCAAAAGTTATAAACAATTAAAGATGAAAAAGGGATTTTGTTTTTCGTGTTCAATGTAGGTAAAAGTCCATCGTATTTACAAACAATTACTCACAATTCGACAACCCTATGCCTAGTGAGCCGTGAGTGACAATCAGCATTGATAAATAGTTTGTAGCTGGAAGATTGATTTGTTCCACGTTAATAGTTTTTAAACACAGGTCTGTCTTTCTACGCAGGAGGATATTAATTATTACACAACATGTAAAAGAAATTTCCCGGACTGCGGACATGATTTTTGGTGCGGCAACGAGGTAGCAACTGTCCTGACAAGAGGCAATGGTTTCATAACGAAAAGATATTGAAATTCGTCATCACAGGCCAAATTGCTTGGTTATATACAGTATCTTAACATGCGCTACCAACTTACGTAGAGCTACGATTGGCCACGTGATTTAACGATAGCTTAAGTCAATCCCATACATTTTGTTGTTACAAACTGCGGCTTTGCAGCAAACGGCATTATTCTATGTTGATGTCTAGATATCGCTTCAGCTTCATCTTTACGTTCTTATATCTAATTATAACAAAACGATAAATTTGGGTAGGTGCTAAGCTGTGTTTCGAGAACTAACTGTTAAAGAAAATTATGGAAAAGACTTGTACGATTACAGAAATCTCGGATTTAGAGGTGAATATGAACTGGCATGTAGTCTGAAGTTTCGCAGAAGTGTAGAGACTGGGAAAATGTTTCGTCGTGTTGTATCGTGCTCTTCGATGTGATTACTTTTTTGCACTTATTTTTATTATATTAGCCAATAAACCCTTATTTTTATTATAATAGCTAAAATTAATGCATTTAAGTGTAACTATTTTCTTTATACAGCGTATACTTGATAGTAGTGGATTGTACTACTGTAGTTTATAAACGACTTTTTCCGAATTTTCGCGAGGAACATAATTTTTTCCATATTTTTCCCATGTTACTAGGTAGTATATAAGTCTCATAATAAAAAAATCGTTAAGTTCGGACACAGCTAAATGTTTCTGGATTCTGGATCTGGGTTAAGGATCATTAAGAACTTTGTTTTATCTATGCACACGGGCAAATATACTGATAATTATGATAAATTAGATCTTTATTTACATAAGCTTTAGTTAAATATAAGAGTATAAGCAGCCGTGACTCATGAACTATTAATTCGACTAAAACATGGGACTGCGAAATTTTGAATGGAAAGGAGCTTGAATGCCAATTGATCTTCCGCAACTAATAGTTTCTTAACATAAGGCTACACACAAATGATTTATATTTGCCTACCCTCCATACAAACCTTTTAACTAATTGGATGAATCAAAATTTGTGCCACATATAGCGGGCACGGCGAATGTCCATTTAGCAAATCAAACAAATTTGTTTGGGTACACTAGTGCCTGTAATGGCGTCTGTTAGAGGGATCTAAATGAGATGGATTAGGTATCGACGTTTCGCGAAATTATAACAAGTAATCTTGTCTATATTTAAAGTGTACTCTTTGAGATTCGCACATTTGTTGTCAGGCTGTTAGTTTAGCTGATACGAATTACAAAATAGGTACCATGTAAATATTAAAACTATGGTTGAGGAAACATGGCGATGTTAGGATCAGGATTTCGAGTGCACCAGAAATCCTTATTTTCTTTATGGGCTCTCTTCGATGACTTCCCCAGTGTCAGCGAGTTTTTAAGAGGGCAAAGATCTTAGTGGATCCACTAACCTGTAATTCAAACTACCCATGAGAGGATTTCTAGTCGATAAATATCCCCCGCGGGTCTCTGTAACGATTAGAGCCTCTAGAGCGTTCGGGTAGAAAGGGGAGAGCAGGGACTAAAATAATTTAATAAGAAGGTATTATTAAATTATTTTAGTGCCTTCTACCTGAAAAACATTGTAGTGTACGTCGGATGTATGGCTGTCGTCTCCTTTGCGCACTGTGGTGGAATAAAGAAGTGACGTTTGTGAATAGCGCGGGAAAAGAGCGGAAGAAAAATATAATTGGGCGGACCTGACGAACGCGGTGCACGAAGGAGCCGATAATAATATTTTAATAGTATATACATCAAGAATAGTTCAGACAACAGCACGTTGGGTTACCACAAGCTGTCAAATTTTCCCAATCGATTATGCACTTTAATATTGAATAGTCTTAGGTTGAAAATCGTTTGGAGAAAATTTACAGTTTTGTACAGTTCGACGTGCTGGTGACTGTACAAACATTAAAAAAAGAATGAAATAAATTAGTTTTAAATTCTTAAAATCTCTCCAACGAAAATTACAAGGACTCATATGCCGTTTTCTGACCGGCTCGGCGCGTTTTCAGTACCTTAGTCACTTTTCTAACGCATTGTATGACAACACTTTCTAACTCTTTATTTTTCTTGCACTGTGTAACGTTATTTCCAATAAGTGCTATAGTGGCAATACCGTGCAGTTAGTTCTTGAGAAAAAACTATGAATGTTTTGTCGAACTGCTAAACAAAACCCATCCTTCATGAAAGAAATCCCTCTACTTCAAGTTATAAGTCTGACAAGATCCGTCTGAAAGAATAGATTATTGTGCACATCAATCTTGCCCAAAACCTGCTTAACGTCGACTATAACAAAAAAGTATGGTTAGTGGAAAAACGGATAGATACTAGGCTTAATTCTCGCTTCAGATTTCAGGTTACTTGAGGAATTCTTTACAGCACGTAGCAAAAAATTTATGTAATTTCAGGAAGTAAGAACCAAAACTACTGAGGCAGCTATTATTGTTTTTTGGTCCTGTTTAATTGTTGAGTATAATGGCGGTACTCTAGCCGGCAGACTTAGAACAATGCTGCTAGTAGTAACTATACATTAAGGCTTTCATCTAAATATATATGAAGGAAGTATATATGAATGAAGGAAGGCCCTGCCAGAAAAACAGCGCTCCTGCGGCACTGTCGTAGGAGCAGATGCTGAGGTAGGAACCTTTTGGCCTCGCACAGAACTATATGTGTACATACCTATTAGTGAAGTTGTATGTAAGTATTTTGTTATTTTAGTAGTTATAATTGTTATTTTATTTTTCTTTTTGTTCTGGCGAGGCCAATAAATGTTTTTCTTTCTTTCTTCTTTCTATATATAACTCAAAGGTACTGACTGACTGACATAGTGATCTATCAACGCACAGCCCAAACCACTGGACGGATCGGGCTGAAATTTGGCATGCAGGTAGATGTTATGACGTAGGCATCCGCTAAGAAAGGATTTTTGGAAATTCCACCCCTAAAACACACTTTTTTTTAACTTTTTTTGGAAATGTCCACGCGGACGAAGTCACGGGCGGAAGCTAGTAAGCCTATAAAACTGTGTAGCTTTAAAACATTACTCCCTATGTAGAAATAAATATTCTATTCTATTTTATTACTCCCTATGTAATAGTGTAAACATACAAGATTATGAGAGTATGTAATAGAATATCATTTTGCTCAGAGGCCATTATTAATATGTTGGAGCAAAACTAGACCTGATATGCGGTTGCATAGCATGCAATAAAGGTGCTTCTCGCTGCTACACTTTGTTTCTACATCCTTTGCAAAACCTCGGAGATTTAAATAGTGAGGGGACAACAAACATCACAATTATAATTTTTATCGATAAATTGGTGATGTAAAAAATAATAAGTACTTTGAAGTTGTTTTTCATTTGTAAGTTAATAACATGATAATTAGTTACAATGTAACTAGATAGTGACAACACAAAGACAGTCATGGCTAAACGACTGCCCTTAGTATGTAAGTACGTATACATAAAGAAAGCTGTTTACCAGCGCCAATTCACCAGCGCTTATCGGAACTGGTCCGCGCAAGTTTTTAGGGTTCCAAAGGGTAAAACGGGACCCCGGCTACCAACACTGCGCTCTGCGTCACTAGGCTGTATCTCATGAACCAACAGTTAAAATTTTCACAGATGATGTCTTTCTGTTTCCGCTATAACAACCTAATATAACAGCAAATACAAATAAATATTTAAGAGGGCTACCATACAACAAAAGTGATTTTGTTTTGCTCGATATTGATAACGGCAACAGGTAGGCGCTTGAAATATTCACAGAATATTTAGTTATATATTCACTTTAAAAATAAATAATTAGATAATGTCGTTTTTATATACATAATGGTACGGAACCCGTCGTGCGCGAGTCGGACTCGCACTTTTCCGTTTTTTTGTGCCGAGCTGCGCCGATTGGTGCATTCCCAGCAAAACTATAAAAAACATCAGCGCTGACCTGCGCCAACTACTCTCTTTCTTTATGAATACGCATTTAAATATCGGCTTCTGAGTTAATTTCAAAAATAAAAAAAAAAGATTTTTTTTGAGAAAAATAAATAAAAAAAGAAACAAAAGTACCCAGAAAATATTGTACAATATTTTCTGGGTACTTTTTGTTTTTATTTATTCTTTTTGTTTTCTTTTTTATTCTTTTTTTTTAGAAGCCGATCCCTAACCACCTGTATTCAGGGTGTTTGTTATTTAATTTACATGTTGTATGTATGTATCATGATTTAGATTATCGATATATTTAATTTTACCCATCACTAGCCTACATAAGATAGTTGCGATATAAATCTTAAATGGTTGACTTAATAACTAGCGAGTAACGCTGTTTCTAATTTATTATAGAACTAGCTTCCACCCGCGATTTCGTCCGCGTGGACATTTTACCCCCTTAGAGGTAGAATTTCCAAAAATCCTTTCTTAGCGGACACCTACGTCATAAAATCTACCTGCATGCCATATTTCAGCCCGATCCGTCCAGTGGTTTGGTCTGTGCCTTGATAGATCACTATGTCAGTCACCTTTGAGTTTTATATATTTATTTAGATATTCTTCATTAAGATTTCATTTGTTAGCCTGAGAAAAAATATTAAGTTATTTAACTACCATCTTTGCCTTTGCACATCAATGTTCTGGATTTCCATTATTACCGACTTCAAAAAAATTAGGAGGTTCTCAATTGGATTCTATTTTTATTTTATGTATGTTACCTCATAACTGTTTACTGGGTGTACCTCAGACCAATAGTCTAATGGCCTGCGGTGTACCAATTTTGAATGATTCTTTTGGAAATTTGGAAGCTGGTGCTAGTCCTATTTAAATTTGAGCGACATCTGACGAGTAATATTGAAATGGCTTACGGCTATACGGTTATTATTAAAATGCCTTCAACTACTGAGGGATGTGTAATTAACTGCCGGAACACACACAATGCTTTGATAAGATGGTGTTACTGCCAGGTGAACTTTAAACTCTACTACCAACCAAGCCAAGCAAAGTTGTACTCTCCTGCGGATCGAACCTGGGACCTCTGTACGTAATTCTACTAGACTTCGACAAGGAAAAATGGATAGCTAAATGTGTTGGTAAGCGCAAAACTCGAGAAGGGCTGGATCTTGTATGGATAGATATTTTTTCAAATATTCCTTGAAGTTGGTTGAAGAATTGCCAGAAAAAACTAGTCAAACTCCTCAGACTAAATAACCCTGGAGCCGCCAGACAAGAACGTAGCCCACTGTCGAAGTTTATGATTTGAAATCTGTGAGTGTTGTTATGTCCTATGTAGTGTTAAATAATAGTTATTTTTTTAATAATAAACAACTGATAATTTAATAGACCAAGAGCCCATGACGCCCAGACCTTCATTATTTTATAAAAGTTTCTCTGTAGATGTCCCTTATACAGGTAAGAACGACGCCGTCGTGGACTCTTGCTCTATAAGCAATTTATAAGTGTACGGTGTTGTAGTCATACACAGATTGTGGTATAGTTCAGAATAAAGTAAAAATGGTCTTTTGGTGCATTTTTTCATCCAATCAAATTAACGATGTGTTGTAAAGCTCTGAACACCGGTTCTGGGACCAGTTTTCATAAAGGTTCGAAACAAAGGTGCTTTGCCGATGACAAACCGCGTTCGCAGACTAACTTTGTTCAGTACTGTTATGCATACCCAAAGGGGATTGTGAACAGATATACTATCAATGGTTTACTGTCTGTTGATGAATGTGCTTTGTCACGCTATTTCCGTGACTCTTCGCTTATTGGCATCTGTATTTCGACGTGAGCAAACGGCAAGTGTAAAGTCAGCTGAAAATATTAGTCGTTAAAGATTAGAGATTTTATTGGCTCAGCGTTAGAAAGAGGTACCTTATAGAATAGGTTCATACTTTTTCTACGAAAATATTTTATCAAATAGTTTGACAGTTGTTGTTGTTTTATTTAAAGCAAAGGAACTTATTTCATTCAGCCAAATCCAAGCAATAATTAGGTAGGTATATTGGTTTACACCTACGGTAGCGGCCGGCGAAGCGCCAGAAACGACTTTTTTACATTTTACTAAAGAACTATTATATGTCTTTTGGGTTTTTATGATGTATTTAGGAAATTGTTCTCATTTTTTATCAATTTTGCAGAAGTTGGGAGGTAAAAACAGTTATGCTTTTCTTGATTATATAATAGTATTTTGAATTTTCATATTTAGTTTTTTTTAATCTATGCAATTTATATTAAAAATATGTCTAGGAGAGGGTTAACAACCTCCCCCCTCTTTTCCCCACCACCCCAAAAAAGCGATTAATTTGGTACTTCTTTCTAAAGTAGTTCCATTTTATTTCCTACCAGCAAAACTTAAAACACGTAATAATTAAATGAAACTACTATCTTCATTTGTTTCAAATAAACATTATATTAATAGTAGGTGGTATAATTAAATACATACGTTACATTTGCACTAATTACAAAATATAAAAAGAGTTTCTCCCGAGTTCTTGTTGTAAAAACACGTGTTGAGAGACTCCGTTTTTAACCAAAATCTACCGAACAATTTTCTTATTATAATTAACTATTAATATATTAACTATAATTGAGTTTTCACTTGACATTGGCAAAATGCATAATCATTAAGATTTGCGAAGGCCATTAATTAAGAATAGAATAGTAAATGTAAAAAAAATCTAACTCCACCGCGGGTGAAAATCTCATTCTCCTAAGAAGTCCAATTCTTGCAACTTGCATCCATCTTGTACCACTACTTTTTACTATTCTTAGATTACATAGCAGGCACTGAAGCATACAGGCACAATATGCTTATAATTACACAAACGGCTCACCAGAGATTGGGGCATCATCAACAGCTCATATAATGTCCCCACCGAGGGGCTCGAGCCTACCCCACATTAGGGGCGATAAGGCCTTAGTCAACCACGCTGGCCAAGTGAGGGTAAGTCGACTTCACACACAACCTAAGAATTTTTTCATAGGTGTGTGCCTCACGATGTTTTCCTTCACCGTAAAAGCGTCGATTAAACGTACATACGAATTCAAAATTTGAAAAGACATTGGTACGTGGCGGGGATCGAACCAGTGCCCCCCGGGTGGGAGACGACGCTCTTACGCACTACGCCACCGAGGCTTCGATTAATTGATTGGGACATAAAAATATATATTTTACAGTGAACGCATTTTTTATAATTCAACAAATACATACTTAATCTTAGCGATAATGATTATGCCACTTCACCTTTCTCACAATAAACCCGGAACAATTTTAAGTGCTCATTTGCATAGCGGACGTCCGCTAATGTTAAATAATATTATTAATTCATAATAACCTGCTCAAACAAGGCAATCTGAAACTAAATTATTCCTATTTCCAATGGAAGATTTTAGAAAGTTTGGAATTTTATTATATTATTAAAATACCAACAATTCTGAAATTAATTTACGATGGAGTTGAATAAACTTATTTATTATATTCTTAACTAGAGTTCGCAAAAGACAAAACCACGATCCGATTCACTCGACAAAAAAAATCGGGAGTGGTTTCTCGCACACCGGAAAAGACTCAAAATTCGATAAAACCTTATATTTTGTTGTCATGCATGCATGTTAAATTTGGCTGCAATAAGTTAAAGCATACTCGAGTTATCGCACTAACGCACAGACACACACAGACACACACACATAATTCCAAAAACGGTATTTTTGGACTCAGGGAGTCCTCCCTGAGTCCAAATGTGTAAATCCGTGTAAATCCGTCAAAATGAAATGTTATGGTATAACTTTTATATCTTTTGATAATATCTTCTATTACTTGATTTTTACTTTCTCACAGTGTACGTAGTTTAAAGGAAGTCTTGTAATAGTCAAAATATTCGACCTCGAGATTTTGACGGATTTACACGTTTTGGACCTCCCTGAGTCTAAAAATTATTGTTTTTGGAATTATGTCTGTGTGTGTGTCTGTGTGTCTGTGCGTTAGCACGAACTAACTCTGATGTTGATGTATTTGATACATCAACATCAGAGTTAGGCAACAGGCTGGCAATCTGTTTTGGCTATAAATCAATAGTCAATACATTTGTCATGTCTATGCTCAATACCTTTTGTTGGGATTATGAGCATATATTTATAATTACTGACATTTATAGATTGGCAATGCATCGACTAGGGCGAGATCAAAAAATGCACCAATGTGTGAGTAATAATGCGCATGTGTGCGTGAGAAATAGTACTGCAGTCTGTCAGTTGCTGTATTTTCTACGTGACTGATAGGCCGACATTGGCCGCCTGCGTGTACGTGAAATGGTCTCGCCTATCTGTCTCGTTCTAATATACGTGCTCTTTCTCTTTCACATTGCCGATCTACAGTTTCCTATATCTATGATTAGGAGTTTGATCGTATGTATGACTATGTATTGAACAAAGACAATATGTTAGTCGGATCTATCGTCGTCTGTATAATATACTTATTATATTAAACTTTATAATTTTAGCATACCTATATTTAATTTAATTAATAAGTTGTAAGAGCTAGTGTTAAGACAGGGTTACAACATGGCGGATAACAGCGTCCGCAATCTTCTTAAGTACTTCATGGGAGTCTGCTTACGGCTTAATTGGTTGTTTTGTCGCTTAATGTCGAGATAAAAGTAGTAGTGCAGTTATTAAGTCAGCTGGCTTATGATAACAAAGTAAGTAAGGACAGAAGAGTCCATTCTTAATTCAAAAAATATGCAATAATCTTTAAAAACATGACTCGTCATCGCGTGCCTTCAACTCTGCGTCCTCGTTAAGTTATGCCTAAAAATTAAGGATAAAACATTTTACTAAAAGTAAACATTCCTTTGTAGGATGTGGCTGGATTCGCCACATCTTCAACGAAAAGGGAAGATCTTCCGCCGAGCTAGGTGTTCGCTCGGCCCGACTGTACATCGTTGGAAGTTGTATATACAGGATGTAAAAGACATAAAAAGTCAAACGAGAACCATGTATTCTGCTCACCATCATAACATTTTTCTTCCTTTAGACTATACCTGGGAAATTGATAGTTACGATTTTATTGAAGGTCAAAGTCATATTTTTTTTCATCATTTTATGAAAACGTATTCTATACGTTATTTCTTAATTATTGTCCAAAGAAACATCATCATTTTTTTTAGTATTTCATAACAAAAAATGGCTTCAAAACGTTAGCGTTCAATGTAGCTCACTCGATGCGCACGGACACTAACGAACGGGGCCGCCGTCTGGCAAAATTATCGCGGTTTTGCGAGTTGCGTGCGAGTTGAGCTCTTTACATTGCGCGGTACAATTTGCAATTTTTTTTAACACCAAAAAATAAAAATCATTTCCCAGCAATATTTTTTTTGAAATATGTTTTATTTTGATGTATAGAATACGTGGTTCTCGTTTGACTGTTCATGTCTTTTACACCCAGTATGTCACCGGAAAATAACAAGAACCGCAGTTATAAATTTCCTAGGAAATTTATAAACTTTCATAGGATTCTAAACGAGAGGTAAAATGATTATTTTACGCCCACATTTTCGCCAATCAATAAACTTACCGAACTCACGCGTAAAGTAATAAGTAAGCAATAATCAAAAGTCACGTGCGCTCTGATTGGTTGAATAAGTCACTTGTTCCTTCTCATTCCTCTTCACCGCCATTGTTCACCACGGAACATAAAGAAACCGTTTGCTCGTGTGTTTTTGTAAAGTTTTTAATGTTGTAACTGTGTTAATAGTTTTATCACAGTTACAACAAACTGTGAAAATAGTTTTTTTTTTGCAAATCTGATTGTACCTAAGCCTCTGCACACAAGCATTGCCACTGTCAACATCGACCAATCAGAGAGCAGTGTGTTATTTGCCGTGTTTTAAAAAAGCGTAAAATAAAAAGCTCTTCTGTGATTCGTCGAACCGTTTAGAATCTTACGAATCGATAACCGTTAGTTCATAAATTTACCATGAGACGTCGCAAATTGATAAATTGGCGAAAATGTGGGCGTAAAATAATACATTTATAAATATACATTTCCTAGGAAATTTGTAAACTCTCGTAGGATTCTAAACGAGAGATAAATTGTATTATTTTACGCCCATATTGTATTATTTTCATACAAAGCGAAGCTTGACACACATGCGTAGCCTCTCCATGGGCCGCAATGGAGCAGGGACTTTATTCCGTGGTGGCTAGCGTGGCTGTTATATTAATGTTTATCCCACCCATCGCATGTTCATGTTCTTTTATTGCTATTCCACAATCTACAATAGTTTCAAATTGCCAGATGTGGCTATATGTATTATTGTGACAGCTAAGAGGAATTAAGCGTACAAACGTCTGCATACAAACTGAGTACTATCCCTATAAGTTATCTGATCTTTATGATGTTTTACAATGTTTTAAACTTAGTAAAAAGCTACATTTGCATATTTTAATTTTTTCAAAAATCTTTTTCATTTTTATAATAACTTTAAATGTATATTGTATAGTTTTTTTTACATAAACATTCTAATATAAAGTTTGTTTAAGAAATAGGAGTGGAAAAACTTTTTCTCGTTTGTATGGAGACGTGTTCGCCATCATCATCATATCAACGAGCGAGAGACGTCCACTGTTGGACATAGGCCTTCCCCAAGGATCTCCAAACTGAACAGTCCTGCGCTGCCCACATCCAGCGGCTTCCCCCGACCTTTACCAGTTCATCGGTCCACCTTGTGGGGTCTACTATAGATTTATTATTACTGACGTTTATAGATTGACAATGAATCAACTAAGGTGAGACCAAAAAAATACACCGATGTGTGCGTAATGCACATGTGTGCATGAAAAATAGTACCGCAGTCTGACAGTTGCTGTCTTTTCTACGTGACTGACAGGCCTCCTTAGGCCGCCTGCTTGTACGTGAAATGGTCTCGTCTATCTATCTCGCTCTAATATACACGTTAGTATGCTCTTTATCTTTTATATTGCTGATCTACAGTTTCCTATATCTATGGGGTCTACCAACGCTGCGTCTCCCGGTACGCGGCCGCCATTCAAGAACCTTTACGCCCCCTTGTTGGTGCTCGCCGTACTATGCTCTTAATGATATTAAAATGCCAGTCCCTCTGTGGTTGAGGATTCCAGACGAAGCTCGATCCCATCTTCGGCTTTATCATCACTTATTATCATGTGAGATGAAGGCTAAGAACTCCCTTTTCAAACGTAAATAAAGATCCCTGAACTTGTGGTCTAAATTTCTTTATTTCGAAGAAATTATACTCACTATCGTATTTACATCGTGATATTTTAACCATGACAAATATTTCAAGGTGTGAAAGTGTCACTTAATACCAACCATTCTTGCTATGGTTCCAACCATAGATTCATAATTACTGACGTTTATAGATTGGCAATGAATTGACTAATGTGTGAGTAATGCGCATGTGTGCGTGAAAAATAGTACTGCAGTCTGACAGGACAGATGCTGTCTTTTCTACGTGACTGACAGACCGACATAGGCCGCCTGCGTGTACGTGAAATGGTCTCGTCTATCTATCTCGTTCTAATATACGTCTTAGTATGCTTTTTCTCTTTCACATGCCCATCTACAGTTTCCTATATCTATGGGCCCGAAATTGAAATAGGGGAAAAAATCAGTTGTCCCATGTATTTTGGTTACATAAGTGGTGCACTTTTGTATGAAACAACTATTTTTTTTTCGAGTTTTCGATGTAGGTCCTGCAACAAGAGTTGTTTTTATTCACTGACACATTCACACCTTGAAATATTTGTCATAGTTAGAAAATTACGGTGTACTTATAAACACCAAAACTGAATTTATTTAAAATTGCACTTTCAGTTTTGTAAATTGTGTCGTAGTGCCATTGTTATAAGGGTCTTAATCAGAGAGCCACAATCAAAATTTCCATGAAGGCATAGTTATTGTATTTATTAAAAATAGAAAAGAAAAGTAAGTAATAACTAAGTCTTTAATTACATAATAATGCCATTTATTAAGTATTGCAACAACTTTACATAATACTATTATATTTTCAACATCAATTGTTTTTAACATTATTACAATATTATATGAATGCAAGTTTAATTTATATATTACTCTTACTCTAACTGAATTTAAGGTGAGAGTAAAATTGATCACAATTTATAATACCCAGCCCTATAAATTTATGATCAATATCATTTCACGTACTTCATTTAAAGTATATTACAGATTATTAGAATTTTAATAATTGAATCGTTATATTAATTGAAGTGTTTTAAATTCCGGTCAGTTCTTTTGAATTTTGAATCCTATGAGTTCGGAGTTAAATGTTAGAATGATAGTGTCAAAATTTTACATTCCTTATTTAAGCGCGCTTTGCTTTCAAAAGAGCTTTTTAAATATTTAATAAGTTTAAAATTCGTGTCTATATTTAGCTAACATTTAAAATACACGTAAGGAAATATATTGTACGTTCGATTAAAATTCATATACAGTTATACACATAATTAAATTTAATGCACCAAATCTTTAGCCTCATCAAGGAGCGTGAGCCGAGACATTTTGGAATTTAAAAAAAAGTATTCACTTAAGAATCTAGAAACTTAATTTTTAACTATGATGAGATTTTATGGAAAATTTAAGAAAAGACCGCATAACCTGCTAACGAATATTTTTGCATAATTTAAATAGTTAGTTATTTGAAATTTACTTGAAATAATGAGAACGTTCCAAAAAAGTTGCTAATTTATAAATTAAAAGAGAACAGCCAAAGGAGATCGAAATAAGTTTTTTCATTGTTAGTGAATTTGATAATCGGAATTATACAATGAAATTAAAATTATTTGACAAATTTTAAACACAATCATGGGTTGAAATTTATTGAACAGAGTTTTCAATTTCAAACTGCATAGAACTCTAATCAGCAGGTTTGAACTAAAACTTAATTTAGAGTGATTTCACAATGAACTGGCCATGAAGTGGCAGAATTCCACAGAACATCAAGATCACACATTACGATTGGCATTCGTGGCAGGTATCCACGGACCTTTTCCTTCTTTCTTCTTCGTATTCGTTCTTCTCTGCTTCTTCGCTGTCGCGACCAAGCCTGATGAAGTGGTCACGGGCCCTGCTTTTCCTTTGAGGTATACCGCTAGCATCTGATTGTTCGTACCCAGTCCTGTCATCATCGCTCGATCTGCCCAGCCGGACAAAACTGGGATCTCTGCCAAATCTGAGGAAACTAGCTGATCTCTTTTCCATGTCTTCGTCGTAATTACGCAAGAGAGCGTACAGATCGTCAGTTGTTATGGTGACTGGTTGTGAGCGACCGAAGCGAAGGAAACTGTTGCCTCTTCTAGTGGGGGGTAGGAAGGCGTCGCGAAGGTCAGCGGCTGATGGCTCTTGAGGGTAGGAACGTCCAAACCTGGGAAAGAGAGAATAAAGTTTAAAAAATTGTACCGATATAAAAAAAAAATCGGGAGTGGTCTTCCCTTGACTTTCTCGTACACCGGAAATGACTCAAAAGTCGATAGAAACCTTATATTTCGATGTCATACACGCGTGTTAAATTTTGGTCACCCATCCAAGTACCGACCGCGCACTTGGTTGCTTAACTTTTGTGATCGACGACTCAAAATATGATAGAAAACTTATAGAATAATTTTATTTTTGCGTTTACAAACGCGTAAATATTAATACTAGAAAAATGCACTGAAAAAAATCGACTTGCCTCAGGCGGGACTCGAACCCGGATTGTGGAAGATTTTGTAAGGGATTGTGGAAGGGTTCGAGTCCCGCCTGAGGCAAGTCGATTTTTTTCAGTGCATTTTTCTAGTAGAAAACTTATATTTTGATGTCATACACGCATGTCAAATTTGGTGAGGTCGAATTTTTTGACGATTACAAGACTCTCTTTACTACGTATACGAGAAAGTAAAAAGAAAAAGTCTTGTCCAGATCAAGAGTCCAACCCGCGACCTTCTGCTATCCGTGCCACTGTCAATATCTCTATTTAGATGATGATGATAAATACTGATAGTACCTTATCATACTGCGGTCTATAGCACTTCGTCTTCTAGCTTCCAGGTCTGGGGATCTTCTAACAGGGGTCGCTGAGGAGCTGACCACCAACCACAGCGCTGCAAGCACCACCACGCTCTTGGAGTAGTTCTTCATGGTTGCAGGATTCTGGATCAAAGAAAAACGTCTAGTTTATACAGGATGATCAATCGAAATGGCTCAGTAGGGAGAAATCTGAAACTCTGAGAGATAGCGATATCTGCTCTCAGGGACCAAGGCGTCGATTTTAGATTTAATAATAATGGCATTCAAATTTCTTTAATAATACAATTTATCTCTTGTTTAGAATCCTACGAAAGTTTATAAATTTCCTAGAAATTTATAAACTTGCAGATCTTGTTATCTTCCGGTGACCACATCAAGAATAGAGTACAGTAGTAATTTAATTTTTGTTTGGGAAAGTATTTCTGGAAGACTGCAGATAACACAACCTTTATGCCACAGAGCTGGCAACCATATCCAACTATCAGCAGCTTAGCTCGTCTTTTTCAAATCATTAAGCAGCTCGTTTAATTAGTCCACCAGTTAATAACCGCCGATTACAGCGCGTGAAGTCGTTAACGCGGGTTTAATGTCAACTAAATCTTTTAACAATTCTTAGTCACTTTTAATAGGGATGTAATAACAATAAAAGTGACCTCAAGAAGCGCCTTTTTATGTGCCTTGTAAGCGGAGAAGAAGCTAATATATTTTTTTACAACAATGATGACAAACAAGCTTTGTAATTGGCCTGATGTTAAGTACTCCTTTTAAAATAAGAGTCTACTCATGATTGAGCGAAATCAATTGACCTATAGCTATTCAAGTTTTGATTGCATAGGTATTTGCACTTTTGTATGGAATCCCAGTCACCCTGTATGTATGACGTAACCAGATCTAAGATAGACAACTTTAGTTAAAGAAACTGTCAACTCAGTTGAAATAACTATCAACTTTTTAATATTTTTCATTAAACGTTGTCAGTTGCGGCAACAAAAATGCCCAGATTTTAATGTAAACTTTTTAAATCCATGGTCAACTATCAGGCACTGCGAAGAGGGAGTTAAAACATTCGACTTGCCGATTGGGGTAACCAGCAACTTGACACAACTAGTACGAATTTGACAGTGGTTAAGTGCGTTAATTTCAAACTGATTATGACCTCACCTCGAGTGGAACCATAATGTTTATATTATTTTATAAGAGAGGCTCACTCAATCCACGCACATATCAGGACCAGATCAAATAAAATTTTTGAAAATAGATTACTAAAAATACTCCTGCCATGTTTTTGCGCCGGGACTCGACCTTTCGCTATCTGAACAACAACTGCCAACTGAGGTACACAGTTTTCTTATTGCGTCATGAGATGACGTATGCCTAACATTTATTGTTTCTAAACTTGAATAAAATTCCCACTGTTACACTTTCCGAAGAAATCTTGTTAAAGAGCATTAACAAAAAACTTTGAAAAGCAATTACCAGTTACCTGGTGCACAATATAAAAATATTGCAACGTAAGTTGAAGAAGTTAACTACGATATGGTGAGACTGTGGTATGGAAGTTGTAATAAATACGTTTTGATTTATGATCGATACTGACTTGTAGTATACAATGACGATAAGGTGGTCGATAGGTCCGGAACCAATAGTTCCTCTCCCTATAAGCTGGTTCAAACGCAGGATTTTAGAATACTCTCACCTAGTACATGATAGATATTTGAACACCGTAGAGACTTGCCGAAAAGCGATATTCTTTCTACCGTATATCAACCCAGGGGGCTTAGACAAGTGGGAATCGTTTTATTACGATAAGATATCGAAATTCGTCATCATCGGCCATATTGATTAGTTATCCACAGCGTCTTAGCTTGCGCTACCAACTTACATAGAGCTACGATTGGCCACGTGATTTGACGACGGCTTAAGTCAATCCCATACATTTTGTTCTAATCAAACTTCGTTATCGTTTCTATTTGTTACTTTGTATGCAGGCCCTGGGTTCACTAAGAAATCATTACAGAACAGTTAAGTATGCCTGATCCACCTGCAGTCTGGGAACGTAGCAACTTTAACAATAGTTATTTGTTCAACCAGTGAGCAAAGTTGTTTTTTGCTGCGACTCACTGCGCTCAGTAGTCTATTTATGAATTCTAGACTACTTCGCTGGTTCGTGATTTAAAGGCAAGAGACAAAAAAAAAATTGCTCTCGTGTAAAACATAAAATTTTTCAGCTCTCCAGCGAGAAAATTGTTATAGGTGGAAAAACAAGAAAGTATAATACATGACGTATATTAGGCTAAAATTTAGTTTTAAAAATAAAAGTAAAATTACTGCCCTTGTGTAGGTTGAACGTTACAGCCTTGTTTGGAGCTCGCAGCAAAAAGCGTTTTTGCTTCGAGATTTTACGAAACAAAAGAGTTCTTTTGGTGCTGGAGAGGTGAAAACATCTTTTCAACATAGGTGTAACTAGCCGTCCACTGTGCAGAGCCTGCGTGGCTTTGGAAGAAACAGCTACGTTCTGCCGGAGTGCAGAGAGAATACCGAACCCCCATACAAAAGTTAAAAAAAAGGGGTTGTAGGCGCAAGCGAGTTTCACCAGGAACTCATTGGTTACTTTTTTGGACAAAATTGTGGCACATTAAAAGTTCCTTTGCCATGATTTCACAACATACTAAAGTGTTAAGTTATTACTCTATGACATTTACAAGAATAGTTTTTCCAACCGTAAATGCTACCCCAAGAAAAATAACAACCATGGCGAGATTTTATCAACAACTTTATCTGTCGTCACGTTTTACGTGTTTACGCAGTTACACTTGTTATTGATGCAGAAAACAAAAAGAAATAAAGCTAACATAACCTACGCTACCTCCTAGACTAATGAAGTACTGCTGGTGGGTGGTGATTGAAAAAAAAGTTTAAAACATTTCACAGGGCATCGTTTGCGAGAAATAAACTACTGGGGAAACTAGTTAATTATGGTATTAGCAAAGAACTGAGGAGTATCTATTCCAAGGTAAGCATAGATTTTCTTGATGGGATTTTTTAAAATCTCAAAATCTATATATATAAAAATGAATGCTGACTGACTGATTGACTGACTGACTGAAATATCAACGCACAGCCTAAACAGCTGGGTCTAGAGATTCCAAATTTGGTACGTAGGTTCCTTAAGAGGTCCAGGGGTGCACTAAGAAAGGATTTTTGGAAATTCACCCTTTAAGGGGGTGAAAAGTTAGTATGGAAATCCGTCATTTTTAAAGTAAAATCCATAAGAATTAGTGCATGGTCTTTCAGTTACAAATTAAGAAAGATGTATTTTAACATTTTTAGAAATTCAATCCCTAAGGGGGTAAAATAGGGGATGAAAGTTTGTATGGAAATTCGTCATTTTCTAAGTAAAATCCATAAAAATTTGTAGGTATATGGCGCTTGGGTTGGAAGAAATAATAAGAAAATTTAAATGCTGCCCGAAGTATCTATTCTAAGCGGACGAAGTCGCGGGCAAAAGCTAGTTATACATAAGAAAGGAAAATAATATTTAATTTATTTGTAAATAACTTAAAACATTTAAAACAGTATCATAGATGTGATTTATAAAGAGGTTTTTCTGATACTTAGTTATCGTTTGTTGTTATATCTGATATTGATAATAAAATCAAATCTGAAATGTATTCAGCAATGAGAGATGTGCGGAATTTATTTTAATAATCTCCCAAATATTCTGAATTTGAATAATAATCCAGATATTCAAATTGAAGATGGGATTGGTGTGTTAAATCGTACATTTTATGCAAGGAGCTTTCTATCTTCATGATTTTATGGGACAAAAATTAGCCTATGCGATATTTCGGTGCTAAATTGCATCCAGATCTCTGCAGCCGTTCTGGCGTGATTGAGTAAGTTACATCCATCCATCCACAGTTTCGCAATTATAAATAGTAATAAGTTAGAGAGATGCAATGCAGTCTGATACATCGCTTAACCCTTGAGACGACCTTAATGTTTAGATTGGCATCAAAATCTAATTGTGTTTGGTATCCAACCTTGAAATTCTAAATCCTAGCCACACCAATGTACCTACTGTCATATTTGTTACACGAAAAAACTGTTAACACGACATACATCAAACTGGATCTAACTACCTGAGTGGTGACCGATTTTGTAAGGCTTCCAAAGTCGAATCCTTCTAATATACTACCGAAATCAACTCGACACTAAAGTGATTTAGCAAGATTTAGGGATACAACTGTTTGTTATGACAGTAAATATGTGAGAGTGTGTGTATTACATCACACGGAGGCCTAATAATTGTAATGTCCATTTTGCTTTCGATTTATGACCTAGAAGCGTTATTTGACTGGCTTCTAATTTGTGTCAGCATTGTTATTCCTATCAACAGTCTAACTTTTAAAAATAAAACAGCATTAAACATAAGTTTCAAAATCTCTCACATATCACCGCTAGACTTTCCAATAGTTAATACAAATTACCAGCAAAACGCGTATATGTGGCGAACGTGTAACACTTTCAACCGTTTATGCAGAGATCATGACTTGGATCTGTTTAACACTAGTGTGGGGCGGCGAGAAATGCACTAAGCAGGCGTTTCTTTGGTAGATATAGAAAATAATCCTTATATCTTAATGTATTCACTCTACTCTATATTATGCATTGTTATATTTACGACAATATATTAACATATTATCGTACCGTTTCAACCTAGCTACCTATTGTATTTTAAGTAATGTTTAAGTGTTATGTAAGTAATTTAAGTGCTACTAGTGGGAACCTCTAATTGGAAGAAGCAATCTCAGTAGCAAGTTATATGTCTATTCAGTTGATAAGCTGTTGGTCTTCCTAAGACAAAAATTAATAAATAAATTAATTAATATTGGTCCTTAGAATTCTCTCCTGTTCTATTACGAGGCTCTGATCACTATACATAAAACATTCATTATGACCAATCCAATAAGCCCACATACGATAACTTTATTTTATAACACCGCAGATTCCAGGTGATGCTGCATCAGCAATCTCATTAAAGTTACATCAAACCTTTCGAATGTTGTTGTCGAGACGGATGAAGAACACTCCAAGGGGTGGATGAGGTGATTAATTTCGTATTTCCGATCACGAATTAAGTTGCCCCGTGTTATTAATATTGATACAATTGTTGTGTCTAAGTCACATGACTTTGGTCATGTTAACGAAACAACGTTTTGTTTTGAATTTGCAGTAAACCGTATTAAAGGGTACTAAAGGGTAGTAAACTTCCTCATTTAATCATTTGCTTTTAATTGTTTCATCCTTGTTGATCTTGGCTTTAGTGCATCTTCTCGCATGGATAACTTAAGCTCTAAGTTGCCTTATAGCTCTACAACATCTAATATTCCTATCCTATCTACATATATAAAAATCACGTTTTACAGTGTTTAAACTCGATGACTTCCAAATTACTCAACCGATGTTGATGATTATTTCTTTAATTTCCTAGATTTGTTCCAACTTAGGATATAGGATAGTTTCAATTTAAATTTTTAGTCAGAATATAAAATTTTAATTTTCCCATATAGAACGAAAGAGAAAGAAATAAATACATTTATTGGCCAACACGAAGACAAGTCAAGTAAAGCGTCGGTGGCGTAGTGCGTAAGAGCGTCGTCTCCCACCCGGGAGGCACTAGTTCGATCCCCGCCACGTACCAATGTGTTTTAAAATTTAGAATTCATATGTACGTTTAATCGACCCTTTTACGGTGAAGAAAAACATCGTGAGAAAACCTGCACACATCTATGAAGAAATTCTTAGGTTGTGTGTGAAGTCGACCAACCCGCACTTGGCCAGCGTGGTTGACTAAGGCCTAATCGCCCCTAATGTGGGGTAGGCTCGAGCCCCTCGGTGGGGACATATATGAGCTGTTGCTGTGATGTGACGTGACAAAGACAAGTAATAATAACAATAGCATTACAATGGTAAAAGAAAGAAAAATAATAAACAAATATAAAACAAGAAAAAAAAATGGCTGAAAGGTACTGCCTCAGCATTTGCTTCTGTGACATAGTGTCACAAAAACGCTGTTCTTATGGCAGGCCTTTTCCCTGTGACGTACGGATATAGTAAATACGATAATATAATATTGAAATATGTAAATGAAATAAATATGATATTATTATTAAGAAAATGTACACACAATAATAATTAAAACAATTGTCATAAAAATAAAATATTACTAAATATAAATGATATGGCTGACATATAAACTGTTCCTAAACCTCAGTTCCTACCTTTCAAACTGTTAATGGCGGTCCCGTCGGTCATCTAACTGTAATTATGGAAACAACGTGTAAAGGGTCAGCTAGGATCGTAGATTTATCAAAAGATATAATCAAATGATGTCATCACGTAAACAAATTCGTATTCATCATACATAAACCTTTGTCCCTACCAAGATTTGAACTCGAACTGTTTGATGTATAGACAACGTTACTGGTGGCTAAAGCACGACGGGCGTCTGGGCGTTTCATAAATCGCAAACTTATTATGTTATTTTTTTTTATCTTTACATTACTGTACACTAACAACGAAAGACAATATACAAGACATAATATTATGTTAATGGTACAATGGGCGGTCTTATCGCAAAGAGCAATTTAAAAACTCATTCTTTTTGCTAAAACCCGTAAACCTATTTTGCGTAAAACGCTCACGAGATATAAACAAAAAACGATAATAAATTAATCCTTAATTGAAAGTTAGTAATCATAAATCGTTTTCGTTCCGGTGGTAATGAATCACTAACAGACAGTATGGCATAGCCGAGTCACGGGCGCCATTGAAGGCAAGGTCTTAGCGGCAGACTATACGGCGCCGGAGGTAGTGATGTCCAATTGATTAATCGGTAGAACTATCGATAGACCTTGAAATAATAGTCGAATACCTACTTAAAGTAACAATACTTAAGCAATATCTAGAAAGTGAAATATCTAGTTGAGTGAATTAAAAGACAATTAGTATAAATATATTGTATCGCAATGTAATCGCATAAGACACTTATATCACGATATCGTTGAATAAATAATGGTTTGTTCTTTTTAATATTTGCTTATATCACCGGTTTTTGTTATTAAAAGGCCTAGAAAATCATCTTGTTTGTTGGTAAGTGGAAGTGGAGCTCAAAAGCGAAGATAGTTCACAAGAAAAACCGCTAAATAGTTCACGAGAACAAATGAAAACTCATATTTTAACTATTAAATCTACATTTCCATTGTAATAATCTTTATTTTTCTCCCCTAGTGCTAATTTTAATGTTTAACTTGCGAATCAACAGGTATTTAAATAACAGTATAATAATATAGCACTGTCTTATGATTTGCTTTCTTAAGGGTATTGGAATAATGAACCAACTTGCAGGTCGTCAAGGTAAAGTAGAGGCTAGTGTGGCTCACATATTTACTATCCCGCACTAGCTATTTTTGCATTGGAATTCCATTTCTATTTACTATCAATTGAGGCGGAGACATTCGTTAGACCTTTAAATAAACATATAAAAATAATGAGAGTTTCTAGAAACTTTTTATCTGAGCTGCATTGCTTTTACAATAGGCTGTTTATAAAAACCCTTTATTACGTATACTTATGTTTTTGAACTCTTATTATGCAATAATTATAGAATGTTGCACCTATACATGCGTAATTATGAAGCACCAAGTACCAAACATTGTCGATTCATTTTTGCTGTTGTAAAATTTAGTAATAATTAGATCTATACACTAAAGTCTCGCGTTTTTTCAAAGTATCGATATTTTTATCGATACTTTGAATGCACTATGCAGATTACAGGAACCGAGTTTCGGAGTGTTCAGACACACTACTCACAGAGTTGTTTGTATTTATACGTTGACAGTAGTTCAAGTTCAAATTAAATATACAAGCTCACATATTTTACTTATTTTAAGTGGAATAATCACATAGTTACCTAACTATGTGACTATTTGCGAAGCTGTGTAGCAGAGAAAGAGATGTGCTATCAAGATGCACCGCCACGAAATATCTGTGAGAGGAAGATGTACAGCTCAGAACTGAACGTCTTATGGGAAGACATCCATTGCTCCAATCCATTGCAGGCATTCTTCCATATGCCTGGAGTGTACTTTCGGACGTATACCACCAACATGCGGAGCGTAGGGCACGTCGACGGTTTTTAGTGGATATGTTGGAATCCCAGAGAGCCCCATATAAACCCTAGTGATGCCCGTCATCTTAGCCGATATAAAATCTTTTCCGTCGCAAGAAAGGGCATTCTTCTATAATAAAAGACATCACATTTGAACCCGTTTCCACCAGTCCTACGCTATGTGGACCAATGAATATGATTAGTGGATATAAAACGCATCCATAGCAACTTATCTAGCAGCATATCTGATGGAAAATCAGCCTAATGGTGAATAAGCTATTTTTTTTAAAAATACCGCCTTCAATACTAAAAACGGAGACATAAAAATTTTGTTTATAAAAATCTATTTTTTTTTAGGTCGGTCCCAAATGCAAGGGACAGCGTTTATTCCAAATATTGAGGTTGGCACCGACCTCAAAAAACATTTAGATTTTTATGAACAAAATTTTTATTTCCTTGTTTTTAGTTTTGAAGACGGTTTTTTTTATTTCAAAATAATTAACTTTTTGCTTTTTAGTGTTTTAAGTATAGACATTTTCAAATTTTCAGGACACCCAAGTGATAAGACTGCGATATCATCGATGTCAATTAAATAGGCATTATTAGGGATAGCTAAAAAACTACTTATCAAATGTCGATCAACTTTAAATGGGACCACATGACAAGCACCAGCTTCCAAAGGTGGAAAGACTCTTCAAAATCGGTACACCCAGTAAAGAGTCATGAGGTAACAAAAATAAAAAAAAACTTCAAATTCTTTACACCTAATAAAAATACCGTCTATTCTTTACACCCTTAACAAATATAGTGAACTTTTTGTTGACAAACATCCCTGTCGATATACCGAAGGCTTTTATGATTGTTCTTAATACGGAGACTTCTATTTGTCTATATTGTAACTGAAGAACTTAGTACACACTCGCACCAATTACCTAGCCTCATTTAGGGGTCATTAGGCTTTTTTAACGGCTGCGAACGTTGCGCTTCGTCTCACTTAGTGTTAACATAAGATAATAGAATGAGATCCCAGAACTGCCAGACAGTTCGTTTTTTTTTCTGTTTTTAATACGCTTATGTTAGTTTCATTTGTAAGTGTTTTTATGTATGTAACTGACTCGTTTGGGCTCGATTTTGACCCACTTTAAACGGTCAGATTTTATTTAAATTGATAGACTTATCAAAGACCGATGACATTACAATAATTCGATAAGAATATCCCATTATCCTGATAAAAATCACCAGGACTGGAAGGGCCATTATCAAACACGACTCTGCCCATACTGGGCAATGAAATGTCTCCTCCACTCTGAGGACTCTTAACGCTCATTTCGAGGCAGGCAGGGCACACTATTGTAGACTAGTGTCACTAGTGTTTGTTGTTCCGATATTTGCTGGGTAAAAAACAGGATATAATAGTAAATTATATAATGCATAGCTCAGATTACGACAACTTATAACACCATGGCCAAAACTTTAATATCATATTATGTGTTTTTGTTGACGTAAATTATATCTATAAGCAGTGTGTTAGCTTGAAAACAACATTTGAGATATCATCTTGACATGGCTCGTTCGTTAGCCTAGTTTCAATCGCTATTTATAGTATCTTAGAAGAAAAACAAGGGATATTTTGTAACAACCTACTTTATAGTGTACTAGATACTCCCACGCGGTTTCACCGGTGTATATCCCGTTCCGTTCCGTATCATATAAAAACCCTGGAAGTCTATTCTAAGCATTGCTAAAAGAATTTTCAAAATCGGCTCAGTAGTTCCAGAGAATACTTCCAACAGGCAGACTCACAAACTTACAAACTTTACTGTTTTATGAGTACCTAGACTAACAAAATGTACTAGACTTCACTTTCGTTTAGATGTTGATAGAATATTAGTTTAAGTTAAGTTTAGTGGATAGAAGTATCTCTGGCAATTTTATTTAACTTCCTCTCCTATTTTTTTGGGAACGGTATCCTACATCTTTTTGGTGAAGGACCACGCGATCTGCCTTCGATGTTCCCAACTACAATCAGTTTTTCCAAACTTTCGTAGCTTCTCAGCACTATGTGGCCGAAATACAAAAGAATGCGCTGTTGCATCTTGCCATATGGTTGACCTACGAAATTTGATTCAATGTTATCGAGGACTTTTGTAATCATTATCTTAACAGCCTTCATAATTCGAACCACTGCTGGGACACAAGTCCTCTCCTTGTCATCGAAGGAGGTTAAGGCAGTAGTCTACCACGCTTGCCCAATGCGAATTGGTGTCACATCCTACGACACCCATTGGAGGATATGTGGTGAGACTATTCTACTCTGCCGGCATCACAATGGTCACTTTTGTAATATAAAATTAAAACTAAATTTAAAACTTACACTTATTACAAGGTACTAAGGTGCACCTTACCACTTTAAGTTGTTCAAAGCAATCTGTTTTTTCATATTTTGGCTTCCGAAACCGAAATATAAATATTCTTGGTCTTGTAGGTATCTCGATGCGAAATAAAAACTGTTTAATGTTTCTATTCCAAGGAAAAAATTACTTTAAAGAAATACTCCTTTTAAGATTGGAAAGAAAATAATTTTCCGTGACAAAGCTATCTTGAATTTGTTTCTCTATTTCTTTTGTTTATTTCTGAACGATTTAAGATAAGAAAAAAGAAAGGTCAGTGTCCTCGAGCTGTATGGACTAGATGCCTTTGCTTGAAATAGAAAGCATAAAAGTTTTATGTAGTTATTTTGTTTTAATATTATAGTACCTAATTACTTCTTAATTTCACGCAGTTACGCGATACATAAATAAATGTATCCACTGTTGACAGTTCAGCATCTTAGTCCCTACGCAATTCCGTGGCCTTGCATTTTTGTGGCAGAAAAAAGAAATTAGAGTGTTTGGCGGGTAATCATGGCGTCTGGATGTCGATCTTTATTTCGATAATTCAAAATTGCTTCAGAGTGGATTTTGTGCAGTGAAAGTGGTGTCGTTTTGTTGCATAAGCATCCGTGTTGACGAACAGTTATGAGGAATCATTGAAATAAAGGTTTTGTGTATGTGGCGTTGAGAATTGTATAGTGGTTGGAAATCCCACTATACAATTCTCATCAGGCACCATCATGAGGTCTGTACCATGCATTTCTCGCCAAGCACTCCCTAGATGCATTAAAAAGTGTGGCACCCACATTTTAATGCAAAAATCAAGAAAGAAGATGAAACTAAAGACTTGGCTGTATGGGCTTGATCCCTTTGCCGTCCCGTAACAGGGAAAATTTAACCAAAAAAAAAAAAAAAAAAGAAATTAGGAGTGTTTGGCGGGAAATCATGGCGTCTGGATGTCGATCTTTATATCGATAATTCAAAATTGTTTCGGAGTGGATTTTGTGCAGTGAAAGTGGTGTCGTTTTGTTGCATAAGCATCCGTGTTGACGAACAGTTATAAGGAATCATAGAAATAAAGGTTTTGTGTATGTGGCGTTGAGAATTGTATAGTGGTTGGAAATCCCACTATACAATTCTCATCAGTCACCATCATGAGGTCTGTACCATGCATTTCTCGCCAAGCACTCCCTAGATGCATTAAAATGTGTGGCACCCACATTTTAATGCAAAAATCAAGAAAGAAGATGAAACTGAAGACTTGGCTGTATGGGCTAGATCCCTTTGCCGTCCCGTAACAGGGAAAATGTAACCAAAAAAAAAGAACAAAAAAAGAAATAAAAAAAATTTATAACGTATTGCAAAACGGCGCGGCGGATTGTAGTGAGACTTAAGTGAGATTTGTATGTGTCGCAGGATGATTTGTTAAATCGTATATTCGCTAAAATCCTAGGAACATTTGACTTTAAAAAATTATTTTAGGTTTTATTGACGATTTTTGGTACTTAATTGCTAACTACTTTTTTCTAATAACCCGGATTTCGTAACAACCCTATGACATATACGAAACTAATTTTTTTTCAAAAAATAAAAGTAGTTACATATAAAAATTAAAACCTCAATAAATATTTGAGAGAGAAAATGTTCGATGTTTCAACTTACACAATCGACCGTCATTGCGTTCGCTATACAAGCGCACCCATTTAAATTTACATAAATTTGTTAAACGCCTCGAAATCAAATTCTGTGTTTCCTCGTCGCTTTATCGCATATCTACAATATTAATTAAATCCTACTAATATTGTAAACGCGAAAGTTTGTATGGATGTATTATTATTATTATTATTGATGCATGTTTGTAACAACTCAATGGATTTTAATGAAACATTACAATAATATAGCTAAGAGCAGTTAAGAACACCAGGGCATATGGGCTATAATTTATACTAATACTGCGTAGACGAAGTTGTGGGCAGAAGCTAGTAATTCATAAAAAGACGTTAAAATCATTAACACGAGTACATACTATAGATATAGACAGATTATATTATTATTTTTTACAAAAAAAGAACTTGAAATAACTCCAGCCCACTTAATGGTAAGCAGTGAAGTTAAATAGCAAAGACGATCATTTAAGCTCTCCAGCCACCCTCGCCTTGCCGAACTGCAAGGTGCTTCTCTACGCTTCTTTTTAATGAACTAGGTTTATAAGAAGGAACACGTTGTACTGGGCGTGAATTCCATTTCTTGATTATACGACAAAGACAAAAGCTGTAATTTTTAGTTCGTGTAGGAATCGAAGCCACCGTTTGTTGGTGACAACCACAGATTTAATAATACAAGGAGATAGGCCAAGCCGGCGTTTAACTTGCGACAAGTGTATGCCCTGTGGGCATACATTTCCGCCACTTCGCCTTCCGATAAAGTCAAGTGAATATGTAACTCAGCGAATTGACCGATCTCCTTTGCGGCTGTGCTAACTTTCATCGCTTCGCAGTCCTTAAGACGCGCGCAATGAATAGTGTATATTACGGCATGCTCCATTAGAACTTATGTAGTACGGCCGCTGATTGCGACACTCTGTCTTCATATGAACTCGGCGATTCGACCGATCTCCTTAGATTGGTATATCTGTGGTGACAACGTAAGCAGGCACTCAAAGTTCGAGAATAATACAGCAAACACCGTCTTCATACAAAATACCTAGTTTTTCTTCCCCTAATTGTTATCCACACACTAAAATTTTCAATTTTTTAAATGTTCTCATAAAAATTTTTTATGTAAGTAGTCCAGTTTCAAAAGCATATTATTTTCAAATTTATTCTTTTATTTTAACGCGTAATAATAACGCTCGAAAATTGCATGTTACTTTGTCGTAGCCTTAAAACGAAGGGCTTAAAAAGAAGCTTAATTCAAGAAAAAGATTTACTAGCTCAAGTCCCAACTTGAGAACAAAATAAATTAAGTACTAAATTGCGACCATCCAAAGATCTTTCAGGACTCCATCGCCATTAAAGTCGTTGGAACATTTCACTCCTCTGGTTCTGTCACTTCAGTATATTAACATGAGCATCGTACAGGTGAACAGTTTTTATATTTCAAACATTTTTTAATTATTTGTATGTTTGTAACGAGTAAACTCAAAAACTACTGTACCTATTTTAATAAAATTTTGTACAAATATTTATTAGACTTTGAGAAAGGACATAGGCTACCTTTAAGGTTGAAAATGTATTAGTGTAAGAAATTTGACAGTTTTACGTAGTCTGACACCAAAGGGAATTTTATTAACCTTTAAAAATTCAATAATTAGAAAACAACAGTTTATGACGTAATTTGAGAATCGATACTAGAACATTGTCAAGTTCTTATAATCGGATAGTTCAGTTGGATAAGTGTCGCCCGAATTTCGTCAGGTCGCGGTTTGTAGCCGAGTCTCAGAAGAATCATTCAGGATGTTGTCAAGTTTTAATTTTATTATTTTCACTGTTTTGGGCGGAAATTGCCATTGATTTGAAATATACTTTTGATTTTCACAGTTTTGCCGCTGAACCCTAATAAAACCGAGTTCGCAATCTAGTTTTTCCTTAGTAAGAGCATTTTCCTACAAATGGAAATTCTTCGTGAACAATATTATTTTTAAAACAGACGAACAATGAGTTCCTACGCATATTTTTATTTTTTGTAGTGTTTAGAAATCCTATTTTAATTGGTGATTTTTAATAAATGTTTTTCGTGCGAGTTCCAAAAAAATCCCCAACCTATACAAGGCTATTTCAGTTATAAAGAATAATGACAATTAATATTGAAAATTTACAAAACCATTTAATTTGAGTGCACATGAAGTATTTTTACCCGAACGTCTGAGTAATTTAGAGAGTAAAATCTACCCTGTTTGTTGTTTTTTTTGTTGGTTTACTGAAGGTTTAGTGCCTTTTTGGTTTGATCCGTTAGATACCCCTTTGGTTGATGACAGACTGGCCTGTCACTATTCTGCACTTTTTCCTCATAGATAACCAAGTTTGATAACAAGGAGAAATAATTCTTCGTAGCTAACTCGGTTATGAAAAAGGATTTTTTTTCTTTCTTGTTACCCTTGTTAATAATCAAACGGTCACCCCATTCCCCTTTTTAGGAGTAAAATTTTGAAAAAAACTAAAATACGTGTTTACTTCGTTTAACGATAGGAGTCGGTAAGTACTCCTGTGAAGTTACAAATTAATAGTATAACTAATCTTTATAAATATTACTAGCGACCCGCCCCGGCTTCGCACGGGTGCAATGCTTATGTAAATATGCATGTATTATACATATAAACCTTCCATAAGAATCACTCTATCTATTAAAAAAAACCGCATCAAAATCCGTTGCGTAGTTTTAAAGATCTAAGCATACATAGGGACAGACAGACGGCGGATAGCGACTTTGTTTTATACTATGTAGTGATTAAGATTTGGGGTTGCCTACTACCCCGTGCGATTATTTCTGTGATTTTATTCGTACAATAGTGTATTTATTTCTTTCTTTTATTTTCTTTGCCATTGTCCAATAAACTAAAGTCCGTCATTGCAGACAAAGAACCAACATTTTCTAGTGTAAAGTTAGATAAGCATTAGTCCACAAAATGTATCTGCAAGTTGGCTGATTGAATGAAACGAGACAAGTTAACGCAGGATGTAGGGCTGTGGGTTTGTTGTATGCGGATTTGACTCTTATCTCTTAAGGGTTAGGTTCAAAACTGCACTGAGTAAATTATTTAGAAGTTTAATCCTCTCATAATTCTTAATTAGGTATCTCTCTGTAAGTTTTGTCTAAATATTTGAGTAAATAATTAATTAAATTAAATAATTTCTTAATTATGAGAGGTGAAAAGTTGTGTTTCACACGAGAGAATTTTTTTTTGTCTCGTGCCTTTAAATCACTCATTGCGCTCAGTAATCGATTCTAGACTACTTCGCTGGTTCTTGATTTAATATTGGCACACGCAGTAAAAAAAACTTTGCTCACTTGTTGAACAAGTAACTATTTTATTGCTATTATTAAAATGTTATCGTGTTTTATACATCATAAGAAACCACGCATATTCGTATTCATTAACATCACATTCTTTGTGACATGCTGATCTTTTCTTCGCATTACATGTTCATACCATGTGAATCTGCTATCTCTCAATCTTTCTGCCACCGGTGCTACTTCAAACTTCACTTCTCTATAAATTATGGTTACAAATCTGTAATTGTTTATATATGAAACTCAGTTATCATAAAATTAATTGTTAATATCGCTTTATGCTATTCAATGTCCGGGTACATCATGCACAATATAAATGCAGTGTCTCGACTTAGATTGACTTACAATAGGTGCTGTGCTCGGCACCTCTGATAATGTCTCTGTCGGCGTGTGAACTTTTATTGTTAACAAGCCAAGATCTAAACTAAATGTCTTATATTGTTTCGTGTTCAGTTGAACTGAAAGCTGTGCTGGTTTCAGGGAACAGTACAGGAAGACACGTACGCCAGCTCAATGTTTTTACGTCTGTCTATAATAATTGACGTTGGAGATAAATCGAATCGTATTGGAAAAATTGTGACATATAAAATTTTTAATATAACGAAAAGGTTTGTGGGAAACGCCCATTTGTTTTGTATTCTAGTTTAGCCACAAAACTTGCTACAGTGAAAAGTTATAGCAGTCTTTTTTGGGCGGATATTGTGACCAACCTCTGCATTTCTATCAATGACGTAGAAATATCTAAGATTTCAACAGCATTTCGAATGCCAAATCGCAGTTGTGCAGTGTACGTGGTGTTGGCAGTTTCAACAACTGCATGCTAACGAAAGTTAGCATGGTCGACGTGAAGTCGACCTTCGAGTTTTTTTTTCAAAAATCCAATTATGCAGTTTTTGTTTTCATCAAAATCGGGCTTTGCGAGCTCATTTGAGTACTGGCCCTGAAGGCGCACTTGAAAAATTCACTGAGGTATAACAAAGCAATATGGCCAATGATGACGCATTTCGATGTATTAACGTTATGAAACGATTGTAGATTAGGTACAAAATGAAGTTAGTTGCGTTCGTTCGTTCTTCTTACTCTTTGCTATAACTTAAGAATCAAATAAAAAGTGTATGTACTCTCTTAAGAATAAGTATTCAGCCTTTGAACGCTGTTATATAAAAATCTTTAGTAGGAATAATATTTTAGTGCGACCGCAGTTGTCCTAGTAATATTTCTCGGGCTCGAGTTGCGTATTTTATTGTGCATATAAAATGTTAGAAACACGTATAGATAGTAGAAACCAGATAATGTCGTAAAATTCATGGCCTGGCAATATTATTAGTCGTACAAGATTGTCATGGTTTTTTCGTGTTTATGTGGAAATGGGAACAGTGAAAGGACGTAATATTTTGGCAAACTTCCCAATAGCACCACTGACCTGAAGTGAATCTAAACATGGTGTAATAAGGTTGATAATGCTGAATGTTTTCTGTGATTAATATTCATGGTCACAGCTCAAACTTAAGCGATTTTTCAAATTACTATCTACTTATTTAAATGCGGGTAAGTAGTTTAGTTTCCGGCAAACTCTTTTTGGGAACTCTTTTTTGAATTAAATTTTGTAATAAGATTATTTTTAGCATGGAAAGTACAACGTACTACAAATTAATTGTCATAACATAACATTGCTAGCGAGCTAGCGGACACATAACATTACCGTGCTTATGGTGATATTTGTTTGTCTGTATACCTAATGTGTGCGTTTTGCCTCTTTTTTCATAGTGTAATATTATTTTTAAGAATGTGCCTACCTGTGAGGACCTTTAATTAGCTTTTTGTTGTTTATGTTACGTTTATTTTAGAAATTAACAAAGATGAGATAAAAAATCTTAAATTGACTATATTATCATCATCTTAATACGCCTTTATAGCCCACTGCTGCATGGGACCCAAGGCCTCTGTTTGCCTCGAAGGAGGTTTAGGCAGTAGTCCACCACGCTTTCCCAATGTGTATGGAGTATAAGGTGATCAATACCCCTTTGCTGATTGACCATTAGTCGCCTTCTACGACACCCATTGGAGGATATGGGGTGATGCTATCCTACTCTTCCGGTATCACATAGCTCTTGAAATTAGGTGAGATCTAATTGTAGTTTAGAAGATACTAGTGGTCGCCGGCTGCTTCGCTCGCGTCAATGTCAGAAATCGCGCCTAAAAGTATCCTATGTTCTTCCCAGGGTCTAAAATCTACATGCCAAATTTCATTAAAATCGGTTCTGTGGTTTAGGCGTAAAAGTGACAGAGTTACTTTCGCAATTATAATATTACTTAGTAGGGAACTAGGGATTGCATGGGCATTACGATCTTGAGGGATTTGATAAAATAATTTCAGATAAGTACCTACTCGAAGAATCCTTAAGTGGGCATATTTTAAATTTATCACAAGTTTTAACAAACAAAAACAATTTTAAGTATTTTTTTGGTAATAGAGGAGGACTACCAGCAGATGTAATATCAGCACAGACAGTGAATAAATTTAAAAATAGATTGGACAAACACCTAGACTCGAGTTACAAAAAGTAACATCACAGTATATCAAAAACAGTAATACGTCTTCATGCAAACTGGCCGCTACCCATTAGAATGTGTGCGTGCGTACACGGCGCCGTGTACGCACGCACTGTGACGCACACATGACATAAAAATATGGGGGCGTAAGGTGGTCTCGCCAGTGGTCGTCATTGCAGATTCGCTCGCCGCTCGTTCCCGCCCGGCACATTTACGATAGCCCTAGCGTCAACGTAGAGTAGGCTAATAACTCGCCGACAGCCCGCAGATAAACTGCTGTTGTTGGGTAACACGAAACAAGTTAGTATTTGTTTCAACTGCCTGTTAAATAATGATAATAAAATTCAACCTCAAATATCTATAAGTCTTCATTTCTTTTACCAGATGGCTGTCATAAAAGTGAATGCAATAGTCCATTTTACCTATTACATTTGAAAAGGGTTTTTCTTGAAGCTAGATAATATGACAAGGTTATCGTTGTAAGAAAATTAAATCACAGTTTTTGACATTGACCGTAATTATGTTTCTATATTTGAAATTACATTTCCACAAAATTGTTTTATTTTCAATCACAGATATTAATAGACTAATTAGTGCATAGGAATAATTATGGATGAATAAATAAAATACTATTTGGTTGCAGTATTTGTTAAAGATATTCCTAGACTAATCCATTAGTCGCCTATAGGTATTGATCACCTTATACTACGTCCGCTAATCCGCATCGGGCAAGCTTGGTGGACTACTGCTTAAACCTCCTTCAATGACAAGGAGAGGCCTTGTGTCCCAGCAGTGAGTCGAATTGGCTGTTATCATATGAACAAACGGGATAGCTCTGTGATGCCGGCAGAGTAGAATAGCATCATCCCATATCCTCCAATGGGTGTCGTAGAAGGCGACTAATGGATTGGCAAAGGTATCACTTTATAATCTGTCTACTAATCCGCATCGGGCAAGCGTGGTGGATGACTGCCTAAACCTCCTTCGATGACAAGGAGAGGCCTTGCGGCCAGCAGTGGGTCGAATTATAAAGGCTGTTATGATGATGATGATATTGATGATTTCCTCATTAGTCACCATTGGGAACAAAGCTAGCGGTGAGGCCTACGAATACCCAACATGAGCTATTAAGAGCGCCCAAATACATTACAAAAAGAAATCTACGTTATCTAAAATAATGACGAACGCAGGTGTTCGTACAATACTGTTACGATATATCAATTACTTTTGTCAATTTAAAAGGGTAACAAAAACAATGTATGTTTAACTGCTTTACAATTTCGAATGCGAACGATTATGTCGAAAAATTACATCATATTATTTGAAATCTTCTTCGTCTTTTTGTCATAATTTTAGGGCCGGCCACCTGCCTGATATCAACCCTCATTGTCTAGTTGTAGGGTGGCTTGAAGTCTTATCATACTTATCAGCTCGCAAAGGAAACGTCCCTTTGGCTACGAAACGTCTACGGGATGTAACGGAGCGTCTCTTTTTCATAGTATAAAAAGGTGATAGGGTTCCGAGCTGATAAATGTGCTATGACCTTTACTGGCCACCACGTTGGTGACCCCTTGGGAGTTTGGCGGAAAACCATGGCGTCTGGATGTCGATCTTTGTTTCGATAATTCAAAATTGCTTCGGAGTGGATTTTGTGCAGTGAAAGTGGTGTCGTTTCGTTGCATAAAAGCATCCGTGTTGACGATGAGTTATGAGGAATGATTGAAATAAAGGTTTCCAAGCACTCCCTAGATGCATTGAAATGTGTGACGCCCATATTTTAATGCAAACATCAAGAACTTGAGCGACAGCGGGAAAATATCATAATGTAGAGTTTTTACTAACTTGAGATTGGCAGAAATGTTTTTCTCCTAATAAAACAACTAATTGCCTCTAAATAAAAGAAGAGGAATTGTTTTTTTGTTTTTTATTTATATATATTAATTGTATGTGAAACTGAATAAATTTATTTTGATTTGATTTGATTGTGAGTTGGTATACTCGTATCACCAAACAAAAACCCCTTAGTCTTCGTACATAACCAAGTTACATTACTAGTAATGTATAAAGAAAAAATATTCTTCGTCTAAAACACTAAAACAGCCAAGCTACCATTAAGTTTAGAGTAAAAACTAAACTTTCTTCTTATGATGTCAATTATATGAAAGTAATTTAGTTACGTATGTAAAACTTTATTGATGGATGCTCTCTTTGGCCTTTAAGTTATGAGTTATAGATTGAAATGTGAATGTAGCTACCAATATTTTTAAATATAAAATACAAACTTGGTTGCTACTTAGATAAATCAAGCGAGAAAGTCAAGGGGAGACCACTCTTGAGTTTTTACCTTGGAACGCTAAACGCATAACTGAATAGAATACTTGGTTCGATTCCCGCCTGGGGCAGGTCGATTTTTTTCAGTGTATTTTTTCTAGTTGTAAAAATATTTACGCGTTTTTAAACGCAAAAATTAAGTGTGTCTGTCTGTGTGTCTTTGCGTTAGCACGATAACTCTTTCTTTATATTTTCACCCAGTTATCATCCCTATTAAGGTCGTAGCACACTTATCAGATCGGAAATGGAACGACTCTTTTTTTTATATTTTTACTTTCTCGTATACGTACTCGTAGTACAGAGGAAGTCTTGTAATCGTGAAAAAATTCAACCTCGAGATTTTGACGGATTTACACGTTTAGAGACCTCCCTGAGTCCAAAAATACCATTTTTGGAATTATGTCTGTGTGTCTGTGTGTGTGTCTGTGCGTTAGCACTATAACTCAAGCATGCTTTAACTTATTGTAACCAAATTTAACATGCGTGTATGACATCAAAATACAAGGTTTCAATCAACTTTTGAGCCATCGATCACGAAAGTTAAGCAACCAAGTGCGCGATCGGTACTCGGATAGGTGACCCATATTTAACATGCATGTATGACATCAAAATATAAGGTTTCTATCAATCTTTGAGTCATTTCGGGTATACGAGAAAGTCAAGGGGAGACCACTCTTGATTTTTTACCTTGGAACGCTACGGAATAGCGGCTACGAAACGTCTACGAGCCGTAGAGTATCGCTTCGTTTTAACCGACTTCAAAAAAGGTAGAGGTTCTCAATTCAACTGTATTTTTTTATGTTTGTTACCTTTTTATGTTAAAAAAATCGCCTGCAAAACTTAAAACGATGGGTTGGTGGCAACCTCAATATTTGAAATAAACGTTGTCACTCGAATTTGGGACCGACCTCAAAAAAAAAATTAGAGTTTTATACACAAAATGTTTATTTCTCCGTTTTTAGTTTTGATGGCGGTTTCTTATTTAGAAATATTTTTTCATAGCAAAAAGAGGTGATACGGTTCCGAGCTGATAAATGTGTTAAGACCTTTATTTTGTTGATGAAAACTTGTTGGAGATCTAAATAAATTACTCTATTCATCCAGATTTTGGGAGCATCTATAACATTTACCGCTTACCTTACAAGACTGTATTTATTTTGTATAAAATAATATAATATCACACAACCTTACGTTGAATTTCGGCTTAGCTCATAACGCCATCTTAAATTAATTTGTTGGAGACATATGTAAGGAGGGTCCAAGTAAATTTGAGATATAGAGGATTATGGGGGATATGTGGAAGATATGGGGTCCTGTTTTAGGACTAGTTTCGTTCTACGCACTAACTACAGTACTGTACCTTTATTGCTATTGTGATTGAGGTAATATTTAGCTTAGCCTATTGTGCGAATTCATATCACATTGAGCCGACCTAAATATATTTTTAACTTAATAAGAAAGTACCTAAAACTTTCATAATTAATTTCACAACTAAGAATTTTTAACACACAGTGCCTATTTTACATGATTATATGCAAGTGTAGGTACTGCATTGTTATACCATGTAGGTACTGTAACCCTTTAAATGGTATGTTGAAAATATATGTTAAAATATTGACATTATTTATTATGACCGCTCCTCCTGTGACTTCATATGCGAGGTTATTTTTAAATAAAAAAAATATAACCTCTGTTACTCATTGAAAATGTATCATTCTATGGGTCAGATAATTTTTAAAATAGTCTTGTGCTTGTTGAGTCAATTCGTAAAAAACATACATTTTATTTTGGTGTAGATAAAACTAGCGTGCTTAGAAAATATTCGTAAATATACATTCTTCAGTGTCTACATAAATTGGCAAAATGTGTTACATTAAAAAAATAAGATCTTAAATTTCACTTTTACAGAAAATCTTAAATAATATCACCTTTTTATACCGAAAAAATTCGCCGTTCATCTGTTATGAAACAACTTCAAAAATTTTTTTTTAGTCCAATATCGAGGAAGGATCATCATCAACAGCTCATATAATGTCCCCACCGAGGGGCTCGAGCCTACCTATATTAAGGACGATTAGGCCTAAGTCAACCACGCTGGCCAAGTGCGGGTTGGTCGACTTCACACAGAACCTAAGATTTCTTCATAGGTGTGTGCAGGTTTCCTCAAGATGTTTTCCTTCATCGTAAAAGCATCGATTAAACGTTCGTAATGAATTCAAAATTTGAAAACACATTGGTACGTGGCGGGGTTCGACCCGGTGGCTCCCGGTTGGAAGACAACGCTCTTACGAACTACGCCACCGACGCTCTTAGGGGAGCTCTCAGAGCTGCGGGCGGAACGCTAGTTGATTATAAACTAATACATCCATCATAGTCAATTCTACGTAACCATTATAATGTAAAATTATGACTTAAATCATCTTATCTCAAAAGTAATAGAGAGCTATACGGGAGAGAGAGAAGCAAAGCTAACGAGAAGTATCTCAGCCCTCACACCCTGGTGTAAAATTAGCGTATGGTCATTTTTGATTTCGGTGTTTTATCATACAATTTACTCGGACATAATTAATAGTTAATCAAATCAACGATTAAAGATTATGATTAATTACCTAAATTTTTTCAAGATCTTGTTCAAAAATAGAAATCGCAGGCTGTTCCTGTCAGTACACTGAAGAATACAGTACGGTGGTGAGGATTTAAAATCAATTAGTGATCTTTTAAACAGCAGAAAATAAAGTGTTTAACTGGTAATCTTTTAAAAGTGTAGAAACAGGTAAACGTTTTATCTACCCGTTGCAGCAAGTGTTTTAGTACTTAATTTGTAAGCTATAAAACTTGTACAAATGTGTTCAGGTAGGTACCAACGTATGCAGTAATAAAATATTAGCCGAGGCACAGCGGAGGAGCCGCTTGAATTTGGAGTACCCAAACTGGGGTACCTACCTCCACCTTACAGAAGACCACGCAATACACCCACGTGTACGACCACGCAATACAACCATACCACGTGTTACACCACGAAGATCAGCGTCGAGGCGTTTTACGGTCGTCTCGATATTGTGCTGAGTGAATACCATTTCACAACTGCTTTTAATGATGTTCAATACAACCTGTAATGCTAGATTTAAGTGGTGTGAATAAATGTTTTCTATTCTATTCTATTCTATTCAATAGAAACACACAGATGACTGTGTGTAAGTAAGTTGGTGAGTAATGTTGCCAGAGCTCCTCAGGGTAGGGATGGGATTTGGGTTGGCAGCACGAGTGTCACGTCGCGTTTATAGGCTACGGTAACTGCTTGGGTCCACCGTCCGGAAGCCTCCCTCGTGGCGGACCCTGCGGCGGGTGGCTTTTGATGTCAAGTATGTCCCTTGGCATTCGAAGTGACATGCCATCGTCAAGTTGTTTTTGTTTTCCCACCACGGCTAGTTCCGGACGATCCTTTTCAGAAGCCGCTGCATGCTGGGCAGCGCAGGACCGACCGGCGTGGAGATCCTTGGGGGTGGCCTATGTCCAACAGTGGACGTCTCTAACACTAACAGACAATTGTACGGTGAATTGAGTTAAAAACGGAGTCTCTCAACACGTGTTTTTACAACAAGAATTCGGGAGAAACTCCAAACTAAGTCTCATTGCAAGATTGCGTTTTCACAATAACTTATCTTAGGTGGACTCAATAGTTACCTTTGTTTTCTATCTTTCGAAGTAAAAAGTACTTATTACTTCAATTAAAACTTTCATTAATTACTTTGTCTTATTTACAATTAAAACAGATTTTAATAAAATTGCAAGCTTCTCTCTATCACAAAGCAAAAAGTTGCCAAGAGAAAATGCGGCGCTTATTCTTCATATAGCGACACTTTATTTGTTTCACTTCATCTATTTAAGTGAAATACTTAGATTTGGCGGCCGCCCAAATGTTGTATCAAGTCGTGGAATTAGTGAATATCTGGTTGATATAGGAATGAGTAATAATTGCTAAGTTACATGCTTTTAGAAGTTTTATTCGTAAATAATAGTTATTTGTTTGTCTTTAACTAGATTGCAAGTGTTTTAAATTAGTTAAGGATGCGCTTATTATGGAAATGAGTAAGTAACATTACACACCAAGGCTCTAAACACATCTTTGTTAATCACCGCACCCGTCGAACCGGTCAACACACTTCGCCCTTTACTCGGTACAGATACGTGCAAGTTTTTTAAATTGATTATGTGCTTATTGTCTAATAGTATAAGCAATACTACACACTCAGGAACACACCTTTGTTAATCACCGCCCCCGTCGAACAAGAGTGCAAAGACCCGGTCTACACACTTCGCCCTTTACTCGGTACAGATACGTGCAAATTGATTAATTATGTGCTTATTATGGAAATGAGTAAGCAACACTATACACCCAGGCTCTAAGCACACTTTTGTTAATCACCGCACCCGTCGAACAAGAGTGCGAAGACCCGGTCTACATACTTCGCCCTATACTCGGTACAGATACGTGCAAGTATTTTAAATTGAATAATTATGTGCTTAAAATCGAATAGTGTAAGCAACACTACACACCCAGGCACTAAACACACCTTTTTAAATACCGCATCGGTCGAACAAGAGTGCGAAAACCCGGTCTACACACTTCGCCCTATACTCGGTACAGATACGTACCAGGGCGCTTTTCCCCACTGCCGCCACGACAAGACGTCCCCGAGATACGAGACTTTAGAAGCACCATAGGGCATGTCACTCCATTCCGACTCGACCATGGCCTAGGGACGTTATGCGGTTAAGAGACTCAAGAGGGTTCGCCTAATAACCATCTAGGAACGTTCGACTTTCGGGCTTAAGGACCCTCCAAAGTCTTCGCCTTCTTAACCCCGGTGACGCAGGAAATATTATCAGCGATAACCTGCTGTAGTTAGTAAATTTGCGCCCCGGTAAAAGAAAAGTTAAAGGGATACTGAATTACACTGTTGCTTGTTACTATCAAAAATACCATTAAACGAAAACTTTAAGCATGGATTCACCGTGTGGGTACCGGGTCCAACTACAACGTGAAGGACCCGTGGAATCATAGGACTTTTACTTTTATTACTTAACTCCATAAAATTGTTGATGCTTTAGCTTTTTACACGCTATTCAATAGGTTCCGTGATTATGTATCCCAATATTGCTATTCTATGATTAAATTTGAATAATAAATTTAATTTAATTAATTTTACAATGAGAATCTTTAAATAACACCGTACTAAATAAATGACTACGTTGGTATGTGTAGGTAGGTCTCTTAATAAACCATAGACCAAGCAACCTTTAGATAGTCTGGTGGCACACATTTTAATACACTCACTTAAAGACTCACTTCATAACTGATAATAATACTCTCTCCATATATTGTTAAAGGTTTTTAGTTAAACAACAACAAAAAAAAATAATTACGAGCAATAGAAAATATTAAGGTCGTTTTCATTATTTGAAATTGTTTTTGTAGAATTCAAAGTTGGATCCATTAGTGACGTAATCACGGCCATTGAGAAGATCATTCAGGAGGCCACTCAGAAGATAAAAAAGGAAAGAAATATCGTTCTCAGGAGCATAATAAATGACAATAACGCCACCTAATCACGAACAAGGGAACCAATATCAAACTTAGACGTTCACGTTAACACAAATTGAACTCTATGCCTCAATGAGAGGGTGAATATTCAAATCAGCTGTATCATCACTGGAATCTACTAATTTGGCGCTGTATTATTTATTAATATTAATTTCAAAATAAGATGCGCCCAAAATAGGCTTTGTTATTTGAATGGTAATGCTTTAAAAGCTTTACCGTGTTTGAAATACCACTTTGTACAAGTTTCTATCGTTTCCATATTTAATTTGCAAGGAAGCAACGCTGCACTTGTAGACTTATCATATTTGAAACTAATTGATTTAATTATGAATAATTAATTTGACAAATGAAAGCTAGCTGTGCTCAAATTGGCAATACAAAAACGATGCGCTTTTTCTGCACGTATTCTTTCAAATTATAAGTTGAGGTAGGGCCCAGAGGAATTTGCACACACAGACGCACAATATCTATACGCATAATAAATAAGTTTAAATTGTAGTGGTTAAAGATATTCCATTAAAGTTCTGTTGTCATTTGTTTTTTTAATGTGAAACATGTATATAAGCATTAGCATATTAATAGTAGGAGGAATCGCTGCCCACTAAGATACAGAATCGCTGCCGACTAAGAACAAAAGCGTTAAAGAGCACTATCCTTTCTCTATGTTAGAATTATTTCGTAATTTTTGTTTTACGTTTAACAATGTTTTATTAGGTACTTATAATGCTCATGTTATATATTATGTAGTATATATTGTATTATACCGTATTTATGTTTTTGCATTATTATTATCGTATTTATATTATTTTTATTTAACTGTAGGTATATTTATGTGTACACACGAAATTCACGTCTCGCATCACTTCTCTTTTCGTAGGTGGGTTGAAAGAGATTTGTATACTGTACTTTTTATACCAATATTTTCTCCAATTTTGTATCCGTGTACAATAAATTATTAAATAAATACAGGACTAGTCCTAGTTTAGAAAACAGAAGTTCTAAATATTGTTTACGTCATTAAATTATTATTACCAAAACTGTCACAGTGTAACAAGTAAACTGTAACAGAATTTAAAAAAAAAACAGCTTTTTTAATTCGACTTACTGTTAAGATACAATGCCTCTCCTTGTTATCGAAGAAGGTGTAGGCAGTAGTCCACCACGCTTGCCCAATGCGGATTAATGGACGGAGTATAAGATGATCAATACCCCTTTGCTAATCCATTAGTCGCCTTCTACAACACCCATTGGAGGATATGGGGTGATGCTATTCTACTCTGCCCGCATCACACGACCTTTAATTACGTACATACCCAATTATATACATAGAGTCTCTGCCTAACCCTTTTCCCATAGGGTTAGGCAGAGATCACGTGTTTCCACTTTCTACGATCCATCATGTTTCTTTCGCTTCATCCACTTTTCTTTCTGATATGATCCCGCAGAGAAACTCCGAGCATAGCCCTCTTCAATGACGCTTGAGTGACTTTGTGCCATCTTATGTGACTCATCGTACCGGGACACGCAGCGGCCCACAAGGTGGACCCACGATCTGGTAAAGGTCGCGGGAAGCCGCTGGATGCGGGCAGCGCAGGACCGACCGGTTTGGAGATCCTTGGGCGAGGCCTAAGTCCAACAGTGGGCGTCTCTTTGCTGATATGACGATGATCCATTTTCATGACAGTCCTCATACATACTCGGCGGCTTCTAGAACTTTTGACCTGGCTCTTTTGCAAGACATCTTCGATTTGATCGATAAACTAACTCTTCCTCGAGTCGTTACATTATTTTCTATATTTTAAGAAAGTGTAAGAACTCAAGAATAGACCATTATTATTTCTTGGGAAGCTTATTAATAAATAACAAAGCAAGATCGACTTCGCTTTGTCGGCACAAATGCCAATGGAAATAGAATTCTGGTCTGAACTTACTTTGAGGAATTCCTTTTCAAACTGGTTTTAGTCGTAGCTTGATTTTAAATTTAGGTAGTTGAAATTACAATACAACCCATCCCTATAAATGCGAAAGTAATACTGTATGTTTGTCAGTTACGCTTGCCGATTTTTATTAACTTTCCTATGGAGATAGTTTGAGCATTAGAGAGAATATAGACTAATTTTCTGCTGTATTATAACTTCATTAGAGACATTAAAAACCATCTTAAAGGTAACATAAATATCGAACCTGTTTATATTATTTTAAGTGATTAACCGGTGAGTGTAATTTTACTAACACAGGAACTACGTAAGTTCTTTTTCTTCCTTCCTTTTCCTTTAGAGAATTCGTTTTTTTACTGTGATTAGATACAGTAAGCATCAGAAGTGGATTAACACTTTAGTACCAATCTCGTAGCAACGCTTGTGCTGTAATAGTTGCCACTGTTATCATAGTATAAGTTATACTATGCTATTAATGAATGATTATTCATCATTACCTACCCTGCTGGCAATTTATTTGGAGTCGGTGCAGTATGCCTTGATATCGACAATACTGCTTAAGGATTTGGCATTACATTTTTACGACCGTGTGCCTGACACCAACCCCCCTTGGGAACGACTGCTATCTTTCGACAGCACCCGGGACAGCTTAGCGTGCTTTCCGAAGCACGGAGGAAAATCGATTTGAAAAACTTTCGGTTACCCATCCAAGTACCGACCGCGCACTTGGTTGCTTAACTCTCGTGATCGTTACTAAGAACGCACGACCGCGGCGCCATCGACCTCCTCCACCGAATGACCATCGAATGATTATTATGACAAGATAAAAAAGATAAAAGATATTATGGAATAATTTCATTTTTGCGTTTACAAACGCGTAAATATATTAATACTAGAAAAATGCAAAAAAATCTACTTGCCTCAGGCGGGAATCGAACCCGCATCTTCCGCAGTCCCTGCGGCTGCGTTGACCATTACGCCACCGAGACACTGCTTTCGCCGTCGAAATTTGTCAGTGGTTGGTGCGTTTTTATGGAAAACATTGTTTCATCAAATCTTTGACATTTGCACTTCTAAGACACGAACGAAATATTTTTGCAAATATTTGAAAGATGAAACTACCTTACATTATGGAATAATTTTATTTTGACGTTTACAAACGCGTAAATATTTTAATTTAATTTTTGGTTCCTGAAGTTCGAACGACGCAGCTATACTTGCCCCGCTTGCACTGGTCTAAAAGGTGGAGAAGGTCGTAGAATATGTCAGAAAGAGACCACCTGGCAACTGAGAGTCAAGTGATTGGAGTCTCGCCACGCCTCGAATTATGGAGGCTGTTATGATGATATGATGAACATTAAGTTTTATGAAACAGAAATGCAAGTATTTGACTAAGATAAAACGGTTACATGTCGCAATCTCTAAAGTTGGAAGCCCTACGGTCATAATACCTATGGACGAAAGGCCTAATTTTGAAACACCTAATATCTAGAAAAAATAAGCTGAAAAAAATCAAATTGAAAATGGATTGCGGAAGATGCGGGTTCGAGTCCCGCCTCGACAAGTCGATTTTTTTTCAGTGCATTTTTCTAGTATTAATATTTACGCGTTTGAAAACGCAAAAATAAAATTATTCCACACCTAATATCGTTCAACCTAACAGTTTTAGACCTAAGTATACAAATACAATGTTTACGTTTAAATAACCAAACGAACGGAAGGCCTAAGTTTAATAATAGTCAAATCTAAACAAAATCTACCCGTTTTTAGACCTATGCTTACATTTTTTTATACCCCATGGCAAACAAGCTTACTGCCCACCTGGTGTTGAGTGGTTACCGTCGCCTATAGACACTTGCAATACTATGAGTAAATCACTTAACACTGCAAGTGCGTTGCTATCCTGGGGACTAAGATGATATGCCTTCCATGCCCAGTAACTACACTGGCTACCTTACCCTTCAATCTAAAACACAGCGAATTGCTTCACAGCAGAAATAAGAAAGGCGGTGGTCCTACTACCTACCCAGACGACCCTACATATGGGTCTACCACCTAGTAAAACAATGCCTTAGTTTTAATAACCTCACGAGGGAATAGCACTTGAGGGTAGCTAATAGGTTATTGGATTGAGTTAGATTAGACTGGTGATGCGAGAGAGTTGGGTGCGAATAGCAACCTCTCTCGTGCAATGGCGAGTGGCAAACGTTGGTTTTTAGTGGGTATGCCCCCTGCACACGAGGTGGAGAGTGCCACATAACCATGGGGCGGACCCACACTGGCCACATGGTATGCGTAAGGCATTTTCCAACGAAAAAAAAAAGTTAGACTTGTGACCGTACGCGCGAGCTGAGCTAGCGAAGCGAACGTGCCGTGACAGCGGCCGGAAAAACCTTTTTTGTATTTTACTATTAAAAGTCTCTTATTTATTTTTATTATTCTAGTAATAAACCGGTACGTCATCCATTAGGTAATCAAATAACTTTTAATAGCTCTTCAGCCGATTGTACGTTTTTAAAGGGAACTTTTAACTATGAGATTTTTCACATTGTACCCCTTTTTAAGCATATTGCGCGCATGGAGGAGTGTGTGTTTTGGCATAATTAGAGAAGTGCAACAAACTTAAACTTATATCTATTATATATAATTCCCGCGTCACGAAGTTTGTTCGGGATGTACTCCGAAACTAACAATTTGATTTTAACTTTTTTATTTGTTCCTATTTGAGAATAGTATTTTTTTATCTTGATAAGTGGTCGTCATTTTTTTACGGCAAATTCAATGTAAGGACAGTTCTATGAAATTACCACATTAACGCCTGACCGGGACAGCTAGTTGATATAATGTATTATGTGTTACAATAAATACGATTGAATAAAAGAGTCGCCCCTTTTTACCGACTAACCAACGACTACTTTTATAAAATCCGTCATGCCTAATAAGAAACGTTAGCTATACATTAATTGTCGAGTGTCACCAATGTAGCTCAATTAGAAGAACAGTTTATAAGCGAGTATAATTCCCGTCTCAGAATAAGTATTTTTTTTTTTTTCAATTCTTAATATATTTAAATATGATTTTAAGTAATTTTGAAAACGTTGGAAACTTAGGTAGCTACTACTTATTTTCGCTATCTTAAATTACATAAGAAATAAGAAAAAAAATATTTTTGTATTTTTCCGACATATTTGTCTTATTATTAAACATTTTATAAAGCTACGATTTTTAGAAACATGTCATATGAAAGATTTTACAGTGTACTTGTCTTTTAACGGAAATAAGATAAAATATCAAGTAAATCCACTTTTTTACACCACAATCTTTAAACGGTCCGCCTGGTTAGCGGCTGTCGTAACTCATGTAGCAATAACACCATTGAATGTGAGTACATACCTTATAAATAGGAACAATAAAGTATATAATATCTGTCAGTTTAAATAACTAACTCGGAGGATGTATGTAATAATTTTTAATATAGTATTGTGTTAGAAATGAAAAAAGGTGTTATTTTTTTTCATTAAAAGTCAAGATAATTTTAATGCAGTTTAAATATTTTAATAAACATTTGAAAAGGCTATTTTTTAATGTTCAATACATTGCAATATTAAATCACGCTTTTTTAGTAAATTGTCCCCCAAAATATCATTTATTGCTGAAATAAATCACTAAACAAGATGCAATAATTATCTTTCAACATATTCAGCTGTTACAGACTACGAGATACAAAGAAGTACATACCGAAAATTACGAAATCCTTGCTGGGAAAGTTCGTAGCGCGAGGCCGTAACGCGCACGTCTACGGCGTAGCGGAGAGCTGTAGCTTTTGGTCGGCGTATCACGACTGCTACGGTTTTATGCGGTGGCTGAGATGCGTGACGTCACTTGGCCCAAGATCAACTCATGGCGTGGGATGGGGTACAGTCGGCCATGTAATGTATTGGTATTAAGCTTATAACTACCTGTAAGTACTGCAACAAAAATGCGGAGAAAAGTTTTTGTTTATTTTTAAGTTTTATTTTAAATAGATTTGGTATATTTTCGGTATTTGTTATCAGTTGAACTGTGTCTTAAAATTAAAGAAAATGAGTTATTGAAAAAAGAGTTGAGTGAAAACTGATTTTCTTTTATCTTGACTTAATTTATGGTACGTCTAAAAACGGAATTCAGCAGAAAAAGATAAAGATTTTTAGCTGTAACACAATTATTCGAATACTTAGCTAATTATAAGACCAACATTAACGCAAACGCAGCCGTGGGCGGCTTTAGTAATATTATTAATGCGAAAATAACGTCTGTGTCTCTGTTGTCTGTTAGGCTTTCACGCCTAAACCACTGAACCGATTTCGATGAAAGTTATTACAAATATAGACTAGGGCTTGTGAAAGGAGATAAGAATTAGAGATTTAGCGGCTACGTCACAGCGCTACATAGACAGTATCGAGTTACCGAGAAATGGTTGATCAGCGAAAAGTACAAATGTAAACACGGAGCCAAGATACGACACAGAAACGTCACAATACGTAATGAAAGTCGAAATCGCGCTTACGAAGTTACCGAGGGACATCAGTATATATATGACGGCGCTATGACATTATTAGGTTCAATTTTAATTGAATTTGTTAGTTTCATTGGAAATAGTCCACGTGGGATTGCGAGTGACGTCAGCGCCGCACAAACATCGTACGATGCGACGTAATAGTGGTGGGGCGCGCCTTTGTTGCAGCGGTGCGCGCTCGACAGAGCTCAGTCTGGTTCGAGGCGTCGCTGAGTGCGGTCGTTTCTATGGTTGTATTAGGAATGCTTGTGGAAGCTATGTTCGATAGTTGTGTGATAATAGTTAGAGAGAAGTGAAGGCGAGTGCCCTAGGTAAACCTACACACTGGGTCACAAGTCCCAGGCACTACTCTGGTTCTCCTCTTTGTGATGTGTGTTGATAAATTGACTCGGCATTCGTATGTGAGATCGGCATTCGTGTGTGTGTGTGTGTGTGTTACAACAAAAACTAGGTGAAACACTACTTCAGGTTATCAGGTCAAATGTTAATCAATTTTTAACTTTGTTCCTTGAACATAGATTTCAATTTGGACAGTTTGTTGTAGCCTGGTCTGCAGAAGTCTGTATTTGATATACAATGTTGTCTTATTTGCGACTTTTTTTATTATTTGACGGGGAAGGAGAATTTTAGGGACTTTCTGGACTGAGCCGGGTTCTTGTAGTAAAAACACGTGTTGTGAGCTCCATTTTTAACTTTTTCTAGCGTTCTATTTATTGTTACTTTAAAAATATTTTTACTTGACATTGGCTTGGTATACATAAACGCGAAAGCCATTAATTAAGAATAATTGATATACAATATTGAAGATACTTTTTACTTTAACCGTAATATATTAATTACCTTGCGTTTTCAATCTCTGATAAATTAGGAGTTTTAAGTAACAGTTTACAGAGAAGAGAACGGACGAGAAAACCTATTTTTGATTATTTTTTTTGATACCTTTAAGAAACTGCATCGCTAGGCAAACTTAAAATAAGGATTCATAATTTTATTAATATTTAATAGCAGCGTAACACTTTCCAATGCGATTGTACAAGAACTGTCTAAAAAGGGACATTCGTGACCTTGCGAGGTCGACTGCTGCCTAGTAAAAGACTTCAACGAACAACTGAAATAATTAGATAAATTATTATTATTAATAAATAATTATTTCAGATGTAAAATCCTACTATAATCCTATCCTATTAATATTATAAACGCAAATTTTTGTAAAACTACTCATTGGATTTTAATGAAACTTTACAACAATATTCTCATACATCAGAATAGCATATAAGCTATAATTTATACCAATCCTGTGCAGACGAAGTCACAGGCAGAAGCTAGTTTAATATATAAACAACCATGACTCGTGAACAAATATTCGAGTTCATCACAAAAACGAGAAGTTATACTTCTTTGCACACGGCAAACATTTTTTTATATTTTTTTTACATTAAATAATAAGTATACAAATTATGTCATGTAAATTTATTTCGAGACTTTGATTTTGTTTTTCAGTCAAGACATTACAAAAGTCACAGGTTCATCGGTGACTTTTGGGTTGCAGTCTTAAAATTTCACTCTCGTCATTATCAAGAAGTATTATAACTTCAATAAATGAATAGCTACGCTGAGCGTCGAAAATGTCACTCTTTGTATCACATTTCTGTTGTATGAAGAAATGATTTGTCATCATAACAGCCTTTATAATTCGACCCACTGCTGGGACACAAGGCCTTGTCGTCATCGAAGCAGGTTTAGGCAGCAGTCCACCACGCTTGCCCAATGCGGATTAGTGGACGGAGTATTTGTTTGTGATTATCCCTCGTGTAATATTTTGAGAATGTAATATTTTAAGAATATAATATTATAGAGACTATATCATGACAACAAAGGTTCTACGCTGCCGGCATCACATGGCTAAATGATGTGTTCTGGCTATCATTTCCTCAATACTTAGATAATATAGTTAGATTAATTAAGCTCCATATAATACTGTAACTTACCTACATTCCATTAGCGCACACGAGTTTTACGCCTACTCATTTTTTGAAGAAGAAACCATGTCCAAGCTATGTCTAACATCTACGTTATTGCTAGGGTTGTTATACACAGAAATATTTTATAGTTAAGCCAAATTCGATGAAGAATGAATGTAAATAAAGCAAATGATAATAATAATTTGTTCTAGTCATAGTTATCTTAAGTGTAGCGTGTTTATCAAATAAACATTTATTATTTCTTCTTTTAAATGTAATTTTGTATATGCCCCTTTCACCCGCTACCTTTCTCGCTCATCGCATTGTTAAACATTTATTCTTTATCAAATTTGACTTACGCGAACGAAGTCGAGGGCATGGCTATAATATTATAAAAGCTACCTGTTGTTTAGTGGTTTACCCACCAGAGATCCCAGGTTCGATCCCCGGGGAATAATCAGTACAATTTGTGTTCAGCTTGGGTGACATTACAACTTTTTTCAAGTCAGCCTTGCATAACTATCACCATCATATCAATGTATGTTGCCGTACCTAACAATAATGTTAATAGCATTATTGTGAAACTAGAAAAATACACTGACAAAAAAAACGACCTGCCCCAGGCGGGAATCGAACCCAGCCTTCTCCGCAATCCGGGCGGCTGCGTTAACGGGGTACTGCTTTCCCCGTCGAAATTTGTCAGTGCTTGGTGCTTATGTTCTCTCTCTGTGCTTGGTGCACTGTCAAATTTCGACGGCGAAACCAGTGCCCCGGTAGCGTAGTGGTTAACGCAGCCGCCCGGATGGCGGAGAATGCTGGGCTCGATTCCCGTCTGGAATTACCCGATAACTGGAAACTGAAGTAAACATTAAAGTATACCTCGGGCAGTCATTGCAGTTAGGTAAAACAACTTCGAGGATGAGGTGAACAGAAGAATCCAGTTGGGTTGGGCAGCATTTGGTAAACTACGCCGAGTCTTCTCATCGTCGATCCCACAATGCCTAAAGACAAAAGTCTTTAATCAGTGCGTCCTACCCGTTATGACTTACGGAGCTGAAACGTGGACACTGACGGTACGGCTGGTCCACAAGTTTAAAGTCGCCCAGCGGGCTATGGAAAGGGCTATGCTCGGAGTTTCTCTTAGGGATAAAATAAGAAATGAGGTAATCCGGCAGAGAACCAAAGTTATCGACATAGCCCACCGAATTAGCAAGCTGAAGTGGTAATGGGCCGGCCATATTAGCCGCAGAACCGACAACCGTTGGGGTAAACGAGTTCTTGAGTGGAGACCGCGTCTCGGTAAACGTAATGTGGGACGCCCTCAGGCCCGGTGGAGTGACGATTTGCGCAGGGTGGCTGGCAGGAGCTGGAAGCCGAAAATCGATCTAAGTGGCGAACATTTGGAGAGGCCTATATCCAGCAGTAGACTGCGATAGGTTGATGATGATGATGATGAAACATTAAAGTGAGCATAAAAAATAATTTAATAAAAAACAAAAATGTTTTTTTTTATGTTCCCGTAATTACGCCAGTGTGTGTAGCTTAATATGGATTTAGGCAACCCTATAGTGGACAAGTCGTAGGCGTTATTCACTGCACAAAGATATGGAATGTTGCCAAAGGAACCACGTCAACTACCTTATTTTTTCATTATTTACGTTCATTCATATTTTTTGGACATTCGTCTAAATAGAAAACACAGTAGGTAGTGTGCCTATACAGAATGTTTGGTGCGTGGTATAATTTTGGCGAGTATCTACCGATGATAACATACTTATAAATATGAATATAAGCTAACTTTTTCAATTATAAATTTTCCATTTTTGTAAAAGACATTTGTTATGCAAGAGTGCAAAGTTGGTTTTTGGTGCGAGTAGGAACTAGAAACCTGAGCAAGCGATGGGTACTAGGATTGAATACTGAGCGTAGCGTGGGTTTCAAAGCTAGGAGACGCAGAATCGCTTTGCTGCCTAGCAAAACACATTTTTAACCTCATTACATCGACGAAAATGCTTGGTTCTAAAAACAGCTTAGATAATATAAAATTAGTGTTTGTTATTTTAAAAATTAAATGTCAAATTACTACAGTTAAAAATATCACATTTAATGCTGAAGGGTGAAGCTGTAAGTAAAATGTTTGAAGGTTCGAATTTTAAAAAACTCTTTCGCGGATATAATACTTTTGCATTCAGATTTCGAATGTTAAACAGCATCTTTCTGAGCTTGTGAGATGGAAAAGTTTTTATTGTTATTTCTTTTGTACAACAAGCTTAATAATGGTGCGCACTAAACTTGTACTTACACAGCCTAGTATAATTCATAACCAGGGGCCTATGGCATAAAAATTTTGTACTTATATTATAAGCGATTAACTCTTAACTTTTACTCATATTATGAGAGTTGTGTTGCATATAATTAATAGTTCATAATAATAGTTACAAGAGTTATAACTAATTTTAAGAGTCTATTAATTTACGGTGCATAAAGAAATTTTAACACTCGTAAAATTACTACTAAATTTCAAACTCATAATAGGAGTGGAATCCAATATCATTGCGTTGTTGATATGCATGGTATTGAAAAAGTATGTAGAGTAGTAAAAAAAGTAGACTATGGACGCCACTGCGCTACTATTGTAATTGTAGTTGAGGACTTAGGGCATAATTTCTAAGCGTTGGATGTTGATATAGGTACGCCTTGTATCCTTTCCAGGATAAAAAAAGAATTGATTAAAATTCATTCGAATCGCCGATTACATTCTTATGTGAATTGCAAATAGTTCTATCAATTAGAACTATTTGCAATTCACATAAGAATGAAATTCTTGCTTTAAAAACCCACTGTCGACGTCTTGGCATCATTCTTTTATCACCTGAATCACTCTAGCACATTGCGTTTAACTTGTGATTGCAACTAAGCATACAGAAATATACTTATAATATATTTTAACCTCCTTCAATTGTTGATAGAATTACACCACTAATAGGAGTAAATAATAGTAGCTGAGTCATTTTTTGCAACAGAAATTTTGTTTCACATATATTATTAGCTTGTATTTCCCGGCAGTAGACTACTAACTTGTATTATTAGTTATATTTTTTATGCAACGAGACGCTTCTAAATTTTACAAATAATATAAGTATCCAACTTATTATATGAGTGTCTTTATTTTTATGCAACAAAAACTGAAATGATTTTATGCAACAGAATTTTTTAAACTTCTAAAATATTTTTAGAAGTCTTATAAAAATAAGCTTATAATAATAGTAGTTTTATGCCATAGGGCCCTGGTCTATACCTTTGCAGGCTAATATCTGACCACTTAACCAGCCAGCTTCTTAAGAATAAATAAATCTTTTTCCCGTGTTTCTGTCAGTTCTTTATTACTCATGCGAAGTATTCATTTATAAGGTCAAACTGTCGTCCCTAGTTGACTCCAAATCATTGTTAATGTTGTCAAACTTGTTCCCATAAATAACATGAAAAAGTGTGACAGCTGGATGAAATATTTGTTCCCTTTGTAACTGACTATAGACCCTATACTTATGGTAGGTATATTATCTATCTTGTAGTAATATTTGTAACCTCATTTCCTTAGTTTAAAATGCAATTTTGTGCAAGATTACAAGTCAATTCATTGACTTCTTTCAGATAATTGCGAATACAAACATACGGATTGATATTTGTTTGAATTTACGTCGGGCTATTTCTCCAAACGATTTTCAATCTAAGGCTATTCAACATAAAGTGCATAATCGATTGGGAAAATTTGACAGTTTGTGGTAACCCAACGTGCTGTTGTCTGTACAATATTTTATTAAATCTGATGAATCGAACAAGTTAATATAGCCTAAACAGAACTCATTTGGTCAAATTTCTTAATTCGCGTTGGAATGGTACACTGAAAAAATGTATAAAAATAAATAAATTTCTGTAGAAAATAACCAACCTACGATATAGAAATTATCGTTAATTGATTTGTAAATCAATGTATATAGGTCTCCTCATATTTTGGTTCCCAAGGTACAGACGGCTCGACCAACTGTACACGCTTGAGTGTGCGGGAGTAAGTAGTGATTAGTAATACCTGGCATTCTATCTTAATAGTTGCCATGATTATCTATGAATAATAATTATAAGAAGGTACTTAAGTATTAATCTACCTGGGGCCGACCATTTGTACACTATTGGATTACTTTCAAACGAACCTTCAAAACCTAAATTTCTTCTACAGTTTCTCCCGAGTTCTTGTTGTAAGAACACGTGTTGAGAGACTCCATTTTTAACTGAAATCAACCGTACAATTTTTGTTACTTTAGTTACATTTTCACTTGACATTGGCCAAATGCGTACGCTTAATGTATCGCGACGCCATTAATTGTGAATAGATAGATAGAAGAAAGACTTATCTAAAATCGAACTATCCAGTTATCAATTAATAATACACTATTTAATTACAAGAAGGACTTTGTAAACGTCAATTAGAGAATATAAATAATGGCGTAGTTAGACCATAGATTAAAAGATCTAACGACAAACTGGTGTTATGTGTCGGCGTCTGGGCGCCTTGCTAACGAAACCGACAATTAAACTATGGTATGATCTTATAAAACGTCTTGAAGCTGTTACTTTAGGTCTGTTATATAGATATTACATAGGTACATTATATCTATACATCTATACATATAAATAAAATTGGAGTGTCTGTTTGTAATATTGAAATAACCGTTTTTTACTACATGCATATGAATATATATAAGGTAAATACACCAAAATATTTTTTTTTACAATTTTTGTCTGTCTGTCTGTCTGTTTGTTCCGGCTGATCTCTGAAACGGCTGGACCAATTTTGACGGGACCTTTTTTGGCAGGTAGCTGGTGTAATAAGGAGTAAATTAGGCTACTTTTTTTTTCTTTTGGTAAATTCTAACACAGCTAATTAATAATATAATAGCAGAGCATTAGGTAACATTTGGTTACACATAAAGCAACATCTGATAGTATGGGCCATACAGTACCCCAAAAACTAACAATTCTTCAGTAAAAAATAATTTTAAATAAAAAAACTGCCTTCAAAACTAAAAACGGAGAAAGAAAATTTAGTTTATAAAAATCTAAATGTCTTTTTGAGGTCTACTATGGATCATACATGGATTCAAATTAAATAAATATTAACAGTTCAATTTAAATTTAGCATTAAAATAACAATTATAAATTTAGTAGGTATTAGAAAGACAAAAAGTTTTGAAAGCGGTTTTTTTATTTAAAAATAATTTATTGTTTGCTTTTTAGTGTTCTAAGTATAGTAATTTTCAGAAAACTATCTCGAGATCTTCTAGACAAACAAGAAATAGATTTATTACGATATCATCGACGTCAATTAAATAGGCATTATTAGGGATAACTCAAAAACTACTTGTCAGATGTCGGTCAAATTTAAATGGGACCAGTACATACCAGCTTCCAAAGGTTAAAAGAATCTTCAAAAGCGATACACCCAGTAAAGAGTAATGAGGTAACAAACATAAAAAAATATAGTCCAATTGAGAACCTCCTCCATTTTTTTTGAAGTCTGTTAACCGACTTCAAAAAAGGAGCCAACAACCAGGACAGATGTTACACTCAAAATCATTTCAGCAGTCCGGGTATCCGAAAATTGAAATAAATGATTGAAAATTTCAGGAAAATAGAAACCGAAAAACAAAAGAAGATCTACTCATGAGACGGACTAGAATCCGTGACTTTTCGCTTCCTACTTTTTTTCAGCACTTGACATTTATTCTTGTTTTTTTTTGTTTGATTTTACTACAATTTTCAAACACTTCCATTCATGCCAAATCTTAATAATAAGTATATAAATTAGGTGTCACGTTGTTTGTCCGCGATGGACTCCTAACTACTTAACCGATTTTAATAAAATTTTTACAGCGTGTGCAGTTTGATCCAACTTGAGAGATAGGACAGTTTTAATCTTATTTATTAGTCATATTATTTTTACTGCAGATACAATGTTATAAGTCAGTAGAATGAAATTACCACAGCAACAGCGGGACAGTTAGTAAAAATATATAAACGAATTCTATACCTACCTTGCTTCAGTATCGTATCGTAAATAGTCCCACTATAACAAACACTATAAATAGTGGTCTTTTACTAGAAAACTAGTTAAGGGTATCGTTTTTCAGGAAACAAGTCAGCCGAGAATCGCGTAGCCTATTGCTTCGAGTACCGAACTACATTTGAATAGGTACCCCTACTATTCAAACGGTTCCCGATAGATTTAAAACAATCTTATTTTACAAAAAATATTTACTATAGATTTTTTTCAACTTTACCAAGTGAATCCATATTTTGTCTTTTTGTGTAGGTAGGTCACTCACGATAATTTAGTGACTGTTTTTTTAATAGTGTAAACAGAACCCTTGTTAATTTATTACATCAGAAAAATATAATATTATTCTAAAGTCGCCCCCAAAATGTTTTGTGGCAATTATTTTACCGCCACAGTGACATCTGGCCACCCTGCATGTACACCTACACAAGATACTTACCTATTATTACTCGCTATCTCGAAAGAGTCAGTGTCACCGAGGTTCATAGTGAAAAAAAACTAAAAAAAACCACTTATGTTAAATCGGACTAAAAAGTGAAAATAACTTTTTAGTATAAAAACTAAATGATGACCGAAAAGTATAAAAAGGAAAATCATAAAAATAGCCCTTTTTCTTTTTCCCATACAAATGTTTTCAAATCTTTATGACAGGACAAAGTCTGTCGGGTCCGCTAGTTTAAAATAAAAGCGTGTTTTTTTAAACTATTATTTTATTTTCCCTTTTTTAGAGGGAATTATAACCGCCGATGAAAATACTTATGGTATTAAAAACTCTATAACAATGACAACGCCATCTAGTGATGTATAACTGACCTAACTTTCCAAACGTTCAATTTATTAGTCCTGGCGATTCTAATCAGGATAATGGGATATTCTTATCGAATTATTGTTACGTCATCAGTCTTTGATAAGTGTATAAAGTTTAAATGAAATCTGACCGTTTAAAGTGGGTCAAAATTACGTACAAAGGAGTCGGTTACAACACAAGCAAACATACAGGTGAAGCTTACTGATAAGTGTGTTACGACCCTTATCCTTTTATTATCCTTTCCACAGTTTCTCTGGTCCGGGGTAGATGTTGGTAGGGCTTGTAGGCGACATTAATCAAATTAATTTCGCCTAATAAATTTATTTAGTTTCACATTTTTTTGGGTATAGAAATACACATAATAATTTGTCAGATAGCGTGAAACCAAAAAGGCTGCCACTCAGCATAATATGTTGCAGCATGCACAACACCTGCAACGCTGGTATCCTGTGGGACCTATTAGAAATTACGCCATGACACACAACCTGAAAGTAGCGATTTCAACTTTTAAATGATCTGATGAGTATATGAAACATGATTATTCAATATCTTCAATGTATTAAAGAATAATCACGCTTCATTTCTTTTTTGTCGAATTGGCAAAGGAATAATATTAGCAAGCCTTTACAACTTGGTGGTCGAGGTCGTACCTCCTGTCACCAGAGATTACGTCAACCATTTGTCAAGGTGCACAATGCGCGGGGTACAATAGTTGTCAGATTAGTACATGATGTATCTGAAGCTTCCAGTGAATAGGAATCTGGGACTGAAGAAATCAGTTAGGTTATTTTAGCTGACTTCAAAAAGGAGGCTTAATTCAATGAGGGTTTTAAGCAGGCCTGTGCAGTTTCGCAGTCCTGTGCCTGCGAAAGATTTGCGCAACGGTAAATCATAAAATACCGCATCATTGTATTCAACTAACAGAAAGCGATACGACAAAATTAAGGGTCTTCTTTGACGCGTCAGCCAAGATACCACCGTGTTTCGTTGAATGCAACCTTGCTTAACGGTCCAAAAATGCAAGCTAATATTTTGGAAATTCCCTATCATCTTGTTGTGTTTTCAGCAGACGTGCGTCAAAGTATCGTCAAATTTTAGTAACTAATAAACACCGTGACTACCAACGAATCTTTTGGAGATTCAATTCGAGCTGAACCACTCATGGAATGTCGTTTAAACACCATTATTACGGTATTTTCTCTACACCATCTCTCCAGAACTTTGTAGGTCGCAAGGCGAGGTTCGCTAGTACGGTATTTCCATTTTCTCGCGCACTATCTAACTTTGTATTTGGACTCCACTTCTCCTTACTATCAGGTGGAACGGAGCCATTTGCTAGATTTTTCTCTAAAAAAAAAATTGGTTGCCTGTAAAGTCGGTTTACTGACGATAGTTGAACGTGACAACGTCTTAAGAAAATACTGATGGAATGGTAGCATTTTTCAAAAGAAAAATTTAATTTCATTTGTTTAATAGATTTCGCATTATAGTATGTATAAACTTGTAATAAAATCTCTTTGGCTATACTATTTGTATCTGGCTGGTTTTGGTATCATTGAAAGTTTAAATTTTAAAGAACATAATTCCAAATTCAAATTAGAGAATTAGATTCAGAGCGAGGTAACGCCGCATGACGTCATGTTTTTTCGTGCGTGCAGCCGGCTCTATCGAATTATAAGACGTTGTCACGTCAAAAAGGATTTTACCTTTATGAAAATACTACAGATGAGAAATTTTTCAATGAGACAAAAGGTCTGTGTCGCTACGTCGCTAATTACCCATAGAGATAGGGATTCAAAATATTTAGTTTCGAATCCCCGTTACGAGATTGATGGTAACACTCTTTGTGTTCAAAGTTTCTTAAACAAAACTTGACGTTAACTTCGTTTTTACTAAGGACTTAAGTAATTTTGTCTTTCACTTATTTGGCCCCGTACTGGGGACGACAACTACAAATTAGATTACCGTGAATAAACTGACATTTTTTTAACACTTTTCGAATCATTAAGCTTCGACATTGTCAGAGAAACTCTCACTGTTGGACATATGTCACCTCTTTCTGTGTTCTGTGGGTGTCACCCAAAGATCTACAGTCCTTCGCTGCCCGCATCCTGCGGCTTCTCATTGCCTTTACCAGTTGGCCTATTTGTTAACATTTGTTGACTGATGATCCATCTGCGCCCCCATCGGGGCTTCCGCCCTTATATAAAAGAATATATAAATAGTAATAGTGTACATAGGGCAGATGACCCGTTTGTGGCCACTTTAAGAGTTATGTCCACTTTAAAAGTTATGTCCACTTTGACAAATTTATAGTCTATGCAGTAAAGTACAATATCTTTGTAGAAAGTTATTAAAAATCTTTAAAAATATACCTATTCACTTTGCCTCACAAAAGCTTTCTTTTATAAAACTTCAAATAGATAATTAGTTATAAAAAATGCTCAAAAAAATGTGATTTTTTTGTCATTTCTGGCCAAGTTTACCTCGTTTATGGCCACCATAGAGTGCCAGTTTTGGCCATCAAGAATAATTTAAAAAAATACAGGGTGTAAGTGTAAAAGACACGAATTGTCAAACGAGAACCATGTATTCCGCTCACCACTTAGACAAAGAATCCTGGCCCACCATCATAACATTTTTTTCCTTTGGTCTATACATGGGAAATTGATAGTTACGATGTTATTGAAGGTCAAAGTCATAATTATTTCTTTATTATTGTCCAAAGAAACATCATCAATTTTTTTAGTATTTCATAACAAAAAATGGCTTCAAAATGTTAGCGTTCAATGTAGCTCACTCGATGCGCACGGACACAAAATACACTGTAGTCTTTGGACACAAACGAACGGGGCCGCCGCGCCGTCTAGCAAAATTATCGCGGTTTTGCGAGTTGAGTGCCAAATGAGAACCATGTTGTTAAAAAATTTGCTAATTGTAACAATTTTTTCTAACACCAAAATATAAAAATAATTTCTCAGCAATTGTTTTTTGAAAAGTTTCTTATTTTGATGTATAGATATGGTTCTAATTTGACAATTCATGTCTTTTACACTGTGTATCTGCGAACACATATACACACTCTGTATAGTTTTCGTGAGCGAATTGCATACCTAACATTTTATAGCTATGTTTTAAGTATAAAAATATAAATAAATTCGACAAATTAATATTTAACATTTACATTACGTATAATCCACACGTATTCATTTGTCAATTTCTTACAAACCGCTTGCGGAGAATACGAGCGCGTCAAGATACTTTAAGATAAGTGATTGAAGAACTCACTCAAATGGTCCATGAGCATCAATCGCGCGAGATCGTGTCACAGTCGGTCCTCAAAGTTCGTGGATTACAAGTGTATGCCACGCGACCAATAACGTTTTTTGATCATACATTTTTTTTATATTTTTGACTACTTATTTAGAGTTGATTGTAAGTTATTTACAATCAACTCTAAATAGTTGATTGTAATTTTTTATACGCGACCACTCTAGGGTTAATATGCATGTATGACATCGAATTATAAAGTTTCTATCAACTTTTGAGCCGTCGATCACGAAAGTTAAGCAACCAAGTGTGCGGTCGGTACTCGGATGGGTGACCAAAATTTAACATGCATTTATGATCTCAATACTTATATATCGTTTCTATCAACTTTTGTGTCCTTTCCGGTATACGAGGAAGTCAAGGGGAGACCACTCCCGATTCTTTTATATATAAAATTAACATAAACTAAAAAAAAATAAGCAAAGATTCCGAATTTAACAACTGATTAGGTACTCACCCGCTCGCCTTATATTGTTTTTGCTAAGATAATTACACATTTACCGACCCGCTACAAAAAATGCTTGTTACATCAAAGTTTTAGCAAAGTGAAGTTTATCACATCACAGCAAAATAAAGATTTTGGGGTGTGATAGTGGGATTTCCAGCTCATCAGTCACAATCATGAGGTCTGTTGCCATGCATTTCTTTCCAAGCACTCCCTAGATGCATTAAAAAGTGTGGCACCCAAATTTTAATGCAAAAATGAAGAAAGAAGATGAAACTGAAGACTTGGCTGTATGGACTAGATCCCTTTGCCGTCCCGTAACAGGGAGAATTTACCAAAAAAAAAGTCATCAAGAGTGTTTGGCGGGAAACAATGGCGTCTGGATGTCGATCTTTATTTCGATAATTCAAAATAGCTTCGGAGTGGATTTTGTGCAGTGAAAGTGGTGTCGTTTCGTTGCATAAGCATTCGTGTTGACGAACAGTTATGAAGAATCATTGAAATGAAGGTTTTGTGTATGTGGGGTTGAGAATTGTATAGTGGTTGGAAATCCCACTATACAATTCTCATCAGTCACAGTCATGAGGTCTGTTGCCATGCATTTCTTTCCAAGCACTCCCTAAATGCAATATATGACGCCCATATTTTAATGCAAACATCAAGAATGAAGACAGAAATACAGACAGGGCTGTATGGACTTGATATCCTTTGCCCGTCCCGTTAGGGACAAAAGAAAAAAAAAGGTTTGGCGGGTAATCATGGCGTCTGGATGTCGATCTTTATTTCGATAATTCAAAATTGCTTCGGAGTGGATTTTGTGCAGTGAAAGTGGTGTCGTTTTGTTGCATAAGCATCCGTGTTGACAAACAGTTATGAGGAATCATTGAAATAAAGGTTTTGTGTATGTGGCGTTGAGAATTGTATAGTGGTTGGAAATCCCACTATACAATTCTCATCAGTCACCATCATGAGGTCTGTACCATGCATTTCTCGCCAAGCACTCCCTAGATGTATTAAAAAGTGTGGCACCCACATTTTAATGCAAAAATCAAGAAAGAAGATGAAACTAAAGACTTGGCTGTATGGGCTAGATCCCTTTGCCGTCCCGTAACAGGGAAAATCTAACAAAAAAAAAGAAAAAAGAGTGTTTGGCGGGTAATCATGGCGGCTGGATGTCGATCTTTATTTCGATAATTCAAAATTGCTTCGGAGTGGATTTTCTGCAGTGAAAGTGGTGTCGTTTTGTTGCATAAGCATCCGTGTTGACGAACAGTTATGAGGAATCATTGAAATAAAGGTTTTGTGTATGTGGCGTTGAGTATTGTATAGTGGTTGGAAATCCCACTATACAATTCTCATCAGTCACCATCATGAGGTCTGTACCATGCATTTCTCGCCAAGCACTCCCTAGATGCATTAAAAAGTGTGGCACTCACATTTTAAAGCAAAAATCAAGAAAGAAGATGAAACTGAAGACTTGGCTGTATGGGCTAGATCCCTTTGCCGTCCCGTAACAGGAAAAATTTAACAAAAAAAAAAAAAGAAAAAAAAAATTTTGGAGTGTTTGGCGGGAAACAATGGCGTCTGGATGTCGATTTTTATTTCGATAATTCAAAATTGCTTCGAAGTGGATTTTGTGCAGTGAAAGTGGTGTCGTTTCGTTGCATATGCATCCGTGTTGACGAACAGTTATGAGGAATCATTGTAATGAAGGTTTTGTTTATGTGGCGTTGAGAATTTGGAAATCCCACTATATAATTCTTATCAGTCACAATCATGAGGTCTGTTACCATGTATTTCTTTCCAAGCACTCCCTAGATGCATTAAAAAGTGTGGCACCCACATTTTAATTCAAAAATCATGAAAGAAGATAAACTGAAGACTTGGCTGTATGGGCTAGATCCCAAAGTCATCAAGTGTCAACTTGACATTGGTCAAGTCAAAAGATTTTTTGACATTCTCATAGTCATCCACGGCGTCTTTTATTTTATTTTACTATTTCCCCTATAAAATATCGGTTGTTTAGAAGCAGTCTATTAAAATGGTAAGCTTAAAAAACGTGTATTTCGATACTATACACATGTAAAAGTTTTATATCAGCTATCAGTTTTGTCATCAAATTTGCTTTGTCATTGCCGGATTAACAAATTTCTTATAAAAAATAAGTAGCTAACTCAACTTTTTGTCTCAATTAATTTTTATTATTCCAATAAAAGGAGCATAAATGTTTTCCAGGTTTATTTTCAACACTGCTACTCAGCAGATTGAAAAGAAATAGACCTAACCTCATTCATTATTTTAACTTTGTCTACTTCAATTAAAAAATGTTTACCTGTTTTGTGTTTTTGAATTTCAGTTCAGGAACCAGTATGATAGTGATGTCACAGTGTGGAGCCCACAGGGCCGCCTGCATCAAGTGGAGTATGCCATGGAGGCAGTAAAACTTGGTTCAGCAACAATTGGATTGAAGAATAAGCAGTTTGCCGTTCTAATTGCTTTGAAGAGGGCTGTTAGCGAACTATCTGCTTACCAAAAGAAGATCATACCTATCGATGAGCATATCGGCATTTCAATCTCTGGTTTGACTGCTGATGCTAGGATGTTGAGGTGAATATTATCTATTTATTTACTTAGTCTTTTCCAGAACTTTCTAATACACCATAACAAAGTTTTTTTTTCTTTTTTCATGTTATAATCTGCGATCTGTCTTAGACTATGAGCAAATTTGCTGTGTGCATTATGTTGTGCCGAGTGTGCCCCCACTGAAGGCAGCTCCGCACAGTAAAAGGCTCAGCCTGGTCTGATGTATTAGGGGGATTACCCGTCGTTTTAGACACATTTCATGCCTGGATCTATTCTATTCTATTCTAGGATGATACTAGCCAATAGTGGAGTAAAAGTATAATTTAAATAATTTATATTTCAAAACTTTCAGTCTATAGCCTTTGTTACTTATTATGGACTTATTAAGAGTTCTGATGTATTATGGGATTAAAATGCATTCAGTAGTTTTTGCATGAAAGGGTAACTTGCAATCTTCTCCATGAACATTCAGTATGAGTTTATGAATTTGTTCTTCAACTTGAAGAGCAGCTAGTTAAAGGATGTGTGACCATTATGCATATTCCTGATAAATCTCTAGGGGACTGTTTATTTAGTCTTTGAAATGTTGTACTATTAATTAATAATAATAATAATGAATCGTTTATTTCAGACAACATCCATATTATACACAGTGAAATAGAGAGAAAAAAAGAGATACAAATTAAATACTTAGATATTAAAAAATATAAAAAATCATTCCTAAGCTCCCACTCACTATTACTTTTCATTAATTGCATAGCTAACTTGTTGGGATGTTTATCTAGCTTCCTTCTGTATAAGTAATTTTGTATGTTAAATCTATAATTATAAAGTAGTTTGTGATTTATAAAATTGTGTAATAAGAATATTTTTTTTTACCTTTCAGTCGCTTCATGCGTACGGAGTGCCTTAACCATCGTTATGCACATGATTCACCAATGCCTGTTGGTCGCCTCATAGCTATGGTGGGAAACAAAATGCAGATCTGCACGCAGAGATACGACAAACGACCCCTTGGTGTGGGATTACTCGTAGCTGGTTATGATGTTAGTACAATATTATTACTTATTCATTTTTCTTTCATTAATTAATGGGGTTTACATTTTAATAATGCTTGGTAACTTAATTATTTTTAACAATGTGAATGTATAATGTTAGACTTTTGTAATGATGATTTTCTAAATAAAATTCAGTAAGTAATCCTTCTTGGCTCTGCTGGGTGAGCCCAATATTTATGGGATTGTTGATTAAAGTACATCAGGGCATCCGTCCTGAGAAAAGTCCTTTCTCCACCTAAAGACCGCAGTTAAAGAACACTGTCCTATTTATGAATGTTTTCTGAGAGTGTAATTTAAGCCATGTTTAGCCTATTGACTTGAAAAAAATGTACAGTCAACAGCACAACAGGTTACCACAAACTCTCAAATTTCCTTAATCGATTTTACACTGTATGCCACACATTTAGGGTTCAATTCAATTAAATGCTTTATTGCAATTGTTGTAGTTGTGAGGTCTAAGGCTTAGGCCGCATTACGTTTTTTTCCCGTGAGCGGTTAATCATTTTAACCGCGAAATCGCTCGAGACGCACACACTACCATTATAAATCACGAAACCGCCCGTGATTTTCTCAGTTTAAAGATGGATTACAAAAGAGCAGTATGTATTGTTGCTCTGTTACTAAGAAATAGAAAAAGAAAAAAAGAGACTTCAAAGAAAACTTTGCAAATATTGGGTCCATCCACTCACTAGCCACAGATTTGAGAAAGATTTCTTTCATAAGATATATCAAATCTTAAGAGAACATCCAGAGAAATTTTTCAATTATTATCGGATGTCAGAAGCTAGCTTCGATAAAATTTTGCACAATGTGCGTCCATACATCACTTTCATGAATACAACTTTTCGCAAATCTATTCGGTCGACAACATAATTCTTCACTAGGTGGTAGACCCATATTTAGGGTCGTCTGGGTAGGTACCACCGCCTTTCTTATTTCTGCCGTGAAGCAGTTCGCTGTGTTTCGGATTGAAGGGAAAGGTAGCCAGTGTAATTACTGGGCATGGAGGGCATATCATCTTAGTCCCCAGGATGGCAAACGCACTTGCGGTGTTAAGTGATTTACACTTAATATTGCAAGTGTCTATAGGCGGCGGTGACCACTTAACATCAGGTGGGCCGCAAGCTTGTTTGCCATCTCGTAACCTAAAAAAAAAAAAATCTAATGATGCGATAACAGAACTATACTCCGCGGCGGTCGCCCGAATACGTCACCAAACCGCCTGCGATTAGCGCATAGTGCGTGTACGCTCTATGGAGTACAAATTTCGTTGCGGTTTTTTCCCGCGACAATTTTTTCACGGTTTTAAAATCAGTCGCGAGAAAAAACCGCAAGTGTTGTTTTTTTTTGCGGTTTTTTCTGCGGTTTTAATATATGTTTTATTATATTTTCTGCGGTTTTAATATATGTTTTCCTGTTTCATAAACTCACATGGTTAAAAACCGCTGCGATTTAACCGTAATGTGGCCCAAGCCTTAATCATAACTTAAATAGTACATCAAGGCCCTGCCCTGGCAAGCCAAGTGCCCTGTCGGGCACAACAAATTAAATAGGAGGAGAGTACAATTGCAATAAATATCAATTCATAACTAGTTAAGTATACCTTTAATCTTACATAAAATATTTACTAACACCTTTTCAGTAGGTATTTATAAAATAATAATTAAAATTATTTATAAAATATTGGTCATTAATTAATGTATTTCTATTATTAATATTTGTTATATAACTATGATTATTATAGAGCTGAATTGAATCAAAACAACTCAAATTTCGAAATCTATCATACCTACAAGCTGGTTGAAATTCAATTGGAGAAATTTGTCAATTTGGGTAGCCTGATCTGTTTTTGTCGTACCATCTCCTTAAAAATGTACGCTTTACAACTAATGTATGCTATGCTAATGTATGCTTTACAACACTGTTGTACTGTTTCCGAGTTGGCCTGCCCTTAGGTAGCTCTCGTTCACAATCGTTGTATTTTTTTTTCTCACCAAGTAACGTAGTCATCTGGTCCATTCTTACCGCAAGATCACATATTTTATTTGACAAACTGTCTACTTTGTCATACAATTCTTTTTTAAATTCTAAAAATTGTTTTGACAGTACGTTCGAAATTAATGTAGAAATCCGTGTCTCAAACGCGTCATGCATCTCCTTTATCTCACGCATAATAGAATTACGTAACTCAGTGGGACTGCTTAATGATGTACTCCGGTTAGCCGTTTGGGCACGGCGGTATTTTGTTCGCCCCGTGACATTGTCCGGGGTTTGCGTATCCATGGAGACGTCCGGGGGGCAGTCACTACCAATACTCATGTCGTGTACTAGCTGTTGAGTATAGCGAACAGGCGTATTCGAGTTATCCCCTTTAGGTATCTTGCTAAGACATTCAAAGCATATCCACGAATTCTTAAACTTAGGTGTAAAATTCGAAAATAGTTCCGGATCCAAATTCGCACAGAGCATATCAAAAAACTGTTTACATTGCGCGCATCTCATATAAGCACCGTCTTCAGTTATAATATTGCGGCATCCCGCGCAGTTTACCCTGCTAGACGACATTTGTTAGTCACGCAGTCCCTCACTCGCTCACCGGTAATCTTTCTGTAGTCTTCGCACTCGCGACACTAGCGGGGCAGCAGGATGAATCACCTCAGCTAGCGGGCGGCGGGTTGTCGTTGTCGTTGAAAATTTTAAAAATGTTTTTACTTAAATCTCGAGTAATATAGCTGCTAGCGTAAATCCGATTTCACCACCAGGTAAGTGAACTCACTGGCTAAAAAAATATTACTAACACTTATGAAAACTTTCACTTTATACCACTTATTTTGAATATTTTTTACGGAACAAACGTACACAGATTCTGCACTGATAACAGCTCGAGGCCGAAATCATAGTAAGTGCTCTTCAAATTGAACTACATAGAATTGAGAATACAAATAAGTAATCTGTTTTAGTCTATTGTTCCTTTTTTATTTTTTTATTTCAAAAATATTTCTTAAAGTATTTCCAAATGATGCCAAATAAAAATAATAGGCAAAACATAATTTATTCAGTTTTGTCCTTGTTTTATTCAAACAATACTTAAACAGTTATCAGTAAAATTACCTAAATGGCACAAACTGCAAATAATAATATTAAAATAAAATTAACTGCATTTGCATGGTTCTTATTTAAAAAGACGATTTGTTCAGTTTTTTTTCAATACAACCGAGAAAGAAATGTTAATTGAATAGTACCAAGGTCCGAGAGAGAAACCAGAGTAATGGAGGTGCGTGCTGAGGTATCATACGGAAGCCTCCTTGAACCTACACCTGGTTCAAAACTTCACAAGTCCGAGGCACTGCTCCTAGATCCCCTCTCTGCACTGCGGGTACATCCGCACGGTGCATCCATGGAATACTAAGAGCTTTCATCCTTTTTAACACATTTATATTAGTTTCATCTGTATGTTTGTAACTCCTGTATCTTTGATGTAACTGACTCGTTTGATATTACAATAATTCAATAAGAATATCCCATTATCCTGATTATAATCGCCAGGACTAATAATTAAACGTTTGGAATTTTAGTTCAGTTATACGTCACTAGATGGCGTTGTTATTGTTAAGTTGGCGGTGCGGTGTTAAGAATTTTTTAATAATATAAGTACAGACAACAGCACTTTGGGCTACCACAAACTGTCAAATTTTCCCAATCGATTATGCACTTTATATTGAATAGCCTTAGGTTGAAATTGGTTTGGAGAGATTTGACAATTTGTATAGCCCGACGTGCTGTTGACTGTACTTTCATCGGCGGTTATAAGTCGCACTAAAAAAAAGGATTTTAAAAAATAATAGTTAAAAAAAACAAACTAAAAACACATTTATATTAAATCGGACTAAAAAGTGAAAAATAACTTTTCTCTAAACTCTCTCTCTTTAGTCTAGAAACTAAATGATGAACGAAAAGTATAATTATTATTTATAGAAAAGCGTGGGGTGCTCAATTTAATTGTACCGATCGAATTTTCAAGAACTAATGTTATTGAGCCCTCCACGCTTTTTCTATACTAAAAAGTTATTTTGCACTTTTCAGTCCGATTTAATATAAAAGCGTGTTTTTTTAGTTCTTTTTAAATTATTATTTTTTATATTAATATTTCTTCTTCAGGATCAAGGGCCTCATATCTACCAGACCTGCCCGTCGGCAAACTACTTTGACTGTCGAGCCATGGCCATTGGTGCGCGCTCGCAGTCAGCTCGAACGTACCTGGAGAAGCACTTGACTACATTCGCAGATTGTGATCTTCAAGACTTAGTGGCTCATGGCTTGAGGGCTCTGAGAGATACTTTGCCTAATGAGGTTGATTTGAATAATAAGGTAAGATGAAGGCTAATGTTTTTAAATGCTTCTTGTGAACCTTTTTTAAACGGTTTTATTTAGCTTGACCTGTTCGTTGTTTTTGGGGCAATTTCGTAAAATTTTACCCCCATCCAGTTGAAAGATTGGTTGAACCTTTAGTTCTGATGAAAATACATTTTTATAAGTATATTCAGTATCGCTGTAAATCCAAGATGGCCGCCGTTATATTTTTTTTGCATAACCCCTCAATATGGGTGTCAAATGAAAGGGATTGACTAATTGACTCCCGCGAAACGAGTCGTTTTTAAAGGGTTCGAACCTCTTCGTTGAGACTGAGTCGTTTAAAATTCGGAGTCATTTTAGTCTTAAAATAGGCCTCGAGTCCCCAGTCTTGGACTCAAATAAGGCTTAGGGTTCAGGGTTTAAAGACTCATTGAGTTGTTAACCGTATGAGTTGAGTCGAGTTTCTTTTAAAGAGCTTAAAAACCTCGACTCCTTTCTAAATGAGAGTACATGAAGCAAGTGTAATATGTTGGGTTGAGATGGTAGCAAGTGGAAAGAAGTGATCTCTCCCAACCTCTACTAGTCTAGTATGTATAATCGACAAAGTTTTCGGTGTACCACTGATTGCCAGCCAATAAGAGCAGACTATGGTGACCTACGGAAACGGAGTAAGGACGCTACGCCTTATTGGATGCGCCATATTAAGTTAATATTCTATTGGCCGGAGTAAAAAGTAGGCGGAGCTTGGTGCAGGGCAGCAGTTTCAAGGATTCTATTAGCTAAATGTAACATCGGTAACTTTGTCGACTGTACGTGTTTAATAGGTAAATGATAAATACATTTTATTCCCACAGAACGTGTCAATAGCAATTGTGGGTCCAAAAACCCCGTTGAAGATCTGCGACGAAGCAGAGCTTACAAGGTTCCTGGCTCTAGTCGAAGGCGAAGAGAGACGAGGAGGCGGCGCTAGTGCTACTGGTGATGCCGGCTCTGCCTCCGGCCCGGACAGAGATGCCCCGGGGGACGAGAGGGACCCACAACCGGCGGTAAGATTTTTAAAAGTAAAACTTTACGCCCGAGGGTGCTCCTAGGGACGTTGCGGTGACGAGACCTTGTAAAGTACGCCGAAACAACCCCACAAGGGCTTAGGAGAGTAGGTTGTTAATGGGTTCCTGGAGGCGTTTTGGTGTAATGGCGCACACTGGTGCGCCGATCCCAAAACGTTCCCATAAGAGCTTAGGAGGGTACCGGTGTGTTTTAGCTTTATTATTTATTTTTATTATTTAGCGGAGTAGGACGGCCGGTGAGTCCCGCACACGCCGTACGCCCAGCCAGTGTGCGGTATGGTCCGTAAATGGATTTACCATCGTCATAAAAAAATGTTTTTAATTGGTTGGACCGACAGACACGCCTAGTATGCGTAATGCTTAATGGATTTTTTCTGACTGTTCCAAGTTTCTCCTACAAAAAATCGGTCACCGACCATCGGACAAGAGCGGGCAGTCTTATAAATAAAAATAATTAATAACAATTAAATTAAAATAACCGCAACAACAGTAAGTACATATGCATTATGTAGTTTAAAGGCATCCGCACCGATAAGCCACTCTGCGCTGAGAGTCCGTCGCAGTCTTGCGCCAGGCTCAACGATGTGCAGCTAATACAATTTTGATCGCACGGTGATATACGTATTGTAATAAATTTTGCATTTGTTGATTTACTACCTAGAGTACCTAGCCAAACGACGACGTAGCAAACCGAAATATAGACAGCTGATCAGTCCATATGTCATGGCTAGATTGTTGTGTAGAGATTGTATCAAAGTTTACGAAATTGAGAGAACGTCGGACGTGGCCCGCGGCGCGTGTACACGGATCACGTATCTGCGCTCATTGATTTTCAAAAAAAACAAAACCGCTCGCGTGTCTTGTCGCGTGAACTCGCGCAGCTCTCTATGAAGTTTTATGAAACGTTACTCTATGAAGTTTCACGCCGCGTGGACGCCCGATACGGGTAACCGCTTAACGGTACGGACGCACTCAATGAGTTGATTGCTCTCAACCGCAAAAGAGCACCACTGAACAAGCAAATTAAATTGAATAAAATAATATTGAAAATAACTTAAACACTAAGCTTTATAATATACTGCTTTCTTTGTAAGATATGTTTAATAAAAGATATAGAAGCATTTTGTTAAATTAATGCATATCCTCAGGAATACGGTGTGTTTTTAGTTACTTTAGAGAAAATAATTGCTCCAGTGTAATTTTCTTTTCTATTAAATAACCATTAGCAATTATTAAAAAAATATATAAAGGATATACTCGTATAATCGCTATATTTAAGCAATAAAAAAAGTTTAATTAGTTCATTTTAATACTTTATAATAATAAGTCAATTTAATAAAAAAAATACTACAGATATTCAAAATTCTTCTCTTCTCAGTGTTCAGGTGTAGTCGAATATAACATAGTGACAGTTGGCCTTTCTGGCTCATTGTCATTATCATTGTCCTGAAAAGTGGTATGTGCGTTATCTTCGCGCTTAATTACATTTAGTGGTAAATCTTCTAAATCCGGTACATACGCCCATTTGTCGTATAATCTTTGGGCAGTTTGTACTGTATCAGGCTTTGGATACGGCATAACTGTAGACGTGTACATAAATTGTTTTTCAACTGTTTCTCTGATTATTGTCTGAGTCCCCTTTTCGTCGAAAAGTTCATTTCTTACTTTGGCATCGACAGCAGCTGTCAAAAAAGCTCTCCATCTCGGAGTGTAATAGTAATGGAAGAGTTCAGCCCATTGTTTGCATGCGTAGTCAGAAATCTCTCCATTCGGACCCCACAACGTAATCTGATTCTTGGCATTCAATTCGTACATGTGAGATTCATATGTTGTTGTAGCTTGACCTTTAGCTTTGTCCAACCAATTCAATGTACTAAAATCATTATTAGAACTCAAAATAACCTCTATGTCGTCCATTATCTCAAGAAACTGATTCACAGTTGCGTTGAAGTTCCAAGTATTTGAGAATCTACTGTTCACCATGTTGATGTATAGTTGCTCAGCTCGATATTGTAATGCTTGTCTTGTGACATCAACAAGGTCGTGGAGAAATCCTACTCGACTATAATAGCACAAGCTTGGTGCGAAAACGAATTCTCTGAATGCGTTAAATAAGTCTTTGCTTTTGTACCATGCCCATGGTTTGATTTTAAAACTTGGTCGACGAGTCATTACGTATTTACCTCTTATTCTGTTGAGTCCTTCAAAATTGTACACACTTTGCAGTAAAAATTTCCACCCTTCACCCATGTCACATCCATATCTTCGAATAGAATATTCCTTAACCCAAACTTCCAAATCTTTAATTGGTTCACTGCGCCAACCAGTTTCTAACATCAGATCATAAACCACATAGTTTTGATTAATTCCTTCGGGGGTCAATCCGATACCGATCATAGTACTGTTGATGCGACTTCTCACTTCATAAACCACATTATTTATAGTTTGCATGCTGCCAAACATCCCCGATGTGCCTCCGAAATTATGTAACATGCACCAGATGAATGGTTGTCCGAAATACATTTCATAAAGATTGTATTGTGGCCATTGTTCTGACTGCAGGTCTAATACCAGCATTCGCCCATTCGGGACAGACGTCAAGAACGCTTTTACTCGATTTTTGGGCCACAGTATGGGGTCATGTACAAACATCCAATTCTGAACCAACCATACAGCTTTATTGTCTGATTGGTTTAATGTTGCAAATATAGCTTTGGCCGTATTTTGAATGAAATCAGTAGACCATCCTTCAATTTCAATTTCATTAAATGGATCAGCTGTATAAATGTGGTTAGCAGATGATCCCCCAGTGATTTCCCTTAAAAACATTTTGCCTATACTTGCGAACAGAGGTTCCTTTGGGTCTAAGAAAAAATCGCAGCAGTAATCATCCTTAAACTTATTCCACGTATTTACAGCATGAAGTGTGACGTTAGGATAAAGTCTAGAGAACGCTCTGGGTACATGGCCATTGAACGCCGGATAGACAGGGACCATACCAAGTTGAAACATGTAATCGACTATAACTTCCTGAATGTTTCTTTTTTTATCGTGCCAAGACTGAGGTAGGGGACCACCCCAGCCGCGAAGATTCCCCATTCTCAGCCATGACAGAAACGCAGGTCCGGTAAAATGCTGATCAATTTCTTCCTGAGTCATTCCTAAAGTTTTATAAATGCGGGACCACGCAGCCTCCTGTGCAACAGGCGCTAGAGCCAAATTTATTCCATTTAGCGCCATCCACTCTATGTGGGACTCCCAATCTTCGCGACTCCACCAAACAAAACTGTATGATTCTGTGCACACATTCTGGTAGTAACGAAACCTGTCGCTAGCAATCACAAGCTCATCTACCTCAGGCAGTTGATTGGGAATTTGAATATTTCTTACCTGCCACGCTATCTGACTCTTGCAGTATTTTTTCAGATAGTAGTTAAATCCCCAAACGGCTGCGACGCCGGAGCTCGCTCTAATATGCAGCTGACCTTGACTCGTGCGCAGAGAAAACACATCTTTATTTTCTTGAAATAGGATAGGGTTCACTTCGACATTTACTTGGGATATATATTTCGCTATTATTCTACTTGCCGCTTCTTGTTGGACGTTGGCTGGTGTCTTTGTTTGTAGTACGGTTGGGTCTAAGTAGTCAAGATTTAATGAATTTGACAGTGCAAATATCGCGAGCAATGGCAGGTGCCGTAACATGGTCGATCGTGCTGTCTCGCCGCGTGAGACGCCCGTTATGAATTCAAGTGTAATCTTTCAATAGACTGACCATTGAACTCTCTCGTCCGATAAAAGATTATCTTAATGTTGTCAACAAAGAATACGTTTCTCCATTGTATCTTAGTCGTTAGCAAATTGTTTACACTAGTCACGACGGTCTTTTGTATACAGTCGACGCGTTATACTTGTGCACGGATAAATAAAATATGTAATGAGATTTACAAAAACTAAGTGATAAAAATATAGCGAAGCAAACAAATCATTATGTAATAATACCTATCTATACAAATTGTGTTATCATAAATTTGAACACGTTGGTTGTTCCCATAGTTTTTGATTACTTTATATAATTATGTATTTGTTACTAAGAATAATTAAAACGTAAAATGGTTATGGTATTAAACAAATGTACGAATTATAAGTAATTTTAAATCGACCCTGTAATCTAACTACTAGTTCTGAACAAATTTTAGGCTACATCCACGGAGTACTAAACCATGTGTCACTGAACTAATTACGCATCAAAAGTAAAATTTCCACAAATTTATGGTATTGAAAGATATGGGTGGTCTATGTTATCCACTATATGATTTATTAAAAATATGTGTTAAATCTGAATCAGCTCTAAAATGATTATTAGAGAGAATCAAACTTAGCATTTCGTGTGCGAAAAACAACTGATGCGATTAAAATAGAAAATTATTGAATATTTTGTACAATCTGACGTTTTTTCGAACTTTGATACACACTCAAAAGATCAACCAGCCACTTTTAACCACCGGATAAGACCGGATACATTTACTAAAAACAATAATTGATAAGTACTGTGACGTCTGTTGTCATTAATACATAAAACTGATTCAGCAATATCAATTACAACAAAACGGCAGAAACGTAATAAATTTTCTTTATTTGAAGGTACATAATATATTAGACATAGTATATAAAGACAAAGTACATAGTATATAAGACATGTTATATTTTTTTTAAATAATAAATATGTGCCTATTACGAATATATTATTTTTCTAACTTATTTGTTGACTGTACAGTCATGAGTAATAACATAGAAACATCTTTAAAGTTCATATTCATGTAGCTAAATTAAATCGCAAAAATAAGTATGCTAAACTTTAGCCAATAAATATGTAAACGCTAAAGTTTATCAAAATAAACTACACATTTTTATAAAATTATTGTAAACAACAGGTAATCAAAAAGTAATATCAACTTTTAGTTACATAATTATGTACCCACCAAGCAAATCAAAAATATGTACACAGTACAATTTCGAAAATATGTAAACAATTACTATTAAATATTATTAATCAATCAAAACAAATAAATAGAAATACTTATTTCTAGATTTTTCTATTAATTTCGTCATTAGGATATGTTACAAAAGAAAAAAGTTAATATTTGAAGTAAAGAGGGTAGGTAGCCATCAGTGAGTGGCAATGCGTCGCATAACGGCTCGCCCGTCGGCTTCTTATACTTATTTCCGTATACCGCCCTAAAGCTATTGTTCTGTTAAATTCCTACGGAAATACCTATTGCAGTAGCCCCGATTACTCAATATTTTTTTTTAAAGACATTTATTCTTTTTTTTAGTTACTTTATTCGTATTCTACTCAGCAAATCTTTTCATTTAATACCCATATTGTGGCAGTGCATAAAAAATAAGTAGTCCGCACTCTTAGGCCGTCTGCCATATTGGATTTAGAATGAAACCATTTAGCTAAGCATGCATTGTCATCCAAACCTAACTTGTATGCAAAACTTCGTCACAATCGTTTGAGGATAACTGCTTTAAAAATCAGTTGCAAGATTTCACCCAAACGTACATACAAGTAACAAACATTGCAAGTTAAATAAAAGCTTTTAAAAAAATTGGAATAAGTAGGTATACACTTCCAATATCATTTTAATGTATCCATGACAGTTTCTATTACACGTGAACAATTTTTGCTTTCAATCATCACTGAATTCCACATAAATAACGAGTAAAGTAACAAAAACGGGAAAAAGTAGGTATACCCTTCCAATATCATTTTAATGTATCCATGACAGTTTCTATTACACGTGTACAATATTTGCTTTCAATCATCACTGAATTCCACTTAAATAACGAGTAAAGTAACAAAAACGGGAAAAAGTAGGTATACACTTCCAATATCATTTTAATGTATCCATGACAGTTTCTATTACACGTGTACAATTGTATACATATTACAGAAATTGTCATGGATAGTTAAATATTATTTTGGAAGTGTGAAGTTATTTCTGATTTTGTTTCGATTATATTAATGTGGAATAAATGTGTACCTAATTTTGACACAGTTTAATGGTTAGATAATTTAGAACAAATTGTTGTACACTTCTTTCTAGATTGGTTTAAGGGAAGATATTTTAGAAAAAGTGACAATGTATATATATTATTACTCGTGACTGTACCTTACAACTAGGGGAATACCCGATTCTTAAATTTTTGTTAGTCCGTTTATATAATATGAAGCGGAACACTGAAAATAATAGCTATCTCGTTCACACCGTATTCTGAGAACGGTTCCCTGTCTCTGTCATGATTACGATGTTATATGACATTGGAAATGTATTTGTGAGGGTACGTGTTTTACGTGTTGTTGTATGTATCCAGCCCGGTTACAGAATTCGCGAATTCTGTGTGGAAGTACCGTATCCTCCCCTTCTTGTTTTAATCTAAGTACGTACTTGCCTACCCATTTCCACGCTCCATGAATGCCTCGACAAACGCTACAAAGCCTTTCTGCGAATAACATTGCTAATTCTAATATTTGACACTGCGGTCGCCATGGTGTTTTTTCAGTACCTATTAATACGTCAGATTCTTACATTATATCCTATTCATAAAGCGTTAAGCTCTGTCCTGACCTGCGCACGCGCACGAGCCGTGTGGTTCTCGTGCCTCTTAAGAACATAGTTTAGACATGTTCTTAGTACATTTGACATTTTTGAATTTTGTTCGCAAACGGTTCGCGTGTAAGAGAATGTTTGCCGCTCTTGCGATTCTTCATTTCCCTATCCTTGTCTTATTTTAAAAGTATACCAATGTCTTCTCAGTCACCCTGTAGAGCTTACCTCTTCCTATATTTGTAATGAGATTAATTTAATTTTAAAAGGATTGCTCAATATTTTAAAAGTTATCTCATTTTTATGACCTCTGGCCCAGTGTAGATAACGGACTAATACAAGATTGTATTTCATTTTTAGTAATTATTTAATGCAATCTCGGTCTAGCCACCTCACCGAAATGGGATCCAGGGATCGGGGGCTCTATCCACAGAGTAGTAGGTACAATCATAGATATAGGAAACTATAGATCGGCAATGTAGAGAATGAGCACACTAACGCGTATATTAGAGCGAGATAGATAGACGAGACCATTTCACGTACACGCAGGGGGCCTAAGGAGGCCTGCCAGTCACGTATAAATGACAGCAACTGTCAGACTGCAGTACTATTTTCCATGCACACATGCGCATTACGCACTCATCGGTGTATTTTTTTGGTCTCACCCTAGTCGATTCATTGCCAATCTATGTATAAACGTCAGTAATAATAAATCTATGGGTACAATTATATGTTCGGGTTTGACTGCCTTGGTTAGTAACCGTCATTGTTTATTTTCACATGTCAAAGTCATTAATGACAGACTGTGACATTAGGTTTTCTCCAAAGCGGACAAGGGAAAATCGCAACACCTGAATGACTATTTGAGCAGAATTGTAAACATTTCGAAACACCAAACCTTATCATCCGAACTTGGATATTGGCTAAATCATAGTGGAAGCTATCAAAGAAAATCATTCACTAGGGAAAATAATGCATAAAATAGAAAACGACAATTATTGTTTATTGTAATCAAAATATAAACCCGCTGCTCCACTCCGGCGCACGTTGCACACGACGTCCACGCCCACGTTAGCTGCATAGGCCCGCTTGTGAGCGCACGTGGGTCAATGTTTCCACTACTTATAAAAATCGTAGCCCCCATGGCCACGTAATACACGGAAAACGTCACAAACACGTGCATGGTCTGACCCACGCAGTTCAATGCAGCACACGCTATAAGCACATGCGGCGCACGTGGGGCGTTACAATCGCTGTGCGGGATCCCTTTCGTTGACATAATGTATTTATTCCTAAAATACTTTGGCATAATGAATTTGGCATATTTTTATTTGCATAATAATACTTTGGCATAATTGATTTAATGTGGCTCAGGCTGTCTGGACAAATCTTCAAAATAGCTTACATTTAAGTAGGTCAATAGAGCATTTTATGTGACGGCTAACCACCCTTACTTCAGAAGAGGTGACGCTACAGAATCTTAGATAATCGATCGAAAACGTGTCCAGCCAGCTTGAAAAACCACTTTTCGCTGGTCTCTCAATCTCGGTAACGGAAGTGATTTTGACGACTTTTTGCATGTCAACGGGCGTCACATAAATTTGTGACGGGCATCGAGCTAAAAGTTTCGTGATACGTACAGCGGTTTATTAGAAAAATGCAAAAATCTGTGTCCAGCCAGCTTGAATTTACGTATAAAACTTCTGGCTGGCACTTCTGAATCTCGATAACGGGAGTGTTTTCGAATATAGTTCCTCTACTAACAAAATGTGACGCAAGTTGTGACGGTAATAACGTTTGATTTATGGCGTCACGTGTAAGGGTTTACGAGAAATCAATTAAAAACTAGTGTCCAGCCAGCTTGAAGTTCAAGCTGGCTGGACACATGTATCTCCGCTGTCTGATGGTCTACGGCCTTCAAAATATGTTCAAGTTTTTGTGACGGGGACGATAATGATAATCTGAAGTTGTGACGGAGAAAGTTTACGTAGTTTCAAAGATATTGATCATTAAATTATTTTCATACAAACACTGAAGTAGGGTTACCAATATTGTAGGTTTTATGTAGAAACAAGTATATTATTGTAAGGCTTTAATGAACGAAAATACGTGTATTGGTGATATTAATACCTACCTACTAACCTACATTTACAGTACCTAGATATTTTAATCGATAGAAGACAAAAGCGTAGAGGTGTTGAAAGGGGGTAATTTTTTGCGTTATTGATTAATTACGTGCAGATAACTACTCTTTTTAGTGGGTAAGTATTGGTGTTTTTCATGGTAAGCATAAATAATTAATCCTATTGCATAAATAATGCTATAGCAACACAGGATACAATGGTTTCTTTTTTCTTCTAAAAATTCTATTAAAAGTAAATACTTTCCGGCAAAGATAGTCAAAAATATTTTAAGTATTTTTAGTTATATTTTACTGTAAAAATATTTTTTAGGAAATATCTTGGTCACTAAAAGATACTGAACAATTTCTGAACGTGCTCATACGCTGCCGCAGACCGACTTGGGTTCAATAGGTAGGTAGTTGATGTTGGTGTCGCCATCTGTTGCTTAAAGTTGGTACTACTAGGACAACTGTTCGAATCATAATTATGTTCTCTTCCTCTGAATCACTCTTTCATCACCCGCATGCTATACCGATTATGGCGCGCCCTACGACTAGGTACTTACTCTGAGTTTTCTCAAAAAAATGATAGTTAATATTTTCTCATTGAAGTGGGAAAAAAGAAAACAAATTAACGACGGTAAAGCATTTATTTTAATTAGGTAGGTACATACCTTATTTATTCTTTATTGCACAAAAAATAGTAGATGTGGGTACAAATCTTCATCCTAGCGAATATCCTAGTTGCATTTCGAAAGCTTTCACTTGGAAGCCTGGCCCCTAATCGGAGAGTAAGTAGATAGGGTCGGACTTCGAAACGAGTCGCCTGAATCTGAGGAAACTAAATGTGTAGGGGGCTCAAGGAAGCTCCGTAAGATTACCCTAAAACAATTTCGGCTGCCGGAGTTGCCTTTAAATATTTTTAATTAATTTTTAAAATTCGTGTTTATTGTATTGTGATTGCGTGAAACAAAACGTAATTTCTATACTTTTTTAGGTTATGATAAGATTTTAAAACTTTTGAAGTACTAAAACGCGTGAAACGAAACGCCAATCCACTATTTTGATAATAGTTTTGACATTTCTGACCGCGTTAAATTGCGTCATTCCGTTGGTTGCTTTCGAGTTTTCGTGTCTAGTGTTTTATGCACCTACATGGCTGGGTGATAGGTAGGTTAGGGTTTTTTCATATATTTTGAGGTTAATTTTTTATATAAAAAAAGTAAGCATTTCCGGCATTCGAAATTTACGAGGGGCGACTCCCACCCCCCTCCCTTCCTTCCCCCCACCCTCCTCTACCTCCAAAAAAGGAGACTTATTTCGAAATTCTTACCAGTAGATATACAAATGGTGGACTTAATTAGGAAAGAAAACTATTCTGACAATCTGACTATTCAACTCGTAAAAACTAATGATGGGCAAATAGTAACACAAAATAATAAGTGGGGGCTCTTTTTAGGCAGCGCTGGTAGTCAATTATTATTTTGAATTAACACTTATTTACGCTTTTTTAACCGAATTCAAAAAAGTAGGAGGTTATTAATTCGACTGTATGTTTTTTTTAGTCTTTCTTACCTCATAACTCGTTACTGAGTGGACTGATTTTGAAGATTCTTTTGACCTTTGGAAGCTAGTGCTTGTCATGGGGTCCCATTTAAATTTTATCGACATCTGACAAATAGTTTTTGAGTTATCCCTAATAATGCCTATTTAATTGACATTGATGATATGATAATTTTATCACTTGTGTGTCTAAAAGATCTTGAAGTAGTTTCCTGAAAATTTCTATACTTAAAACACTAAAAAGCAGAAAAAACCGCCTTCAAAACTAAAAACGGGAAAAATAAAAATTTTGTTTATAAAAATCTAATATTTTTTGAGGTCGGTGCCAACCTCAATATTTGTAATAAACGTTGTCACTTGTATTCGGGACCGACCTCTAAAAACATTTAGATTTTTATAAACAAAACTTTTATTTCTCCCGTTTTTAGTTTTGAAGGCGGTTTTTTTTATATAATTTTTTTTTACTGCGGGAAAACCTATTCTCACGGAAAAAATCAAATACAATGCAGGTGTGGCCACAACCGGCCGATAAATCGATTAAAAATAAATCCTTTATTTGTGTAAAATTATGGTCACCTAACATTATTAATAGATGTTTGTATGGAAAAAATTATATGATTAATATCTTTGAAACTACGTAAACTTTCTCCGTCACAACTTCAGATTATCATTATTGTCCCCGTCACAAAAACTTGAACATATTTCGAAGGCCGTAGACCATCAGGCAGCGGAGATACATGTGTCCAGCCAGCTTGAAGTTCAAGCTGGCTGGACACTAGTTTTTAATTGATTTCTCGTAAACCCTTACACGTGACGCCATAAATCAAACGTTATTACCGTCACAACTTGCGTCACATTTTGTTAGTAGAGGAACCATATTCGAAAACGCTCCCGTTATCGAGATTCAGAAGTGCCAGCCAGAAGTTTTATACGTAAATTCAAGCTGGCTGGACACAGATTTTTGCATTTTTCTAATAAACCGCTGTACGTATCACGAAACTTTTAGCTCGATGCCCGTCACAAATTTATGTGACGCCCGTTGACATGCAAAAAGTCGTCAAAATCACTTCCGTTACCGAGATTGAGAGACCAGCGAAAAGTGGTCTTTCAAGCTGGCTGGACACGTTTTCGATCGATTATCTAAGATTCTGTAGCGTCACCTCTTCTGAAGTAAGGGTGGTTAGCCGTCACATAAAATGCCCTGTTGACCTACTTAAATGTAAGCTATTTTGAAGATTTGTCCAGACAGCCTGAGCCACATTTGATTTAGGCCGCATATGTAGTGTGGCATAATTGTAATTTAGACTAATATATTTAAGCATAATTTTTATATTGCCCTAATTTTTTTAGGCATAGTGGATAGTGGCATAATATTTTGTCTAGAGTCTAGTGTTTTATGCACCTACATGGCTGAGTGATGGGTAGGTTAGGGTTATTTTTTTATGATCAGGCGGAGTGCACTGTTTTTGGGAGAGTCTAGTGTTTTATGCACCTACATGACCGAGTGGCTAGTAGATAAAGATGATTATGCTTGTATTAATTATAGTTTGATACCATTATGCCTTTTTAAAATTATGGTTGTGAATTTTATTCCTAAACATGATTATGCCGACTGTATTTATGATTAAAATAATTATGCTAAAATCTGTTATGGCTAATATTTTTATGCGTAAGTATCATTAGTATAGAGTACCATATGCCAGAATATTTGATGGTTTAAATTTTTATGCAAATGGATAGTGAACCTCGCTGTGCACTCCTCGTAGCCGTGCCACGCAGCTTCCGTGCAAAGCCTCTGTGTGTATAGCGTGCGCAACGTTGACCTGTGTGCGTGACATATCCGATCAGTACATGACAATGTCTGTAGATTTCAGTGAATGCTATCACTAACATTGTCATACAAAGCGAAGCTTGACACACGTGTGTAATATACTCTAATCTGTGCGTGCGTAGCCTCTCCGTGCACTGCAGTGGAGTAGCGGCTTAACTCAATTATAAGCATTAATAAGGGCCGTATTTTTTTTCAGGTGGCCATGGAAACCGAATAACTGTTGAACGCCTGCAGAGCACGCCTTCCTTAGAAGAGTCCGCAGATGTCAGTGACGTCATACCTTCGTGGGGTGGGCTTTCAACGTTCTCGTGTATCCTGGTGACCTTTGTACCTTCTTGTTTACTTAAATTTAAAGGTTTGCCTTGGCCAGCGTTTAGTTTAAGAGTTATTGTCGTATTAACGTAATGTTAAAATCTAACCTTAACATATTTTATATTGAGACGAGGCTCATTATACCTATAGGGTGACTTGCAGACTGTAGCATCCTTTTGAAATAAGGAAATTTGAAATCCCAAAAAAAACAGCTATTCAATACAAAAGCGCAACACCTATGAACCAAAATTGTATGAAATAACTGATTTTTTAGGTCTGACCTACCTCATATTTGCACGTAGTCTTATTTAAAAAAACTACAAAATTGAAAATTTTATGTAACCCCTGACATAAGTTATAGCTAAGTACCATCTCGATCACGTCGATCTCGTCAGCTTTCAAACAAAAGAAAACGCATCAAAATTCGTCGATTCGTTTGGAGCTACGATGCACAGAGACAGACAAAGAGATACACAGACAGGTCAAACTTATAAAACCCTTTTTTTGCGTTGGGGGTTAAAAAGGATGCCAATGTATTTCCAGTCACTCTGCATCGTCTCGCTCGGCGGCTGTCAAAAGAGCTGTCAAGAACAATCGTTAGGCGATGACGTCATCACCCCGCCGAGGGGTAGCATGTTGGCTTTTTTGCTTTGTGTAACTTCCTTTGTTTATAAATACCACGCATGTGGTATATCTTTAGATTCCTAGATAAACTAACTAAAATCTAAGACTACTTTGATAAAAAAAAATTGTATAATGATTAATTTACAAGCATTTGAAACCAGGCATAAGGGTATTTCCGACTTTAATATGTCCTAAATTAATTAAATTACAGCCAATACATCACAAACTACACTTTAAATTTAACAAATTAACTAAACATACCTAGAATCTGATAAATATAGCACATTGACAAACTAAATTTGATTAACTATCGTTTGATTTGACATAAACGGCATTAAAACCGAGTTGCAAACTCGACGTCGGGTAGTCATATTATGACACGTCACCTTTTTAATTTTTCTTAAATGGGGTTATTTTTTATTGAGGCAAAGGTAACTTAAACTTCCATCCGAATTGTAAAGTCAAACTCTACGATTGTTGTTTGTACAACAATCATAGAGTTGAGACATAAAAAATATCGAAAAAATGGTTTTTGTATGTATGACAGCGTGCCATCCGCCCAGTTAGCGCATGACAATCGAAACCTGTGTACGGCAGCCGCCGTATCAGGGGGTATAAATAATTGTTTGGAACCTTATTGCCTTAGTGCTAAGAGTTAACTTGGAAAAAAGGGGCAGGGGGCAGGTCGAGAAAAAAAAATTTATAGCACTACCAATTGTAGATTGACGTGTCATCAGGACATTGAATAACACTACAATAATGTAGTGTTCCGTTTCTGTCACTGGGTAATGTTGCCAAAGCTCCGGGGGCTGTGTTGATCCACCGTATAGAACCTCATTACGTATATTCGGCATCAAAAAACTAAACGCTGGCCAAGGCAAATGGATTCGAAAATGCATTTTCTTTCTTATTTTATGTCCAATAATATAATAAAACACATATGTATCTTTGTAATCGTTGTTTAATTTTTCTTATAAATCTAACAATATTGCATATAAACATTATTTCTTATAACTACACAAAGGCGATAAAGTATTCAGACTTATTTTTAATGAAGAATAGGTACTTACACAAATTAAGACGAATGATTTTTGTTGATCCACAGAAATATTTAAATTAAAAAAGGAAGAAAACTGTTTGATGTATTGACTAGCCTAATTAAATTTACATTAGGTATAATGGAATTGGTGGTTTACTACAATTTTTGGCATCGGGCTCGAATATAAATTTGTATTACCTAGCGCTAGAGTATTGCAATTCTTATTTTACTTAGCACCGATTTAGGTATATTTTATTGTTTAAAACAACCACATTTATAATTGTTGACATGTTTGGAAGCCAGTGTCCTCATTTTCAGATGCTAAGAAGTTGCAATTTAAAATACATTTGATGACACCCGAATTGCATAGCGTGGAATATCTGCCTTGGTTGTTGGTATTTGTTTGATTGCTACTTTTTTGGGTTAGGTGTCCCATTTGTGTAGGCGTATATTTATAGTTAACTAGCTTCCGCCCGCGCCTTGATCCGCGTGGACATTTTACCCCCTTAGGGGTGGAATTTCCAAAAATCCTCTCTTAGTGGATGCCTACACTGTATACAGTATCTATGTACAAAATTTCAAGTCTCTAAGTTCAGCGGTTTGGGCTGTGCGTTGATATCTCAGTCAGGACTTTGAATTTTATATACATATATTACTGACGTTTATAGATTGGCAATGAATCGACTAGGGCGACACCAAAAATATTAACGAATGTGTGAGTTATGCGCATGTGTGCGTGAAAAATAGTACTGCAGTCTGACAGTTTGCCTTTTCTACGTGACTGATAAGCCTACTTAGGCCCCCGGCGTGTACGTGAAATGGTCTCGTCTATCTATCTCACTCTAATATACGCGTTAGTATGCTCTTTCTCTTTCACATTGCCGATCTATACTTTCCTACATCATAAACGGCTTTATGTGCAACTTCATGTCACTTAATTTAATGATCTGCTCAACTCGTTTTAGGACTACGTGCGTGATTATATTTATGAAATTGAATATTATTAAGTTTAGGACATCAGACTCTTCCGATAATGTACTCAGGGCTGCATTTAGAGGTCTGGAGGCATTGGAGCAACAAAGGGTCCCTACTTTATGACAAACGAGCTTCCGCCCGCGACTTCGCGTGGACATTCGAAAAAATCCTCAGGGGACCAATAACCAGAATAAATAGGATTCTATGTTTTAATTTCATCAAAATCCGATCAGCTGTTTTTACGTGATTAGGCGGGTCCTCACCAAGCGCGCTGCCTCGCGCGAGGCAGAACGTTTGCAGCCGGATCTCCGCTTGAGCAGCCGCGGGGCGAGCTGCCTCAATCTGAGCGTGCCGCGCCCCGCGGAAACTTCATGCACATCCACTTGAGCCACATTAATCAGCAACTCGGCAGCGTGCATCAAGCCGAGCAACAAATTTCTCTAGTTTCTTACTAACTACTATGGATGAGGCACGCTAAGTCGCTTCAGCTTTAATAATAATTAATCACTACAAAAAGGAAAGAAAGTCAAACGTCAATGGTGGATCAAGGAATTATATCGACAGTGAAATGATAATATCAAAGATATGTTATCATATATGGCAGCATTTATTATTGTCCATTTTGCCGCGATGTGAGCGTACAACGTCCGTCTCCACGGCGCGCGTGGCTCACACAGGCGCCTTTGAGCACGGACGTTTACCGTCACAAACTGGCTCGACCCGCAGCATCGTCCCCACTAGAGCTGCCGCGGATTGAGGCAGCCTCGGGCGTGCGGCGGGCCTCACGAGGTTGCTCGCTTGGTGAGGACCCGCCTAATCACGTAGAAACGGCTGGTCGGATTTTAGTAGCTTTGCTTTTGCGATTGGTGCGCCAACGACTGTTGCGCCAACGCCCTCAACAGAAATCTTCGGATCATAATAACAGTCTTTATAATTCGACCAACTGCTGGGGCACATGGCCTCTCCTTGTCATCGAAGAAGATTTAGAATCGAAAAAGGCAGTAGTCCACCACGCTCGCCCAATGCGGTGTGGTAGACCGACTATAAGGTGATCAATACCCCTTTGCTGCTCCATTAGTCACCTACGACACCCGTTGGAGGATATGGGGTGATGCTATTCTACTCTGCCGGCATCACATGGCCAAAGCTTCGGATAATGCACTTATCTGATATTTTTCTATTACCATATCTTTCTATACCATTGTTCCGATTTTTTTTTCGGTCAGTGCAATGTGGCCGGCCGCTCACACCCAACTTTGCTGTGGTTGGTTTCCTCGCCACAGCGGGAGTGACTCCTTGGTCAGTGTCTGCTTGGGTTTAGAGTCTCCCTCAGTCGGCTTTTATAATACCCACGGGGATGAAAGAGCTCATTTTTATTAGTTCTACTCAATTCTACTAAGGCTTGTAATTTCGGTTAGGTTATGTTAGAACAAAGAAACCCAGAAAACCGCAGTAGAACTGACGAGAACAAACCGATGAAAAGACCATAGCCATTTAATAATAAAAAGTCGTTGAACCAGAACTTCTAAATTGATTAAAAGAAAACTTTACTAGAGCGGTTTTGAAATTTTTAAAATTACTCTCAAGTTATTGACGAGAGTAATTTTGAGTAGTGCATCAATTAAGTGGCTATGGTCTTTTCATCGGTTTGTTCTCGTCAGTTGTTATTGCTGTTGTTAAGGTTTCCAGACCTTCCGAGACTGCATAGAGTCGAGGGTAGTATAACCAATCTTCTTGGCTAACTTACAAGCATTATCGTTGCCTTCCCGCCCTTCTGGTATAAACAATTTATGGACTTTAGGAAATTACAACAAAAATAAATGTGGTTTATTTAAAAACAATAAAATTAGCACCTCTCTTAACTAAATATGAATAGCTCTATATCTATTTACATAACATAATACAATTCTTTATAACTATTCATAATACATATATATTTTGGGGTAGTTGTTATTTTGGATTGTGATCACTTGTTCCTGAGTTGGAACACAATGATAAGTCAAGAGCGAAGTGGCTTTCAAATGTTTGGTAAATGGAACAAATTAATAGAAGCGAAAATTCAAGGAAAAAATCTTGCAATGAGCAAGTACTGAAAATTGCTCTTTTTTCTTAGCTGAATGCTCCGCCTAATTTTTTTACATAATTACAAACAATTTTCATGGCTTGGAGTCACTAAGAAAATAATAAAATTATTCTGCATTAAATCTACTGATAAATAGACGATAAAATATGATGTATTTGACATTCGCTCTAACTATAATAATTGGTAATTTGTCGTTATGATCTTTTGGGAATCTATATGTATCTTTGGGACATTCTTATAATCTTATGTCATACGAGGGTATCTAATACGTAGCCAGTGCCGTTTGTGAACTGACACACATTAGCTTGATCTAAAACAGGTACATAGTTATCTTGGAGTATTATTGGTTGTCGACTGGAAGCCTCATTTAGTTGTCTTTCTAATACCGCGTGTTGTAATTCTTCCTCTTCTAATTCTACCGTCAGCTCGTCTAAGAGCTTCATTCTTACTTCTATTTCTCTGTCAGCTTTTGCTAACTCTACAGCATTGTCTTGCACCTCTTTAGTAGTTTTCCCCAATTCTTCTTCTATTTTATCTATCAACATGGTCACTTGCGTTACATTTTCGCAACTGTTGGCTTTATTTTCATCCATATATCTCTTTACTTTTGCAGTTAACCGAACGACTAATTCTTCCTCACGATGCAACCTCTTGTTTATTATAGCCAGTTTCTCCAATAGCTCAATTTCATCTCTTATCCTTGTAAGTTCATCTGCAGAAGCTTCAGAATCAGTGTCATTCTGTGTCTGCGTGAGCCTTTCAGAATTTACCTGGCATATGTCTGTTAGTTCTTTCGTAAAGTAATGCTCTCTCATTAGATGTCGTTCTCTTCTGCTCTTGTGTTTCGTGTGTCGTCTTGGAGGTGTTCCACTACCGACACCGACTCCGCTATCGCTGTTGCCTGCTTGACTGTCGTTAACTTCGCTGGATCGGCCAAGGTCTCGAAGGTATGATTCCAATAAGTAGTTAGTTCCATGTTTTTCCATTCGGTTTTTGTGTGTTTGGTCTTCCAGGTGGTCTATTAGTTTCTCTTGTTCTCTGAAATGTAAATTAGGTGATTTAGCACAATTTATATCAATAAGAGCGAAAGCGAAAATATTAATTGGAACCCGAATTTTAAAAAATGCCGAGATTTTCATTGGTATCCCGCTACTTCTAATCTATTAGTTTTAATAGAATTTTACTGAGCTTCGTTGCTATGTTATATTGCATTCTTTATTACTTTAGCTATTATTTCGCGTTGATACCACTTTCCTGCAATCAAAATTTTTCTTTTTAGGTAACTTATTATACAACGCTGAAGAAACAGGTGCTCTAACTTTTAACGGCATAATTTTATTTTATATATTTTCTTATTAACATAGCAATCAATTTAAGAAACGTGTTTTTGTTATAATTTCATTACTTATACTTAATGAATATTTTCTAAAAAGTTACTAAGTAAATGAATTTCAAGCACCAGGATAGCAGAAACGATGATAAGTTTTATGCTAGATTCATAAAGATTATGATCTCGGGTAGCGAGGGGAAAACTTTTAGTAAAAGTCCATTTTGTTTCATAAAAACACGGTGATGACTAATTTATATTAGAATTTGGGGGTGGTTGAGGCACAAAAGTCGTCGCAACCACCACAAGTGGCGGTGGATTTAGGGGGTGGTGATCCAATTTCAATAGCGTAATGAATGCCAACTAACCTCAATTTGTCCAATTGCTGATGTATGGTTCTGCTCTGATGCTGTATCACGGAGACGAGACGAGCTGCGGGATCCTCGCTCCGTGCCCTCGGAGGGGGGGTTCCGGACCGTAGCCCTCTCCTCCGCCGTCGACGCGCTCCAGATCGGCTGCCACCATCACTGTCACGGCCAGAATCGTCTTCGCCGCCACTGGATACTCGCCGGAGTGACAATCGAACCTGGTTGGAACAATTTTTTACAGTTAAGGTTTTTTGAGAATAACATCTTTTCTGGTCGTTGGCTTTAGTTGTTGTCTTACTGAAGTATTGTTTGTATTGTTAACAGAAATGAAGAATGAATCGTTGCGAATCATGACGTCACCACAACGCCGCCATAAAAGCAATCGTTAGTTCGCTCTCGACCCATTTGCTTGTCGGACGTTGTAGGGTGAGGTCGGTTGAAGTGGTGATGATGTGATTTGCAGTGAGTCATTTACTTCATTATTATTCGGTTATTGTGTAAAGAGTTGTTTTCTGCGCAATCGCTTGTTAATTGTTGTGAAAATCTAATTGAAAGTAAAATTGTTTCTTTATCGTATTTTATTCCATTCCTGATTCGTAAAAGTATTGTTAATGTTTGTTTTAGTGTCCCTTTTCCGTAGGGGACAGGCTGGCAACCTGTCACTATTTTGGGGGGATACTGTACGGCCTTTACTGCCAGATGTGGCTTTTTGTGTTACCGAATGTTACCTAAAGCTCTGCCTCGATGCCCTTCGGTATTGTGAGTTTGATTATAATGTATATAGGATGTAAGTTCTGTACCTAAGTGCTTTTAAGATCGATGTCATTAGCTGTCATTCCTCATTATTTGCCATACTCTTAGGTTAAGATTATAACTGTGACTAACAAATACATGTTTCCAAACTTCCCTAGCTTGGAAACGTGTCCGAACTAAAAAGAAGATATAATTTTCTGGCATTTCGCCGGTCGCTTCTGCGTCACTGCTTTGGAGTATCTTGTGCCCCAATTTTGTCCCAATGGAACGCGACTAACGTAAGTTCGCGCGAATTTTATTGGTAGGAGTCCGCGATTAAACATACATACTTATATATCTCGAATCGATATCCTAACCGGCATTAGCGCGATTTGTTTTTTGATTTTTTATATTGGAAGTTTGTTCCAGTAGAACACCACTAACGTAGCTGTAGGTACCTAAGTTCGAGCAGATTTTATCCGTATTAGCCCGCAATTAAACAAATCTCGAATAGATGTTCTAACTGGCATTCGGGCGATTTGTTTGTTGAAAAATTTTGATAGGATCAAGCTACGAGAATTACCTACGAACGTGCGGTCAATCACATTTATGTATCGCGGCACGTCGTTGGGGAGCGTGGTGCCGTGCCTACCAGCCGCCATTTTCATGGTCGCAGCTTTTGTTATCCGGTTTATATACCCAGCAGGTTATAAACCCAGTTTTTGCTATACCACAATGATCACATCGCTTTGGACGAACGCGTGCTACATCCTAACCTAAAATAAAATGTATGAATGGATGGTGGATAAGTTATGGTCAACTGGGTTGTGGTGAGTCTGTCTGGACTTACCTCGTGTCTTGCGTCTCCCCAAGCAGCCAGGACATGCAGTACAGGTACATCAGGTGGCAGAGGTCTCTCGACGCCTCGCCATCGCTCTGCCAACACCCATTCTCCATTGTCACACACACCACTGCCCGCTATGAAGAAAGAAACGTATTATCATAAATCTCTGAAGTGACTTGTTTTAAGACTACTATCTTTCAACAGCAGCCGTGATCCCGGGACCAATAGCTTAACGTGTCTTCCGATCCGAAGAATGGAGGAAAATCGAGTTGAAACATTTTTGGTCACCCATCCGAGTACAAACCGCGAACTTACCAGCTTAACTTCGACTATGAAAAACGCACGACCGCTGCGCCATCTACCTCCTCGAAATCGAAAATACGCTTTAAGAACGGAATAACAACGGAAACCTAATAAAATCGCACTTAGGTATCGAAAAAGTGCCCGTAATAATTAGGTAAGTAAGGTTTTTTTTTACACTTTTGAGGAAAACTTACAAGTGGAAAAAGTACACTGAAAAAAATCGACCTGCCCCAAGCGGGAATCGAACCCAGCATCCTACGCAATACGGGCGGCTGCGTTAACCACTACGCTACCATCAGGGCACTGCTTTCGCTGTCGAAATTTGTCAGTGCTTGGTGCTTACCTGTGTTTATGATAAACATAGTTATATCAAATCTTTGAAATTTGCATTTCTAAGATCCGAACGAAATATTTTTGCAAATATTTGACGCCCAGTTAAGATGAAACTACCTTATATTATATAGGTATAATTTTTGCGTTTACAAACGCGTAGGTAAATATTTTAAAAACTAGAAAAAGAAAACTAAAACAATTGACCTGCCCCCGGCGGGAATCGAACCCGCACATCGGGATAGATTGCGGAGGATGCTAGGTTCGATTCCCACCTGGGGCAGGCCGATTTTTTTCTTTTTCTAGTTTTAAAAATATTTACGTTTATTTACATGTTGCGCGCTGTGCGTTGCGACGCCCTCGAGCGTCGACTATCGTATAGGTAGGTACCTACTAAAATGTCAGATAAGGAAATAGGGCCTACCCCTTTTCTTAGCTGACCTTTATGATATTTTTAAGAAGCGTCGGTGGCGTAGTGCGTAAGAACGTCGTCTCCCACCCGGGAGACAATGGTTCGATCCCCGCCACGTACCAATGTGTTTTCAAATTTTGAATGCATATGTACGTTTTATCTACGCTTTTACGGTGAAGGAAAACATCGTGAGGAAACCTGCACACACCTATGAAGAAATTCTTAGGTTGTGTGTGAAGTCGACCAACCCGCACTTGGCCAGCGTGGTTGACTAAGGCCTAATCGCCCCTAATGTGGGGTAGGCTCGAGCCCCCCGGTGGGGACATTATATGAGCTGATGATGATGATATTTTAGTAGGTAAGACGTTCTTTCCGTTTGTTTGCAGACGGTGCTTGCCGTACTATCCTCATAAGTGGTAATAGCATAAGTAGTTAAGTAGGTAGGTAATACCAGGTTGTAGGTACCTTCAGGGGCATCTTGCAACGCGCGCACGAGGTCAGCGCAGGTTGTGTGCGAGCGGACACCCCGCACCCACAACTTCTGCCCTCGAGCCAACACGCCGACTTCTTCGTCGCTGTAGTCCGATGAAGAAGCCTCCATGCTTTCTGGAAATAAAAATAATGCTAATTGCAATTAAGAGTTCATTAAAATTAAGAAGAAAATATGTTTTCTGCCACTATTGAAATGTTCAGCATCAGAGGTAGATTACCTAACACTTGAGTACCTTGTCATAATAATCATTCATTCATAGTGGCAAATATTATCTAGATACTGCACAAGCGCTCGCGTTGCTATGACATGGTAATAAAGTGCTAAAGCTAATCTATAACGTAAAAAAACCTGAGCTTAGCTAGCCAAGTGATCAATAGATTCGACCGAACTATGAACATCATGGCGACCGGTAGTCATGTCAAATGAGAGTAGGTGTTGTTATTCACGGAAACGAACCTATACCTAAAACTCTTAGCATTATATGGTTATATCGTCCGGGTAACGGTCCATTGTGTTGCAGAGTGATCCCCTGGTATATTGTAAGATAAGGGGCTTCTATACGATGCATCATTATGAAATTAAAATATAGCGTAGGTAGTATCAGTGAAAATGTAGCATTCAACCAAATAATTTTTAAAAAAGGTCTAATTTTTTGAGGCTTTTCATTACAAACATTTATATTTACTACCTACGAATACTTTCTCTTTATTGTACCTACCTACTTGATTAGGTAAATATTGGTATGAATAAGGCACGGAGTATCCGAAGTATATAGTCTATGGAATAAGGTATGAATTTATTCGACAAATTTTAAATAGTCTATTCTATTCTATTCTTAATTAATGGCGTCGCGTCGCATTAAACGTACGCATTTTGCCAATGTCAAGTGGAAATGTAACTAAAGTAACAAAAATTGTACGGTTGATTGAGGTTAAAAATGGAGTCTCTCAACACGTGTTTTTACAAAAAGAACTCGGGAAGAACTCCTTTTAAATAGTCAGTATTGACACGCATTTATGCGTGGGTTTATTAAGGTTTATAAACCTTTGCAGCAATAAGTACCTACCTACCTACTGCTTCAAAGTTTTATGCGTGTCAATACTGACGCATTTCCTCATAGTATCGTGTCAAAGGGAGTGACGAGTCGTTTAGCTTAATTAGTGCCTTCCTTGGGGTGAATCGGGATGGTGGGGAAATTTTCATTTCCGCTCGACACCGTTACGGAACTGCAGCGCCGAATGGTTGACCGAATTACGCCCCTCCCTGACCGGCGTGTTTTCGTTTCAATTTGCACAAATTGTACTTTTGCATGATTCACTTTCAAAGTCCTACATAACCCTACCAGTGGACACTATCACTACTTGCCAAAGGCTTAGAAAGGGAAGAGTAGGTACGCACCGCCCGGGCTGGGTCGCTTCCAACCAAACATAGGGTGTGCATTGCTGCCTTCGTTACACGTTGTATAAATATAATAATAATATTATGTGGCTTTGTGTTGAATCAAGTGTCACAAAATCAAATCTTGTATTCGTACCTACCTATGTATGTTACCTAGGTATAGAAAAAAAACCTAAATGCGTATCTACCTACTGTCGATCGACTTCTAGACTACATAAAACTCGCTACAAATGCCTAACCCTATATCGATTCCACACCGAAAGTTTTGTTGCATAAGTTTGCACAATTCGGCGCCTTCATAGCCTGGCACGCGAGGGCGTAGGGGTCACACCCACCCATCGCCGACTCGCACTGTTTTATTACGGAAAATTGGCGAAATACCCGCCAATGATGCATAATCAGTTGCATTGCGTTTTGCATTTTGAGGGGTGTATAACCCTTTTCAATTAAAATTTTGTACACGCTCACGCTCATTATCCCAAAGGGGTTGAGCAGAGCTTTAGGTAACATTCGGTTACACATGAAGCCATAAAAATCCGTCTTCATGGGCCATGAAATACTCTAAGATAATTATGTTGGCAGCCTGTAAAGGCGTATCAAACCCAAAAACCTCCAGTGAACCAACACATAAAAACCTACAACCAGGAAATGTTACACACTATGATGCTTTATATGTAACCAACAAATAATAGGTAAGTACCGCACCGACTTAGGTCAGGCTGTGTGATGCCGGCAGAGTAGAATAGCATCACCTCTTATCTTCCAACGGGTGTCCTTGAAGGCGACTAGTGGATCTAGTGGAAAGGAGGAAAAGAGTATCGATCACCTTATATTCCGTCCACTAATCCGCATTGGGCAAGCGTGGTGGACTACTGCCAAAACCTCCTTCGATGACAAGGAGAGACCTTGTGTTCCAACAGTAGGTCGACTTATAAAGGCTGTAATGATGATGATGATGCCTGAGGACAACCTACTGCGTCCTGAAGTTAGAACGACGCAGCTGTATTTTTCCCGTTTGCACTGGTCTACGAAGGTGGAGGAGGTCTCAGAAAGAAGACCACATGGAAGCTGAGAGTCGAGCAATTGGAGTCTCGGCACAAAGTAAACTTTTCTGCTTTTGTGGTGAGTATGCCAACCCATCATCTGCAGACTTTCATAAGGAGGAGTTCTGTCCGGAAGGCGTCGTTTTTCGACGTTTTCGAGGACGGTTGCCTAATTATTGTTTTACAAGTCACCAATTGGTGGCCTCTGACGTGGCTTGTTTCCTTGCAAATTTTTTCAGTCATGCATTATATATTACTAGATGGCAAACATGCTTGCGGCCCACGTGGTTTTAAGTGGTTACCGTCGCCTATAGGTACTTGCAATATTAAAGGTAAATCACTTAACACTGCAAGTGCGTTGCCATCCTGGGGACTAAGATGATATGCCATCCATGCCCAGTAACTACACTGGCTGATTTCCCTTCGATCCGAAACACAGCGGACTGCTTCACGGCAGAAATAAGAAAGGCGGTGGTACCTAGCCAGACGACCCTACATATCTATGGGTCTAAAGCAAACTTGGTAGCTCAGCTTTTGTAACCATAACCTCGACCTCCTCCTTTTGATAGGTGATGGTAACTAGCCTGGCGGCCTAAGCAAACCGAGCACTTTGTACTCCTCTGGGGATCGAATCCCTAAACCTCTGGACTTAATTCCGGTGGGCAACAACTAGACCTAACCTAACGTTGGTGGTTAAAAACCTGTTTTGTAATCACATCATAAATAATCCAAATGCGTGGGAGTAATAACTACCCATGTAAAATGGAACTTAAATTATATTGATAATGATTTATTGACTTGTATTGATGTTTTGAAATTGTGAGCTGTGGAGTTTCTTTCACCATTTCTTCTCCATCTCAGCATAATAGTAATTATAATTATTTCGTCCCGAAAGGGCTTGACGATTTAAAAGTACTTAGCAAAGTCCATTTAAATAAAGAGCTTTTTCATTTTCAATATATTTGTATTCTGAGAAGTATATAAAATTGAATCCGTCGTGGTTGAGTGGTCACAGTCAAGCTGCACACATCAAGCGGTCCGGGTTCGAGTTTTTTCACGAGTCATAGTTGTTTATATTTATTTAACTTTATTTTCAAAAATATATAAATTAAATTTTGTGAAAACGGGATTTGTACCACGTACCTCGGTTTTGTTTTTATACCGAAAATACAAAAAATTCAATCGCGAAGGTTTAATTAAACTTTCGAGCGCCTGGAATCCAGTGGTAAATCTATGCAGAACGGGGGTAAATAAAGGTTGCGATGTGCCGCGTCCAGATACTGTAAGTGTTGTTTGTAGACAACAGGTTCGAGCGAAAAGTGAGAGTGCGAACAGTGGTGTACATACCGGCATCGAGCGTAGTAAAATACTTAAAATAAAATATCCAATCCACCCACTAAACTTTAGTTCATCCGTGACCATGGCGCTGATATCTGAATAAAAATAAAACCCAGGTACGTAGTAAAAATCCCGATTTCACACAATATAATGTTAGTGACCACGTAAGTTTTAAACAATACAATATATAAATTATTATTTATATTTGTCCGTTATCTGGTATCTGTTCTTAATAATGTTTAATTTGGGTTAGATATTGTGTATGAGCGTGGAAAGGAACAAGTAGATATAAAAGTCTCACACTTTTCTCTAGGAACCTTGTCGCCTCTTTATACTGTGAAAACGAATTGAGGCGCGAAGAGGCGGATCGTAGTCCGTAGCAGTTTCGTAGTCGCCGTTCCGTAGCGTTCATTGTAAAAAGGTGTTCTTTGTCAACACGTGTCCTTTAAACGCTCTTCTGGTAAAATTAAACTTAGTTTAAATACTAGCTGTGCCCGCGATTTTGTACATGTGATTATGATGTTATACAGCCTATAGCCATAGCCTTCCACGATAAATGGACTATGCAATATAAAAATAAATTCAATTTCAATCAGTAATTCCTGAGATTAACGCGTTCAAACAACCAAACTCTTCAGCTTTTTAAGATTTTAAGTTAATTTAATAACCATTTGTAAGAGCTGCACTCGATAAAAAAAATCTTTACACGTTTTTCAGAATTTTGAAGCAATGAAAACAGATTTATTGAAAAAAAACCTATACAAATAGAAACATAAATAGTCTTGATGAAGGCTACTTACATAGAGCGATATTACAACAATTAACTACACTAAGTTTTATAAAGCGAATAGAATCCCTCGGCGCAGTTTTACGTAAAAGCAGTTCATCTATCTTTGAGATGAAAATAGAAGCATTATTAATGACACAAAATACTTAGCAAAAAGTGTTTTTCCAATAGAAAACATAGCGTTAAAACAAAATCCAACAACCAGGATAGATGTTAGACACTAAATTACTTGGACTACTGAGTAATTTATATACACCAATTTCCTGAGGTTATACATTAACTTCGGCATGTTTTTCAGACTTAAATTGATATTTTTTTACTATGGACACTTTTATGAATTCCAATTTCTTTAACACGTTTTATTTTCATGCAAACTAAATGATTAGATGTAATTTATCTAATATGAATTACTCTTTACCCGAGCAACGTCGCATTTCAAACTTTGGTCCACATGTCCACATAAACTTTTCGAAACTTTTCTTGACGTTAACAACGTTGACGTTATTCAATTTAATAGTTTTGGTTGCATAAAGTGGCGACATCTCACAGATAAAGACTCTTTCTCACCGCACAACTCAATTAAAATAGTAAAACTAAAATTACCAATAACTTAAAAACTATGCTATTTAAACTACCTACTATTTCCTTTGTACGATATGTTTAACAAGAGAAGTATTATTATTCAAAGTTAATGTATATCCTCAGGAACACGGTGTATAGTACCTATAACTAAGTAGGTACCTTAACGAGGGAACAGATATAATTAGACCTAATAAATTTGATCTGCACATTAATTACAAAATATCACACTTTACTTAGAAATAGCGTGCTAACACGTTGAATCTACGTAATATAATAATAAATCCGTAGCCACATACCTACTGAAGTTCAATCCACAACATTAACATAGTTCGTAATTTAAGTGTCGAGTTCGTGACTGGGCGCCATTAGGTTCTTTCCTTCCTTTCACCCCGCATCGCCCCCTTTCACCCCAGCTACCCGCACCCCTATTTTTACATCACGGCTGGCATTTCGACCGCACCCCCTCAGGTATATAGTTTTAATGGTGGCGCCACGTAAATATTTGTGCGTTGTAAAGATTTTCTACATACCTATTTTCGCATGGAATAATGACTCGCATGGAGGTTTGTGTTTCGACTTTTAATTCAGCACCTTAATTTGTAATATCATGACGCTCATAATCCCAAAAGGACAGAGCTTTTGGTTACACATAAAGCCACATCTGGGTGTATGGGTCATGCAGTGCCCCCAAATAATGACAGATTGCCAGCCTGGCGCCGGCATAAATAGGACTCGAACTCAAATAAAATCTGAAGTTTTAGTGAAAAAAAAAACAAACGCTTGATGTTACAGTTTGAACCTCTTAACAGACCGGGCGCCAGTCCGGGCACATTGTGTTATAATAGTTATGTTAGCTTGGTAATTTGTAATAAGGTAGGTAATTCTTTTTCGACAATTTAAAAGTAAGTAGGTACATACTTACTTAGCAAAGCCCACCTAAAAAGATCTTATTGATTTTGATTTTTTCATTTTCTACCATTTTCCTTCCTTTAGGTTTCGATCGCGTAGTTAGAAGTTTAGTACCTATATTGTAGGGAGGGTTATCAGTGTAACGATCGAAGCAAGTGGAAATGCAGGTTTGTAAAAAGGGATATCTGCTTACCTACGCCTATGGGATTCTATGTAGGTATGTACTTAGGTAAGTACTTCGTATGTATCGTTGATTAGGTAGGTAGGTAGTTAAGATATTAGGGGTTTAAGTATGAAATTGCCGTTTTGTATGGAGAATTTAACGAAAATTAATTTTTCATACAAATATATTCGCTATTTTTTAAAGAACCACAAATCTAAATTTTGTGTAATTTTGTGGATATATTTAGACAACATAGCTATAGGATACTTAGAGAAAAAATTTGGGAATTGATACCTGTAAAAAAATATGCACATTTTTATATCGGAGACGGACACCTCTTAGGGCGAGCTGTTTTTGAAGATGTATTTCTAGTTAAAAAAATAAAAATAAGAATAAAGTTTTATACATAAACATAAGTCCTTGTAATGAAGTTTAAAATAAAAAAAGAATAATGGACATAGCTATTGTATTAAAGGAATTATACACTAATAAATAATGAGGAAAAAAATCGGCAATTTCATACTTTAACCCCTATTATTAATAAAATTGACAGTTATCTGGGTAAGTACTTAATTTGTTGAATTTATAAAAATACAAAGAGTTATCTCTTTCTATTCTTGCAAGCAAAACTTGACTGAGACTACCTGAGACGAGCAGGTGTTTCTTGACCACTTGCTTGTGGCAAAAACACGCAACTATCTATATCCTTTGCTTAACTCTCATAATAAGCCATTATTATGAAAATTGGCTGACTTAGCTTAGAACTTCGAATAAAACTGCAATGGAGGTGACTTAAATAAGATTTAGTCGAATAAAACAGAAAATAAGAACTGCTGGGTATTTTGCGAAATACGAGTAGGTATTATCTATAAATTTGTTAAAAATAATAACTTTGAATGAACACAATAATGTCATCACATCATCACAACAGCCTTTTAAATTCGACCCACTGCTGGGACACAAGGCCTCTGCTGATCCATTAGTCGCCTTCTACGACACCCAATAGAGGGTATGGGGTGATGCTATTCTGCCGACATCAGACGGTCAAACAAAAATGTGTTGAGTACGAAATGTGCTGGATGTGAAAATAAAGTTTTTTGGATCTAAAAGTAAAGGTAGGTTTAACTACCTACTATTGGTAATCAACTGTGCACAAATATGTGACAAATTATAGTTATTTTGCAACAATGTAAACCTTGTCTACACGAATATGGGTAATTTGAAATGACACCTGTCGTACCCAAATATTGGTGGCAAACTAGCGGTTTGTGGCACCGCCTTTAGAGCGGTATCACTTTGTTCACGCGACGCCTACAGGCAGATTACGACTTACGTCTGCTCTAGTGATGTAACTCGACGACGAATATCGATATTTTTTTATATAAAAAATTACACTATATCGCAATATGTAATGAAACTGAAAACTAAACTAGTACCTACTACTTAGCTAAATCTTAGATACGTAAAACTTTTAAAAGTAAACGCAGAAAAAATGTGTCATCTTTAAAATCATATTTGTAAAAATTGTTACTATAATAATTTGGTACGATTGTTATTAACAAATAAGTATTTATAAAATAGTTGTATTTTTAGCAAATAGTAATAATGGTCACTAAAATAATAAATCCGGGCCGACCTCCCGGGTGTGTGCTTTGAGGGTTTCTTGGTCCTGGTTTTGCCGCCAGTATCACTGGAGTTGGGTATTATTTTGGGTAGTATTTTGTCCCATCTCTTCGGCTTGCTCAACCGTTTCCTTGCTGCGCCCTTGTGTATCAGATGAGGTGGTAATATTTAAACTACATTACCGACTACTACTGAAAATTTGCGTCTCACGGACAATCAACTGGGGCATAGGTAGGCACAGCAGAGTAACCCCATTTGGCTTCTTATTGCGTGTGTTTTTTTTTTGTTTATATTTTTAGCTAAAACTTTATTATGTGCATTATTTAGCTGAATTAACATTTTTGCTTTATTTTTCTGTGTCTATATGTATATCCATTTAAAAAAATAATTTGTAGTAATTCTAAGTTTATTTACTAGAATAAACGTTAGTATTTACATAAAGAACCCAATTTGTGGTTCAAAATGTATTGTGCTATTATTTTCAGGCTAGCAACTAACATGATTGTAGGTAATTTCTGAGTAGCAATTTATAAGACTGGTAGAATCCGAAAACTAATTAATGACACCTTAATACAATAATAAATTCTGAAAACACAAAAAATATCTAAATAGCACTGCAAATTCTAGAAAGCTCTCATAAAACTCGTCTTAAATTATAATATGTTAATGTTAGCAATGATTTTGTCGAGGTTTAATTTGCCTTAATCATTGATTTCTACTGAGGTATATTTACGTTCAAACATCCCCTACTAGACTAGACTAAACTAGCTATTTATTGCCATCATCGTTTCAAAACAACATGCAGCATACAAAGTAAAAATAAAAAAAATCACTGGTGTACCTATAGTGCTGTAATTTGTGCACATTAAAATCTATCGATATAATAGCATCACTAAAGGAGGCAAATTATCGGTAGCCCTTCGCCGGCGCGTAATAACAGGAGTTGCTGCGGCGAGCCGCCAACACGCAAGGACGTGCGAAATTATCTGTGACACACAGTCTTACAGAACTACTGTATGAGTAAATCATAACTACCTAGATTATATTGCCATCATAATGTAGGTAAGTCATAGAGAGGTATTTGTAAGGGTAGGTGTCACCACGATGTTCAGCCACGTTACCTCCGAAACCACTGAACCGTTTTTAATGAAATTTTGTAAATACTTGCTTGGTCTAACTAAGGATAGTTTTTATTTTGATATTTTTTTATATTCTATTGCAGATTGTCTCTGATGACATTTTCTGCGTCACCGGGTTTTTAAGAAGGCGAAGACCTTGGGGGGTCCTCAAGCCTGTAAGTTGAACGTTCCTAGGGGATTACTGGGCGACCGAGGATCTCCCTCTCGGGAGTCTCTCGCCTGCCTAGCGTCCCTAGGGCGTCCGTGTCGGAACGGAAGGGGCTTTATTTTGATAAGTAGGTAGTTCTCAAATTTTATATTGTAAATTAAATTATAGGACGGCAGTATGAAATTACCACAGCAAAGCGTGGTTGGGTCAGCTAGTCTATGTATATAAAATGAATTGCTGTTCGTTAGACTCGCTAAAACTCGAGAACGGCTGAACGGATTTATCTTATCTTTGAAATGTTTGTAGTAGTCCAGGGAAGGTTTAAACGGTGAGAAAATATGGAAAAATTGCGAGGAAGATAGTAAAAACAACAATTTCATTTTCCCATATAAACTGTTCTGCCTACTTTCCTGTCAAACATTTGACGTTCCGCCATTTTAGCGAGGGAAGAGTTTTAATGTCGTTAGGATAGGTGCAAAGACGTTTAGTACTCCGTGTGAATAGGTGATACAAAGTACACCGGGTCATCTAGTCAAATATAAAAATTGCGCAAGCGTTCCAAGTTATAGTAAGACCTTTACTTATAGTTAGATAATAGTTTAGTTTAAGTAAAAACGTGTTACGTTTCTGTTGGCGACTAAGGTTGTCACAGCTCCACTGCTGTCAGGATAGGGAAGAGGACTACGGTAGGTAGAGAGGGAGTGATATGCCAGTGTTGTACCTAAGTGTCTAAACCTGTATTACAGAATGACACTCAAAAATTAATCGTGTCTTGGGAGCCGTTTGTTACTTTCTATCAAGCGCAAATAGAAACGGACGACGCTCAGTACGGCTTTGATTCTTGAGATACGAACATAAGCAGGTATATAAGCTACGATGACTGACCAACAGACAGGCCGTATACTTGCTTAGCAACGATTTAGCATAAAAAATCTAAGAATTAATTAGCACACACCTTACCTACATATCGCTGGTCAAAAATACTTTTTATTATTTAAGATATTGTCTTTGACCTAATAATATTATGTTAGACTGAAGTTAGCTATCACAAACGGCCGTGTGTCACGGTGACAAAATAAAGTAATAAAACTTGTAAACAAAGAAATATTGTTTTTTAATCTGCAGGGTAGATGCAAACAGATGCATCCGCTTAAATTAAATCGATTACTCACATCCCATCTAGTTACGTTAATTTATCTCCTTTGTTTATTTCGCCATTCTTATTTAGATATCGGTAGATACTCCAACACATCTCTAGCAGCTTTCCTATAAAAATGTACCTAATCGAAATTTATCCATTAATTTGATTACTCAAAATTTTGTGTCCTCGAAACTGATTTTGATAAATCCTCTAAATTTCCTCTTTTAGGGTTACTTACGTGTTGATACGCATATAACCCGCCTAGTGGTAAGCGGTAGCCTTTAGGAGCTCGCCCCTTCCGATTCGGATACCCTAGCGACGCTAGGCAGGCGAGAGAATCCCGTGAAGAAGCACCTTGCAGGTCAGCAAGGCGTGGGTGGCTAGCGCGGCAGTTTATCTCTCGCGCTAGCTATCTTCGCATTTGGACTCTACTTCTGCTTACCATCAGGTGGAATAGAGTCATTTGCTTGAACTTTTTATATAAAAAAAAAAAAAAAATCGGTCGCCCTGTAATCCCCTAGGAACGTTCGAGCTTGGGGAACTCCAAAGATTCGCTTCGCCTTCTTAAAAAACCGGTTACGCAGGAAATGTCATCAGCGACAATCTGAAAAAGACGCTCGCAATTCACAGACATGTGTCACGCGCGCTCCCTAACCTAGTCTAATCCTTACACATCGACAGACACGCAACCACGGAATAACCTAATTTATCTATTCCGTGGTTATGGATAAGACGAAAGTCATGTTTAATTTCCATGTCGCAGCCACTCCTGTAAAGGTTGGAAGCTCTACACTGGAAGTTGTCGACTAATGTTTACCTGGGACAAACAGTCCAACTGGATAAGTCCAACTTTCAGAACGAGTTAACATTATTATTATGGCGAAAGATTTTTATAAGATGGTGATAAACACCAAACTGATCACAAAATTGTACCTACTCCCCTGGTGATCGATCGAACGGTTGCGGTTGAATACTTGATAAGATACTCCTAAATGGGATTTTTTTTATTTTCACGCTTACACAAATTATCTAGCCCAAAGTACCTAAGTATCATTAAGAACTTGTGTTATTGTGACCGATTTTTAAGATTCTTTTAACTTTTGGAAGCTAGTGCTTGTCATGGGGTCCCATTTAAATTTTATCGACATCTGACGAGTCAATCAATCAAATCAATGTCAATCTACAACTTCGTGCATGCACTGCAATCTTCAGCAACGCTAAAAAAATATATATTATTTTATATAGAAAGGCCCTTCCTTGCAGAGGGCCTAGACAAATGGCAAACGATACAAATCGTTTCTACGAGTAACAACGTCAACTCTAACATTTGACATGATGGTCGCCATGGTTTTTTCTCAGTATTATGTCATTTTCATACATAATATCCTCTTCGGCCTGGCCCTCAGGTCGAAAAAATGAGGGTGGTTGGTGCAAGTTTACATACTCTCTAGCACTAGCTATTTCCATTTGGAATCTATCCTGGAACCATCTCTATCCCCGGAGTCATTTTCTAGACCTAATAGAAAAAACTAATTTGCTTGCTTCAGAGGTAAAACAACCGACTACGGAATAATGATATTCGCGGACAAGCGGTTCAGCCGCGCGGACAAGCGAGGCAAGCTGCCGCGCTGGATACAGGAGCACCTCAAGGACTCGCTGTGCAACCTCAGCACTGAGGAGGCCGTGCAGGTACAGACACACACACACTTGTTCACTACACGGGCTTACCGACGGTCGTAGCCAAGCAGAGCCGAGTCGAGCAGTTTTGAGAGTTTGTGTACTGACATTATCTTTTCCACAATGATTATTGTCAGTTTAAATACCAAATTCTTCCCTTTTTTAAAATCATTTGTGAAGTTATCCCTAATAATGCCTATTTAATTGACATTGATGATAACGTAATTTTATCACTTGTGTGTATAAAAGATCTTGAGGTAGTTTCCTGAAAATGTCTATACTTAAAACACTAAAAAGCAGAAAAAAATATTTTAAATAAAAAAAAACCGTCTTCAAAACTAAAAACGGGAGAAATAAAAATTTTATTTATAAAAATCTAAATGTTTTTTCAGGTCGGTGCCAACCTCAATATTTGTAATAAACTTTCAAAACGTTGTCACTTGTATTTTTAATATACCTACATAATAATTTTAGATGTTTTTATAAATAAATATAAACAACCACGACTCGTAAACAAATATTCATGCACACAAATATTTGCCGTTACCAGGATTCGAACCCGGACCGCCTGATGTGTAGGCAGCTATACTGACCACTCCCCACCACGACGGCGTGTTTCCTTGTAAATTCGTTATAAGCTTACGGTGTAGGTACTATTTTAATATTATTTACATTAATATGTGGATAATAATCAAATATTTAAAACCTTTATTGCTATAGTTCATGCTATTACAAACTTTTTTTTTTATTATCAGCACATAGATTTTTCCAGATTTTTCCATTTCTCCCTATCCTTTGCTAATCTTGGCCATAATAAGGCACATGCTATTTTTGCTATGTCATCTTTTGATATGTCTCCTTCGCCTTTTTTTTATACCGTGGTTGCCATTCTGTTACGATTCTTGACCATTAATCCTTACTCTCTCTTGTCATATGTACCTACCTACATACATATGATCACGCTCACAATCCCATAAGGGTTCGAGATTTGGTTACACATAAAGGCACATCTGGCAGTATGGGCCACGCAGTACCACAAAATAGTGACAGGTTGCCAGCCTGTCGCCTACACAAAAACGCGTATCAAACCCAAATGCAAATAAGTCTTCGGTGAGCCAATAACCAACTTAGGGTAGGTATAGGTACTTACAAGAAAATAATAATTATTACGTATGTTCCCCTAATATTTACTACTGGTAACACAACAGTAAAGTAGTGGAAATAAGCACTGTTCACAAGTAATTTTACGAAGAACTAATTTAACTAAACTATCCGTAGACTGTTTAAGCTAGTTCTTAGAAACAGGTTGAAAGAAATTACAAAATGGCCAGCACGAGCCAAATTACCCAGTGTTGCCATGTTTCTGAGAAATATACCCGATTTAATAGCTAATACCCGAAGGCGATTTTTCTTTTTTTAACTCAATAACGCAACCTTAATTTGTTTAAACGAGTTTGGTTGATGGTTTAATGTTAGATGCTTAGGACTGGTTTCTCGGCTTTTGTTAGTTATTATTAAGTTCTGCTAATATATTTTATTTTTACTTAATCGCCTTCCGTTTCACCAAACAGCAATACTTGTACATTTAATGGACCTTAAACGCGCAGACCTATTCGCTAACTTTTTTTTACAGATGAAATTGATAATCACCGAGTGAATTACATGTCCATTGATGTTTTAACACGATAAGTGCCATTATAGCGTGCCGTGTAAAACAGCAATAGATAGGTGATTATCATTTTCTGTCTAAAAGTTACTGGGCTGTCGACTTTGGACTTTGGCCATACAAAATGGAGCGTTCCGCGCTTGCGTAAATCACTCAGCAAACACACAAATGCTAAAAAAAATGTTGATTATTCTTAACAAGGTACTACTTTTCTCATTATGACAAATTATCTACAAGATGAATAAAGTTTTATGAAATTAGTTAAAGTAGTTTCCGAGCGATTTTACGTTTTAAGAGCAAGTTTCAAGAATTTTTTGAACATATTAAAATGTATAAATTTTAAAAAGTTCTCATGCTAATTTGTTGTGTAAGTAGTTTAGTTTCATTAGAATATTTTTTTCAAAATGTATACTCATAATGTTTGACGCAGAGTCAATATTCATGTCTATTTCCATTCTGTAAAGTATACAAATTAATGCTACGAAGCTGCTACAGGTTTTGGCGTTGTTCTTTTAAATTTTAATATAGAAATAATTTAATATACTTCGCCGCTTACACCAATTATCTAGCCCAAAGTAAGTATCATTAAGAACTTGTGTTAGGCCTCTGCCTCGAATCTTATATGGATACTATAGATAACGACATTTTTAATATACATAACCTTAAATAATCGTTCATTTAAATACAAGCCCATATAATATTCATACAAGCAATAAATATATAAACAACCATACGACTCGCAAACATATATTCGCGTTCGTCACACAAATATTTGCCGCTGTCAGGATTCAATCCCAGGCTACTTTATGTGTAGGCAGCTATACTGACCAATCCAACACGACGGCGTTCTTCTTCGTACCTTGCTCTCAATTTTTTTGGGATCGGTTCACTAAGTCAACATTCTGTTATAGCGTTTTTATACATGTATAAAAACTCTTGTAAAATGAAACAGACGTTACGGCACTCTCATAATAACATGATGACTTCTAAACGGACACCCGATCGCGCTATTTATAGCGACAGCTAATAGTGTGTAAGAAAAAAAACGCCAATTTCATAGGTAAACACCTAATACAACGTTTTTACCAAAACCAAATGGTTACCGTTTTCATTTATTTTGACAGCTGACAGCTGTCAAACTGTTGTCAAAGTGTATGAAAACAATAATGATTTGGTTTTGGTAAAAACGTTATAGCGCGATAAGGCGCCTGAACTCGTTACTATCTCATTTATAGTTGAATGTTTATTTAGGGACTTTTACCGCACAGGGTATGGCAGCCTCATCATTTGCTTATCTTGAAATGACTGCAGCAAAAATATTGATTAATCTCTTCCCAGTGTCTCTTAGCAGAGAGGCAAGTACCTATAGGGATTTAATTACCTACATACCTATTAATTATTTTATTTTCAGAAATGACGATCTTGACTAAAACATCTTATTGCATTAATATTTGCTATGAGGAAGTCTTATGCCTGTCAACGAAAAACTGCACTTTTTGTGGAATCAGACGCATGGGAGCACGACACAATAATGAGAACACACCTTACAACACTACAATTGTTAGTTCCCGAAACAAAACAACGTCTATGCCAGGAGTTCTCAAACTGTATCAGTTAAAATTCGCAAAAACTGTGGAATATAGGAAATAAGAGAAATAGATACTTTCTAAAACGAATAGTGTATGTATATGGCACCCGAAGAATAAACTATCTAATTTCTATCTTTATAGGTATTTAAAAGAACTCCCTGCGGATTCCCAAAACTTATTGCATGGAGAAAACGTAATCTTGAAAATAAACTTAAAAATTCGTTTAGGAGCTACAATGCCACAGACAGACATACAGATACAAGACAGGCATGTGAAACTTATACGTGTAACACTCAATTTTTACATAGGGGGTTTAAAAGCCAGGCATACAAAATAACGTATTTTTACTTTCTCGTATACGTAGTATAATAATAATTCTTTATTTCAGGCAACAAAATGTGTAAAATTGATACCAAATTAAATTCATCATGTTTTTCGGTTTACTAAACTTGCCAAACAAAAAATAAAACAATATTTAAAAGAAATGTGTAAAATATAAAACTTTAGGCCCATATATACATTAAAGACTATTAAAGACTAACATACATATAAATATTATAATTATCTAATTAACACTAGGCACTATCTTCTGCGTCTCATGACGTAATGGCGCATTGTCCGGTAGTGGTCCTCTAAAGCGCCGAAAGATAACACCTTTCGGCCAAAAATCTTACGTAGTATAGAGGGAGTCTTGTTATTAATGGAAAAGAGACAAGTGCAGACAGTTCACCTGATGGCAAGTGAACACCAGAAACCAAATGCGTTGCCGGCCTTTAAAATACATACCCATTACGTAATTGCTATAACTCTCATAATCCTAATAGGGGTTGACCAGAGCTTTGGTAACATTTGGTATCCACCCACATGTAAGGCCACACCTGGCAGCATGGGAAATGCAGTACCCTTAAATAATGACAGGTTGCTAGCCTGTCGCCAAGAAATAAAGTAATGCAAAAAAGTCTTTTCTGTTTTTTGGCTATTGCCAAAAGTCAGATTTGAAGTTACGCCCTTTGTATCAGAAAGGGTTGTACCGTGGTTGTACCTACCTTTAAAAGTTACTGCTAATGTCCTAGCGAATTAATCTTCATTAAATGAATTATTGGTTAGTGAGGAGAAAAATGTTCAGTTCTTACATTTACGTAGGTACTAGATAAGTTTTGATGACCAACGAAGACGATTTTAGAGGGAGAGTCGATTAGCAAGAAAGAGATTAGCAAGTGCCTTATTTACAAACTTCCACACATTAGGAGATAGTGCCCGGAAATCGCTGCGTAAAAAAAAATCATCAGCCTAATAACTCGAAGAATTTGAATCTTCTTTTTTCAGTAGGTAGGTACCTACCTAATTGTGAATACGGAGCCGCCGCCGGTGCAACGGGTGCAACGTACAGTTTGAGAACATACGATTTATGCGTTTATTTCATGACGCACTGCCATTAAAATTTACGTACGCGCCGTAAAGATGGCTATTACGTTAACAAATGCTTGGGATTTTTGATAAGGAGTATTTTCTATGTGAAAGAGTAGTTTAAAAAAGTCATGACATTTATTGCTGCAAGCATTGGTAAAATTAGAACGTGAAGTGCACATTCCTGTCAAGAAAAGAAATGATTTAACTATGACATGATTTATGATTTGAGATGAAATATCACTGAGAGACAAGGAAAAAACGAAAGGCTTAAATAAAATGGACATCGCCGTCAATAACTACGTCCTACCCACCGCACATCGGCGTTACTACGTGATTGGATGACGTGAGGAGGGGTACGTATCATCATAGTATAAAACAAAGTCGCTATCCGCCGTCTGTCTGCCCCTATGTATGCTTAGATCTTTAAAACTACGCAACGGATTTCGATGCAGTTTTTTTTTAATAGATAGAGTGATTCTTAAGAAAGGTTTATATGTATAATACATGCATATTTACATAAGCATTGCACCCGTGCGAAGCCGGGGCGGGTCGCTAGTAATGTATAAAATTAAAATATATAACAAAACTAGAAAAAATACACTGAAAAAAATCGATCTGCCCCAGGCGGGAATCGAACCCGCATCTTCGGCAATCCGTGCGGCTGCGTTAACCATTACGCCACCAGTCATTAAAGCAAACTCTTGCTACGCAGCATAATCGTAGGTACTTACTATACTCGTTTGAATCGTCTATTTGTAAACAAATTATTTAACATGTTGAACGCCAGACCAAAACCATGATTAACCCAGTGGGCCGTGGCGGACACCGTGTGACTACCCGCCATCGGGTCCCAGGGGCCGCGGCGTTGTCTGTCCGCATGCCCGCGATAGCATATCAATTATTTTTACTATGTCAAATGATCCATTCGGCCCCACAGGAAAATCTGGCCCCATGGCACAAAAAAAAATCAATACGGACTTTTCAAAAGTTGTGTTTAAAAATGTTTCAGGTATAAGTAAATACGAAACGCAATTTATTTGGGGCGGTGCAATGTCTCGATCTGATATCGACAATACCTCCTGCTAAAGATTTTGGTATTAGATTTTTACGGCCGCCAGTCTGACAACCCTCCTTTGGAACAAGTGCTATCTTACGACAGCACCCTGGACCACGCTTAACGTGCCTTCCGAAGCACGGAGGAAAATGGAGTTGAAAAATTTTGGTCACCCATCCTTGTACTGACCGCACGCTCGGTTGCTTAGCTTTCGTTATCTTAGAAGACGACCGCGGCGCCATCGACCTCCTCATTCAAGTTACATAATGTAACCTTTAATTGCATAAACTTCCGTTACTGGGAACAGTGCGCGACCCGCATTGGCTTATTGATTACAAGACTCAACCAATGATTATTAACAGTAAATCAGGTAACAATACCAAACACAAGACGGAGCTAACTGTCATCTTAATGCTATCATAAGTGACGTAACTCATAAGCGCAAAGCGGTTTTAAAAAAAGTTTTAAAAATTTTATTCGAATTTGTATCTGTCTAGATATCTGGACCTCAATTTCACTGATTGGAGGGATTGCAGGAGACAGTCTAGCGTTGATACGGGTACGTAAAAATTCTAAGCAACTGCAACAATAAAAAAATCTGCGTTTACGTAGAATTTGCTTACGATGTCAAATTTCAATTCATCAATTCTGCGATAGTTTTCTGCTATTGTATAGGTACATTTTTATGTGTATTATGTATAAAGAAAGCCATCCTTTTGCAAGTCTACTCGTTAGAACTGTTTTCCAAAACGGACACCAAAAACACTATTAGATTTTAAATGAGAAGTGCCTTATTTGACAGAAATTATCACAAAAAAATACTAATTTAGAATAGATTGTGCCACCTATTAAATAATTTGTTGACAAATAGATGATTCAAACGAGAATACTAGTTATGAGTATTATTTTTGAATTCTAAATATTCAAAAGTATGTAGGTACGATTAAGCTGCGTAGCGAGAGTTTGATTTAAAATGACCTCGGTTATGAAACCGATAACCATTGTTTGGAAATTATAATTAAAAGCTAAAAGCTATAATTCAATTTTAGGCAAAGATCAAAATTTGCCATGTGATGCCGGCAGAGTAGAATAGCATCACCCCATATCCTAAAATGGGTGTCGTTGAAGGCGACTAATGGATCAGCAAAGGGGTATTTAATTGATCATTGAATGGATTTAGTCCACCAATCCGCATTGGGCAAGTTTGGTGGACTACTGCCTAAACCCTTTTCGATGACAAGGAGAGGCCTTGTGTCCTAGCAGTGGGCCGAATTATAAAAGTTTATTAATGAAGATGGCATAGATCAAACATAATATTAAGTGTATCTAACTAAGTCTTAACACAAATAAATCATCGCTGCCGCCGCCCATATCTTAGACCATACACAATAAAACGCGAATAATCCGTTTCTTGTAAAACAATGAGACGGGAAGCTTTTATCCATATGGATGTAGATCGCTGCATTGCGTACTCTTCCTCTAGGTTTTATGATCCTATTCATAAGGTTGAATTTCCATCCAACCGTGAAGCTTATTACGAAAAAAAAATGTAATAGCTCATACTATGTTTAGTGTCAATGTCGTAGACATTTGAGATAATATGGGGGGTGATAAAGTGATCCGATCTCTTTGCAATGTCAGAAGAACGGATGCGAAAAAAATGCAAAAAGATTCGTAGTTTTGTTTGGAAAACATTAAGCGATTCATACTTTTATCCGTACAGTGGTTCACCTAACGGTAACATATTTAGGGTCATGAGCTCGACCCAAGCATATCCTTAATAATATTATAAATTCGGTAGTTAGATCTGTCTATCAGTATGTCTGTTAACTTTCACGCCTAAACCACTAAATCGATTTTAATGAACTTTACAATAACAACAATAAGCTTTACAATAAAGTTTTTACAGTAAGCTTCCGAAGAATATTACAGATTTGCCTATTAATAAATTTAAAAAAACTGTAAAATCTGAATTGTATAAAAAAGCTTATTACAAGATAAATGATTATTTAAATGATCCAAATGCGTGGGAGTAAAATCTGCCCAAAATTTACGCATTTGAAATTGTAATTTATTCATATTGATATATTTATTGACATGTAATGATGTTTTGAAATCATTACGAAATTGTAAGCTGCGGATTTTCTTTCGCCATTTCTTCTCCGTCTCAGCATACTAATAATTATTTAAGTAAAATAATTATTTCGTCGAAATGGTGGTAGAGCTTTTGACGATTTAAAAGTACTTAGCAAAGTCCATTTAAATAAAGAGTTTCATTTCATTTAATTTTTTATTACAAATAGACATCGGGAAAGGACATAGCCTACCATTTAATGCGAAAAGAAGGCTTGAAGGGGCTCGTCATTGATGAAGACAAAACCATGAAACGTTGCATTCAGGCACTTGATAAGAAATAAATAATTTCCAGTATCATTTTTGTTCCAGTATTATTTTGTATTATTTACAAAAAAATATTTACAAAAAATTACTTTAAAAAAATAAAAATGCTACTTATACTGTTCCGCGTTTACCACTGTGAATGTTTCGCCGAAAACTCCATAGTCAGTTTTATAAGTACCTAAGTGACCGTTGGAAAGATTCGTATCCGCTTTATCACAAAAAAAAATAACCTTAACCCACCAATAATTTAGCTCCCAGCATTCGCTTATTAACAATAAAATTTTCTAAAACCGACTTCAACTAATTCTGCGTATCATCATCAACAGCTCATATAATGTCCCCACCGAGGGGCTCGAGCCTACCCCACATTAGGGGTCATTAGGCCTTAGTCAACCACGCTGGCCAAGTGCGGGTTGGTCGACTTCACACACAACCTAAGAATTTCTTCATAGTTGTGTGCAGGTTTCCTCACGATGTTTTCCTTCACCGTAAAAGCGTCGATTAAACGTACATATTATGAATTCAAAATTTGAAAACACATTGGTACGTGGCGGATCTAACCAGTGCCTCCCGGGTGGGAGACGATGTTTTACGCACTACGCCACCGACGCTTCAATTCTGCGTATAACCGATCGATTTATACGCAGACCACTATAATGAGAACACTATGTCACAGACTCCCGCATTAACAATTGTCAACATTGTACTTAAATAAAAAACCAGTCATTACAACCATAAAAAATTCATTCACCTCAGACTCCAGTTTTTATTATTTTTAGACTTTTCTAGAAAAATCTCATAATAACACCTATTATGTCAATCATGCTAACCATCCATGTCGTTGACGTGTAGTCTCGCGAAATAATTGTCGTAATCGCGGTGACTCTGAGCCGAGATTGTTTTAATTAGTAGATTACGATCTATCACATGCCTTCGTAATTAATTGTGATTATATTGTGAGTTATATCGCTTTATGATGCAAGGGTGGGTGGGATACAGTGAGCGAAGTAAGTGACAAATGTTGTGTACCTTAGATAATAATAAATAAGAATAAAAATCCTTTACAATTTGAACCGCTGCTGGGACACAAGGCATTTCCTTGTCATCGCAGGAGGTTGAGGCAGTATTCCACCACGCTTGCCCAATGCGGGTTGGTGGACGGAGTATAAGGTGATCAATGCCCATTTGCTGATCCATTAGTCGCCTTCTACTACACCCATTGGTGGATATATAGCGTTCTATTCTACTCTGCCAGCATAACATGGCGATATTTATGTTCCTTATTTGTGTTATTAATTCTTATGTTATTAATTGCATTCCAGAAAAATTATCAGCCATACAATATTCTCCGTAACACAATTTATACTACTTTAGACCTATCCAATAAATTACTTTTTCTGGTTTTTCGCATCAATTCTTATTTTATTGGTGACGAAAAAAGCTCTATAATCATCCAACTTTATTTAGAATAGGGAAATAATGAAAAGATTGGATACACAATATTCATACATATTCTCACGCCCATAATTCCAAAAAGGGTTTTGAAGAGGTTTAGATGAAATTTGATTACACATAAAGTCTACATTTGGCAGTATGGTTAATGCAGTACCCCAGAATAGTGACAGGATGCCAGGCTATTATCTACAATAACAAACAAAAAGTTCAAGAAACTGTAACCCCTACGGAAAAAAAGAAAGACCTGAAAGCGGATAAAATCAAGGTTCACAATTACAATACGAATTTTCATGTAATATTTTTATTAGTACAAAATGTGTAACTGTGTGAAAACCCAAATAAAGAGAAAAAAGTAATAATAACGAAACAAAATCTGTAATAATGTAACGAAAAATACTTAATTTATTCTTTATTGTACACACATAAAAAGGTTTAAAAATATACATTAAGAAAGTCATGTACATAGGTGAGTATATTGACTACTAAAATCACAGCCCTTCCTTTTGGCTTTCCTTGAGTCGGGTAGTAATAAATAAAAAAAAAACGCCTGCAAAACTAAAAACGGAGAAATAAAATTTTGTTTATAAAATGTAAATGTTTTTGAGGTCGATCCGAAGTACAAGTGACAACGTTTATTCCAAATATTGAGGTTGGCTTGGCACCGACCTCAAAAAAACATTAAGATTTTTGTATATAAAATTTTTATTCCTCCGTTTTTAGTTTTGTAGGCAGTTTTTTTTAATTAAAAATAATTTATTTTTGCTTTTTAGTGTTTTAAGTATAGAAATTTTCAGGAAACTATCTCGAGATCTTTTAGACTATTTAGACAAACAAGTAATAGAACTATTACGATATCATCGACGTCAATTAAATAGGCATTATTATGGAGAAATCAAATACTACTCGTCAGATGTCGATCAAATTTAATTGGGACCATATGACAAGCACTAGCTTCCAAAGTTTGAAAGAATCTTCAAAATCGGTATACGCAGTAAAGAGTTATGAGGTAACAAACATACTTAAAAAAAATACAGTCGAATTGAGAATCTCCTCCTTTTTTGTAGTCGGTTAAAAAGGGACATTAATATACAAAAAGCAACTAAACCAACAAACAAAAACCGACAACCAGGACAGCTGTTACACTCTGAAACATCAGCAGTCAGTGTACAGTCAGCATCGGAAGTAAATTTATACTTTAGTACCATGTCAAAGTAACACCAGCGTTAGTACAGTAACAGTTTCTACCTCAAAGTTCTACCATTGTGTATGAATAATTATTGTGACAAGGTATCAAACTGTTAATTTACTTCTGTAACTGACTGTACAAGAGTGGATAGATGTTAAATAAAATTCTGTCTTCTTCTTCGTTCTTCATTTCTAGCTTCTTCTTTGTCGCTAAAAACCAACCTGAGCTGAGGCATCAGGAAATTCACGGGTATTAACACAAACTCCTGTGAATTCTCCCAGTGCCAAGGATCAGATGTGGTCAGTCTTCGTGATTCGTCTGATGGTCTTCGACGAATGCTTGCTGCGGCGTGGTGGCAATCACAGTTTTTCTGTCCATCATCTAAATCTACCTAGGAATACGCACTACCAAAGAATATTAATAGCTATGTTACTAAATAATGTTTTGAGTTTTGATAGCAAAATAAACCGGCGGATTAAAAAATTAGACGTAAATTTTTCATTTTTGATTTTTCTTGTATACCTATTGATAGTTTATTGGTTTAAATAGTACAATATTGCAAAGGCCGCGAAATAGGCAATTGCAGGTGGAGTATGAGTTTAAAAGCCGAGCCGTAGGCGAGGACTTCACTAATACGAGACATTTAGAGTGCTTTTCTCAAAAGAATGCAGGGAAATAAAACATACTTTACCTTTGTCCCTATATATATCATCTAGGGCTTTAATTAAAAATTGCTTTGTTTTTGCCTATGAATCCGATCGATTGTCGTTTAAATCTGGTGGAGTACAATCAATCTCCATTTGACTCTCTGAACCGTCGGAACTCATTTTAATTATTAAATTTATAAATATTTTATTAAGTATGTAAATAACAAATCAAGACGATTATTTTCAGCTTTGCCGCCAATTTTCTTTTTATCACCAAGGCAAATGCATGCAATTTGTACTAAGCAAAGAGACTTTAGTATGTCAAGATGTCCAATCAAAGAGTATTTAATAAGTCCAGCACGCCGTTTCATACAACATTGCTGGAGCGTTGTAATGTTCCAAATTCAAAAAACGCTCCCTCAATGGATTTGGTTTTCTTTGTCCGTAAATTCGATACTTCGCGTGTTCTATTTTCGAAAATAATGACAATATTTTCATGCATGTTTGAGAAAAATACTTTATTTCATTAAGGAATTAACACACAATCTATATCTAATTAAAATTCACAAAGCAGAAATATTAGTGAGTTTATAGTAAGTTTTGCTCTACAAAAGCTCGATTGTGACCCCTTTTTATTCTACAATCGCTTTTCATATCAATTATGTTTATTAGGGCAGGAAGTTGAGGTACTCTTCACTTTGAAGGCGAACTTGGAAGGAGATAAAACAAGCTAATATCTAGTATAAAATCTATGGACCACGACCAACTACAATATGGCCAGAGACTATATGCCTTTGTTATAATAACAAGGTACTAGTATAATATAAGGAGATTTATTATGCCACGATATTAATAGACAATACAATTTAAACTTTGACACCAATACTGGTGTGATTTTGTGCAATAAATCATAGTGCATTCACGGCTGCAGTAGGTACCTCATGTACAAATTACATTTTGTAAAGTAAGTGTCGTTAAATTAAAATTCCCAAGGTCAGGTAGGCGGCCGGCCGTAGGAATCAAATGCCAAAACCAGTATGTGGATAGCAAGACATACTGCACCGACCCAAAATAAACAGGGAGCAGGGTAGGACAAAGAAAAAAAAACATCGTCTATTTAAAAAAAAAGTCAATGTATTCACACATTTGTTACAATGTCTATACACGTCGAGGTTAATGTAGTAGTAGGTACTAGGTAGGTACTGTCATAAAGCACGGTCACGGAGCAGAGATAATTTCGTACTGACCTTTTAGCCTACTGGCAGTTATCATAAACATTTTTACTAATGGTCAAATTTATAACATTTTGCCAAACTTAATGTTTTAATTACCTACTGTATCATGGCATGGTAAATTGTCGGTACATCAAAGGAACGCGTGCCGATGGTAGTGCTTATCATAACAGCCTTTATAATTGGACCCACTGCTGGGACACAAGGCTTCTCAATGTCATCGAAGGAGGTTTAGGCAGTAGTCCACCATGCTTGCCCAATGCGGATTGGTGGACGGAGTATAAGGTGATCAATACCCCTTTGCTGATCCACACCCGTTGGAGGATATGGGGTAATGCTATTCTAATCTGCCGGCATCACACGGCATTATTCATTATTCATCATTATGATAAGCATTATTCATAATGTTATGCGGAACTCGAGCTCGTGATTACCTGGCCAGAGCTACTACTTATTATATTATTATTATGAAATACCTACTTTACTTAGTGACTAGCTTCTGCCCGTGACTTCGTCCGCGTGGACATTCGAGAAAATCCTTAGGGGACCAATAACCAGGATAACTCTATGTTTTAATTCTATTCTATGTTTTAATTCTATCAGCCGTTTTACGTGATTAGGCGGGTCCTCCCTCACCAAGCGCGCTGCCTCGCGCGAGGCAGAACGTTTGCCACTTGCGGCGGGCCTCGTACGAGGCTGCTCGCTTGGTGAAAACGTGCAGTAAAGGCGGCTTTATGAGCAAGTGTGTTGAAAAATATTATTACGAACCGATATAAAGATGAGAACAGGGTAAGCAGTTAATGATGATGATTATTGTCCCACAGTCAATTTAAATATGAAGTACTGATGTTTAATTTGACTATGGCACAATAATGGTCCCTTTCGGCTACGCTGTGGTTAGCCACGAGTATCCGCGATACACATTGTCCCCATAGAAGTACAGTTGATAACATTATTCTTAAGAGGACTTAGGAATGGAATGTACTGTACTGTCAAGCTTCTATATTCTTTGTATTCAGCAGTGTAGGGTTGTGTTTATTGTACAATAAATAGTATTCCGTAAAACTTCGTTCTTCAACATCATTGTACACACCTACCTACCTATGTACTATGTTTTAAATGCGTATACTTAATATATTTCCCTGCAATAGTTATAATGTATTTTGCCTTGTGCATTTACTAGTAGCCCGCCCCCGTATCTACGGGGTGCGGTATTGCGGTATTTACTTTAACCGTAACAAATTATAATTGTAAACCTTCCTTTTGAACCTTTTGAATCTTTAATTATTGATGAAAACCGCATTGAAATCCGTTGCGTAATTTTAAAGTTCTAAGCGTACTTACATCCAGGGTAGTAAAGAATTGTAGAACAAATAAGATCTTTCTCAAGAAAAAATTCTTCTATGAAACCTCCAAAAGACGTCCTTACAAATTTATTGATAAAATTAGTTTGTAATCAAAGGACATTTAAACTGATGATGATCATATTGAATGAATAATAATTACAATATTAAAATAATAATTAGGTACGTACTTATTTTTTAATTACAATCAAGCTGTAACCAGATTCGTAGAGATTCATTCACAGGTTCCGATTAGGGATGTAGGACTGATTTTACGGACTACCTGTCAAATGAACGTTCATAAGGGGTTTACACGGGTAACTAAAGCCGCATGATTTACGTGGCACAGCAACAATCGACCGTCTAATTGGTTAATCGGTTATAAGGCCGCAGATGACTACAACCTTAAGCCCCAAAGTAGACTAACGTTCCAGAATTACGGTTCTATGTTTTTCCTTCCGCTCCTCTGTATCTAGTCCTACTTTACGCTCAAACTCTTTCACTCTTGATATACGTTCCCACAGTTCTGAGGGCCTAGCCAAGTGACCAGTCGATCGCGTTGAACGTCTAACAAAAATAATGTATGAAACTGACGTTTTAATGAGAAAGCTCTATGGCGACCGTAGTCAAAAATTAGTCTCCCATCCACTAGAGCTTATTTCGTATGACTTACCCTCATAGATGAACTGTAGAGAAACATCGTAGGGATAAATAAAACCTGAGGCTAGTTACTAAATGTCATCTCTACATGTTTTTCTGCGACTTTATCATTCCTCGCCAGTCTGCGAGGAAAAACAATCCTTTTGTCACCATACACACGAACTAATACTAGTGGATGGGGAGCTATTACCATTTCGTTCGATAGAAACGTTGTATCACTTATCTAGGCACCCTGATTGCCTTTACTTTTTCGTGCATGCAGTTCGGCTATAGAATGCTCTACCTGAGAGTATTAGATGTGCTCGCTCATTGAACTCCTTCAAAAGCCAAGTTTGGAGTCACTTCCTGATCCCCTGTCATTAGCTGTTGTCCCTATACTATATTCTTTTCCTTATCTAACTTATGTTTGTATTTATTGTTATTATTTTATTTGTTTTATATTGGAAGAATATTCTTTCTACTTTCCTGTACCTATACACTTTTTACTTTCACTTCTTTTCCTTTCTTCCAAGGTTGCCTGGAAGAGATTGCTTGTTAGCAATAAGGCTTACTTTGTAGTGTTTCTTTTTGTCTATTTGTATTGTGCATTTTTTGTGAATAGTCAGTTGCAGATTGGCATTCGCTTGAGGTGTGTTTCCACACCTACTCTGCTCATAATTTTCTTCGGATTTGAACAAATCGCATCCGATATTTGTCTGGTGGTCAAATGGTCTGCCTATTCGATTTTAACAAGCGATGTGACTGGTGACTTGCCGCACAGCCTTAATCTACCAGTGTAAGCTGTCCATAGTGGGAACTTATTTAAAACCTGTGAAACATGCCGTGATTTTTTAAATATTTCTAAATGGTATATATTCCGCCTGTTAGTGATAAATTAGCCAGTCCCATTAGTTGAGGGTTCGGGGTGAAACTTGCTTCCATCTTCAGTTTTACGAGTAGGTATAATTACTTACTGTCTATATAAGGGCATGAAGGCCAAGTTTCAAAACCCAAAAAAATTATCGTATTTTTTAACTTGTACTTACAGTTTTTATATTGATTAAAAAATGTAATTATGGCGTTCAGCTCTATCGCTTTCAAATAAAGAAACGTTTTGTAACATTTGTACTCTAAGCAATTTCCAGAGGCCAATTAAAATGGTGCTCGTTAACAAACTGAGCCGATAAACGACAGTTTTACACAATAACAAATGGAAATTCCTTTAATTAAATGTAAAGTTATTCCCTTAAGATTATTGTTGGTATACTAGACAAGGCAACGGGTTACAAACTTGATGCAAGCAAACTTGCAACCTATCACTATTTTGAGACACTCCTAACCACCACCACACCCACTCAAACATTTTTTTGTTTAAAAAAGGGTCTTGCAAATAACTCCCGGCTTAATATCTAGTGGAATAGAGTCCAAATGCAAATATAGATAAGACAGTGAGAGATAATGGAAAGCGATGCGCTAGCAGCACCTATCATACACCTACTCATGTGGCACTAGTCACACTCACTTTACCGACCAACAAGGTTATGATTGAAATTGATACCAAATTAAATAGAATACCGAAAAACATGGAAAAAATTCCTGTCATGGATAAATGCCGAAAAACATGGAAAAAATTCCTGTCATGGATAAGTGCCGAAAAACATGGAAAAAATTCCTGTCATGGATAAGTGCCGAAAAACATGGAAAAAATTCCTGTCATGGATAAGTGCCGAAAAACATGGAAAAAATTCCTGTTATGGATAAGTGCCGAAAGACATGGAAATAGTTCCTGTCATGGATAAGTACTGAGACGGGACTTGAACCCGCGACCTTTCGCTATCCGGGCGACTGCTCTTCCAACTGAGCTACACTACACTACTTTAACAACCTACAAGGTGCTTCTAGCCTCTTTTGAATGAGCCAGGATTGTAAAGCCTGTCGTCGACTACAGCCGAAACGCGTCGAATCGAATTTATTCCTCCAATCCTTGTGCGTTAATGCGCTCGGTCGATTCAGTTCGGCGCGTCGCTAATGGACCCGGTTACATAGTACCTAAATATATAGGAAGCGACTTTCTACGATTCGATTCGACTCGACTCGGCGCGCCTAGTGGACGCTTAGCTTAAGAAGGAAGGATCTCGTGGTCCCTCCTGTCGTCTTGAAACACTGCGTCAAAGTGATAGTCTTTGAATGGCCTATATTGCAAGTGTCTTAATGTGTAACCAATTATTCGGAAGCGTCGGTAGCCGAGCGCGCAGGCAGGTGAACTCGGTTTCTGGGTAAACGGAGATCGATCCCCGGCCGACGTTAAACTTCCAACGTGAACCTACTCCTAGCACAAGCGCATTAGTTTAGTTGGAGGGTTAACAGGATTAATATTAAGTGTTAACAGCACATTAATCTTATTCTTTAAAAAATACTGAATCTTGAACGTGAAACTTGAAAATGTTGACCAGACTTAAAAGACGATGATACAATAAATTAACAACATAGCACGTACTTTTATCTTATTTCTTCTATAAATAATTATTTCATCTAACTAACAGAAATAGTACAAAGAGAAAATATTTGTCTGTTTGTTTATTAAACATTCTTTCACAGGTAGAATTTTACATTTTCAATGAGTTAGTTTCACGCTTAAGCAGGCAAGATTTGTACTCACCTCATGCGGAGGCTGATGGTTTGACGTTAGATCTGTAACAATAAAGACACAATATAAGAAATATTCTAAGAAAATCATCAAATAGGTATCTGTTGGTTAGTGGACAGAAATCTGCCAGCTATTATGAACCATAGAACAAAATAAATTAGTGTTTTTGAAACTTATTGTACAGACAACAGCACGTCTGATTTCCACAAATTGTAAAATTTTGCCAATAGGTTTTGCACTTTTTGCAAATCATTTTACAATGTGATAACCTGACCTGCTGTTGTCTGTACTAACTAAACGTACTTAAACTGTTTAAAATGACTAACAAAGTAACTAAACTAAATTTATTCTAAAATATACAATTACTCAATTACGCGTCTCGAAGTTATCCCTCACCAATCAAAATATAAGAGGGAATGTAGCGATTACCTAACTCCCTGGGGGCTTTTCCTTCACTCAATTTCATACATGTCTTAATATTTTTAACAGCTATGTCTACTAGAAAAATGCACTGAAAAACTATGTCTACTTCTTACTGTAAGTCAACTGTACTGTACAAACTGTAAGTATTGTATTTCTCCATTCTTCAATGAGTGACTCGTCGAAAAAATAATGGCAAGAGAGTTCAAGATAGTGACTGCTGAGGTGCCGAAATTTATGATAACATTTTCTGTGTCATAAACATTGTAAAACCTTTATTTCAATAGTTTTTTTCAATTGATGGTCAACATGTCTGCTTATGTAAGGATTCCCAACTTATTTTATACTATAATATCTTGGCTTAGGTACTCTCAATTTACATAGTTTGAATTCAACTGATAATAACTTTCGATGGGGAGTTTCTCTCGAGTTCTTGTTGTAAAAACACATGTTGAGAGACTCCATTTTTAACTCAAATCAACTTTACAATTTTTGTTACTATAGTTACATTTTCACTTGACATTGGCAAAATGCGTACGTTTATGTATCGCGACGCTATTAATTAAGAATAGGTAGAATAGAACTTTCGAGGGGCTTAAGTGTAATGAAACTGTAGAAATCATGGCGTCCATGATTCGCGCCTTAATAAAAGAGTATGAATTCGATTTCCAAATTCAAAATAATGGTGCGTATAAATTAGTCTTTTACCATAATTCGAAATTTGAAAACTTTTTATTATCATTCTTAGACCATAATATATAATATAGAATAAATGCTCTATGTTATCATTATATAGGAAGTAGCTATGCTCATTGTTTTTTATTCTCTACTTAATAAATTCATAATTTTACTATAATTAGTCTGTATATTTAAAGAATAATGTACAGGTAATATTATTATTATTTTGTAATATTATTACTTCACCATCGACACTTAACTATAAAACGGAATCGTTTATAACGTGTCAACTTCCCACAACATGCGACGGTAACGATATAATTTATGGACTTCTCACATAAATATGTATGAGGGCCTTAATAAGTGTACACGATAATTAATGTCAAACATATTCCTCTCATTTGCAAGTTGTCCGAGCTGCTCGGGCTGTTTTGGTTGTCAGAATTAATTTTCCTTTGTGTGAGTCATAGAAAAATATGTTCTTTGACAATTAAAAAAAATGTAGCGTGAGTATTGATAGCGATTTTTTTTATTGTTTTCTCATTAGAATCTACATATAGAAGATTTTCTATGTACTTATATCTAGTAAAAGCAAAACTTTCTGAAATACAGATCGACTTGGTAGAATGGTTCTATTTGTATTTGCATTATTTTACTATAGAATTTAAAAAAAGAAAACGGAGTGTTTGGCGGAAAACCATGGCGTCTGGATGTCGATCTTTATTTCGATAATTCAAAATTGCTACAGAGTGGATTTTGTGCAGTGAAAGTGGTGTCGTTTTGTTGCATAAGCATCCGTGTTGACGAACAGTTATGAGGAATCATTGAAATAAAGGTTTTGTGTATGTGGCGTTGAGAATTGTATAGTGGTTGGAAATCCCACTATACAATTCTCATTAGTCACAGTCATGAGGTCTGTTGCCATGCATTTCTCGCCAAGTACTCCCTAGATGCATTAAAATGTGTGGCACCCACATTTTAATGCAAAAATCAAGAAAGAAGATGAAACTGAAGACTTGGCTGTATGGGCTAGATCCCTTTGCCGTCCCGTAACAGGGAAAATGTAACCAAAAAAAAAAAACAAAAAAAAAAGAAAATGAAGAAATCGATTTTAGCCTGAAGGACTAATCCTTCCTCTGAGATTTTAGCATGCTTCCATGGTGTCAACCAAACTTTTTTCAATAATTATAAATTTTCTAGTATACCTACCTAGTTAGTTTTATTGCAATGAAAATGGTGATATTTTTGGTACACAAGCATCCGTGTTGATGATCAAGAGCATATTATCGCGTATATTAGAGCAAGATAGATAGACGAGACCATTTCACGTACACGTAGGCGGCCTGGCTCGGCCTGTAAGTCACTAACATTTCAAATACAAAATGTGTAATCAAATTAAAAACCAAACTCAATGAATTGTAAAGCCTTATTAACTACCTGTATGTAAAGACTCATAATAGTTTGCAGCCTATTCAAAACGACCTTTTACACGTGGAGGACACGATATCAAAGGTGTCAGGTCACCCTTCGTTCTATTATACCCCCTACCCTTTCAAGTTAATGAACATCCACGCTATTGTTGTCTTTTTATATACTACCTACCTGTAGGTATTTGGGAGTGAGTAAGCAACGTCTTTTGGGGGAAAGAAAGTAATAAATTAGTTTTCGTATACATTGGCTTTCCTTTTGCTCGATTGGAACGACATTAAGTTGATAATCCGTAGGTTAATTACAAGTTTCTTAAATTAACAATGGTGTTAAAGTTTATGAAAGTAGACATGTGACTAAAATCGTAAGCACAGTATACTAAGAACAGTAGCTCATCTGCGGGCTGTCGGCGAATTATTAGCCTACTCTGCGTTGACGCTAGGGCTTTCGTTAATGTGCCGGGCGGGAACGAGCGGCGAGCGAATGTGCAATGACATAAAAACGCGCGATCACACCGAGACGGCAAGACCCCTTATGCGCCCATATTTTTATGTCATGTGTGCGTCACAGTGCGTGCGTACACGGCGCCGAGTACGCACGCACACATTCCAATGGATAGCGGCCAGTTTGTATGAAGACGTTCTTGATATACTGTGCTAGCTAGCTATATTACGCAACCAAGAAGCTTAAATTTCTATCTTCGTGTACGCAATGCACAGGTCGAGATGTCAAAAGCAACGTCCTGTCAAAAGTTAAAAGTTTGAAGAAGGTTTGAAGTAGGAGGTTTCTCCCGAGTTCTTGTTCTAAAAACACGTGTTGAGAGACTCCATTTTTAACCTCAATCAACCGTACAATTTTTAATACTTTAGTTACATTTTCACTTGACATTGGCAAAATGCGTACGTTTAATGCGACGCGATGCCATTAATTAAGAATAGAATAGAATAGAAGGTTTGAAGTAATAAAACGTCAGTACATTCAAAATGGGAACTAGACAACAGAATCGAACCAATCACAGAGCGCTATTCAATGCAATGCGTTTACTTATCCAAGAGTCGAGGAACCTCATAGTAATGTTTATGAATACGGGTGTTAGACTAAATGCGTGCTGGGCCTACCTATACTAGGCTAGAATTTTTTAAGTGGGCTTTCAGGGCCAAAAATGCTCAAAGAAGTCGCGAGCCCGATTTTGCAACATTGCAACATTGGATTTTTGAAAAAAATAAAAATCAGCGCTTTGATTATCGCTTCAACCAAGGTGGAACAAGAAATATTTTATTAAAATTTAACACTTTGCATTAGTTTCTCGTATATCATTACTTCCCAGAAATCGATCCTTATTAACAACACTATCGAATGGTGTAATAATACAGGCTATGTTTTTTTTTTCAATATCATTGGGTCCGATTCCTGGCTAGGATTATTGATTTTTTAAAAATCCAATAATGCAGTTTTTGTTTCCTTCAAAATCGGGCTCGCTTATAGTTAAGGATTTGGCCCTGAAGGCCCACTTAAAAAATTCAGCCTGTATATTAGGTACTTACCTACCTGTAATGTTGAAAACTTTTTATTTACGACTATGAATTAATTATAGATTACCTACGGAAATAAACATTTTACAACGAACGAGTTTGTTATTGGACAACAAACTGTGGCATTGTCGATTTAAAGTCGTTTTTTCACCGAAACATCGATAGCCATTTGTTGACGCGCTAGTTGCTATGGCCACGGGTGCTTTAACAACGGTATTATCGTATCGTTATTTCAGTCAGAGGTGACAATGATGGGCAGATTAATGTAATCTGAACTGAAAATTGTATAAATATGTACCTACTCGTATTTTTATTGAAATAATATTCTTCTATTGTGGTAATATTTAGGCGCTGGGCCTGCAACCTGTCGTTATTTTGGGGTACTGTCTGACCCATACAGCCAGATGTATCTTTGTGTGTAACCAAGTGTTACCTAAAGTCCTGCTCTACCTCTTTTGGGACTGTTCATATATTTGTCTTAAGGTGAGCAATCGGTATTTGCCTGTTCCTCCCCTTTTTATGTATGGACTCAGCGCAGCATTTTGAAAATTACAAAATTTTATAAAAATTAAAAACTTTTAAAAAAATCTGTCTTACAGAATGTATAGAATAATTTATTGCCTTACTGGTAAACCTAATTTGGTATCTATATCTTCGGTACTTTTCATATAAAACTCAAAAAATGTTTTGGGAAGGATCATCTTTGGATTTTTTTTCTATCGAGAAAATTGTTATTAATCGTGTTTTGGCTCTAGAGAATGTCTTTATTTAATAGTCAACTATAACATATTCGAAAATGAGCACAATAGTTGCAAGAGAAGTAGGATAAAAATCCAATCAAAAATGAAATTTAGCGAGGTATCCTCTTATCAAAGAATATTTGGCTGAAAGTTATTTGACCGACCGCCTACCCTTTATGTGACTATATTCTATTACACATTTTTTTATAAAAAGATGAAGCAAATGATTCTTTTCCACAATTTTGCCAATGTCAAGTGAGAAGCTGGCGAACTAACACGCACTTGTTCACACAAACACATTTTGTTTTTCAAAAATTCTTTTTTATCCTCTCAAAGTAAATATCTGATGTTTGGAAGTGAAAGTCGGGTAAGAAAAGGCATGAAAGCAGAATAAATGCAGGTGAAATGAGAGCCTTGAGGGCTGGTGTAAAATTGAGTGACAGGTTATACGATGGCGTGATAAGAGAGATGTGGTTTGAAGGAGATAAAGTGACAAGAATTGAGAAAGGGATGCTCACATGGTTTGGTAATGTAGGAAGGGTCTGTGAAAATTGATTGATTGATATATGGATCGGAAGTGAACGGAGATATGGGGGTAGGAAGACCTAGTCGAACGTTTATTGATGAAATCGAAGACGTCTTGAAAAAGGGCCAGGTCAAAAGGTGGTTTAACTAGGTGGTAGACCGCCTTTTGTATTTCTGCCGTGAAGCAATTCTCTGTGTTTCGGATTGAAGGGAAAGGTAGCCAGTGTAATTACTGGGCATGGAAGGCATATCATCTTAGTCCCCAGGATGGCAACGCACTAGCAGTGTTAAGTTATTTACCCTTAATATGGCAAGTGTCTGTAGGCGACGGTAACCACTTAACATCAGGTGGGCCGCAAGCTTGTTTGCCATCTTGTAGTATAAAAACCGGCCAAGTGCGAGTTGGACTCGCACACCGAGGGTTCCGCCGTAAAAACGTAGCGGTTTACAATTTATGACGTATTAAATCAAATTCTGAGTTCACGGGAAGTACCTTGTAGGTTTTGATTCCCTAGAGTGTGACGGAAATTCGTCTAAGGTGTCGGTATAAACTGCTGTATCTTTTGATCGCGTTAACTTAGAAGTTTGATTTTTTCACTGCTTAAAGGGACAATAGACCTAGGTATTTGGTATAAATTTCAATTTGATACCTTTATTCGTTCGTGAGAAATAAGGTAGTAAGTTTCATTTTATTAAAATATTTTTATTATATTATATAACTAAAAAAATGTGATTTTCGTAATTTTTCCTATATTTGCATTATATGAAAATGCTTCATGCCAAATTTCAAGATTCTGAGTTTACGGGAAGTATCCTGTAGGTTTTGATTCCTTTGCGAGTGTCGGAAATTTGTTGAAAATATCGACATAATCGGCTGTATCTTTTAATTGGCTTGGCTTAGAAGTTTGATATTTTCACAGCTTAAAGGGACAATAGACCTGAGTATTTCATGTGAATTTCAGCTTGATACGTCCACGCGTTCTTGAGATAAAGGGTCTTGACAGACAGACAGACAGACAGACGGACGACAAAGTGATCCTATAAGGGTTCCGTTTTTTCCTTTTGAGGTACGGAACCCTAAAAAAGTAAGTACTCGAAACCGTCGAGCATGTATGAGGAACGTAATGAAAGCAGATGAAGTGAAAGAAATATGTAAGGATCGTAGCAAGTGGAAACAAGTGAACTCTGCCTACCCTATGGGAAAAAGGCTTAACTTTATGTTTATATGTAAATTAATATCTGTGCATTTTCAAGATAAATTCCAACTCTTTCTATTTAAATTTAAATTTGAATAATTCATTAAGTATTTTAATTAAACACGTTAAAACATTTCAATTTGAAAAACAAATTATGACAATTAAATTAATACATTAAAAATACGAGCGCGCGTATTAGCGCAAATACTCTTACTAGTGCCATGTGTGGACACTGAACCAGTATTTCCACACTCCACACAGGACAGTCTGTTGGGGCGACCGCGCATGCGCTGTATCACTGAAGCTATTCTTGCGGAGTAAAGTATAAAAGCCATCAGTACTGCTTTCAGCTAACATTCCTGGTGCACTACAACGACGCGGATAAATTTACGTTGCCTAAACCTCCGTCGATCACAAAGAGAGATCTTGTGTCCCAGCAGTGGGTGGAATTATAAAGGCTATTATGATGATTAGTTATTTTCCTACTTAGGCATTTTGCGTCGCATTCATAACCGATTTTGATCCTTTGAGCCTTGAGCCGGATTTCAACTCTCCGTGTTTTATCTTGAGCTAAATTTTACACAGTAATTTTATTACAGAGAATCATAAAGTTGAAAAGTACTCAAACTAGTTCGTTCGATCAATTTACAATGGTATGGAACGGAGGCATAAATTTTTTGAATTTTTGAGAATACGCGGGAATCCGGGAACAGTTCTCACCACTGTAGGTTGCTTGTTGACTGCAAACCGGCTACTGCAGGTATTAAACCAAAATTTTGATTTTATTTTATTTATGAAGCGCACACAATCGAACAGTAACAAATATAAACGTAGGTACTTCAGTGGATCTCAAACGACGCTGGCTTACGTCAGATTACAACTAGATCCATTAATCATGGCCAGACAGAAATACTTTTTCCAACGCAAAAGTGCCTATTCAAACAACTAAGTGTGGGTTGCGTGTCGAAAATCTCGGGTGGGTATCTAACACCCGGCCGGGTGGGGTCTATATGACCCCATAAAGCGGGTCGACCTAAAATGTCCCCTTCATCCTATTGTTATGATTTTGTAAATCAGGCCAGCGTAATTTGTTTTGTGAAACTATTGCAGTGGCGTTTTGACCATGGCAGTTTTGTATTTAGTTACTAGCTTTTGCACGCAGCATCGAACTCCTTCGGAGACTACTTTAAGTTGTTTGAAAGATATAAAAAATGCGTCGGGTTAACGCCGGTCGTAAAATTCTCAGTCAAATGTTTGTTAGTAAGAACGGGTTTGAAGGTTGGAATAAATAAAAAAATCAAGATTTTTATGAAAACTTTCTTTGGCCTAGACTGTATTGTACTTATGTCATAGATACCAAAAAAAATGGGGGTCGGTGCAGTATGCCTTGATATCGACAATACTGCTTAAGGATGTTCAATCCTTATAATGACTGCTATCTTTCGACAGTGAAGCGTGCCTTGATATCGACAATACTGCTTAAGGATGTTCAATCCTTATAATGACTGCTATCTTTCGACAGTGAAGCGAGGAGGAAAATAGAATTGAAAAATTATCGGTCACCCATCCGAGACCCGACCGCGCACTAGGTTGCTTAACTTTCGTGATCGTTACTAAGAAAGCACCATCGCAGCGCCACCGACCTCCTTGTTCCATTGTAGCATGTATTTAAAAATATAACATTGTTTTATTTAAACGGTTTTAACGTACAAGCAACACGAAGAAAATTAGCCTACGAACAAAAAATTTTAATAGCTTACCCGTGTACATTTCCAGATTAAAAGTCAACAAAATATTTTAATTCCTAGTAATACCGAATCGATATAAGCCACACGCGAACTGCACGGCGAATTAAAAAAAGTACAAAAAATTTAAATGGATTCCAAATTGCTATTTCAGTGCTGCATAAAAGGAATTTTAGCATTACGAATATGGCTGGAGTAAATCGAGTTCTCGCATGCGATTTTGCTACAAACATTAATTATTTAGGTTTTTAAATATTAATGCTTAGAATTTAATGTTCAAAACATAGCACTACGTAGGTATAGTTGACAATAAACGTAATAAGGCACTCCTGCGACAGTTTTATGTTTTTTCCTAACATCAAACATTTGAATAAATATGGGCGTGAGACACGGTTTTGGCCGCGACGTACGGATAACATGCTTCGCGTACGGAAGGGGTATTTTGTCATTCCTCGTGCGAAGTCATTTTATATATTATGGTAAGTAGAAGTTCTTTTGATCGTGTTTAAAAGCCGCAGGAGATTGCAATTTTAAAGGCTTGTCTTTAAATGAACACCATACTAACCTAACCTACAAAAAAGGATAAATGCTCACCAAAAAAGTGTAGTCTCACAAAAAGTTGTTTTTGGTGAGCAAAATATCCATTTTGCTCACCAAAAACAACTAACTGTGGGTACTAAATTTGTTCCCAATTGTAAAAATATTTTGTTAGGTAGCTTTTTTATTTTAATTTTTTGAGTAGGAGTTAGAACTGCGGCAGTACATTTATATTGCATGTTACCATAAAACAAGATATATTAGTGCCCTACTACCCCGATATTACTAAACGACGGAGAGATATTGTGTTCATACTTTTATCGACCACAAAGAAAATTTTTACAAGTAGATTTTTTGAGTTGTTTAGGACCATTATTGTCTAAGAGACATAATAAAAAATTATGCACATATGACCTGATCTATAATAAAAAATGTAAGCAAGTACTAATTAATTCTTTGCGTAGTTTGTGTTATAATCAGACAGAGGAATTACTTACTAACAATTTGTAAGTAAATAATAATTTTTATTACATAAAAAATGAACACATTTTAATTACTATGCCAAAATAAAAACTGCTCATTTTTATTGAATTATGTAGTCATAATTTACTACACATAAAATACTTATTGTAAGTTTTACCTTTGTTAATATTTTTTACTTGATTAAGTTAGCACTTTAGCTCACCTAAGATACAGTATTTAAACCTAGTTTAGGTACCATTATTTTGTAATTTAATTTAAGGTCTTCATTGTACAATATTCGAGGCAATCGTAAACAATAAACATATATTTATTTGTACCTCCTTTAACGCACTCAAATATCTCTACATTTTCGTAGTTTTTCCGTCGGTAAGGAAGGCAGCTCCACGGGTAAGGATGGCAGCTCCGCTTGAGTAAGCTTACTAAAATTAACAACGATCTCTTAGCGACCAAACCCTGGTAGCGCGATCTCTAACTGAGAATTTAAATTTTATTTAAACCAGCCACAAGACTCGTTAAAAACATAAAAATGTGACTAAGATAATAATTTATTCAAGCATGTTTAATAATACATCGTACACACAGCATTTTAAAATGAAATGAAAAGTAATTTCCGTAAAAACAAAAAGATATCTTTAAAAATCCTTTTAATAGACAAATTTTAGGTGTTTATTTTTACCGGCAAAGTAATTGAGACAATAACTCCAGGTAATAAGGCCCGTAATTACTGATACTGCTATAGTCGTGATATTATTTAAATAATTGGTTAGTCGATTACATTGTTATTATTTGCCAATCTCAAGGCATGTTCGAGGTGAACTAAATTACGGAAAAAAATATTTTTAAAATGTAATTTTCTTAAAATCAAATTTTAAAGATACATTTATTTACGATCTTGCGTATTAAAAAATTAAGATAAATATTTTAAAGTAGATTTGTAGTGTATGTTTGTATTTTTTATGAAATGAACCCACACTTATAGTGTTTGGACCCGATACCGGACCTAAAGTCCCAAGCTAATACATCGAGTATAAAATCGTCTTCAAAGTACTTCTTTTATACACAATATACTATAATAGGGGTGGCCAACTTGATTATACCTAAAAATATATATACAACACAAAACTGTCCCGGTCACGCGTTGCTGTGTTAATTTCATTCTACTGACCTATGACATTGTATCTGCAGTAAAAACAATATGACTACTTATCAAGATAAAAACTATCCTATCTTGCAAGTTGGATCAAACTGCACACGGTGTACAAATTTGATTAAAATCGGTTAAGTTGTTTAGGAGTCCATCGCGGACAAACAACGTGACACGTAATTTAGATATATTAAGATTATGTAATGTATGGTTATATAATAAGATGATGAAATAAACTGCATTTAATTTTGTTGTAAAGAAAAATAATGCTATTTCACTCATGCTATAAACTGTCCGCACTGAGCGCTGTCGCACACAGAAGACAATATGACACAACTACCCAATAGTAATGACTCCTTCAGGTTCTTGAGATGAAAAATACTACCTATAGTTCTTTAGGCGTCTAGGAAATATTTCAATTTTAAAATACAAACAACCTGTCAATACAAGTCCACCATCATCTGCTAACATTTGACCTTTTTATTTATCCCGTTCTTAATCGAAGGTTACTTTTGGATGCAGCCGGCAGATGTAGGGTTAATTAAAATTATTTGGTTGAGTCGTCTGGCTGTGTACTGATAGGAATTTTTATTGTTTTAAGAACATATCGACACGTTGGTAAACAAAGAATGTTGATGTTTTTGGAGGTATAGATAGAGTGAAAGTACCTTCCTATATTCTATGTAATGATTAAAGGAAATGTATTTGAAATATAGATTAAGTGTCATTGTATAATAATATGAAACAAAGAGCTACAGATTCCAGAATATGAAATAATTATCTCTAATCACTTCCTTAGTCCTAACATGATTCTTTGAGCGGATTACTTACAATGATTAGAATAATGTGCTCTGCGAGTACAATGTAGAACACTCTACAATTAAGAAGTGAGAATAATCTTTCAAAAACACTTATATCTTAAAGTTATTTCAATATACACGTAACTAATTAAAAGCAATAAGTACTTGAGTGATACTTCACTATCTATTTTTTGGGCCAAAAGTTGAATGGCGCATGGGGGCATAAGAACAATTCTTTATTCTTAAATTTTGACAAATTTTCGAAAAAAGAAATATTCGCAGAGAATGAAAATATTTATATATAAATATTTATATATAGGTTTAATTATTATAATGCTTTGGCCGCACCTGCGCCTATCGTCCCGAAGTAATGCGTGGCGGTACTTCGTACGATACACGCAAGTGCGGCCCTAGCAAAGTTATAGCGATAAAGCATGTGGCATTTTTTTATTTGCACGAACTATCGTGCAATAATCAAAGATGGCCGAAATCATTTCCAGACGTGTAAATTGCGTAGTATTATCACAGATAATATAATACTATATTATCCTTCTTTGCGTTTAACTATGCATAATCACTTTCTTTACTTCTAAATTGTGTGCTAATAATTACGTAATGCATTTATTAAAAAAATTAACTCAGCTGTATCGTATACTTAGTCACCCGTACGCGTCTGAACTAATGGAGAACAACCTTCGAAATGAACAACGCATGTCTGACCACGCAGCGCGATAGGTTAGCGCGCTAAAACCCTGACGTACCGCCTCCCGGCCGATAACGCACACTCAACCCGAATATTCGCGACGATAGCCGATAACGGCCAGCCACATCTGCGTGTATGGTGTCCTAGCACGAAGCTTCGTGACGATAGGCGCAGGTGCGGCCCCAACATATTAGGTTTAATTACATAATTACATATATTTATTATATATCAACATTATGGTAGGAAGTTGGAAGATTATTTTATTAAATGATTCCGATAAAAACAGATAACAGTATCACCTCGTTACCTCTTATCACAGGATTTTAACTGTAATATTTAACTATGTAATTTTATCTTAATATAATTAAAAGGAAACTGCTCGGTACTATGTTTGTAGGGTTGTCGATTCAGTTAAGACTTTAAAAGTTAATTATTATTTGAATATTTCAAATATTTGGAGTACTTGTATGGGCTTGTTTTGAATTCGTATAACTTAAAAATATTAGCTAAGAGTGCTAACATGAGCTAACTAGAGCCATTTATTTTATAACTTTTCATACCATACATTATACATACTATTAATCACGCCCATAATCCCAAATGGGCTTGAAAAGAGCTTTAAGTAATATTTGTTGACACATAAAGCCACATCTGGCAGGGTGGGCCATGCAGTGCCCTATTATAGCTGTAGGCTAAATTATATTCATTGAAAAAAAAAACGGTTACAATCATATAGAACACGTCTGTTCACTAGTTTTCGTTCTTTCATTATCCTTTAAAATGGGTTTCATTAATTGAAAAATATGAACATAAACAGAACAATGTAAAATGTGGTATTATTGTGGATTAATTTATTAAATAAATTGTAAAGTGCGTTAATTTTAAGACTTCTAGTCATAAAGTGAAATGTATTGAAGGCGCTAGTTGACTCGTGTTTAAGCTTTTCTTTATGTTAGTTATGCTTAAGTTATGCCATCTGTACGTTAAGTAACGTCTCATTAAATAAATAAATTTTAAAAAAAAGGTCTTAGTGTGGTGTGTTAATTGATGAGTGAGACTCCCCAAAGGTCCCTTTTGATTGCATAAACAGCTATACCTTTAGACTGTAATATGTTTTTACACGTTTTAACGCAAGCCTGACAACCCTGAAGATCTAACTAAATAAGAAATTACCCTATCCGGTATTAAATTAATTAAAATTTGCAAACCAATGCAACTGTTAATAGCTTACCGTTAGATAAACAACTTAACGTTAAACTAATTTAATATGTAGCGGACTTCAGGAGTTTATTTAACTGACAAAGTTGATGAGGTCTTTTGGGGAGTGTTCACACATAACACGACCACACGTCACCTGCATAGCACATTCAGAAATCAATTAGAAAGGGTTTTTCCCGAGCTCTTTTGAAAAATGGAGTCTCAACACGTGTTTTTACAAAACACGTGTTCTCCATTTTTAACTCAATTTACCGTACGATTGCTTATCTATAAATACATTTCCACTTGACATTGGCGAAAAGCGTAATCTTTATGTGTCGCGAATGCCATTTTTAAAGAGAAGAACAATTAGAAAACTATTGATTTTCTTGACAAGATGCTTTACCTGCGTAAGTTTTCAATGCCAGTTAATTTAATTAGTGCTAATTATTTCAATAGTCTCAACAAGGAATTAATTACCGAAGTATGCCGAACGCACAATAGACATTTCATGCGTGTCGCAGTCATTTAGGTTGCTTTGTCCTTCACCGCCTTAGGAACTGAACGAACTTTTAACGGTTATATTGCAAGAATTTATTAAGACTCTATAGAGTATTATTTAATACTATGATCCTAATAGACGCCGAAGTTACTTATATAATTTTATTTTGACGCAACATGGTGGCGTTAATTTCTGCTTTTTAGTGTTGTAAGTATATAATTTTTTTAGGAGGATACCTCGAGATCATTTAGACAAGCAAGTAATAAAACGAGAACAATATCATCAATGTAGTTGAAGTCATTTAAAAACGCAATATCTCAAAAACTAATACTCTTAAAATTTCGCTCAAATTTAAATGAGACTACATACAAGCACCAGCTTCCGAATATAAAAATAATCAGCAATATCGGTACACCCAGTAAAAAGTTATGAGGTTAGACACATAAAAAAACATACAGTACTACCTCTTTTTTTGAAGTCGGTTTAGAATTAACCGTTATAAGTACCACTCCTTTGTAAGATATGTTAAGTAAAAGCAATAGAAGCATATTGCAACGTTATCGCATATACTCAGGAATGTATACGTACAGAGCTGTACACGATATAATTGTACTTAATCGCTTGCCCAAATATCATTACATAAAGGTGAAAGCACACTTATCAACTTGGAAAGGCAACGTAACAGTATTGCCTTGCGCCTCGCCATTGACCAGGCGTCAACTGTACGTAAGCATGTAACCAAATCGACTCGGATCGGCTACGGTGTAGTCTTTCAATCAGTTTCAAACCTAAAAATTCAATAAAAACGTTCGATTGTAAGTTGCCTTGTGAATAAAAGTGGGACGGGCGAGGGGCAAGCGTGGACGAGGTGACGTAGGCTCGTGTACGGAGAGACGTACCTAAGCGCGTGGACGAGAGCGTCGAGAGCCGTCAGCGCGTGGACGACGAACCGTCAGCGCGGGAACTGCAAGTTGAATGCAATTGCAACTCACCCAAACTCTCGCCAAACTTCTAGTTCGCTCTGAAATTGTTTCCGCATCTTTCGCAGAGCCGTACCACCTGCTTTGGCTGCTTTGGGTTCAATTTCGCTACTGCTCAGGTAATCGCCTCGTGTTCATAGCGAAGTAGAAGTTTATCGTGAGCTGTACCGCCGTTCGCGAGCTTGTCCTGAGGCGATCCGATGTCGATACGTTGTTGATTATTGTGCGTTACAGTATGGAGTTTCATACAAAGAACACTAAACTCGGTTTGAGGCAATACTGATCCGTTTCTGAGCTGATAAATGTACTACGACCATAAGACTTACATACAGAAGCCACCTGCAATTTTACCAACTTACTCATTTATCGATCCCATTGATCAATAATAAACGCTCACGTTTTGATGCGCGAAAAATCCCATAACCCTCTCTTAATTGAATTAACACAGGCTTCGGGATATTTTAACCGTTCGCTTAATTGCAAGAAATGTATAGGACACGAATGAAGGGATAATTAAGGGAATTATAGTTGAATTCAATGCTAATTAACTGTAATGATAGTGTCGTTACGGTGACTACAGTTTGAGATGCCGAGAGGATTCTGCGGATAACAGATGCCGAGGGTAGGTAGATAATAGTCAATTTGTTTTCAGATAATTCGCTAATAGCGCCTTTTGCGAATGCCTGACGCACTTGGTAGTTGTGAACTTTTTGGCTATAATATTTTGACCACAAAGAAAACTGATCAGTTATAAGGAATACCACAACTTTTAAAAGAAAAGTATGTTTATGAAATGAAATGATATTTATCTATCTATCTATAGGCCTACTATTATCAAAATGTTATTACAGTATTATTGTATTTTTGAATGACAAATCTATTTGACATAATTTTAATTTGATTCCTTTTTTGACATCCTATTGTATTTTAAATTGATTTAACTAAGGCTGGAGTTCACCAACATTTATTGTTTAACCGACTGTTTTTGACATTTTGTCGTATGGAAGAAATGTCTAAAACAAATGGTTAAGTTTTAATCGTTTGTTTTACGTGTTTGTGAACCGTTTCTGACAATTCTTTTATACGATAAAATGTCAAAAACTGTGGAATAGATAAAAATTGGTGAACTCCAGCTTAATTATTCTAGATAACCGATGATTTTATTTGCTTTTTGCAAAATTTAATGAAATATTGACTTGTAGTTGTAATTACGTAGTTTAGTTTGTGATCGGGTAATTTAATTTATAGTCATAAATATTTGTTTGCTTTAAAGCAAAACATGGCAGATATATTAAAACTGTAACATCTTTTGTAACCACCTCTATGTTTAACAAATAAATAATATTCTATTCTATTTTAGGTACATAGTATAAAATTAAGTTGCTCTTTCTTTATGTGCACTTTTAAACTACGCAACGGATTTAAATGCGGTTTTCAGCAATAAATAGATTACATGTAATCAAATGGTAGCCACTCAGCATCTGCTGCAACCTGGGGGATCACAGCGCTGGTCTTCTGTAGCGCCAACCGACTTGTAACTTCTAAATGAAATAGCTTTTGAAAAATTGTAAACCATATAAGCAAAATATAGAGAACGACACAGTACTTTGACTCCATATAAAGTGACGAATCGGCGCACACGCACACATACAAACGTCGTTTACACGGCTGCTTTTGACGTTTTGCCGGCTTTGCCGTTCAGAGCAAGCTTAGCGGCCGTGTAAACGACGTTTGTATGTGTGCGTGCGCCGATTAGTCACTATATAATAAGGAGTCAAAGAACTGTATCGTTCTCTGTATTGTGATATAAGGGCCTTTTTGGAGACCCGTGGATTTGCGCCCGCTTGCGATACGCTTGCGTAAAAGGGGTCTAAGTGCGTGTCAAAATTGGTGTCATTCAATTTTGACCACTATGTACCACTACTTACCATTAGTTATTCTGTTTCGTTTTAAAATTATTGAAATTTATAAAAACCGAAAACTTGTGAACAGTCTTTCAATAAATATTAGATTTATGTTGCTGTAGACATTTTAGATTTATTTTAGTTCGTATGATTTAGAATATAATAATGGTGCTAGTCAGCTCATAGACAGCCTTGAAGAGAGCCCCGTGGCGTATCATATTTTGCTAGCAACATTATTAAGAAATTATACACGAACAAAAAACCAATATGATTATCAACGAACGATTATGTCCAAGAATAAAAGTAACCAACTCAATACAAAATCGCTTTCGTTATCCGGACACGTTCGTACAATGACAGCGAAATTGGTGCACTTAAGTAAAGTAGACTGTATGCCAAAGAGTAGTTAAACAGAATGTAAACTCCCGTTATAAGGGCAAGGATTTCTCACATTAATAGAAATTATAATCTTAATGCCTTGATTTTTTTTATTATACCTATTAATATAAAAATTCTTAAATCATACACGTTGAAGCTGAAGATATTAACTACATATATAAAAATTAATACTGACTGAACGATTGACTGACATATCAACGCACAGCGCAAACCACTGGGTCTAGAGATTCCAAATTTGGTACGTAGGTTCCTTATGAGGTCCAGGGGAGCACTAAGAAAGGATTTTTGGAAAATCACCCTCTAAGGTGGTGAAAGGGGGTGAAAAGTTAGTATGGAAATCCGTCATTTTTAAAGTAAAATCCATAAAAATTGGTACATGGTCTTTCAGTTACAAATTAAGTAAGATGTATGTTAAGATTTTTGGAAATATAATCCCTAAGGGGGTAAAAAAGGGATGAAAGTTTGTATGGAAATCCGTCATTTTTTTAAGTAAAATACATTAAATTTTGTAGGTATATGGCGCTTGGGTTAGCAGAAATAATAAGAAAATTTAAATGCTGCCCGAAGTAACTATTCTACGCGGACGAAGTCGCGGGCATAAGCTAGTCATTTATAAATATCTAGTGAATAATTAGAGGGGAAATAAATATTACTGTTGTATTGTACAGATCTGAAAGCTGGAAATGAGAAGAGATGACAATCGGGTGATAAAAAAAGGTAGAACATGAATGTGGACGGATAAAGAGTAAAAGGAAGACCGAAGAAAAGATGGATGGATAGATTGTGTGATATAATTATCTTGTGAATGCAAAGAACAGAAACACGATCAGAAATCATTCGCTCTCGATGAAATCGCGCTGTCAGCTCAGTCTCTAGATGGTTCAAGTCGGAAGGAAGCGTCAGATCTCAGGGTACTTCTAAGCGACCTCAGCTCTGTTCCCAGCCCAGCTGCTGACAGCTGTCAAACTGTTGTCAAAATGTATGAAAACGTTAAAGATTTGGTTTTAGTAAAAAACGTTGTAAATAGCGCGATCAGGCTTTCATGTTTTGACATCTGACAACTGTCACACTGTTGTCAAAATGTATGAAAACGGAAGCGTTTTGGATTTGATTCATCGTTGTGAACAGCGCGATCAGAAGTTGGGTGTGCCGTGACGTGGAGGGGTTAAGGAGAAGCGCCGAGACATTAATATCTGTACCTAAACTAGCGTGAAATTTGTGTGATCCAGGTCTTTGTGGTCTACCTGTCTGCGGCTGCAGTGTGTGACACTGGATCAGGCACTTATTCCAGTGATACACAATTAATGCAGATTTATGTACATTAAGCTGCATTTAGTGGACACTTAACCCTTCGTCTGCAAGTAACTGTTTGACGCGCCAGTGAACGTTGGACGGTATTTGATAGGCGTTTGAGAAAAATTGAAAGAGCGCAAGCCGGGTTGTGAGAGTTTGCTTTTTGTGACTTCCTTCGTTTATAAATACCACGCAAATTAATATACTTTGATTGCTAAAATTGTCTTAAACTTAAGACTACTTTGAATAAGAAATATTGTAGAATTATTAATTAACAAGCATCTAATTTAGATGTCAAACGTTAACGAATATTTCACAAAAAAAGGAATATCTTTAGGGTGCGTTCCAAAAAGATTTCAATTTACTTGGGTTAGAGTAAATTAAAGCTCACTATTGATCTTTATTAAGAAGCGCTTACACCATTGGTTAGTTTTGTTAAACTATAGTTAATTTACACCAATTAGAAGAAAAATACTTAGCTTCACCTGGTTTTGACGCACCCTTAATCGATATTATTGTCTACTACAACAAATGTCATAGAATAATTAAACGCTTAAACGGCTAATATCGTTTCCAGTTTAACCAACAAACAAAAAACCAGAGATTTACCTAAAACTTGACAGGTTTAATCGAAGTGAGAAGTGAAATCGGTCAAATTCCTCTCTTTTCATCTCTCACACGATTGGAACTACCACACACACGAGAAGCCATGAATGCTAAGTACTCAGTATCTATCAAAGACCTTGATGGTCAAGTGAAAGTGCCATTTATTCGCTCATTTATTCTTTGACGTTTAAGCCAGATGTGAGTTACAAAACTGATGTTTAGCTCTAAAAATAGTTTAGCTTTGTTCATAATGATCCATTGACTCTTGCACCTGCTATACAAGGTGCTATATAGGCGCTATCGTGTTCTAGAACATCGATTGATGGAAAAAATATTAAAATTGTCTAGTATATTTTGTACCAGTTGTAGACACTTGGAAAACTGGAAAAATCAGTGAAGACTACTGAATGGAACCTACAAAGAAACTTGTCTACTAAATCAGAGGAGTTGAAATTTAGAACTGACAAGACCAGACATTGGTCGATTAGTAATTCAGGGCTGTCCAAATCATGACTGGCAATCCAAATAACTAAATAGATTGGAGGGCTGTAGAAACCAATTCTGCTACTTTTAGGAATTCCTCTAATATTAAATATTTTATAATAATAATTTGTTGCCATTTGAATGAATATATTATTCTTGGCCATGGAAAGACTATGGCTGCTATAGAAATAAAATATTGTTTACGTGTTTACTTAATAAATGTTGTAAAAGAGAAAATATAAGCATTTGAGCTAGTTGAAAATCACGTCGCGGGAAGCATAGATACCTGCTCGTATTTATAAGGCTAAAGTGCAGGTTGCCACTTTTACTGCAAAAGCATCCAAAATTGTGGTATTTATTATATTATAATCCTAACTAGCCAGGTAGTTAGCTCACTAACGCAAGTTCGGCATGTCCCATATACAGAGTGTTCTCATTCTAATGGAATCAAAATGGCGTTTACGTATCGCCATTTCATTGACAGACATTTCCGTCCTATTTCCATAGTTGTTTATTTGATTTTAACTTACGACATTACTTAGTTCTCAACAGGAAAATGGCTTGTAAGTACTTAAGTCATTATTATATAAAAATTAAATAATAATCATAATAATCCCTATAATTTACTTTTTATTTTATTCTTTTATTAATTACAGGCTTCTGCCCGCAGAATAAGTACCTATAGTGTAGAGAATGGGTGAAGAAATATGATGGATAATATTGCGTTAGACTTTATACTGAAATAAAATATTCGAACTTGATGGTCTTGAATTTTAATTAAAGATTATTGTACAGACACGACATGAAGTAAAAAAAGACAAGTAAAAACGCTGACAATTCCTATAATTTTTATATATTTATAAATGAAAAAGTATGAATAAATTTTTAAATCACAAATATTTGTCCTGTATGCTACGAAAAAGTTGAGTTCAGTAAATACATAATAAACAGAATAAGATATTCTATTTGCATACGTATAAAATGGAAATGAGTGAGAGGCATACGTAAATCACTTAAAGAGAATTGTATTGTATGGCGCGTATGTCTCCATACAAACAAAGACAACTTTTTTCTACTTCTATTTCTCATTCGATCTTTATGATTTACTAGAATGTTCTTAATAGAAAAAAGAAATCTACATTTTCCTTTTTTTCAAAATTCGACACATATATTTAAAGTTCAACACATATATGAGTAGTTTTTAGTATATTAAATTATTATGGAATAATTTTTGCGTTTACAAATCCAAATACTTTTCAAACTACACATTCTCCGCAATCCGGGCGGCTGCGTTAACCACTACGCTACCTGGGCACCGGGGTTAACGTAGCCACCCGGATTGCGGAGAATGCTGGGTTCGATTCCCGCCTGGGGCAGTTCGATTTTCTTCAGTGTATTTTTTCTATTATAACATATTCTAAAATATCATAAAAATAGGATAAGAACTAGGGGTACAAAAATGTTTTCTCCATTTGTGTTATTTTGTATGAAGAAGGTCCTCGCCGTACTATTTTATTTCCTCCTTCTTAAGACACAGAGGGAAAGGGACGAAAGTTACTAATAGGTACAAATAGCCAAGTAAACTTCACTTGGTAAAGTGCCGCCATTAGATGCCCCAAGTAATCTTAAGTCGGTGAGTGTGGCACAGGGCCAGTTTTTGCTCTCTAGTTGATCCCTACTTGACCAATGATATAAATAAACAGTATTTACGTCCATTCACCGGTGCCGCTGACTTTTTACCCGACTAAGCGAAGCCAAAAGGAAGGATTATGATTTCGATGGTCTATGTATGTTTGTATTTACGTATATCCCTCCGTAGAGCCTAAACTATTCATTCGATTTTGATGAATAAGGTGCCAATCGATTATTGATTACGGTCCGGGTAACTTATACAACAATTTAACCGACTTTAACAATAGGAGGAGTCAATTTCACCTTTTAAATCCCGATTTTTACCGATTTCATTCTTTTCTTTTTTCCGGAGTCGACTCCGTTGCAGTTTATAAAACTAATAGCCTCCGCCCGCGACTTCGTCCGCGTGGACATTCAAGAAAACTCTTAGGGGATAGGATAAAAAGCATTCTATGTTTTAATTTCATTAAAATCCGACCTATGTGCAAAATTTCAAGTCTCTAGGTTCAGCGGTTTGGTCTATGCGTTGATATCTCAGTCAATTAGTTAGGACTTTGAATTTTATATAATAGGGGTTTAAGTATGAAATTGCCGTTTTGTATAGAGAATTTAACGAAAATTCATTTTTCCATACAAACATATTTGCAATTTTTTAAGGAACCACAAATCTAAATTTTGTGTAATTTTGTGGATATGTTTAGACAACATTAAGCTATAGGATACTTAGTGAAAAAAATTGAAAATTTGTACCTGTAAAAAAATATTCATATTTTTATAACGGAGACAGGCACCTCTTAGGACGAGCTGTTTTTGAAGATGTATTTCTAGTGAAAAAAATAAAAATAAGAATAAAATTTGATATATAAATATATGTCCTTGTAATGAAGTTTAAAATAGAAAAAGAATAATGGACATATCTATTGTATTAAAGGAATTATACACTAATGAATAATGAGGAAAAAATCGGCAATTTCATACTTTAACCCCTATTATATGTTACCGGCCAAACCCAAATTTAGGACGAACTATAGTTTTTCCTAGGCCAAACCAATTACTCCTTTATGCGATTTGGAGATAATATCTAGTGGCTGAGTGATGGGTAGGTTAGGGTTATTTTTTATGACCAGGCGGAGTGCACAGTTTTTTTAGGAGAGTCTTGTGTTGTATGCACCTACATGGCTGAGTGATGGGTAGGTTAGTGAACTGGTTTGGCCTAGGGAAAACTAGTTTATTCTAAAATCGGGTTTGGCCTGTAACATATATAGATTTTCTTAATAGAATTTAACAATCCATGTTAATATTTATCCATGTTAAAAAAACACTTTTTTTACGGATCGAACTCAGACCTGGACTGCTGGTTGTTGGTTTTTGTAGGTTGGTTCAGAAGGTTTAGGTGCTTTTGGGTTTGATGCCCTTTTTTGTTGACGGGGGGGTCAAATGCATTTACGCATCGTCCCTGCGGGGTGGTGCCAGCCGCAGGGGATATGTGGGACTCGAGGTAAAGGCGTTCCCTCCATACCCACTAAACATCCTCCCCGGCCTGACCTTCAGTGCGCTATTACGGGACGGCTCGGGATCTGCGCACGTGAGCGCAACTACACCGAGACCGTCCCAACGCTGCCCGTCTAGGCACTCCTTGCACTAATTGGTGATCAGCAGCCACTCCTCCACTGACGGGTGCTCTAAAACAAAAACAACACAACGATGGCACGTGACTTCGAATGCCAAGCGGACACACTTGACACATCAAAAGCCACACACCCGCCGAGTTTCCCCACCACGTTACCAGGGTCCGCCACGAGGAGGCTTCCGGACGTGGACCCCTCGTCTATGTATACCTATCAATGTACGAGGTATATGGATCACTTACCTTAAAAATCTGGCGGTGTCAGGAGAACATTTTCGAAGGCTCTGTTCAGAGCTACCTGTTAACAAAAAAATAATTTGTTATTAATGTTACTTTAAATTTTAACTTCATTCCCGACAAGAGAGCTGTTGCTTCCTTTTTAACACAGTTGTTTAATACAAGATAAATGATTATTTAAATAATCCAAATGTGTGGGAGTAAAATCTGTAGAAAATTTACGCATCTGTAATTTACAGCAGATAACTGTATGTTGTAAATTGTAATTATATTGATGTACCTGTAGTGTAGGTATAGTGTTGTGGACTGTATACGAATTTGTTGTGAAGTGAAGCTAGGTTGTAGGAAGGTTCTTGTTGTTTCTTTTGGAAGTAAAGGTCTCATCGGTAGTTCACTTAATTTATTTTAAAACACATTGGCTATATACATTTTATACCTATTGCACTTATCGCTAGTCTCAACGATCGATTCCAAGATTCAACCTTGAGTTCCAAAAACGGGAGGGTATATCGGACGGAGGTATTGCAGTTAGTGACTGGTAGACCGATCGCGGCGCGCTGTCCTCTACATATAGTATTATATGTATCTGTGCCTGTAGTAATGTTTTGATGTAATTACGAAATTGTAAGCTGTGGAGTTTCTTTCGCCGTTTCTTCTCCGTCTCAGCTTAATCCGAAACAGTGGTAGTAGTTTTAATGATTAAAGTACCTAGGTACTCAGCAAAGTCCATTTAAATAAAGAACTTATTAATTTTGATTTCATGTCTAGAATGAAATGATCCGATCATGTCACAATGGGAGACAAGGTTACAAATGTTAGCAAAGCTATTTATATTTATATTATTTATAAGTCAGCTGAAGTAAATTGCTTGTTCAACACAATATGTAATTATTGTTACCAGGTCGTTCAATAATTACCAAATTGCATGACTAGATCATGGTATTATGATATCCGTCTTTCAAAACTTGGAATTCAAATGAATGATATATGATATATTCAAATTGATATGAAAAATTAATGATATCATAATAATAATAATAATTTCAACGCTCTTACCAATCATCTAGCCCAAATTAAGTGTCATTAAGAACTTGTGCTATGGATAGTAGATAACGGACAAATATACATAATAATCTAGATATTTCATAAATAAACTGAAATAAATATGTAAATGACTCGTGAGCAAATATTCGTGTTCATCACACTAACATTTGGCATTACCAGGACTCGAACAGTAGGCTGCGATGTGTGGGCAGCTTTACTGACCACTCCATTACGACGGCGTCACGACCACTCGTAAAGTAACACAGTCTACTCCGCTGGTCATAAAAAAATGACCCTGAATTCCTGACCACTATATTTTTTTAAAATGTATTAATCGACCAGTGGTCGATATTTTTATGGTCCAGTAGCGTTTCACGTTAAGCCGTCATGTCACGATCTGCCAAGTATACGATTGGCCCACGAAATAACAAATAATTTCATCAATAGGTATTTGGACCAATCACCGAGCACTCGATGGGACCAATCAACCTTCGAATTTGACTCATTCTCTCCTATTACAGATTTATTATTCCATTCATTTTTCAAGTTTGAATTTTGAGATTTAAAACACCGATATTATGTATATCGGTCTAGTCATGCAATTTGGTCATTATTGTACGTCCTGGTAACAATAATTACATAGGTATTGTGCTGAACAAGCCATTTACTCCAGCTGAGTTATAAATAGCTTTGCTAATATTTATGGTTGACGTAATTACTTCATCCAGTTCTATTCCTATAAAAAAAGGCGCAGTCGTTCCCAAGGAGGGTTCCTTGGGAACGACTGCGCCTTTTTTTCATCTTTCAACAGCAGCTGGGACTACCAGCTCAACGTGGCTACTGAATCATGAAGGAAAAACGCGTTAAAAAAATTTCGGTCTCCCATCTTTCTTTCTTAATTGTGACAAAGTTAGCACGACCGCGGCACCATTGAACCCCTAAAGCTAAATCTCTCTATCTAATGTGACATAATTTACTACTTAAATAAATATTTGAATCATAATATTGATTTATAGTAGTAAAACCACTTGATGACATGTTAATGAGAAACGATTAATTCATACAACATTTATCATGAGAAAATTAATTCGCGGAATTTAATGTAAATATATGGCGACCTCTGAATATTTAACTGTAAATAAATATTAATTAATTCGCGATGTCGGAAGTAAAATAGCAACTGAAATTACTGGCCTTAATGTAGAATAAAATAAAAAATACTCATTTCATGTTTTTGAGAGTCGATATAATTTATTATTTTAGCTTTGTTTGATAACTATTAAATATATATTTATAGGATTGTGACCAAAGTGCACTATCTATCGAATAAAAATTTTATAAGTTTGTAACTTTGTGAGCTTTTTTACTTTCTCGTATACGTAGTAGGTATAGAGGAAGTCTTGTAATCGTCAAAAAATTCGACCTCAAGATTTTGACGGATTTACACGTTTTGGACCTCCCAGAGTCCAAAAAACCCGTTTTTGGAATTATGTCTGTGTGTGTGTGTCTGTGTGTGTGTGTGTCTGTGCGTTAGCACGATAACTCGAGTATGCTTTAACTTATTACAACCAAATTTATCATGCATGTATGACATCAAAATATAAGGTTCCTATCAACTTTTGAGTCGTCGATCACGAAAGTTAAGCAACCAAGTGCGTTAGCACGATAACTCGAGTATGCTTTAACTTATTACAACAAAATTTAACATGCATGTATGGCATCAATATATAAGGTTTCTATCAACTTTTGAGTCGTTTCCGGTATACGAGAATGTCAAGGGGAGAGCACTCCCGATTTTTTTGTAGGAATTAATCTCTGGAACCGATTTGGTGTTCTTTCAGTAATTTTTAAAATGCACTTTCACGGTGGACATAGGTCGCTTTTTTATCTTAGTATAACTACCAACGAGAACGGAATGCTCGGGGGTGAACCCGCGTGCGTGCTAGTATTGTGACTAAAGAGCACAATCATAAAAGTGCTTAAAAATAATAGCACAGCGTCTGTCGATCTGATTGGCACACAATTCTGAGCCAGATTTTTAAACTCTTCCTCTTTCTCAACCTTCTTCCAACAGCAGTTGGATTTAGGTCTTCTCATTTGCACGCCACTCTACTCGTTCTTGTGCCTTTCGTACCTTTTTTCCCGGACCAACGACTGAGCCAGGCGCAGGGCTTGTTAACGTTACCAATTTCACACTTTAAGTAGCGTTAAGTAACGTTATTTTCATAAAATTAACATTTTAACGTTAACATGGGTAACGGTAGTTTAGTATCGAATCCAAAATTTAACGTTAAAAGTATCGTTATTTAATGCGATGTTGCCAAACTGAACGTGAATAGGCGGTTACCGACCGGGGCATCGCCGACAATCAATACTATAATCACTATATAGTATAAAACAAAGTCCCTATCCGCCGTCTGTCTGTCCCTATGTATGCTTAGATCTTTAAAACTACACAACGGATTTTGATGCGGTTTTTTTTAATAGATAGAGTGATTCTTAAGGAAGGTTTATATGTATAATACATGCATAGTTACATAAGCATTGCACCCGTGCGAAGCCGGGGCGGGTCGCTAGTATAGCACTAATTCAATTGTACACGAATCGCCAGGAAACGAAAGGAGATCGGAAAAATAACGTTATTAAATGGTAACGATTGGTAATGTTATCAACGCTTGGGCCATGTAACATTCTAATTTACCGATAGTCATCGACAACGTTAAGTCAATTTACCGGTAAAGGGTCCCCCAAATATCGTTACCAAGCGTAGCGTTACGTTACCTTTGTATGATGAAGGTAGCGATACCTCATTTTTAACGTTATTCAAAGCCCTGGCCGGGTGACGCACCTCTGGGGGACTGCGCTAGGGTGTTAGGCAATCCGCAGACGGGGTGGCCTGTGCCGACTGGCACCAAGGGCGCTCGGCGGCCAAGCTGCGCTGGACCAGACCACCTTAGGGCCGACGAAGACCAGCAGTCGCAGCTGCCGGCCTTCTCCGACCCACCCCATTTACGCCCGACGGGGTGCCTTTCGTACCTAATGCTTTCCTGTCGCTTTCGTCACTCCATCTCGCCGGCTGGCGTCCAACACTCCCACCCGCAGTCCACAGTCTCTATATTATTCTCGCGACCTTTTAAAATCCTACTCTATACAACTTTACCTTGTAAACTCCTACCTATATGATAAAAGCTTAGCTAAGGACTAACTACAGCCCTTACTTTATTTGGCTAATATTAAATTTTAAAACAATTACTTGACTCTCTTTCATAACTAATTGTAACTTTACACGTTACAATTAAAGTAAGAAAAAAAAGCTTATTCATCATTAGATCGATTGAAACTAATCTGAATTGGTTGATGCATGCAACATTAATTTAATTCTATTAACCAAGTCACGACATCCAAACCGAACTGAATCACTTTGCCAGTAACAGGTACTATTGTATTTATCGCTTAAAATCACAATAAATTAAAGCTGTAGGTACTTAGAAATTTATCGTGTGACCTGAATAAATTACGCAGTTTCGAGATCTCATTGCATTTCAATTTCGTATCATGTACCAGGAATTCATGTTGAGGAAGGTATTGGTCTAGTCATAAATTTCTATTAATGGAGTTTTTTAAAACATAGCTTGTAGGCTAGATCAAGCTATCCTCAGATTCATCAATAAATTTTCAAAATTTCTTGAACTACCACAAACACTGAAGACATATAACGCGGAAGCGGCTAAGCTTCTGTGTCCTAAACGTCTCTTAAGATTCCCACGTTAGTGCCACCTGTTTACTTAAGGCTATGAAGAATTAAAAGAGGACCCACCATCGTCGCATCATAAGGATCCTCCTTGTATTTTTAGAGAGCGAGGGTATTGTTTATGCTGCCAACACCAATAGCCATTAAAATGAAGAGGAAAGGGCTTTTGCATTTTTAATATATGTACTAAGTAAATTCCAGAGGAAATAGAAACTGTGCTACGATGAAGTAAGATTCAGAAAGATCCTTTTATCTTTAGATAATCTTGATTACAAACCGCGAAGACCAGATATTCTGCCGTTAGCATAAAATATTGCAGCAGCTTAGTTTATCATGTGCATAGGATCTGTCAATATGCTGGTTGTTACGCTATAGTTAACCCATATAGCCATAATTGACTAATAGTACGGTTGGCAAACAAAATATTAATGTGCTACAATAAAAAATAAACTGAGTGCGACAGGTGCAAACTTGGATAATGAAATGAAAATAGCAAAATAAAATGCAAGCGAATAAATAAAAGATAACAGTCCAGGAGAGGATGATGTCGTTGCGGTCGCGCGTTCTTTGTAACGAACACGACTTGGGTCTAGTGCTTGTTGCTGTCAAGACCCTAAATAAAGTAGAGCTGATGTGGGTCCCAGGTCACAGGGGGATTAGAGGCAATGAGAAAGCCGTCGAACTTTCAAGGAAAGGATCAGAAAACCCATTCATAGGTCCTGAACAATTTATCCCAATTTCTAAAAGCTTCTGCAGAGCCATCAAAAAATATGTCCATGAAAGACATCATATGGAATGGAAACTGTCGCCTGGTATGAAACACTCCACATCTTTCATAGGAGACTATCCTAGAGGATCGAGTAAATTCATATTTGTAGGCAGCAGACAACAGGCGCGCCTAATTCAACAAAATGCAAATTTTGACAACACCGAATTGCAGAGCATGCGGACACGACTGGGAATCCATTGAACACCTGCTATGTGACTGCGATTCTGTAGTCAGGATTAGAATAAAAATCCTGGGAATGGCCTACCCAAGGCTAGAGGACTACAGGCTCTTCAAGTCCATGGACATAGTAAGGCTGATTGCCTACATATTCAAGAAGTGACAAGAGTAAAGGGAAAGGGGAGACACAAGTGCGCAGTCGGTAGTCGGATGGGGGACCGAAACTTTTTCAACTTTCCTCTGTGAAGCTAGTGGTTCAGGATGCTGTCGAAAGATAGCAGTCGTTCCCAAGGTAGGATGATTTGATGCAAGCCGCTGGCGCCGGTAAAACTCTAATTGCAAACCCTATAGAAGTATGTCTATAGTAAGACAGAATAGAATAGAATACTCTTTATTGCACACCAGTAAAAACCAGGAACAGTTAAATATAAACAATCCAAAATGAAAATGTACAATGGGCGGTCTTATCGCTAGTGAGCGAGCTTTTACAGACCTTTAAATTGACAGGCAAGACTAACTAAAATAATATAAAACGTACTGTACAATAAAATAAAATAAAGACTAATAGTTATGGAGTTAAATAATTTTTAACTAAATTGAATTTGTAAACAGCGTTTTAACCACAGAATTGATATATCTGTTTTAACGATATTAAAATAAGAATATTGAATCCTCTAAAGTGCATTGTCACGTTGAAAAAGAAGCTCCAACTTAGATTTTTCTATAAAAGATTAGATGGTCGATTCTCATCGTAGTTTTTTTTATTTATTTTTTTATAATTTTAGTAAAATAGAAAAGAGTACCTTGTTAAGTGATTTAAATAGTTTATAGATGGATGGATGCGGCAGCGCAGGACCGTTCGGTTTGAAGATCCTTGGGGGAGGCCTATGTCCAAGAATAGGGGTCTCTCAGCAGGTGATGATGACAGCGTTATAGTAAGCACAGATTTTATATTTTAACTGGTTTGCAAGCAAGAACACGGTCTACCTGGTAAATACTTTATTATTCATTCATATGTAAATTATAAATATGCAAAAATAAGTAAACGATTTCATAAACAACATATCATGCCCTACCGCAGTTCAAATTCAAGAACTCTGGTATTATAAATAGGGTCATTGACCACCTAGCAGGGCGTCACTTATAAATTCATATTTTACTTTTAAATTCTAAATTGGTGACAGTTGCCATGTTTATTAATGTGATACGCGCAATAATATTAGAAAAATAATTGGAAAATAAATAATTGGTAATACGAAATTTAAGTCTTATAAAACATTTTCACTAATTAGTTTTTTTAATACAGTAACAAAATTTTAATCTAAAACCAACTCGTTAAATATATATTTTTATTTTGTTATTATTGACATATAATTTAAAGAGCCTTGTAACAGTACGTGCTCTATGGTCCAACTCTGCTAGTATGGTCCACTAATCAAACACGTTTTCCGTCACTATTTTTATTGAGTTACTTAACAGCTTTAAATGGTATATAAAAGGCACTCTGAAAATAATATAAAACACACTATAGAAACTAAACAATAAAACACTTAAAACTGATACAAAAGAATATAAAAAGGTTTTACAAAAGGTACTCACAATTTTAGTGCCTTGATATAATATAAGTACGTATTATAGTAATAGGCCCAAGCCGAGGTCAGACCGAGACCCTTAGGTACATTAGTAATGATATTGTGTTCTAGGACACGGTCAGCAATGGAATGAATGAACCAAAAATGAACCAAATGTCATGATGAATGATAATTTTGAATTTGATATTATTGATGGTTACTTTTTAAAATATTGCCAGTGATAATGGAGACGACGGTACTATAACATGGCAATGTTATAGTACCATCGTATGACGCTTACTGTTAGACCTACGAGTACCTAGCCTAACACGCCACGCAGCCCGCATCCAGCGGCTTCCCGCGACCTTTTTCAGCTCGTTGGTCCACCTTGTAGAGGCCTACCAACGAACAAATTTTGTGTTGAAATTGAAATAATCAAATGTCGATTTCAATTACGGATACCGTTATCAAGATATGTAGCTATAATAATAGTAAAAACATCATTGTTGTTTTCCTACATTGAATAATAAATGAAATAGTCATTACAACCTTTATGGTTCAAGGTCGGCTTCCTCTAGCCTCATCATCCATTACCATCAGTACCCTTAGTATGAGTTTTCATAGTTTTCGAGCTCAATCAAACGTTTCGTCTCTTTTCATACACTGCCTACTGTTTCTGATAGTTTACGCTAGAGGCGCTAGTGGGCAATGTATGAAAAGAGACGATACGTTTGATCAACCTCGAAAACTAACAAACTCATACTAGGGGTTCAGGAGTAATGGAGGCGAAGAGCTTGTTCGTTAAGTTGATAATGTAATTGTTATTTGCACCGAATGGTTTCATTTTCGATTTCCCGAACATTTGCGAACTCAGTTGCGGTCGCGGATTCGTGGTCGACTCGTGAAAAAATATTTTTTCACTTTTTTTATTCACAATCCTACAAATATTATAAGCGCGAAAGTTTGTATGGCTGGATCGTTGTCTGGATGTGTGTTTGGTACTCTTTAACGCAAAAACTACAAAATGAATTTTAATAAAATTTTAGCTCTTACATTAGAATAACATATAGGCTATAATTTATTATACTTATCCTGCGCAGAAGAAGTCGCGGGCAGAAGCTAGTTAAAAATATTTTTTAAAGTAAATTGTTCACATATTTATATGACTTTTGTTATTTTTCGGTTTCATTCATCAGTTGATTTTGAAGACGGTGTAATTTGTGATTAAATTTTCCATTTTTAATTTATGTTCGCCGATTTAATATGAAAACAAAAGAAAAACATGTTATCATTATCTGATTCAAGCCTTCCTACTCCTAGCAATCCTACCACGTTTATATTCCGACAGTCGACTAAGAAAATACGTAAACAATTATTAAATATAATTCAATTTCCTTGCTACCACTACACCATAATTAACAGGCCAACAGCGAAATGCAAGTCAATCCGGTGTTTTTTCATCGAATTAATTGAGAGTGATTACGCCATCGAGTACTCGATTTCCGAGTACTATGGAACTAGAATCGATTGCAGAAGAATTCGTATCGATTTAAATGCTGGCACAGTTATTTTTTAAGTAAATATGGCGTGGAATGACAAGCGGAACATATTATTTTATGTAATGAGGGTGCCGAACTAATACCTACTTAAATAAGTCAGTTGTGCTTATCTTTTGGTTAACCTTGTAAGGTCAGCATCA